>OZ012735.1:102153819-103461319 GCA_963859935.3 Lathyrus sativus | reverse complement strand
TCATCTTGAACAAACAACTCCGCTGGGGACTCTAAGAATCATCTTGAGCAAACAACTCTGGCTACTTCACTAGGGAGTTTTGAGAATCACCTTAAGCAAACAACTTTGCTGAGGACTTCAAGAATCATCTTGAGTAAACAACTTTGCTGAGGAACACCTGCAAAACAAGAACAGTAATGACCTAGCTCATGTTTCATATATATATGTTTGAAGATGGCGCAATGCTCCACACGGTGGAAATGCTACACGTTTAGGGTAAATGCTATGCAATCATGCAAAATTCTACGACCCCATCAGCAAAATAAATGCTGAATGGAAAATCCTCCTGTCAAGGAGAAAGAACCACTCTGGTGGGGAGGAGGAATCATTCTGCTATGGAGAAGAAATCACACCAATCTCAATTGGACTCCCCCTGGGGGGACGAACTTCAGTCGATTTCCTGCAAGGGAACAAAGTTCTTCGAGAACCTGTACTCACTCAACTAGGTGTACGAACCACAAACTGCTGAGGAAACGATGTCAATCATAGAACTAAACTGCACGGCCTTCGCAGATAGAATCTTCCTGGAGACACGGGCTCTGATGGGGAAATACAGCATCAGCTATTAAGCACTCTCTACTGGGGAAAACCGATAATGGCTTGAACGACTTCTAAGGATTCGACTCTCTTGGGGGAACTGCAAACTCGGCTGGGGACACGCAATCAGACGCTGGAATAAATCCTACTTGCCGGGGAGAATACGACTGTGTGGGGAATTTCAATTCTCCTGGAGACTTCAATCTGAATCATCGGAAGCTGAACACTTACGAATAGTCTTCTACGAGAAAACTGCTCATTGATCCAGTGCTGGGAACGAGTATACACTTCGGCGTATGACTCAGCTGGGGGGATGACGATCCTGCCTAGGATACATCTCATTGGGGGAGAATCTATATCTTCTTGGGAAGACATCTCAATGCTCCCGGTCTCATGCTCAGACTCCGTGGGGAAACACAACTGAACTTGCTGGGGAAGAAGGAATCATCCTGCTTGGAAAAACATGCCCTGAAACGAACTCGAGATTGCTTGCCCCAGAATCTTAACAACTTCTGACAATCCCTGCCAACACGGGGAGGAACGATTCCTTCGCTTTCAAATTTTGCCCCAGCCTGTGGGATCTTCGTCACTTCTTTCGAAAGGAAACCCAAAATCTCCATACTCTGGCGGTTTGATATGAACGGCTTCAGCACTTTGGACCTCGGGGAGGTGCTTCGAGTTAAACGCCTTCAGGCTAAGGATGGCTTCGGCGCTCTCAGGGTGGCATGCCCCAGTCTTGTCATGACTTTGCCCCTCATGGGCTTATCTGTGGGAGGTAGTACCCTTGGCTGCGAGAGATTCATCAAATCTCGACCTGATTGCCCCGGATTACTGACTTCTAGAGTGGCTGACTCCCATGCTGTGACCAGTTGACGTAGCTTGCCCCGGTTCACCGGAATATTCTGGCATTCAGCCTTTTGTCCTGATCAAATCTTTCCATCGTGGAAACTTTCCTGCTGTCAAGCGCTTACTCACTAGTAAAACAAACTGTTCTGCATAAAAGACATATCAAATGCAATGCATATGGCAGTTTTCAAAATCCATTCCTGTTCACTGGAAAAAATTTTATGACATAAAATGTATGAAATCATTCATCAATATGTCAACATTAATACAACACTGCAATGGGAATCCTTTCTAGGAGTCAGTTCCGATGCGATCTTTACCGAAGTATGCTTTCGAAACAAATCTATTTCAATTAGGTCTTTAAAAGGTTGTAACGTGGTCAGGTTCACGGTTTTAGGAAAGAAAGGATAAAGGCTCAAAATTCATTTTAACCCACTCATTCTCCTGTACGTTCTCCGATCCTACGTTCAGCTAAATCGACCTTAGCGTTCACTTTTCAAGGTTGAGTGACAGTTTGAGAAGAAATTCCTTTTTCGAAGTGACAATCACTCTTTTTTCGTCTTTTGGTGTCCGGAGCCACACGATTTCGTTTTTGTTTGAGGATTTTCTTTTCATAATCCTTTTTCGCTTTTTCGTTTTTTCGTTCTTGTTTTTCGTTTTCCCCTAACTTTTGCCTGGACTAACTCTTTAGAGTTTCTTTTGCTTTAGAAGTCCAACGGGGTACCCTAATTTTTGCCTAAGTCGCTTGCTTTCAAGATTCGACTTAGCGGGCTTTTCTTTTCGATTCTTTTCTTTTCTCTTTTTTTCCGAACAAATCGCATGGCATCGGCTCGTTTGACTTGTTAAAGAGATTGTGACTGTTTCACTCTTGATCGGCCAGGTTTAACTATCATGGTTTTTTAGGTACGACCTATAGCGGTGTGATTGATCCTCGAACAGACACTCCTTTTGTAATTTGAACGCCTGGTCAAATTAACTGACACCTACCCTGCCCCGGGTTAAGAGTGAGGGTTTGTCTATCTTCAGAAAGAAACTCCTACAACTAGGCTCAAAGGGGTTAACAAGGGATTCCCTTCCTTACATCTCCGGTGTTTGGGATTTGAAACAATGCCTGTACATCTTCAACAGGTTTTTATTCAAAAGCGTAGCATCGGAAGCTTACGCATCATTGGATTTTGTCATCCTCCCCGGATTCCGCTTAAACAAGCGTTTGACATCAGTTCAAACCTTGAGTGAACACGAATGGATTAAATCAAAACATGCATATTCATTTCATTATCAATATCAATTGAAAATAATACAAGTTTTACAAATACAATTTGCGCTTTAACAGGAAAGAAACTACAAATGCAAAGAAATGACATGATAAAACACAGATTACCAGCTTCTGGGAACCGGGCTTTTCGAACTTGATTTGCTGCTGAGCCAGCCCTCTTCAGAATTGATCGTCGAAGTCATCCTGATACTCTTCTGAACATCTGCTCTCAGTGAACTCTCCCATAACATGAACTGATACACCCACTCGGCTGGATAAAGGAAAGTCGTTAATCTGAACACCCTAAGGCGTGATTGAGATCCTGTTGGAATCCAGCAGAGTCTGAACTTGGCTTCGAAGCACCTTACAATCTTCAGTTGAGTGCCCCTGTGCCCCATCATGGTACTCACAACGGGTGTTGACGTTGAAGCTTGGCGGATACAGCGGAATTTCTGGATTAATCTTCTTCGGAACAATCAATCCACTTCTGATTAAATCCGGCAATAACTGATTGTACGATACCGGTAACTGAGTAAAATGCCTTGCTGGCTTCCTCGGCCTTCGTCTAGCATGCTGACGTGGTTAACGACGGTACGGCCATTGACTTTGGCGGGGAACAGATATATGACATACAGACCCAACAGGTTGCTGGCTCTAAACACTCGAAGTGTCTGAACACTGAATCTGAGGTATATGAGATTCCGGGATAACCTCACTTCCTTTCTCCCATTCTTCTTGAGAACTGACAACTGATTCACCTTCGTAAACTGAGGTAAAAGGAATATCTCGAATCTTTCCGCTCTTGATTCCGCTCTCCACGTGTTCTCCTGCTATCACTAAATCAGCAAAGTTCGAAACTCTACCACTGATCAACTTGTCAAAGTAATGGCCTTTCAAGGTACCCAGGAATATGTCAACCAACTCTCTATCCTAAAGTGGGGGTTGAATACAAGCAGCGAATTCTCTCCATCTCTGCGCATATCCTCTGAAGGATTCATTATCGGTCTGAGATAATTCTTGCAACTGCGTGCGGTTAAGAGCCATGTCAAGGTTGTAGTCGTACTGCTTCACGAAAGCATTGGCTAAATCTGACCATGGTCTGATGCAATCACTCTTCAACTGCATGTACCAATTAAAAGATGCTCCACTCAAACTGTCTTAAAAATAGTGAATCATGAGCTAATCATTGGCGATGAGCCAATTCAACGATGTACCAAGAAGTCATTTTTCTGCAGAACATTATCTAATGTAGCTTCGGACAACTATCCCCTTTGAACTTCTTAAAAATCGACATTTTGAACTTCGGAGGCATCACAAGACCGGGCACCAAACACATGCTCGCAGCATTCAGGTTAAGAGTGTTCTGACTCATTAGAGCATCAAGCTTTTCATCCAACAGACGATATCTTCTCGTAAACTCAACAGTCTGCGGTTTCTCAGCATTAACCTTTGGAGCAATCCTCTGAGGATCTGGCACAGGGAAAGTGAAATTCTGATAGTCTGTGTTGTGGAGAGAAGACGCATCTTTATCTCTGACAGGGATCTGCACATGCTGAGCTTGAGCAACATTATTTACCGGGATTCTCTGAACGTTGGTCTCATCTCTAGTCATAGTTGTCACAGCTTCCATGAATTGACTCAATTGATTCTTCAACAGTTTAAACTCTGCCCTGGTAACAACCAAGTTCTGCTCTTCTGAGTTCATGACCCTTCCAGAAACTAACTCAAGTCCAATGCGAATGCCGGGAAATCAACTGCGAGTTAGACAGAAGACGGGTAAGATCTTTGTTCCGGCCGAGGATGGACATGCAAGCATGAGATGCACATGAAATGCAATGCAAAATGCTGATGCAGCAAACACGGGATCACAGCCCCCACAAAGCTCTGAATACTGCTGCGCTGCTGACGGGATAAGTTCGCTTTGACGAGAGAAAACCAAAATACCGGGTTGGCTGGAAGTCAAGTTTCCTGCAAAAAACCCTCCCACTCACGGGTATGGACCTAAACTGACAAAGGTTCGGCATCCTATGCGTTTCCCAGCGTCACAGACTTTCACAAAATGATGATACATTCACCATTTCTGGTTTGGCATCATCACCCCCTGAAGAGGCCTCACTCAGCTGAGTCACAAATGATCGGTCCCCAGAGTCGACAACCCTCCAAACCAACAACCCCTCAAGCCCAAAGGGCTGGAAAAGAAGTCAACTAGGAGAATCTCGTCTGAACGTGGATTTTGTGAGACACTAGTACATGCAAAGCATGCACGCGCCCACTACTTTCCGCAACTAATGCTAGGTATACACTCAAGCCTGGGTCTGGCTTCTCACTCATCAGAGCCCCTCTCCCACAATAGCACAGATAATCATATCACTGAAAATAAAAGTGCAGAAAGTAAAATGCGATAAATAAACGCAAACCCAACAGATAAACACGCAAGCGCTAGGATTGACTCGCATAGGGGATGGGAAACGGTCCCGGCATAGGGGATGGGAAAAGTCCCCAGCAACTATTGATGTCCCCAGCAGAGTCTCCAGATGTCGCTACCGCGAAAATAAGGTGTCGGCAAAACAGGAGAGTCTCCACCTTTCGTTATTTATCCCTCAGAACGGGAAAGGAAACAATCGGAAAAACCTGACGAAAAGGTATAAGACAAGGTCATCGCAACCATGTCTGGGTTCGGGAGTCGGTTACGCAAGGGGAAGGTATTAGCACCACTCACGTCCATCGTACTCGATGGGATCCATGCTTGTAATGTTTATTTGACGGGTTGGTTTTACTATCTACCTATCAAGGCTGGTCTAAAAAGAAAAGAAAACTGACTCGGCAAAGCATCGCACTTTATGCCTACGTATTCTCGTCAGAGAACAAGAAATCAGAGTCAACGTAGTTCGGCTAACTACGGGTTGCGGATGGGAGAAGGTGGCTCGCTAATACGTCAGTATTGTGCCTACGTACTCTCAACAGATATGAGAGATCAGAGCTTACGTAGTTCGGGATACTACGAATTACGGGGGTTCAGATTCATCTGTTTTTCCGAGTAGGGTTAACAAATAGTTCCAGCAGTTTGGTGTATGCAGCTTGCTCGTCAGAGACTCGTGCATTACCGTTTGCGGTAGAACTGAGAGTTAACGAAACTCTTTTCTTCAGAAAAGCTTTCCTTGACTTAAGGGCCCATGGGGCAAAAAGAAGGTTTGAAGTTTGTTTTCTGTCTTTTACGGAAGAAGTGTTTTTTATGGTTGTTTGCAACTAATATCGCACTAGAGACTATGACCTAGGAGTGAATGCGTTGCATGTCACCCAAAGGGTACCATACTAAACATCCTAATTATTGGAAGGAAACCCCCCAACAATCATTTGCTAAGTAGCTTAAGGCTCGTAACGTACGATATCAATTAACCTTTATTACTGTATTTTGATTTGTTTGAAGAGAGAAGATAACAGACACAACTAAGGGGAGACTATCAAGTCCTAACAGTTGTCATGCCAAGGATTCATCCTATTGTTGAGGTTTGAAACCGGGAACTCCTAGATGTTATCATGCATAGGTTTCAACCTAAAGTTTTAATCATCACTTCCTTATCAAAGGAAGTGAGAATCCTAGGGGGTCATGTCAATGGGAAACAGACAACAGATAAAGCATCAGCTAAACATCAGTAAAACAGATAAACAGTAAAGATGCACATGCAATGTAGAAATACAAGTAGAGGGAGACTCACTCAACCTCTAGAGCAATCAAGCAAAAACAGCACACAATACACAGGCAAGGGAGGCAGACTCAACCTTCAGCCAACAAGCAAAGCCAAACAGTAACAGACAAGCAGAGGGAGACAGACTCAACCTCTTATGCAAACAAGCAAAGGGAGGAAAACTCAACCTTTCAATGCACTTAGGCCTAGCATCAACTACATGAAAGCCTATTCTAATACAACACACCAACTAAATAGTCATACAGATACAGTCAAACAACAAGAACAGCAGAGCAGCACAACAACACTCCAGCAGCAAAGTAGCCCAACAGTCTGTCTTCTAGTCCAAGTTATCCATTAGGAAAAAAGGGAATGAGGAATTCATCTTCAAGCTTCAACTTGCTCCAACAAGAGATGATGTGAATCAACACAAAGATCATTGCATGATGAGGGAAAGCATGATGGAAACTAATGGAATCCATCATGGCACTCAACCACTCATCTGAGATTGGTATCCTCAAAGGTTTTACCTTTTGTGGTAGGCCTTTAGTCCTTCCAAAGGAGGGACTAGGCTCCCACAAGGAACCTAGCATCATTGGATAGGTAATGGAATGCAAATCAAAGCAAACCACAATTATGAAAAAGGAGGACACTCCTAAAGGCTCTAAAAACCCTAATTCTACAAGCTCTAAAAGAAACTCTCCAAAGGGAACTAAAACACCAAATCAAACCTTAATATTCAATCTAAAAAGGCATCAACATGTCTACTAAACCATCAAAAAAGGTTTGTAAACTTATCATGAACTAAAGGTCACTTTTGAAATTCGACTAGAGGAAGTACTATGCTAGAGGCAACCTAAACACAACCTAGGTGTAAAATCCAACTAAAATAGTAAATCCATTACTAAAAATCTATAAATTTTCCTAAGGGATCCTAAATGTATTAAGAACCTAGGGTAGAAAATCTAGAGCTTAAATCAATGTTTAAGGGCACTAAATAAATTCTAAACCATAAGTTGTCAAATGAAGGTTCAAGTGGGGAAGGCTCTAAAAACCTAGTTCAAAACTAATCTTAGAACTACCTAAACCTCACCACAAAAATCCTATGATCTCAAAAATATGTCTATAACAATCCAGCCAAAAATCAACATCAAATTCTAAAGCATGAATTAGTAATAAAATCAGCAAGAAAAATAAAAAAATGGACATTAAATTGAAAACAGCACTAAAATAAAATCCAAAGGCATGGAAAAAGCAGAAATAAAACAAGGATCACCCACATATTTTTTCATAATTTTCTGATCATTAAAACTAATTAAAATGAATTAAAATCAATCAAAACAATAAAAGAAAATAGAAAATCAATTAAAGAAATTAGAGAAATCAGAAAATATCAGAGCCACAGGATATGTTTACTAGTCCAATGATCTGAAGGCCACGCGTGTGCCACATCATTTAATGAAGCTGTGCGTTTTGATATGGGGTAATGTGTGGTATGGTTGACTGAAGTACACGGTGCAGTCTAATCCTATGCGTCCAATGGAAAAGTAATCAGATCCTACACTCCTGGTTGTGCCACCTCACCAAACCCTAAACAGACTAAACCTCATGCGTTAGATGTTGTGACCAAGTTAACTAATTCCATCAGATCCAACGCTTCTCCATCATCGTCCTTGTTTAAACTGGTACAAAGAGGGAAATCATTCCACGGTGGCCGGAGAAGAGCTCCACCGTCTTCTCCGGCGAGAGAAATCATGCTTTGTGATCAACTTCAACCAAACTCAAAGAAAATACATGAACTCGCTCGTCTTCTCACCCTAAGCACAAAGATCCACTCCATTTTTATTAATTCCTTATGAATCTCCTAAAACGATGATGAACATAAATTTCCTCAATTCCAAAACCATCATCAAACTCCAAATTAACTGCACAGAAATATTCCTCACCTCTCAAAGATCAAAAATCACTATCCATTTCATCTTATCTCTCAAGAATCATCCAGATACAAGTCTCAACAGAATTCGCATCTCATCATGAATCATCACTAAACTTCACAATTCCAATCCTAAAACGATCTATGTCATCACTACACCCTAGCCACATGCTAAATTAATGATAAAACATCCTAGAACTAGAACAATTTTGAAGAATGCAAACCTGGAAAAAAGCTTGCAATTGAGGTAGTTGCAGTGTGATTCTGGACTTCAAATGCTGCAGAAACTTTCAAGGATGATCACTGATGCTAACTGAATCCTCAATTGGTCTTGAAATCCTCTGGAAATGCAAACACGATTTTGCTTTGGAAGCTTCAATCTCTAACTGCCACAACTGAATTCTTCACCAATCTCTTCCAAAAAATGATCTGAACACGATCCAAGAATTAAATAGAATGTATTTGGATCCTAACATGGCCCAATCATGGCCCAATTTGATGAATCCAAAATTTCATTTTCTTCAATGTGCAACCATGGTAACTCGTGTGTTCTGGCTCAGTTTCATCTCAATCTTTGCTCCAATGCCTTGCACATGACCTGGTGAAGATGAATGGCTCAGATTGAGTGCTTGATTTCATCTTATGGTGTTGAATGGTTATGTTACTTCAATTCTAAGTAATCCACACAAAGTCCATGAATCATGACTCAAACCAAAAATGTGACATTGCCAATCTCTTCAAAATGCCATTTGCTATCAAAATATGCACCAATTTGTGAAGTTTGACACAAAAATGAATTAAAATGGAATTTTCACTTTTTATGCCTTTTAATTATCCTTTTTTCCAAATTTCTTCATACACTTCCATATTAAATCCATATCAATGGATGCTTGGGTCATAGTTAGACTAAAAACACCATTTTGAACAACTTTCAAGTTGAATAAATCTTCATTTGAGGTGCCTAAGTGGGTGAAATTGACCTATAACCAAAAATGACCTGTAATTCCAAATTCCCAAAATACCCTTATCTTGCAAAGCTTGTAACTTGAGTTCTTCATATCCAATCATGGACTTCTAGTACTTTCTAGAATGCTAAGGAGATAAGGAACAACAATCATGTTGACCAAAAGTTCATAAGAATCATACTTATAGGGAAAAAGTGTCATGCAAGTTGGGTAACTTTCAAGCTCCAAATTCACATGCCTCAGATGACCTGTAACTTGTCTGGCTCATAACTTGAGTTCTATAAACCCTATCAAGGACTTCTAGTACTCAAATTAAATCTAAGATAATTCTATACAACAATCATGTTGGGGTCAAGGTGAGATGAAAATCACATCTTGAGTTAAGTGGTCTTGAAGTTATGCATCAAACCAGGGGATTTTACACTGTCAAGCATAGCAACCCTAGCCTAGCAACTTCTCACACTCTTAATTCATGATGAGTTGACCTTGGAATAATCCAATGGGCATCTTAACACATCAATCCATGATCACATGGCTCTTGAGTTACGTCTCAACCTTCTTCAAATCATCAGTTATCCTAGGGTTAACCAGATGAAACCCTAATTATACCAATCTTGGTAGCAACTTCTTATCCTCCACATAATGACCTGTCTAGGCTTCAAAATGAACTTCAACACTTCTCATGAGCTCTATGAAGGCTCTAGGTCCAACTTTATGGCCTCAGAATCATCTAATGGCTTCCCACAACTCTCAAGTTAGGAGATATACACCCTTGGTATCAACCACTCTCTCTGAGGATCTTTATCTTCTCTTGTGAGGATATCAACCCTTGAACACTTGAATAAACCTCTTAGATATCTTCATAGCCTTGTGTAGCCCTTTGTTGGTAATCATACCTCTTGATCTCCTGCATACATGTCAACGAAATGCAGTTGATAATGCTAATAGGAATGCAATGAAACATAAGCTAGGTAAAAAAAGGTTGGGCAAATTTTGGGGTGCAACAAGAACTATTCTTGAGACCCTTGTTAGCACCTTGAATCTATAGAGTCCCTTAAGAGCGCAAAAATCATTCTTCGATCTCAACTCGTCATTTGTTTTAGACCCGTCAGTATTAGTTATTTATCTGCCCCTTTTATTCCGTAACATTAATACTTATCTCTTCAACGTAATATAGATCACTTTAGGTTGTTTATTAACCCCTGTGGGTTCGACAATATTTTAAAACTATGCGATACAATGTATGCTTGCAGTTCTATCCGACTAACACTCTATGTCTGTGATCAAGTTTTTGGCGCCGTTGTCGGGGATTAATTTTAGTCAATATTGTGATTTCTTTGTTGCACAGTATAGACTAAGGTAACTATATTTCTTTGCTTTTCAATTTTTCAATAAAGAAAATACAGTGGTGTATCAATTGCTCAATGTAAACAATTGATAATGTGGAAAGTGAATATATGGTTCGGGTGATTTCGGTAGCGCTTTCGTGGGTTTCTTGGATGAAAAAAGCAGACCTTTGGTGTCCTATTTATAGAAGAAAATAGGGTCCAAGAACAGAGGTTTGAATTTGAATTCAAACCAAAGAAACTTCCTAAACCTGCTTCTGAAAAACTGCTCTTGCAAACAATGGTGATCGCTGTCCCCTAATGGCGAGCGCCATTTTCTTGAATTGGATTTCCCTCCTTTTTTGAGCATGTCGAGTGCCATTTGGGTGAAGGGTGACACATGGTGAGTGCCATTCAGCTAGGATGGCCAAAATTTGTGATTTTCCTCACTTTTCCTTCATTCTTCAGCTCAATTTGATACTTTTCTTCTACATGACTAAAATGGCACATGTCAAAGCAAAACAAAGGGAAACATAAGCAAATAACGGAGAAAACGGTAAAGACTCGATAAAATAACAAATAAACATGCGCAAATTGAATCGAAATAAACGATAAGAAATCGAGTGATCAAACTCCCCTACACTAAAAAATAGTAAACATATTGTTTGACTCGTAGGCACTACAAAAAAATCTAAGCACAAGGTCGCTAGGCTAAAGTAATACGGATAGGTACTAAATAATGAAACCAAGGAAACCGTAACGACATGATTCCATAAAAGCGGACAAAGAGTTCCTTCCTATGTGATACTGGTTCAAAACATGATATCATAACTTGACCTGCGAACTTTATTGTTATACGCCTCTCTTTCATTCTAGCGCAATCACATTAAGCCTGTTATCCTACGTATTTACATGGTAAGTGAACATGTTTGTGTCATCTAATGTTTTAGCTCAAGGTGAAAGAAGGAGCGATGGAACTTGATGTAGATCAACAGTGGCAGGCACGGCCTCGACGCTGATGCTCGTCTCCTCGGACATCTGGTTCATCTTGTGCAAAATGCTGACTGTGGTCTCCAATTCGTTGCACCTCTCCATGTAATCTTGCCATACTCGATACAATATCCCTCAAGTCAAGCTGAGTCCTCTCCATGAACTTCAACTGCCTTCTCTGCATATCGAGCAAGGTCACGTCACGCTTGTCCTCTCTCTCTTTTTACTGCCTGAGCTCTGATAGGATCTGGTCCAATTTCGTGCGCATACCTAAAAAGTCATCAGACAAAGGTACGGTGTATGGTTCGGTACTCGGATCGGGTGCGTCAGAAGCACGACTACGGGCACGGGACTTCGAAGCAGCCTGCCTCCTAACATCAATGTTTTCTACCTCTAAATCATGCGCATCTAAATCAAACAACCAATTAACCTGAATGCGCACACTAATGCGCTCCAGGTTAGGCAAGGAGAAGCTGCGGACTTCACGGGTATGCACCATGATATGATACTTGCCATTGGGAAAGCTTTTGATAAGCCGCATATTACGTCAGTATTCAGGATCAGCAAAAAGACAAGGGGTACTGTCAGTATTTTCTAAAGCAGGCTCTAAATCTAGAGAGTTAGTTATGGCGGTAATGATGCCGCCGACACAGATGGATCCACCGGCTTTATTCGAAATACTAATAAGGTGGGCTATGAGGAACAATGTGGGATCCACTGGGGTTTGGTGGAGAGCACAGTGAATAAAGAATAGATCTTTAAAGTTCACATTCCCAGTGTTCTCGCGTTCAAATATGGTGGAAGAAAGGATACGGTGAAGGTAACAGATAGCTGGGTTATGGATGGTAGTGGCCTTGAGACCTTCCCGTCGATTAGTGGTGGTGTTGGTAATGTTTCTCCAAAATTCAAAAGCATTGGCTTGCCACTCACTCTCAAGGGGTGCTATGTGGCAAGTCCCTCAGCAGCGGGAAAACCAAAAATCTCTCTAATGTGCTCATGGGACAGCGAATAATCTACGTTAAACATCCGAAAATGAATTGTTCCGGAGGTACAGGAAAGGTCATGGACATAGCATAGAAAACTAAGAAATTCATAAGTTAATATAACACAAGTTTTATTAGACATAGAGTAAAAGCGAGTCATACCTAGATTCCTCAGCATCCAAGCGACGCTTTGCATGAGACCTAGGGAATGGAGGGCTTCTGGGTCAGGATACCTCATTGCATGAACAGATCTTTTGAACACTCGGTGATAGTTTGCACGCTGAGTGTTTCCAGTTTCTCCTTCCGGAAATTCGATACCCATGTAGTCAATCTCTTGATTGGCTTCCATTGTTGTGAAAGAGCTTTGGATTACAAAGAATGCTAGAGATTTTGAATTTTGGGAGAGTGGAGTTTTGGATGGTTAGGAATTTATGGCAAGTTAATGAGAAGTTAATAGGGTGGTTATGGTGCATTGGAAGGTCAAAAAGGGTGTTTTATGGGAAATGGGGTTAAAAACGCGTGCAGAGTTTGAATTTCCCGCCTCTGTCCTCCCAGGAATAGATGGCGATCGCCTTTAGGCAATGGCGAGTGCCATTTGCTTAAGGCGAGGGAAAATTGACTCTGACACATCAGAATGCAAACTATGAGTATCTTTTTGGTTTTTCTTGTTCTTTTTATCAGAATCAACATTAATTAATTTCAAAGATGAGATATAAAATACTAAAGAAAGGGAATTTGCATTAATTGAAGATTTGAATATAGTACAATTACTCGTCGGCATTTCGACGACATAATAGTGAATTAAACAATACGGGAAAGGGAAAATTGATACATGAAATAGAAACTATCCTAAGAACAAAAGAGAAAATGAAACAAAACAACTTCATAATCATATGCCATGGCGCGTCATCGAGTAAACAGTCTAATAAAGGTGATCGAACTGCTCAGTCACGACGTCCATCAAGCTAATATAGTCCAACCTAAGAGATTCGAATTCAGAACAAAGGTAGTCCACTTCACTGCGGAGAGCAACGATGGAATCCGACATATCGACGGTAGGATTATAAGGGTATTGTAGGTCAGTGGCTGAACCATGGGTGACAACAGGAAATAAGCTAGTGTCCATATGCTCATATGGCTGAGGAGAATCTGGTGGGGTAAAAGTCTCACTCAAAACCTCTAAGTCATACAACCATTTGTCCTTGTTGTGAACACTTGTCCTCTCATGGTTAGGAAAGGTAAAGGTATGGACCACAACATTGTCGATAAGCAATTTAATTTCCACAGGCCTAGATTTGCAATTATGCCACAGTTGAAACATAAATTGACGTCCATCAAACGAATACCGCCCAAAATAACAGAACAGTTCAAATGGTAACGCATGCCGATGGCATCAGCAATCATTGTGACCAAGCCTCATATGATAATAGGGTGAAAGGAATCTCGGGCCAGCTTAAGGAAATTAGCAAGCATGAATGGGGCAGAATTGACCGGTCTTCCTTGGGAAGCAGACAACATGATGTACAACTCATCTCTAGACACAACATTAAAATTATTTTCCTTACCAAAAGGGTGTGAGCTAAAATTTTGTGGAAATAATGAATACCAGGATTGCGGTTGCTCTCTGAGAACATACCATCGAGCTCAGCATGATAATTTCTAATTATGGTACCCCATAATTGTTCAAGGTCATAACCTGTGAAAGCATCTTCAGGAGTTTTTGTGACAACATCTGGATCATTAGGAAGTCCCAATAATTCATTCAACTCATGATGGGTGAAATGGTACTTGATATCGAACAGAGCAAAAGTCGCTAATCCACAACCGAAACCATATGCACGAGCGGGCTCATAATAGAGAGAGCTAAGAAGTTCCATAGTCAGATTATGGTAAGTGCTGAATTTCCTAGTAATAGCAAAATCGTTCCTGCCAATTTGGTTAAAGAGATAGACAAAATTGTCCTGAATACTAAGGGTAGTCATGTAGGATCGTCAAGATAGATTGACACATCAATGTCTCTTTGAGAGAGAGCCTCAAAATGAAATCTCTGGATGTCATTCTTAAAGACAACGGTGTGATTCTAAAAAGGTTGCATGGTCCTAGTAGCTGAACTATCCTCAAGACAGTGAACCTTAAAATTGAAAGTAGTCTACTATTAGGACAAACATACATATTATATCGCAACCATATGTTAGTAGTAACAATAATAACTATAAAAATAATTATTATAAAAAGTAAACATAGTAATAGTAATAATAGCAATAATAATAATCATGCTAACTTAAGTAACTATACAATACCAAGCTTACTTCATTGAATCTAAATGAAAAATCTAAACTAGTAACACAATACTAAAGGTTAAGAAGTGTGGTTGCCTCCACGGAGCGCTACGTTTAATGTTGGAAACTCGAGATTGAAACAGAACGAGACATCATTCATCGGGAGGAGCAGGAAGCTCTTCCAACTTATAACTAGTGCAGAACTTTTTGTTCTCTACTGAGTGATAATGCTTGAGTCATTGTCCATTTACAATGAACGTATCGCTCGACTTTCCTCTAATCTCAACTTCTCCACTTTGCAAAACTCTAATAACTTCAAAGGGGCCAGACCATCTGGAACGTAACTTCCCTGAGAAAAGCTTAAGTCGAGAGTTGAAGAGAAGAATTATGTCTCCTTCATTGAACTCTCTTCTTGTTATCCTTTTCTCATGCCACTTTTTAGTTCTTTCTTCATAAATGTGGGAGTGTAGTTCATGGATATCTAGGATTCTTTTCTCTCATGCTGCAGCGTAGTTAGTATTTAGGGTCGTTATAGCCCAGTAAGCTTTATGCTCAAGTTCTACGGGCAGGTGGCAGGATTTACCATAAATTAGTTTAAACGGAGTGGTTCCTATAGGGGTTTTGTAAGCGGTTCTATACGCCCACAGAGCTTCATGGAGTTTAGTTGACCAATCTTCCTAGATGTTAAAACGGTTTTCTCAAGCATTTTATTGGTTTCTCTATTTGATATCTCAGCTTGTCCGTTGGTTTGAGGGTGGTAGGGTGTCGCTACTGGGTGTCGGACCCCATATTTGAGTAGTAACTTCATATTCAGGAACACATCAACGGAAAACTCCATCGGCGCCCCTCTTAAAAAGCAAGGGCTCATCCCAATAGTAATGTTTAAGGTCATGAAATAATTTCTTCTTTTGTTGCTAATTTAAGTCTGGTGGGAGTACCCCAGCTGCTAGGTAGTTAACAAAGTCAGCATACCAAGATAGTGTGGTTTCTATACAAATTACTTCTATGGTTTCATTAGTTTCTGCATCATCAAATAATAAAGGATATTCGATCATCACATTTTCGCTCTCTAACTAAGCTACAAGTCTATCATAGGGAAAATCATCATTGATGGGAACTTGTTTGGGTTTTTGATCCTCAATTCTCGAAATATGATCTCCTACAACATTATCGGTTTCTTTTTTATCTTTAATTTCCAAATCGAATTCTTGCAAGAACATGATCCATCTTAAGAGTCTTGATTTAGCATCCTTTTTGCTCAATAGATACCTGATTGCAGCGTGATCGGTATAGACAATTATCTTTTCTCCTACTAAGTAAGGAGGTAATTTATCTAGGGAGAACACAACGGCTAGAAGTTCTTTTTCTGTGGTTGCGTAGTTCAATTATGCACTGTCTAAGGTTCTACTTGCGTAGTAGATAGCATGAAGCTCCTTATCTTTTCTTTAGCCTAAAACAGCGCCAACGGCAAAATCGCTAGCATCCCACATTATTTCGAACGACTCATTCTAATCAGGTGGTTGCATAATAGGTGTAGTGATAAGAGCATTTTTAAGGAGCTCAAAAGCTTTCAAACAATATTTATCAAATATGAATTCAGCATCCTTCATTAACAAGCCAATTAGTGGTTTAGTGATTTTAGAGAAATCTTTGATGAATCGGCGGTAAAAACCAGCATGTCCAAGAAAACTACGAATTTCTCTAACAGTTTTCGGAGGTTGAAGATTTTCTATTAGTTCTATTTTTGCTTTATCTACTTCAATCCCTCTTTCGGATACTACATGTCCTAACACAATTCCTTCCCGGACCATGAAATGACATTTTCCCCAATTTAGCACAAGATTGACTTTAGCGCATCGCTCAAGCACCAATTCTAGGTTCGACAAAAAATCTTCAAAACTTCGCCCACAAGCAGAGAAATCATCCATAAATACTTCCATTATATCATCTATAAAGTCAGAAAAGATCGACATCATGCATCTCAGAAATGTTGCGGGAGCGTTACATAACCCAAACGGAATTAGTCGATATGCGAATGTACCATATCGACAAGTGAAAGTTGTTTTCTCTTGGTCGTCAGGATGAATAGAAATTTGAAAGAATTCTGAATATCCATCTAAATAGCAGAAATAAGAGTGTTTGGCCAATCGTTCAAACATTTGATCAATAAAGGGTAAAGGAAAATGGTCTTTACGAGTGGCTTTATTTAGCTTTCTATAGTCTACGCACATCCTCCACCCAGTGTGAACACGTTTCGCAACGGATTCTTCTTTTTCATTGCTAACATCTGTTATACCACCTTTCTTTGGTACGACATGAACTGGACTGACCCAGTTGCTATCCGATATCGGGTATATGATACCGGCTTCTAACAACTTTTGCACCTCCTTCTTGACTGCATCGCTTTTGATAGGGTTTATCCTCCTTTGATGTTCTCTAGAGGTTTTACTATCATCTTCTAGCATAATGCGGTGCATGCAAATGGATGGGCTTATCCCTTTTAGATCAGAGATATTGCAGCCTAGTGTTGTCGGATACTTCCTTAAAATACTAAGTAACTTTTCAGTTTCTATTTGTCCCAAGTCAGCATTGACTATCACTGGTCTTTCAAGATCGGCATCTAGGAATTCATACCTTAGATTTTTGGGCAGTGCTTTTAGTTCTATAGCGGGTTTTGTTGGGCTAGGCATTGTATCGGGTGTTAGTGCAAGGCATTCTCTTAGACTGTCATCGGTGAATGGTATTTTCCAATCCTCATCTTCGAATATAGGAGGTGCTGGAATTTTGAGCGCATCACAGTATGCGGATGGTTGCATCTCCATTTCTTTGACGCATTCATCAATAACATCTAATAAACAACATGAATCATCAATAGCTGGAGCTTTTAGGAATTGAGCCAGAATAAATTCGACTTTTTCTTCACCAACTTCAAAAGTCAGCTTTCCTTTCTTAACATCAATTATTGCTCTGGATGTTGCTAAAAATAGTCTACCTAATATAATAGGGATATTGAAGTCCTCTTTTATGTCCATTATCATGAAATCAGTAGGAATGTAGAACTGACCAATGCGAACGGCCACATTCTCTAACATACCCACGGGATATTTAACAGAACGGTCTGCAAGTTATAAAGACATCTTAGTTGGTCTCAATTCACCTAACTCGAGTTTCTTACATGTGGATAACGACATTATACTAGCATTGGCTCCTAAGACGCATAGACCATTGTCTATGATGCACTTTCCTATCATACAAGGTATTGAAAAACTACTTGGATCTTTCAGCTTATGAGGCATATTGTTTTGAATTATAGCGCTACACTCTAAGGCGAGCGTAACAGTTTCACTATCTTCGAGCTTTTTCTTATTTGATAAGATCTCCTTAAGAAATTTGGCATATGAAGGCATTTGCGTAATAGCTTTTGTAAAAGGAATAGTGATGTTCAACTGTTTCAGAAGTTCTACGAATTTCTTGAATTGCCCTACATATGGTATTTCTTTCTCTACAGCCTCCTCACTTTTATCATTATTATCCTTGGTTTTTTATTCTCTTAACCCCTCAGTTCCTTTCTTAGGATTTTGGGAGATGGATGGATTTTCGAGTCTAGGATCAACAGGTCCATCATATTCGGTTCCGCTTTGCAATGTGATGCTATTAGCATGTCCTTTCGGGTTTAGTTGAGGTTGGCTAGGAAACGCTCCAGTCGGGGCTGCTATGGTTGGTTGTTGTTGGGCTACTTGAGAAATCTGGGTTTTTAACATTTTATTGTAGGTAGCCATTGCATCAAGTTTTCTAGTCATCTGCCTCATCAATTCACTCGTGTGAGTGTTTTGGTTCGCAAATTCCTTGTTTTGTTACATCTGAGCATTCATAAAGTTTTCCATCATAATCTCTATATTCGATTTTCTAGGTGCTTGTGGAGTTGACGGTTCTTCTTTTTGATAACCAGGTGGAACGGCAGGTGCTGAGCTTGGTGGATGCAAGGATTGTAAATATTGGTATAGTTCACTTGGTCGGTGGGAACACCAGTCAGTAACTAACATTCGAAATTTGTATGTCCAGGGGTTCCACATAATTCACAGTTTGGTGACACAGCAGCTACGGTGGTCGCTGGTTGTGTCAAGGCTAAGCTTTCAATCTTTTGAGTCACTATGCCGAAAATAATTTTTGGCAGCGTAGAAAACATAGCGCTTTCTGTAAAAGCGCTGCTAAAGAGTTAAAAAAACAAAGGAAAAAATTCGCTGACTTTAGAAAGTGCTGCTAAAGGGGGGTTTATTACAAAAGAAAGGGCTTTTAACAAAGCGCTGCTAAAAAGGGGGGGCTACGAAAGCTCTTTTAATAAAGCGCTGCTAAAAAGGGGGGCTGCGAAAGCGCTTTTAAAAAGCGCTGCCATATGGGGGTATACGAAAGCACTTTGTAAAAGCACTGCTATATGTGGGGATACGAAAGCGCTTTATAAAGTGCTGCTATAGGTCCTGCCTAAGACAGACCTTAGAGAGCGCTTTTATAAAGCGCTGCTAAAAGTTGGGTATACGAAAGCGCTTACTAGATGAAAGCGCTGTTATAGGTGGGGGTTTCAAAAGCGCTGCTATAGGTGTTAATTTTCTAAAATTAATAAAATGATATTTCAGAAACAGTATACTTTCAGAAAAAATATTTCAGAAACAACATTCTTTGTTTCCCTCTCGCGACAAAACCCTCTTTCACCATTTAAGAAAAAACCCTACTCCCTTTGTTGACTGTCATCCTCCCTCCGTCCGTCCGCCATCTTCTTCCTTTCCGCCGATCTTAGTACTCCCTTCGTCCGCCCCACTACCTCTGTCCGACCATTCCACCATTTTCAAGGTATTTTAGTCATTTTTTTCATTTTCATGGTTATGGATTGATGACTTTTTTTGTTGTGGAAATATTGTATAAGTTTTTCAGGTTAAAATATTGTGGAAATGTTGTGGAAATATTGTGGAAATTAATTATGATAAAAATAGTTGCTTTATTTGTTAAACAGAACACTGCTTCATATTTTGGAAAGAAAGTAGAACAAGTCGTTGCGCTTCACATGTCTGGCAATAAAGCTGCATTTTACCATTGTACATTATGTGGAGTTCAAGACACTCTATATGATCACAAAGGCCTTCACTATTTCAAAAATTGCTTCATAGAAGGCTTTATTGATTTCATCTTTGGTTTTGGAAGGTCCCTATATGAGGCATTCTTCCATTTTAATTTCTGTTTTATTATAGGGTCTTTAGAATTATATTTTACCACTACTAAATTAAATAACAGGTTTAATGATGGTCCAAAATAAATGGAAACTTAATACATCCTATAAAATTACTTCATATTAAAAAAATTGGTTAATTTTATCATTTTATAATACACTTTTGCATAAAATATGTCTGGTAAAAGTCTCCTTAAAAAAATAACTTTTAAAATTGTATTAATCATTTTTTGTCTTTTAAATAAATTAGATAAACACTATCATTGTATAAACAACAAAAATTTGTATCAGATTTCTTAAAAGAAAAAGGGACAATAGTTTTAACAATTACTCTTTGAGTTGGCCATGATTGCTTGTTTTTTTAATTGACCATGGTTTAATTTTAAAAATAAAAAGAGACAATAGTTTTGAATAATTTAAATGGCAGGAATGTAGACTAAATTCCATTGCTAAGAACATAGGCTATATTACTGCTTAAAAGCGATTAAGTTCATTGTTAGATACTGCATTTTCTTTTAAAAAATGTACTGTGAAAGGTAGTGGACAAGTTTATCAAAAGGATTTTTTTTTAAATCTTCAAAATAATAATATTTCAACCTCATAAAACTTATACTAAAATATTAACCTTTATTCTCAATTCCACAAGTGAAGAAATCCATATCAAATTCATATATACATTTGTATACTATTAGATTTATCTATTTATGTTTATATTGAATATAACTTGTTAAAACAACAACTATTAGATTTATGTATCTCTTTCATAAATATTGTTGATGTTTGAATATTTGCGAATTACTTGTTGAATATTGTTATTTTGTTGATTAATTTCTTGAACTTAAGTGATAAAGTTGTTATATTAGGTACAACTACTAGTTTAGTGATTTTGTTATAGGGGTTACTTGTGAAGAACAAGATTGTGATCATTTCCAAGAATCTTCTTATGTAGTTCTAGAAGTTGGTGATTTCTCTACAAGTGTTACAAGTATTCGCTGTTTTTGTTTAGCTTACTTAGTTTAGTTTAGCCTAGTTAATAAGTATGGATAAACAATGGATGTCTTCCAATCGATTGTCAAACGAGTACGAGAATAGGGTATCAAAATTTGTTAATTTTGCTGTTGAACACGCCAAAGACCCCAGTAGGATCACATGTCCTTGCTTAGGTTGTTGTTATGGGTGTCGGATTGATACACTTCAGTTGGAATCGCATTTAAAGAGGCATGGAATTGATCAAAGTTATACATGTTGGACACTACATGGTGAGATAAGTAACGATAATGTTAAACCGGAGGATAATACGACCTATGCTTCAAACGACAATGGCACAGATACATACGACTATGATCGAGTCGAAGAGATTGCAGAAGCACTTGAAGAAGATCTTCAGGATTTTCCCAAAATGTTTGAGAGGTTGGTAAACGATACAGAGAAACTGTTGTATAAAGGTTGCACTACTTTCACAAGATTGTTTGCAGTATTAAAGTTGTACAACTTAAAGGCGGGCAATGAATGATCGGATAAAAGTTTCACAGAGTTATTAGCCGTCGTGAAAGAGATGCTTCCGGAGGATAATGTTCTTCCCAATTGAACCTATGAAGCCAAAAAAAAGTTGTTCTCTATTGGCATGAGCTATGATAAGATACATGCTTGTCCAAATGATTTCATTTTGTTTCGAAATGAATATGCATCATTAAACGAGTGTCCTAAATGCGGTGTATCTCGGTATAAGAAAAAGTTATCCCCAACAAAACTGTTATGGTATTTTTCTATAATTCTAAGATTTAGACGCATGTTTCATAGTGAAACAGATTCAAAACACTTAACTTGGCATGCAGATGATAGAATTATAGATGGAAAATATCGACATCCGGCAGATTCACCACAGTGGATAAAAATTGATAATGAGTATCCTGATTTTGGAGAAGAAGCGAGAAACCTTCGCTTAGCATTATCTACTGATGGAATGAACCCACATGGTCTACAAAGTATCTCACATTCGACATGGCCTGTGATTATTATGATTTATAACCTACCTCCATGGCTATGTATGAAGCGTAAGTACATGATGCTATCTATGTTAATTTCTGGTCCTAAACAACCAGGGAATGACATAGACGTATACTTGACACCTTTAATTGAAGACTTAAAGAGTTTGTAGGAGAACGGTGTGGAGGTTTATGATGGATATAGGAAAGAAAGTTTCAATTTGAGGGCGATGTTGTTTGGCACAATTAATGATTTTCCAGCATACGGAAATTTATTGGGGTATAGCATTAAAGGTCAATGTGTGTGTCCTATCTGTGAAGAAAACACAGATTGGATGCGATTGGAATTTGGTCAGAAGAATGTCTTTCTTGGTCATCATATATTCTTAAATTCTAATTATCACTACCGTGGGTGGAGAAAAGCATTCAATGGAAATTCAGAACAAGGTAGAGCTTCACCTACATTGACAGGTGAACAAATTTTTGAAAAGGTGAAAGATGTGAGTACTAAGTTTGGCAAGCCTTTTGCTCATACGCTTGTCACGTGTGGGTGGAAGAAGAGGTCAATTTTTTTTGAATTGTCGTATTGGAAGTCGTTGTATGTAAGACATTTTCTTGATGTTATGCATATTGAAAAAAATGTATTTGAAAGTGTTATTGGTACGTTACTCAATATACAAGGAAAGTCTAAGGATGGCCTAAAAGCAAGAAAGGACTTGGTAGCGATGGGAATAAGAAATGAATTAGGACCCTTGAAGAAAGGAAATCGAACATATCTACCACCTGCTGCTTATACTTTATCTAGAAAGGAGAAAAATATATTGTGTAAGTTTCTAAGTGAAGTTAAAGTTCTAGAAGGATACTCTTCAGATATTAGAAGACTTGTGTCTATGAAATACCTCAAGTTAAAGAGTTTAAAGACACATGATTTCCATGTTATAATGGAACACTTACTACCAATAGGTATATGTTCTATTTTCCTAGAAAAAGTAAGAAGCACAATAACTAAATTGTGTTTTTTCTTTAGGTCAATTTGTAGTAAGGTGATCGATCCTGCGATCTTACCAACATTGCAAAAAAAAAATATAGTTATTACTTTGTGTGAGCTTGAAATGTATTTTCCTCCATCAATTTTTGACATAATGGTACATCTAGTTGTTCATCTTGTGAAAGAGACACAATTGTGTGGACCAGCTCATATGTGATAGATGTACAATGTTGAACGTTATATGAAAATATTGAAAGGGTATGTGAAAAACCGAAGTCGACCAGAGGGATGTATTGTTGAACGATACATTTTTGAAGAAGCGATTGAGTTTTGTACTGAATATTTGTCCAATATTTAATCCATTGGCCTCCCAAAATCTCTTGTTGTTGAAAACATAGTGGGAAAACAGTTCATTGGAAATAAAGTTGTGACAGTTTCAAGGGCAGAACGGGAGCAAGTGCATTTGTATGTTCTACACAATGACATTGAGGTTGAGCCATATGTTGAAATGCACAAGGACGTTCTCTGAGGTTCAAATATGAATAGAAATGAAAATTGGATAGTACGAGAGCATAATCAAAGTTTTATAAAATGGTTCACGGATCATATATTTTCAAATTTTATTCTGATCCCGCTTCAATAACAGAAAGGTTGAGATGTTTAGCATATGGTCCAAGTTTGCATGTGTTTTCTTATAGCGCATACGCAATTAAAGGATACACATTTTATACCAAAGAACAAGATGATAAAAGTACAATACAAAATAGTGGTATCACCGTGCTTGCTGAAGCAATGCACATTTCAAGTGTGAAGGACTTAAGCTCCAAATATGCAAATCTGTCATATTTTGGGGTTATCGAGCGTATTTGGGTGTTTGATTATGAGAAGTTTCAGATTCCTATCTTTGGATGCAGGTGGGTTGAAAATAATAGTGGCATACGAATGGATAACTCAGGATTTTTGCAAGTGGATCTTAATAAGGTGGGGTACAAAGATGAGCCTTTTATTCTAGCCACGCAAGCTAAACAAGTGTTCTATGTCACTGATCCAACAAGTAAGAAATGGTCTATAGTTCTTTTTTCCAACAAAGTAATCGATGATAACATTGGAGATCAGGGTGATGTTGATGTTGAGAAGGAATCTTATATTATAGATGATAATAACGAGGGAATTTGGATCAATCCATCCGTCTGTGTTGTTAAGAGACAAGTAAACCACGTTCCAACGAAGAAAAGAAAGAGATGTTAGTGACAAAGGTACTTGTAAAATTATATATTATATCATTCAATAAAATTATATATTATGTCATTCAAAAAATAATATATATGTTTTTATTATTTATATTTTTATTATTTATATGTTTTTCATTTTCATATATATTTGTGATTCATTTCATAATTTTGTTTTTCTAAATTACAGGTATTATGGCTAGCAACGAGGAAAAATTGTTAGAACACAGATTGGTTCTTAATAATATCTCTATGTTTTGATGATAACTATTATGAAATTTTGTATTTAAGAATTATATACTCTAAAATTTGCTTGAGAGTTTTTACTGCAGATAGTAAAGAAATTAACACTCCAGAAGCAAATCAGAATTGAACACAAGAAATTAGCTAGACTCTGAAGCGCCATATGCACTCATTAGAAGATTCTGATTGCTGCCAACAGAACATTCTGAGTGTAGCCTCCAGAAGATTCTGAAGCAGAAGCTCCAGAAGGATCTGAAGCAGAAGCTCCAGAAGAATCTGAAGCAAGTCAGAAGCATCTGAAGCAAAGAAGAATTTTGTATGAAGAGTTTTTCAAAGCATAGTTTCTACAGAAGATTCTGAAAGTACTAAAGCTGCCAGTACTGAAGTTCTGTCTCAAATATGCTCTGATATTTAACACGCTGAAAGCACACCTGCTGCAGAAGACTCTGATCATCATTAGAAGACTCTGACCCAATTAGACTCTGATGAACTTGATGAAAACTGAAGAAGAAATATTCAAAGAATATATCCGTTGGAGTGAACCAAACGTCTCTTTCCTTATTTATGCTAGACACAAGAACACAGACAAAAAGAATTTTTCTATGCTTTCTTCTTCTAGGAAAGGTCACATGATGTGAAGACAAAAAGGCTCAGACCTTTTGGACACTCTTCTCAACGTGAAGCTCACCTTGGATCAGCTGCCTATACAAGCAAGACTCCACCAAATTCTTCAGTTGACGTTTGCATTGAAAAGAAATCAAATATTCAAGCTCTCATACTTTCATATTCATTCTAAGAATTTATTTCATTATTCTTAAACTTAAGAGAAATATCACAGTTGTGATAATAGCTTTTTAGAAGAATTCTTACTCTTGTAATAGTTTTACATTGATTGAAAAAGATTTCCCTAAGAGGATTCAGTTGGGATCAATAGCTCTTGAGAAGACTAAGAAAAGTTGTTCTTAGGTGTTACTATTGTAATCTGTTTGATTAAATAGTGGATTAAGTCCTTGATTGAGAAAGGCAAATCACTCTAGGAAGGGTGGACTGGAGTAGTTGAGTTCAATGAACCAGGATAAAAATACTTCTGTTTTAATTCTAAGTTTTAATCTTTCATACTTATTCAACCCCCCCTCTAAGTATTATCTCACCTTCAGTTGGCATCAGAGCTCCGGTTCTGTGTGTGCTACCACTTAACAGTGACAGTAAAGATCCAGAGAGAAATACTTTGATATATATTTAGTTGTTACTATGGTTGGTAATACTATATCTAACATTAACAATAAATATGAAGAAAGAGACAGAATCAGCACCAAACCCCCTATGTTTGATGGGGAGAAATTTGATTATTGGAAAGACAGAATTGAAAGTTTTTTCCTTGGATATGATGCTGATTTATGGGATCTGGTCATAGATGGATATGTTCATCCCACAAATGGGAATGGCAAGAAGATAGACAGAAAATCTATGACAGATGCTCAGAAGAAAGAATTTAGAAATCATCACAAGGCCAGAACAATATTGTTGAATGCAATATCTCATACTAAGTATGAAAAAATTACAAACAGGGAAACTGCATTTGACATGTTTGAATCCTTAAAGATGACTCATGAGGGAAACTCTCAAGTCAAGGAAACAAAGGCTCTAGCTCTGATCCAGAAGTATGAAGCCTTCAAGATGGAAGACTCTGAATCTGTTGAAGCTATGTTCTCCAGATTTCAAATCTTACAGCTAGACTAAAGGTTCTGGACAAGGGATACTCTACTGCTGATCATGTGAAAAAGATCATCAGAAGTTTACCCACCAGATGGAGACCTATGGTGACAGCGCTGAAGATGGATAAAGATCTGAACAAGATCTCTTTAGAAGAACTCATCAGCTCACTGAGGAGCCATGAAATTGAGCTTGAGGAAGATGAACCTCAGAAGAAAGAAAAAGGTAAATCTATTGCTTTAAAATCTAATAAATCTGTTAAAGCTTTGCAGGTTATTGAAGGAAGCTCTGAAGGATCTTCTTTTGAAGAAGAAGATGAATTATCCATGTTGTCCAGAAGGATCAACAGACTCTGGAAGCACAAGGGAAAGGAGTTCAACAACTTCAGAAAATCTGATCATAGAAAGGAATCTTCTAGGCACAGAAGATCTGGCAAGAAAGAAGTTGTATGTTATGAGTGCAAAGAACCTGGGCATTACAAGAATGATTGCCCCAAACTTCAAAAAGAAAAACCCAAGAAGAAGTTTAACAAAAAGAAGAAGGTACTGATGGCAACATGGGATGACTCAGATGAATCTGAATCATCTTCTGAATCAGAAGAAGAATGAGCTAATGTTGCACTGATGGCCAGCACAGAAGATCAGGAGGAAGGAATTTCAGGATATGAATCTGATTCTGAATCTGACTCTGACGCTGAAGAGGTAACGGATAAACTTACTAAAGAAGAACTTATCAAAGTATTATCAGAAGTTCTGAAAAGTTATAACAATATTAAGCTCAAATACAAGAAGCTGAAAAGCAGTCTTGAATCTGAGATTAATCTTCTGAAGATAGAACTTGTTGAGCAAAAAGAAATTAATCTGAAAATCAAAAATAACTTTGAAATAGCTCAACAAGAATCTGAATCTAAGACTAAGTCATGTGAAAACATTTTAGAAAAATATGACTCTAGCTTTCAAAGATTCCTTACTAAGAGCATAGACAGAAGCAAGATGGCTTCCATGATCTATGGTGTTAGTTGGAACAACAGAAGAGGTATTGGATATGAATCTTCCTCTGGAAGTAATCCAAAATCTGTTGACAAACTCTTCATCAAGAAGACACCTCTGTACTCTCAATTTAAGTTTGGTCACTTGAATGACATTAAACACACAAGCTCTGAGAAGAATACTTATGTGTTTAAACCCAAGGCAAGTCAGAATAAACCTTATGTTGAAAAATAGAAGTTTAGACAAACCTTCAGAACCACTAACCCTAAAGGACCCAAGAAGATCTAGGTACCTAAAAGTAAAATAATTCCTGTTGCAGATGTTCTTAGCAGCAAGGTCAGGACGCCAATCATGGTACCTGGACTCTGGATGCTCACGACACATGACAGGAGAAAAGTCTATGTTCCAAAGCCTGGAACTTAGATCTGGAGGTAACGTGAAGTTTGGAGGGAACCAGAAAGGCAAGATCATTGGATCTGGCACTATTGGAAATGGTAAACTTCCCTCTATTACTAATGTTTTACTTGTTGAAGGGTTAAAGCATAACTTATTGTCCATAAGTCAATTAAGTGACAATGGTTATGATATTACCTTTAATCAAAAATGTTGTAAAGCTATTAGTCAAAAGGATGGCTCTATCCTATTTAGTGGTAAGAGGAAAAACAACATTTATAAAATAAATCTTTCAGAACTTAAAGTTCAGAATGTTAAATGCCTCTTGTCTGTTAATGAAGAGCAATGGGTCTGGCACAGAAGATTGGGCTATATTAATATGAGACGTATATCTCAAATTAATAAACTTAGTCTTGTCAGAGGACTTCCTAATCTGAAGTTCACCTCCGATGCTCTTTGTGAAGCATGCCAAAAAGGGAAGTTTTCAAAATCATCTTTTAAATCAAAAAATGTTGTTTCTACTTCCAGACCACTAGAATTACTTCATATTGATCTGTTTGGACCAGTGAAAACGGCATCCATCAGAGGCAAGAAGTATGGATTAGTCATTGTTGATGACTATAGTAGATGGACATGGGTAAAGTTCTTAAAACACAAGGATGAGTTAAATTCTGTGTTCTTTGACTTCTGCAAGCAAGTCCAGAATGAAAAAGATTTCAAAATTATAAAAGTCAGAAGTGATCATGGTGGTGAATTTGAAAATAAATATTTTGAAAAATATTTTAATGAAAATGGCATTGCTCATGATTTTTTCCTGTCCTAGAACTCCACAACAAAAGGGGTTGTAGAGAGGAAAAACAGAACTCTGCAAGAAATGGCCAGAACCATGATCAATGAGACAAATCTGGCAAAACACTTTTGGGCAGAAGCAATCAACACAGCCTATTACATTCAGAACAGAGTGTCTGTAAGACCTCTTCTGGAGAAGACTCCATATGAACTGTGGAAGAACAGAAAGCCCAACATTTCATATTTTCATCCTTTTGGATGTATTTGCTATGTGTTAAATACTAAGGAAAATCTGAACAAGTTTGATTCCAAAGCACAGAAGTGTTTCATGCTTGGATATTCTGAACGCTCTAAAGGCTACAGAGTATACAACACTGAGACACAGATTGTGGAAGAATCTATTCAAGTCAGATTTGATGATAAGCTTGGCAATAAAAAGCCAAAGCAGTCTGAAAACTCTGCAGATAGAGAAGTAGTCTTCATTGACTCTGAAGTCCCAGAGGCAGACAAAGCTCAAGTGAAGGAACCAGAAGCAACGCCAGATGCTATTCCTTTAACTTCTCAGATGAACAATCTAAACATTTCTGAAGAATCAACTATTAGAGGATCATCATCTAGAATTAAAGCTTCTCATCCAGAGAATGTAATTATTGGAAAGAAGGATGATCCCATCAGAACAAGATCCTTTCTAAGATCATCTGAAGCATCACTATTTGGACTGGTGTCAGAAATTGAACCATCTTCTGTAGATGAAGCTCTGCAAGACAATGATTGGATTATTGCCATGCAAGAAGAGCTGAATCAATTCACCAGAAATGATGTATGGGATCTAGTTCAAAGACCACAAGGATTCAATATAATTGGAACAAAATGGGTCTTCAGAAATAAGCTGAATGAGAAAGGAGAAGTTGAAAGAAATAAGGCAAGGCTTGTTTTGATGATAACTATTATGAAATTTTGTATTTAAGAATTATATACTCTAAAATTTGCTTGAGAGTTTTTACTGCAGATAGTAAAGAAATTAACACTCTAGAAGAAAATCAGAATTGAACACAAGAAATTAGCTAGACTTTGAAGCGCCAGATGCACTCATTAGAAGATTCTGATTGCTGCCAACAGAAGACTATGAGCGTAGCCTCCAGAAGATTCTGAAACAGAAGCTCCAGAAGGATCTGAAGCAGAAGCTCCAGAAGAATCTGAAGCAAGTCAGAAGCATCTGAAGCAAAGAAGAATTTTGTATGAAGAGTTTTTCAAAGCATAGTTTCTACAAAAGATTCTGAAAGTACTAAAGCTGCCAATACTGAAGTTCTGTCTCAAATATGCTCTGATATTTAACACGCTGAAAGCACACCTGCTGCAGAAGACTCTGATCCAGCAAGACTCTGATCATCATTAGAAGACTCTGACCCAATTAGACTCTGATGAACTTGCTGAAAACTGAAGAAGAAATATTCAAAGAATATATCCGTTGGAGTGAACCAAACGTCTCTTTCCTTATTTATGCTAGACACAAGAACACAGACAAAAAGTATTTTTCTATGCTTTCTTCTTCTAGGAAAGGTCACTTGATGTGAAGACAAAAAGGCTCAGACCTTTTGGACACTCTTCTCAACGTGAAGCTCACCTTGGATCAGCTGCCTATAAAAGCAAGACTCCACCAAATTCTTCAGTTGACGTTTGCATTGAAAAGAAATCAAATATTCAAGCTCTCATACTTTCATATTCATTCTAAGAATTTATTTCATTGTTCTTAAACTTAACAGAAATATCACAGTTATGATAATAGCTTTTTAGAAGCATTCTTACTCTTGTAATAGTTTTACATTGATTGTAAAAGATTTCCTTAAGAGGATCTAGTTGGGATCAGTAGCTCTTGAGAAGACTAAGAACAGTTGTTCTTAGGTGTTACTATTGTAATCTGTTTGATTAAATAGTGGATTAAGTCCTTGATTGAGAAAGCCAAATCACTCTAGGAAGGGTGGACTGGAGTAGTTGAGTTCAACGAACCAGGATAAAAATACTTGTGTTTTAATTATAAGTTTTAATCTTTCATACTTATTCAACCCCCCTTCTAAGTATTATCTCACCTTCAAAAATCACATGATACTTCTAAACATGATGGAAACGAACCAGCACAAGATGTGGAAAGAGATATTACAAGGGGAATAACGATTATGAAAGGAATCATTCGTGTGAGAGGTAAAGGTATAAAATATGATGTGCATTGGAATGAAACAGACCAATTAATTGAGCCTAACGGTGCGATGTTGACAACTTACATTGGGGCACTAGTTCGTTCGCAAATTTTAATCACTTGCGATAATTGGAGAATTCCTTCGTCGAAACCGGCTAAAGAAAAAATATGGAGCGAGATAGAAGTATGATATCTGATATTTTTTAATTATGTCGACGGTTATGTCTTTAAATTACTTATACTAACATACTATATGTATGTCAATTTTTTTGCAGAGGTCTTTTAATATTGATGACGACCGGAAAAAATATTGTCTTCAATTAGCCGGAAAACGACTAAGAGGATTTCGAGAGTTTTTAACGAACAAGTTTCTTAAGGATTCTGATGGAAAATTTGTTGAATCAGAGCATCCAAAGAAGAATGTTGATCTGATTTCACTTGAAGAATGGGAAACATTTGCTGCCAAGCGAAGAACCCAAGAATTCCATGTAATTCTAACTTATCATGAACAATGTATAATATATATACTTCTTCCACATGAGTTCTGATATGACTTAAACTTGTTTTTTCAGGCTGTGAGTGACGTAAATCGGCAACGAGCATCAAAACCCGTGTATCCATACAAAAAAGGGCGTTTGGGATATGCATGCTTACAACAAAAAATAGTAAGTATATATAAAGGCTTTAATATGATATAGTTTGAATATGAGAAAAGTGAAGCTTATTATCTGTCTTAATGTGTACTTAGAAGAGGAGAAAAGTGATGCAACATCTCTTCTGGACCATGTTTTGTGGAAGGTTGCCCGTGTGGGTAGAGATGGAGTCGTTCAGGAAGAAGTTCAACAAGTATTTGAGCAATGTGTAAGTACAACATTAGTTCTGTCATAAACTCAAAAGTGTATAATATATTTATGCTTTTATCTATATTTCAAGAAAGTATATCCAAGATTATAACTGCAGCTGAGGACGATGATTGCAGGAGCATACTAAGTCGAATGTTAAATGTTCTTGAGTATTCTTGTTGTGTGAAGGGTAAGAGATTTGGTGTCACTCCAACAAAATTGTATAAGAAGCCAAAGAATAAAAATCCTAGCAATAAACAAGTGATCGAGTTGTTGGAAGAATTGAAAGCTCAAATTCGTGAATTGCAAAAGGAAAAAGAGAGATACATGTCAGAAAGGCGTGGTCCAGAGTTTAAAGATACTAGTGACAAAGATAGTATCAATTGTAATCTTCAGCAGAAACTTCCCGAGGTAACTATATATATTTGTTAGAACACAGATTGGTTCTTAATAATAACTCTTTGTTTTGATGATAACTGTTAGGAAATTTATATTTAAGAATTATATACTCTAAAATTTGTTTGAGAGTTTTACTGCAGATTGAAATAATATTAACTCTCTAGAAGCAAATCTGCCTTGAATACAAGAAGTTATTTTGACTCTGAAGCGCCAGATGCATCTTACAGAAGAATCTGTTTGCTCCTTACAGAAGATCCTGAGCGTAGTCTCCAGAAAGATCTGAAGCAAGAAGCTCCAGAACATTCTGAGTCAGAAGCATCTGAAGATAATCAGAAGCATCTGAAGCTGAAGCATAGAAGAATATTTATTGAAGAGTTTCTCAAAGCATTAGTCTACAGAAGTTTCTGAAAGAACCTACGCTGCCTAGTACTGAAGCTCTGTGTCAAATATGCTCTAATGTTCAACACGCTGAAAGCACACATGCTGCAGAAGACTCTGATACAGCATAGTTCTGAATCTCATTAGAAGACTCTGATCTATTCAGACTCTGAAGAACTTGCTGAAAACTGAAGAAGTAATTTTCAAGAATATATCCGTTGGAGTTGTTCAACGTCTTTTTCCTTATTTGTGCTAGACACACTTACACAGACAAAAAGGATTTTTCTGTGCCATCTACTTCTAGGAAAGGTCACTTGATGTGAAGACAAAAAGGCTCAGACCTTTTTGGGACTCTCTTTTCAACGCTCAGCTTGCATGGTTCAGCTGCCTATAAAAGGAGAACTTCACTACATTCTTCAGTTACACACTTTGCTGAAAAGAAATCATTATATTCTAAAGCTCTCATTCTTATTCTTCATAGAATCTCATTGTACTTAAACTTAAGAGAAAAATCACTGTTGTGATAAAAGCTTTTTAGAAGCATTAAATCTCTTGTATTTAATTTACATTGATTGTAAAGGATATTCCTTAAGAGGATTCAGTTGGAATCAGTAGCTCTTGAGAAGACTAAGAACTGTTGTTCTTAGGTGATACTATTGTAATCAGTTTGATTTAATAGTGGATTAAGTCCTTGTTGAGAAAGGCAAATCACTCTAGGAAGGGTGGACTGGAGTAGTTGTTAAACGAACCAGGAGAAAAATAATTGTGTGATTATTTTTTAAGTCTTAATTTATCATACTTATTCAACCCCCCCTTCTAAGTATTATCTCACCTTCAGTTGGCATCAGAGCTCCGGTTCTGAGTGTGCTACCACTTAACAGTGTCAGTAAAGATCCAGAGAGATATACTTTGATATTTATATTTATTTGTTATCATGGCTGATAATTCAATGTCAAATATTAACAATAAATATGAAGAGAGGGATAGGATCAGCACCAAACCCCCAATGTTTGATGGGGAGAAATTTGACTACTGGAAAGACAGAATTGAGAGTTTTTTCCTAGGATATGATGCTGATCTATGGGATCTTGTCATAGATGGATATGTTCATCCCACTGATGGGGATGGCAAAAAGATTGACAGAAAATCTATGACAGATTCTCAGAAGAAAGACTTCAAAAATCACCATAAAGCCAGGACCATATTACTGAATGCTATTTCACATACAGAGTATGAGAAAATTACAAACAGGGAGACTGCTTTTGATATGTTTGAATCCCTTAAAATGACTCATGAGGGAAATTCTCAAGTTAAGGAGACAAAAGCTCTGGCTCTGATCCAGAAGTATGAGGCTTTCAAAATGGAAGACTCTGAATCTGTTGAAGCCATGTTCTCCAGATTCCAGATACTCATTGCTGGGCTGAAAGTTATGGACAAGGGATATTCTACGTCAGATCATGTTAAGAAAATCATCAGAAGTCTGCCTATCAGATGGAGACCAATGGTGACTGCCCTGAAGATGGCCAAAGATATGAACAAGATCTCTCTAGAAGAACTCATCAGCTCACTGAGGAGCCATGAGATTGAGCTTGAGGAAGATGAACCTCAGAAGAAGGATAAAGGTAAATCTGTAGCATTAAAATCTAACAAAACTGCTAAAGCTTTGCAGGTCATTCAAGAAATCTCTGAAGAATCTTCTTCTGAAGAAGAAGATGAGTTATCCATGCTGTCCAGAAGGATTAACAAACTCTGGAAGCACAAGGGAAAGAAGTTCAACAACTTCAGAAGATCTGACAACAGAAAGGAATCTTCTAGTCACAGAAGATCTGCCAAGAAAGAAGTTGTGTGCTATGAGTGCAAAGAACCTGGGCACTACAAGAATGACTGCCTCAAACTTTTAAAAGAAAAACCTAAGAAGAAGTTTAACAAAAAGAAGAAGGTTCTGATGGCAACATGGGATGACTCAGATGAGTATGAATCATCTTCTGAATCTGAAGAAGAATGTGCAAACGTTGCACTGATGGCCAGGACAGAGGATCAAGAGGAAGGTACCTCAGGATATGAATCAGAATCTGAATCTGATGATGATGCAGAAGAGGTAATGGCTAAACTTACCAAAGAAGAACTCATTAAAGTTTTAACAGAAGTTCTTAAAAGTTATAACAACATCAAACTCAAATACAAGAAGCTAAAAAGCAATCTTGAATCTGAGATTGATCTTCTAAAAACAGAACTTGTTGAGCAAAAAGAAATAAACTTAAAAATCAAAAATGACTTTGAAATGACTCAACAAGAATCTAAATCTGAGACTAAGTCATGTGAAAATATTTTAGAAAAATATGACTCCAGTTTTCAGAGATTTCTCACTAAGAGCATAGACAGAAGCAAGATGGCTTCCATGATCTATGGTGTTAGTGGAAACAACAGAAGAGGCATTGGATATGAGTCTTCATCTGGAAGCAATCCAAAACCTGTTGACAAACTTTTCATCAGGAAGACACCTTTGTATTCTCAATTCAAATTTGGTCACTTGAATGACATTAAACACACAAGCTCTGAGAAGAGTACTTATGTGTTTAAACCCAAGGCAAGTCAGAATAAACACTATGTTGCAAAACAGAAGTTTAGACAAACCTACAAACCAACTAACCCCAAAGGACCCAAGAAGATCTGGGTACCTAAAAACAAAATAATTCCTGTTGCAGATGTTCTTAGCAGCAAGGTCAGGACACCAATCATGGTACCTGGACTCTGGATGCTCACGACACATGACAGGAGAAAAGTCTATGTTCCAAAGCCTGGAACTTAGATCTGGAGGTGACGTGAAGTTTGGAGGGAACCAGAAGGGCAAGATCATTGGATCTGGCACTATTGGAAATGGTAAACTTCCCTCTATTACTAATGTTTTACTTGTTGAAGGGTTAAAACATAACTTATTGTCCATAAGTCAATTAAGTGACAATGGTTATGATATAACTTTTAATCAAAAATGTTGTAAAGCTATTAGTCAGAAGGATGGCTCTATCCTATTTAGTGGTAAGAGGAAAAACAACATTTATAAAATAAATCTTTCAGAACTTAAAGTTCAAAATGTTAAATGCCTCTTGTCTGTTAATGAAGAGTAATGGGTCTGGCACAGAAGATTGGGCCATATTAGTATGAGACGTATATCTCAGATTAATAAACTTAATCTTGCCAGAGGACTCCCTAATCTGAAGTTCACTTCAGATGCTCTTTGTGAAGCATGACAGAAAGGGAAGTTTTCAAAAACATCTTTCAAATCAAAAAATGTTGTTTCTACCTCTAAACCATTAGAACTACTTCATATTGATCTGTTTGGACCAGTGAAAACTGCATCCATCAGAGGCAAGAAGTATGGATTGGTCATTGTTGATGACTTTAGCAGATGGACATGGGTAAAGTTCTTAAAACACAAGGATGAGTCACATTCTGTGTTCTTTGACTTTTGCAAGCAAGTCCAGAATGAAAAGAATTTCAAAATTATAAAAGTCAGAAGTGATCATGGTGGTGAATTTGAAAATAAATATTTTGAAAAATATTTTTCTGAAAATGACATTGCTCATGATTTTTCCTGTCCTAGAACTCCACAACAGAATGGGGTTGTAGAAAGGAAAAATAGAACTTTGCAAGAAATGGCCAGAACCATGATCAATGAGACAAATCTGGAAAAACATTTTTGGGCAGAAGCAATCAATACAGCATGCTACATTCAGAACAGAGTGTCTGTTAGACCTCTTCTGAAGAAGACTCCTTATGAATTGTGGAAGAACAAAAAGCCCAACATTTCATATTTTCATCCTTTTGGATGTATCTGTTATATGTTAAACACTAAGGAAAATCTGAGCAAGTTTGATTCCAAAGCACAGAAGTGTTTCATGCTTGGATATTCTGAACGCTCTAAAGGCTACAGAGTATACAACACTGAGACACAGATTGTGGAAGAATCCATTCATGTCAGATTTGATGATAAGCTTGGCTCTGAAAAGCCAAAGCAGGTTGATAACTCTGCAGATAGGGAAGTAGTCTTTATTGACTCTGAAGTTCCAGAAGCAGACAAACTTCAAGTGAAGGAACCAGAAGCAACTCCAGATGCCACTCCCTTAACTTCTCAGATGAATAATCTAAATATTTCTGAAGAATCAACTATCAGAGGATCATCATCCAGAATTAAAGCTTCTCATCTAGAGGATGTAATTATTGGAAAGAAGGATGATCCCATCAGAACAAGATCCTATCTAAGATCATCTGAAGCATCACTATTTGGACTAGTGTCAAAAATTGAACCATCTTCTGTAGAAGAAGCTCTGCAAGACAATGACTGGATTATTGCCATGCAAGAAGAGCTAAACCAATTCAGCAGAAATGATGTATGGGATCTAGTTCAAAGACCTCAAGGATTCAATATTATTGGTACAAAATGGGTCTTCAGAAATAAGCTAAATGAGAAAGGAGAAGTTGAGAGGAATAAGGCAAGGATGGTTGCTAAAGGATACAGTCAGCAAGAAGGTATTGATTACACTGAGACATATGCTCCAGTGGCAAGGTTAGAATCTATACGTCTTCTTATTTCCTTTGCTGCACAGAATAACATCACTCGGTATCAGATGGATGTTAAAAGTGCCTTTCTTAATGGTATTATAGAAGAAGAAGTTTATGTTCACCAACCTCCTGGTTTTGAAAATGAAAAATTTCCAGATCAGGTTTTCAAATTAAAGAAATCTCTATATGGATTAAAACAAGCTCCCAGAGCTTGGTATGAGAGATTGAGTAATTTTCTTCTGGAGAAGAATTTCATCAGAGGCAAAGTGGATACAACTCTATTCTGTAAAACTATAAAGAAAGATCTTCTAATTTGCCAAATTTATGTAGATGATATTATTTTTGGATCAACAAATATTATGCTTGGAAAGGAGTTTGCTACATGTATGCAGGCAGAATTTGAAATGAGCATGATGGGAGAACTCAGATTCTTTTTAGGAATCCAAGTCAATCAAACTCCAGAATGTACCTACATACATCAGACAAAGTATGTTAAAGAACTTCTGAAGAAATTCAACATGTCTGACAGCAAGCTGGCAAAGACTCCAATGCATCCTACTAGCTCACTTGGCAAAGAAGAGGTAAGTAAGAAAGTAGACCAGAAGCTCTACAGAGGTATGATTGGTTCTCTTCTTTATCTTACTGCTTCTAGACCTGGCATATTATTCAGTGTTTGTTTGTGTGCTAGATTCCAATCAGATCCTAGAGAATCACACTTGACAACTGTCAAGAGGATTCTAAGGTATCTGAAAGGTACTTCTAATGTGGGTTTGTGTTACAGAAAATCTGATGATTTCAAATTAGTTGGATTCTGTGATGCTGACTATGCTGGAGACAGAGTGGAAAGAAAAAGTACTTCTGGAAGTTGTCAATTTCTAGGAAGAAATCTAATCTCCTGGTACAGCAAGAAGCAACCCACAATTGCACTTTCAACCACAGAGGCTGAATACATTGCTGCTGCTGGATGTAGCACGCAGATGCTCTGGATGAAAAGTCAACTAGAAGATTATCAAATTTTTTAGAGTAACATTTCTATCTTTTGTGATAATACTTCTGCTATATGTTTGTCCAAGAATCCCATTTTACATTCTAAGGCAAAACATATAGAAATTAAGCATCATTTCATCAGAGACTATGTTCAGAAGGGAATCATAAATTTAGCCTTTGTTGATACAGATCATCAATGGGCAGATATTTTTACAAAACCCCTTGTTGAAGATAGATTCAATTTTATTCTGAAAAATATTGGTATGGATTTTTGTCCAAAATGATATTTATCAGAAGCAAATTGTTACAGATGCGAAAATGCTTAATTCATCTGAAGTATTTCTTCTGTTTATTTATTCTATTCTGATTAATATTTCTGATATGAAACTCTGAACTAACCATCTTTAGAAGATCTGAACGTTGGCTAACGTTTCATTTCTTGAGAGAATTCAGAACAGCATGCAAGCAAACACGTGTCACACAAAATCTGAAGAGGTGGCGTGTACATAACTGAAAAGACGTTTGAGGTGATATTTGAATAGTAAATATCTTGGTTTTCCCCCCCAAATTGTCAGAAGCATTTATTATTTGAAATGATTTTATTCTCTTCATTTAATGCTTGCTCAAACGTGCGTTTCTTTCTAACTTTTGATGTGCCTGAGTGTTTAGTATAAATACTTGTTGTGTATTCACTTTCACACTTTTCACTCTCAGAATTTACATGCGTTTTCATCTCTTGTTCTCTCTGCATAAAAACCCAAAACCTAAGTGTTTGAAAAAGCAATCTTCAATGGCGTCTTCTTCATCAACAACTGCACAGTTTCAATCTCCAATGGTTGTTGTGACTTCAGATAACTTAGGTGCTGCTCCATATACTCCTCCAAAGAGAACTCTTCTCACACCTGTTGATAAACTAGAAGTGTTGTGTGAATCTATAGTTGAATTTGACTCTCTGGCTGACAATGGGTTTGATTTTCGCTCCATTGTTAGAGCTCAAGGATGGGTGAAATACTTTGATAGGTTGTTTGGACCAGTTTACCCTCTACTTGTGAAGGAATTCTGGATTCATGCATCTGTGTATCCCAAGTTTATTTTATCATCTGTGTTGGGAAAAGAGATTATCATCACATAGGATCTGATAAGAAGATTGATTGGTTATGAAGAAACAGATGTAAGAGCACAGATTGTGTCTCAGTAATATCTCTATGTTTTGATGATAACATTAATGATAATTTGTATACAAGAATTATACTCTCTAAATTTGTTCTAAACTGTTTTCTACAGGCACAAAAGATTTTAATCTTAAAGAGCAAATTTGATGTGAACAATGAATTCTGAATGGCTCAAGAGCATCTGAAGATTAGAAGAATCTGAAGTATAAGAGCTTAGTTATCAAGATTCTGAAGATACAACACGCTGCATGTATTATCAAGAATCTGAATAAGAGAAGACTCTGAGTGAAGAGACTCTGAATGAGAGAAGACTCTGATCTGAGTGAAGACTCTGATCTAAGAGCATGTTACGCTTCAAGCACACAGCTGCACCAGACTCTGATTCATCAACATCTGAAGAACATATTAGGCTCTGAAGTTTCCAGAAGGTTCTGAAGACTGAAGACTCTGATATTGATTGTTGATCTGAATTATTTGAAGAAGAATATTTTAATATATCCGTTGGAATATGCCAGCAAATCTTTCCTTAATTGGGATAGACAAAATTCTCTGCAAAGAAGATTATTCCTCTGGTACATTCCTGATATTGTTAAATCACAGCTCAGCAGACAATTGCTACACCCACATTTTGTGCGCCGTCTCTCTGCTGTAATAGTACAAAGGACAGTACTATTTTGATATTGGAAATATTTTCTCTAACGGTAAAATATTCTCTCCAATATTCAAGTGGCTATATAAAGGACATCATAGCTCATTCTTCAAGTGCCAAAAAAATTACAACAATATTGACAAGAACTCTCTCACGCTAAAAGCTTTCATATTCTTCACTGTTCATACATTGTTCTAAACTTAGAGAAATAACACAGTTGTGTTTATAGCTTTCATAGAAGCAATTCTTACTCTTTCATTGTATTACATTAATTTGTAAAGAAAGTTTTCCTTAAGAGGATCTAGGTTAGATCAGTAGCTCTTAAGAAGACTAAGAACAGTTGTTCTTAGGTGTGCTATTTGTAATCAGTTGATTTGAATAGTGGATTAAGTCCTTGTTGAGAAAGGCAAATCACTCTTGAAAAGGGTGGACTGGAGTAGTTGAGTTCAACGAACCAGGATAAAAATACTTGTGTTTTTATCTTTGATTATTTTCTGTCATACTTATTCAACCCCCCCCTTCTAAGTATTTTCTCACCTTCAGTTGGTATCAGAGCCTGGTTCTGAGTGTGCATTCGCTTAACCGTGACAGATAAAGATCCAGTGAGAAAAATACTCTGTTATTTATTTGGTTGCTAATATGGGTGATATTCCTACATCAAGCAACAAATATGAAGGAGACAGAATCAGCACCAAACCTCCAATGTTTGATGGAGAAAAATTTGATTATTGGAAGGATAGACTTGAAAGTTTTTTCTTGGGGTATGATGCTGATCTCTGGGACTTAGTCATTGATGGGTATGAACATCCTACTAAGGATGGCAAAAAGATTGATAGAAAATCAATGACTGAGGAGCAGAAGAAAGAATTCAAGAATCATCACAAAGCCAGAACCATACTTCTGAATGCAATCTCTCATACAGAGTATGAAAAGATTACCAACAGAGAAACTGCTCATGATATGTTTGAGTCTCTCAAAATGACTCATGAGGGAAATTCTCAGGTGAAAGAAACAAAGGCTCTGGCGCTGATACAGAAGTATGAAGCGTTCAAAATGGAAGAATCTGAGAACATTGAGACTATGTTTTCCAGATTTCAGATTCTAACAGCTGGGTTGAAAGTTCTGGACAAGGGCTACTCAACATCTGATCATGTCAAGAAAATCATCAGAAGTCTTCCTACCAGATGGAGACCTATGGTGACTGCATTGAAGCTGGCCAAGGATCTGAACAAAATCTCACTAGAAGAACTCATCAGTTCTTTGAGAAGTCATGAGATTGAGCTGGAGGAAGATGAACCCCAGAAGAAAGATAAAGGTAAATCCTTAGCTTTTAAATCTAACAAATCTGTTAAAGCCTTGCAGGTTAATGAAGAAAGCTCTGAGGAATCTTCTTCTGAAGAGGAAGATGAACTTTCTATGCTGTCCAGAAGGATCAACAAACTCTGGAAGCACAAAGGGAAGAAGTTCAACAACTTCAGAAGATCTGATCAAAAGAAAGAATCTTCTGGACACAGAAGATCTGGCAAGAAAGAGATCACTTGTTTTGAATGTAAAGAACCTGGACACTACAAGAGTGAATGTCCCAAACTTCAAAAGGAAAAACCCAAAAGGAAGTTTGACAAAAAGAAAAAGGTTCTGATGGCTACATGGGATGACTCAGATGAATCTGAATCATCTTCTGAATCTGAGGAAGAATGTGCAAATGTTGCGCTGATGGCCAACACAGATGATCAAGATGAAGGAACGTCATCATCTGAATCTGAGTCAGAATCAGACTCTGACTCTGAAGAGGTATTTTCTGAACTCTCCAGAGCTGAACTTGTTGAAAGTTTATCTGACATGATGGAAAGCTACAGCAAGATTAAACTCAAATACAAGAAGCTGAAAAGCAATCTTGAATCTGAGATTAATCTTCTGAGAACAGAACTTGTTGAGCAGAAAGAGATAAATTTAAAACTCAAAAATGATTTAGAAACAACTCAACAAGAATCTGATACTGAAACAGAGTCCAGTGAAAATATTTTAGAAAAATATGACTCCAGTTTTAGAAGATTTCTCACTAAAAGCATAGACAGAAGCAAAATGGCTTCTATGATCTATGGTGTTAGTGGGAACAACAGAAGAGGCATTGGATGTGAATCCTCCTCTGGAAGCAATCCAAAGTCTGTTGATAAACTCTTCATCAAGAAGACTCCTCTGTATTCTCATTTCAAGTTTGGTCATCTGAATGATATTAAACATACAAGCTCTGAAAAGAGTACTTATGTGTTTAAGCCAAGGGTTAGCCAGAATAAACACTATGTTGAAAAACAGAAGTTTAGGCAAAACCGCAGAACATCTAACCCCAAAGGACCCAAAAAGATCTGGGTACCTAAAAGCAAAATAATACCTGTTGCAGATATCCTTAGCAGCAAAATCCAGACACCAATCATGGTACCTGGACTCTGGATGCTCGCGACATATGACGGGCGAAAGGTCTATGTTCCAAAGCCTGGAACTTAGATCTGGAGGGGACGTGAAATTTGGAGGGAACCAGAGGGGCAAGATCATTGGCTCTGGTACGATAGGTAATGGTAACCTACCCTCTATTTCTAATGTTCTGTTAGTAGAAGGATTGAAACATAATCTATTGTCCATAAGTCAATTAAGTGACAATGGTTATGATATCATCTTTAATCAAAAATGTTGCAAAGCTGTTTGTCAAAAGAATGGCTCAACCTTATTCAGTGGAAAGAGGAAAAACAACATTTACAAAATTAACCTTTCAGAACTTAAAGTTCAAAATGTAAAATGCCTTTTATCTGTGAATGATGAGCAATGGGTCTGGCATAGAAGATTGGGACATATTAATATGAGACGTATATCTCAGATTAATAAACTCAATCTGGTCAGAGGACTCCCTAATCTGAAGTTCAATTCAGATGCTCTGTGTGGCGCATGTCAAAAGGGTAAATTTTCAAAATCCCATTTTAAACCAAAAAATGTTGTTTCCACCTCTAGACCATTGGAATTACTTCACATTGATCTGTTTGGACCAGTGAAAACTGCATCCATCAGAGGCAAGAAGTATGGGTTAGTCATTGTAGATGACTACAGCAGATGGACATGGGTAAAGTTTCTAAAACACAAGGATGAGTCTCATTCTGTGTTCATTGACTTCTGCAATCAAGTCCAGACTGAAAAAGAATGCAAAATTATTAAAGTCAGAAGTGATCATGGTGGCGAATTTGAAAACAAATATTTTGAAAAATATTTTTCTGAAAAGGGAATTGCACATGATTTCTCCTGTCCTAGAACTCCACAACAAAATGGAGTTGTAGAGAGGAAAAATAGAACATTGCAAGAAATGGCCAGAACCATGATCAACGAGACAAATCTGGCAAAACATTTTTGGGCAGAAGCAATAAATACAGCATGTTATATTCAGAACAGAGTGTCTGTAAGACCTCTTCTGGAAAAGACTCCCTATGAATTGTGGAGAAACAGAAAGCCCAACATTGCTTATTTTCATCCATTTGGATGTATTTGTTATATGCTTAACACTAAAGATCATCTAAACAAGTTTGATTCCAAAGCACAGAAGTGTTTCATGCTTGGTTATTCTGAACGCTCTAAAGGCTACAGAGTATTCAATACTGAAACACAGATTGTGGAAGAATCTATTCATGTTAGATTTGATGATAAGCTTGGCTCTGAAAAGCCAAAGCAAGTTGAAAGTTTTGCAGATAGAGAAGTTATTCTCACAGACTCTGAAGGCTCAGAGGCAAACAAGACTAAAGACAAAGACTCTGAAGAAAATCCAGATGCTACACCTTTAACTTCCCAACTTGACAATCTGCATATTTCTGAAAGACCAACAGTCAGAGGATCTTCTTCCAGAATGAAAGCTTCTCATCCAGAGGATGTGATAATTGGAAAGAAAGATGATCCAATAAGGACAAGAGCATTTCTCAGAACTTCTGAATCTTCCTTCTGTGGCTTAGTGTCAATTATAGAACCTTCATCTGTTGATGAGGCTCTGGAAGATAATGAATGGATTTTAGCTATGCAAGAGGAGCTGAATCAATTCACAAGGAATGAAGTCTGGGATCTGGTTCCAAGACCTAAAGGTTTCAATGTTATTGGAACAAAATGGGTTTTCAGAAATAAACTGAATGAAAAAGGAGAAGTTGAAAGGAACAAAGCAAGACTGGTTGCTCAAGGCTACAGTCAACAAGAAGGCATAGACTACACAGAAACATATGCTCCTGTTGCAAGGTTAGAGTCTATACGCTTGCTTATTTCATTTGCTGCACAACATAACATCACTCTTTATCAGATGGATGTTAAAAGTGCTTTTCTTAATGGAATTATAGAAGAGGAAGTGTATGTCCACCAACCTCCTGGTTTTGAAAATGAAAATTTTCCAGATCATGTTTACAAACTAAAAAAATCTCTTTATGGACTAAAACAAGCTCCCAGAGCTTGGTATGAGAGGTTGAGTAATTTTCTTCTTAAGAAGGATTTCATCAGAGGAAAAGTGGATACCACACTATTTTGTAAAACCATTAAGAAAGATTTGTTGATTTGTCAAATTTATGTAGATGATATTATTTTTGGATCAACAAATATTATGCTTGGAAAGGAGTTTGCTAAATGTATGCAGGAAGAATTTGAGATGAGCATGATGGGAGAACTGAAATTCTTTCTGGGAATCCAAGTAAATCAGACTCCAGAGTGCACCTACATACATCAGACGAAGTATGTTAAAGAGCTTCTGAAGAAGTTTAACATGCTGGATAGCAAAATGGCAAAGACTCCAATGCATCCTACAAGCACTCTAGGTAAGGAAGAGGTAAGTAAGAAGGTAGATCAGAAACTCTACAGAGGTATGATAGGATCTCTTCTTTATTTGACTGCTTCTAGACCAGACATTCTGTTTAGTGTTTGTTTATGTGCTAGATTCCAATCAGATCCTAGAGAATCACACTTAACTGCTGTTAAGAGGATTCTAAGGTATCTGAAAGGTACTGCTAATGTTGGTTTGTGTTACAGAAGATCTGACAAATATTCACTAGTTGGATTCTGTGATGCTGACTATGCTGGAGATAGAGTTGAGCGCAAAAGTACTTCTGGAAGCTGTCAGTTTCTTGGAAGTCATCTGATCTCATGGTACAGCAAGAAGCAACCAACAATTGCACTATCAACCACAGAGGCAGAATACATTGCTGCTGCTGGGTGTTCCACTCAGATGCTCTGGATGAAGAGTCAACTAGAAGATTATCAAATCTATGAGAGTAATCTTTCTATCTTCTGTGACAATACTTCAGCTATATGTTTATCCAAAAATCCAATTTTACACTCTAAGGCTAAACATATAGAGATTAAACATCACTTCATCAGAGACTATGTTCAGAAGGGTGTAATAAATTTAGCCTTTGTTGATACAGATCATCAATGGGCAGATATTTTCACAAAACCCCTTGCTGAAGATAGGTTTAAGTTTATTCTGAAAAATATTTGTATGGATTTTTGTCAAGAGTAATATTTCTCAGAGTCTACTTCTCAGATGCTAAGTGTTTAACACTCTGAAGTATTTCATCTGTTTTGCTTATTTAATTTATCTGTGATTTATTTTTGTGTGAAACTCTGTACTGACCATCTCAGAGGATCTGAAAGTTGAAAACGTTTCATTTCTTAAGAGTTACAGAATCACATGCAAAGCAAACACGTGTCACTCAGAATCTGAAAAGATGGAGTACACCTACTGACTATGACGTTTAAGGTATTGCTTTGAAAATCTCAATCTGTCTTGATTTTCCCCCCAAATGTCATATCATAATTAAAAATGATTACTTTTCATTAAATGCAAACGTGCGTATGTGTCCTATGTATGTCTGTTGTGTTTCCCATGCGTGTTTTATTTTTCTATATAAACCACTCTCACAACACATTCACACTTTTCACATTCTCAACACATATGCGCTTTTGTCTGTTGTTCTCTCTCTTCTCAAACCCTAAACGAACCCAGAAACCGTCATCTCCTTCTTCTTCATCAACAATGGCATCCACATCAAAAGCAGTTACTACCAAAGATTCTACCACTATCATTGAACCAGTACGCACTCTTCTGACTCCTGTTGATTCTCTAGAAGTGTTATGTGAAAGTTTCGTGGATTTGGAAGACCTTGCTGATAATGGGTTTGATCTGATTCCTTCGATCAAAGAACAAGGTTGGGACGGTTACTTTGATAGACTGATGGGTCCTGTGTATCCAAAGTTAGTGAAGGAGTTTTGGATCCATGCATTCGCTACTCCAAAGTTCGTTCATTCTTCTGTGCTGGGTAAGAAGATTGTTATCACTGAAAATCTGATCAGGAAACTTATAGGTTTCAAGGCAACTGATGGAGTAACCTCTCTATCTTCTGCGCGTGAAGACCTGAAGGATGTTTGTCAAGAAATCTGCACTACTGGTGAACCTTGTAAGAAGGTTAAGTTTGTGAAACCCACTTACAAGATTTGGGCTAAGATTTTCTTGAACACCATTTTTCACAGACCCTCCTCAAACTCATCTGACTATGTTAATGCTGAACAACTTTACTTCATGTACTGTTTGCATCAAAACATTCAGATTGATCTTCCTTATCTGTTGTTCAATCATCTGGTATCTCATGTCAAGGAAACAAGGGAAACAGCAAGAGATAAAACTGGAAAAGTCAGATCATGGATTCCTATGGGAAGACTGATTTCAGATATTCTGGTAGAAAACCAACTTGTGGCGCATCTGCAAGAGGCTGGGCTGACAGAAGATCTGAACTTTATCATTGGCTCTGAGATAAATGGCTTAACTCTGAGAAGGATGAAATTGGTTGAAGATTTATCTGAGAAACCAAGGAAAACTAACTCTGAAGAGGTTAGGGGGAGAAGGATTCCTGTTGAGGACTTTCCTCTATTTACCTCAGATGAACCCAGAGAGCTAATAGCTGAGTATGTTGCTTGCTGCATCAGAGATGGTGTTGAGATCCCTGCAAATCTTGTGCAGAAGGAAGGCCAAGTTCTTCCTGATCAGACAAGGGAAAGAAGACGCAAGAGAAAAGCTGATAAAGAAGGTCATCAGAAGAAAAGAAAGCATTCAGATGCTGAGAAGAAGAAGAAAAGAAAGAAGCTGAAGAAGGTTCAACAAAATCCTCCTGCAGCAACTTTTGAAGAGATAAGAGATACTCTGAAACAGGTATTTAACACTGATTCTAATCCTGTTCATCATTCTGCTACCACACCATCTGACTCACCCCTCATATTTAAAAGATCTAGACCATCTGAGACTCATACACCACAACCAACAATCATTCAAACACCACAATCCAAACAAACTCAACAAACAACACCACAACCTCAAAACCCCATCCCAGAATCTACAATTCCAGAGGATGTTCACCCTGAACACTCTGACCAACCTGAAAATCCCATTGATCCTAATGAGATTTTAGATATTACACCCTTAAACCGTTCTATCATTTTATCTTCAACTTCTGAAAAATCTAACCAATCTGATACATCATCTGATGATGAATCATCTGGTTTCATTAATGAATGTTTGAATGATCTCAAACAACCTCGTACTGAGAGTGTTTGGAAACAACTTTTTAAATCTCCCACCTCTGATCATCCACCTTCTCCACAAAATTCCCCCACTCAAACTCTCAATCCACAACATCTTGAAATCCAATCCACTCCACAACCAACATCTGAACCACAACCAACATCTGAACCACAACCATCATCTGAACCAACCAACCAACAAACTTCTGAACCACAAATTAACCAACAAACATCTGAACCTCAAACATCTGAACATCCATCTCCACAACCACAACCTCAACCTTCTAAACAAACACCACAAACACAACCAACCCAACCCAGAATTCCTGATGAAGCAGAATTGGGATCAAGTGTTTATACTATGTTAAGAAATTTTGACAAGGATAATGTCTCAGACTTTGCTGACATTATGGATGTGTGCATGACCACTATGGATAAAGAGGCTGCTAATGCTGTCTGGAAGAAATATCTTTACAGACTGAATAGGGAGGCTTTGAAAATCAGGACTCAATGTCTTAGATTATCAAAAGTAAGGTTTGCTGCTTATCAGAAAAGGATTAAGAAAAACCCTCCTCCTATTCTTCTTCTAGAAGCTCCTCCACCTCCAGAAATTCCTGCACCCAATGTCACTCAGATTGTTTCAGAATCCACTGTTCCAGAATCTTCTATTTCAGTATCTACAGATCTTCAGAAGGATGTCAAGGAATTAAAGGACTTCATGGTTGATCAAAAGAAGACAAATGAAGAAATGAAAACTTGGATGGCTAAGCAAGATGAGAATTCAGAGAGGATTACAGCACTGCTGCAACTCATCGCTTCTCAACAAGCCTCATCTGCCAAACCTTCTTAATGCTTTTGCACAAGTTTTTCATGCTTTGTTTTGTTTTTGATTGTCTTCTGATATGTTTTGTTTGCTTCTATCTGAATCTGGATGTTATCTTAATGAAAATGATCTTTTGCTTATCTGGATATGTGTTTCTTCTGCATCTTTACTGTCTTTTAAAAAATCTTTTTGATTATGACAAAAAGGGGGAGAAACAAAATAGAATCCGATTGTTCAAATCTATAAGCAATTATCTGAACTAAGTCAGACATGTTACTAACATTCTTTGAATCTAATCAGAATCTGACAAATTTATCTAACCAGACTCTGACAAATTTCATTGAAGTTTTTCCTGAGATCTATCTTTTCAGAACCTGATCAAAAATAGCTAAATCTGAGTAAACCAGACTCTGATATCTAAAGACCAGACTCTGATATCTAACCTTGAGTACTATGATCTGAAAGATAACTCAAGACAGGAAATGGCAAGATAAACAACCAAGTGTTCTGAAGTTGTTCATCTGGCATCAAGCTTTAATATGGCATCAAGCTTTGGCATCAAGCTTTGACTCTAGAAGTCAAACATATATCAACCAGGATTTGTCAACCAGGCTTCAATCAGGATGTTAATCAGGCTCTGAACCCAAAATGCAATCAGGCTCTGAATCTGAAATGAAATCAGGCTCTGAATCTGAAATATACTCAACCAGAAAGGGAAGTATCTAATTCCATTAGAGTATTCATTTCAGGGGGAGATTGTTAATCTCAGGGGGAGTAATTTTAATTCATTTTTATTGAACAAATTGCTCATGTTTTGTCATCATCAAAAAGGGGGAGATTGTAAGAGCACAGATTGTGTCTCAGTAATATCTCTATGTTTTGATGATAACATTAATGATAATTTGTATACAAGAATTATACTCTCTAAATTTGTTCTAAACTGTTTTCTACAGGCACAAAAGATTTTAATCTTAAAGAGCAAATTTGATGTGAACAATGAATTCTGAATGGCTCAAGAGCATCTGAAGATTAGAAGAATCTGAAGTATAAGAGCTTAGTTATCAAGATTCTGAAGATACAACACGCTGCATGTATTATCAAGAATCTGAATAAGAGAAGACTCTGAGTGAAGAGACTCTGAATGAGAGAAGACTCTGATCTGAGTGAAGACTCTGATCTAAGAGCATGTTACGCTTCAAGCACACAGCTGCACCAGACTCTGATTCATCAACATCTGAAGAACATATTAGGCTCTGAAGTTTCCAGAAGGTTCTGAAGACTGAAGACTCTGATATTGATTGTTGATCTGAATTATTTGAAGAAGAATATTTTAATATATCCGTTGGAATATGCCAGCAAATCTTTCCTTAATTGGGATAGACAAAATTCTCTGCAAAGAAGATTATTCCTCTGGTACATTCCTGATATTGTTAAATCACAGCTCAGCAGACAATTGCTACACCCACATTTTGTGCGCCGTCTCTCTGCTGTAATAGTACAAAGGACAGTACTATTTTGATATTGGAAATATTTTCTCTAACGGTAAAATATTCTCTCCAATATTCAAGTGGCTATATAAAGGACATCATAGCTCATTCTTCAAGTGCCAAAAAAATTACAACAATATTGACAAGAACTCTCTCACGCTAAAAGCTTTCATATTCTTCACTGTTCATACATTGTTCTAAACTTAGAGAAATAACACAGTTGTGTTTATAGCTTTCATAGAAGCAATTCTTACTCTTTCATTGTATTACATTAATTTGTAAAGAAAGTTTTCCTTAAGAGGATCTAGGTTAGATCAGTAGCTCTTAAGAAGACTAAGAACAGTTGTTCTTAGGTGTGCTATTTGTAATCAGTTGATTTGAATAGTGGATTAAGTCCTTGTTGAGAAAGGCAAATCACTCTTGAAAAGGGTGGACTGGAGTAGTTGAGTTCAACGAACCAGGATAAAAATACTTGTGTTTTTATCTTTGATTATTTTCTGTCATACTTATTCAACCCCCCCCTTCTAAGTATTTTCTCACCTTCAACAGATGGTGTTTCCCACTTGCCAGCTGGGCGTGTGGATATGGAAGAAGTTTATGAGGAAGTTATGACTGCTGGACAAGCTTCTAACAGATTCAAAGATCTGAAGCCTGATTACAAGATCTGGGCCAAGATCTTCATGGGATGCATACATCACAGGAAGTCAACAAATTCCCCAGATTATGTCAATAATGAACAGATCTATTTTATGTACTGCCTTAGTCAGAGCAACAAGGTAGATCTTCCTTACATTCTGTTCATGCATCTGTGGAATCACATCAATGCATCTAGAGAATCTGTAAAAGAAAAACGCCAGAAGATCAGGACTTGGATACCTTTTGGAAGGTTGCTCTCAGATCTTCTCACTGAAAATGGTTTAGTGGCTACTCTATATGATGCTGGGGTTACAGAGGAATTAGAGTTCATTATGGGAAAGCCTCTGAACGCTAAAAGTCTTCTGAGACTCAAGATTGTAGATGAACTCACTACTGCTCCAAAGAGGCTGAATATGTATGATTTGAATAAGAGGGTTCCAGTATCTGATTTTCCTCTATTCTTTGCTGAAGAACCCAGACATATAGTACTGATGTATATAGAGGAATGCAAAAAGGAAGGAGTACCTGTTCCAGCCAATGTGTTTCAGCTTGTCAATCAACCACTACCAGATGCAGGAGAAGAAGAAGAAGTACCACTTCAGAGGAAAAGGTCTCAGCCTGCAGCAGAATCTGAACCTGTCCAGAAGAAGGCTAAGATTGCTGAGAAGCCAAAGAATCTCTTAAAGAGAAAGGATTCTGAAGAAGTTGCCTCTGCATCTGCCAAGAGGATTAAACTAAAAGGTACTAAGACTTCTGTTATTTCTAAAAATGTTGTTATTAATGATTCAACTATTAAGTCTGTTCCCAAACCACCTGTTACTCAAACAACTTCTGTTGCTGCCCCTAGTTTTGTCTCACCTCAAAAACAAAACACTACTTCTGTATCAAAAACACCTCCACCCAAAATACACATCAAACACTTTATTCCACGTCCACAACCAACAGTTTCACAACCAACAGAACCATAACAAACAGAACCACAACCATCAGAACTACAACAACCTTCTAAAAAACAAACCTCTGATCAACCACAAACAGAAAATCAACCACAAACTTCTGAACATCCAGAAAACCAAACCTCAGAAGTTCAACCAGAAAAAGACTCTGTCATACCACCATCAAATACTTCATCTTCTGAACCTGTTGCACCTGTTACTTCTGAACCCACAAAAGTAACTTCTGCTCCTGTTTCATCAGAACCACCATCCCAACAATCTGATACTCCTTCAGAACCTTCTCATATCCCTGAGACAGAAGTTCTTGATATCACTCCATTAAAAACAGTGTTTCAAGTCTCTTCTACCTCTTGTACACCTACAACATCCTCAAACTCATCAGAATCAGAAATTCATCCAGATTTTCTAATTTCTTCTTCTGACAAATACCTTGTACATGAACCTGAACCTGAATCAACCTTACCTGCTAAAACTCCCATTCCAGACCCTATGCCTCCACCTGCACCTTCATCTGAGATGATTGTTCCCACTTCCAATCCATCATCATCTGGTATATCTTGTGCCCAAGTGTCTTCTCTTTATCATAATTTATCTTATGGTTTCAAACTAAAAGATTTTTATGATAGAGTTGAACCTTCTGAACCCCTGAAACCTCTGAAACCAAAACTCAGACAGGCCCTTCCATCTGCAATCCTTTCATATATTCAATCTATGAACAATGAAGGATCCTTAGCAACCATTTCTGCTACATCTGGTAAAGCTGCTGTTTCAGCTCTGCATCCTGCATCTGATAACATAGTTGCATCTGATAAACCATCAACCTCTGCTTTTATACCATACTCTTCTGAAACCTTTGATGTTGTTTACCCACGCACAAGACCACAACCAAATCTGCTTAATGCTTTAAACAGATCCTTACCACAAAAACCAGAGATTCCTTTCATTCCATATTATCCCCCTCCTCTGATTTCCATCCCAAAATCACTGATACCACCAACTCCTAAACCTAAACATATGACTCTGGAAACCTTGCTTAAACCACCACCCAGACTTAATATTGATCATTTATTTCAAACGTTTTTGCAAGAAATACAGATGTCTTTAGGTACTGTTCAGAAAAGATGTTCTGAAACTATGGATGCAAATGAAACTGACATCATCTGGAAAGGATTTATCAATAGATTCAACACTGTAGCTTCCAATCTGAAGAACGTCTGTTCTGATGATGCAAAGCTCAGAGCTGAAAGAACTCAATTCTGGATTGTCAACAAGATTGAACCTCTGCTTTGTTTGGATGCTCCTCCTCCTCCACCAGAACCAACTGCCAATGCATTGACTATGACTCTGGTAGAACCCTCTTCAGGATCTCCAGAACCTATGGCAATTGACTCTGTTCAGGCTGCAGAACCTCCACATTCTTCATCAGAGATAAAGTCAGAACATCCAGATTTTGGAGACAAGATTGTTGCTCTGGAAGCTGGTCAATCTGAAATAAAATCTTGGATGGCGAAGCAAGACAAGAAATCTGAGGACATGACAGAGTGGATGTCAAAACAAGATGAGAAGAATGAGACAATGACTAAGTGGATGTCAAAGCAAGAGCAATCTTCATCTGAGATTACAGACCTATTGAAGATGCTTTTGTCAAAACACTCTTAGATTTTTTTTCATTCTAATGTTTGTGCATTTGTTGTTTTGCATCTGAATTTTATTCTTATATCTTCTGATATTTACCTATGTACTCTTGCTCTGTTATGTTAAATGAATCAGTGTTTCTCAATTGAATTATCTATTTATTGTTTCTTTTATCTGTCTTTTCAAAAGTTTTTACTTTTTACTTATGACAAAAAAGGGGGAGAAAATAAAGATCTGAACTATTTAATATAATTTCACTAGATTGAATCTTCAGACATATCTATTCTTTCTAATATCTAAACTGACTATTTCAGATCATTTGATAAAAACATTCTATAAAAGAATCTCTGAGTCTCTCAGATCATTTATCTTTTATCAACTCTGAATCTTATATCTGTAAGATATTCTGACCCTAAATTATTATAAGAACAAACAAGATCTGACTCTGAAGATTACTCAAGATAAAAAGGGAAGTCTCTATTCCTTTTTCATATTTAACTCAGGGGGAGATTCATCATCTCAGGGGGAGTTATAATTCTTTATGTTCAGTTAAATAAAATTTCTGATACTTTTTGTCATCATCAAAAAGGGGGAGATTGTTAGAACACAGATTGGTTCTTAATAATAACTCTTTGTTTTGATGATAACTGTTAGGAAATTTATATTTAAGAATTATATACTCTAAAATTTGTTTGAGAGTTTTACTGCAGATTGAAATAATATTAACTCTCTAGAAGCAAATCTGCCTTGTATACAAGAAGTTATTCTGACTCTGAAGCGCCAGATGCATCTTACAGAAGAATTTGTTTGCTCCTTACAGAAGATCCTGAGCGTAGTCTCCAGAAGGATCTGAAGCAAGAAGCTCCAGAACATTCTGAGTCAGAAGCATCTGAAGATAATCAGAAGCATCTGAAGCTGAAGCATAGAAGAATATTTATTGAAGAGTTTCTCAAAGCATTAGTCTACAGAAGTTTCTGAAAGAACCTACGCTGCCTAGTACTGAAGCTCTGTGTCAAATATGCTCTAATGTTCAACACGCTGAAAGCACACATGCTGCAGAAGACTCTGATACAGCATAGTTCTGAATCTCATTAGAAGACTCTGATCTATTCAGACTCTGAATAACTTGCTGAAAACTGAAGAAGTAATTTTCAAGAATATATCCCTTAGAGTTGTTCAACGTCTCTTTCCTTATTTGTGCTAGACACACTTACACAGACAAAAAGGATTTTTCTGTGTCATCTACTTCTAGGAAAGGTCACTTGATGTGAAGACAAAAAGGCTCAGACCTTTTTGGGACTCTCTTTTCAACGCTCAGCTTGCATGGTTCAGCTGCCTATAAAAGGAGAACTTCACTACATTCTTCAGTTACACACTTTGCTGAAAAGAAATCATTATATTCTAAAGCTCTCATTCTTATTCTTCATAGAATCTCATTGTACTTAAACTTAAGAGAAAAATCACTGTTGTGATAAAAGATTTTTAGAAGCATTAAATCTCTTGTATTTAATTTACATTGATTGTAAAGGATATTCCTTAAGAGGATTCAGTTGGAATCAGTAGCTCTTGAGAAGACTAAGAACTGTTGTTCTTAGGTGATACTATTGTAATCAGTTTGATTTAATAGTGGATTAAGTCCTTGTTGAGAAAGGCAAATCACTCTAGGAAGGGTGGACTGGAGTAGTTGTTAAACGAACCAGGAGAAAAATAACTGTGTGATTATTTTTTAAGTCTTAATTTATCATACTTATTCAACCCCCCCTTCTAAGTATTATCTCACCTTCAATATTACATTGAAATTAATTTAGCACAACTTTCTTAATTGACATATATTCACATTAATCATATTCATTATTGGTTTAGGGAATTTCACCTTGTCGGCTCTATTTATCGTCACCGACTTATCACATGGTTAGCAAGGGAAAAGTGCATAACACTTTGGAAGACTTACTTCACCATAAACTGCTCCCTGCTGGATTTTTGAAAGTATCAATTGATATTGCTTTAGAGGGGTGCGTTATTGCCTATACTAGACGATGTTTTGGATGCAACATTGGTGGGAGACGCAATAGGATCGTATGTTGCATGGCCACCAAATCTCATTTTCATAGATGATGAGGTAGGTTGAACACCATTATTAACCTTGTAGTATTCAAATGTTTTACGACCCATACATGTAAGTTATTCTTACATATACATACCATTTATTTATATGATAATCTTAGACTCCTACAAAATCCAAATCAAAAGATAAGGGGATTGTGCGGGAAACCGAGTCAGCTGCATCAGAAAAACAGGTACTCCTACATTAATTGATATATATATGCTTAGAAAACTTCAATTATATCCTCCGATTTCAATATCTTTATGATCTTATACATGAATTACCTAAGTTATATGATTTTTAGGTTCATCCTCAAGAGTTGCAACAAGTCAGCAAGGGTAAGATGCCTGAATCTAGCAAGGTGTCCAACAAAAAAAAAGGTCGAGCCAAAAAAGGCATATGTTCCTCGATTTAGGTTGTGCCTTGAAACATGTGTAGGAACAACAGATGTGGTGGAGGGTGGCATTCGTCAAATACCTATGAATGAAGGTATTTTCGGTTTTGCTTATGCCAAAACAATTGCTAAAGAGGACTTGGATTAGATTTTCCAACATTCTGAATTAGGCATTGGTGTTATGCATTCATACATCAGGTACTATGGTCAATTTTAATTAAATAACTAAACAATTTATTTGCTCATTTCAATGAATATTCTAATGTTGATTATGTTTTTATTTAAGGTTCTTGTATGACAAGTTGTTGGTCCCGCATTAATTGACAGAGAGATTCACATTCTTATCTTCTAGCTGTATCAATGCACGATTAATCGATCACATTGCAGATGTAGTTAGAGATTACTTAGTCCAAGCATTTATGGCCATAGATACAGAGAAGTTGTATTTTTTCCATATAATACTAGCCATGGGTTTGATTTCATTCTAAATTCATTTATCATAATTATTCGTTTTTTGACATTCTATATAACATTTATGTCTAAACTTTTGTCTTATTTTACAGTGGACACTGGTTGTTGGTTGCGATTAATTCGATAAAAGAAATAGTGTATTATCTGGATTCGTTGGATGGTGATCAAACAAAATGTTTTGATATGAAGAATATGGTTGATACGTAAGTGATGAGATATATTGTTCTGAACAGTTATCTTTATTTATTATGTGAGATTGTTCTAAATGTTCGTTTATATTATGTTAGAGCTATACAAATATTTCGATCACAAAGACAAGCAAGAGTACCAAAAAGCAAGGCTAACAACATTAGCTAGATCAGAGTGCAGGTATATTTTCACAATTTTGACTATTATAGTGATTCTACTTGATAAAACTAGTTAAACTATATATCCTGATATATATTCGTTTGCTTTTTCCATTTACAGTGTCCTCGTCAGCGTAATGGGATTGATTGCGGCTATTTTGTATTGAGGTTTATGAAGGAAATTATTCATTCGGGTCAAATAGAGATTCCAAACATGGTATTTATTTATAAGTTATATGATTTATTTTAATATTTAACCGATATTTCATATGAGTAATTAGTTTTAAAACTAAATCATGCATATTATGTTATATTATGTAGTACTTTGATGAATTCAATTGTGGTACTTACTCGAAAGATAAATTGGAAAAAATTAAGGAGGAATGGTGTCAATACATTCCAGAACTATATATATATATATATATATATATATATATATATATATATATATATATATATATATATATATATATATATATATATATATATATATATATATATATATATATATATATATATATATATATATATATATATATATATATATATATATATATTGTCTTTCTGTCTTTTGATCAAAGTTTATAGAGATTTGTGTTGTTGAGATATTATGTACATACTACTAGATAATTATAGTTCTGGAAGTCGTATATAGTAAATGTACACAATAACAGAGCCAACCCAAAAACTGAAGCATAATCACCATACTTTAAAGCAAGACTCAGCTGATAACCTGCACATGGTGTCCAAATCTCCAGACTACCATCTCACAACCTCCTATGAGATACACAAGCTGCTTGAAAACTGCACCATCAAACACTGTAAGCTCAATCCTTATGTGTATAGATCCATATACCACAGCTCCTTGAAAATACATCCTCCACATCATATTTCAGCATGGAGTTACCCCATGACCATTGAATCTTGAGTTCTTTCCTTGTCTGAAGCTGCACCTTCAAGAATGACACTTTTGACATCACCAATTTAAGGATAATCAATTAACTACTTGCCACAAGTAACAATTGATTTTAAATCCCCAATTTGAGACACACAAATATTCTGCAGAGAAAAACAAATTCTCCCAGACAATAACCAATGTTGTTTCCTAGATCATTTATAAGAAGCAAGCACAATCCTAGTTCAAACCAACAGTCTCACAAAGCGATACCCATAGTCACCTTGTCAAGGTCGAAGGGTACACCAAACAGCACAATGTCAAGACATCATGTCTGATATTACAACCTCATCAGTGGTCCAAGACCACAAGCTTGCCTGGAACCAGCAAACTTTGCACAGGCTACAACAATGCAGCTACACATCAGACAGGTACACAGTTCCCCCTGTCATGCATAATCAGTACTCCCCCTAAAGGAGAGGACCCAAACACATGAAGACTTCCTTCAACATCTTCATATTCACACACTGGAAACACATGCAACTCTGCACCCCTTGATTCACCCCCATACTAGAACAGATAGCAGAAGTAGTAGCAGGATTACTATCTGGAAGATTTCTCAGATTCAGCTTTGAAAGACTAGAAACATCTCCAAAATATCAGGGTTAAAGTCCTTCCATATGCATAAGATCAAGGCTGATGATGTCTTGATCTTCATCTTCACCAGTCATATAATATAAAACACTTGGATAGAGGCTCAAATACCTAACTTGATCCATTGATACCCAATGACAAAAAAAAAATTGCCAGGTCCCCCATGAGCTAGACAGTAACACAATGTCACAACATCTGGTATGACATTCCATCCTCCTAGAGACATATAGTCACAAACTGCTTGAAACCATAAACAATCTTGAGGAATACCTGTACTATTGTAGTAAAAGATCCTAGATAGAAGTATAACTTCCCATATCAAGGATAACCAGTGCTCTTTTTCCAGAAGCACATGAATGGAAAACATAAGACTCATCTTCATGTCTTCAAGAGCTCACTCTTTGTTCAACACACCTGCTGAACGCATTCACTTACTGCTTGAACCACAAGCAACTAGTACACCCATCAGACAGAAGCTCTCCCCCTATCTTTTACACAAGATGCTCCAAGATCACCACAGTATCTCAAGACCAACCTCATGCTCATACAGTGAGAAGGTACCAAACTGCTCCACTTCTCCACAAGACTTTTGGCCTGATTCAGAGAATAAGATAGACACCCCATAATCCAAGACATTCTTTCCTCATCATTCTCCCATATGATAAGTTAGAAAACTTTTGGTTTAACTGGTGAATATTCATTTCCATATTACACATCATAATCTAGACTTTCATGCTATCAACTAATGATCCATTCCAGTCTTGTACAATACCTTCACATCATACTCCAAGACAGTCTTTTTACCTCATCATTCTCCCATATGACAAGATAGAGTACTTCTTAGTCAAGATGTGAATCACCAGCTCCACACCAGATCTTCAAGTCCTTCTCCAACGAAAAATAAACTAGATGATACATATCACAGACACAACATCCAATGGTTCTTTATATGCCCACAACTGGACTTACTACTGCCTAGTAATCCAACTGAAGATCTTCAGAGAACACAGCTCCTTCAGCTTGATCAAATCCATCTCCAAAAGGAGGTAATCTTCCATAAACAACTTAGGGCTTCTACCACAAGCACCAATATATGAACAGAACCAGAACCTCCTTTGATCATCAACAAACTATCCTTCTGCACAAGAGTAATTAGTTCCAAGCTATCTGCTTGGAATCACATTAGAGACCAACCAAATGCCACTGTTTGGTTAACTCGGCTTCTTTTAGAGTTCTAGAAAATCTAAGCAGGCTTGATCTTCATATCCTACGTGATCCAAGGCAACTTAGATACACCAAGACTTGGACCTATAACATCTAATCCTTCACACAGCTCCTACCAACCACATGAGATAGTATCAATTCCATTCATATCCGAGAAGATCAACCTATCTTACAATGATGTGCCACAACATCAATTAATGCCATGACGTTTGCTTGATGTCACAACATCTGATAAGACATGCTGCTGGTGAATTTATTCCATCATTATGCCATTTAGAAGAACCTCAACAAGAGTTCCATGTTCACATAGACTTGATTTCTGATAGTAGGTTTGAGTAGACAGCATGTATTCTGCTTTCTAGTATTACGAAAAATCCCTTTGAAGTGCATTTGCTTCATAAAACTCCTCTTTAGAGAAACCAAACATGCCAAAGCTTAATTTTTTAGAGAAGCTTAGTCACAAGAGATCTTTACAGAAGGAATCCTTCTTTCCTTAAGTAGATACGTTTTCAGAAGGCCAGAGATAACTGTCACTCATCCTTGTCCTCCAAGATGAGAAAGGTCACATGCTCTTATGCACTTAGATCAGAAATAAACTGATCCAAGTAGTGTTATCACCAGCACCATATTCTAGACATGTTTCTTACCAGGAAACTTTCTAGATAAATATCAGATGCTTCTAGTAGTGACTAGAACACACCTGCTGCACTCCAATAAACAGATCCAAGAAAAATGTCTTCATCTTCACTTCCATCTAGTCTTAGTTTCTTTCCAGGAAACTTCCTAGAATAAAGACAGATCCTGCCACACATGTGTATGGTACCAAGATCATCAGTTATACCTCCTTTGATCTAGTGATTCACTCCTTGAATCAACAGAATTTTGCACAATCTCTACTGATGGAATGTCTCAACATCGGGTTAAACATTAGATCCTCAACCAGATCAAGGGCCTGATACTTGTGCTACAATTGATGAGACAACTTGATCACCAACTAAGGATAATCCATTAAATATTTGAGAATATCTCAAATAGCAATGAATCTTAAATCCTTATCTGAACTTCATGCAATCTTGAACTTCATGGATAACCAATTAAATACGTGTGTAGTCCATACATAGCAACTGATCTTAAATCCACACAACTTGTTAAGAAGACCATCTGATAGATATTTACACTTCACTAATACCAAAATTATTCTTTAGTATAAGTATCTTTAATGTTGAAACATCAAGGCTGACACCCTTGACTCAACCTACCTATGGCTTCCTCTGCTGATAGAACCTTTGCAAGTCATGAGTGGTGAAAATAAATCACCTCCCACTATCTTCTCTAAAACAGCCTTCAGCACAACAGAGCAGCCCAAGCATACAAGCAACAGCTCAGGCACTCAACCAACACAGCAACAACTTTCAGCAGTCTGTAGGACAGAAATCAGAGCAGCATAAACAAAACAACATCAAGCTGGATCAACAGCTTGTCAGACCATACAGAGCAGCAACAAACACCATCTTCCAACCATATACACACTTGCCACAGTCATACATCAAACTAAATATAGGGCGATCTTCTCCCAGGGCTACCAGAGTTCTTTCATCAGAAAAATACGCAGTGGAACCACCAAAAGAACATCTTCAACATGTCCTAAACAAGATGTCAGAACATCTTATAGGTCATCATACAAAAGTAGCCACTCCTCCTTTGGCAGCACATTCACCTGGTCATAGAAGCTCCTATATCATAGGGCACAACAGTAGATACATAGAATCCTTCACAAACTCCTCATTTGGCAAAATCAGCAAATCAGCTGCAGCTTCTCCTTGTTTAAACCACCAGAAAGTATCTCCCAAGATCTCATCCAAAACAGACAGGATGCCTACTCTGATACCATTTGAAATTCTGGTATTCAGATCTCAGATGTTTCAGTCATATGTAAGAACATTGGTCTTTGCTAAAATAGAACAAGGACAAAAGATGACCATTTTAAATCCCTTTAAGAATTACCAATGTTATGACCATTGTCATGACCTCTGTTGTAACATCTGCAGACTGACAGAACTATTTATCTAACCATTTAAAGTGTGCAGAATTAAAAATGCTGAAGGATAAATAACACAATGAATTGTTAACCAAGTTTGGTGCAACATCACCTACATCTGGGGGCTACCAAGCCAGGAAGGAAATCCACTATTAGCAAAATTAATTCAGAACTAAACTCCCCTGTTTACAACCCCTCACTTAATCTCTACCCAATGCAATTTCTGCCTAGAACCCACTAGACAAGAGACACCTCTCACTCCCCCTCAATCACAGCAGTGATAAACAATTCAATACAAAAGAAGACTTTAGAAGACACTCTTCAAAGTCACAATACTTGGTTTTGCTTGACAGCTTCAATCAAGGACAATACACTCTTGCTTACAAGCTTTGAGTGAACACTTAACAATTGACCAATAACAACTACCAGCCACAATATGTCTACCACAATGCATCCAAAGGTACAAAGGGTGACTTACAAAGTCACACACACAATGGACTCTCAAAACTCTAAACCTTTATTTTACACTCAAGTTTTTTCTTGTTGGGAGTGTCTGATTTCCCTTGCTTCTGCTCCTCCTTAAATAGTACTGCAGACTGGGCTTGGGCTGGTCATAAATTAGGTTTAACCAAGTTAAACCACTTTCCATAATTCAAGGCACTTTTAAATAGGTCATAGGTGTCGCTACTGCGAAAATCGGCGCCGGCTGAACAGAAGAGTCGCCACCGTGCGTTATTTATCCCACGGGAGGGAAAGGAAACGCTCAGAGTAAACCTCGCACAACACGGGAAAGGTATGGTCGTCGCAACCAAAACCTGGGTTCGGGAGTCGGTTACGCAAGGGGAAGGTATTAGCACCCCTCACGTCCGTCGTACTCGACGGGATCCACGCTTGTTTTCGGGTATGGATTGTTATTCTATCTAAACTATGGGTCGAGGGTTAAAAGAAAATAAAATGAAAATAAAAATGACTCGGCAAAGTATCGCACTTTATGCCTACGTATTCCCGTCTGGGACGAGAAATCAGAGTCAACGTAGTTCGCCTACCTACGGGAAAGGAGGGGAAGGTTGCTCGCTAGGATATCGCATCCTATGCCTACGTACTTTCATACAGCATGAAAGATCAGAGCAAACGTAGTTCGGGCCACGTACGACACAAGTCTGTCTTGGTTGATTTTATTCCTTCTGAAAAAGGTTTTCCTTGATTAGCAGTCCCGACGGACAAAAATGATGCCTTGATGAGTTCACCTTCTTTTACGGAAGAAGTGTCTTTTATCATGTTTGAAATCTTTATGGTGTTTTTCTGTTTGTTTTAAGATAGAAAGAGACAGAACTCTAACCTACGGTTACGAAGGGAAACAAACTAACCTAATGTTATCATGCATGGGTTAAGACCTAGTGTCTATCATGCTCCTCTCTTGCACGGAGAGAAACAGAGATCCTAAGGGATAGGCAGAAACAGAAACAATATCAAATATATACAATAAAGCGGTAAAATGCATGGATGCAACAATACAAGCGAGGCAAGGGAGTCCCACTCAACCTCGAACCTAGAAAACAATAGGCAAAAGTGAACAGGCTTCACTTTCAACCTAACAGGGTAAACAGCAAACAATACAGTCAGGAAAACCAAACAATACATCAACAATGAAATACAACAGCATCAGCAGCTCTGACTCAACATCTGACTTCCAGTAATCTCCATTCAGCTACAGGCTTCAACAAGTATTAATCTCCATCTTCATGACCTTCAGGCAAGGGTTTTGATCATCTGTCTTCCATCTTTTCTTCATGTCTCAGGCTAGGATGAACATTAGTCAACCAGATGAGGTGAAGGAATGTTAGACAGTTAATTACCTACCAAGGGTGGTTCATCAACTGTTAACATTAAACAGAAAGTTTCCTCTCAAAAGTTCTATCTTTCAAATATATTCTCTGATCCTTCCAAAGGAAGGAGGTGGATATTTGAAAGAGACTTTGAATCATAGAGAAAGGATAGAGGCAAACAAAGCCATCTATGTTTGAGAAACAAGCTTTCTAATCTAGAGCTCTGCCTAGCTCCTAAACCCTAGTCTCCTCAGCAGCTGCTAGCAAGAACCTCCTTTCCAACTCTGGCAGTTGATCTTCAATCTCTGGCTCTCCGATGGTCTCCATCTCCTCAAGTCTTCAACTCTCCCAAGTCCCCAGACAATCCCAATACCCAAGCAAGCAAGCAATAATCCCCAGAGGGCACACCACACCAGTCAATCAGATATATACAGAGTATTAATAGCAGTAGGGGAATCCTGACTTTTTCTAAGGGATCTAATAACTACCCATAGCCCCTATAGTCCCATAACTAAACTAGTCAAACCCTAAGTCCTAAGGGAAAAGAATCAAATCTCCTAAGTCATCACCTAAAACCCTAGTTTTATTCATGTTGTTCACACCTACACTAAGCACCTAAAATTAATTTCTAAAAAAGGGAACTAAATTGTTTCTACAAGTTTAATGTCTAAACTAAACAACCTAAAAAGAATGGACAAAAAATATTAAAGCATCTAGTAGAACAAAAATTAACAAAATCATGCATGAAATGAAACTTTTTAAAATGCTATTCATTTGGAAAATATGGGAAAAATATCAAATAAAAAATAAAATGCAATTTTTATTTTTTATAATTTTCTAGACTCTTTAAGGAAAATGATGCAAAAAGAATGAATTAAAAATGATGATTTTTCTATTTATTATGAATTTTATAAGATGCATGAAAAATATAAAGAAAATAAAAAGAAAATAGAAAGAAATAGCCAGAGGGGTATAAATAGTAAAGGCGCGCAGTTCATATTCAGTTGGGCTGAGGAAGGTGGGGTGCGAATATCAAGTCTACCAGGCCCATATGCGTTCAGAAAACACTTGGAAAAATGCCAGAAAAATTAATAAAGTCTCGGTGTGAATAGCATCTAATTCGTGTTGACATGTTGGGCTTAGCTTGGGGGAGGGTGCCATTAGTAATACTGAATCCAAGCCCAAAGCTGCTAACTTAATGAAACGCAGCGTTTGGTTGTCTCAGACTCCCTTCACATTTGAAAACGAATCCTGGCCTCACGATCTCACTCTCAGTCAAAGTCTCCCTTCTGATCTAAGGGCTCTCAAGTCGTCTTCTTCCTTGGTTCAAATTTTGGAGGGAGTTCCATGGATGAACAGACTTCATGAGCTCATCTTCTCCTCCTTCGAACTCCACCAAATCTTGATCAATTCCTATCAAATAAAACCCTAACTCCCTCTAAATTCACCCCTAAATTCAACCATGGTCTCGAATTCCATTGAATCTTGCTCAATCTTGGAACCCGATAGCAACCTCTAATTATGGTCCAGAATCACTTCTAACCAATCTTGAAATTAACTGCACTAGCATGCTCCTCTCCTATCACTGGTCAATTCTAACTAAAGAACTAAGATTATCATTCAATATTGAGGGAGTTCTTGATCCACAAAGAAATGGTGCCTCTAACAAAATCATCACTAAATCACCTCTAACTTTCCAGAAAGCTTCCCCTAATGATTTCTAACCATTCTAACCTACTAATTCTAATCAATTCTACTTAAATTAAAGTGCACGAAGAAATTTACAAACCTGGTGAAATGAGATGAACAGATGGTAGAATTCTTCAAATCAATGCCTGAGTCTCTCCAAAATCATTCAGTGATCCATCTTCTAGCTTTTGTATGCAAAAAGAAAGGTTGAAAAGCTCTGAATCTTGGAAACCGATTTCAAGTGGAAGGTGTGAAATTTGAAGATCAAGAACACGATTCCTCAATGATCTTGCTCTCTGACTGATCTGCACACACTCAGTGATCCATATGGAATGTGTTCCAATAGAGAAAATTGATTGAAATGGGATGGAATTCAGAAATGGATCTTGACTTGTAATGGAAGAAAGTGGAAATTCAATCTCTCTTCTCTGCACCAATCCTCTCTCACCCTGCATCTGAGCACACTCCAATCCATATATAGATGATGTTAGAATCATCTGGAACCAGCTGGAACCTTCCTATGAGAAATTGAGTTTCTCATGTCATGACTTTTTCATTTCATGCTATGCATAGTTCAGTCTAAGTTCTCCTTGTTACAGCCCATGATTATCAATTGAAAATCTCCCCAAATGGTATTTTGAACATGTTGAAAGGCCTTGCAAGCTTGTGTATTAATCCCTTATGTGAGTTGGATGTGTAACTTGAATTATAAGCAATCTATGACAAGTCCCAAATTATGACCTCAAATCCAAAATCTAACAATGCCAATGATCACAAAATATGTTTTCTAGTCAAAATGATATGTCACTTGCCTCATTTTGATCATGTAGCATAAAATTCCCAAAAATGGACATTTCATGTATTAAATTTATGCCTTTTTTAGGTCATTTTTACAAGCATGAGCTACAAGCATTTCCAAACTTACATGGCCTCCTCTCTTGACTTAAAATCACCTTTTGAACAACTTTCATGTTTTGAATTTTTTCATTTGAGGCTTGGAAATAGGAGATATGGCCTTTGCTTAGAAATGACCTATAACTGACAAATGACCAAAATACCCTTTGCTTGCCAAGACCATAAGTTGAGTTCCACACATCATATGAAGGCATACCATACCATTCTAGAAAGCTAAGACAATGAGGAACAATTCTTATGTTGACCAGAAATTCATTTGAAATCTTCTTGAGGGGTAAAAATAGCTTGGAAGTCAAGTCACTTTCACAGACAAAATTTCAGATACCTCAGATGACCTGTAACTTGCAAGGACCATAACTTGAGCTCTATAAATCTCCTTGATGTCTTCCACCACTCAAATTAAAGGTCTTGAGATCCTCTACAAGTTCCATGTTGGCCAAGGATCCATTTGAAGCTTTCATTTTGACTTATCTTGCTTGGAAATTTGACCTAAACTAGGGGATTTTACATAGAAACCCTAATTTAGAAACTCCTCTTCTCCTTGATTTCTCTTGAATTCTTCTTACCACAACAACATATCCTTATTCTCCATGTCAAATGATGAACCCCACCTCTCTCCAATGGCCCTTAATGCTTTTAAATCAATCAATTGACCTAGGGTTGACCTAGGGTTGACCCAGATGAAACCCTAGTTGACTGTCTTCATCTGCAATTCTTGTGGCTACCTCAACAACTTGTTTTCTTCCCCAAATGACTTTCTAAGCCTCTCATGATGTCTAGATGCTCTCCATGACTTCAATTCACAGCTCACAACCCCCTTGTTGACCCTCAGACACCCTCAGTTAGGAGATATACTCAGTGCTTGGTCCACTGAACTCCCTGCTTTCAAATTCTTTCTTGATGACTTGAATGAGATTGAATTAGGATAATAACCTCTGGATAGGCCTCTAGAGATGAGAATAATGCTTGATCCCCTGTTGAATGACTTGTCATGCTTATGCTATGCATATGGTTAGGCTATGGACATGACTCTATATGCAAATGCTAATGATATTGAAACATAAACCAAGTGAATAAAGTTTGGGCAAATTTTAGGGTGCAACAGCTGCCCCTATTCAAGCGACTTGGACCCGATTGGGTGAAGAGCGAACGGCCTTCAAACATTCAAGGTACAAGACGGTTGAATACTAAGAAACCCGGAAATTTGCCAACCGCAGAAATAAACTGCACCCCTGTCTGGGTAACGACATCCACTGCTTGGATCTGACTGTTTGCAGCTGCTCATTGATCTCGTAACGACCACGCTGGGGATTGTCTTCACCGTTCTAAAAAGGATTCTGTCATAACAGATTGCTTGCTTGTCCACGTTAGGACTCTGTCTGTCATCAATACGAAGAAATCTCAACTAAAACCTGTCCACGTTAGGACTCCACTTGCTGTTAACCCAGAAAAATCTCGGCAACTCCGCTGGGGATAATTCGTCTGCATTTCCATAAACTGAATCGTCCACGTTAGGAATAAAACTCTTCCACGTTAGGAGTAACACCTGTCCACGTTAGGAATCATCTCTTCTGTATCTGTCCACGTCAGGACTAAATTTTTCATCTTTCCACGTCAGGAAGCAATCTTCTTTCCACATAAGGAGAACTATATCAATCTGTCCACGTAAGGACTCCAATACCACTTGACATGTCCGCGTCAGGACTCCAATCTTTCCACGTAAGGAATTCCATTTTTTTCCACGTAAGGAATCTCGTCTTTCCACGTTAGGAATAAACTCGTCTTTCCACGTAAGGAACTGACTCGTCCACGTCAGGACCCATCTTTCGTCTTGATTTGTCCATGTCAGGACTCAGGCACCTTCGACCTGCTGAGGAAATAAGACTTGTCCACGTCAGGACTCACACCTTTGTCTGATCTGTCCACGTCAGGACCCATGCTTTGCCAACACGAAAAAAGATAACTGCTGAGAGTAACTGGTCCGCGTCAGGACACCAACACAAAGAGCAATCACTTTTGTCAACGTCATGACTTCCCGTTTCACCAACTCCGAGAACCCGAATCTGTCCACGTTAGGACTAACACATCTCATCAATCCGGGGAAATAAATCTGTCCACGTTAGGACGCCCACTTCTGAAGAAATCCCGTCAATATAGGAATAAGTTGTCCACGTCAGGACTTAGTTCTCCATTGATCCCCACCCACAACCTTCTTAGCACCAACGTGACAGCGACTTTGAGGCGGACTCTACTGGGGATATCTGGAAACCAAACTACCGGGCGCCTGCTCTGATAACCGGCGGTGGCCTCTGAAATTCTGATTCATGGAACCCCTGATGACAACTAACTCTGCCTGGGAATAAAGAGAAACTTATCCTGATAACTCTGTGGGGAATACGGCCGAAACTGACATTATCATTGGATGTCTCATGCCGAGATCTTGAATGTTTGGTAGTTCATTTGAGCAAGAGTTCTCTCCACCTGAACTGCTAGAGTACAAAAACTGCTTCAGCAAAATAAATGCTGAAGATGATGCCGACTCCGTCGGGGATAGCCAGATGCTACAGAATTATTCCAGCAAAATAAATGCTGGAAGGGTGAAGTCAACCCTGCTGGGAAATTGGGAACTCAAACCAAACACCCTGTTGAGGTAACCCCCTGCTGGGGAATATAACTTTGCTGGGGAATAGCAGATGTGCACAGTATGATCGGACTTTCTGCTGGAGAGTGAACTGATATTACACGGTATCCCTGACAAAATAGATTACAGGACCCACCACCAACTCTGCTGGGGGGGGGTCTTGATCTTCGAGTTCCACTGGGAGGAAAGAACACTTGCTGAAAAGAGAATTCCGCTGGGGATGGGATGATTCTCTTGGGGAAAATTGACTGACTCCTCTGGGGAAGAATAAATGACCTTGCGGGGAAAGGGAAACCGCCTGAATACAGCTCGCCAATTTGGAAATATTAATCTTCTGAGGCTGAACCATTCTGCTTGCGATAAGGAATCCTTCTGGGAGACACCACACTGCCTGCATACAGCCTACAATTTCTGAATCGTCAATTTTGTGGAGGATGAACGACTTTGCTGGATAATCCTTTTGCACAAGCTACGACTAGCTGGAGAGTTCGAACCTTCTTCATGACCTGCGTGAAGGCTGAGTCTTTCGTTATTGCAATCCTTCGATCATTTTCCTCGTACGGTTATGAAACCTGCAACAACACAAACAAGACAAGACAAGCCTATGCAACCAAATCAACTCAGGTTAGTGACGTTATTTTCAGTTAATTCAAAGCTCTAGCAACTGTCGGCTAAGGCCAATGGCGTTATACTCATGCTAGTTTCATCAAACTTAGGCGTTAATCATGCACAAAACAGTAAAGAACAGTGTCAAGTACTGAATAACGTGTTTTATTGATTGGGCCCCTGAATGGGCGGAGTTTTGTACACGGGATGTAACTCCTGAAATGAGGAAGCTACACAAAGCAAATATACAAGCATACAAGTATGCACAAGAAGCATAAATATTGACAACTTAAATTTGTACACATGTCGGCAACGGGATGCAGATGAACACCACGAACTGATCCTCCCATGACTCGCCCGACCCTAATGCTTTCCCGGTATCCCCACTTCTGAAGAGACTGTATCCGATAACTGGCTCCTTAAACGTATTCTCCCGCATTGATGCTTATTGCAATTATCAAATTCGGACCGCAGTCATTTGCTTTTCAAATCCCTAACTTTTGCGTGAACCGCCCTTTACGGGTTTTCAGTTCACCCGGATACCCTTTTTTGCCGAAGCCGCCCAGTGTAGGTTTTCAACTTCGCGGGTGTACATTTTTTCAATTTTATCCCTAACTTTTGCCCGAACCTTTCATTCTGTTTTTGGTTCGCCAGGATGCCCCATTTTTGCCTGGACTCTCTTTTTTCTGTCCAGCGGGTCTATTTTAAGCAAAGTATTTTTTAACTGCGTCCGAATTCACAGGTGACGCAAAGTCTCCTCCGTCCATGGTGGACAACAACAACGCTCCTCCTGAAAAGACCTTCCTGACAACGTACGGCCCTTTGTAGTTGGGGGTCCACTTGCCCCTGTGATCTGCTTGCGGCGGGAGAATCTTTTTCAGCACAAGGTCGCCCGTCTGAAAGCTTCGTGGATGTATTTTCTTGTCGTACGCTTTCTTCATTCGGCTCTGGTACAAACGACCGTATGCTAGAGAAGCTAGCCTCTTCTCATCCATTAAGCTCAGTTGGTTCAATCTGTTTGTTACCCATTCTGCCTCGTCTAGCTGAACATCTCGCAATACCCTCAGAGAAGGGATCTCAACTTCCAATGGTAATACCGCTTCCATTCCGTATACCAACGAGAACGGAGTTGCCCCGGTTGATGTGCGTATCGTCGTACGATAACCGTGCAAAGCAAAAGGTAGCATTTCATGCCAATCCTTATAGGTCACCACCATTTTCTGAACGATCTTCTTGATATTCTTATTGGCCGCCTCAACAGCGCCATTCATCTTGGGTCGGTAAGGGGAGGAGTTGTGATGTTCAATCTTGAAATTCTGACAGAGCTCCTTCATCATTTTGTTGTTCAAGTTTGAACCGTTGTCCGTGATTATCCGCTCGGGAATCCCATATCGGCAAATGATATCTCTTTTAATGAATTTGGCCACCACTTGCTTAGTTACATTTGCGTAAGACGCCGCTTCCACCCACTTGGTGAAATAATCGATTGCTACTAGGATGAACCGATGCCCGTTAGAAGCTGTCGGCTCGATCTTTCCAATCATATCGATTCCCCACATAGAGAATGGCCATGGCGATGACATTACATTCAAAGGACTTGGAGGCACATGGATCTTATCAGCATAGATTTGGCACTTGTGGCACTTCCTTGCAAACTTGAAACAATCAGTTTCCATGGTCAACCAAAAATAGCCTGCCCGCAGTAGCTTTCTTGTCATAGCATGCCCGCCGGCATGCGTACCAAAGGTACCTTCGTGTATTTCCTCCATGAGCAACTTTGCCTCTCTTTCGTCTACACAACGTAACAGCACCAAATCGTGGTTCCTTCTGTATAAGACGCCATCCGGGTTCAAATAGAAATTACCCGCTAATCTCCTGAGAGTCTTCTGATCTTGACTGGACGCCCCAGCCGGATACTCTTTATTCTTCAGGAAATTACGGATATCGAAATACCATGGTTTGCCATCAGATGCTTCATCAATAGCAAATACATAAGCTGGTCTGTCAAGTCGAGAGATAATGATTCGGGGAGCCTCATTCCAGAAGTTGACTTTGTACATGGAAGACAAAGTGGCCAGAGCGTCAGCCATTTAATTTTCTGCCCGCGGTACATGATGCAATTCCACCTTGTCAAAGAAAGGCAACAATATTCTTGCATAATTCATGTAATGTATCAAGTTGGGCTGACGTGTCTCCCATTCCCCTTTGATTTGATTCACCACCAGAGCTGAGTCTCCGTACACGTCCAAATGTTTGATTCGCAAATCGATGGCTTCCTCAAGCCCCATTATACAAGCTTCGTATTCGGCCTCATTGTTGGTAACGGCAAAGGTCAATCGGGCAGTAAACGGGATGTGCGACCCGTGTGGCGTAGTGATGATTGCCCCTATTCCGCTACCGTAAGCATTCACAGCTCCGTCAAATATCATCTTCCATTTAGAACCCAACTCTGGTCCCTCGTCTGGCAACGGCTCTTCACAATCTTTCATCTTTAAGTACATGATATCCTCGTCAGGAAAATCAAATCTCATTGATTGGTACTCTTCGATAGGCTGCTCCGCCAGATACTCAGACAGCACACTCCCCTTTATAGCCTTCTGCGAGACGTATTGAATATCATATTCAGTCAAGACCATCTGCCAACGGGCAATTCTACCCGACAACGCCTGCTTTTCAAATACATATTTGATAGGATCCATCTTCGAGATGAGCATGGTTGTATGATTCAGCATGTACTGCCTCAAACGCTTGGCGGCCCAGGCTAGCGCGCAACAAGTTTTCTCCAGCATTGAATACCGAGATTCGCAGTCTGTAAATTTCTTACTCAAATAATAGATCGCATGCTCTTTTCTCCCCGTCTCGTCATGTTGACCGAGAACACAACCCATGCTCCCCTCAAGAACCGTCAAATACATTATCAAGGGTCTACCTGCCACTGGGGGTATCAGAATAGGAGGTTCCTGCAAATACTGCTTTATTTTATCGAACGCCTTTTGACAATTTTCGTTCCACGTCACAGCTTGATCTTTCTTCAACAACTTGAATAATGGTTCACACGTGGCCGTTAGGTGAGATATGAACCGGGCGATGTAGTTCAACCTCCCTAAAAACCCGCGCACTTCTTTCTCTGTTTTAGGCGTCGGCATTTCTTGAATTGCTTTTATTTTAGCAGGATCGACCTCTATTCCTCTTTCGCTTACGATAAACCCCAAGAGCTTACCCGATCTCACCCCGAAGGTGCATTTATTAGGGTTCAGCCTTAGCCTGAACTTCCTAAGCCTTTTAAACAACTTCAGCAAATTCACCAGATGCTCTTCCTCCGTCTGGGATTTGGCAATCATATCGTCCACATAAACTTCGATCTCTTTATGCATCATGTCATGGAAAAGAGTCGTCATCGCACGCTGATATGTTGCCCCAGCATTTTTCAAACCAAAGGGCATCACTTTGTAGCAAAATGTTCCCCAAGGCGTTATGAAAGTAGTCTTCTCCATATCCTCTGGCGCCATTTTAATCTGATTATAGCCTGAAAAACCATCCATGAAGGAGAATACGGAGTATTGAGCGGTATTATCAACTAACACGTCAATATGAGGAAGTGGAAAATCGTCTTTTGGGCTTGCTTTATTCAAATCTCGATAATCCACGCACATTCGAACCTTGCCATCTTTCTTTGGCACTGGTACGATGTTGGCAACCCATGAAGGATATTTTGTCACAGCCAGGAAACCGGCGCCCCACTGTTTTTGAACCTCCTCTTTGATCTTCATTGCCATATCTGGTCGAGTTCTGCGAAGCTTTTGTTTGACCGGCGGGCAATCTTCTTTCAGTGGCAGGCGATGCACGACCATATCTGTATCGAGCCCTGGCATATCTTCATACGACCAAGCGAATACATCACTATACTCTTGGAGCATTTCAACCAGTCTCCGCTTGATATCATCCTGCAGCGCGGCTCCGATACGAATGTTTTTCTCAACCCCTTCCGACCCCGAACTGATAATTTCGATGACCTCGTCGTGAGGCAGAATGGCTCTTTCCTCTTGCTTTACTAACCAAGACAGTTCTTCAGGAACGTCGCTATCTTCGACAACCTCTTCTTCGGCCTGAAACACCGGGTGCTCAAAGTCGGGACGAGTCATAGGTGGTTCAAGGATGTCATCTGAAAATGTTATCCTGCAAACGGAATGGTTAAGTGCTTCAAAATGCGTATAAAGCGAATAACCACGCTTCCATTTTATTGAAAAATATAAAACAAGAAAGACAGGGATTACAGTATTTGCACATGAAAAAACGCCATTTATTTAATGATTAACACGCAATGTTTATAATAACACAGCCCTAAGCAAATCATGATGCCCCGGGCAAGACATCAAATTATTCAACAATTAATAAAGCAGAGCATTACTGTTTAAAAGTCACAGGAACAAGCTCCTGAATAGACCAGTTGCACAGTCCTTGTCCTGGCGTGCTTGGCTGAATCCAGGCATCCATATCACAGTCGCTGTCTCCTTCATCAGACTCCGAAGCAGCATTGACAGTTTCGTGACATACTCCACTAGCAGAGATGGTGATTGGCCTTCTGAAACGGGGTGCCCCTACGGAAGGAGTTGATGACGACGGTTGGTATCCCAGCCCGAACCGGTCCATCTTCACAGGAATGTCCAGCACTTTGCCCCAGCCCTTGGCTTCTCCTGCTTCCACTAGAGCTTGAGCCTCTTTATACGACGAGACAGCTATCTCCGGCACTTTGCTCGGCCCGGGACCCTTGTCCTTGATGCGCAAACCTTCGAATGCCTGGCAGGGCGTTTCGTGGATCTCTCCGTCGACTTCCACATATTTAAATGAAGATAGATGGCTGACCAGGATGTCCTCTTCTCCGCACACGGTGACTACGCTGTCTCCGACCATATATTTTAACTTCTGATGCAGGGTGGACGTGACTGCCCCTGCTCCATGAATCCAGGGTCTTCCAAGCAAGCAGCTGTACGCAGGCTGTATATCCATGATATAAAACTCCGTTGCAAACACTTCCGGCCCCACTTGCAGAGGCAAGGTAATCGATCCAAAGACTGTTCTCCGCGTGCCGTCAAATGCTCTGACTACCAAATCACTGGGTGTGCACAAAATTCCTCTAACGTCCAGCTTCATCATCGCCTTCTTGGGCAGCACATTCAAAGATGATCCGGTGTCAACCAAGACGTGCGACATTACTGATCCTCTACACTCGACAGATACGTGCAGCGCCATATTGTGATCTCTCCCTTTCGGGGTCAAATCGAAGTCGGTAAAGCCCAAGCTGTGGCCTGCATTTACATGTGCCAATACTCCTTCTAGCTGGTTCACGGAGACGTCTTGGGGTACAAACGAAGTATCCAGGACTTTCAGCAAAGCATTTCTGTGAGCTTCCGAACACAACAACAATGACAGGATAGATATCTTGGACGGCGTCTGCTGCAGATGCTCCACAATCTTGTAATCACTTTTCCGAATCAAGCGCATGAACTCTTCTACGTCTTTCGATGCCGATTCTTTGTCACTTGCTTGCACTGGGACATTCTCAACCATCTTCCCTTTTCCTTTTGCTAGTCTTTCGGCCTCCACCTCAGGCGATATGAAGATCCTACCACTCCTTGTCATACCTCCTGAACCAACAACATTATCTACAGTCTCGGCTGGCTGCTTATTAACATCGATCTTTATTCCGTCACAATACACCTCCAACCCATATGACCATGGGACTGCCTTCGTGTTCTCGTACGGGATCGGCCCGGCCTTAGTTATGGTGATCGGTGGTCGCTGGACCGGTGCTGCAATAGTGATCGTCTTCCGAGGAATTGTCACAGTGGCCACATCATTCTGATTATCTGCTACCGCCCCTGCGGGTTCTTCAGTTGCCGCTTGGTCAAACTGCAATATGCCCTCATCAATTAAAGCCTGAATGCCTTTCTTCAAATCCTCACACCCCCCAGCTAGGGTCCAACAGTCTAAGCAATACTCGTTACATCCTGGGTAAACACCTCCTTGTAACAGTCGGCTCTTTATCTCACTCAGCGGCGTCTTTAAATCTTCAACATTCATAATCAGATTCAACCCTTCCTCGGTCAGAATGGCGTTTGCCCCGTGATTAGGCATGGGTTTCTGCACTATATTCGGACCTGCCGTTCCGAAATTTATAGTCTTATTATCCAAAAGATCCTGCACAACATGCTTAAAAGCGTGACAACCTTCTATATCGTGGCCCGGGGCCCCAGAATGAAACTCACAGTGCCGGCTTGCATCGTAACCAAACGGTGGAGCTCCCGTTATCGGTGCCAGGGTTCTTTTCTCTACCAGGTTTAATCCCAACAATGTTTGCAACAAGTCTGCATAGGTTGAGGGAGGCTTCTCAAACACTCTTCTCGGTTTACTACCCTGGAATCTTCGCTGAGCCTGCTGTGCCCCCTGCTGAGGCTGCTGCTGCTGTTGCATTGACTGCTGCTGAACCGGTTGTTGTTGCTGGACCGGTGTTGGTTGATACGGGATAGTAACACTTGCCACCTGCTGCGGCTGACGATATTGACCCCGTCCCCTGCCTCGGCCTCGGCCTCGGCCTCCAAATACTGCACTTGCCTCGCCCTGACGGCGCCCACCATAAGCTTTCCTATTACTGCCAGATGCAGTTGATTCCTCGGCTTGGAACTTTCCTTGCTTAATATTACGTTCAATCTTTTCTCCCATTAGAATCAGGTCTGAAAAACTGGCCAGAGACGTATGAAACAGCATATCATGAAACAGACCTGTGAATGTGCCGACAAACATGTCATTCATTTCCTTATCTTCCACCGGAGGACGGACCCTGGCAGCCATGTCGCGCCACCTTTGCGCGTACTCTTTAAAACTCTCCCCCTTCTTTTGCGACAGCCCGGCCAACTGGACCCGATTGGGTGCCAAGTCGCTGTTATACTTGTAATGGGCTACAAATGCCTCTGCTAATTGCTTCCACATCTTGATATCAGTTGGCTCCAGCCCCATGTACCACTCTAGGGAAGGGCCCGACAGACTATCCTGAAAGAAATGCATTAGCATTCTTTCATCAGTTGAGTATGCAGACATCTTTCTGTAATAAGCTCGTACATGCACTTTCGGACATGTGTCTCCTTTATACTTGTCAAACGCAGGAGCTTTGAATTTAATTGGCACCCTTAAGCCAGGTACCAAGCCCATTGTTGCCATGTCCAATCCCACAGCACTTTGGTTTAGGACTCCCCTCATCTGCTCTTCCAGCATTCTGATCTTCTGGGAATCATCCATCGGCCCTTCGAAACCTCCTCCAGAGAAGGCGTCCTCTTGCTGATCTTCTTGCCACATACCATTTCCAGCCCCATACCCATCATATCCATTATTACGTCCTGCTCTGATCTGATTCATTCCCGGACCTCGGCCTCTGTTGCCGTACCCTTGAACACCTCCAGCAGGACCAAAAGCCATAAATCCAGTACCGTTTCCGTTTCCAAAGCCTGCGTAACCCTGATTGGTCGCGCCATAACCGTCTTGCCCAAAGCCTTGAGCATTAAAGCCATACTTGCCAGTGTTATCGAATCCCTGATCGTTGAATCCGAATCCAGTATTGACAAAGCCGTTGCCTCCCATATTATCTCCCAAATTGACATCACCCAGCCCAACATTATGGACAGCAGTCTCATTTCCAACTCCGACGTTACCATTTATAGCAGCGGTAGCGTTGTTAACATTAGCAGCAGGTGTATTGATTACAGGTGGAGCCACCGGCGTGGGAGTGCCGTCTCCATGAACAGTATCGACCCGTACGGACTGATGATCTTCATTACCGTGACCAGCATTTCGGGCCAACAGAGGCTGGACCATGGCTTGCAGATTTTCCTGACCTTTTGCAATAGCTTCCATGGTCTGCATGAAGAGAGCGAGCTTCTCGCGCACATCTTGCATCTCGTTCTGCATTTGATCCATGATTCTTCAACAATTGGTGCGGGTAGAATAGCGGTGCGGGTGTTGATCTGCAATCCTGGAAAGTACCTGGTATAGAGCAGAAAATAAGACACTATTCAAAGATTACCTGTAATGCAATATGAATATGAATGCGATGCAATGTGTCTGTGCATTAGGGAAATTCATTCCCCCAGTTCTAGTGGGAAGGTGCCTGTGCAGTGACAGTGTTGGCAATACGAAGATCGGAGTTGAATCACAGAAAGCCTCATATATTGCAGAGAAAACCAATAAGCCACGAATACAATGTCACTGAGTACAGAGAAAGGCATGACCTCAACCAACAATCCTGGCGATGGTCAGCACTGTGCAAATAAAGCATACAAGTTAATACAAGAAATGATCAAGTACTCCCATAAGCCTGATACTCTTCTATCAACTTCTTGGTCTCTGGATGACCTGGTCGAGTAAGAAGCCCTTCAACAAGTTGGTTTCTTTTCTTAAGAACACGTCGCACGTCTCCAGCAGTTTCTTCCCATGTCCCTTCTCCGAAGCGATCTTCTAACTTCCGCTTCTGAGACACTGCTTCATCTCTGGATTTGATTGCCTTGTTCAGTGCATGCTGGACACTATACCGGGTCATCACTTCTTCCTCACACTTCTTGATGCTAGACTTCAACTTCTCTTCGAGGTCGGAAATTTGCTGCTTCAGCTTATCTTCCCTCTTCTTATTGTTGGTGAGTGTAGCATTCCAAGTCTTATTGCAAGAGGAGATTTCTCGGTGTGCTGCGTCGAGCGCCTTCTTTTTGGCTTCCAGCATGTCATGGGAGCTTCTGAACTCTTGCCCCAGACGTTCGCGCTTCTTCCTCTCCTCAGCCAACTCAGCCCCTAATTTGTTCATTAGCTCAATCTGCTGTTGGAAAGCATACACGGCCTTGTTTTTCTCACTGCGTACCTGGGCTAACTCTTGCTCTAACCCTTCATTAATCTTCACCAAGGCTTCCTTTTCCTTCACAACTTGCTCGTAGACTTCCCTAGAAACAGTAGTTGGCTCCGCTACCGGAATGGGAACAAGAATTGGTGCATCTGGAAACGGCATCCTCAACTGACTAGCCCTCTCCTGAATCCAAACTCTATAAGGTGCATAGGCCTGACAGTCATTCTTTCCTAACAAAGGCTTCCCTCTGCGGTTAATACGCGTCCAGGCATGTTGCAACTTGGCTAATAACTCCCCCTTCACGTCACCTGTGAAGTACAGAGATTCCTGTACTTCTTCCTCCTGAGGTGGATTCTTCAGCGCATATCCAAACTGACGAATGAATAGAGAAGGGTTGTAATTGATACACCCTTTTCTTCCTATCAGCGGCACATTAGGGTACCCAGAACAACTGAAGATGAGCTCAGATCCCAACAGGTCTCGATCAAACCACACAACGTCTTCGGAATATAGCCTCATCAGGCGCTCTGACCAACTGGCTGAGGTTGCACTGTCTGCAAAGGGTCCCTTCATGGGGAGATGACTTTTGAACCACATATTCAACAGAGGAGTACAGCAGTAAACAACTTTTCCCCTTCGGTTTTCGTTCTTGTAGTGCAATGAGTGGTAGAAGTCTCCGATCGACGTTGGCACTGGATTGCCGGCAGCGAACAGATAGAAAGCATCCAAGTCCACAAAATTGGGCAGGTTAGGAAACAGCACAATTCCATAAATGCATAGAGCCAAAATAGCGTTGAAAACCACCCAACAACCGCTCTTGGCGTACTCTTGAGCTTTGCCAACCAAGAAATCGAGAGAGAAACCGGGAACCCCGAGCCAAGAAGTCACTAACAACTCAGCAGCGTTCATATGCAAGGCTTTGGCTAAGTCCTCCAGCTTGGGCTCAGCAGCAGAGTGAATAAAGGGAACCTTGTTATGCACGGGAAGCTCAGTAAACTCCACATACTCCTCAATAGTAGGTCCTAGAATGAAGTCAGCAAAAGTAAAGCATCTCAATGCGGGGTCATAGAACTGCATCAAGGTGTATAGCCCGTTCATCTCATCAGCAGTGGGCTTACAGACTAATCTCAGTAATCTCCCATGACTCATTCTGAAGCTTCTCCTAACCTCCTCATCGGCAAGAGATATCAGACCAAGCAAAGAAGTAATATCAGGTGAAGGCAGCTTATACGCAACTGTTTTCCTCAAACCAGCCATAATCAATATTTAGAAGTCTGGGCACTAGAACCGGGGAATATGCAAATGCACCTGCAGCACAGACACACGTTAGTGGAATGCAAGTGGTAATGGATATGCAGGCAATGCAATGCAGGTAACATGCAACAGGGACCAAAGCTGTAGCTGAATAGCCTGAACCCAATCAAGAAAGGTCTCAGATAGACCATCCAGAAGTCATCAAACCCTGGTCTCAGATAGACCTAAAACAAAGCTCCAACACAGACCTCAAACCATAACTCCAACTGGTCTCTGGTAGACCTCAAATAACATCTCCAATTGGTCTCTGACAGACCTCAGAACTCTCCAACTGGTCTCTGACAGACCTCAGAACATATCTCCAAATGGTCTCTGACAGACCTCCTAACTCTCCATAAATACCCAGGATCTCTGATCAAGAAATAACCGGTAGTCTGAAGGTCTAGTTACCTGCGTAACCCCAAACCCTCTCACAGGTGGATGTCCTAGTAACTGACAAAGGTATGGCATCCTATGCGGTCGTCGGCGTCACAGACTTTCAGGATTGATGATACGATTCCCAGAAGGAGTGGCATCATCAAATCCTGAAGAGGCCTCACTTAGCCAACTTCCAAATGATCGGTTCCCGGAGTCGACAATTCAGCTGACCAACAACCCCTTCGACCCAAAGGGTAGAAAAAGAAGCCAACCAGAAGAACCTCGTCCGAGTGTAGATTTCATGAGACACTAATGCAAGCAAAGCCGGCACGCGCCCACTACTTTCTACTCTAATTCTAGGTGCACTCAAGCCCAGGTCCGACTTATCTCTCAATATCAGAACACCCGTCACACCCCAATACAACAATAATAAACAATATATATAGTGCTGAAAATAAAGGTCAGAAATATAAATCCATACAAAATCCTCGACGGGAAAACAAGCATTAGGATTGACTCTCCTAAGGGACGTTGGATCCCAAATGCATAAGAACTATCGCAATCCTTAGCAGCCAGGGGACGTTGGATCCCCAGCAGAGTCGCCAGCTGTCGCTACTGCGAAAATCGGCGCCGGCTGAACAGAAGAGTCGCCACCGTGCGTTATTTATCCCACGGGAGGGAAAGGAAACGCTCAGAGTAAACCTCGCACAACACGGGAAAGGTATGGTCGTCGCAACCAAAACCTGGGTTCGGGAGTCGGTTACGCAAGGGGAAGGTATTAGCACCCCTCACGTCCGTCGTACTCGACGGGATCCACGCTTGTTTTCGGGTATGGATTGTTATTCTATCTAAACTATGGGTCGAGGGTTAAAAGAAAATAAAATGAAAATAAAAATGACTCGGCAAAGTATCGCACTTTATGCCTACGTATTCCCGTCTGGGACGAGAAATCAGAGTCAACGTAGTTCGCCTACCTACGGGAAAGGAGGGGAAGGTTGCTCGCTAGGATATCGCATCCTATGCCTACGTACTTTCATACAGCATGAAAGATCAGAGCAAACGTAGTTCGGGCCACGTACGACACAAGTCTGTCTTGGTTGATTTTATTCCTTCTGAAAAAGGTTTTCCTTGATTAGCAGTCCCGACGGACAAAAATGATGCCTTGATGAGTTCACCTTCTTTTACGGAAGAAGTGTCTTTTATCATGTTTGAAATCTTTATGGTGTTTTTCTGTTTGTTTTAAGATAGAAAGAGACAGAACTCTAACCTACGGTTACGAAGGGAAACAAACTAACCTAATGTTATCATGCATGGGTTAAGACCTAGTGTCTATCATGCTCCTCTCTTGCACGGAGAGAAACAGAGATCCTAAGGGATAGGCAGAAACAGAAACAATATCAAATATATACAATAAAGCGGTAAAATGCATGGATGCAACAATACAAGCGAGGCAAGGGAGTCCCACTCAACCTCGAACCTAGAAAACAATAGGCAAAAGTGAACAGGCTTCACTTTCAACCTAACAGGGTAAACAGCAAACAATACAGTCAGGAAAACCAAACAATACATCAGCAATGAAATACAACAGCATCAGCAGCTCTGACTCAACATCTGACTTCCAGTAATCTCCATTCAGCTACAGGCTTCAACAAGTATTAATCTCCATCTTCATGACCTTCAGGCAAGGGTTTTGATCATCTGTCTTTCATCTTTTCTTCATGTCTCAGGCTAGGATGAACATTAGTCAACCAGATGAGGTGAAGGAATGTTAGACAGTTAATTACCTACCAAGGGTGGTTCATCAACTGTTAACATTAAACAGAAAGTTTCCTCTCAAAAGTTCTATCTTTCAAATATATTCACTGATCCTTCCAAAGGAAGGAGGTGGATATTTGAAAGAGACTTTGAATCATAGAGAAAGGATAGAGGCAAACAAAGCCATCTATGTTTGAGAAACAAGCTTTCTAATCTAGAGCTCTGCCTAGCTCCTAAACCCTAGTCTCCTCAGCAGCTGCTAGCAAGAACCTCCTTTCCAACTCTGGCAGTTGATCTTCAATCTCTGGCTCTCCGATGGTCTCCATCTCCTCAAGTCTTCAACTCTCCCAAGTCCCCAGACAATCCCAATACCCAAGCAAGCAAGCAATAATCCCCAGAGGGCACACCACACCAGTCAATCAGATATATACAGAGTATTAATAGTAGTAGGGGAATCCTGACTTTTTCTAAGGGATCTAATAACTACCCATAGCCCCTATAGTCCCATAACTAAACTAGTCAAACCCTAAGTCCTAAGGGAAAAGAATCAAATCTCCTAAGTCATCACCTAAAACCCTAGTTTTATTCATGTTGTTCACACCTACACTAAGCACCTAAAATTAATTTCTAAAAAAGGGAACTAAATTGTTTCTACAAGTTTAATGTCTAAACTAAACAACCTAAAAAGAATGGACAAAAAATATTAAAGCATCTAGTAGAACAAAAATTAACAAAATCATGCATGAAATGAAACTTTTTAAAATGCTATTCATTTGGAAAATATGGGAAAAATATCAAATAAAAAATAAAATGCAATTTTTATTTTTTATAATTTTCTAGACTCTTTAAGGAAAATGATGCAAAAAGAATGAATTAAAAATGATGATTTTTCTATTTATTATGAATTTTATAAGATGCATGAAAAATATAAAGAAAATAAAAAGAAAATAGAAAGAAATAGCCAGAGGGGTATAAATAGTAAAGGCGCGCAGTTCATATTCAGTTGGGCTGAGGAAGGTGGGGTGCGAATATCAAGTCTACCAGGCCCATATGCGTTCAGAAAACACTTGGAAAAATGCCAGAAAAATTAATAAAGTCTCGGTGTGAATAGCATCTAATTCGTGTTGACATGTTGGGCTTAGCTTGGGGGAGGGTGCCATTAGTAATACTGAATCCAAGCCCAAAGCTGCTAACTTAATGAAACGCAGCGTTTGGTTGTCTCAGACTCCCTTCACATTTGAAAACGAATCCTGGCCTCACGATCTCACTCTCAGTCAAAGTCTCCCTTCTGATCTAAGGGCTCTCAAGTCGTCTTCTTCCTTGGTTCAAATTTTGGAGGGAGTTCCATGGATGAACAGACTTCATGAGCTCATCTTCTCCTCCTTCGAACTCCACCAAATCTTGATCAATTCCTATCAAATAAAACCCTAACTCCCTCTAAATTCACCCCTAAATTCAACCATGGTCTCGAATTCCATTGAATCTTGCTCAATCTTGGAACCCGATAGCAACCTCTAATTATGGTCCAGAATCACTTCTAACCAATCTTGAAATTAACTGCACTAGCATGCTCCTCTCCTATCACTGGTCAATTCTAACTAAAGAACTAAGATTATCATTCAATATTGAGGGAGTTCTTGATCCACAAAGAAATGGTGCCTCTAACAAAATCATCACTAAATCACCTCTAACTTTCCAGAAAGCTTCCCCTAATGATTTCTAACCATTCTAACCTACTAATTCTAATCAATTCTACTTAAATTAAAGTGCACGAAGAAATTTACAAACCTGGTGAAATGAGATGAACAGATGGTAGAATTCTTCAAATCAATGCCTGAGTCTCTCCAAAATCATTCAGTGATCCATCTTCTAGCTTCTGTATGCAAAAAGAAAGGTTGAAAAGCTCTGAATCTTGGAAACCGATTTCAAGTGGAAGGTGTGAAATTTGAAGATCAAGAACACGATTCCTCAATGATCTTGCTCTCTGACTGATCTGCACACACTCAGTGATCCATATGGAATGTGTTCCAATAGAGAAAATTGATTGAAATGGGATGGAATTCAGAAATGGATCTTGACTTGTAATGGAAGAAAGTGGAAATTGAATCTCTCTTCTCTGCACCAATCCTCTCTCACCCTGCATCTGAGCACACTCCAATCCATATATAGATGATGTTAGAATCATCTGGAACCAGCTGGAACCTTCCTATGAGAAATTGAGTTTCTCATGTCATGACTCTTTCATTTCATGCTATGCATAGTTCAGTCTAAGTTCTCCTTGTTACAGCCCATGATTATCAATTGAAAATCTCCCCAAATGGTATTTTGAACATGTTGAAAGGCCTTGCAAGCTTGTGTATTAATCCCTTATGTGAGTTGGATGTGTAACTTGAATTATAAGCAATCTATGACAAGTCCCAAATTATGACCTCAAATCCAAAATCTAACAATGCCAATGATCACAAAATATGTTTTCTAGTCAAAATGATATGTCACTTGCCTCATTTTGATCATGTAGCATAAAATTCCCAAAAATGGACATTTCATGTATTAAATTTATGCCTTTTTTAGGTCATTTTTACAAGCATGAGCTACAAGCATTTCCAAACTTACATGGCCTCCTCTCTTGACTTAAAATCACCTTTTGAACAACTTTCATGTTTTGAATTTTTTTCATTTGAGGCTTGGAAATAGGAGATATGGCCTTTGCTTAGAAATGACCTATAACTGACAAATGACCAAAATACCCTTTGCTTGCCAAGACCATAAGTTGTGTTCCACACATCATATGAAGGCATACCATACCATTCTAGAAAGCTAAGACAATGAGGAACAATTCTTATGTTGACCAGAAATTCATTTGAAATCTCCTTGAGGGGTAAAAATAGCTTGGAAGTCAAGTCACTTTCACAGACAAAATTTCAGATACCTCAGATGACCTGTAACTTGCAAGGACCATAACTTGAGCTCTATAAATCTCCTTGATGTCTTCCACCACTCAAATTAAAGGTCATGAGATCCTCTACAAGTTCCATGTTGGCCAAGGATCCATTTGAAGCTTGCATTTTGACTTATCTTGCTTGGAAATTTGACCTAAACTAGGGGATTTTACATAGAAACCCTAATTTAGAAACTCCTCTTCTCCTTGATTTCTCTTGAATTCTTCTTACCACAACAACATATCCTTATTCTCCATGTAAAATGATGAACCCCACCTCTCTCCAATGGCCCTTAATGCTTTTAAATTAATCAATTGACCTAGGGTTGACCTAGGGTTGACCCAGATGAAACCCTAGTTGACTGTCTTCATCTGCAATTCTTGTGGCTACCTCAACAACTTGTTTTCTTCCCCAAATGACTTTCTAAGCCTCTCATGATGTCTAGATGCTCTCCATGCCTTCAATTCACAGCTCACAACCCCCTTGTTGACCCTCAGACACCCTCAGTTAGGAGATATACTCAGTGCTTGGTCCACTGAACTCCCTGCTTTCAAATTCTTTCTTGATGACTTGAATGAGATTGAATTAGGATAATAACCTCTGGATAGGCATCTAGAGATGAGAATAATGCTTGATCCCCTATTGAATGACTTGTCATGCTTATGCTATGCAGATGGTTAGGCTATGGACATGACTCTATATGCAAATGCTAATGATATTGAAACATAAACCAAGTGAATAAAGTTTGGGCAAATTTTAGGGTGCAACAATAGGCATTTCATGTTATGCTCAGCACTGCCTAGAATCTCACCTAAGATAACTAAGGAGTCATAACAGGTTTCTTGAAGTATAGCCTGAGCTTCCTCTTGCATTAAGCAATAAACCTAAACACGCACTCTGATATCATACGCTTGATTTCATAACATCCAGCATGACATCCAACACATTTTGTTCTTAGCTGACCAAACTCACCCTGCAGTACACTCCTGCAGAATCTTCTTCATAACAGTAGAAACAAATATATTATAGTTTCCTAAAGAGTCTCAGAGATCCTTTTTAAGAAAAATTTGGGTGGTCTCGCCACCCTAGGTTATAGGTATTAGAATACGAATTGTTTTGTTGATTACTATTCACAAAATTAACATGGTCTTGAATAGATTCTCCAGTGAGAACCATTTGGCAATCATTAGTAGTTTGGTCGTTTATTATGCATATCTCACAATAGAGAGTAGTGGGGGAAATAGATGTAAGATGAGTAGGTGGAACAAACACGAGAAAAGTGATGCTCAAACTATCAATTTTATGGTAGAGAGTGTCATACCTTAATTTTTTACCTAAAATTATGTTTTACATCATCTGCATAGCATAGCATGCACTTCATCTTGCATAGTACTTGAAATGTCAGTCAAAATAAATTTGTTGGATTTACAAACAAACCGGTCTAAACTTATTTCAAAATCTGACCAAATGCTATATTTTTTCAATATGTTTATTTCGCGCTGACTATATTGGTGTGTTCATTTTATGTTTTCGAGCACTTTTTTGCCCGACCTTTTATTTTGTTTTTTAATCATTTTTATTTAAATAATCATTTAATTTATTTAGATTTAATTAGATATTTAATGTAAATTTTTATTTTTATTAATTAATTTTATTTTTAATTTGTTTATTAATATTTTCTTTTTAAAAATACACAAAAACATAATTTTTAATTCTTTTTTTTTCTTATTTTATAAAAAAAAAACATAAAAACATGATTTTTAACTCTTTTTATTCTTGTCTTATCATAAAAAAACACAAACATAATTTTTAATTCTTGTCTTATCATAAAAAACATAAAAACTTGATTTTTAATTCTTTTTATTCTTGTCTTATCATAAAAAACACAAAAATATGATTTTTAATTTCTTTTATTATTGTATTATTATAAAAAGCAAAGAAACATTGTGTTAATTGTTATTATCATTCTTGTCTATTTTCTAGTCCTATATATATGCATTAGAAAAAATAAAGAGGAAACACAAGAAAATCACTCCCACGCATAATTTATTCACGCATTACAAAGGGTGAGAGCATACATTGCAAAAGTAGAGACAACAACAACTACCACACACTTACAAAAGAAATTGTTGCATAAAGAGGAAGGACATTTGAATCATACCTATATAGAGCCCAAGTTTCATCTTATCCGCGTTACCGCCGAAGACGCGTCGGACGAACTCCAACAGGTAAGTTCCCTTCACCTTCATGTGTTGCTCAGTTGTTGTTTCTTCTTGCGAATTACTCGAATTCCTCTTTAGCTTGTGTTATTCGCTCGAATTTGATTGGTGTTGTGTGAATATTATAAAAATCTTTGTTTGGTGATTAACTTGGGGGTTCGTCTGATCGAGACAAACCATGTGCGAGAGGGAGAGAGTACTGGGCAATGACTTTTATCTATTTCCTTTTTTTTCGACATACAACATTGTTGTTGTTGATGTGGATTCGTGTGGGCCTAGTCCCATGGCCCATGTTTCTTTTTTTTTTATAACACACCCTTATTTGTTTATCTTACACTATTTTTTTCTCAACTTTTAATTATTACTGTATTTAATTAGTATTTTATTAAATTATAATGTGTTTTAATTAGAATTTTAGTTCGTTGTTGAATAGTTTGTTCTTACTAGTTAGGAGTTTTAATAGGAGATTAGGACGTCATTTTTAAGTTTATTGGTGATTAACTTCTAATTAATATATGGGGCCTTTATATTTGGATTTTTTTTAGGATTGTGATTGATTGTTTGATAGTTTCTCGAGTACTTTGATTTCTTGGTTTAAAGTTGTGACAATCCCTGGTGAATCATGATTAAGATAGGAATTCAAGATTTGGCGTGCATAGATAATTGTTCTTTCTCATGATCCCTTAGGATATTGGGTCAACCTTATCTTCAATAAATTGAATCGATATAGTCTTTAGGCTTTGACCTTTATTGCGTGATAACATTAGGTTAGACTTTTCCTTTAATCTTATTTTAGATTCATAAAATTGGGTTAGTTCCCTTAGGATGTTAACTTAGACAACCTACAATTAGGTTCCCTTCCATGAGAGAACTAGACGTGAGTCATCCCTAGTTGAGATGTAATTCTCCTACCCTGTGACATTGTTGAGAAAGATGTTGTTTTCTTTTCCACTTGAAAGAGGTATGTGGCATATTCGTAGGTTCTATATCCGAGTTAGAGTCCTTCTCTTAATGTGAAGCAAAGATCCATCTTATATATGTTTGTGGTGGTTTAAGTTGAGCGTTCTTCTTAAGATGACAACTTTCCTTTTCTCCTAAAACCAACCAACAAAAATTATTTACCCTTAGTTAGGAGAACTACGAAAGCTCTGATTCCATTTCTGTATGGATATGTAGGCAGGAGATGTGATGTCTTGGCGAGTATGCTTAGGAATAACACCTTAGGTCTCCCTTTTCTTTTGACCCTTTAGCAGACAAAATAACAAACAACACATTAAAACAAGAGATTCTGGTAGAGTACTACAGATACTGAGGATGCTAGCACCTTCCCTTAGTTTAACCAACCCCCGAACCTTAGATTCTCTAGCTTTGCATTGGCTTACATACTCATGGGTTATTAGATCTTTTTCCCTTCCCTTGGATAAATTAAAGATCGGTGGTGAATAATGATTTGTGATTCAAGTTAACCAATAGCTTGATATCCAATTCTCACCGCGACAGAAATGCTGACTTCACTGGGGACATGCTTTTGAGGGTGTCCCCTAACTTGATTATTTGTGTTTTTGTTGTATATCCATATATATTTGTTTATGTGTATATATATGTTTCAATTTTGGGGTTGTTACTTTCATGCGGTGAGAGAAGTCCTACACCCGGACTTGAGTACACTTATGATAGGAAGGTGATATATTCGAGAAGGCTTCTAGCGAGTTGATTCCCAACCAAATTGACTTGAGAGATCATCGCTCAATTGGGATCCTCTTGGGAGTAGTATTATTGAACGAGTATTCGTGAAAACACTTATTATTTTCGACCTAGGAGCCTGTGACATTGAGAACTTTTAATTACCCTTACCCAACTTGGCCTTCTTAAGATGTAGTGCGATGACTATGAGGAAGTAGTCCTAAAATAGTTGATACGCGATACTGCACTCGAAAAAGATTCTCTTGAGAATATAATTAACTACCAAGTATTTGGGAAATTGATAATATTCAAAAGACGGACTGATGACTTTGGGAACTTTTAGAACCTTTATTCTGCAGGTACAATAAACCGTTAGCCCACATCATTTGGGATGGGTAGACCATTACTCCAGGCTCGTTGATTTTCATCCCTAAGTCTTTGCATGTTTGGATGTATATGTGTATATATGGATCTGTGTATACATGTGTTTGAGTATACATGCACTTATAAACATCATGTTCATAAAAGTTTCATGGAATTCAAAGCTTTTGGATACAAACATCATAGGTTTACCATTTGATTTTGAAATTATACTTTATTTTCAATAAAATGAGATTTTCATTTGTCAAAGTATTGTTTACTTTGTGGTGTTCGCAAACATAACCTTTGAGTTCCTTGAAATCTATCTGTGTTGGTGCATTTGCATTCATCATTAGCATTGCATTCTTTGCATCCCAAGTTCTCAGTCTTGTTTCTTTCTTCAGAGGAGACAAGCTAATTCATCAGTACGATACTCAGGCCAATCAAAGAAAGAAGATGAAGAACATTGAGCAAGAAAACCATGAAGTCCGTAAGGAAGCGACAACTTTGAGGGCTAGTATGGAAAGGCTCTCTTCTTTGGTTGAAACTCTGGTTGCTACTCAAAATCAACCTTCTCCTCATATTTCTCAGACTCCACTTCGAAGGACTGTGATTTCTAAAATCATGTCAACACCCATTCATGTGACTCCCATTAGCGCTTCTAACAACTCTAAGAAGCTTGTGGAAGGTTTACCCAAGGAGAAGGAACAAGCTGCCAATGCTATTTTGCGAGAGAAACATGGAGGATCTCGTAACAAAAGTAAATAACATGTGGTCAATTTGACCCAATTCCAATGGCTTATTCTGAATTATATCTTGCTTTAGTACAGAAGAATCTGGTGAAAACAAAGAGTCTGCCAGCCATCCCAAAGAATCTACCATGGTGGTTTAAGTATGATCATTTTAGTCCATTTCATCAAGGGGTTGTTTACTGTGAATTTTTGTAAACAACCGCTGGTTTATCAATTTAGGGTAAATTGACTAACTTGCAGGATCGACCATACTAAATCCTAGAACATGTGCTAAGCGTGTGCTAAGTTGCCCTAAGCTAAACTCCACGTTCGACTATGAAAGCTAAAAAAGGTGTTGACAATAAAGACAAGAATGTAAAGGGTGAAAGATTATAACCAAACTCCATGTTTGACTACAAGCTCTTTGTAAAGTAAAAGGTGATCGAAAATAAAAGTGCAAAAAAGTAAATAGCTTTGGAAATAACTCCAATCTGAACTCCATGTTCGACTAGGGGATCTTTAAGTAAAAGTCCATAAGGTAAATGACTTTGAAGTTAAACGTGCGAAAGATTAAAGGCGCAAGAAAAGTAAATGGCTTTGAAAAGTAAAGTTGAAAGTAAATGGCTTTAAAAGAACAAATGGAATTTAAAGGCGACAAACATTATTGTCTAACTCCACGTTCGACGTACTTCTTTTGAAAACTAAATGACTTTTGAACATAAACATGCAAGTAAGTAAATTGCTTGGAAAATTACTATAATCAGAACTCTACGTTCGACTAGGGGGTCTTTGCAAAGTAAATGGGAAGAAAAGTGTAAAGGGCAGTTTTGAACATAAAAACTGAAAGTTAAAAATGGCAAGTGAATTGTAAAGATAAATTACATTGATAAGAAAGGGTTTGGTGATGTATCACGTACATTCTCGTTAACTTGTTTCTCTTCACGCGGATACTTTGAGTTGTATGAACTAGTACAATAATGAATGAACACCCCTATTACATAAAATTTACACCTATTTATAGTGCTATAGAATAACTACTACATAGCGGTTGAGACTTTCTAGCATACTTTTTGGCGCTTCTTTATGCTCTTAACCGCCCACACGTTCCTTTCCACTTGATTTGAATTTTGAATATTCTGCAATTCCCTCCAATTTGGCGAAACCGTCTCCTTGCTCTCCTTAGCATAGTCCTCGTCAAGCATTTTCCAACACTTAGCATTTTTTGCCCCTTGTTCATCTTTCTTCGCCTTGAAGTTTTCCTTGATTGGGTCGAAACTCTTCCATACACCAAGTATTGGTATTTTTTTACTTAAGATAGTTCTGGTCTCGCCTAGCGTCAAAAATTAGGAGCCAACAAATTGCCCCCCAAAATTGTCCTTTCGCCAATCTTGGATAGGAAGGTCAGTTTTTCATCATATATTTTTTCGACACGCGTTATTTTGCATGTCTTTGATTGAAATTCCACTATCTATTTAGTGGTCTAACTGTTCAGCTTTTTCCTTCCATGCTTATGACACTACGTCATCATGATAAAACCTCAAACATCTTTTCAGCCGTATTTATCATCACTTTGTCTTGAAAACATACATTTGTAGTCTAACCATAACTGCTCACACACATCCTTTTCTTCAACCCAACACGTGTCCCACTGCTTGATTTTTTAATGGTGGATTTCACCCCTTCTGGACTCTCAAACGTTTATAAATACCTCCCTTCACCGTTTCGTGAAAATTTTTACGCTCCAGAATCTTAAACGTCTTACGCCTTTCTTTAGCTTTCTTCATCACTTTCATAAAGAAAACCCATTTCATTTCCAAACACGCACAATGCCTTCTTCCCAATCTGCTGCTCAGGAGAAGAAAACTCAAAAAGGACGCGTTACCCAAACAAAACAAACCATTCCTCCTTTCATCAACCTGGCTGGCCCTCACTTGGTGGAGAATCATCCCTGTGTTCCGGAACCCACCTCCGAGACCGCCAAGAGCATCTATCATTCCCAGGTAATGATTCTTGTGATTGTTTCAGGTAAAACCTACGCAATGTCAGGTCCCTTAGCACAAGTTGACCTTTTTGATGCACGACTGAGTGAATTTCTACCGTCTTACCGGAGAACAAGGTCATTAGGGCAAAAACGTTTCCCTACACCTTTTACTGGTACTGTCGATTCTACTCCATTGCTAACTTTTGACCTTGATTATCTTGCTGATGGTACTCGTTTACTAAGAGCTATGAGTCCACTGAAGGATTTCGACCTCTGGATGGCCAAAGTGGAGAAAGCTAAGGCTGATCACTGGAAACCTGTAGGGATCTATGATCTTTTAATCTTGTCGAAGACTCTGTTTTCACACTGTCTGAATTTACTAGCGGCCTCCTTGTATTTTTGGGATAGTACCCATTATACATTTCACTTACCATGTGGGATAGTTTCTCCCACACTCTTCAACATAGCCATTATCACCGGCCTTTGTCCTGATGGTGTCTCTTACTAACCTGACGTTGATGTTGAAAACTATGTCAACATCTCCACATCTAAGCTCACCTATACTCACTTCGTCAACCACCACTTCGATCAAACTACTGAAAGTGTGTCTGACGAAGAGCACGTGGCATTCCTCGCCATGTGGATGTCAAGATACGTATTTTGTACCAAGTCTTTGCAGGTAGCCAAGAAATACCTACCTCTTGCCAATCAACTACACCACAAAAAAGTTGTTTGTCTCAGTGAACTTATTCTAGTAGCCCTCTATGAATCTTTGAGTGAAACAGCTTCTCGAATGAAGTGTCTAAAAGCTCGTGAATCCGTATCTTTGGCTGGTCCTCTATGGCTTCTTCAAATATGGTTGAATGCTACTTTCGAGACCAGCTTTCCCAGAAGAGGATAAGTTGTTGAAATTCCTGCTGAGATTGAGGGGAGGCACGTCGAATGGCCTCGTTTGGTTCAACTGACCCCAACTGATGAGGGCTTAACTATCAGAGAAGCTTTTACTAGCTACATCTCGATGTTTGCCCAATGCTCTAAGTTTACTCCTAGCGTGGCACCTTTTGTCTTAAGGAAGTTTGGCCTCTCATGGTTTAAACGGCCATTTCCTGCTCCTCAAGGACATGGTACTGATGACTCGATTGCAATCTGGAAAGACTTTTTGATTCCTAAATTCATTGTTAACAGGCTCGACGCAGGGAAAGGTTTAGCATCCTTGATTGCGTATCAACCTAATCTTGTCTCTCGCCAATTTGGGTTGATTCAGAGTTTTCCCAAATGCTTATACGACCAGAAGGGCCAAGTAATCCTCCACACCGCTAGTTTCTATGAAGATACCATTTCTGACATCTTTGTTGAATCTAGCCATAAGACGGGCATTCTCTCGCTCGTGTTTTTTTAGCTTTCTTTTTTATGCACTTCTTCTTTCCACCATTGGTGGTCGAAACATTATGCTAAGTATTTCCTTGATTTTGCTACCTTTTCTTTACTTCTTGATCAGGCTTTCCTTGCTGTGCAGAACAAGTCAAAGAAAAGTAAGCTTACTCACATTCAAGAAATTCAAGCTTTCTAGAAGTACTTTGAAATTGTTTATCGACCAGATGATCTTAGTCGAACCATCCATGAGGCTGCTGTTACCTTAAAGAGAAATTTTTTCCAGAAATTGGATACCTTAAAAATTCCCCTTAATGTTCCTCGTGAGAAACGTTATGAGGTAGCTTTTAAAATTTTTCCTCCTAAGTTCCCTCGCTTGCCTACCGCTGATTTTGGAGCGGCGCTTGCCCCTCCATTTCAAGATTGGTTTATATGTGCTGAGGACTTAAAAGTCCTTCGACGGCAATCTCAACCAAAGGCTCGACGGGTGGTTCTGACTAAGTATACTTTAGACAGTTTCAAAGGACATCTTCATATAGGGATTCAAAACGTTCGGATCAAATCTGACATATATGAAGGTTTGATGCCCTTCGCTTATGATTTTACCATTAATCTTTCTCTATTTAACTGGCCACATATTGTTTTTTAGCTATACCTAGGAAGGCTCCCCCCACGAGGGCTGCCACTTCTCAAAGTGGCAAAGAAATTGAAGGAAAACGGTACATACCATCTCCTTTGCCTAATCTTTGTATGTGATTCTACTCTCACACTTGTATTATCTCTTTCTGTTTTCTTAGACAAAGCGCAAACCTCCTACTCCTTCAAAGAAAGGCAAGAAGGATTCCCCTATTGTTGTTACTTCAGATGCTAATGAGTCTCCTGAAGACACTCTGGTCAAAAAGAGAAAGAAACCTGTGAAAGCATTTGGATCTACTAGCCCACCTCCAGCAAAGGTGGCCAAAATTCTTGGTTCGACATCCACTCCTGATGGTGTCGAAGGACAATCCCCCGTGGCCACTGCGAAGCCAACCTCTAGTGATCATGGGGATGGAATTTCAAATCCCAGCGCTACTCTAGCTCAGGTATGCACATTATCATCTTAGTTATGTGCCCTCTGTTGTGTAACATTTTAGCCTTATCCTCTTTACTTGTGTTTTTAGGCTAATACCATCACTCCTACTCCACCCCCCGTTCCTGGTGTTTCTGCTACTTACTCTATCAATAGCCAAGGTGAGCCAACTTATCACCCTTCTTCTGATCTTGGCTCTGGTTTAAGTGATGTGAACCAACCTGTTGTTCCTTCTGCAGGAACTAAACCTCCTTCAGCACCCACTACTACACAACATGCCCATACTGAGGGTTAAAATTCAGGAGACGACGACGCTTTTAGTCCTCCTCCTCACACTCAACTTAACCATATGGTCACTGATGATGTGGCTGGCGAAGAAGTTTTTGTTCCTTCAGGCCCAACAACAAATGACAACCCATGTCCAACTACGCATGAAGAGCCAACGACTGTGCACCCTGAATCTCCTCCTGAACCAAACAACCCCCTTCCTGCTGGTAATGAAGATGAAGACATGAGAGTCAATGACGAAAAGGACCAGGATGACGAAGAAGAAGGACAAAACGAAGGAGAATTTGGCAAGGATGACGAGGAAAGCGACGAGGCGGATGTCGAAGAAGAGAAGAAAACCAAACTGGTCCTGATTCTGACCATACTTCGCCAGTGGTAAAAAAGACTCTGCCTCCCATTGTGACCCCTGAAGATCCTCTATTGTCCCTAAAATGGTCGAATCCCAGAGAGTATGCTAAAAGGATCCTTGGGCAAAAATGTGGATTTGCTTCTACCTCTTCGACTACTCCCATTCCTCTCACCTCAGATGACTTCGCCGGTCCGATCCTTCAAGCCATTAAGAAATTTTTTTTCAGAAGGGACATCCAAAATGTTCTAACTGCAGACCCCACGTCTCTCATGTTCTTGAAAGACCAACTCAAAAAACTCAACCTCACTACTCTTAGTCCAGATGTTCATGGCTTCTTACTGGACTTGACAGATGTGGTGGATAATTTGTCTTTTGAGATTTGACGACTCCCTACTCTTGTGAAGACCATTGAAGCTATGGATGGTCGTGAAAGTGCAGCCTAGACTGGTGCACGAGAAGCTGAAGCTAAGGTCGAACAGCTGGAGAACGCCCACAAGCAACGTCAGGAAGATTTTATCTCCAACCAAAAGAACATTGATGAGTGGAAACAATAAATTAAAGACCTCCAGGAGAAGATTTCTGATTCTGAAAAGCGTAACCTTGAGCTAAAATCCTTTGTCGATCCTGACATTGCTTTAGAGATGAAAAGTATAATTGATTTTATCGACGTGGTCCAGAAGCTCGAAAAAGAACTTGCAGCAGCCAGGCTAGACAAATCCCTGTGTGACGCTCGTCTCAATCATCACATGAGTAATTTTGCTCAATTAAAGTCAAAATTTCCCTTTTGAGGCTTCTCGACCTTCATTTTATAATCAACATTTTATCTTGTGGCTGTCCAGCCTTTTGTAATGACAATATTTTATTTTATTTCTGTCGAAACTATTTATGTACCACCTAATGTTTTTTAGACATGTTGCTTTCATGATACATTGTTACGGCATTACTCCCTATGGCCTCATATTTTGAGTCCAATTTATATTTAATGTTTTTCCTTCTCTCTAAAAAGCAGCGCCTTTTCCTAGTTTATTTATTGCTCCAACGGCATAGGCTTTTAGTTTTACCGTGGTATTTAAGGCGTAGATTTTTAGGTACCTTCTCCGAACTAACCCCTTAATTCTCCACCGTTTTGACTGGCCAATCCACAACCAATCTTTCCCTATAAAACCTTTTCTCTATCAAAACAAATATGAACTCCCATCCAGAAAAGTCTGCCCTGAAAACCCAGGCCAAAGATTCAAAGGAGCTGGTGGTGGCAACGACAACTAAACCAGCCACCAAACCTGAGGCTTCCCATGGAGCGCCTCCTCGTGCGAAAACAACAGAAACCAACATAAAAATGTCCAAGAAAGTAAGAACTCGTAACCACCACTCTGACGATGAAGCTGATGAGGATTACATGGAATACCTCAAGTCCATTGATTTGAGAGATTTTGATTAATCCCCGTTTTTAAGTTATGAATCACTGTACTGGTTTCTTTTGTTTTGATCTTTTGTTTGCCATGTTATCCCTTGTGGCCTATTTTAGCTATTATGCTTTTTAATGAAATCTAGATTTTAATATGAACTTCTTGCAAGATAGGCCTACACTTTTTCAAATATTTGCCATTTAATTTCAAGATTCTTTTATCTTTGTCTACTTCCTTGATCTCATAGGCCCCATTAGAGAATACTTGTATGATTTGAAGCGGGCCTTCCCATTTAGGAGACCATTTGCCTAAGGTTTTATCCCTTTGATACATAGGCAAAATTACCTTCCGTATGAGGTCTCCACTTAGAAAAGACTTAGATTTAACCCTTTTGTTATAGGAATCCTCGACCCTTTGTTTTTGTCTTCTTAAGACTTCCAAAGCTTTAAGCCTTTCTTCGTCCAAGTCTACCAATTCATCCATCATCATTGCTCAATAAGATTGAGAAGGGATCTCATGATGTCTCTGGATTCTCACGGAGTGTAAGCATATTTCGACAGGTAACACTGCGTCATGCCTAAAAACTAACCTAAATGGTGTGCCATTAGTAGCTTCTTTTGGTGACGTCCGACATGTCCAAAGGACTTGATCCAACGTCTAGTGGCAATTTCGAGGCTTTTCTCCTACATGCCTCTTATTAGTCTAATTACTACTTTATTAGCAGCTTTGACTTGCCCATTTTCCTGGGCATAATAGGGTGTCGAGGTTAATAATTTAAAACCTGTTTTATTGGCGAATTCCTGCATCTTCCAACCAGTAAATGTTGATGCCTGATCTGTTGTGATTGTTTCTGGAATGCCAAATTTGTATACAATGTCGTTTTGGATAAAATCGATAACGTCTTCCTGACCCATGTTTACCAATGGTATTGCTTCGATCCATTTCTTAAATTAGTCAATTCCAACCAAGATGTATTTCTGGTTCTTTGACGATGCTGGTCGAATTTCTCCTATTATATCCAAAGCCCAGTCTCTAAAGGGCCATGGTTTTACTATCGAGTGCAACTCACTTGCGGGAATGTGCTGGATTCCAGCATGAAATTGACACTCTTGGCACCCTCTAGCAAACTCTATGCAATCTTTTAACATAGTGGGCCAATATAGGCCTTGTCGAAACAATAGCCATTTCATTTTATGGCCAACTAGGTGTGCTCCACACGTTCCACTATGCACTGTCGAGAGCGCGACATATGCCTCTTCTTCGCTAAGGCATTTCAATAAAACCCCCTCACGGGTCTTTTTAAACAACTCATTACCTACCAGTGTATAGCTCAAAGCTTGATACTTGATCTTTCGCTCTGTCGAACCTTTTGGATTTTGCAGATAATCGACTATGATCTTTCTCCAATCTCTCTCTGTTGAACTATCTATGGCAAAAATTTCAAAAATTTCGCCATCCAAGAATCCAAGTTTAGTGGTTTTTAAATCTGATGGGCACAATCCAACAGTCATTATCTTTCCTCTCGCCTCAATCACTTCTTGAAGTTTTTCTTTCGATACCTTATATCCGGAAGCGATTTGGGCTAAGTCATTAGCAACCTGGTTTTCTATCATGGGTATATGTTAGATAGACACTACCTCAAACCTTTTTAACAACCTATTCGCCACCACAAAGTATACAATGAGATTTTCTTTAACACATTTATATTCCTTTGTGAGTTGCTTTACAACCAATTCAGAGTCTCCCATTATTTCGACTCTAGTTGCCCCCAATTCTAACAAAATTTCAAGGCCAGCAATTAATGCTTCATATTCGGCCTCATTGTTAGAACATGGGCCTTCAATCCCGAACTTAAATTTTATTGGAATTTTCTTATGAGAAATAATCAATATACCTACCCCTGTTCCATTTTTATGGCTTGATCCATCGAAATACAATTTCCAGGATCTTATTTCAACATAATTTAAATTAGTTTCGTTTATAGAATGGTCAACTAAAAAATCAGCCACGATTTGACCTTTCATAGCCTTTAGAGGTTGATAAGTTAAAGAATATTCGGTTAAGGCTAAAGACCATTTGCCAATTTGACTATGCAAGATAGGTTTAGATAACATATGTTTTATGACATCAAAATGAGACGAAACATACACATCTACAGGCTTTATATATTGCTTCAATTTAGTACAAGAGAAATACAAGCATAAACATAATTTTTCAATCATGTTATATCTAGTTTCTGCATCATTTAAAACTCTACTTAGATAATAAATGGCTCTTTCGACTCCATTCTCATCTTCTTGAGCCAACATGCTCCCTAAGGTTTTATCTGATGCAGCTATATATAACCTCATACTTTTGTTTCTACATGGTGGAGATAAAATTGGTGGGTGACTCAAGTACTCCTTGATCTTGTCGAAAGCTCCTTGTTGTAATTGTCCCCACTTGAAATTATCTCTGTTGAAAAGAAGCAGTGGTGAAGAAGCTTGCGTCTTTCCACTCAGGTTGGAGATGAACCTTCTTAAGAAGTTGATTTTTCCCAATAATGAATGCAACTCCTTCTTGGTTGATGGCGTTTTCTCTTCCATTATGGATTTGGTTTTATTTTGATTGATTTTGATCCCTTTCTTGTGTACCACAAAGCCTAAGAAGTCTCCTGTCTGTACACAAAAAGCACACTTAAGAGGATTCATCTTAAGACCAAATTTTCTCATTCTAAGAAATGATCGTTTCAGATGGTCGAGATGATCTCGTCCAGAAATAGATTTTATAACAATGTCATCAATATAGACCTGCATGAAGGTTTCTATAAAGTCGTGAAAAATAGAATTCATTGCCCTTTGGTAAGTAGCACCAGCATTTTTTAGACCAAAAGGCATCACTACCCACTCGTAAGTTCCTAAAGTCCCAGGACATCTAAAAGCAGCTTTTGGAATATCTTCTTTAGCAATGAATATTTAGTTGTACCCAGAATATCCATCTAACATGCTAAGATATTCATGTCCTGCCGCAGAATCGACTAGCATTTCCGCTACTACATTAAATATTCGTCTTTAGGAGTAGTAGCATTTAGATCTTTAAAATCTATACAGTCTCTTAAAGACCCATTTTTCTTAATAACAGGCACTATATTGGCCAACCATTCGACATACCTTGTTGTGCGAATGAATTTGCAACGAAGTAGTCTTTCGACCTCTTATTTGATCTTTTACAATATTCCTGGGGAGAACCGTCTTGGACCTTGCTTGACAGGTTTTCTCCCAGGTATCAGGGGTAGCTTATGTTCGACCAACTCTCTGCTTAAACTAGGTATTTCTTCATAGTCCTAAGCGAAACAGTCTTTCAACTCTTTCAGTAACTGTATCACTTTGATTTTGAGCTGGGGATCTATCTTGGCGCTGATATATGTTGGCCTTTTGAGTTCTCCTTCACTAAGATTAATTTCTTCTAAAGGGTCTTGTGCTAGCATCTTGACAGGGTTTGCTAGTAGATCCTTTTCGAACCCCAAAGGTTCATCGTCATATATGGCGTCTAGCCGTTGGGCTTGTTCTCCATCTAGATTTATTACGTTGAAATCCTCTCTAGCATTTTCTTGATGAAACTCGCAAATGGCTTCATCATCCATGTAGTCGTTAACAGCCTCCAAAGCCGTTTGTAATTTAGTTTCAGCCACGTAGGCCGAAATTCTCTTCAATGCTTCGTATTCAGTCATGATCACTGAATCCTTCTCCCCGCCTGGTGGGATCTACTGAAGGCCCTGCCATGATTGGTAGCCATCTAAAGCCTTCGACATGGTGTAGGTACAACGAATGGAATGTTGTTTCGTTTGGGGAAAATTCACACCCTGCTAGAGGACATGGAGCAATACTCGCCATGTGCTTGTCAAATTGGTTCCCATCGACATAATTAACGGGAATTTTGAAATATCCTTGATCAGCTTCAATGTTTTCCACAATTCCATCTGGCCTCCAAATCACAATCCTCTGGTGCATTGAAGATGGCACGACACCTACACCGTGAATCCATTCTCTGCCTAGCAGTAAGTTGTAATTAGCTTTAGTTTCGACAACCATGAACACCGTAGGTCTTGTAATTGTCCCCACTGTGAGGTCAACTTGGATGACTCCCAAGGTCGAACCTACTTTTCCTTCATAGTTTGATAGAACCATGTTGTGGGGTTTTGTATCATCGTCATCCTTCTCGATCTTGCTCAACAAAGATCGAGGCATCAAATTCACCTTCGCACCATAATCGACCAGTATTTTGTTAATAGGCACATTTTCTACCTTTCTAGTGATGTAAAGAGGTTTCAAGTGATTCTTCAACTCCTCTGTGGGACGTTCAAAGAACGCATTTTGTTCTTCGACACACCCATTATTCCTTATGTAATAGCATACAGGTTTGTGTGCCATCATCTCTAATTCAGCATTTTGGTCTATGTCTTCCACTTCTGTGACTTGACTGAACTCTCTGGGCATGACAGACACTATAATGTCCAACGAATCAGTGGATTCACTGTCGAAATTGTTGGTCATATTCTCGTCATCTTCGACTAGACCAACTGGCTCACTGTTCTGATCCCCAAACAACCTCCTTTTTATAGGCAGTTTTTCAGCGACTTCACCTTGATTGCCATTGTTCGTACTAGACTCCCCTTGCTTTAAACCCTGGGCTTCCCTAGCAGCTTTTCGTCTGTATTGCTCCATTTGCCATTGGGATCTGGTCATAGGATTCTTCCCTTTGTAATTCGTATATACAACGCGGACTTGTTAGTCGTATAGTTTTCTTTGAGATGCTCGAATGAAGAGCCTCTCTCTACATCAAAATTCCTCCACTTTTTGCATCCCTGTCCTTCGACGGGTTTAACCCATTTCCCTGTAGGTACATTATCCGCTGGTTTGAACGTGTTGGGTTTTGCTGGCGTTTTTACCCCTACTAGAGGTTTTATAGATTCCATATTTCTGGGGCCTTGATTCTATTTCAGCCCCTAGCCTTCATTAGTTTTCTTAATCTCTTCTAACTCTCGAGCAGCCGTCTCGTCGAAAATAGCACTAAATTTGGGGCATAGCATCACTCCTGATCCACCTTTCTGACAGCGGTGCAAAAATTCAACAATGTTTTCTTCTTGTTCAGGATATGCCATCTTGTTAGGTTCTTCGGCTCTTTTTACTTCAACTAACTCCTTAACTCTCTTGTTGTTAATCTCGATCATGTTGATGTTGACATCATCTTCAAGCTTCATCTTGGACAAATGAGTTTCCATGTTTTCAACACCCTGGATACTTCCAACTGAACTTGAATCCTCGACATTGAATCTCTCAACTTCAGGAGAATTCTTGAAGTATCGTTCTGCTGCCAAGCATATCCAGTGTTCCAAGAAACAACCACCCTCTTCAGTCATTTCTCCTACCATCAGCATGGGCTCCATTCTCTGGATCATTCGTGTTTTGGGAGCATTCCTTCCTACCATTTCGTTGTTACCAATACTCTCAAGGTTATCATCAGACTTTCCATCTATTTCAACTATATTGACACCCTCGACAGTATTTCGTCCCAATTCTTCCCCTACCATATCTGATTATTTGATAGCGTTGTCGACCTGTACAAAATAATTAGTAGTATTCTTGGTCACCAGCATCAGCTTACGACTGTCAGTTTTTTCTGGACTGTGTGACACTGGTTTGCAGCCTTCTATTGCCTTGGCCGCCTTAAGTTGAGTATTGAAGTTATTAGTGACTTCTCCAATTTAGAATGGAGATTTCTCAATGGCTTCAACCATCTGAACTTCAGGTTCTGTGTAGTTGGCTTCCACAATTTGCAATGGGTCGGAATCAATTTTCATTTGAGTCTTTCCCTTGTCTCCAAACTTTAGCCTTCCTTCTTGGATGGCGTTCTGCACCAAATCCCTGAAAAGAAAACATTGAGAAGTCTTATGACCCAAGAAGTTATGGTACTTAAAAAAAAACTCTTTTCTTTCTTTGATCTAAAGGAGGTACTTTAGCACCAGCAGGTACTATTATTTGTCCATCCTTAACTAACAAGTCAAAGATTTCGTCACACTTAGTGACGTCGAAAGTATATGTTCTTTTAGGAAACTTATCATTAGACTCAGTGGGATTTTTCCCATTTGAAGGAGCTAAAAATTTACAAGCATAAGGTGGACCTTACTTTAATTCAGCAACGTCTACCTCATTTTCATCGAAATAAAGTGTTTCATCACACGTATTTTCAACATCTTCTTTACATTCGACAAAGGCTACTTTCTTACTCTTACTAAACCTAGCCTTATCTTCTCTCAAACTTTCCAAGCTTCGAACTGGGTCAGCTAGCTATGCCATATCTCTAAGATATTGGGTATCTAACTTTTTCCTAACGGAATAATCTAGACCCTCTGCAGCCATTTCGACCAATTCGTGTTCTGGTACTTGGGTAAAACATCTGGCTTTGAGAAGTCGAAACCTATTCAAGTAGTCGTCGATTGGTTCTGTAACTTTACGTTTAATACTAGCCAATTCCTTCAAGCTAATCTTGGTTTGTCCCATGTAGAACTGTTCATGAAATAACCGTTTCAACTGGGCCCAATTATAAACTGAGTTAGGAGGTAATGTAGTAAACCAAGTGAAGGTGTTCTTTGTGAGAGAACTTGGGAAATATTTTATCCTAAGGCTTTCGTCTCCAACTATCTCTCCGGCTTCGATCATGTACCTAGCCACGTGTTCGACGGTGGACTCAGTTGTGTCTCCTGCAAACTTACTAAATTTTAGGACTTTCATCCTTGGAGGTAACTCAGCCTGCAAGATGTAATCCACTATAGGTGAAGTATAATTTGGCCTGGTAAAGCTAAAATTTGCATCATTTATGGTCATTATCCTTTCGACCATAGCTGCAAGGTTGCTCTCTTCTGCTGCATCGTGGCGTTGAACCTGTCTAAGTATTTGGTCAGCATTTTGATGCCTGTTCACCATGACTACCCTTGGTTCTTCATCCATATAAGCTGGTACCTGATTCCTTAATGGTTCGCCTATTTCATGATCCTCCATAGGTACGTGACCATATTGTTGCTGATAGCGTGGCATGTTTTCGACACCTGCTGCTCTTTGCTCAAACGCCAATACTCCCATGAAATTAGCCATACGAGCTAATTGTGTTACCACCTGCTGGTTGGTTTGAGTAGTATTTTGGATTAGAGGCTAAAAGATTTCTCCCATCGTCTGAGATAAAGTATGTACCATTTGCATGTTACTCTCGTCCATTTGTTGTCTTAAGAAATTTATGGAGGTAGTGGTAAGACTTGGTGCTTGTCCAGAGTAGCCAATGCATACACTCTGATTGTTTCGACCACCTAATCCAGTTCCTTGTACTGGCGAAGACACCACATTTTCAGAAAATATGGATGGAGCAGTCTGCACATTCTGCATTAGTGACGTAGGCATACCATACGATTGGTTCCTTAGCAATTGTTGAGAAAAACCTGGAGGAGGAACTGGCATGTGCATTGAACTTCCTAGAAGTGTTGGGGAATTAGTGTTAGAACACAGATTGGTTCTTCATAATAACTCTTTGTTTTGATGATAACTGTTAGGAAATTTTATATTTAAGAATTATATACTCTAAAATTTGTTTGAAAGTTTTACTGCAGATTGAAATGAAATTAACTCTCTAGAAGCAAATCTGTATTGTATACAAGAAGTTATCTTGACTCTGAAGCGCCAGATGCATCCTGCAGAAGATTCTGATTGCTGTTTACAGAAGATCCTGAGCGTAGTCTCCAGAAGGATCTGAAGCAAGAAGCTCCAGAAGATTCTGAAGCTAATCAGAAGCATCTGAAGCTTAGAAGAATATTGTTTGAAGAGTTTTTCAAAGCATAATTTCTACAGAAGTTTCTGAAAGTACTAACGCTGCCAAGTACTGAAGATCTGTGTTAAATATGCTCTGATGATCAACACGCTGAAAGCACACATGCTGTAGAAGACTCTGATACAGAAAAGTTCTGAACATCATTAGAAGACTCTGACTCTATCAGACTCTGAAGAACTTACCGAAAACTGAAGAAGAAATATTCAAAGATTATATCCGTTGGAGTAAATCAAACGTCTCTTTCTTCATTTGTGCTAGACACAATAACACAGACAAAAAGGATTTTTCTGTGCTATCTACATCTAGGAAAGGTCACTTGATGTGAAGACAAAAAGGCTCAGACCTTTTTGGGACTCTCTTTTCAACACTCAGCTTCCTTGGATCAGCTGCCTAAAAAAGGAAGACTCCACCAAATTCTTCAGTTACACAATTTGCTGAAAAGAAATCATATTATTCAAGCTCTCATTCTTTCATATTCTTCTTAGAATTTCTTGTACTTAAACTTAAGAGAAAAATCACTGTTGTGATAAAAGCTTTATAGAAGCATTAAGACTCTTGTATTTGATTTACATTGATTATAAAGGTTTTTCAGAGGATTCAGTTGGAATCAGTAGCTCTTGAGAAGAATAAGAACAGTTGTTCTTAGGTGTTACTATTGTAATCAGTTTGATTAAATAGTGGATTAAGTCCTTGTTGAGAAAGGCAAATCACTCTAGGAAGGGTGGACTGGAGTAGTTGTTTTAAGCGAACCAGGATAAAAATAATTGTGTCATTATTTTTAAAGTCTTAATCTTTCATACTTATTCAACCCCCTTCTAAGTATTATCTCACCTTCAGTTGGCATCAGAGCTCCAGTTCTGTATGTGCTACCACTTAACAGTGTCAGTAAAGATCCAGAGAGAAATACTTTGATATATATTTATTTGTTACAATGGCTGATAATTCAATATCCAATATTAACAATAAATATGAAGAAAGGGACAGGATCAGCACCAAACCCCCAATGTTTGATGGGGAGAAATTTGACTACTGGAAAGACAGAATTGAGAGTTTTTTCCTAGGATATGATGCTGATCTATGGGATCTAGTCATAGATGGATATGTCCATCCCACAGATGGGAATGGCAAGAAGATTGACAGAAAATCTATGACAGATGCTCAGAAGAAAGATTTTAGAAACCATCACAAAGCCAGGACTATATTATTGAATGCAATTTCACATACTGAGTATGAAAAAATTACAAACAGGGAAACTGCTTTTGATATGTTTGAATCCCTAAAAATGACTCATGAGGGAAATTCTCAAGTTAAGGAGACAAAATCTCTGGCTCTGATCCAGAAGTATGAGGCCTTCAAAATGGAAGACTCTGAATCTGTTGAAGCCATGTTCTCCAAATTTCAGATACTCATTGTTGGGCTGAAAGTTCTGGACAAGGGATACTCTACATCAGATCACGTAAAGAAAATCATCAGAAGTCTGCCTACCAGATGGAGACCAATGGTGACTGCCTTGAAGATGGCTAAAGATCTGAACAAGATCTCTCTAGAAGAACTCATCAGCTCACTGAGAAGCCATGAGATTGAGCTTGAGGAAGATGAACCTCAGAAGAAAGAAAAAGGTAAATCTATTGCATTAAAATCTAACAAAACTGCTAAAGCTTTGCAGGTCATTCAAGAAAGCTATGAAGAATCTTCTTCTGAAGAAGAAAATGAGTTATCCATGTTGTCCATAAGGATCAACAGACTCTGGAAGCACAAAGGAAAGAAGTTCAACAACTTCAGAAGATCTGATAATAGAAAGGAATCTTCTGGACACAGAAGATCTTCCAAGAAAGAAGTTGTGTGCTATGAGTGCAAAGAACCTGGGCACTACAAGAATGATTGCCCCAAACTTCAGAAAGAAAAACCCAAGAAGAAGTTTAACAAAAAGAAGAAGGTTCTGATGGCAACATGGGATGACTCAGATGAATCTGAATCATCTTCTGAATCAGAAGAAGAATGTGCTAATGTTGCACTAATGGCCAGCACAGAGGATCAAGAGGAAGGTACCTCAGGATATGAATCAGATTCTGAATCTGATGATGACGCAGAAGAGGTAATGGCTAAACTTACCAAAGAAGAACTTACAAAAGTTTTAACAGAAGTTCTTAAAAGTTATAACAATATCAAACTCAAATACAAGAAGCTGAAAAGCAATCTTGAATCTGAGATTGATCTTCTGAAAACAGAACTTGTTGAGCAAAAAGAAATAAATCTAAAAATCAAAAATGACTTTGAAATAATTCAACAAGAATCTGAATCTGAGACTAAGTCATGTGAAAACATTTTAGAAAAATATGACTCTAGCTTTCAGAGATTTCTTACTAAGAGCATAGACAGAAGCAAGATGGCTTCTAATATTTATGATGTTAGTGGAAACAACAGAAGAGGTATTGGATATGAATCTTCATCTGGAAGCAATCCAAAACCTGTTGACAAAATTTTCATCAAGAAGACACCTCTGTATTCTCAATTTAAATTTGGTCACTTAAATGACATTAAACACACAAGCTCTGAGAAGAATACTTATGTGTTTAAACCCAAGGCAAGTCAGAATAAACATTATGTTGAAAAACAGAAGTTTAGACAAACCTACAAACTAACTAACCCCAAAGGACCCAAGAAGATATGGGTACCTAAAAACAAAATAATTCCTGTTGCAGATGTTCTTAGCAGTAAGGTCAGGACGCCAATCATGGTACCTGGACTCTGGATGCTCACGACACATGACAGGAGAAAAGTCTATGTTCCAAAGCCTGGAACTTAGATCTGGAGGTGACGTGAAGTTTGGAGGGAACCAGAAGGGCAAGATCATTGGATCTGGCACTATTGGAAATGGTAAACTTCCCTCTATTACTAATGTTTTACTTGTTGAAGGGTTAAAGCATAACTTATTGTCCATAAGTCAATTAAGTGACAATGGTTATGATATTACCTTTAATCAAAAATGTTGTAAAGCTACTAGTCAAAAGGATGGCTTTATCCTATTTAGTGGTAAGAGGAAAAACAACATTTATAAAATAAATCTTTCAGAACTTAAAGTTCAAAATGTTAAATGCCTCTTGTCTGTTAATGAAGAGCAATGGGTCTGGCACAGAAGATTGGGCCATATTAATATGAGACGTATATCTCAGATTAATAAACTTAATCTTGTCAAAGGACTCCCTAATCTGAAGTTCACTTCAGATGCTCTTTGTGAAGCATGGCAGAAAGGGAAGTTTTCAAAAACATCTTTCAAATCAAAAAATGTTGTTTCTACTTCTAAACCACTAGAATTACTTCATATTGATCTGTTTGGACCAGTGAAAACTGCATCCATCAGAGGCAAGAAGTATGGATTAGTCATTGTTGATGACTTTAGCAGATGGACATGGGTAAAGTTCTTAAAACACAAGGATGAGTCACATTCTGTGTTCTTTGACTTCTGCAAGCAAGTCCAGAATGAAAAGAATTTCAAAATTATAAAAGTCAGAAGTGATCATGGTGGTGAATTTGAAAATAAATATTTTGAAAAATATTTTTCTGAAAATGGCATTGCTCATGATTTTTCCTGTCCTAGAACTCCACAACAGAATGGGGTTGTATAGAGGAAAAACAGAACTTTGCAAGAAATGGCCAGAACCATGATCAATGAGACAAATCTGGCAAAACATTTTTGGGCAGAAGCAATCAATACAGCCTGTTACATTCAGAACAGAGTGTCTGTTAGACCTCTTCTGAAGAAGACTCCTTATGAACTGTGGAAGAACAAAAAGCCCAACATTTCATATTTTCATCCTTTTGGATGTATTTGCTATATGTTAAACACTAAGGAAAATCTGAGCAAGTTTGATTCCAAAGCACAGAAGTGTTTCATGCTTGGATATTCAGAACACTCTAAAGGCTACAGAGTATACAACACTGAGACACAGATTATGGAAGAATCCATTCATGTCAGATTTAATGATAAGCTTGGCTATGAAAAGCCAAAGCAGTTTGATAACTCAGCAGATAGGGAAGTAGTCTTCATTGACTCTGAAGTTCCAAAAACAGACAAAATTCAAGTGAAGGAACCAGAAGCAACTCCAGATGCTACTCCTTTAACTTCTTAGATGAATAATCTTAACATTTTTGAAGAGTCAACTATTAAAGGATCATCATCCAGAATTAAAGCTTCTCATCCAGAGGATGTCATTATTGGAAAGAAGGATGATCCCATCAGAACAAGATCCTTTCTAAGATCATCTGAAGCATCACTATTTGGACTAGTGTCAGAAATTGAACCATCTTCTGTAGATGAAGCTCTGCAAGACAATGATTGGATTATTGCCATGCAAGAAGAGCTAAATCAATTCAGCAGAAATGATGTATGGGATCTAGTTCAGAGACCTCAAGGATTCAATATAATTGGTACAAAATGGGTCTTCAGAAATAAGCTAAATGAGAAAGGAGACGTTGAGAGGAACAAGGCAAGGCTGGTCGCTCAAGGGTACAGTCAGCAAGAAGGTATTGATTACACTGAGACATATGCTCCAGTGGCAAGGTTAGAATCTATACGCCTTCTTATTTCCTTTGCTGCACAAAATAACATCACTCTGTATCAGATGGATGTTAAAAGTGCCTTTCTTAATGGTATTATAGAAGAGGAAGTTTATGTCCACCAACCTCCTGGTTTTGAAAATGAAAAATTTCCAGATCATGTTTTCAAATTAAAGAAATCTCTATATGGATTAAAACAAGCTCCCAGAGCTTGGTATGAGAGATTGAGCAATTTTCTTCTGGAGAAGAATTTCATCAGAGGCAAAGTGGATACAACACTCTTTTGTAAAACAATTAAGAAAGATCTTCTAATCTGCCAAATTTATGTAGATGATATTATTTTTGGATCAACAAATATTATGCTTGGAAAGGAGTTTGCTACATGTATGCAGGTAGAATTTGAAATGAGCATGATGGGAGAACTCAGATTCTTTCTAGGAATCCAAGTTAATCAAACCCCAGAGTGCACCTACATACATCAAACAAAATATGTTAAAGAACTTCTGAAGAAATTTAACATGTCTGACAGCAAACTGGCAAAGACTCCAATGCATCCTACTAGCTCACTTGGCAAGGAAGAGGTAAGTAAGAAAGTAGACCAGAAGCTCTACAGAGGTATGATTGGCTCTCTTCTTTATCTTACTGCTTCTAGACCTGACATATTGTTCAGTGTTTGTCTGTGTGCTAGATTCCAATCAGATCCTAGAGAATCACACTTGACAGCTGTCAAGAGGATTCTAAGGTATCTGAAAGGTACTTCTAATGTGGGTTTGTGTTACAGAAAATCTGATGATTTCAAATTAGTTGGATTCTGTGATGCTGACTACGCTGGAGACAGAGTGGAAAGAAAAATTACTTCTGGAAGTTGTCAATTTCTAGGAAGAAATCTAATCTCCTAGTACAGCAATAAGCAACCCACAATTGCACATTCAACCACAGAGGCTGAATACATTGCTGCTGCTGGATGTAGCACGCAGATGCTCTGGATGAAGAGTCAACTAGAAGATTATCAAATTTTTGAAAGTAACATTTTTATCTTTTGTGATAATACTTCTGCTATATGTTTGTCCAAGAATCCCATTTTACATTCTAAGGCAAAACATATAGAAATTAAGCATCATTTCATCAGAGACTATGTTCAGAAGGGAATCATAAATTTAGCCTTTGTTGATACAGATCATCAATGGGCAGATATTTTTACAAAACCCCTTGTTAAAGATAGATTCAATTTTATTCTGAAAAATATTGGTATGGATTTTTGTCCAGAATAATATTTATTAGAAGCAAATTTTTACAGATGCACAAATGCTTAATGCTCTGAAGTATTTCTTCTGATTGCTTATTTTATTCTGATCAGTATTTCTTTTGTGAAACTCTGAACTAACAATCTTTAGAAGATCTGAACGTTGGCTAACGTTTCATTTCTTAAGAGAATTCAGAACAACATGCAAGCAACCACGTGTCACACCAAATCTGAAGAGGTGGCGTGTACACAACTGAAGAGACGTTTGAGGTGAAGTTTGATTAGTGAGAATCTTGGTTCCCCCCCCCCCCCCCCCAAATTGTCAGAAGCAATTAATGTTTTGAAATGATTATTTTTTTTTCATTTAATGCTTGTTCAAACGTGCATATTTCTGACTGTTGATTTGCCTAAGTGTTTTAGTATAAATACATATCTTGTATTCACTTTCACACTTTTCACATTCTCAGAATTTACATGCGTTTTCATCTCCTCTTTTCTCTGCATAAAAACCTTATACCTAAGCGTTTGACAAAGCATTCTTCAATGGCGTCTTCATCATCAATAGCTCCTCAATTCCAATCTTCTATGGCTGCTGTAACTTCAGAAAACATGGGTGTTGCTCCATATTCTCCTCCCAAAAGAACACTTCTAACGCCTGTTGATAAACTGGAAGTTTTATGTGAATCTATGGTTGAGTTTGATTCTCTGGCAGAAAATGGGTTTGAGTTTCTTTCCATAATTAGAGCTCAAGGATGGGTTAAGTATTTTGATAGGCTCTTTGGACCAGTTTACCCTCTCCTTGTGAAAGAATTCTGGATTCATGCATCAGTTTACCCCAAGTTCATCTTATCTTCTGTGCTGGGAAAAGAAATTATTATCACAGAAGATTTGATAAGAAAATTAATAGCTTATGAAGAAACAGATTGTGTTTCCCACTTGCCAGCTGGGCGTGTGGACATGGATGAGGTTTATGAAGAAGTAATGACTGGTGGTCAAGCTTCTAACAAATTCAAAGATCTGAAGCCTGATTACAAGATCTGGGCCAAGATATTCATGGGATGCATCCACCACAGGAAGTCAACTAATTCTCCAGACTATGTCAATAATGAACAGTTGTATTTCATGTATTGCCTTAGTCAGAGCACCAAGGTAGATCTTCCATACATTCTGTTTATGCATCTGTGGAACCATATCAATGCATCTAGAGAATATGTGAAAGAGAAACGACAGAAGATCAGAACTTGGATCCCCTTTGGAAGGTTGATCTCAGATCTTCTTACTGAGAATGGTTTGGTAACTGCTCTGTACGCTGCTGGAGTTACAGAGGAATTAGAATTTATAATGGGAAAGCCTCTGAATGCTAAAAGTCTTCTGAGACTCAAAATTGTTGATGAACTCACAACAGCTCCCAAGAAGCTGAATATGTCAGAATTGAATAAGAGGGTTCCTGTAGATGACTTTCCTCTATTCTTTGCTGAAGAACCCAGACATATAGTGGTTATGTATATTGATGAATGCAAGAAGGAAGGAAAACCTGTTCCTGCTAATGTGATTCAGCTAGCTAGACAACCACTACCAGATGCAGGAGAAGAAGAAGCACAGCTCTAGAGGCAAAGGACTCAGCCTATAGAAGAATCTGCACCTGCTCAGAAGAAGGTCAAGACTGCTGAGAAGCCCAAGAAGCTCTTGAAGAGAAAAGATTCTGAAGAAGCTGCTTCTGTACCTACCAAGAGGATTAAAGTAAAAGGTACTAAATCTACTGTATCTTCTGCAAAACTTGTTATTAATGATTATAATGTTAAGTCTGTTCCAGAACCACCTTCTACACAAACCACTTCTGTTACTGCCCCCAGTTCCATTTCTCCACAAAAACAATCATCTATTCCTACTCAAACTACAACACAAACAACAACACCAACAGTTTCTGTACCAAAACCATCTCAACCCAAAATTCATATCAAACACTTTGTTCCACGACCTCAATCATCAGAACCACAACCATCAGAACAACAACCATCAGATCAACAACAATCATCTGAACATCCAAAGAACCAACCAAAAGAAGTTCAACCAGAAAAAGCCTCTGACAATCCACCATCAAATAATCCATCTTCTGAACCCATTGCACCTGTTACTTCTGAACCTGCAAAAGTAACTTATGCTCCAGTTTCATCAAAACCAATATCTGTTTCATTTGATTCACCCATCTCAGAACAACCATTCAAACCATCTGAAATTCCTTCAGAACCTACCAATACTTCTGAACCTCACATCCCTGAGACAGAAGTTCTTGATGTCACACCACTAAAAACGGTGTTTCAAGTATCTTCTACCTCTTGTACTCCAACCACATCTTCTAACTCCTCAGAATCAGAAATTCACCCAGATTTTCTAATCTCTCCATCTGAAAAATACTCTGAGATAAACCAACCTGAAACTACCATACCTTCAAAAACTCCCATTCCAGATCCTATTCCTCCACCTGCACCATCATCTGAGATATTAATCCCAAATTCAAATCCAACATCTTCTATATCTTGTGCCCAAGTTTCTTCTCTTTTTCATAATCTGTCTTATGGTTTCAAACTGAAAGATTTTTATGACAGAGTTGAACCTTCTGAACCCCTCAACCCTTTGAAACCAAAATCCACAATGATCCTTCCATCTGTGATTCTTGATTACTTAAAATCTATGACAAATGTAGAACCTTTATCAACCATATCACACTCTGCAAAATCTGATAAAGCTGTTGTTTCAGCTTTGCAAATTGCATCTGATAACACTGTTGCATCTGCTGAACCACCAAAATCTGCTTTCAAACCATACTCAAATGAACCTTTTGATGTTGTTACCCCTCACAGAAGACCAAAACCTCATTTGCTTAATGCTTTAGTCAGATCTAAAGAAAAAGCTCCTGAGATACCCTTCATTCCATATTATCCTCCTGCTCTGATTTCCATCCAAAAATCACTTTTTCCACCAACTCCCCAACCTAAACCTATAACTCTGGAAACCTTGTTACGACCACAACCCAGACTTAATATTGATCATTTATTTCAAACTTTTTTGCAAGAAATACAAATGTATTTAGGTACTGTTCAGAAGAAATGCTCAGAAACAATGGATGCCAAAGAATCTGACATCATCTGGAACGGATTCATCAACAGATTCAACAATGTAGCTTCAAATCTGAAGAACGTCTGTTCTGATGATGCAAAGCTCAGAGCTGAAAGGACTCTATTCTGGACTGTCACCAAAACTGAACCTCTGCTTCGTTTAGATGCTCCTCCACCATCAACAGAATCTACTGATAATGCATTGGTTATGACTCTGGTAGACCCCTCCTCAGAATCTACAGAACCAATGGAAATTGACTCTGTTTAGGCTACAGAACCTCATCATAATTCTTCATCTGAAATAAAGAAAGAACATCCAGATTTTGAAGATAAGATTGCTGCTCTGGAAGCTGGACAGTCAGAGATAAAATCCTGGATGGCTAAGCAGGATAAGAAGTCTGAGGATATGACAGAATGGATGTCAAAGCAAGATGAGAAAAATGAAACTATGACTAAGTGGATGTCCAAGCGAGAGCAATCATCCTCTGAGATTACAGATCTATTGAAGATGCTTTTGTCCAAACACTCTTAGATATTTGTTTTCATTCTAATGTTTTTGCATCTGTTGTTTGCATCTGTACCTTATTGCTATATCTGCTAATGTTTGCCTATGTACTCCTGATCTTTTGAATGAATCAAAGTTTTCTCCATTGAATTATCTTATTTACTGCTTCCTTTTATTTGTCTTTTTAAAAGTTTTTACTTTTTGCTTATGACAAAAAAGGGGGAGAAAATATAGATCTGAACTGTTTAATATAACTTCACCAGAATGAAACTTCAGACATATCTATTCTATCTAACATTTAATCCGACTATTTCAGAACATTTGATAAGTACATTCTATAAAAGAAACTCTGAGTCTCTTAGATCATTTGTCTCTTATCAAACTCTGAATCTTAAATCTGCAAGACATTCTGACCTTCAAATGTTATAAGAACAAACAAGATCTAACTCTGAAGATTACTCAAGACAAAAGGAAAGTTTCTATTCCTTTTTCATATTTAACTCAGGGGGAGATTCATCATCTCAGGGGGAGTTATAATTCTATATGTTCAGTTAAATAAAATTTCTGATACTTTTTGCCATCATCAAAAAGGGGGAGATTGTTAGAACACAGATTGGTTCTTAATAATAACTCTTTGTTTTGATGATAACTGTTAGGAAATTTTATATTTAAGAATTATATACTCTAAAATTTGTTTGAGAGTTTTACTGCAGATTGAAATGAAATTAACTCTCTAGAAGCAAATTTGTATTGTATACAAGAAGTTATCTTGACTCTGAAGCGTCAGATGCATCCTGCAGAAGATTCTGATTGCTGTTTACAGAAGATCCTGAGCGTAGTCTCCAGAAGGATCTGAAGCAAGAAGCTCCAGAAGATTCTGAAGCTAGTCAGAAGCATCTGAAGCTTAGAAGAATATTGTTTGAAGAGTTTTTCAAAGCATAATTTCTACAGAAGTTTCTGAAAGTACTAACGCTGCCAAGTACTGAAGATATGTGTCAAATATGCTCTGATGATCAACACGCTGAAAGCACACATGCTGCAGAAGACTCTGATACAGAAAAGTTCTTAACATCATTAGAAGACTCTGACTCTATCATACTCTGAAGAACTTACCGAAAACTGAAGAAGAAATATTCAAAGATTATATCCGTTGGAGTAAATCAAACGTCTCTTTCCTCATTTGTGCTAGACACAATAACACAGGCAAAAAGGATTTTTCTGTGCTATCTACTTCTAGGAAAGGTCACTTGATGTGAAGACAAAAAGGCTCAGACCTTTTTGGGACTCTCTTTTCAATGCTCAGCTTCCTTGGATCAGCTGCCTATAAAAGGAAGACTCCACCAAATTCTTCAGTTACACAATTTGCTGAAAAGAAATCATATTATTCAAGCTCTCATTCTTTCATATTCTTCTTAGAATTTCTTGTACTTAAACTTAAGAGAAAAATCACTGTTGTGATAAAAGCTTTATAGAAGCATTAATACTCTTGTATTTGATTTACATTGATTGTAAAGGTTTTTCCTTAAGAGGATTCAGTTGGAATCAGTAGCTCTTGAGAAGACTAAGAACAGTTGTTCTTAGGTGTTACTATTGTAATCAGTTTGATTAAATAGTGGATTAATCCTTGTTGAGAAAGGCAAATCACTCTAGGAAGGGTGGACTGGAGTAGTTGTTTTAAACGAACCAGGATAAAAATAATTGTGTCATTATTTTTAAAGTCTTAATCTTTCATAGTTATTCAACCCCCCTTCTAAGTATTATCTCACCTTCAATTAGGACTTTGAGGTCCTATATATTCCAACACAGGTTGAGTGTACGTTCGTACACATGTTGATCCTGGACTGGACTGCGCTGGTTCCGACACTACAATTGGTGGTGACGTCTGTCCCCCTGTCGAAGAGATTGTGTATGGAGTATTTTGAGACCCCATGCTTGACTGAGTGTTTGAAACGCTTCCTTAAGGATCAACTTGTTGATTAGCATTGGTTGCCATTGTTGTAATGTATTTCCGTTTTGGTACTTCTTCTTGTCTGGTGGATCTCTTTCCACTCCTTAATAACATACAATGAAGTTTTCACCCAAACGATTAATGTAAACCTAGAAATGCTTAGCACTGGGTCACACTAGGCGTGCCAATTTGTTTACTGTGAATTTTGGTAAACAAACGCTGGTCTATCAATTTAAGGTAAATTGACTAACTTGCAGGATCGACCATATTAAATCCTAGAACATGTGCTAAGCGTATGCTAAGTTGCCCTAAGATGAACTCCACGTTCGAATATGAAAGCTAAAAAAGGTGTTGACAATAAAGACAAGAATATAAAGGGTGAAAAATTATAACCAAACTTCACGTTCGACTACAAGCTCTTTGTAAAGTAAAAGGTGCTCAAAGATAAAAGTGCAAGAAAGTAAATAGCTTTGAAAATAACTCCAATCTGAACTACACGTTAGACTAAGGGATCTTTAAGTAAAAGGTTGTAAGGTAAATGACTTTGAAATTAAACGTGTGAAAGGTTAAAGGTGCAAGAAAAGTAAATGGCTTTGAAAAGTAAAGTTGAAAGTAAATGGCTTTAAAAGAACAACTGGAATTTAAAGGCGACAAAGATTACTGTCAAACTCCATGTTCGACGTACTTCTTTTGAAAACTAAATGACTTTTGAACATAAAGATGCAAGTAAGTAAATTGCTTGGAAAATAACTATAATCAGAACTCTACGTTCGACAAGGGGGTCTTTGCAAAGTAAATGGGAAGAAAAGTGTAAAGGGCAGTTTTGAACATAAAAACTGAAAGTTAAAAATGGCAAGTGAATTGTAAAGATAAATTGCATTGATATGAAAGGGTTTGGTGTTGTATCACGTACATTCTTGTTAACTCATTTCTCTACACGCGGATACTTTGAGTTGTATGAACTAGTACAATAATGAATGAACACCCCTATTACATAAAATTTACACCTATTTATAGTACTATTGAATAACTACTACATAGCGGTTGAGACTTTCTAGAATACTTTTTGGCGCTTCTTTATGCTCTTAACCGCCCACACGTTCCTTTCCACTTGATTTGAATTTTGAATATTCTGCAATTCCCTCCAATTTGGCGAAACCGTCTCCTTGCTCTCCTTAGCATAGTCCTCGTCGAGCATTTTTTGCCCCTTGTTCATCTTTCTTCGACTTGAAGTTTTCCTTGATTGGGTCAAAACTCTTCCGTACACCAAGTATTGGTATTTTTTGACTTAAGATAGCTCTGGTCTCGCCTAGCGTCGAAAATTAGGAGCCAACAGGGGCGCCCGGCCATGACATTGAACACTATTTTGCTTTGAAGGTCGAAATACAAAAGTTAATACAAAGCAGTATTTTATCTTTTGAAGATTCTGGACACAGTGTCTCAACAAGTTTGTTACCCAAGTATGGAAACGCTGAGGAAGGATGTCTTGGAGAATATTGTATCTCTGACGTGAATTCAATGAGAGGATCTTTAATAGATATGCACGTTAATTCATGTAGGCTTACCCTTTATGAGCATAATCACGCTTCTTTCAAAATTTGGTCAAAGAATCCTCGTGGATGTTTTGTGGTGAAGAGGGATCTCCAAGATATTTTGGATCAGAAACTGCTTCATATCGCTAGAGAAAGGGTGAGTGTCATGATTCCACATTTTAATATGCCAGAGCCAATGGTGATTACATGCAAAAGTAAAAAAGTCTTCTTTTGTGCCTTGTGGATATGATGCTACCATGCTAGAAGGTGGTAAGAAAGTTCTTGTTGATGTTGTTCCTTCCACTCAGATCATTTCGAATTGTCAATCACAATTTCGTCAGAGAACACATCAGAGTCATGATCAAAAGAATTTTGACCCAATCCTAATGACTTACAGTCAATTGTAGTCCTATTTTATCCAAGACTCGGTAATGGCACCCAGAAAGACCAGAGCCATGAAATCTCACCCTTTTTGGTTCAATCCATATACTAGTTTTGCATTTCATGATGAAGAAATGGGGAATTCGATTGTAGAGTGCAAGGTTTTCCAACAAAAAGTCCAAGATATGATCGATGATGAGGTGTTGAGTTTCAAGGGAGGAAGCCCAACTGTGAATGAAACGCCTTTATGCTGATGGATATGAAGACTCAAGAGAGTCCTTTCAAGTCAGTGAAATCAGGAGGAGAACTCATTCCCAAGATCATCAGGCTGTTTATTTGTTTACTTGCATTTGTTATTATTTCTTTGATTATAAAATCATGATTTGCATGTAAGAACTTGTTTGTTTTGAATGATTAATGCAATAAATATATTTGTCTTAAAGAAATCCATTTCTATTCACTCATAAAATGCTTTTTTTATGTTTTATAATGCTAACTTTACCCAATCTCTTGCTTTGATAGAGAATTAGGAGGAGGATGACGAAATAAAAAACGCAAGATCTCTGGTTGTATGCTTTTAAATAAAACTCGGCTGATGATGTAAGGTATTGTCTCAAATCCTCAAACACTGGAGATATAAGGGAGATAGACCCTTGTTAACCCCTTTGAGCCTTGAAGTAGGAATTATTTTCCTTACATACAAAAAAACCCTCAATTTTTACTTGGGAAGGGTAGTTTTCAGTTATACTGATCGAGCGCCCAGACTCTCAAATGGAGGAGTGAACATTCGAGAATCCATTTTATCTATTCCTCACATATTAGGAGGCTGGAAGTCAAAAAAACCACAATGATTATCCCTCGACTATCTAAAGAGTGAGGTAGTCACAATCCTTTCAAAAAGTTTTAAATCACTTAGAGTCACACGACCTGTTCATAAATTACAGGAAAAAAATGAATGAAAAAAAATCTGCTAAGTCAAAACCTATGAAGACGACTTAGGAAAAATTGAGGCATCCTGCTGAACTTCAAAGTCAAATTCAAAGACTCAGTCCAGGAAAAAGTTAAGGAATAGAAAAAATAATAAAATAATATGCGAAAAGTGAAACCAAAGGATCACAAAGAAAAATCTTCAGTAAAGAACAAGTCGTGTGATCAACACCGAAAAGCCAAAAGGTGAGTGACTGCCTTGTCCAAAGCCTCAGTGGTTTTCTCAACCATATCAAAACTCCTCTTAAGAGATGAGTGCTTGTGTCAGTTATCTGAATGTAGGATTGGAGAACATCACGAAGAAGGGGTGGGCACAAATAAACTTTGAGCCGTATATCCTTTGTTTTGTAAACCATGAACCAAGCCACGTTACAATCCTCAAAAGACCTAATTGAAGCAGGGTTTATTTTAGAAGCATACTCGATGAGATAACGTTTCCTGACTCCTATGAGCTATGCTCAAATTTGTGTTGGCTTTATAAAATTATCATATCCTAACTAGTGATTTGGTCACGGATTATTGTGATGTCTTTTCAATAAAAAACTTTAAGACTAACATGTGTTTTGCATTAGAAGTTTCAAAATTAACATTTTTTTTTGCGTGCTAGCATTGCTTGATATCATATAAGCTTGCATACGAACAACAATGATGAGCTTAATCTTTCGAGACTTGAGAATCTGATGATAAAAGGTGAATTATTTCAAAAGGATGACCATATCCAGGGGGATGCTGATCAAGGGCAAATTATTTCTCAGCTGTTGTTTCCACAGTCTGACCATCCCTAAGGGGCAAGTTTGAAGACTCATTTATATAGAATACAGCCAATCTGGGCCAGTTACATTGAGATTTGACAAATCTCTCCAAGAGTTGGAAGACATTGGAACATCTTGGATGCCAAATTTTCTGTAAAATCTTCTTAGAATGAATTCTTCTAATAAACCATGTAATCTGGGGCATTTGGTAATTGAAGACTCTCATCCATCCATAACAATTGTTGTTCGAAATGGCGACCACCACGCAGTTTATCAATACAGAGCTACATTATCTCATAACATATTTAATCATGCCCCAAAGAGTTTTTTTCTCATGTGGTGTGATGATTCCCCAATAAGTCCCTACTATAGGTAATCAAGAATACTCCCCGGTGAATCTCTACTTCAAGAAGTTATGGCAGAATTGATGCAAAAATTCCTCACTTGATGACCTGAGAATCATCAGTGAATTCCCTTGGCTTCAACCTTCCCCAGTGAAGTGAATGTTATTTCACTCCTCAACGGACTTCTTACAACTTCAATATTCCCCAGCAAAGTGGATGTTTATTTCATCCCAATGAGGTTTCAAATCTGACATCTTCAACTTGTAACATTGATCTGAGCTTCCCCATTGAAGTGGATATTTATTTTATCCTTGTGAGGCCTCAGCTCTGGCATCTCCAATCACAAATTTCATTCAGACTATGTATGTTCGTCGTGGATATTTTATCCCCATGAAGCCCCTCTAATCATGAGTTTGACCCATTCCTAATGGATCTTTCTCATCTCCAACAGAGTAGCAGGGTCTATCTTGACAGTCCCCTAAGTGAAGTCATGATGTCCATCCTCAAATGGAGGGCTCTCTTTTCCCCAGAGAAGTTTGAAGCCTTGCAGCAAGACTGTGATTCCACGTGCGGCTTTCCTTTCACCCCAATGATGCTTCTATCTTATGAAGATTAGCCGAGTATCTGTGTTGAGATGTTTATTTCATCTCCGATTTACTTCTCCTTGTTTGTTTTGTCAGCATAAGCATAACATAACATACATTTATTCATATGGATACATGGCATCTGTACATTTTGAATTATTGTGTTTGTTTGTTTGTTCACTTTGGCTGTGTTTATCCCCAAGTGACTGGGTTTGTCTTCTCTCTCCAAATAGAGTCGCCAGCCCTAAGCAGAAAGAACACATCCTTTCTAATTCCCTACTGAGTTTGATTCTTGTGGAATATGGTTGCTTTAGTTTTCTTTTCCATTTTTGGATAAAGATAAACCCCAGTTGAGTTCATTCCTCAATGGGTAGAGTCTTGCTCGACCGTTTCTCTTCAGTTATTTCCTGAATTAAACTTTGGTCCCTGACAATCACAATTTTAAGTCTCTCTAGGCTTTTGAACCTGGATTGATCATGTATTTATTTTGCACTTTTTCCCCCGGGAAGAATATATTTGAGGATCACCATTAAAGACAAAATATTTCCTCAGTGGCAGTGTTACAACATTTTCTCAGCAATTTATACCCAGACAACAGGTGGCAACTCTTTATTTGAGCAGCTTGTGTCGTTCTCAGGTTTTTTATTTGGATTACAAATGGTAGTCTCCTCAAGACAATTTGTCTATCCCCAACGAGTTTATCAACATTATTAACTTATCCTCCATCAAATGGTATATCTCAGGAAATCCATCAGAGAAGTTTGGTGAAGACTTTACAAGTGTTTCTCTTTATTTCAGAATTCATGATACAAGGACTTTATTTGTTTCAATGCAACTTCAAACTACAACAATGCTTCTCCTCAGTGATGTTTTCCCCAACGAGGCCACTATTCTATTTGCTTCCATCAAATGGCATCTCTCTGAGAAGTTTGATGAAGATTCATATGATCTTTCTCTTTATTTGAGAAGACATATTTTGAAAATCAACCGGCTTGCATCTCTTTTAGATCCCCAACGATATTTTCTAATCTCCAGTAAATTATGGATCCCCGTTGAAGTTATAAATCTCCAGTAAAATTTCAATCCCCTATGAAGATACTCTCCCATAAGTATTCACCTTTCTAGGAAGAAACTTAGACTCGTTCGTGGCTTATAACCCGAGATGAGGGGAGGTTTATTTTACCCTTTTCAGGTGGAATACTTGACTAAAGAAGAAATAGAGACCCGTTCATGGCATACAACCTTGAAGCGAGGGGAGGTTTATTTTACCCTTTCCAATGAAGAAATTGAGACTCATTCATGGCATACAACCTTGAAGCGATGGGAAGTTTATTTTACCCTTTTCAAAGAAGAAACTGATACTCGTTCATGGCATACAACTTTGAAGCGAGGGGAGGTTTATTTTACCCTTTTCAAAGAAGAAACTGAGACCCGTTCATGGCATACAACCTTGAAGCGGGTGGAGTTTTATTTTACCCTTCTCAAAGAAGAAACTGAGACCCGTTCATGGCGTACAACCTTGAAGCGATGGGATGTTTATTTTATCCTTTTCAAGTGGAATACTTGATCAAAGAAGAAACTGAGACCCATTTAAGGCATACAACCTTGAAGCGAGGGGAGGTTTATTTTACCCTTTTCAAGTGGAGTACTTGATTAAAGAAGAAATTGAGACCAGTCTGTGACTTATGACCCAAGGTGTGAGGAAGTTTATTTACCCTTTCTAAATGAATCATTTAGTTAAAGAAGAAGCTTAATCATATTTTGATCATGGAAGCTTATTTTGGTTATTACCTTTGCTTAGGCTATCATATGTTTGATAGTAGGTAATATATCGTATCTTTCTTATCAGATACCTTTGCTTAGGCTACCATATTTGGTAGTAGGTGATCTCTCCTTTCAAGTCTATTACCTTTGCTTAGGCTATCATGTACTTGATAATAGGTAACATATGTTCTTTTATTTCAACTGGATACCTTCACTTAGGCTACCATCTGTTGGTAGTAGGTTATCCATCTTTTCAAGTTTCTTGCTTGTTGTTTAGGCTACCATGTCCTTGGTAGTAGGTGATATAAACCTTTGTTCTATTTTGGAGATACCATGTGTTTAAGCTATCCCCAGTGGTCGTTAAGTGCCTTTCCCCAGTGGAGTTGAGTCTCATCTCTAGTGGAGTTGGACCTTTCCCCGTGAAGTCTTGCTAAGTTGTTCCTCGTCGGACCTTCCTTTCTTTAACTATGATTCAGTGTTTTCTGTATGTAGTTTTCCCCTGTGACGGCATTCCTCACAAGATTTATGTCTTGCATATCATATCATAAGCATTTTGTGGCGTCTTAGGGCCAAAAATTTGGCATGTTTATATTTAAGTCTCTCCTATCATGTCGAGACAAAGATTTCAATCTCCGTATCTCCGGATAGAAGAAACTTAAATAGGGGCATCTGTCATACCCTAATTTTTTACCTAAGATTTTGTTTTGCATCATCTGCATAGCATATCACGCACTTCATCTTGCATAGTGTCTGAAATATCAGCTAGAATAAATTTGTTGGATTTACAAACAAACTGGTCTAAATTTATTTCAAAATCTGACCAAACTCTATATTTTTTCAATATGTTTATTTTGTGCCGATTATTTTGGTGTGTTCATTTTATGTTTTCGAGCACTTTTTTACCCGACTTTTTATTTCATTTTTATTTTAATAATCATTTAACTTATTTAGATTTAATTAGATATTTAATATAAAATTTTATTGTTATTAATTAATTTTATTTTTAATTTGTTTATTACTATTTTCTTTTTAAAAAATATAATTTTTAATTCTTTTTATTCTTGTCTTATCATAAAAAAAACATAAAAACATGATTTTTGACTCTTTTTATTCTTGTCTTATCATAAAAAATACAAAAAACATAATTTTTAATTCTTGTCTTATCATAAAAAACATAAAAAGTTGATTTTTAATTCTTTTTATTCTTGTCTTATCATAAAAAGCACAAAAACATGATTTTTAATTCCTTTTATTCTTGTCTTATTATGAAAAATAAAGAAATATTGTGTTAATTGTTATTATCATTCTTGTCTATTTTCTAGTCCTATATATAAGCATTAGAAAAAATAAAGAAGACACGCAAGAGAATCACTCTCACGCATAATTTGTTCACGCATTACAAAGGGTGAGTGTATACATGCAAAAGCAGAGACAACAACAACTACCACATGCTCACAAAATAAATCGTTGCATAAAGAGGAAGGGCATTTGAGTCATACCTATATAGAGTCCAGGTTTCATCTTATTCGCATTACCGTCGAAGACGCGTCGGACGAACTCAGACAGATATGTTCCCATCACCTTGTGCATTGCTCAGTTGTTGTTTCTTCTTTGTGAATTACTCGAATTCCTCTTTAGCTTGTGTTATTCGCTCCAATTTGATTTGTATTGTATGAATATTATGAAAATCTTTGTTTGGTGATTAATTTGGGGGTTCGTTCGATCGAGACAAACCATGTGCGAGAGGGAGAGTGTATTGGGCAATGTTTTTTGTCCATTTCCTTTTTTTTCGACATGCAACGTTGTTGTTGATGTGGGTTCGTGTGGGCCTAGTCCCATGGCCCATATTTCTTCTTTTTTTCTAACACACCCTTATTTGTTTATCTTACACTATATTGTTTTTTTCTCAACTTTTAATTATTACTATATTTAATTAGTCTTTTATTATATTCTAATTTTGAAATTATAATATATTCTAATTAGAATTTTAGTTCGTTGTTGAATAGTTTATTCTTACTAATTAGGAGTTTTAGTAGGAGATTAGGACGTCTTTTTTTTTTAAGTTTATTGGTGATTAACTTCTAATTAATATATGGGGCCTTTATATTTGGATTTTTATTTGAGGATTATGATTGATTGTTTGATAGTTTCTCGAGTACTTTGATTGCTTGGTTTAAAGTTGTGACACTCCCTAGAGAATCATGATTAAGATAAGAATTCAGGATTTAGTGTGCATAGATAATTATTCTTTCTCATGATCCCTTAGAATATTGGGTCAACCTTATCTTTAATAAATTGAATCAATATAGGCTTTACGCTTTGACCTTTATTGCATGATAACATTAAGTTAGACTTTTCCTTTAATCTTATTTTAGATTCAAAAAATTAGGTTAGTTCCCTTAGGATGTTAATTTAGACAACCTACAATTAGGTTCCCCATTTCCATGAGAGAATTAGACGTGAGTCATCCCTAGTTGAGATGCAATTCTCCTACCCCGTGACATTGTTGAGAAAGATGTTGTTTTCTTTTCCACTTGAGAAAAGTATTTTGCATACTCGTCGATTCTATATCTGAGTTAGAGCCTTTCTCTTAACATGAAGCAAAGATCCATCTTACATATGTTTGTGGTGGTTTAAGTTGAGTGTTCTCCTTAAGATGACAACTTTCCTCTTCTCCTAAAACCAACTAACAAACATTGTTTACCCTTAGTTAGGAGAACTACGAATGCTCTGATTCAATTTCTATCAGGATACGTAGGCACGAGATGCGATGTTTTAGCGAGCATACTTAGGAATAACACCTTAGGTCTCCCTTTTCTTTTGACCCTTTAGCAGAAAAAATAACAAATAACACATTAAAACAAGAGGTTCTGGTAGAGTACTACAGATACTTAGGATGCTAGCACCTTCCCTTAGTTTAACCAACCCCTGAACTTTAGATTCTCTAGCTTTGCATTGCATTGCATACTCATGGGTTATTCGATCTTTTCTCCTTCCCTTGGATAAATTAAAGACCGGCGGTGAATAATGATTTGTGATTCAAGTTGACCAATAGCTTGATATCCAATTCTCACTACGACAGAGAGCATCTACTTTTGTGTTCATATGGTCAAAACACTCACTTCATAGAGTCCATTGCTCTTAGGGATAGATTTATATAAGACATATCGCACATTTCCCCACGAGTGGTGATTTTTAGCCATATCTTCTATTAAATTATATCTCACATCTTGGGGGGCTATTCATGAGGGCTATGTCAAAAGCCACATCTAAGGCCATCCTTGTGGAGTAAAGGACACCATTATAGAAGGTATGAATAATCATCTATTTTTCAAGCCCGTGAAATAGGAAAAATCTCAATAAGTCATTATAACACTTCTATGCATTGAAGAAAGATTCCCCCTCTTCTTGTCTAAAATTATTAATCTCATTTCTTAGTTGGGTCATTCTGATTGGCAGAAAATACCGCGCAAGTAAGACAACTTTCAGTTGATCTCAAAAGGTAATGGAATTGGAGGGCAAGGATAGGAGTCGATCATGTGCATGATCTCTTAACAAGAAAGGGAATAGCTTAAGGCGGATGACGTTTTGGTCAATGCCATTAGCCTTTATTGTACCACAATTATCAACAAAGATAGAACAATGTAGGTTCGAGTTTTCTGAAGGAAATCCTAAAAATTGGTCCTGTTGGACCATACCTATCAAAGACGGTTTGAGTTCAAAATTATTTGCCACAATCTGCGGGTGCCCAATCTTGCAGTGTGGTTCCTCTTCAATAGGAATCGCATGATACTTAAGAGGATTTCTGTCAACTACTGGTTCATCCATCTCTTGTTGTCTTAGATTATGTTCACAAATGCATGAGAACTACAACATAGAAGAAAAATAAAACTCTATTCTATATGGTGACTGTTGCACCCTAATTTTTGACCATAAGATCCCACCTCCTCTGTGCTTTTCTTATGTTATTTGAATTTATATTTCATTGTGACTAACAAGTTTGTGCAGGTACATGAGTTTCAAATGCAGTTGATGCTTATTCTTAGGGACAAGCATTTCCAGGCACGACCATTTGTTCTAATTCGAAGTGGTCATAAGGTTTCTACTGTGACCTTAAATCTATTTCTTTGGTTCATTCTTGTTCAAAGTTCAAGGTTCGCAAAATCGTGGTTTGATAGAGATGATCATAAAGCCTCCTCCATCCAGATATACCACCTTTGAGTTCAAAGTCACAGGTTGACAATTCACACTTTAAGATCAATCGTTGATGAAAAAATCCGCCAGGAGCTTAAAAGCATGAAATTTAAGTTATAAGAGGAAAGGGTTCTTATGTGATTTTCGTCAATTTTACCCTCGAGGATCAAGGCTCCTTTTTGTCTCTCACAAGACTCAATTTTAAATTACTAGAATCAAATCCAAGTTGTCGTATGAGTTCAAGTACCCAGCTTTGGACTTTACAATTTAAGATGATGCCTAAATTCAATTAAGAGCCCGCAGATTCATTCATTTTTTTTGAGAAGGTTCGCAAGTTGAATACATAGGCTCATCAATTACCCCATAGATCATTTTATCCAAAATCCTATCAATATTTAACAACGTCCTTAGATCCAAGTCAACTTTGTGTTTGAAGTTCATTATTACAAGCCTGTCATGAAATTCAAGATCCAAGAGAATCCATCAAGTTTATCATCTCTAGGATATACAAAATCCTTTATTGTTTCTTACAAGGAATATTTTTATTACATTGAACTAAGTTTGAAATTCGCTTCTTCAGATGCCGTATAAACGAGCCATTCCTAGCAGCATTTTCAAAACACATCAGTTACAAAAGGCCTGAACAAAGTTTATTGACATGGCAACCTTTTCTTAAAGTACATAAGGAAATTAATATATATGCTTATATCCTCTTATAAGACAAAGAAGCATAGGCCTGATCTTGCGGAAACTTATTCACTTCCATGGCAGGAACAATACATCTACAACTTAAAGAATTGCTCAGATCTTGAGGATTTCAAGGAAAACTCGACAAATTTTCTTGGCTATTCTTTCCAGGCTCACATTCCAAACCTGCTAAATAGAGAATACATTATTTGGCAAAAATTATGGCTGTATCAAAATGACAGACATTTATGAGCTTCGACATAATATAAGACGTGTTTGGCAAGAATCTTAAGGACAAGACAAAGGTGATCTAATTACCAATGGTAAATGTGATACCCCATCATTGTTATGCACCAAGAGTCGGCTGCAACCACCCGTCCGAGTCCGCAACTTTCCATCAAACAGCAGACCCTGAGGATGTTGTAGTTCACCCGCCGTTACCAATGGAATTGCCTGCAATTCGCAATTCAGTACACGTCAACCCTCGCAAATATCAGAGCAAATTAATAAGTTAAAATGTGAACTTGGTAAGCTTGGCAGGACACTCATGTAAACCGTATTTCGGACAAGACCAAGTGGAAAGTTTGGAATCGTGTAAGAGCAGCAGTTTCCTATTCCCTGCGGTTGAACTAAAGGTGAATTGTGAAGCTGTTCTTCTAACCGCAGTAAATTATGCTGATAATCCTTGCCTCGCGACGCATAATTCGACCCACCTGCAAACACATGAGGAGACCGTCAGACTTGTTTTTTCTCTTCAATTTGAAGTTAAACGATGTAAGAGGCTAAGTCATCACCATTTTAAGAACTGGGGGCATCCAAATTCCGCTAGAAGACCTACCACTATTGTAACATAGTTAACCTGTCAAGGAAACACGACGGAAGTTCAGAATAGTCAACAGAACTTCAAGAGAATTGTGAAATATGAAGGACCCTATACCCTGTTAAGCCTCCTGTATCCACACTAATTTCTCCAGCTCTTTCCGCGATACCTTCTGGAAATTTGCCTATAACTTCACCTATCAGCCAGCCATTTGAGCATGGAAGTTTTCCTCCTGTGGTTGATAGCAGGAATGAAAGTAAGAGTCACAACCTAGAGCCAGTTTCACAAAGTTCTTTCTTACAACCACCAGTTGCATTACCACCTAATGCATCAGCTCATCTCCTGGTCATTCCTTATGTGAAGGTTTTTTGCTAGAGTTGCTCCTGAGCAAAAGGAACTTATCTTGACCACTTTCAAAACAGTCGGACGGGTAACATTGATGCGTGGAGTTTGGAACCAATGATGTTGGAGTTGCTCTTCTGAATGCAATGCCGCCAGCTAAAGGTGGAAGCTCCTATTCAGATTCATCAGCCGAAGACAGTTCAAAACCTACTAAGCAAAAGAAATCCAAGAATGCAGGTGAACATCTGGAAAGAGTATTAGCCTAAGTGGAGAAGGCACTTCAAAAAAAAAACCAAAGTTGCTTCTAAATCAGACTCCACTAGCCATTCAGCTATTAACTGTCATCAAACAGCTGTTGATATGCAAAGACATAAGCTTAAGAAGATGATGGATGAGCTTAATAAGGACGGAGATGGGCGTGCACCCATTGTCAAGCTCGGTGATGCCTCAATGGCATCCCCGTTCACCGCAAAGCATACATCTGTATCTCCCCCCACCGACAACCGTTTCTCTCATCTGAACAAAACGATCATTCCGAAGCATCTCGTACCAGCCTATTTTTCCTGCAAGAAGAAACTTGTTGCACATTAAGAGTTCCCAAAGAATTAATCGAACACAGAACAACACATTTGATCAATTTTGTGCTCATGTTTCATGCTTAAAAGATGGCAAAACTAAAATAAGCACAGGACTGAAGCATGACCAAGAATTCTTGGATAAGTCTCTCGTGCCTGAAGTAGATATGGTTACATCACTAGTGCCATGTGGGCTCAATGAAAGGTGTACTGAAATTAGTCAAACAGTTGATGCAGAAGAGTCTATTGACAAATCTATGACTAGCCACATAGAAGATTCACTTTAAAATGGCAAAGATGATAATAATTACCCCGAAAGTGTAGAGCCAACTCTTGCTTTCATTCTTCAAGTTTATGGTATTGCTGTACTGAATAATGAACAAGGATTCTCTGCTCAAAATATGAGAGCACTTTGTGATGTTGGAAATTCAACGAAGAAGGGGTCCAGTATTGGATACATATGGAAGAAAGGCATTGGCTTCAAGTCTGTTTCCTGAGTCACAGATGCTCCTGAGATTCATTCCAATAGTTTTCATGTTAAATTTGATATTAGTGAAGGCCAGATTGGCTTTGTTTTGCCCACATTAGTTCCTCCTTATGATAGAGCTGCTGCTCTTGAGGTAATGCAACCGTACAGTACAGTGAGTCCTATATGTGGAGAGTCAACTACTTCAGAGTTTTCTGAGTGGCCTTCACCATACACGCAACTATCACTTGCAGATTTAGTGGCATTCTCACAAACATCACGATCCACCAGTCAAGCGCCAAGGAATGAAAAAGTCGCTTGTGCTCCTCATGACATTACCAATCCTGGATATACGAACATTGATCACTACCAGTTGGAAATACGTAAAACCGTACATAGGCCACGATGAAATCAGATATCAGCAAACATCTGCGCTTCACGTATCAGATGCAAGCTTAATTTTCTGGGCTGCTAATTCCTCCCCTGGCCCAAAATCATCATTATCTACACCTGCCAGGTCACAAAGCCAGAGTTAGCAAAATCATCAGAGAATATTCACTTGAGAAAAAAGGATTTGATTCAAGACCAAATCAAATCCAATATTGAATTAAAGCATTAATCAGATTGATACAATAATATCACAGGATTGAGATTTTCATTTAACACTCATATTATTACAATCACCGAAAAGGGAAAGATTTTAAACTCTCTTCAAACCAAGAAAGGAAAACCCAATCAACATTCAAATCAATATTCAAGGCATCAATTAACAACTCATTCAAGAAATCTCGCATTTGAAGCCTATATAAAGAGAACGAAGGAGAAGAAAAAGGAGGACGAAAAAAGACATCAAACTCGTAACCTAAGAAATTGAGCCGATAGAACTTATCTATTCAGCTGACGTGATCATCTTTGGCCGCCGCAGGCACAAATTGACGAAGCGCCGTCTCCAGCACCACCACCATCAACCTTCGGTAAAACCCCTTTTCTCATATAGTGTTTGAACCCAATGATTTGTTTCACTGTGTTTCAGGTTATACAGAAGGACGAAAAATAAAGGGAGATGCGAAGAATGAATCTAAGAGAGAAACGCGAACGAGAGAAACCAAGTGATTTGGAGGAGAAGACGAAGGGATTTCGGGGAGGCTAGGGTTACCGCCTCCATCGTTCTCATTTCCGTTCTTTTTCTTGTTTTGTTTTTGCTTTTTTAATTATGATCAGGTATCCGCAAGTGCACACACCTCACATGCACCCTCATGCGTGCACCTCACGATCTCCAACAGATCAATCCTACACACTCAGATTGCGAGCTCACCATAATTCCCTGCACACACACACAGGATCCAGCGTGCCCTTCTAATTGCCTCTTAATTTACCCATTAATCCTTAATCTGATTAATTAATTAACCCTAATAACTAATCACTTTTATTGCAATTATTTAATCCCTTTTAAATAGCTAAAAACTTTTAACAATCAGTCTTATCATTAATTTAATTATAACTTTTTAGGTTTAATTATTTTTATTTTTATAATTTAGTTATCCCACTGTTCTATTTAACTAATACAAATTAACCTTTTATCTTAATGATTAGGACCTTTAAAATCTTTTATTCACCTAAAATTATTAGTTAATCTTTTTTAAAAAAATAATAATAATAATAACCTTTTATTAATTAGCATGTTTATTCATTGAAAAAATAAAACCTTTACATCTAATTGCCATTTTATTTAATTAGACATTAAAATCTTTTAGAAACAAAAACAACTCTTTTTTATTATAATTAATTCCTCACTTTAGATTTAATTTTATAAATTATTTCACTTAAGTTTTTTTATAATAAAATTAAATCATTATAGCATTTTACTTAAAACCTCAGAATTCAATTTATATTAATCTCGCTAAAAGTCAATCCGACTAAAATCAACTCAACCTCGCCTAAAAACAATCAACATCGTAATGTAATTCAATCAATCATGCACACTCACATTCACGACACATTCACTCTCACACACTTCAGCGCTTTCATGCGTATGTGTATGGCTTTACCTTCTGCAATTTATCTTCAGCAATTTATATTATTGCAACTTACACTCTCGCATTGCATTCCGTCCAAAGGAAAAACCTACACATGATTCAATAATCGTGTGTAGTGCATCTCATTTTGCACCATACTCCCGCTTGATCCTTGATCCCATTCAAGTTGATCAATTAAGATAGATCCTACCCATAGGAAGGACCTTTCTCCTACAACATAGAAATAAACACAATACAAACAACTCAAATCAATACAATATTCAAACACATTAGAGAAAGATGTTAATCATCTTAAGCGAGATAGAATCTCCACCCCACAACAATACAATCAACATGTAGGGACTTTGCCTTAAGAGAGATAAAGGCGTACTTGTCAAACAATCCGAGTACTTGAGCCCTTTTCTTAAGACGATGCAAAGACTATTTTCCTACAACCTGTGGCGGTTACATCTCCCCTAAAATGATAAAGCATCTTTTCTCCTAAACCTAATCAATCAACTACCCTAAACCCGTAGGAACTTTGACCACAGTCAAAGAACTCCTCAAACCCTTTAGAGGAACTACAAATACTCTGATTCCACTCCTGTAAGGATATGTAGGCATAAGATGCGATATCTTATCGAGTATACTTAGAAATAAACCCCTAGGTCTTATGCCTTTAAGCAGATAAACACTTAGCAATAAACAAACATAAAACAAGAGGTTCTTGTAGAGTACTACAGAAATTTAGGATGCTAGCACCTTCCCTAAGTTTAACCGACCCTCGAACCTAAACTCTCTAGCCTTGCATTTGCATTGTGGGAATTTCGATCTTTATCCCTTCCTTTGGACAAATCAAAGTTCGGTTGCAAAAGAATTAAAGATTCAAACTAACCAATAGTTTGGTATCCGATTTTCACCGCGACAGTGACTAAGTAGAAATTTAATATCAAGCACAGCTAATCCCCGACAAAGTTGCCATAAAATTGACATGCCGCAAGTGTACGACTGTGAGAAGTAGTAAAAAGAGTTATCGAACCATATAAACAAAAGGTTTGATTACTGAATTCCATTCTATTGGTGTATATCTATAGTGACCGAAAATTGGACTTTCGTAATAAAAATTAAATGGAAAAGCACTTTTGGAAAAACAACTTAAATGAAAATCACTCAAAATACTGTGAGACAAATAGAACTTAGGATTGATGATCCCCACTCTGACATATTCATATGATCATATCACTTCTATTACGAGAATTTTGACACGGTTATAGAAAATAGACAAATATGGACAACACCTACTTTCGTTAGCGTGTCTTCCAGTCTATGGCGAATAATTCATCTACTTTCGCATGGACGAATTATTCGTCAAAGATTTTTTTCTTTGCACAACTATAAAACATGGAACATTTCTCAATCGCATCTGAGCACTTTTCTTGTATCAAACTTGATTGTTTAAAAAGCCTCTCTCGGGTACCGATGTATATCCTTTCAAATTACGATTGGTACCTAAAAGTGTTTTACTTTCATACAAGGGTTGGAATGAAAAACTCAGGTTTTTCAATAAATCTTAAGTAACATTCTCGTAATTGATTAGTAATAGATCATACGAATAGCCATGAGATAGGTCTCATGACCCTTAGTCCCTAATGAACTACTCACTCATGATGAGGAACATCACAAATAGAGCAACTTTCATAATTGAAAACATGATTAAATGTAAAAGCATAATATGATAATGATAAAGAAACGAAAAAAGAAATATTACTGACAAGAAAATAACTTGAATAGATATACAATCCATGTGCTGCAATGAAGACTTGAGTAGAACAATACAATAGAACTGGGAAAATAAAGTACGTGAAAATATAACAGAAGAAAAGTTAGATTAAAAACTGGATACCAAACTTTTATATGAGTTTTTATAATCAAAATCCTAATTATGGAACAAAATATATATGATCAATGCCCATCAAGATGAAATATTCTGAATCGGGAAGTGCACAGATCCCAAAATAGCAACAGAGAACGTCAGAAAAGGAAAGAAAAGATATAAAAATTTCACCTTCCTGCTATGGCATGTAGTAGCTGCTCTGACTGGCCGTAGCAGGCCCCTAGTTTGAAGGGGAAAGGGGGCATTGGCTGCTACAGCCCTCTGGAAAATGCATGGGAAAAATCATACTTTTTTCCTTTTTTCGCAATTTACTCGTTTTGGTTCCTCTTTTGTCTTGAATACTTGCTTAAGCCTGAAAAACATTAAAAATACACTACTAGTCTACCACAAAGTTCTTAATTCTTCAACAACATTGAATGTTAGTTGATCATTATATGCTTTGGTGAAAAGTATTTTGTAAATAGAAGAAAGTGGTGTACTTTATGATTTATGAAAAAGATCCTCTGAATTAGGTTAATTCAAAGTCCACCATAGTGTTTGGAGTTTGTGAAAAAGAAGTCCTTTGAATTGGAGTTATTCAAAGTCCACCATAGGTTTGATGTTTTTGTATGTTTTAGAGGATTGTAAGGAAATATTGGCATGAGACTTGTATAAGGATCTAAACATAGTGGAAAATCATCTAATATGTAGAGGGATTAGATGTACCCTTGGTTATAAAAGGAACTATTATAATTTCCTTGTGTCCTTTATTTTTTGACACTTTAATTTTCTGCATTTTATCATCTTAAGAACATACCATATTCATAATTTTTAGAAAAATAATAAAAATGAGAAAAATCAAGCAATCCTAATTCAACTCCCTTCTTAGGTTGTATCTCATAGTTACAAATTAAAGCATAATTTTTTATATTTTATTCAATTATGCGACAAAGGTACCAATGTAAGTATTGATTCTTCTATATCCAGGGTTATCAAAACCAAATCTTATAAAAACATTCCACGAGTTCTAGAAGCTAAAACACCTACATCGTGAATCTAATTAAGATTGCTTCAAATGATCTTTGTCTTCTTAGTAAAAACCTTAGCTATAATATAAGAGATTAAACCATATCCATATAGAACACTTAGAAAATTTGGTCTGCATGGATTTAGTTATTGGCCTGACAAATTTTCACTTTGAGGAAATTAGGTTATGTGATGCGTGCAAAAAATGGAAACAAGTAGGAGCCTCTTTTAAATATAACATTGTTGTTTCTACAAATCGGCCCTTGCAACTTTTGCAGATCGATCTTTTTGGCCCTTTCAAAACCAAAAGCTTTGGTGGAAATATCTATGCCCTTGTAGTTTTGGATGACTAATATTTTTATACATGGACATTATTCATATCTCAAAAACAAGGTTTGTTTGCGGTCTTCAGGGAACTTTGCATGATTATCTAGAATGAAAAAGGAGTAAACATTGCAATGATTTAAAGTGATCATGCTAGTGAATTTTAAAATGAGGAATTTTAAAATTATTGTTATGAAAATCACATTCAAAATAATTTTTCCAATCCACAAACTCCCCAACAAAATAGGGTAGTGGAGTGGAAGAATAAGTCTCTAGAAGAACTAGTGGGGATGATGCTCAATGAGACTAACCTTCCTAAATACTTTTAGACTAGCGATGTAAGCACTGCATTTTATGTAATGAAATGTGTCATAAAAATACCGATTCTAAAGTTGATGCCTTATTAGGTTTATAAAGGTAGGAATTTAGTCAATTCAAACATTCATCCATTAAGCCTGCTCAATCATTATTCGTGTGTGGTTTTTTGGGATTTAGGAAGTATTTGAAGCTCAAGCGCAACTCGGTTTGTATCTCTGCCAACTATTTTAGAATGAAAAAAAACACCTTCAATTTAGGATACCAATGAAGAAGTGGAGTATTGTGTCAAGTATATAATTGTGTTCCCATTTATGGGCTGTGTTTTATTTGTTACCACATATTTCATGTTGCATGTAGTGGAGCCAAATTATTGTAGTTGTTTATGTTTTTTTAATGGTCTTGCATATTTTCTTGTCTAAAAGTTATGTTTTGGTTCCCATATATCCTCAACATTTTTTTATGGTCTCACATACTTAGGTCCCATATATTATATTGTAGTTCATTGTACATCATCTCACTTTATTTATCAGTGTTTCTAAAGCCAATTTAAATTCAAAGGATTAGGTTAAGGATACACCATATAGGGGAACTAGTTTACGCACATGCTAAATGGTATGTTAATTGGGAGGTATTGGAAATGAATTAGAAGTGATATGTTGATTATATTTTATATATGCGGTTGGAGAATTTGATGATGTACAATGAACTGGCTATAGAATTGATAGTGTTGATGATGTTGATGTACAACTAGAAAAAGATGCAAGGGAAAACTTAGGTGATAAATGCTAATGATGACGAGCATCTCCAATAAGAAAATTACATTGATGATAAATTAGGTTCAAATATTGAAGATGATGTACAAATAGAAAATGATGCAAGAGAGATTAATTTTAGGCCTGATGATGATGAAGCTAATATTTCTTATGTTGCAAGTGATAGTGAAATAAATAATTTTTATGATAGTGAGTTTGAATGTAGTGAAGAATTTGAATAGATGAATTAGACTATAGTCCTACCCCCTAAGACTTTATGTGAGGTTTCATAAAATAATGATAATGTTGATAATGAGATTATAGCTTATTTGGAACATGATGTATATGTTAATTCATACTATTTACATACCTATTATAGAATTGACGATGTTGAAGAATATGAGAAGTTTTTTACTTATAAAAGTGGTAAGTGAGTGAAATTTTAATTAGGTATGATTTTTATCAAAAATGGGGTGGTAATGGATGCATTAAAGGACTATGCAATTGAAAATGATAAGAATGTTTTCATAATAGAAAATGATGCAAAAAGGATTGTAATTAACTGTATGGCCGACTGTAAGTTTTATATGAGATTTAGTAAAAGGGTTGGAAACCAATTTTGGAAAATTATGAGTTATAATGATGACAACACATTCCATAAGACTACACATAATAGTAAAACAATAATTTTATGGTTTGCAACAAAAAAAAAGTTTACACATACTTAGAAATAGTCCAAACATGAGACCGATGTGGCTCATAGTTTAATTTGATGATAGGCGAGGAGTCAGATTGTTACGTGATCAAGCATATAGAGCCAAAAGAAGGGAGATGGGTTTGATTTGAGGTGATGAGTTCATACAATTACACATTTGAGAAGTTATGCACAAGAATTGCTAAAATCAAGTCCTAAGAGTAATGTTATGATACAATGTGTTGATCCAATATGGGTCATGTTTTAGAGGATCTATATTTGTTTAGAGAAATGCAAAATTCATTTTCAAATACATGTAGGTCTCTCATATATTAATATGTATGTTTTTTTTTGAAAGGGAGCTATAGTGGTCAGTTGGTGACATCAGTAAGAAGGGATGAAAATAATCAAATATATTCAAGTGCATATGTTGTTGTAGAAGCTAATATAAAAGACTCTTGAGAGTGGTTCTTATAACTTTTTCTTGATTATTTACAAGAATTAAACTAGAGACCATATGTTATTTCTGACCAATAAAAAAAGTATTATTTCCTCTAAATTTGTTCATGCTTATGAATTTATTCTTTCGGTTGAATTTATTAACTCGTGTGATTAAGACTAGTTAATTTAATTCAAGGGGTTAGTTCTCATGTGGAGCATATACTTTGTGTGAAGCATATATATGGAAATTGGAAGAAAATATACACTGGATTTGATTTAAAAGATACTTTATGGAAAGTTGTAATGGCTACTACAATTCTAGCATGTGATTGGGAAATTCTAAGGATGAAGCCCTTAAATATAGGTGTATGAAAAGACATGGTGGATGTCCCTGTATAATATTAGAGCATGTCACACTTAAAGACATATTAAAAATGTGACCTATAGGTAAATAACATGTGTGAGCATTTAATAGGACAACATTGAAATATGTGGATAGACTAATAATCACACTATCAGAAGGGATAAAAAAATATTTGACAAAAAGAATAACTTGTATGCGGGAGGATTTATTGCATAGCTATACTAGAAGAATCTACCCTAGAATCCAATTGGTCATTGAAAATAGCAACAACAAAAAAAGTAGAAGGATGGACTCCTACATTGCATGGTAATGATGAAATTCCAATATTTGGTGTAACAAATGGAAATGAAACCTATCATGTTAATCTAAAATAGGAAACATGTTCATGTAGGGAATAAAATTTGACTCTGATCCAATGATATCATGTCATGCCATGTATATGGTAGAACAAGAAATAGGGTGAAGAAAATGTCTTAGATTATTACAGGTTTGCTACACTACCATTACCCACTTAATTGTCCATGATTATGTCTTTGATTCTCACAACATAATGTTGTGTTATGTTTGTAGGAAATTAACATTTGAGACTATAAATTCACACATTATCTTCCCTACAAATGAACCACAATTGTAGTTTTTAGATGACCAATTAGCGATTAATTGACCCATCACTAAACGAGTAATTGGTAATCCAAAAAAGATGAGAAACAAGACCAATGAAAAATCTAGGGATCCATATGTATCGACAAGGAAACGACCAACTGTTACATGTGAAAAATATGGAGCACTAGGGTATAATATGAAGAGTTGTAAGTGAAAAAGGGAAGCTGACGGGTTCATTCCAAAGGGTGGTAACATGGAAGAAATGGATAAGGGTTATACAAACACTAGGACATCAAAGGAAATAGAAACTAAGGCTAGAAAAGAAAATTAAAAGCATACATGGAAAAATAAACTGAAATTGTGCAAGGATTGCAAACACCAAAACCTTCTCAACCTATTCATAATAAGAAATTGACCAAAAGTGTAATTTTGATGTCATGGATCAATGTTGTTTATTTTGATGTTATGGATCAATTTTGTATTATATGATATAATAGATCAATGATGAAATAATTTTATATAATGAACAAGGTTTTGGTAGAATAGATTAATTTTGGTATTTGCTCATCTCTTATATTTCAACTTTTATATGGTATATTTCCAATTGTTATAGTTTAGTGCTTGTATATGCACATTTTGAATGCAATAATTTTTGGTAAATGTTTAAAATAGGTTATGTCCAAATTTATTTGTTCATGTTAAGACATGGTATGCCAAAAATTTTAGGTTATGCTTTAAACTTATGCCCAATTTTTTTAACACATGTTATGCCCAAATTTTAGGTCATGTTATAAATTAACATCCGAAAATTGTGATATGACCAACAATGATTTCATCTATAACCCAAAATTTTAAAAAAAAAACACTTGATCAACATCAATTTAATCAATACTTAATCAACATCTGATCATTTAATCAATACTTAATCAACATCTGATCATTTAATCAATCGCTAATCACTTAATCAATAACTAATCTATTAACCAACACATATTTTATTAATGTTGAAGCAACTAAGGCAAACAACATTATGAAATTCATGAACCAATTTAAATTTATCTATTTCTTCATAAATTCTATCTTCATACTCATTTCATCATCTTTAACTTTGGGATTGTTAACCTTATTTTCTTCGATTAATTTCTGAAGCAACGAAGATATTAATTCATTTGCTCTACGATTCATTTCTCCCTCTAACCAAACAAATAGACTACATTTTTTATAGACTTACATATAGAAACATCAATGAATTCAAAATAAGATTAATGAATTAAATAATCAAGTCTATCAGCAATAACAACCAAGCCTTATCCCACAAAGAAGGGTCAACTATATGAATCTGTTGGAAATTCAACCACGACCTATGGAGAATTTCACTCAATCAATCTTGGCCTCAAGAATGTTTCAACTAAAGTAATGACAATGAAAGAAAATTTTAGAAAGAAAGAAAGAAAATAAACGTTGGAGAAGAAGAAGATGAACAATTTTCTACAGAGAACTCTCTGCCCACAAACTGTGGAAATTCTGTTATTTCACTTGCAGCTGCAAACTGTGAATTACAAACTATGATGAGATGAAATGAGATGTTTAAAAAATAAGGGTTTATCCCTATTTATAGATTTAGGTTAGCTTGCACCCCAAGCCAAAGTCCAAACTATAAAAGCCCAAAAATATCTAATCTAATATTTCTAAATCAAATCTGATCTTTCTAAATCATTGCATATTTAACACACCACCTAATTCATTTTGTCTAAACTATCTACATTCATTATAGACCTTAACTTCTTTAACACTTCGACTGGCACTCCCTTCATCATGAATATCTGCAATCTAATTCTCAGTTCTGCAGTGTTCCAAGTTTATCTTCCCTTCTGCTACCTGCTCTCGAAGATAAGGGAACCTCATTTCGATGTGCTTGCTTCAGCCGTGTGCTATTAGATTCTTCGCCAAGTTGATAGTTGACATGCTGTCAATTTTCATGGTAATTGCTCCATGACTCTTCGATGTGATTTCTTCGACCAGGTTCACCATCCAGGTTGCTTGACATGCACAAAGAGAAGCAGCTATATATTCTGCTTTGCATGATGACAATGCCACTACTGACTTCTTTCTTAAACTCCAAGCAACTGGTGCACCATCTAGCATAAACACATAGCTAGTTATGGATTTTCTATCCTTAGCATCACTACACCAACTAGAGTCGGTGTATCCCACTAACTTGCATTCTTTTCCTTCATCAACTGCAGGAAACAAAATGCCATAGTCGAGAGTCCCTTTCAGATACCTCAGTATCCTCTTCGCCACTGCTAGGTGTGATACCTTTGGCTTCTGTATGAATCTACTTACCTTACCCACATTGTATGCTAAGTCAGGCCTTGTGTGACAAAGTTATTGAAGTGACCTAATAAGTCTTCTATATTGGGTTAGGTCAACATCATATTTATCTGAATCCTTTGACAGTTGCAATCTAGTCTCATTTGGAGTCGAAGTTGGGTTGCAATCTTGCATCTCAAATCTTTTGAGTATTGCACCTGCATATCTTCTTTGGTGCATCATCAAACCTATACTACTCTTGTAGAATTAGATGCCAAGGAAATATGAGAGATTCCCCAAGTATGAAATTTCAAACTCCTCACTCAAGTTATGTTTGAAGTCTTCGATCTTCTTCTTGCAACATCATGTTATCAATAGGTCATCGACATAGAGGCATAGTATAAGTCGTTCACTACTGCTTCTTCTTACGTACACTCCATGCTTAGTCGTACACTTCACAAATTCCTTCTCCCTTAAGAAGCTATCAATTTTCTTATTCCAAGCTTTTGGAGCTTGCTTAACTTCATAAAGGGCTTTATGCAGCCTGTACACCTTTCTTTCTTCGCCTTGTTTCACAAACTCAGCTGGTTGTGTAACATAAACTTCTTCGTTTAAGGTGACATTAAGGAATGCACATTTCACGTTCATCTGACATTTGTGCCAATTGTTCATATTTTCTAGACCAACAACCAATCTGATTATTTTGATCCTAGCAACAGGTGAAAAAACTTCTTTGAAGTCGATTCCTTCCTTCTGAAGAAGTCCTTTCGCCACAAGTCTCGCCTTGTGTCGAGTTACTTCTCCTTTAGGATTCACCTTTACCTTGTAAACCCACTTTACATTAATTTCCTTCTTATCTTGAGGCAAATCGACAAGTAACCAGGTGTTGTTGACTTCGATGGAGTCTAACTCCTCATTCATTGCTTTCACCCACTTTGAATCTTTCAATGCCTTAGTTGCATTGACTGGTTCGACATCTACATAGAAAGCATAATGTACCAGCTCACCTTCTTCATTGACCAAATCATCTAATGTAATCACATATTCTTGTAACCTTGCAGGCATATGTCTTGTTCGTCGAGGTCTGCTTGGGCCAGCTTCATCTCTGACTTGTTCATATCGAACTTCACTTTCAACTTCAGTGGCTGGTTCTTCACAAGAGATTCTTATGAAATCCTTCTTGACATTCTCAGTCCAATCCCATTCTTTAAGCTCATCCATGATCATGTCCCTACTTATCACTACATGCTTAGTCACTGGGTCGAACAACTTGTAACCTTCAGTTGAATGATATCCTATCAAGATCATCTAATTTGACTTATCATCAAGCTTCTTTCTCAACTGATCTGGCACATGTCTATGTGTTATAGATCCAAACACCTTCAAGTGACTGAGGCTAGGCTTGACACCAGATCAACATTCTTCTGGTGTGATTCCTTCAAGCTTCTTCGTCGGACATCTGTTTAATATGTATCTTGTTGTCGAAACCGCTTCTCCCCATAATTCTTTGGGTAGATGCTTTCCATTAAACATACTTCTCACCATGTTCATGATGGTTCTCTTATTTCTTTCTGCAATTCCATTTTGATATGGAGTGTAGGGTGGCACCACCTCATGCACAATCCCTTCTTTTTCACATAATATATCGAACTCTTTCGACACATACTCTCCACCACCATCAGTCCTCAGAATTTTCAGCTTTTGACCACTCTGTCTTTCTACCATAGATTTGAATCTGGAAAATACCTCGATCACATCACTTTTCTTCTTGATGAGGTAAGTCCATAGCTTTCGAGTGTAATCATTTATGAACGTGACAAAGTATCTGTTGTCTGCAATCGAATCTACCTAGATTTGACCACATACATCAGATTATGTGACTTCCAGAATTACCTTTGACTTCCTTCTTGTATCCTTGCTGAAGCTATTCTTGTGTTGTTTCGAATGAACACACTCTTCACAAAATTCACTTGGAATGTCGATTTTAGGTAATCCTGAAGCCACATTTCTCCTCTTTAGCTCTCTGATGTCATTGAAGTTGAGATGACCTAGTCAAAAATGCCATAGCCATTCACCTTTGTTGGCTGTAGTTGCTAGGCACTTGTGCTCCATCACATTGAGTTCAATCTTGAAGGTCCTATTTTGAGATATTGGATCCTTCAAGATCAACCTACCACCCGTCGAGAACTCTCATCATCTTGTCTTTGATCGACACCTTGTAGTTCTTTTTGACTAGCTGTCCTATACTGAGAAAATTACTCTTCATGCCTGGGATGTACAACATATTGGAAATTATTGACCTCTTGCCATCTTTCCTCATAATCAAAACATCGACAATACCTTCAGCTGCTAGATTATTGTCATTTGCAAATTTCACAATGTTCTTCGACGAGGGCTTCATGTCGATAAACCAATTTTTCCTTCCAGTCATGTGTGATGAGCATCCTGAGTCCAAGTACCACTAGTCTTAGAATCTCTCTTTGTCTCTTTTTGTGACCATTAGCAACATCTCTTCTTCTTCATGCTTCGTCATCTTTGCATCAGTTTCTTGACTCTTCTTCTTTTCTCGGCATTCACTAAAATAGTGACCATACTTCTGACAATTGAAATACTGAATGTGACTTTTGTCAGAATTCCGTCCACCACCTCTTCCTCTACCTACAGCACCACCTCTTTGGTTGCCTTGGTTCTAGGGGTTTCTTTGATTTGACCAGTTTCCTTCCTGATGATTTCGACCAGTTGAATTCTTGTAGCCTCATCTACATTTGTTGTCATTCCAGCTTCCTTTGCCTTTCCTATCCTTTTCTTTTCTGACTGCGCTTGCAAAGCCATATCACTCTTTGACTTTCCTGCAGCTCTCTTAGTCATCCTTTGTTCATGAGACTCAAGCGTCCCTTGAAGCTCTTCCTTCATCAATGTTGACAAGTCTTTCAAATCTTCTATAGCTATTACCATGTGGTCGAACTTTGGAGCCAACGACCTCAAGATCTTTGCAACAACTGACCTTGATGTCAACACTTCTCCATATACCTTGATTTGATTCACCAGTTTTGTAACTCTAGTGAAGAAGTCTGCTATACTTTCACTTTCTTTCATTTGAAGCAATTCAAAGGTTAGAGACTCCCTTCCATACAAGAGAGTTTCTTTGAACTGAGCATGTGTTCTGGACAAAGCACACAACAGCAACAGTGTTCGATCTTCATCATCGATCTTCGCATCAATATTTTCAAGATCAAGAATCAGCTTGTTGAACATATCCAACTGCTCAGCCAACACTTTGTCTTCATTCATCTTGAATGAATACAGAGCTTGCTTCAGGTAAAGTTGATTCACCAGAGGTTTGGCCATGTACAAACTTTCAAGTTTCACCCATAATCCCGATGATGTAGTCTCCTTTGATACTTGTCGGAGAACCTTATCACAAAGGCTCAACAATATTGCGTTGTGGGCTTTCTCAATCATGCTCGTCTTTTCTTTTGCCATTAATGCAGCATCCATGGCTGCCTCACCCTTCAACGCTTCCAAACAACCCTGTTGAACCAGAAGGGTTTTTATCTTCAAGCGCCACAGACCAAAGTTGTTCACTCCGGTGAACTTTTCAATCTCATACTTTGTTGAAGGCATCTTCTCCACGCTCACCGCACCAATTTGTTGTGAATTAGATGTCTTCAAATAAAATATAAATTGTTTCTTTATGATCAAGAAACACACAAAGGTTAGGGTTAACAAAGATAACAAGGTAAAACAACAAGGATTGGTTATAAACTGTTATTCTTTCCTTACTCTTGGAACAAGATTACAAGTATACAAGAATAACAAAATAATCTCTCTCTCTTGAAATTAGGATTTTATCTTCCTATTTTTCCTTATGCCAAGATTGAGAAACTTGCATTCTATTTATAAGAAAAAAATAGCACACTAACCTAATGGGCTTTTTAACAATTACTCATTACAAGCTAACTTAGGGTACAAGCTAACTTAAATAATTAGGCTTACAAGTAAGACCCAATTCAACATGCTAACAACCCTAGCAATATTGTCTAATGCATGTTACAACAAATTTCGACTACAACACACATTACTCCCACAGCAGCATGCGAACATACTTCGACCTCATGTTTAATTTCTATCGAACCAGAAAGCTACCCTTCGACCATATTAAAGTTCGATTCAATATCTCACACATACCTTACATCTCACACCCATAAAAACAACAATTTGAATTCGAATCAGTCCATTTCGTCATTAATGCAGTATTAAGACCATATTTACATTCACACATAAGAGGGCAAGATATGTTTCACATGCTATAAATCGATTGCCATGACATGCTGAACTTGACTAATGATGGAATTCTAGAGGACGATTTGATAAATTTTCTACCGAAAATTCACGTACAATACCATGATGAAGAAGACAGTGGAAACTGAAGATCACAACTAAAACTATTAAATAAAACATTATTTTATTTAATATTATATTAATATTATAAAATCAATATTCATTTTAATTTTGTGACTTGGCAATTTTTGTTTACATGGTGTCACGGTAACAATGTCACGTCTTAAATGTAAACATGGTCTCTACAAAAATGGAGAGAAAAAATCGCAAAAATTATGAAATATGAGAACTAAATGACAGAGTTTTAAATTATAGGAATAAAAAATTATACAAATTAAAATAAGGATTTCCTTTTTTTACTTGAGTTTGCACTTTTTCTTCAATGTCATGAGCAGATTGTAACATATGAATTTTCAAATTTTTCATATTATGTCAAAACACACCTGAAATATGAAAGTGTTTTTTTTTTTTTTTTTTTTTTATTCATTCTCGGTGTTGTAAACATGGGAAATGAATCAAAGGATGAGAGAACATTGAGTATTTCAATAGAAAGAAAAAGAGATTAAGGTAAAAAAAATATATTAAAAAAAATCAAATAAAAGAAATTATAATTTTTTACTTTAATAAAAAATTTAATCAATTTTGTCCTTGTATACCTTAAAGATATTAAATGGATAATATTTTAAGAATATGTTTGAATGAGGTATTTTAATGAAAAATAAATAAATTTTTGAAAAAATTTAAAATGATTTGATCAAAATCTATTATTTGCATAAAAGATATAGAAAATTGTTAAAATAATGTGAATTTATGAAGTATTTTATTTAAGTTAAATTTAAAAAAATTTAAATAATACTAAAAAATAAAAAAATTTAAAAGTATTCATTGGCTCTAAATAATATGAGTGGTAAATTTTTATTATTAGTTATTAATTTTTCAAACTTTAGAAGATGGTTCTCATATTTTACGAAAAATTTTAAATTCACCTAAACCTTTTTTAAAATTATAATTAAGTTCTTAATAATTTTCAAATTTTCAAAAATTAAAAATTAGTTTCTATTTTTTATATTCTAAATATGGCCCAAAAATTTTAAAATTTATGAAAAATGATCTCAAAAATTTAATAACGAATCATTTTAATCATCTATTCAAAAAAAATTAAAAATGAATAAATTTCAAATAATCTTTTAAATTGTTTAAAATTTTAAATTCTCTAAAAGAATTCAATTATTTCATTCAAACATAATCTAAAAGTTAAATTTGATAAAAAGAATTCAATTACCTCGTTCAAACCTAACCTAAGTTTTAGGAGTTTTTCTGAAGAGAGAATTTAGACATGAGAAATGGTCTATTTTTCTTAATTGATTGAGAAATAAAATAGAAAAGAGAAATGGTCTATTTTTCTTAATTGGTTGAGAAATAAAATAGAAAAGGGAGATTAACTTTTGTGGACACCCACTTTTTCATTTCTCTTCTAACATGACAAGTAAACAATAAACATATGTAAGTTTTTATCCTCTTCCCCATTTAGCCATAGTTTTTTGAGTTAAACTAGTAGTTTTATTGGTTTATATCATTTTGTATTATGTTTCACATCTTATTTTTATCAAAATATTATTAACAAATATATTTTACAAAAAGTCATCATCAATTCTTTTATAAGATGAAAAATTCGCAATTCTCTTTTAATTAAATTAAATAGATAACTATTTAATCAATTGAATTTAAATACAAGAATTAAATCAATTTATATGGTAATATTATTTAGTATTGGATCATTATTATACTTTTAAAATTAACTAAACTTCTCTCTTTATTTTTACTCTATTTCTTTCTTACCAAACTATACTTTAAATCTATTTTATTTTTTTTTATCTCTTTCTTTCTTCTCACAGTCTTTCTTTTATCTATTTTTCTCTTTATTACTTCTCTTCAAAATCAAAAACACTTTAAGAGACTATTTAACCAAGAAAGTGTTAACAATTGCTCTAATAACACTTTTTTAAAACTTAAAAAGTAACTTTTGTAAGAAATATATTATATATTTAAGTAATTAAAAATCGTGGTCTAAACCTAAAGTTAATTAGGGTTTAGGTTTTACTATTTAATTTGTCATTTTAATTAGCAGTCAAGTCAATTAGGTGTATATAAATAGACACTTTGTAATTCAGTTTTATTCTTTCAATAATATCAATTCTTATTTTCTTATTCTCTCTCTCTCTCTCTCTCTCTCTCTCTCTCTCTCTCTCTCCCCTCTTAATAAAAGTATCTCACGCATTAACAAATTGGTATTTAGAGCTCCGGTTAGATTCTTGATCGTGTTTTCAAGAATCACACGTCAGAGATCGTATTTCCGAGATCGTGGGTTGTTATTGATCAATCGCTACAAAGATGAATGGTAACAGAAGTTTACCAAATTCCCTTCTAACTTTTGACGGCACGAATTGGATTCAATGGAGAGAAAAATGAAATCTCTATTTGCCTTTCATGAAACCCTATAAGTGGTTACTAACGGTGTTCCTTCGCTTGGTGAAGATGCAACCGACGCACACAGAACCGTTCAAAGGATGCTAACAAGAAGGATTGCAAGACAGCATTTTACATGCAATCGAAGGTTGATGCAACTAATTTCGACAGAATCGCTCATGCTGAATCGCCGAATGAGGCATGAGATATTCTTGTCAAGTACTATGAAGGAGGCGAGAAAGTCAAGATTATCAAGTTGCAAATTTTGCACGACAATATGAATTATTGTCGATGGGAGAAGATGAAAAGATTGTAGGCTATGTGTTGAAGGTGTAGAAACACGTCCATCTTATGAAGGGTTATGGTAAAATCCTAACTGATAAGATGATAGTTGAGAAGGTAATGTGTACGTTGACCTCTAACTTTGATCGCGTTATCGTAGCTATTCAAGAATCCAACAATCTTGAAACCCTAAAATCACGTTATCGTAGCTATTCAAGAATCCAACAATCTTGAAACCCTAAAACTGAAAGATTTGGTTGGTTCATTTTAGGCATATGAGATTAGGATTGTCAAAAGGAAAAGAGTTCAAGACTATATACAAACATTATAGGCTTAGTCATGGAAGAATAATGGTGGCTCCAACAAGTTCAACGGCAAAATCGACAAGACTCGAGGAAAAAAGTCTCGGTCGAACCCTCACAAGAATAAGATTGATGATTGAACTTATGAATCCTCGAAAACACGAGAAGGAAATTCCTATCAGAAAGACAAAGTAGAGAAAAAAGGTGTGTAATACTATAACTGTGAAAAATGGGGTCACTTGGCCAAGCATTGTTGGTATAGGAAAGACAAGGGATCGACAAAAGGCAAGGACGAAGGAGCGAACCTTGCACATTAACTTCAGATAATTATGATGATATGATGGTTATGGTTGTAGTTGCATATGACCATGTCGAATCCAAGACCTGGTTCCATGACTCAGGATGCTCGAATCACATGACTAGTCGAAAAGTATGGTTAGTAGATTTTGACGAGTCGAAGAAGAGCAAGGTTAAACTTGATGATAATAGCTCGTTGCAAGCAAAAGATACTGGAAACGTAGTTATTCAAAAGAGTAATAGAGAAAAAGCCTTGATCAAAGATGTACTCTATGTTCCCAGAATGAAGTGTAATCTTCTAAGTGTTGAAGAACTGGTCGAAAGTAAGTTCTTAGTGGTTATAAAAGATGGAGCCTTAGAACGTTTCAACATCCATAATAACTTGGTCTTAAAATCTCCTCTGTCAAAGAATAGAACATTTAAAATCATGATCAGTTCAACTGAGATATAATGTTTGAAAACAGTTGTCGACCACAAGAAGAGTTGGTTTTTGCATCTGAGGTTTGGTCATCTAAACTTTAGATCGCTTAATCAACTGATCACTCAAGATATAATAACAGGTATAATAAGTCTTAAGATGCATGCTGTCTATATTCTGAACAGGTGCCCTACCAAGAAGCTGAAGAACAAGGTTCCTGAAGAAGTGTGAAGTGGGAAACGACCATCAGTGAGTCATCTGAAGGTGTTTGGCTGTATTTTCTATAAGCATGTTCCTGATGTAAGAAGAAGGAAGCTTGATGACAAGAGTGAACCTATGATTCTGGAGGATACAGGCTATTCAATCCAATGAACAATAAGATTATGATAAGTTGAAACATTGTGATTGATGAGAACTCTGCATGGGATTGGAATTATGGTGATCCACTATCTCCTTTCCTTTGTTCAAGTATTTAAAATACAAGGTTGATTGAACTTCTTCAAAACTCATGGACTCTCTTCCATACAGGAGAGTTTCTTTAAAGTGAGCATGTATTCTGGGCAAAGCGCACAACAACAATAGTGCTTGATATTCATCATCAATCTTCACATCAATATTTTCAAGATCAAGAATCAGCTTGTTAAACATATCCAACTGCTCAGCCAACACTTTGTCTTCACTCATCTTGAAGGAATACAAAGCTTGCTTCAGGTAGAGTCGATTCACTAGAGATTTGGTCATGTACAAGCTTTCAAGTTTCAACCATAAACCCGATGTCGTCGTCTTCTTTGATACCTGTCGAAGAACCTTATCACCAAGGCTCAATAATATTGCACTGTGAGCTTTCTCTATCATGGTTGTCTTTTATTTTTTCCGTTTACGCAGCATCCATGGCTGCCTCTCCCTTCAACGCTTCCAAACAACCCCGCTGAACCAGTAGGGCTTTCATCTTCAAGTGCCATAGACCAAAATCGTTCAATCTGGTGAAGTTTTCAATCTCATTCTTTGTTGAAGGCATTCTTCTCCATGCTCACGCCAATTTATTGTGAAAAAATGATGTCTTGAAACAAAGTATAAATGGTTTATTTATGATCAAGAAACACACAAGGGTTAGGGTTAATGGAAAAACAAGAAGAATAAGAACAAGGATTGGTTATAACTGTTATTTTTTACTTTCTCTTTAAACAGATTACAAGTACTCAAGAATAACAAATAAACCTCTCACCCTAATTAGGATTTGCCACACTTAAGATGAGAGATTAGTATGCTATTTATAATAAACCTAACATACTAAACTAATGAGCTTTTTAAGAATTATCCATTACAAGCTAACTTAGGATATAAGCTAACTTAGGGTACAAGCTAACTTAAACAATTGGGTCCTTAACACAAGGCCCAATTCGACAACTACATACTAGAACACATTTCGACTATAGCATGTAGGTCTTTGAGAATAACATATGAGCAGACTTTGACGCCATGCCAAACCTTTGTCGACAATACTAGAGTTCAATCCAATATCTCACAACTTACACTTAGTTGGACTGGTATGCTAACCAATATTCTGACTATATTTTAAAAGAAGAAGAATAATTACTTGAGCATTTTTCATAGTAGATTTGCATAATATCATAAGGTCATATGCAAAAAAAAGTGTAGTTAGAAATGGTTCTATAGCCAACTTATATGCATATTAGATTACCTAGATCCACCAACATAGATAACAACCTACTAAGTTCCTCTCCAACAATGCGTAAGTGCAAAAGAGACAAAGGTTCTCTTTGCCTCACTCCTCTGGAGTAAGAAAAAATGGTACAACTTTCCAATTAATCATGATTGACAGTTTCGTTGAGTGGAGAATGGTATGAGTCCAATCATAGATTTTTTATCAAATAAAAATTGAAAGAGAATTTTAATAAGATAATGTCAATTTAAAGTATCAAAGACTTCGTTGATTTATATCTTTGAAGCTATACTACCTCCAAATGATATCTTTTTGTAAACATTTATGGTTTCTAAAGTAATCACAATGCACTCATAAATATGTCTTCCCTAATGAAGTTTCTTCCATATTTTGAAACAATTTTAAAAGCTAAAATGGTCAATCTCAATACAATGATCTTTTTGATGATTATGAATTAAAAATTTGCAAGTGCAAAAGGTCTATATTGTTCAATAGAATCCATTCAATGTTGTTAGGTATTAAATTTGAATTAACTCAATTGAGATTAAGAAAAATGTAACATTGTTTAAAGAATTGATTCGTTGAGTTGATCATATATGCCCCCACTATATCTCGATAGGCTTGGAAAAAACATCCCTCAAAACCATCAGCTCCTAGAGCAGAATTAACATCCATATTGTGCAATGCATTCTTAATTTCCTCCAACTGAGGCATTCTAGTGAGATTCATTAACTGCATGAGTTATAAGTTGTGGGATAGTTCTCTCCATCAGATCATTATAAATCCAATTGTTTTCTGAGTTGAACAAGAATTTTAATAAGATAATTTCAATTTAAAGTATCAAAGACTTTTCTGATGTATATCTTTAAAACAATACTACCTCCAAATGATTACTTTATTGAAAAATTCATGGAATCACAATGCACTCATAAATATGTCTCCCCTAATGAAGTATCTTCCATATTCTTAAACAATTTTAGGAACTAAAATGGTCAATCTGTATGCAATGATCTTTGTGTTGATTTTGAATTTAAAATTTGCAAGTGCAAAAGGTCTATATTGCTGAATTGAATGTGCTCCATGTTGTTAGATATCACAGTTGAATTAACTTAATTGAGATTAGGAAAAATACAAGATTGTTCAAAGAATTGATTCATTGAAATTATCACATATATATCCCGATAGTCTTGGAAAAAAACGTCCCTCAAAGCCATTAGGTCCTAGAGCAAAATTACCATACATATTGTACATTACATTTATATTTTCCTCCAACAGAGGCATTCTAGTGAGATTTAATAATCGCATGTGTTATAAGTTGTGGGATAGTTCTCTCCACCACATCATTATAAATCCAAATGTTTTCTAAGTTTATCAAGAATTCTAATAAGATAATGTCAATTTTCAGAATGAAATACTTTTCTGATGTATGTCTTTAAACTTATACAACCTCCAAATGATATCTTTTCTGAAAAATTCATGGCTTCTAAGGTAATCATAATGCACTCATAAATATGTATGCCCTTATGAAGTGTCTTGCGTATTCTGAAACTATTTTAGGATCTAAAATGGGCAATCTATATGAAATGATCTTTTTGATGATTTTGAATTAAAAAATTGCAAGTGCAAAAGGTCTATATTGCTCAATAGGATGTGCTCCATGTTGTTAGGTATCACAGTTGCATTAACTTAATTAAGATTAGGAAAATTTTAACATTGTTCAAAGAATTGATTAATTGAATTGATCACATATATCTCCACTATATCCCAATAGGCTTGGAAAAAACATCCCTCAAAGCCATCAGGTCCTAGAGCAGAATTATCGTCCATATTATGCATTGCATTCCTAATTTTCTCCAACTGAGGCATTCTAGTGAGATTTATTAATGACATGTGTTATAAGTTGTGGGATAGTTCTCTCCACTACATCATTATAAATCCAATTATTTTTTGAATTAAACAAGAATTTAAATAAGATAATGTCAATTTAAAGTATTAAATAATTTTCTATCGTATATCTTTAAAACTATACTACCTCCAAATGATTTCTTTCTGAAAAATTCCCGGCCTCTAAATTAATCAAATGCACTCATAAATATGTCTGCCCTAATGAAGTGTCTTCCGTATTCCGAAATAATTTTAGGAGCTAAAATGGTCAATATGTATGCCTAGATCTTTTTAATGAATTTGAACTTAAAATTTGCAAGTGAAAAAGGTCTATATTACACAATAGAATCTGTTCCATGTTGTTAGATATTAAAGTTGCATTAACTTAATTGAGATTAGGAAAAATTCAACATTGTTCAAAGAATTAATTCATTGAATTAATCACATATATCCCCACTATATCCCGACAGGCTTGGAAAAAACATCCCTCAAAGTCATCAGGTCTTTGAGAAGAATTGCCATCCATATTGTGCATTGCATTCTTAATTTCCTCCAACTGAGGCATTCTAGTGAGATTCATTAACCGCATGAGTTATAAGTTGTGGGATATTTCTCCCCAAAAGATGATTATAAATCCATTTTTTTTAATTGACCAAGAATTTTAATAAGATAATGCCAATTTAAAGTATCAAAGACTTTTCTGATATATTTCTTTAAAACTAAACTACCTCCAAAAGATTTCAATCCTGAAAAATTCTTGGCATCTAAAGTAATAACAATGCATTCATCAATAAGTCTTCCCTAATGAAGTTTCTTTCGTATTCTAACAAAAAATTTAGAATTTCAAATGGTCAATATGTACACAATGATCTTTTTTATGAATTTGAATTTAAAATTTCCAAGTGCAAAAGGTTTATACTGCTAAATAGAATCCACTCCATGTTGTTAGGTATCAAAGTTGCATTAAATTATTTCAGATTTGGACAAATACAACATTGTTCAGAGAATAGATTCATTGAATTGATCACATATGTCCCCATTATATCCCGATAGGCTTGGAAAAAACATTCCTCAAATCCATTAGGTACTAGAGCAGAATTACCATCCATATTGTGTGTTGTATTCTTAATTTCCTCCAACTGCGACATTTTAGTGAGATTCATTAACCGCGTGAGTTATAATTTGTGGGATAGTTCTCTCCACTATATCATTATAAATCCAATTGTTTTCTGAATTGAACAACAATATTAATAAGATAATGTCAATTTAAGTATTAAAGACTTTTCTGGTGTATATCTTTAAAACTATACTACCTCTAAATGATTTCTTTTTTGAAAAGTTCATGGCTTCTAAAGTAACCATAATGCACTCATAAATATGTCTACCCTAATATAGTGTCTTCCGTATTCTGGAAAAAAAATTAAGAGCTAAAATGGTCAATTTGTATGCAATGATCTTTTTGATGACTTTGAATTTAAAATTTGTAAGTGCAAAAGATTTATATTGCTCAATAGAATCCGCTCTATGTTGTTAGGTATCAAAGTTTCATTAACTTAATTGAGATTAGAAAAAATCCTACGTTGTTCAGAGAATTGATTCATTGAATTGATCACATATGTACCCACTATATCCCGATAGGCTTGGAAAAAACATCCCTCAAAGCCATCAGGTACTAGAGCAGAATTACCATCCATATCGTGCACTACATTCTTATTTTCCTCCAACTGCAACATTCTAGATAGATTCATTAACCGCACATGTTATAAGTTGTGGGATAGTTCTCTCCACCAGATCATTATAAATCCAATTGTTTTATGAATTGAACAAGAATATTAATAAGATAATGTCAATTTAAAGTATTAAAGACTTTTATGGTGTATATCTTTAAAACTATACTACCTACAAATAAATTCTTTTCTGAAAAATTTATGGCTTCTAAAGTAATCACAATGCACTCATAAATACGTATGTCCCTAATGAAGTGTCTTCCGTATTCTGAAATAATTTTAGGATTTAAAATGGTTAATCTTCATTCAACGATCTTTTTGATGATTTTGAATTTAAAATTTGCAAGTGCAAAAGGTCTATAATGTTCAATAGAATCTGCTTCATGTTGTTAGGTATCAAAGTTGCATTGACTTAATTGAGATTAGGAAAAATTTATCATTGTTCAAAGAATTTATTCATTGAATTAATCATATGTTTCCTCATTATATCTTGATAGGCTTGGAAAAACATCTCTCAAAGCCATCAAGTCCTAGAGCAAAATTACTATCCATATTGACATGCCTCAGTCTAATAACATGATTATCTAATAACACCCTCCTCCAAAAAATATTTCCATGGCTCAGTCTAGTGATTATGTTACTAGAAAATCTCAATTTGAGGGTGTTGCCAGACAAATTTGTATGTTTATCTCCATCCTTAAAACATTTGTTCCTTATCTTATTCCTCTAAAATTGATCTTGCATATGCAATGCTTATCTAATATAAGTTGAGCATTTTTTTCATACAATCTAAGATCATCATTGTAACCAAAATCTTTAATGAAACCTTCACTATGCCAAAATTGATATTTTGTATCGCCTAAATTGATAGCGCTTTTAAAAAAAATGCTATTAAAATGGAAACAAACATATCTATAATAGCACTTTGTAAAAAAATGATATTATTAAACTTCACTAAGATAGCGCTTTCTTAAAAGCGTTATTAATATTCTTCACTAAGATAGCGCTTTTAAAAGAAAGTGCTATTAAAAAGGAAACAAACACATCTATAATAGCACTTTGTAAAAAAAAATGCTATTATTAAATTTCATTAAGATAGCGCTTTCTTAAAAGCGCTATTAATATTCTTCACTAAAATAGCACTTTTAAAGAAAGTGCTATTAAAAAGGAAACAAACACATCTATAATAGCACTTTAAGACGGATCTTAAGTCAAATGTGTCTTTATTCCATTTCTTAAGAATATGTCAAGTTTAAGAGATCTCATCTTATCGAATAAAACAAACATATGGCAGCAAATCATACCAGTTCTAATTATCCATAATTAGTTGTCTGTAACTATCATCTAGAGTCCAAACCTTTTGAATTTTGAATGGCCTAGATGAGAGTCCAAACCTTTTGAAATTTGAATAGCCTAGATGAATTAAACACATTTTTGTCACAACAAAGAAGAATAGAGTAATGATTCGAGTCACTCTTGATCAAAATGAAACAATTGATTGTGTTCCAATTATCTAGCCAATTTTGATTACAAATGGCTATCTCAAGCCTAATAAAAGAATAAACATCACTTTTTCTCCTATTAGTCCAAGTGTAATAGTTACCAGAAGTTTCAAGATGCGTAAGCGAAGTTTTATTGGTCTAACTTACAAACTTATTGGTGGAAGATTTATTTGGAGGACATCTACCAAATTTTTCTAGAAAATCAATAATTGCATTGAAATCACATATCATGTACCAAGGGTCAGTATTGTCTTGTTGAAGATTGATATGTTCATTCCATAATTGTCTTCGAAGCACATGGGAGTTACTTGCATATACAATTACAATAAAGAATTTAATTACATTCATTTATATAGAAAATGTTACACGATATTCAAACAAACTCAACATAGAGGGATTCATATCTATTACACAAAAAGAACAAAGGTTTGAATCATGATTTGGTATAAAATTCAATGTAAATCTCTTGTCTTATTAGTTTAAGACACTCCGTAGGGAAATTGGCATAAGGAATCATTGGTTCATGAGTCAAAAGCAAGTCATACTTTTGTTGATCGCAAAGATTTGTAATAATTAACCTAATATCAATGTTTTCTACTCCTCAAACGTTTTAATAAATGATTTCCATTGAATGGTGTTATATTTTTCCAACATTGCTCTAGTGTTGATTTTCATTATAGGTTGAGTGTCTTCCCCTACCCTTTTTCTTGACCAAAATAAATTCTTGATGTGATTGAGGAGAATTATCTTCACTACCCCATATATTATTCTTCTTTTTCAAATATTTATCACTATTTTCCATAAACATAAGATTTAATATATAATTACTCCCTTCTATCATCAATAAACTTTTTCTCAATCACCATATTCTCATTGAAATCATTAGCGAACTCTACTACTATCTTTTTTTTTAATTAGAGAGTTTGTTTCTAATAAATGCTCCTCACTAACTTTCACAGTATTCTCTACTTGAACGACCACAACATAATTATCATTTTCAATATCATTCTCAAGAGTGTGATTTTCAGCCTTATTCAAATAAACTTGATTATACTCAAAATTGTGATTTAAAGTTTTTGAATCTAAATATAATTTTTATATTTTTCAATTTACTTTTATATATATATATATATATATATATATATATATATATATATATATATATATATATATATATATATATATATATATATATATATATATATATATATATATATATATATATATATATATATATATATATATATATATATATATATATATATATATATATATATATATATATTAAATTCACTTATTTTCAGGATAAATTTAGTAAAAATCATATCGGAGGCTTATTCTTTTATTTATTGAAGAATTGAACATGAGGTTGCTTTACTACCTAACTTCTACACATTTTGGAAAACTCAACACAGTTTATTATTTTATTGAACTGAATATATGACAGTAGTGCATGAGCTATAATTCGAAATTTCAATAAGAAAAAAGAAGAAGCTATAATTCGAAATAATTCAGCGCAAAAAAAGCGCGTCTGCATGTAAGTAAATAAAGCTGTAAAGTATGTGGGACAGTCCGAATGTCTACTTCCTCTTTATCTTTCATCACTCACTAATCTATTTCTAGCACGATAGATATCTATATATCCCTCATCGTCCACAATAAAACTATAGGCTTAGCATCACTTCCCGTAAAAATACCGTAGAAAAGCAGCTACGTCAGGTTACGTACTAATTGTCGCATCCTATTGTCCCCCCTCTCATCCCGGTTTATACTCTTCATTTTTTGTTTTCTCCAAAGTCTTGTTATCAATATAACTTAAAAAGGACTATATTTTATAATAGTTTCTCTCTCACATACAATGTAAAAAGATTATATATTTTATTTAACTCCTCTAAATTTTTCAACTGAAGAATGAAGAATTAATGTACGAGTTAATTCTTTACAGAAAATTAGCTCTCATGTAGACATTTTACGAGTGTTGGCCCTAACAGAGAGGCTATGGTATTTGAATAGAATTGATCATACTTTGCAATAAACCTCAATAACACTATTCTTAGAGAAATTCACACCTAAACCAAATGCAAGTTCGAAACAACACAAAATAGTCTCCATCTTAAAAATAAAAAAAAAATCCCAATTGTCTTTTTAATAATGAGTGTGTTTGTTAGACCTTGAAACTACAAGTGGAGAGACGGAAGGTGGAGAAAGATATATTGAATTGTAATTAGAAAGAGTAATTGAGAGGGAGAATATTTTCACATTAATTTTGATAACAATATCTTTAAGGTATTTAAACAATTATAAGTAGATTGAGATACAAGTTACAAGTCAAATAATTGAAAGAAAAAAAAAATGAATTTTCAGACCTATAACAAATTATATAAAACATATAATCGATTATAGTTGTTAAAAACTCTAAAAATAGAAACAGTGGTAACCGATTACTGTGAATGATTAACCAGTTACACCAACATCAAAATCACTTTTTCTTCAGTTTATTTGATCTTTTAGTGTCTGTAACCGATTACACACTCGTAGTAATCGATGATAACACTTGAATTACTAAAACTCTCTTAACACACTACTTTAATTCAAGTGCTCCAAGTCTTCCATGTCCATGTTCATCTTAAACCTCTTGAACACTTCAATTGTGACACTTTTGGTCAACAAATCAGCAACTTGTTCTTCGCTTCAACAATATTTCAATCATAACATTCTTTCACTAACATGTTCCGTCAAATAGTGAAATCTCATTTCAATATGCTTGCTCCTCCCATGTGCAATTGGATTTTTAGCAAGATTAATCACATAAACGTTATAAACCAAGAGTGTAACAACATCACCCTCATTGTTACTCAGCTCCTTTAATAGATTCATTAGTCACACAGTTTGGCATGCACATAACGAAATGACAATGTACTCGGCCTCACAAGACGAGAGTGAAACTACTGGTTTCTTCTTCGAACACCATGAGATTGGTGTTTCGCCAAACATAAAGACGAATCCATCTTTAGACTTTCGATCATCTTTATCTTCGTACCAATTAGAATTGGTAAAATAAAGTAAATTACCTTTTATACCCGCGTCCACTACGGGAAAGAGAATTCTGCATCCAGTCGATCATTTTATGTATCTTAGGATCCTATTGACTACTTCCAAATGAGACACCTTCGGTCTCTCTATGAATCTACTCACAATACTGACACTAAAGACTAACTTTGGTCGCATATTGTATAAATAACACAATGATTCAATCAGCCTCCTATAGTGAGTTGGATTAACATCTTTCTCATCCTCATTTTTCGACAACTATAGCCTCGGTTCACACAGAGTAATGGCAACATTATAATGCTCCATTTCAAACTTCTTCAATATCTCAAGCGCATACCCTCTTTGGTGCATGGGCAGTCCCCTTTTGGACTTGTGGAACTCAATGCCCAAGAAGTATGTCATGAGGCTAAGGTTAGTCATCTCAAATCTTTCATAAGTTCACTTTTGAACATAGATATACAGTTTATGTCACTGCCCATTAACAACAATTTATCTACGTATAAACAAAGGATAATCACTCCTTCACTTGTATCCATCTTCACATACACTCCATGTTCGAATACCCAACTTTTGAAGCCAACCTTCTTTAGAAAATCATCTATCATCTTGTCCCAATCTCTTGGAGCTTGTTTTAAATCGTACAATGCTTTCTTCAACTTGTAGAACTTTAACTTTTGGTTTCTCACAACAAAACTAGAGGGTTGTTCTACATACACCTCTTCTTCAAGTGGCCAGTTTAAATACGCAAATTTGACGTCCATTTAATAGATGGACCAATTGTTGTTATTTGCAATACCAATAACTAGCCTTATGGTTTCAATCCTATCAAGTGGTGTGAATACCTCTTCAAAGTTTTTGACTTCTCTTTTCAAAAATCCGTTTGCAACTAATCGAGCCTTATGCTTGATTTTTTCACCTTTAGGATTTGCCTTCACTTTAAACACCCATATCACACCAATTGGCTTCTTCCCATCCGGTAGATCGACCAACTCCAAAATATTGTTCTTCTTAATAGATTCCATTTCCTCTTTCATAGAAAAAATCCATTTTGGATCACTTAAAGTCTTTTCCATTTTAACAGGTTCGAATTCGACCATAAGTGTAAAATGGATGAAATCACCATCATCATTAACTCTGTTGTTTCCAAAAAGCTCATAATCTTGGAGTCTTTGAGGAAAAATTTCCTTATTGATCTTCTCACATTCTCTTCAATTTGGGCTTCGACGACGAACATTTATGTATTCTCAGATTCTGCAGAAATTGAATTTTCAATGATGTAATCGATTACAGCTTTTACATAACAGGTTACAGGTTGTTTCTGTTACTTGATCTTATAACAAAAGATGTCTTGACTGATCATTATCCTATTTTTTGTATCATATAACTTGTAACCACCGGTAGAGTGATACCTTACAAGTATCATAAAATTTCACTTATCATCCAACTTCTTCCTAAGCTTCCCTAGAACACGTCGATACGTTAGAAAATAAAATACTCTCAAATAGTTAGATTCAACTTGAGTCCTGACTATGCTTCCTCTAGTTTTACCATCTCAAGCTTCTTTTTTGAACACTTATTCAACAAATAGGTAGTTGTGGATACCATTTCTCTCCATAACTCTTTCGGCAAGTTCTTCCCCTTTAACATACTTCTTACCATGTTCATGATCAATCGATTCTTCCTTTCAGCAACACCATTTTGCTGCGGTGTACAAGGTGTTACAACCTCATGTATAATCCCTTCTTGATTACAAAGCCTCTCAAAGTCTTTTGAGACATATTCTCCTCCACCGTCTATGTTTTGGGAACTTTCAACTTGTAACGCTTTGCCGCTCAACCATGGACTTGAACTTCTTAAATACTTCGAATACCTCATCCTTTCTATTGATTAGGTATGTCCATAGCTTTTTACTATGATTATCGATGAATGTGATAAGATATCTATTGCCACCAATGAAATTTACTTGCATTGGTCCATACACATCCGAATACACCATCTCAAGGTGATTCTTGGTTCTACAACCTTCATCCTTATTGAATTTACCATTATGTTGTTTCTCTTTCACAAATTTATCATAAATTTCAGCTGGTATGTTGATCAATGGTAATCCAGTTGCCATTATGTTCTTTTGCAAGTCTTTGAGATCTTAAAAATTGAGATATCCAAGACGATAGTGCCATATCCACTCTTCTTGACTCGCTGCTATAGAATTACATCTATGCTCCATAATCTTCAGCTCAACCTTGAAGTTTATATTGGCAGCCATATGAGCTTTAAGGACCAAAATCCCTTTTGCATCCATAATGTGCATCCCCTTATTTTCCATGTGAATCTTGTAACCCTTCTCAAGCAATTGGCCACTACTTAGAAGCTTATATTTGATTCCTAGAATGTAAAATACATATTTGACCAAGGAATGTCCACCACCCTTTCTCATGATCAAAACATCACTGATCCCATCGGCCTCTAGAGTGGTGTCATTTGCAAAATTCACTTTGTTCTTCATGGCGTGATTGATTTTAACAAACCAATCCTTCATCCCTGTCATATGAGTAGAACACACAGTGTTTAAATACCATTTCTTGCTGAACTAAACTGAACCTTTCATACTCTTCATGACATTTTATTTTTCCTGTAATCGGTTACAACTTTTACATAACCGGTTACAACATGTTTCTACAACGTTTCCAAAAAATTTGTTGTTGCTATTCTGTAACCTTTTACTGCTGCATTCCCCTTCTATGATCATGGCCAAAAGTGTATTCTCCTCGTCAAACTTTTATCTTGCAACCTTGGTTTCATCCTCTTGAGGCTCCTTCTTGTTCGCATTGCACTCTTTTGCAAAATGATCGAACCGTTGACAAATAAATCACTACACCTTGCTTTTGTTAATCCTCTTTCTATCACCTCTAAAGTTTTATTGACTACTATTTTTGTTTCACTTGCTCTCACCATTTTGTCAAGTATAGTTGGAATTTTAGGACTGTCTTCCACCGAAATTCTAAAAAATTCCCTTTACTCAAACCTGTAACCAGTTACAACAGCTAAAAACTCTAAATATAGAAATTGTGGTAACCGCTTATTGAGAATGCGTAACCGGTTACACCAATGCCATAATAACTTTTTCCACCTTATTTGATCTTTTGGCATGCCTGTAACCATTTACACACCCATGTTAACCGGTTGCAACACTTGAACTACTAAAATTCTCTTAACAATATTATCCACTTACTACAAATCCAAAATAGTCAACATGTAATTGCCAATCAAAAAATGCTTATGCGTATTTAAGGCATTCGTTTGCCGAATCATCCCACTTAGAATCCAAACACTATAAGAAAAATGTACGAACAAGGAAGATCTCATTGTTTAAAGATACTTAATTATTATGATATGCCTTAAAATCTCAAGTTATAAAAGAAAAAAATATTTTGTAGTTTTTGGGCTTATTCGTGAATTTGTTTGTTAATGAATCATATTTAAATCTCGTTAAGGTTTCATAGTTATGAATATGGTTCTCTGTCATTTTTTCTTAACACAAGGTACATAAGGTAGAATTTCTAGTGAGAAGCAAAAGTTACAAATTCCTAAGATTATATTTTTGGAGTTTAACAATCGGTTTAGTTTGGAAACTCCAAAGGTTATTTTCTTGTAAATAATAATTTAATCTCTTGTAATAACTTTTGAAGTATAGTAAATTAGAGAGCTGCTTTCTCCTCAGATGTAGATTGATTTGATCTAACTGGATAAACAATTTCTTTGTGTTCTCGCATATTATTATTATTATTATTATTATTATTATTATTATTATTATTATTATTATTATTATTATTATTATTATTATTATTATTATTATTATTATTATTATTATTGCTTAAGGTAATTTGGTTGATTGTTATTGTTTATTTTCTCTCACATCAAAGTCTTGATCGGTTAAAAATTCATTTATACTTACTTTTTACAACAAGTGGAACCCACAATGAGGCAAAAGGCTTAAGATAACAAGTGAGCACTATGGGTTCTAAAAGGAATATCAATTTTTTTTTCTGAAGACAATGACTTCATATTGTGGAAAGTGAAGATGCAAGCAATACTAGTTTAACAAATGTATGTAGAAGTATTGAAAGGAGATGCATTAATGTCTACAAGCTTACACAAGTTGAAAATAATGAGACGATGGATGATGTCAGAAGTGTCATTATCTTGTGCCTCAGAGGTAAAGTATTAAGGGAAGTCACGAAGGAGAAAATTGTGGTTGATGTTAAATATGTAATTCATTATTTTAGAAAGATCAGATTTGATTTAGAAAGATTATATTAGATATTTTTGGGCTTTTATAGTTTGGAATTTAGCTTGAGATGCAAGTTAGCCTAAATCTATAAATAGGGAGGAACCCTTATCATTGTAATTATCAAGTTTGATAATCACAGTTTTGCTGTTGCAAAGTGATAATAAAATTCCACAGTTATGGGCAGAGAGTTACCTTGCAGTTCATACTCATCTTCTTTAAACGTATTCTTGGTTTTTATTCATTGTCATTACATAAAAATTTTAAGATCAAGATTGAGAAAAATTCACCATAGATCGTGGTTAAATTCCAACATAAGATATCTAGATCCCTGGTTTTGGTTCAAGGGAAGAAAAATTGTGATGGTGATGAATCACCCAAACGGTCACTTTCCAACAAATCTTCCAATTTTCAAAAAAGATAATTATGAAAATTGGTGCAAGCAAATTAAGGTGGTTTTCTATTACCAAGATCTTTGAGATCTTGTGAAGGAGGGATTATCACCGCTTGCAGAAACCACGACAGATCAAGAGAAAGCAACATATAAAGAATTTAAGAAGAAAGATTGTAAAGCTCTCTTTATAATCCATCAATGTGTTGATCCAGATAACTTTGAAAATGTTAGTGATGTAGAATCAAGAAAACAAGCAAGAGAGATTCTTGAAAAATCGTTCGGAGGCACGAAGAAGGTGAAAGAGGCAAGCTTACAAACTCACAAGAGGACTTATGAATTGCTTCAGATGGAAGATAATGAAAGTATAACAGATTTCTTCACCAGAGTTACAATACTGGTGAATCAAATCAAGATATGTGAAGAAATGTTGACATCAAGATCAGTTGCGTCAAAGATCTTGAGGTCATTTGCTCCAAAGTTCGACCACGTAGTAGTAGCCATAGAAGAGTCGAAAGAATTGTCACTATTGACGAAGGAAGAGCTTCAAGGGATGCTTAAGTCTCATGAGAAAATGATGGCTGAAAGAGCTACATGAAAGTCGAAGAGTGATATGGCTTTGCAGGCGCAGTCAGAAAAAGAAAGGGAAGACAAAGGAAGCTGGAACGAAAACAAAGGTAGAGAAGGCTATACTAGTTCGACTAGTTGAAATCAGTATGAAGGAAACTGGTCGAATCAGAGAAAACCCTAGAACCAAGGAAACCAAAGAGGTCGTGTTGCAGGTAGAGGAAGAGGTTGTGGTTGAAAGCCTGACAAAAGTCACATTCAGTGTTTCAATTGTCAGAAGTATGGTCATTATTTTAGTGGTTTTCCATAAAAGAAGAAGAATCAAGAAACTGGTGCAAAGCTGAAAAAAACATAAAGAATAAGAGATGTTGCTAATGGTCACAACAAGAGACGAAGAGAGATTCAAGGACCAGTGTTACTTAGACTCAGGATGCTCATCACACATGACTGGAAGGAAAGATTGGTTTGTCAACATGAAGCCATCATCGAAGAACACGGTGAAGTTTTCAAATAACAACACTCTAGCAGCTGAAGGTGTTGGTGATGTTCAGATTGTGAGGAAGGATAGCAAGAAATCAATAATTTCTAATGATTCATCTAATCTTTCCAAGCAAATTCTAAGCATATTGTTTTGAATTCAAACCTAAGGTCACAGTTATTCAAGAAGTCATACAACTTTAGTTTACTGCGCCTTGTAGGTTTATCTTGCAATCTTTAAAGAAAAGAAATGGAATTAGATGATGAAAAGTTTTCTAACAAATTATCTTTTCTAAAGCCTATTGAAGGATACTTCTTATGGAATGTCTGATGATGAGGAATTAACCTTCCTAATCAGAAGATTTCTTTAACTAGTTGAATGGAACGTGACACATGTTGTTAGAAGAGTAACTTCAAAAGCTTATGAGATATTTGTATTTCAACTAATTTCTTAAATCCAAGAACAAGGAGAAAAACTACTAGAACCTAATGTTAGAGATCTTCATTGTATATTCATTTGAAGATGACATTAGTGCATGATTTAGAAGAAACAGTAATCTGGCTTTGCCGGTAATTACTGCTTCTGAAGAAGCACCTGAATCCTGGAATAAAAATCAAGTATTGAAGAGAAAGATATTATGCCAAATCTATCTTGCTTCAATATTTGATAATAAGGAGTCTGTTCTTTAAGGTGATATATTAAGTGACTTCATTTCTCCTTAATTGAGGGTTATCATGGAATTTGTGTTAAAGTACAATTTTATGAGGTACCTTTAATTCTTTTTCGTATTCTACCAACAATTATATGACATTGCTTAAATTTGTTTTATACCAATCTCTGATAGATAACATCATCTAGTTCTTTGCTTGTCAAAGATTTCAAAGACAAAAGATTTAATCCAAGACAATGAAATTAATGATTATGCTAAGAACAAGATCTTACTCATATCATGACTCATCCTATACTGATACTCTGGAATGAATTATGGTATTGCTATCAGATTGTGGCATAAGGAAAAGGAAAGCCTTTTTGGACCAACATCTATGGACTTATAGAAATATTAGTATCATTATTCAAATGTAGTTGTTGCAGATATCGAAGAAAGAAGCAAAGGCATCTTCCATGTTGCTTATCAAAGGTTGTTTACAAAATTTGATGGAAGAAGAGCCTACAACCCAGACTCAAGTGCTAGAGGTACTAAGTTTGGTGAAAAAAGTGGAGTCAATGGTTTAGCAGTCATTGAATCAGAATCCACTCAGAGCAGTATTCAAATTCTATGGTCAGATCTGAATACTTATACGAGTTTGGCCGAGAAAATAATACAAAAAATGGTATGTATGTTCTTTTCTAGCTTATTACTTGAATCAATGAGATATTTGTGTATATCTAAATAAAAATTCTCTGTTAGATTTCTAGAGAAGTTCTTTTGATAAAAGAATTTTCAGATATCTTTAAGGAGAAACTATGTTGTATTTGTTTTATTGAATATATTATTAGCTAGATGATGGTCATATTTATGGAAACATTTTCCTCGATTTTTGTGATGATACTGATGTTTGTTAGTTGTAAAAGAAACCAGTTCAATATTCTTTAATCACTTATGACTCTTGTTTCATAAGAAAAAGCTTGGTTCTGAATAGAATTTTGAAGACTAATGACTAACAAAAAGTTGGAATGGATACTTTGAAATGTTATGTGGTTTCACTTATCCAAGTCTTGCCAAAGAGTTTTGGACTAATGCTTCCATTGTTGAGTTGAATTTTGAGTGTGCTATTCTTTCTAAAGTGACTGGTGTTTCTATAACACTAACCTCTAAATCAATTGCTAATGTGATCAATTGTGAGGAGATTGGATAAATTCCAGGAACTCTTTTTTGTGAACATTATCTTTCTACTTGGCGTATATTTGTAGATCCATCTAACACATCTTTGGTCTCAAATCTTTGTCTTGATGCAATTGTTTGGAATCCGATTTTAAACTCAAACTTGCTTCCTAAAAATAAAGATCTAGACCTCGTGGACCCTATTGAAAAGGATTTTCTACTACTTCTCAATTCAAACTTGCAGATTGATCTTCCTCAAGTTATTTTTGACTATTTGAAGAGGACTTTTTCTTTCTTTCACAAGGGGAAGACTTTCTTCATTTCTTATGGAAGAGTTCTTTCAGAACTACTGGTCCAACATGGAGTTATCATAAGTTCAGAGGCTGATAATTATAAAATCTGGAGAGACAGGATTGAAGTTATCTATGAGAGTTTCTGATGTTAGACTTCTGCAAATTTATGTTTTATAATTGTTAATAATTTTTGTATTAAGCAATATTATTGTTAATCCAAGTTTGTTAATGCTTTTGTGCATCTTAACTGTTATAAATATTCATTTATATTGTTGTTTAAGAGGATAAAATAAATAGGATTAAAAACTCTAAAAATATGCAACATTTTCATTAACTGGAAGCTATTACAAATTGTTGAGACTTTCTAGCCATTTAGATTTCCCCTAAGGTATACCCTAGGACCATCTGACATATATAGATTGTCTAAATTTTTTTTCCATTCTTACTTTGCAAACTCTACAACTTCCTTTCTCGTTGATTTCTGTGTTTTGACTTAGAAGTTCTTCTTCTTCTGTGTGTCTCAATGAAGGTTGCTGAAGAAATGTGTGCTTCTGAAGCCATCTGCTTACTTGTAGATCCTTCAGTTGCTGCATCACTCTTGTTTGCTTGAGTTGTTGCATTAAGCAGGACTATCTTTCTGAAATCTCTTTTTGGAACCCAAATTTTCTTTTGCTTATACATTTTAGTGGTCAGAAGATTAAGTGGTTATGAAAGTAAGTATGCTAAGGGGTTTTTATAGAGTCTTTACATTCATTATCTCAAGTATTCACTATTTTATTATTAATTAAGTCAAATAAATTTTAAATATTGACTCTTGGAAATGATGTCTAGTATTCTGACCTATTAAGATTCTTTTAATAGCTATAAATTTTATTGTCTTCTTTGTGGACTTCTTCTTTGACTTCATCACAGCTACCGAAGGGCCTGCTTCTGTAGATTGTTGAGGTATTTCTAACGAAGCCTCGTATGAAGTGTTCAGGGTAGAGGGCATAGGCCCAATAGCATAAGCTTCTAAAGCTGCTGACTTTTGAAGGTTCTAGATATTCATACTTGTAGAGTTCTCCGTGGCTTTTGTCACAACAGAGGTTTTGTTGCTCTCAACTGATGACTCCATAACGTATTGATAAATGTTAATAAAAATGAACTAGGTTTTGGTTGCTCATATAATGGCTTCTGGGTAACCTAAACGACTGAATAAAATCCTTTGCTTGATTTTAGAAACTGTTACGACCAATAAATATTTAACATGCACTGTACAAACCTTAATGACCCATGTTACTTGATTATTTTCCCTTCCTTGGAAACTGATCTTGTAATGATGGCCTATTATGCATTTATGACTGTAACTCTTTTCTATTTTCTATTTTTATTCTTTTTGATGTTACAAAAGGGGGAGAAAAGGTAGTGAGTATTTAATTAGAAACTAAACCCATTTAGTTTGTACATAATGGTCATTTATAATTTTGTACATAATGGTTATTTAATTTTTGTACATAATGGTTATTTTGCTCGAGCGACACATTTTAACTTTCTTGTACATAGAACTAAGGAGGAGCTTACAAACCTCAACCTTAGACTATCAGACTTATAAGAAGTTTACAAACCTAGTATTCTTATGCTGCCAAAGGAAGTTAAAATATTATGTTTAGTTTTCTTAAACATAGATCTAAGGGGGAGCTTACAAACCTCAACTTTGGATTATTTGACTCATGGGGAGCTTTTAAATCTCAGACTCTAATGTTATTAAGAAAATTAAATACTTTTTTCTTGAAAGTAGTACTTAGGGTGGGTTTATAGAACTCAACTTTGGACTATTAGACTCAAAGGGAGCTTAGAAACCTCATATTCTGATGTTGTAAAGAAAATGATAATTGCCCAACATTGTCCTTTAAATACTTATGTTTGTCATCATAAAAAAAGGGGGAGATTGTTAGAACAAGATTTGTTCATGACATATATTCCTTGGATTTTGATGATAACAAATTATTAAGAGAACAATGGTTATATTTGATGTGTGTTTCATGTATGTAGGTTCTAATACTTAAAATATATATATATATATATATATATATATATATATATATATATATATATATATATATATATATATATATATATATATATATATATATATATATATATATATATATATATATATATATATATATATATATATATATATATATATATTCAGAATCTGATATGCAAGGGCATACTTTAGAGAAGCTGAATTGCTAGCTTATAGTAGTGCAGAATCTGAAGAACACTCTCTAAGTGATGTTTGGCGTAGACTTTTAAGCTGAAGGTCTCAACATCATAAGAATCAACATAATTGTATCTACACTTGGTGAATGTAAATTAGCTTCTAGTGGTCATTCATTGTTAGTTATAAAGCTGAAGCTATCTATACTACAGAAAGAAAGTTGCATTGTTAAATTAGTTTGTCATCTAGAGTCTTAGTTCACAAGGCTCAAGAAAAGTTAGCATGCTTTACAAATATCTACTCTCAACAGTTATATAGTATAAGATCTCTTTGAAGACTCAATGGCTAAACATGTTACACAATGGATCAATATCTTTTGGTGTATCTATCTTCAACGTCTCTTGTAATATGGAGAAAGCAAAAACACTTGATCAAGTTATCTCTCTAAAGTCTAGTCTTCGGAAAATGCTATATAAGTAGCTGAAGGTTCAAACTGAATCTTTAACAAGGATCAACCTGATGGAGGAGTAACAAGATCAGCAATTATAAACACAATTGGTTATGCAGAATTTCTGTTGTAGGTTGTAATTGTAAAATCCTCAAGATTTCTTGAACATTGAATATCTTAGAAATCTTAAGAGCTTTAGGTATTTGTTATGGTGATTTCCCTGTACCTCTGATATTTGTATCAAGTACACCTTGTTCTTTATTTTGTTGAACGTGTTGTTTAGAAGTTTAGATCAAAGTCTCTCGCCAAGATGCTTGAGCCATGTAAGTATCCTGCTATGTGTTAGAGCATTGAAAGTCTTAATCAAGTGGATAAATTAAGCAAACCAAGTCTCTCACCAAGTTGCCTAAGCCATGTAAGTCTCCTGCTATGCGCTAGAGCATTGAAAGCCTTAAACAAGTGTATTGATTAAGCAAAATGTCTTAGGTTCGTGGAACCTGCGCAAGGAAGTCTCAGATTGAAGGTCTAAGCAGAAGTCTTGAGCATGAGGGGCTTGAGGAGGAAAGTCTTAGGTTGCGGTCTAAGCATGAAGTCTTGAACCTGAGGTGTTTAACCAGGAAGTCTTGGGCCAGAGGGGCTTGAGCAGGAAGTCTCGTGTCTGAGGGACTTGAGCAGGAAAGTCTTATGCTGAGGGTCTAATAAAGGAAGTCTTGAGTATGTAGGACTTGAGCAAGAAAGTCTTGAGCCTTAGAGGTTTAAGCAAGAAGTCTCAGGCTTAGGGTCTGAGCATTGTAAAAGTCTTATGCATAATGTATAAGCGATTGTAATAATGATTTGATTATACTGAAAAATATCTTGTAAAGCGAGGGGACTAGACTACTCTCATTTGGGAGGAACCAATATAAATCTTTGTGTCTTCTGCTATTATTTATTTGCTTATATTGACATTCCACTGTTAAGTATAACTAGAATTTTAACACCAATTTAGATTCTGAACTCTGATCAGATGCAAATTAAGAAAATGGAAAACACAATTCAACCCCCTTCCTTGTGTACTTTTTCTCACCTTCAGGTTTAAGGAAAGACTTGTAGCGAATAGTTTTACTTAGGTATAGGGGATTGATTAAAAAAAAATTCACCTATAGTAAAACATTATTATATAAGGGTAATTATGATAATTATGAATCAATATAATCTTGAGTTGGAACAAGTGGACGTCAAAATATATTTCTTACACAGAGATCTTGAAGAGATAATCTACATGGAACAACATAAAGGTTTTGTAGAAGACAAGGCTGAAGTATGTTTGTTGAAGAAATACTTGTATGAGTTGAAACAAAGCCCACATAAGTGGTATAGTCTATCTGATGAAGTTACTCTTAAACATGATTTTGTAAGAAGTAATTTGACAATCGTGTAAATATAATGAAGAGGAATGAGAAAGCCAATCTCTTCCTTCTTCTATATGTTGATGATATTTTGATGGATGTCTCTAGCAATTTAGAGATTAATAAGCTCAAGGAGAAATTTAATGTTAAATTTGAGATGAAAATTTTTGAAGGTAAAGAATAACATGTATGGATATCATGAGAATCTACAAAAGAGTGAATTGCTCTTATCTCAATCTAATTACTTGAAGAAAGTGGTGAAGCAATTTAAAATAGAACATGCTAAAATCATCAACACTCTTTTGTCTCACCACACAAAGCTTTTGGTTAATCAGTGTATTTAAAATGAGAAAAAGAATAAGATAATGGCGAGTACTCCATATTCTAGTAGAGTTGGAAGCATTATGCATGGTATGGTTTGTAGTAGACTGAACTTAGCATATGCAATCAACATAGTAAGATGATTTTTTGACAAATCCTTGTTAAGTTCATTGGAAAGCTTTGAAGTGAATGTTGGGGTATTTGAATGGTTCTCCAAAGGATGATTTAATTTATACAAATTCAACTCAAAAAAATGGAGTTTTTTAGGGTTATTAGATTCATACTATGCATGTGTAAGATATTGGATCGAACTCTAGTTAGCATGCCATTGAAGTTTGCTCACATGATGTTGTCAAATACCTACATGCTGTAGTAAAATTGTGCTCTAGTATGTAGTTGTCGGATTGGGTCTTGTGTTAAGGATCCAAATTTAAGTTAGCTTGTATCCTAAATTATCTTGTAATGGGTAATTGTTAAAAAGCTCATTAGTTTAGTATGTTAGGTTTTATTATAAATAGCATACTAGTATCTCATCTTAGTTGCGGTGTGTCATAACCTAATTAGGGTGAGAGGGTTATTTGTTATTCTTGAGTACTTGTAATTTGTTTTATAGAGAAAGTAAAGAATAACAGTTATAATTAATCTTTGTTGTTCTCCTTGTTTTTCTTTAACCCTAACCCTTGTGTGTTTCTTAATCATAAAGAAACCAAGTATATTTTATTTTAAGGCATCCTAATTCAGAACAAATTGGTGCGGTGAGCATGGAGAAGATTCCTTCAACAAAGTATGAGATTGAAAAGTTCACCGGAGTGAACGACTTCGATCTGTGGCGCTTGAAGATGAAAGCCCTACTGGTTCAACATGGTTCTTTGGATGCGTTGAAGGGAGAGGAAACCATGGATGCTATGTTAACAGAAAAAGAAAAGACGACCATGATAGAGAAATCCCACATTGTAATATTGTTGAGCCTAGGTGATAAGGTTCTTCGACAGGTATCAAAGGAGACTACGGCATCGGGGTTATGGTTGAAACTTGAAAGTTTGTACATGAACAAATCTCTGGTGAATCGACTCTACCTGAAGCAAGTTTTGTATTTATTCAAGATGAGTGAAGACAAAGTGTTGGCTGAGCAGTTGGATATGTTCAACATGCTAATTCTTGATCTTGAAAATATTAATGTGAAGATCGATGTTGAAGATCAAGCATTATTTCTGTTGTGTGCTTTGCTCAGAACACATGCTCATTTCAAAGAAACTCTCCAGTATGGAAGGGAGTCCCTGAGCTTTGAAGAAGTTCAATCAACCTTGTATTCTAAGGACTTAAACAAACGAAAGGAGCATAAACCTTTGACGGTTGGTAAAGGTTTGGCCGTTAAGGGAAAATTCTTGCGAAAGGATGGTAAGTTCAACAAGAAGAAACATAAAAGTCAACAAAAGTCTTATAGTGGCGAGACATCTGGTATTTGATGCTATCACTGTAAGAAGGAGGGTCACACAAGAAAAGTGTGCCCTGAACGCCTGAAAGATCATGAAGGTAAAGATAATGGCAACGCAACCATTATTCAAAATGACTTCGAATCATCTGATGTTATTGTGGTTTCAAGCAACAACTCAAGAAAGGAGTGGATTATGGGTTCAGGTCGCACTTGCCACATGACTCCAAATAGAGAATAGTTCGAGGAGCTATGTGATCGAGATGGTGGATCAGTGATACTGGAAACAATAAATCTTGAAAAATTGCAGGTATTGGATCTGTGAGATCCAAGCTCCATGATGAGTCAATAAGGTTATTGACTAAAGTCAGGTATGTACCTGATTTAAAGAGAAATTTGATTTCTCTTGGTGAATTCGACAGGAAGGGATATGTTTTTTAAGGAGAGAAAAGTATCCTAAGAGTCATGAAGGGGTCAAAGGAATTCTTGAGAGGCGTGAATAAACAAGACTTGTATACCCTTGAGGCTGAAGTTGTAAGTGGTTTGAAAAATGTTGCATCCATGAAACCATTGTCGAAAACAGAAATTTGGCACATGAGATAGGGTCATGTCAGTGAAAAGTGTAACACTCCAAATTTATTGAAATATTTATTTAATAGGAATATTCACATTTTTGTGATTTTTGGTGGTTGGTGTGAATTATTGAGATTTATGGATTTTGAGTTATTTATTTAAATAATAATATATAATATGAATATATTAGTATTATTATTAATTTAAATAAATATAACTTAACTAAGGGAAATTGGACAATTAAGGAGGAGTTAGTGGGGGTAATATTGGAAAAGCCCAAAGTTAGGTTTAACAAAAAGGGATTTTTGAGGGAATTAGAATTCATTCTTGTTAGACCGTGAAAAGAGAAGAAATAAAGGCCAGAGCTCTGAAGAAGAGGATTGAGGCAAAAGCTTCGCAAGGTTTCCGAGAATCAAGAGAAAGGCTTAGAGTCGGCAATTAAGGTATGGGGAGTATTGCCTTCATGATTTTCAATATGTGATTTCAATGTGTTTAAAGCCGATTTAAGGGTTTAAAGGGTTTGAGGCTGATTTTGAGATAAAGGGAATTAGGCCTTCGTGGCCAAGTTCTATTATTGAGGTTTTAACCGTATATGGATTTGAACTAATGGTCTGATAGGTTTGAGGTCGATTTGGATTTGAGGGAAAGTAGGCATTCGAGGTCAAAATCTGTTGTTGAGGTTTCAACCCTGTAGGGAAATTAGAGTGAGGAACTCTTATGACCGTGGTGTAGTTGTAAGGATTTATGGAAATTAGTGCGTGAATATGATACGGGATTGGCCTAATAAGTCGTAGATTTTGTTCCTTTATCGTCGTAATACCTTAGGAATGATTTAGGGATGTTTTAGGGGCATTGAGGAAGGAAATCGTTGGACTTTTGGGTTGATTTTAGGTTCTGGTGCGTAACAGCGTTTTGCTGTAATCGCGTGTTCGCACAGCGAAGAATCCTTCACACACCGAAGAAACTCACCCCAGATTCGCACAACGAACTTGCTAATGAACATAGCAGAGTTTCGCGAATGCTAATTTTATGCAGTGATGCCTTGATGTTTGATGTTGTGATTTCTTTGAAGAATTAATATGAGTATGACTGTGATTTCTATGTGATTAGTACATGATTATATGATGATTCCTATGATGTAATGATGATGAGTTTTGATGATTCTATGATGACATGATATATGGTGATGATTTTGCTGATGATGATTTTGATGAATGATGATGCACCTATGATGTTATTATGAGGATGATTATTGACGTGTGCATCATGCATTCATGTGCATCCGGAATTCGGTTCAGGACCTTGATTTCCTTGGCTTCAATCCCATTATGCAGATGTGAGGTATTTTGATGTGCTTCGATTCTTGTATTAGAATTGATCCTATTGATGGGGATCTATGAAGGGTTGATGGCCCAGTGTCCATCGAACTGTGATGATTGGTACTACATGCATGAGTCTTGTTGCATTTGCATTTATGAGATAATTTGGTGTTATTTATGATATTATGACCTTTGATGTTCCTTGATGATTATAATGATGTATAATATGAAAGTGATGTTGTTTTATATATTGAACTCTTATATTGATTATTATGAATCATTTTACTCACCCTGCCTGTTTGAATGTTGCCTCCACGTGGGTAATGTGCAGATGACCAGATTTAGCCGTGGATGTCGTCGATGATCTTTTTGGAGTTTTGAGTTGTTGGCCATTTTGGTTAACTTAGAGGGTCTTACTCTGATAGTGTAACATCGGGTTGGGGTTCTTTGAGTTAAACCATGTTTTGTTTTGATTGTTGTTATTTTGATTATGTTTCTGTACAAGGAAAACTTTGGATTATGCCTTTTGAGTTCCGCTGCCTTTTGAGCAATTTTTGATATTATTTGGGAAAACCCGTTGTTTACGGAGCCTTGACCTATATTTGATTGATTGGGAAATGTACGCCCTTTTAGGTGATTTTTATTTAGTTTAATATTTTACTCTGATAAATGTGAATATTTTTTCATTTAATTTGTGGGGTAGAAAAGGAAGTTACAAAAAGGCTCTGGTCGAATTAGGGAAACAAAATCTGCTTGGAGGAGACAAAGTCGAAAAGCTAAAATTTTGTGAACCCTGTGTACTTGGAAAATCTTGCAGAGTGAAGTTCAACAAAGACAAATAAAGAACTCATGGATCCCTTGATTACATCCACGTTGATCTTTGGGGGCCTGCAAGGTGTCCATCACATTCAGGAGAAAGGTATTTTCTATCCATAGTTAATGATTATTCTAGGAAGTTATGGGTATTCATCTAGAAGACTAAGGATGCAACTTTTGAGAATTTCAAAGGTTGGAAGACTCTGGTCGAAAATCAGACTGGCAGAAAGGTCAAGAGGTTGAGAATTGACAATGGCCTTGAATTTTGCAATGAGGCGTTCAACAATTTTTGTGTTGCCTCAGGTATTGCAAGGCACACAACTAATGTAGGGACTCCACAACAAAATGGTTTGACAAAAATGTTTAATCAAACTATTTTGGAAAGAGTTAGATGCATGTTGACTAGTGCTGGATTAAAAAAGGTGTTTTGGGCTGAGGCTGTTTCGACAGCAATATATCTAATAAACAAATGCCCTTCGACTGTGTTAGATATGAAGACACCTGAAGAAGTTTGGTCGGGACATCCACCTAGTCTCGACAGACTGAGAGTATTTGGCTGTGTAGCCTATACTTACATTAGGCAAGACAAGGTTGAACCTAGACCTCTAAAATGCATGTTCTTGGGATACCCTAAAGGAGTCAAAGCTTATAGGCTATGGTTCCTAGAGTCAGGTCACAGGAAGTGTATCACCATTTGAGATGTAGTTTTCAATGAAGCATATATGGCTTTCAAGAAAATTGATGGTGCTGACGAAGACCTGGAACTAGGAGAGATTCCTGTTGAGGTAGAGCATGTTGATGCTGAATTGTGTACCTTAGATGAAGTCGGAGAAGAAGCAGAAGCTGCTGTCAAAGATGAGGAGAATGATAATGACTACCTGCTAGAAATAGATAGTTCGAGGAGAGTCATCAAGCCACCTCAGAGACTTGGGTATGCAGATCTTATAGCTTATGCCTTAATCTCTGCAAGTGAGGTTCTCGACGAAGAACCTAGAGATTATAAGGAAGTTATGAGGAGTCAAAAGAAGACTGAATGGCTGAAGGCCATGGATGATGAGATGAAATCTCTTCATGATAACAACACTTGGGAACTGATCAAGAATCTTGCTAGAACCAGGTTAGTCAGCTTTAAATGAATTTTCAAAGTTAAGGAAGGGATCAGAGGAGTGGCGTTGAAGAGATACAAGGCAAGATTGGTGGCTAGGGGGTTCACTCAGAAAGAAGGTATCGACTTTGATGATGTGTTCTCTCCTGTTGTCAAGCACAAATCCATTAGAATGTTGCTTGCCACGATGGCACAGTTCGACCTTGAAGTAGAACAGATGGATGTGAAGACTTCATTCTTGTATAGGGATCTAAATGAAACAATCCTGATGAGGCAACCTGAAGGGTATGTCGAAAAGGGGAAGGAAAATTATGTGTGCAAGCTGAAGAGATCCTTATATGGACTGAAACAATCTCCTCGACAGTGGGATAAAAGATTTGACAAGTTCATGGCACGCGCAAGTCTCATTAGAAGTTAGTTCGACCATTGTGTTTACTTCATATTTTGACCTGGTAATTCATTTGTTATTTGGTTTCTTTATATGGATAATATTCTAATAGCAAGCAACAATGTCGAAGATGTAATGAGGGTGAAGGTTGAACTCAATAAGAAGTTTGACATGAAGGATCTAGGAGTTGCATCCAGGATTCTTGGGATTGACATTCGAAGAGATAGAAAGTAGTCGAAATTATGCTTATCTCAAGATGCATACCTACGGAAGATTCTCGAAAAGTTTGGTATGTCGAATTCAAAGCCTGTTGTGACTCCAACAAACCCAAAATTCAAGCTTAATATAGATAAGTATCCCAATACTGATGTCGAAAGAGCCTATATGAATGGCATTCCATATGCTAATATAATGGGTTCTTTGATGTATGTTATGGTCTGTACTAGACCCGACATAACATGCAGTAAGTCTTGTAAGCACGTACATGGCGAATCCTAGAAAGGCTCACTGGCAAGCATTGAAGTGGATTCTATGGTACATAAATGGGTCTCTGAACAAATTCCTAGTTTATGGTGGAGCCTTGGATGAAGATAGTAAAGCAACAATCGAAGGATATGTCGACTCAGATTATACAGGTTGTATGGATTCCAAAAAATCTATTTCTGGATATGTATTCACTATGTTTGATACAACAATCAATTGGAAAGCAACACTTCAGAAGGTTGTTGCCTTATCAATTACTGAAGCAGAATATATCGCCTTAACTGAAGCTATGAAGGAAGCATTGTGGCTTGAAGGTTTTGCAAAGGAGTTGAAACTACAAGGTCGAGTTGTCATTGTTAAATGTGATACTCAAAGTTCAATACACATGTCGAAGAATTCAGCCTATCATAAGCGAACAAAGTACTTTGATGTGAGGCTGCATTTCGTCAGAGGGGTAATCGAACGTGGAGAAGTCCAAGTGCTGAAGGTTTCGACAGATCATAATGTTACTGATATGATAACCAAGACGTTGCCCAGTTGCCAGTTTTTCCACTGTATGCAGTTGATAAAGCTGCATGAAGAAATCTAGTTTATTTCTTGATGGTAGAGTTAGATCTAAGGTGGAGATTTGTGAGATATTGGATCGAACTTTAGTTAGCATGTCGTCGAAGTTTACTCACATGCTGTTGTCGAAGACCTACATATTGTAGTCAAATTGTGTTCTAGTATGTAGTTGTCGAATTAAGCCTTGTGTTAAGGATCCAATTGTTTAAGTTAGCTTTTACCCAAAGTTAGCTTGTAATGGGTAATTGTTAAAAAAAAAACCATTAGTCTAGTATGTTAGGTTTTATTATAAATAACATACTAGTCTTTCATCTTAAGTGTGGTGTAACAAAACCTAATTAGGGTGAGATGATTATTTGTTATTCTTGAGTACTTGTAATATGTTTTATAGAGAAAGTAAAGAATAACAATTATAATCAATCCTTGTTGTTCTCCTTTTTTTTCCTTAACCCTAACACTTGTGTGTTTCTTGATCATAAAGAAACCGAGTATATTTTGTTTTAAGGCATCCTAATTCACGACAATAGGTAATGTGGACACTATAAAATCCTATTAGGTTTTGTGTTTATATTTTTTGGAACAACTATAAGCTGGAAGGAAAATCAATAATCACTAGTCCGGTTGCCAACAACTCAAGCGAAATTTATTGTCCTTGTTGAAGAGGTCAAGGAATCCGTGTGACTAAAAAGTATGATTGAGGAGTTATTGACCACTCAAGAATGTGTGAAGATAAATTAGGATAGTCAAAGTGTCACGCACTTGGCTAATCATCAAGTTTATTATGAGAGAATAAAACGCACTTGTTGAACAAGTGACTTTAAACACAAGAGAGAGATTGCGTGAATTGTGATATTTATGAATAAAATAAATGATATAAATAAACAAAATTTTAAAAATCAGTTTATAAAAACACTTTGATTTAAAGATAAATTATGATAGAAAAGAGAAATAAAAAAAATCTAAGGCCTAGAATAATATAAATGAGAAGAGAGAGAGAAATAAGTTTATGAATAAAATAAATGACATATATAAAAAGAGATTAAGATAGAAAGATTATGCCATATAAATCACGCCAAATAATCTTAAACAAAACATACAAAGTTTTTATAATTCATGAAATAATTTTACCATTTCACTTCAACTCATTTATATGTATAAGTCTATTAAAATAAAATAGACTAGATTGGACCTCGTCATTTGATAACTCTACCAAAGAGTTCATGACACAAAAATCACCTAAAGAATTTCTTATAATATAAATTTGTATAGAAATAAATTTAACTTAATTCATAAACAACAACAATAATTACAAGAGTGTGTTAATAAAAGTGTATTTGAAATTAAGATAATGTTAATTTATATCATTGAGATAAAAGTTAAGAGATATATAAATATAATTAAAAAGATTTAAAAATTATATGAAAAATTTAATATAATTTTATAATTAATAATTTTATTATTCTTTTTTATAAATAAAAAAATTATTTATAAATTTTTTAACTTCTTTTCAAAAAATGCAAATTAGCATTACCCTAATTATATTTGTAATGCATGTATAATTTAAACCGTGCTAGTATAATCTAAAACTAGTGGCCGAGATTGATTAGTGCGTGTCACCTCGTGATACAAGTAGTTAGTGCAGGAAATATCCATCTTTCATCACCAAATCTTTTTCTAGCTTGATAGGGTAAAAAGTGAAAGAATGATAACAATTATTTAATTGAAATGCATATTAGTGGTGGAGCCAAATCCCAGTCTAACGAGACCAAGTAATGTGTGGTGCATGTGGTAAAAAATAGAAAGAGGAAAAAAGAGAGAGAGGGTTAAGAAAAGAAAAGAAAGCCATCTGTGTCAAGGTGAAGGTTTCAAAGAAGAAAGGCAAATCAAGTAATAGTTTGCCTTGATTGACACACATGACCTCCCTTGACGATCCATCCAATCAGTGGGTCCAAAATATCCTTGCAGATTTTTTCTTCGTACAGAGCTTTATCATCATTTATTTTCATTAAACACACACGCAATTTATTTAATTAATTAACTACTTCATTAACAAGTTACTACACTATGGGAATTTTTCACCTAAATAACCATCTTTTCACACAAATATATCCATTCTACCCAACATTTCAAAATATTTTCCAATCTACCCTAGTTTGGGTTTTTTTTTAATTTTTTTAACAAGGGGGCGCCATGGGGGATGGAGCCTCCCTTATAACTTGTTAGGGGGCGCCATGGGGGTTGGAGCCTCCCTACAAATTATAAAGGGGGCGCCATACCCATTGGAGCCTCTCTTAAATGCCCTAAAGGGGGGCGTCATCCCCTATGGAGCCTCCTTGTAAACGAAATTAATTTTTTAAAATATTATATTATGGTTTTCCAAATGTTTTTTTATAAATAGGTAGACATGTTGCTAACATTGTTTCATCCAAATTTAGAAGAGTGAGTCATGTTCCTTAGAAGATACGGGCATGTAATTTTTTCTCCGACGAAGCCTCCGATAAGAATGTTGTTTTGGAACATTCAGAGTTTAGAACAACTACGAAGAAATTTGAATCGGTGGCTAGAAGGAGACATTCCAAATGGTCAAAGAATCAGGAGTATTGAAAGACTTGTCTCGTACTTTTCTGTTGAAGACGGAAACATACGGCGTGACTGGGTGCGAATTAGAGATGACAACGAAGTTAGGTCTATGATGTTCGGAACTGATGATATTACTTTGATTGTTGTTATATCTTAGGTTATGTTGTAATAATCGTTGTATTTTAATGATTTGCGTTTTATGCTGTAGAAGTAATTCAATTCTGTTTGTGGTAATGAAAAGTTGATATAAATATTAAATTGCAGGATTACAGAAATTTTAAAGACCAAATTAAATCTACCTAGAACTTGTTCCAACATTTGGACAGTTTTTCCTCGTATGCCCTGGAAGACGACATATTCCGCACAGTCTTTCCATTTTCTCAGCTGTATCCATTTCAGTTGTGATTCGGGTGCTTTTGGGGCGACCCTTTTTGTTTCTTCTCATATTTTCATTGTGGTAGATTGTGTCTCCATGATAGGTTGGCCAGTAGTCCTCACTAGCTACCACTGGAAAACTGCTACTGTAGATACCGAATAAGTTGACGACCTTGTAAACTTCTGATAGCTGCAAGAATGGATCCTGACGAGCAGTTGAACATGCGGCAATGACATGTGAACAAGGCATGCGGAAGGTTTGAAACTTTCCGCAGTCGCACCAATTTTTATGAAGTTCCACCCTGTAGTGTCCCATTGGCCGACCCTCGTTGTGATCCATTGTCTCATCAACAATGAAGCTGTAATCGTGACGATCAAATGGTCTAACTCGATGTGAGGCCACCTTAGAAGTTTCATCCCTCATATACTTCATGCTTGATTCGCTGAATATTTGCCCTGATTGCAGTACAGCGCTCCATTTTTTGCCTCTTGCTGCAAATAGTGACCCCAATCTGTAATACGTTGCCCTTACCAATGCTGTGATGGGGAGGTTCCTAGTTCCCTTAAATACGCCGTTTAGGGATTCTACAAGATTTGTGGTCATGTGACCCCATCTACACCCTCCATCAAATGACCTAGTCCATTTCTCGACTGGAATATTATCCACCCACCTTAATGCTTCTGCGTTTGACAACCTTATTTCTTCTCGGTAATACATGAAGGATGGTTGGTTTAAGGCATAGGCAGCGTTCACAACTTTTTTACGGAGGTTTCTGTCTTTAATGTCCCGCATAAAATTCTGAGCAATGTGTCTTATGCAGAAGACATGGACAGAAGGAGGGTTGTGCCAACCATTAGCAGGATTGTTGTAGGCGCTCACAATAGAAGCATGTCTGTCAGAAATCAGACATAAGTTGGGTTGTGGTGCGACATGTGTTCTGAGGTTTCTAAGGAAGAAACTCCAAGCTTCGCCTGTCTCACCCTCGACCAGGGCAAAGGCAATCGGAAATATATTATTATTTCCGTCTTGTGCTACCGCCATCAACAATGTTCCTTTGTATTTTCCATACAACCATGTTCCATCGACTTGTATAACTGGTTTGCAGAACGCAAAACCTTTGATACATGGTTGAAATGCCCAAAAGAGGCGAGAAAATATCCTACTTCCAGCAACACATGTTCCTTCAGGAGTGTATGCTGGTAGTGACTCCAATATTACAACCGTACCAGGAACATATTTCTGAAGTGCTAGTAGATACTGTGGAAGTTGATGGTAAGAATGTTCCCAATATTTCTTACACAAATTCAATCTCTTCTTACACAAATTCAAATATCTCATTAATACCAATAAATATTACAACTACACAAATTAAATTTTCACCTACACAATCATAAATTCAAATTTCAAATTTCAAATTTCAAATTTCTACAATTCATCTATAAATACTTCTCCTCTTCATTCTAAAAAACACATCAAAAATATTCTACAATTCAAATTCTCCCAATACTTCCCCTCAAATTTCACTATAGAAGCCATGTCTCTCTTAACAATGGGTGAAACGCATCAAGGAACACCAAACAACATCTCGTCGTATGTAAGTATTCCTACTTGATAACTCACAATGTTGTAATAATTTGTTACATTATAATGCATTTACAATGTTCTATGGACATGTTTTATTTTTTTTGGTAACAAATACAATGTTCTAATGATATGTTTTATTTTTTTTGTAGGATACTCATGAATTTCGTACTCGTGGGCATAAATATTTCCCACATGATCCGTTGATTCAACCTTTTTTGGAGCGAGCAGGTTTTGGAGAGGTCGTTAAGATAACAAATTATCTCATTGATTCTAAATTTATTTTGGCTTTGCAAGAAAGGTGGCGACCCGAGACGCACACATTTCATCTTCCAATAGGTAAATGTGCGGTTACACTCGAGGACACATACATGTTATTGGGTTTACCCATTCATGGTAAGGCAGTTAACGGTAAAACCAATCCTACCGGTGATTTCATAAGAGAACTCTTGGGGGTTGAACCAACCCCACGAGACTTGAGGGGACAAAAACTTTTAATGTCATGGCTCAAAAAAATTTATAGAGAATTGCCATTAACCCCCGATTCTCCTGAAATTCTAAAAATTAGAAAAACCCGAATTTATATAATGCTATTAATAGGGTTATTTTTATGTCCGGATACAAGTGGAAGCGCCGTTCACTCTATGTACTTACCTTTATTAGATGACGTAGATAAAATAAAACAATATAGTTGGGGGTCCGCTACACTAGCGCACCTATATCATTCTTTATGTCATAACTCAATAGCCAATACCGGAAATTGGACCGGATGTGGTGTTCTTCTACAATCTTGGGGTTGGTCAAGAATGACCAATCTAGCACCTATCCAACAAAATCAGTTTGAATTCCCATTCGCTAGAAGGTAATTATTTTTTCCAATTCTCATTCATCTATCAAAGTGTTTTATTTATTAAGCATATTATTAATAAATTTTATTGTTTTCGATTTGTAGGTGGTCTTCGCTTGGAATGAATTATGACAATTGTCCCCACTTCAGTATAACGCAGTACCGCAATCTTATTGATCACTTGGCGCAAGAAGATGTAAACTCACTCACCTACCTATTAATGTTAGGCTCTCCTTGAATATTATTAGAAATTACTTAACTTTTTTTTTCATGCTTCAGTTCATTTGGCGGCCGTATCTTGGTCTAGAAGCATTTCATCAAGTTGAACGACAAGATTCTGCGGTGTGGAGTGCAAAGGTGCCCATTATCAACTTCACCACCGTCGAAATGCACAACAGTGACCGTGTGAAACTTCAATTTGGAATGCTTCAAGATATTCCATGTCCCCCAAAGTGCATACCAGACAAATATCACAACGGTAAAGTCTCCGATCAATGGGAATATAATCCGTGGACCAAGTATGCAAAACACGAGTGTCGTGAATGGAGGCATCGCACCAACTACGTTTTGTCCGACAACGTGTTTCCATACGAAATGAAACAATCTTTACAATACATGACTTGGTATAGGTCTGTATCAATTGGTTTCATTTCACATCCAAGGTATCTTAATGACCCACGCCAACAAGATTCATCATCAAGGCCCCAACAACCATCCCAACCCTATTTCGAACCGCCAACCCAACCTCAATGCCAACCATCAACCCAATACTATTTCCAACCGCCAACCCAACCCAATTTCCAACCGCCATCCCAACCCCATTTACAACCCCCCACCCAACCCTATTTCCAACCCCCACTCACGCAATCACAACCATATGAACATACTCCTAACCAATTCACTCCATTCACACAAACTCATTCACAATCCGAATACCAACAACATCCACCACAATACCACACATACTCCCAGTTTCAAACACCCAATCAACCAATACCCACCCAATCATTTACACCCATCCCACCCTACGATCAGGCAGGCTATCGTCCTGAAATTGCCTCGTCTAGCCAACCACCCCAAACTAACTATGAAGGCATGGGCAACTCTTTTGATTTGGATGACTTAACGGATATGGATCCGTCTGCATGGGCCGAAGTGATACAAATGCTTGATGACGACACGGTGGACCCGACTCCACCACAACGACCACCAAGAAACGTGCGTAATCGAGGATGCGGTACGGGCGGACATTTAAATCGACCGAGTCGTAGAAATTAGTGTACAAGATCTTTCAAATGTAGCCATTTGTATGTGATTAAATTTATTTAATCAAAATTAATTTTTATTTGTTGTTTAGAATTTATCAATGAAAATATTAATTATTATTTATTTATAAATTGTTAAAAATATGAAAATACTAATTATTATTATTTATTTACAAAATTATTATTTTTAAAAAAATTTTAATTTATTAATAATTATTTATTAAATATTTTTAAATTAATTAAACATTAAAATTTTTTTTAAATTTTCGTTTAAGGGAGGCTCCAATGGGTATGGCGCCCCCTTTATAATTTGTAGGGAGGCTCCAACCCCCATGGCGCCCCCTAACAAGTTATAAGGGAGGCTCCATCCCCCATGGTGCCCCCTTGTTAAAAAAATTAAAAAAAAACCCAAACTAGGATAGATTGGAAAATATTTTAAAATGTTGGGTAGAATGGATATATTTGTGTGAAAAGGTGGTTATTTAGGTGAAAAATTCACACTATGGAATCATGTTTGCGGCAGATACAAGAACATCAAATTTATTTCTTAAGATACCAAACACCCCTGTTAGTTTATTGGTAGGCTCCGTGGTAAATTGCATCATATTTTCTATTGGTGCTACATGCTTGCACAAATTAACTAACATTTTTATTTTCATGGGTATTATACATATAACTATTTAAAGTGGAAATACAGTCATCTTTTTTTCAAATTATATGAAAATGACATTCACAATCCTTCTAAAATATTAATTAATTTTATTTAAAATCTATTAAAATAACATTGATGATAAAAAATCATAGGTATGGATGACATTTATCTATCTACAATTTTATTGACTGTCATATATATATATATATATATATATATATATATATATATATATATATATATATATATATATATATATATATATATATATATATATATATATATATATATATATATATTAAATAGAGTATCATTGTCATTTTAACAATCTAAAAGAAAATAGATGTAATTTGCTTTATAATAAAACCACTTTGATGAATTAGCAGAAAAGAAAATAAGAATGGATGATTATAATAAATTATTTAACATTTTTATTTTTATAGGTATTATACAAATAACTTAAAATAAAATTAAAGATTAATTGTTATTCATTGTCAGTGTAAAAAGCTTTATACTGTTAATGCATCACAGTTATCTATTGTGGTATTACTTTTTAAGTGGTTAAAATAAAAGTTATCTATTGGTGCCAGCATGTTTGCACAAATTGTTTGACATTTTTATTTTGAGAGGTATTATACAAATATCTTAAAATAAAACTATTTTTTTCCCTTTCATTTTAGGCATTTATAAAAAATATATACAAATTATAAAATAATATAACTTAAAAATTAACTTATGAAATGATAAAAAATATATAAAAATTCATATTTGTATTTTTTTGAAATTTAATATAAAAGTTATAATAAAACGATAAAATCCCTAAAATAATATTTATAAAAAACAATTAATTTTTTTATTTAAATATTTTTTTTTAAAATTATGTATAATTTTTTATAGTAAAATATATAACATATAAAAATTATTTTAAAAATATAGAAAGAAATTTGTCGCTTTCAAATTAACAGTTAATGGATATATAATTCTCTTGAGACTTTTGTGTTTCAGTCTATAAAGTTTGTAATTCAATAATGTTAAATGAATGTACATTTGAGACAAATTTGTCAAAAAGAAAATTTATTCTGTATCTGAATCACATGCACATATCTCCCCATGAAGTGGATATAGAAAAGAAGAAAGGAAATGGGCATAAAATATCATTTCAATAACCATATTAGTCAATATATACGTATGATCCGTTTTAGGGTTTGGCACATGGACGTTTAAGGGCATTGGTCATAATTTATTTACAAGTTAGGGTTTGAAGTTTTTGAGAGGGATATAATATTAGAATTAGAATACATGTTGTACGCGAATCATTCATAAGAGCGTATAACAAGAAAAGAAAAGTTATGTAAAGTTGAGAGACGTCACTGGTGCAAGGTGTGATGGTGGAGGCATGCATAGGCCTACATAGCTACCATAGCTCACCTTTTTATTCTATCTGTTTTTTTCATTTTTGGTTTCGTTTTCTCACTCTAAGTCACGTCTATGGACAGTTGCATGATTGACAATTTTATAGAAAACATAAATTCTTTTCTCAAAATAAATTCATCTTTATTTATAAAATTGTTATGAAATATTTGTTTATCTTTTAATATAAACGTCTCTGACAAATAAATTTCAATTAGGATGGAACATATTCAGAACAGAAGTATGAATACCTATCATACTTTTATTATTTTTTAATTTTATGATATTAATTCATATAATGTAATTTTAGTTACAAATCAATAATTATTAATTATAACATGTTGAATTTGTATTATTTTTTTATATATTCTACCAATTTAAACATTAAATGGTCTGATGCTTATTAAAGTTTGGAGGAGGACAGTTAGGATTTAAAGAAAGTTTCACTTGTGTGAAATGAAAGGTGGGTCTAAAATTCTGAGTTAAGTGGTCAAATGTGTATAAATATATTAGAGAGGTCCTCTAGGTGTTAGTGATCCAGTATTTGGTGTGTATCTTATCTGCTACAGTATATATAACATTTTTAGGAAAAATAAATTTATCATTAGGAATTTGAGCTCAAATTCACCAATATATAATTTATAAATCCAACATTAAATGTTATCAACTAACAATCTTGATTGGGGTCTAAACCTTTAAATTCAATAATATTCAATAATTGTTGGCTTAGTCATAAAGATTTTTTAAGCTTTGTAGAGAAGGAACGAAGATCAAAGAAAAACTAAAACTTTTGAAAAGTAGGCAAATTAAGATGGTTGAATTCAAGATGTTTTTGGGTGATTAGATTTGAAAGTGAGGGTGTTTATTGATTCGGTTAATCTGAATTAAATTGGAATTCAAATTAAATTGTAGTGTTTGAATTTAGTATTTTTTCAATTCGGACAAGAACCAAATCAAATTAATGAAAATCAAAGACAATTTATTCGAGCATCAGATTTTTTATTTTCTATCAGCAAATCTATCTACTCAAATCAATCATAATTAGTTATCATAAAAATTATTACCAAACATTCAACTTCGACAAGAAAAAAAAGTAAAATGCCTTGTGTGAATAAATTATGCTATTTTAATTTCTTATTAGGAAATTATTAAGGTATTGTGCTATCTTGAGTTATATAATATTGAGTTATATTATAGGTTCAAAAGTCTTTGTTAGATGTTTTTCTTGTTAGATATTTTCGACTCTATTATGGAAAAATTGTTAGTTTAGTATTTATAATTGAATACTATTCATATTATATATATAATTTTAAAATATTATGAAAAATTAATTTTTGTAAATAAGTTTTTTTTCCAAATATTTTGCATTTTCTTAAATAATACCCTATCAATCCAATCCAAACCAACTTGTTGTTTTTTGGTTCGGTTTTGTTTGAGTTTTATCTCAAAAATTTGCAAATCAGGTCCAAATCAATCCATATAAATATAATTAGTTTGAGTATCAGATTTTCTTTAAATCGAACCAAACTGCGAACACCCCTATTTGAAAGTTGAAGATTCAGTAAAGGAGTTGAATGAACTTGACAAAGATCTGAGTAATGACTGTGGTATTATAAATATGGAGATTAATTGTTAAGAAGAGGGCAGAGGCGTTAAACGAAATGCGAAAGAACTTAACTCTTATGGAGTGCTTATTAAGACAAAAAAATCTAGACTGACTTCGATAAAAGGAGAGTTCAATACTGAATTTTTTTTTATAATGTGATGAAAGAAAGATAGGAGGAATTTCTTATCTTTTGTCAATACGGAAGGGGGAAGAAAAAAAAAAGGAGGAGGTGAAAGATGTAGTTAGAAGACACTTTGAGAACAATTTCATAGAGTTGAACAATTATAGACCTTTGATTGAAGGGTTAGATTGGTTTGGTTTATCTGAAGGAGATATGGTTATTTTATAAGATGATTTCTTAGAGAAAGAGATCAAAGAGGAAATTTGAAATTGTGACAGAAACCAGAGCCCTGAACTGAATGATTTTAGTTTTAGCTTTTTGAAGAATTGATGGGAGAAAGTTAAATTGGATGTAGTTCGATTGTAAAGGATTTTCATGCTAATGTTAGGCTTTCAAAGGCTACAACAACATCCTTCTTAACCCTGATTCCTAAGACTAATAACCCTCAATAATTACATGTCAATATGTTTAGTTATCTATATGCAAAAGATTCTAGCTAAAATTTTGCAAGTAGATTGAAACGGATCTTAGGCAAGATTATCTCTGTGAATCAATCAGCTTTTGTGCCAGGTAGAAATATTTTTAATGGCGTCTTGGTGGTTAACGAAATTGTGGACTTGGCTAAAAGAGAAAAGAAGGAGGGTATGGTTATGAAAGTTAACTTTGAGAGAGCTTACAATTGCATGAGTTGAAGATATCTAAGATTTTTGTTCATCAAGTTAGGGTTTAGTGTTAAATGGAAGTCATGTATGGGAGTAACTATTTTCCCTATCACTATGTCTGTTTTGGTAAACGAGAGCACTACCAAGGATTTCACAATTGGCAAAGGGATAAGACAATAAGATTCGTTATCTCTTTTCCTAGCAGTTGTTTTGAATGAATTTAGAGGCTTCTAAAGCGAATGGAGATGTCACTTTTGATATCCTTCAGTTCGGCGATGACACAATCATCCTTGGAGAGTGTAGTTGGACTAACTTGTTGAGTGTTAAGGCTATTTTGAGAGGTTTCGATTTAGTTTCTGGATTGCATGTTAATTGTTTCAAAAATAACATTTATGGCGTTAACGTGAAAAATAATTTTCTTCATATATCTTTTTTTTTGTACTACAGTGTAGACAATTTTCCCTTTTAATTCTTGAGGATGTAGGTTGGATCTAGTCATAGGTGAGTAAGCTAGTGGAGGAAAGTTGTACATATTGTGAGGCAAAAGTTGTCTAGTTGGAAAGGTAGATATTTTTCTATAGGAGGTAGAATTGTCATGATTAATGATGTGCTAAATTATATTCCCATATACACGATGTCCTTTTACAAAGCTCCAACTAAAGTTTTGAAGGATATTATTAAGATTCATAGTAATTTTCTTTGGAGCGAATCTGATAAAAAATGTGTGTTGTGCTAAAAAAAATGGCGGTCTAGGTTGTGAGAGCAAGGTTCCTTTCTTACTTTGTTTTAATGATGTCAAAATTAGGATATTTTGTACTTGTGTATTTTGGACGGTATCACCTTGTCTAAGCCATGCATTCATAATTTATAACTGTGCATAGAGATCCATATACATGTGTTTAGACATTAGGATCATACACTATGTGAAAAATGAGTTTTGAGTCATTTTTGATGCATTAGGTCGACTCACATAAGGTATAAGTCGACACATAATCAATAAAAATGATGTTTGAAACTTTCTGGCATGCTTGCGCCGACCTAGGACTCCTATAGGTTGACGAACACTGAAATGAAAAAGTTTGAAAAAGTCTTTGCCATGTTTGCATCGATGCAGGGCTTCTGTGTAGGTCGATGCATACTGTAAGAAACAAGTTTGAAATGTCCTGGCATGCATACGTCGATGCATGACCTTGCTGCTGGTCGACGCATAGACTAATTTTGTGTGCAGTTTGGCATTTTGTCTTGTTTAGGTCGACTCACAGCTTCTGTAGGTCAACCTCTTGTGCGTATTCACTCATTTTTCTGTATCTTTGTGTTCCCAAACTCAGTTTTTCTATTACTCATTCATGCACACACACACACACATACACACACACACACACACACACACACATACACACACACACACACACACACACACACACACACACACACACACACACACACACACACACACACACACACACATATATATATATATATATATATATATATATATATATATATATATATATATATATATATATATATATATATATATATATATATATATATATATATATATATATATATATATATATATATATATATATATATATATATATATATATATATATATATATATATATATATATATATATATATATATATATTCTCATATGCATCATTTTGAAACCAACAAGAAAATTGAAAGATACATTGCTTTTCTTTTCATCTTCACTCTCACAATTGTATTCATCAATAATGATACATAATCATCTTTATTGATTTGTACGTTGTCAAGAGTGATAACGTCAAAATGTAGGATTTATAAATCAAGTTTGGGTAGAGTTCAGTGGAATTTTCTTGAATAAAACCATTGGGGTTTTGTCCTTAAAGATCTTGAGGGATTTAGGGTTTTTTTTTGCACAAATCTTTGCATTACAGATTCAGCCGAGTGAAAGACTTGAAGAATGGTGGGTTCGGTTAAGTGAGTAACGGTATCCGAAGGATTATCTTGAAAGATTTAGGGTCAAACATCTTGCGATTGAAATCATCTGAGTGAAAGACTTGAAGAACAGAAGGTTCGATCAAGTGAGTAGCGGTAACCAGAGGTTTGTTCGAAGTGTTTGATGTACTTGATTCGGCTGGAATCAAGGGGAGAGAAGTGGTTAGAGTCAACTTTGACAATTGGGTTAGATTGTTGGTTAGATAGGACTTCTCTTGTACTGAATTTTACAAACAAATATTATACATATCTCAATTCTAGTTTTAGAATTGGGGGCAGACGTACCCAAAATGAGGACGAAAGGGGAACTACCTAAACAAATCGGGTATCATTCTCTCTCTCTCTCTCTCTCTCTCTCTCTCTCTCTCTCTCTCTCTATATATATATATATATATATATATATATATATATATATATATATATATATATATATATATATATATATATATATATATATATATATATATATATATATATATATATATATATATATATATATATATATATATATATATATATATATATATATATATATATATATATCTTTACTTTACATTGCTGAAGTTTGTGTGTGATCAATTATTAGAAATATTTCGATTCATTTGTAGTGTTAAAAAAATGTTGTGAAATATCTCATCAAAATCATTCCACTCGGTTTCGCATATCCGATCTATCCAATAACAGTTCGTTTAGACGAGTTTTGATCCAAGGCCGCTTTCTCACAATTTTTTAAAACAAATTTTTAAGCGCAAATTATTAAAAATTAGTGATCTATTCAACCCCCCTTCTAGATCAGTGTCACCATCTAACAAATGGTATCACGAGCACCGATTCATCTAGTGCTTCACATATAGCTTATTAGAAAATGGATAATGAACCTAAAGGGCGTATAATAGAGCGTCGTTTTTTTAATGGTGAAAATTACAGTTATTGGAAAGATTGTATGCAGATGCATATCAATTTTGTTGATAGAAAGGTATGATATGTTATTCAAAATGGTCCTATTGAAATAACCATGACCAATAGAAGCACAATGGAACGAAGATGATGAGAAAAAGTACAATTATTATTAGGAAGCTAGAAATATTCTCATATCCTCTTTGGGAGTTGATGAATACTATAGGATTTCTCATTCACTACGCCAAAAATGAAGTTTGGCAGCGCAGTAAAGACAACGCTTTATATAAAAGAGCTGCTAAAAGATTTATAAAAAAAAAAAAGAGGGAAAAAAGCACAGACTTTAGAAAGCGCTTTTTAAAAAGCACTGCTAAAGATTGTTATTTTGTAATACAATAGAAAGCGCTTTTAAGAAAGCGCTGCTATAGGGGGGATACGAAAGCACTTTCAAAAAGCGCTGCTATAGGGGGGATACGAAAACTCTTTCTAAAAGTGCTGCTATAGGAGGGGATACGAAAGCGCTTTTGAAAAGCGCTGCTATAGGTCCTGGCTTAGGCAGACTTTAGAAAGCGCTTTCGTAAAACGCTGCTAAAGGTGGAGGTTACGAAAGCGCTTTTAAGGAGAAAACGCTGCTATAAGGGGGGATTACAAAAGCGCTTTAGAAAGAGCTGCTATAGGTATTTAATTTTTTAAAAATTAAACTATATTTTCATTTCAGACTCATGAACTGCAGTACTTCTTTCCTTCTCTCTCTCTCTCTCTCTCTCTCTCTCTCTCTCTCTCTCTCTCTCTCTCTCTCTCTCTCTCTCTCTCTCTCTCTCTCTCTCATGCATGTACGGTTTATTTCCCTCTCAACACTGAACCCTACTCCCTCCGTTGCGCTCCCTCTGTCTGACTGTCGTATCTCCGTCTCTCCGACCGCATCTCCCTCTGTCTGGCTGCATCTCCTTCCGTCTATCTGTCGTATTTTCCTCCGTTAGCAAGGTAAATATTTCTTATATTTTGCTGGTTATGTTGTTGCAAATATTCCTCCATATTCTAAAATTGTATTTCTTAGTCTTTTGGTAAATATTTCTTATGTTGTTGCTGGTTATATTGTTGCAAAAGTTTACGCGACTACCATTATTTGTATAAACCGAAACCATTATTTGCTAGTTATGATAGTACCACAACAGTGTATTCAAGTCCTGTACAATCCTAGTAATGTAAAAATAAAATGAAGTTAATTGTTATGCGTTTGAGAGGATTTAATATTAATGGTAGTAAATTAAGAAACACTGGTGAAAAATAGTAGTGTTATTATAATAGTTCTGCTGGATAAATGGCTGAGGAGGTTTTAGGTGCATCCAATATTTGGTGTGTATCTTATCTGCTACAGTATATATAACTTTTTTAGGAAAAATAAATTTATCATTAGGAATTTGAGCTCAAATTCACCAATATATAATTTATAAACCCAACATTAAATGTTATCAACTAACAATCTTGATTGGGGTCTAAACCTTTAAATTCAATAATTGTTGGCTTAGTCATAAAGATTTTTTAAGTTTTGTAGAGAAGGAATGAAACTCTACTATTATTTTCGGTAGGAAAAATTTTGTCGTCAAAGAAAAACTAAAACTTTTGAAAAGTAGGTTAAGATGGTTGAATCAAGATGTTTTTGGGTGATTAGATTTGAAAGTAGGGGTGTTTATTGGTTCGGATTAATCTGAATTAAATTGAAATTTAAATCAAACAATAATGTTTGGATTAGATATTTTTTTTTTTAATTTGGACAAGAATCAAACCAAATTAATGAAAATTGATTGGGGCATCATATTTTTAATTTTCTACTCCCAAACCCATCTACTCAAATCAATCATAATTAATTATCATGAAAATAATTACCAAACATTCAACTTCGAGAAGAAAAAAGTAAAATGCCTTGGGTGAATAAGTTATGCTATTTTAATTTCTTATTAGAAAATTATTAGGGTATTGTGCTATCTAAGCATAGAGCTATAAAACAATGGTCAAGGGCAAAGATCTACCATAAGATTATCAGTTCTTATTCCCAACCCCTATGGAGTGCCGATGAACTTCGCTACCGCAGCTGAAGGAACCACTTCTCAACCAATCCCAGTTCTAGAAGTTACTGTTGGAGCTATCCCACATGCGCAACCTACTATCATGCAGATCCCTGTTCCTCATACCGAAGATACCTATTGGATCAGTATGACGATGTGCAAAACTATCATGCTACTATCCCCATTGCAAGTCCTGTTGCTACTCAAGATTTAGAAGCTATGAAGATGTGTCGAGATCCAACTGAGAAACTCCGAGTCATGGAGGGGCATAACTCAAATTCTTTCAGTGCTTTGGAATTGTGCTTGGTGCCTGATGTCGTCATTCCTCCCAAGTTCAAAGTGCCAGAATTCTCAAAGTACAAAGGTCTCAATTGCCCGAACATTCATCTGAAGATGTACTGTCTTAAGATGGGTGCATATGCCAAAGATGAAAAGCTAATGATTCATTGCTTCCAAGACAACTTTTCTGAGGCATCACTCGAATGGTATATGCAGCTTGAGCATAATAGTATGCACACTTGGGATGAGTTAGCTGATGCATTTGTTAAGCAATACAAATACAACACCGATCTTGCTCCCAATCATACTCAACTTTAGAATATGACTCAGAAGGACATCGAATCCTTCAAAGAGTACGCGCAACGATGGAGACAGCTAGCTGCAAGGGTGCATCCATTCTTGGTTGACCATGAACTGATTGACATCTTCATGGGTATCTTGCAAGGGCAATACTAAGAGAACCTGATCGGTAGTGTCTCTGCTAGATTCTCTGACTTGGTAATCATTGGTGAGAGAATTGAAGAAGGTTTGAAGAGTGGAAAGATCCAAGGAGGTTCTAATATCCAGGCTAATGCCAAGAAGCCTTTCAATGGATACAAGAAGAAAAAGGGTCCAAAAAATGCCATCTCCGTGCAGAAGGGGCAAGCTTCCCAATAAGCTCCCGCTCATATGCCTTATTAAGTCCCCTAATATCCATATCTGTATGTTGCTGCTGCACAATACGCTCCAATGCCTTATCAGCCAGGTATTCAAGCAATTCAAGCTCAAATGCCACAACAACAGACTCCTCAGCAACAAGCCTATAACCAACAAGGATTTAGTATCCTCCTCAACAATAATAACTACAAGCTGCTCAGCAACAGTAAGGTGCTCGCCAACAGCGTCAACAAAGGACATGGAGGCCAGACAGAGTTTTTGACCGCTTACCAATGATATATGCTAGTATCTTTGCTCAGTTGATGGAGAAAAAGGTTGTCGTTCCGAGAGATTTGGCTCCCCCAACTGTCATTCCTGCCGATTACGATGTAAATGCTCATCATGAGTTTCATAAGGGCGCTCCAGGTCACACCATTGAGAACTGCAGAGCTTTCAAGCACAAAGTTCAAGACATGATTGACAAGGATGCTATCAATTTCAATGGGAAGTATCCAAATGTCATCAACAATCCTATGCCACCGGCCAGCTAGTGCCAACATCAGATCAAGTCCAGTCAAGTCAAGTTCATTCCTCGAAGAAGGAAGTCATGTTGCCATTCCATTATTTGCTTTCTCGTATTTTGTCTTTGTTTGTTTAAGTACTTTATGCTTTGAACAATTTCCATTCGTATTTGGTTTTCATTAATGTATTGTTTATGCATGTTTTGAATTAGTTATGTCGTATTCACTCATTTTATCACAAAGCACTGATACATTTGTTCACTTCACTTTATCAACTGTTATTTAGCATGATTTGAGGGAGGATGATGAAAACGAAATACCCATAATTGCAAACTGTATGCTTTCAGACAAAATCTCGTCAATGATGTATATGCATTGTTTCAAATCCCCAAACGTTGGAGATATAAGGAGTTAATCCCTAGTAAACCAGTTCGAGCCTAGAAGTAGCAGTTTCCTTCAGATATTAAAACCTTTACACTCAAACAGGGGCAGGGTAGTGTTCAGTTAATCCAAACTCCGCACTCGAATCAACAAAGCAAAATTCGGAAGACGGTTGTTCTGCAATGACCCATGACATGGCAGTCACGATCCTCCAACAAAAAAAATTAAAAAAATCAAAAGCCTACTAAGTCAAACACCTCAAAGGGGACTTAAGCAAAAATAAAGGGAATCCCGATGGATATGAGAAGCAAAACCAGTCCATGCAAAAGTTAGGGATCAAAAAACAAAAGCAAAAGAGGCCCTCGAAACCCTCGACAAAAACAAAATAAGATTCAGTGGCCACCCAAATCAAAAAGGGTTACTGACATCCTTCAAAATAAAAATAAGGTAACTGCCACGTCGAGCAAACCTTGAATCATCAAGCTTTCACCGTCAAGACAAGTATGTGCAGGATTAACTGAACGTAGGACTGAAAGTCATCAAGAAGAAGGGGTGGGTATGAATCATACTTTGAGCCTAATATCCTTTGTTTCATAAAATATGAACCAGACCACGCTACAACCCTCAAAAGACCTAATTGTGGCGAGGTTTATTCTGAAAGCATACTATTGCAAGGTTGCGTAAGCTGACTCCTCACATATTTGCTAATCATTAGCATTGGTGTCATTATCCTTGCTCTATCTTTTACACCAATCAAAATAGCACAACGTTTGGGCTAGCAGTCGTTTCGTCTCACTGTCATAGCACTTTAATAAATGACACTTTTTCAAAACTAGCATTGAACTTTGCATTGAGATTACCATTTGTGAATGTATATATTTTTTACAGCAAGTTAGTTCTAGACAACAAGGACACTCCAACAAGGGGCAATCAAGGAGAAACTTGACTTTTAGTGGCTGACACGAAGCAAGGCTGGGGCAAACCATTCAGCAGCTCGAGCAGGGGCGAGTCATTTCAAGGCATCAAAGTTCAATTCCAAATTTCAGAGCTGGTTAATCAGGGGCAAACCATTACCATGTTCAGACTGGGGCAAGACAGGTCATCCTGACCATCAAGCAGAGTTGCAACATTCTCTGAAGCAAGTTCACAAAAAATCATCAAGTACCCAGACTTGGGGCATTCAGAGCATCTTCTTCTGCTTCAATCAAGGCGTTTTCAGTGAACTGCGTATTGAGGAAGTCAATCCCTCCCACCTCCCAAAGTCTAATATATATTGGCAACTACTAAAAGTCCACCACACTGGAGTCCTCCACTCGCACTTAATTTACCTGTCTGCAATCATATGCATCGCATTCGTTAAGCATTTTGTATCATCTGCATACCAAATCATATCATGCTTCCCTAGCTCTTGCATCTCCGCGCGTCAGCATTTGCATCTGCATTTCCATTCGCTATGGAACATTATTATCATCAAGTATTCGCATATGCAAGTCAAGGTCCAGGATCAATCTCGAAGATTTCCAAGACCTTCATCAACCAAGTTAGGGGCATTCTCTGAAAGACCGTGGGCTTCTCCCACGAAGTTGTTCAACCTTTTGTTGGGCAAATTCAAGAGCTTCAAAGTAATCATCAGCCCAGTCAGGGGCATTTCCTACAAGACTGTGGCTTTTCCACACGAAATTCAAGATTACCAAAGCAAGATTCCGCCCAGTTAGGGGCATCTTTTTCAAGACCATGGATGTTTCCTATGACGCATTTCAACCTTGTGGTTGACCAGTTTTCCAAGACCATCATCGGCCCAGTCAGGGGCATATCATTCAAGACCGTGGGCGTTCCCCATGAAGTTGTTCAACCTTTTTTTAGGTAAATCTAAGACAAGACATCAGACAAACTCAGCCCAGTCAGGGGCATCCTCTTCAAAATTCATGGGCGTTCCTCGTGAAGTCATTTCAACCTTCTATCATCAAAATTGTGACCTCCAGGCAAGTCAGTAGGAGTTCCCCATTGATTCATGTCAAACCAATCTTCCTCTTGGGTATTCCCTAGTGAGTGGTATCCAGCAAGCGTGACCTTTGTCAACTGCCTTGCTATCATCCTTTTGGTGATAGCTGAACCTCGTCAGTTCAAACTAGCCTGCATCCTTTTGGTGTTGGTAACCTTCAAATTTTTGTTGTTCTATCATCCTTTTGGTGATAACAACATGTGTGTGTGTGCTTCGCTCAGTCATCCTTTTGGTGGTGGGTCTGTCATCTTGTTGATGTCAGATTATGTGAGTGTTTTTCTCTATCATCCTTTTGGTGGTAGTAGCCGATGTGAGTTTCACTCTGATATTCTTTTGGTGGAGGGTCTATCATCTTGTTGATGTCGGATTGTGTGAGTGTTTTGCTCTATCATTCTTTTGGCGGTAGTAGCCGGTGTGAGTTTCGCTCCGTCATCCTTTTGGTGGGGGGTCTGTCATCTTGTTGATGTCAAATTGTGTGAGTGTTTTTCTCTATCATCCTTTTGATGGTAGTAACCGGTGTGAGTTTTACTCCGTCATCTTTTTGGTGGGGGGTCTGTCATCTTGTTGATGTCAGATTGTGTGAGTGTTTTTCTCTATCATCCTTTTGGTGGTAGTAGCCAGTGTGAGTTTTGCTCTGTCATCCTTTTGGTGGAGGGTCTGTCATCTTGTTGATGTCAGATTGTGCGAGTATTTTGCTCTATCATCCTTTTGGTGGTAGTAGCCAGTGTGAGTTTTGCTCTATCATCCTTTTGGTGGGGGGGTCTGTCATTTTGTTGATGTCAGATTATGCGAGTGTTTTTCTCTATCATCCTTTTGGTGATAGTAGCCGGTGTGAGTTTTGCTCCGCCATCCTTTTGGTGGTGACTCTTGCATTTTTTGAGTTAAGTTAATCAATAGCTTACAGACACAAATTTCTCCGCTACAGAAAAGTGGAGACTCTACTGGGGATGTTCAAGTTCCTAGTGGGTTTAGCCTACTTTGATTTATTTATTGCTTTTTGTTTGATTTGTTTGTTATTGCTTGTTCTGCTTGGGTGCTTGGTGATCTATATGGTGAGATAAGTCCTATACCCAGATTTGAGTGCAATTATGATAGGAGGGTGGTATAGTCTTGTCAGCTTATGTGGAGTAGTCCTTACTAAGTTGACTTAAGATCCCCCACTAAGTGGAGGGCCCTTTGGGATTACTGATGTCTTACGAGTAGTCGTAATTGGTATTACTTTTTTTGACCTGGGAGCCTGATAAGCTGAGGACCTTAGAATCCTTTAACCCATCTTGGCCATATTAGGATGTGGTATGGTGGCTATTCAGATGTAGACTTGAATTAGTTGTTACACGATACCACACTCAGACGAGTTTCTCTTAAGTATATTGTTGGCCGATGAGTAGTCGTTTAAGCCGATAATATCCAAAAGATGGAGTTATGACTCTAGGAACTTTTTAAAACCTTGTTATACAAGTATTGATATAACCTTAGTACATACCATTGTAGGTTGGTTCTTGTACCTTTGGCTCCATGCTCATGCCGAACCTTTGAACCTGTGTGCTTTGTGTGATCTTGTTTATGGGTGTTGCATCTTGCACCCATGCATTCATGGGCATTTTATTTCAGTCAGTTTTTAAGGATCTCAGATATTTTCCTTTGGAAACATCACATATATTGTGATTATGGGTATTGGAAAGAGAAACACTCAGAAGTATGGTTTCTGAGCTCCCGATCTTACATGTTTCAGAAAAATAGTATCCTTGGTAGTTGATCGTCCAGGCTTCAAATCTTGTCATGGGAGACTTCTATTTGTTCTTTCTACCAACATTAAAGACGGAATCCTGAACACCCTTGTGCAATTCTATGATCATGTCTACCGATGCTTTACTTTTCCTGATTATCAGCTCATGCCAACCTTGGAGGAGTATGCTTATTTTTGGGTGTACCGGTTTCTGATAAGGTTCCTTATAGTGGTTTGGAGGAAGTTCTCAAGCCTCAAGATATTTTTGCAGCCACCCATTTGATGAAATCTGATATAGATGCTAATCTAATGTTTAAGGGAGGCATCAAGGGTTTGACTTCTAAGTTCTTGATTGGGAAAGCCACTTTATTTGCTAACCTTGGCCGCACATTGGCATTTGAGGCTATATTTGCTTTGCTTATCTACAAACTATTCTTATTCCCTAACGTTAACAACTTTGTAGATGTTAACGCTATTAGGATTTTCTTGATTGGGAACCCTGTTTTGACTTTACTTGGTGACACATATTTCTCCATACATAGAAGTACTTCTAAGGGGAATGGTACCATCATTTGTTGCACACCTCTGTTGTACAACTGGTTTATTTCTCACTTGCCACAGTCATTTGTTCTTAGGGAGAACAAGAATTGTTTAAGGTGGTCTTAGAGGATCATGTCTCTTACTCATGCTAACATTACTAGGTCTCCTTCTGTTTGTAGGAATGTCTAGATTATTAATAGTTGTGGGGAATTCTCCAATGTTCCTCTTCTTAGAATACAAGATGGAATTAACTACAACCCGAGTTTAGCTCGCCATCAGCATGGCTATATGTTGAAAGATATGCCTAAAAATATTCTATTAGAGGGTTTGTTTCTTCATGGAGGGAATGAATCTCTTAGTTTGAGGAGAAGAATGGCTCATGCTTGTACTAAGATTCATATGATGGGTAAAGGAGATCTTGGGAGAAAATTTTGCATTGCCTTGGAACCTTATACGCTTTGGGTGAAGAAGAGAGCTAAAGAGCTTAAAATGCCTTATCCTTTTGAGAAACCCATGACTACAGTGTTCAATAAGCCACTCGCTGTTTCTTTTGATGATGTGAAGACTCTTCAAGATGTTTTAGCTAAGATGAAATAAGAGAAAGAGATGTGGGAAAGTAAGTTTTATGCTTCTGACAAAAAGAAGACGGAGTTGCAAAAGAAGATGAATGAGAAATATGTCTTGATTGGGTTGCTTGAGCGACGCATTGTGAAGAGACATGCAAAGGATTTATTTTCCTCTACTACTTCATCATCACATCCTCCTACTTTCGGTGCTTGGAATGGTATCATGGATCAGCTCGTGTTAGAGAAGACCACCATGACGGACAACTCTGAGAGAGAGATTAAGAGACTTCAAAAGAAGTATCAGCTCAGATCGTCATCAGATGCTCTTTAGGACCTAGCTTTTTCTTATTGAATTTTGATCTTATGTAACTTGTACTTCCAAGTGTAGCTCTTCATAATATCCAATGAAATGAGATGTTCATCAGTATTTTAAAAAAGTTTTATTTCTTTACGATGTTTGTAGCTGCTTTATATCTTAAAGATCCTTGAAAACTGATTAAAACTTTTGCATTTTGTATTTTCATTCGCATCATTGTGCATTGTATTTTTCCTTTTCCAGGTGTCTTATTTGTTTCTTTTGGTCTTCATTCAGCCAAGCTGTTGCACCAATACAACACTTGAGCTAATCTCAAGAAAAAGATGGGTCAGTTGCAACAAGAGAAACACGAGCTTCGTGAGGAAATGGCTACTTTAAGGGATGGCATGGAAAGGCTCTCTGCTTTGGTTAAAACTCTAGTTGTTTCTCATAATCAACCTTCTCCTCATATTTCTCAGACTCCACATCAAAGGACTATGATTTCTAAAATCATTTCAATACCCATTTTTGTGGCTCCCATTAGCGCTCCCAGTAATTTTACCGAGTATTGTATCGAAGAAGGTGTTTGGAAAGGATGGTTGACCAAAGAAAGTGGTCCTTCTAGTAGTTCTAAGAAGTATAGAAATGGTCTTTCCAAGAAGAAAGAACAAGCTGCTAACACTATTTTGCAAGAAAAGCGTAGAGGATCTCGTAACAAAAGTAAGCAACAATAACACATGGCTCAGTTTGATCCGATCCCGATGTCCTATTCTGAATTGTATCCTACTTTAGTGCATAGGAATCTGGTGCAGGTGAGGTCTCCACCTGCTGTTCCAAAAGATATTCCATGGTGGTATAACCCAAAGGCTCGTTGTGCTTTCCCTCAGGGTGCACCAGAGCATGATCTTGAAGATTGTTTTCCTTTGAAACATTAAGTGCAAAGCGGTACTCTATCTTTCAAAGATTCTAGACCCAATGTACAAAGATTCCATTTATCAACCCCAATTCCAACCACATCATACACAACAAAAGATTGATCAACAAAAATGTGTTCAAATGCAAATGCATTTTGATCTGATTCCAATGACGTACGTGGAATTATATCCTGTCTTGATACAAAAGAATCTTGTGAAGACCAAGTCTTCGTCTGCTGCTTTAAAAGATATTCCATGGTGGTATAAACAAGAGTCTCGGGAAAGGAAATGATCAGAAAAAACCTGCGAAAAGGGAATAAGACAGGTCACCGCAACCAAATCTTGGGTTCGGGAGTCGGTTACGCAAGGGGAAGGTGTTAGCACCCCTCACATCCGTCATACTCGACGGGATCCATGCTTGTCGTCTATCTAAAAGGGTGATTGAAAATAACTAGCTAAAGGCTCAAGGACAAAAGAAAAAGAAGTGACTCGGAAAAGCATCGGCGCTTTGTGCCTACGTATCTCATCTGAAGTGTGAAGTCAGAGTCAACGTAGTTCGGCTAACTACGGGTGAAAAGGAAGGAGGTTGCTCGCCAAGACATCGCGTCTTGTACCTACGTACTTTCATCTAGTATGAAAGATCAGAGAAAATGTAGTTTGGGCTAAAATGGAACACAGGTTTGTTCAACTGTTTTACCCGAGTAGGGTTAACAATCAGTTCTAGCAGTTTGGTGTATGCAGCTCGACCATTGGAGACTTAGGCGTTACCGTTTGCGATAGAACTAAGAGTTAACAAAAGTCTCCTTATGAAAATTATTTTCCAAGATTAAAGGCCCCAAAGGGCAAAAAGGGTTTGAATGATTTGTTTTTGTGTTTTTTAGAGAAGAAGTGTTTTTGAATTGTTTGCAACTCATATCGCACTAGAGACTATGACTTAGGAGTGAATGCGTCGTATATCACCCAAAGGGTGCTACACTAAACATCCAAGCCATTGAAGGGAAACCCCTCAACAACCCTTTCCCAAGTGCTTAAGGCTCGTAACGCACAATAATCATTAACCTTTATTAGGTTTTTTGTGATTGTTTTGAGATGAGAAGAGAAAGGACACTAAAGGGGGACTAAACTCAAACCTAAAGTTGTCATGCAATGGTGATCCTAAGATTGAGATAAGGGAATGCTACATAATGTTATCATACATGGTTAAGATCCTAATGTCTATCATAATCTCCCTTGAACAAGAGAGATTAGAGATACTAAGGGAAAGGAGACAAAAGAGGGAACAGAAACAACATAAACATGCAAGGATGCAAACATGGAATGCAAATGAGGGAGGAAATTAGTGTGGGGCAGTAGCCTCCACAAGCTCATCTCAACTCAAGCAACAATATGATAAATGCAAGAGATTAAAGGAAAGTAAATGCACCGAAAGAAACACACAAGTGCACTAAAATGGGATGAAATGGCCTAAACCATTCAAACATCAACCATAATGCCAAAACTTAAACACAAATGAAAGGTAAAGAAAACTTAAAACAAAGTGAAGATGGGAGGCTATATGAGGACAACAAGGAACTCATAATGTGCACTCAACCATGAGAATCACAAGAAAGGTACACAAGAAAGCACAAAGAAAGTCCTCATGGATTCATCATTCTAGGCTTGCTTCACGTACCTCCAAAGGAGGGACCAAGCTACCTTAATTGAGATTCCAAAGTCATTGGACAGCAAGTGACATGAAATAAAAGTTCTCAAAAGCAAAAGCAAGTAAACCATAAGAAAATGCAAGCAAATTCCCAAAGGAAAGCAAACATGTTTCACATAGAAACCCTAATTGGAAACTCAAAAGCAAGCAATCAAATGAACAAGCAAAATACAATATAATGACCTAAAAATGAGCAAACATCATCCTTAACATGTTAACAATATGAATCAATAGGCATTGAGATCTCAAAGGATCCAAAAATGTCATATCCAAGTCAAACTAGGTCAAGATGCATATATGAACCTCCCTTTGGGGTAACTTGACTTACAAGTTACTCTAAAAATAGGAAAATGATTCAAAAATTATCAAATAAAATAGAAGAAGCTCATAAACATGTTGTAAACCAGAGGCCAAAAGATTACAATCAAAATCAATTTACAACACTACCAAAGAAATTGATTCACAATGGTGTTCCATTGTGAATGAGGATTGTCAAGGGTCAAAAGTCAACTCAAAAGTCAACCAATAGGGCAAAATGGTCCTCAAAAATTCATCAACTCATCATTGATATGAGGATTGAATTTTACTCATTGGATCAAAAGGAAATGAGAGAATCAAAATGAAAACTAAAACATGTCAAGACTTAGGTCAAATAAAACGCTTCTAATGTTAAATTCCATTTTTAATTGAAAAATAATTCAAAAAATAAAATAAAAATTTCCTAAAATCATAGGACATCCCAAGGAGTCTAAAACATATTTTTGTGGAATTTTATCACTCTTGGAAGTATTTTAAAATGATTTAAATCTAAACAGATATAAAATAAAAAGAAAAAGAAAAAGAAATTAAAATAAATAAAAGCTGGGTGCAAATAGCAACCCAGCAACGTTGGAAATCAAATGGGCCAGCTCAGGGGGGTGCAAACGGCAAGCCCAATCCAACAGAAATAAATAAGAAACAAAAATGTGTGTGTTGGGTGTGGTGAGTCAACAGAGGACCATGGTGGAAAGCAATAATGGCCCTTGGATCAAAAGGTAATCATATCCAAGGGACCAGATCATGCCATGTCATTTAATGAGATTCAAGCTTGATCTGGTGTGTGTGGTCAAAGTGAGTGCATCGTGTGTCTTAATCATGTCCATGCAAATGAAAAGTAAATGCATCAAATGGACAGAAATAACACACGTGGATCTGGTTGGATTTAAAAATGGAGGGAGAACCAGACGCCGGAGCACAGTGGCTCTGGTCGTCTTCTCTGGTGAGACCTTCACCGTGAAACACGAGCCAAATGCAGGTGCATCAAAAATCCATCAAATCAAGCAAATTAAAATCCAAAATTGATCTCCAGGTTACGTGGATCATGAATCCAACACTCATTTTCATTGATCATGCTTTAATAAGACAAAACGAAAAGAAAAAGAAATAAGCTCAAATGAAAAAAGTTAACAAACAGCTATGAAATTAATCCAGAAACCAACTACACATCAAGAGGTTTACAAATATATAAAAATGGCGCAATATAGATGCATAAACAGTGAGATATTTGGATTAAAAGAAAACCTAGAATCAAGCTTCCACAGTGCTCAGTTTGTTAGTGAAGCTTACAGTAAACCACCCAGAAATGTTCTATGAGTCTCAAGGAAACTTTTGAAATCTTTGGTTTGGGTTGAAACTTAGTGAAACTTGAAAAACGATTTTGACTTTTTCCTTGCTTTCTCTCAATTTGTTCTTGCTTAAATTCTCACCAAAATATGTTCTGAAGGCTTGTGAACAATCCTGAGAATATGTATGATGGATTCTGATACCAAGTAGGTCCAATTCTATGTTTCTTAAGCCCAATTGAATTTCACTTTTTTCACCTTATGGCCATTTCAATAGTGCACGAAAATCACCTTGCCCAGCTGTAAAAATGGCTCAGCTAGCTTGCCTCTGAGGTAGATTGATCCAAGGGTTGAGAATGGCTCCTTAATTTAATCTTATGGCATGTTTTGGATGTGTTACTTAATCTTGAAGTAAGCTTGAAAATGGCCACCAAAATGAGCTCAAATATCAAATCCAAAGTTTGAATTGTGTTTGAGATGTATTTGTCACTCAAAAAATGCACAAGGTTGGTACAAAATGATCCCAAATGATTTAAATTTGATTTTCCCCTTTTAAGGCCTTTTTCATGGAAATTTTTTTAGGGATTCTTCAATCCAAGCCAAACCTTTGATGCCTTGATGGTTGTTTGAGAAAATGACCCCATTTGGAGCAAGTTTAAAGTTGGAAAGATTTCCATTTGAAGTGTGCAAAGTGGTGAAATTAACCCATAATGAAAATGACCTGTAATCCTGCTTTCCCAAAATACCTCTGCCTTGCAAGCCTCATAACTTGAGTTCTACAAATAAGATGAAGGACTTCTAGTACTATTTTGAAAGCTATGATCAAGAGGAATAACTTTCATGTTCATTAAAAGTTGAGTAGAAACATCCTTCTAGGTCAAAAATGGCTTAGAAGTTGGTTGACTTTTGTTGACCAAAATCACATTCATCTGAGGACCTGTAACTTGTCTGCTTCATAAATTGAGTTCTATAAATCCAATTAAGGACTTCTAGTACTCAAACGAAATCTAGAAACATGCTCTACAAGTTTCATGTTGGGGTCAAGATGAGATGAGACTTGTATCTTGAGATAGATGGTCTTGAAGTTAGACAATAAATAGGGGATTTTACACTTTCAGGCTTAGAAACCCTAGCTTAGTAACTTCTCACACTCTTGATTCTTGATGAATTGATCTTGAAATGATATCTCATGTATCTCAAAATAACATACCATGACCATAAAGACTTGGAATTGAGTATTGATCTCCTTCAATTTTATAGTTGACTTAGGGTTGACCAGATGAAAACCCTAATTGCACCATCTTCAACTGTAACTCTTCACACTTGGTGTAAACACTTGAATGAACTCCACAATGACCTACAAGACCTCCAATGAGCTTAAATGATGATCTCCCTCCATAACCATGGGCTTGTGATCCTCAGATGACCTTCAAATCGCCTCCTAGACAGGAGGTGAAACACATACACTTATCTGCCTATCCAAAGGGCTTTGACTTGTCTCTGGTGATGATAACCCTCCTGTTGACTTGAATACAAACTCTTGATTAGGCATAGGACCCTTGGAAAATTCCTCTTGTTATACGCACATCTTTTGATCCCCTGTAAAGTGCAAAATGCTATGCAATGCAATATGCTAGAACAATGAAATGAAACATAAACCAAGTATAGAAAAGGTTGGGCAAATTTTGGGGTACAACAGAGACTGTTGTTGTTCCTCCTCCAGCTGACAATGGCACTCCTCATGCCAATGCTATCCCAACAATTGTTATTCCTCCGAACAGAGGTAATCCACCGGGAGTTCATATCCCAAGTGCAGCCGGCGCTATATATGGAAATGCCGGTCCTCAGTGGGAGGAGGACGAACAGGATGATATTTTCTCGATGAGGGATTTAGAGACGGGCTTGCATTTTGATGCAGACAAGAGGTTCAAAATGATAGAGGAGAAAATGAGGAATTTGGGGAATCAGAATTCTCGTGGTCTCGATATGTCTAACTTAGGACTGATCCCAGGTCTGAAAATTTAGTCGAAGTTCAAGGTACCTGACTTTGACAAGTACAAAGGAACGACCTGTCCCAGAGTACACCTTCGATCCTACTACATGGAGATGTCTACGTATTCTGATGATGAAAAGCTGTTAATGTACTTCTTCCAAGGCAGTTTATCTAGACCGTCTTTAGAATGGTACATGGGCTTTGAAGGGACCAATATCAGAAGCTGGAGAGACCTTGGGGAGGCTTTCGTCCGTCACTATCAATACAATAGTGATCTGGCGCCAAATAAGGTTCAACTACAGAATTTGTCTCAGCGCAGTAATGAGGGGTTCAAAGAATACGCATAGAGGTGGCGTGAATTAGCTGCAAGGGTTCATAAGAGTGCTCTTAGCCATAGTACAGTTTACAAGTGGCATCTCTTTCAACTTGATTCCAACACATCCTTTTTGTATGGAGATCCCAATGAAGAAGTTTATATGAAACCCCCTGGCTTGGCACTGTCTCATCATGATCTTGTGTGTAAATTTCAGAAGTCCTTATATGGTTTGAAACCGACAAGTAGACAATGGAATAACAGACTCATTGACACACTTACATCATCAGGATACCATCAACCTAAAGCTGACTACTTCATATTCACCAAGAAATAACATAAATGATGCATAGTTATCCTTGTCTATGTTGATGATTCGATTTTAGGTGGCACCGATCTTGATGAAATCACCCACATTAAAACTCTTAGATAACAAGTTCAGCATCAAAGACTTAGGAGTATTGAAATACTTCTTTGGATTTGATGTTGCTAAAACTCGTGATGGAATTTCACTTTGCCAAAGGAAGTATGCTCTTGATTTAGTTCATGATGCAGGAATAATTGGAGCTAAACCTTGCAATACACTAATGCAACCACATTTACAACTGCACAAAACCTATGGCCAACCCTTGTTAGAACCTACAGCTTATAAACGTCTGATTGGGAGATTGATGTATCTCACTCATTCAAGACCTGAAATTTCTTATGTAGTAAGCAAGTTGAGTCAATTCCTTAATGCCCTTACTGATAAATGTATGTCGGCAGGTCTACATGTGCTTTGATGTCTCAAAAACTATCCAGGCCAATGACTATTTTTCAGCTCATCATCCACACTATTTCTCAAAGGGTTTTGAGATTATGATTGGGGAGTTTGCCCTGATACTCAAAGATCCAAATCAGGCATATGTTTTTTCCTAGGCAAGTGACTTGTCAGCTAGAAAAGCAAGAAAGAAAATATTGTGTCTAAGTCCTCATCTGAGGTAAAATATCAGGCATTGGTCCAAGCAACATGTGACAGTCAATGGCTTTTATATCTGCTCAATTTTTTTAACTCTAGTTTGATATGCCTATCATCATCTACTGTGAATGCTTCAGCTTTGCACATTGTCGCTAACCCAATATTTTATGAAAGGACAAAACATATCGAGATAGATTGCCACATGGTTAAAGACAAAGTTTGAGCAGACGCAGTCCACTTAATGCATGTAACTTCAAAGGAGCAGGTGACTGATATAGTCACAAAATATCTACATCCTAGACCATTCTACAATTTACAAAGCAAGTTAGGAATGATTGATATTCATTTTAGCTTAAAGGGAGATGTTGAAGAGAGAGAGAGAGAGAGAGAGAGAGAGAGAGAGAGAGAGAGAGAGAGAGAGAGAGAGAGAGAGAGAGAGAGAGAGAGAGAGAGAGAGAGAGAGAGAATTAGTTAGTTAGTTCATGTAACAAACTCTGCCTGTTTCTGTTTTGATAGTTGGAAACAGTTGAAATATATTTCTAACTAGTTACTTGTTATATAAGCAAATATGTCATATTGTAATAGCTACTTTTATAAGTAAAGAATAAAGCATTTTTTTCATCTTCTTCCTTCTTCCATGACCATGTATCATGCTTAGCTAAAGCTTTAACCATTTAAACCAACATAAACTGCATGTGAAATGCAATAGTTACTATATTTAGTTAAAGATTTTAACATCAATTAACTCATATTTCTATGAATGAACTACTTCACTTCTTGTCACATTGTTAAGGACAAAATTCAATTAAGTTTGCTTTACTTGTCTAAATCTAGCTAATAGCAAACTGCATATGTGTTTACTAATCTCTGCATCATTTTCATTTCTACAATTTCTTTTACCAAATTTGGCATGTGAAACATCCATAAAGAGAGATGTTATATAATATTAATGGGAAATACAATAGTGTGTCTTTTATTCATATTAAACTATTCTCTCATCTCTCTTTTTGTCTTATCTTCACAAAGATAATTTAGATTCTTAAAGAATGCCCTAAGACTACCTTTTAACATTTTCATTTCATAATTAATACCATCAAGACTCTTCTCTATATATAGTAATAAAAAGGTACCTATTAATACAACTTTATTTAGTAATTTTTGTTTCTTTTTGACCTATTTTTTTATACTAATCTTGAAGAATTAATAGTGCATAGATTTACTCGGATTGCATAGGTAATATATTTTACTTTTAGGTAAAAGTAAAAAGACATTCAAATAAATCATCTTTTAGACAAATAAAGCAATGATAAACATATAGTGTATACTTATGAATAGCCCAGATATGGCTATAAACACTGTTATAAGAGGCTTTAAGGAGACAAGCTGCTTTAATGAACGTGTTAAAATATGAAATCAACATTAAAGCATACTTTAGTTGAAGTTAATATCACAAAGTTATCATTAGTATTTACTTTATAGGGTAGTAGATAAGTAGATATATTACTGGATTCTCCACTTTGAAAAAGGCTTGTGGTTGACTATAGAGTCAACTTATATTATGGCTGAAATAACAATGAAAAATGAACTAGTTACTTTGTTTCTGGCAAATAGTTATGGGGCAAAAGCACCAATAACAAAACGAAAAGTGTCTGTTATAACAGGTTGAGCTGCATGTGGGGGCCATTATTATTTTACCGTACGTTTATTACTTATTTTGCTGGATGATGTCCGGAAGATGATTCTATTTTTCTTTTCTTTTTATAGATAAAAAAGAGGGCCTAACTGGTTAAAGAAAAAACACAAAAAAACAAACTAAGAAAATTCTTACAGGCTTAGGGGAAAGAGACCTGAAGTTATCTATCATCAACTTATTAGGAGGAATGCAGTAAAAGATGGGTAAATTCATATTGAAAATATTGTGACTGAAATTTGTAAGTTAATTTGGAGAAGTGCAAATTATTTTTCACCAATTCTTAAATTCTCTCAACTAAAGTTGTGAGTGATCTTGTGTAATTTCTTGAGTAACTATGTTTATTAAGATCTTAAAGTCACACTCCATCATATTAACATTGATTGAATTAATACATATGTTACAGAAATATTGCATAGCTTAGTGTTTGTAAACAACCAAGTGTTAGGTTAATTATTTAAAAATATTGCATAGCTTAGTGTTTGGAAAGAATCAGGTGTTAGATTAATTATTTAATTAATTAATATGAATTGATATAATTAATTATTAATTAATTATATTATAGTTTATTATTATTAAATATTAAAAAGATAAATTGTTTGATTAGATTTTGTGTCTGAATGGACTCTGATAGGTTGAATTATTTAGTTAAAGTTAATGAGAGATTTTTCTCCTCAACCGATTAATTATTTAAGTGTTTACTCATTAGACAATTAACATATTTTAAAAATTTTAAATAACAATAAAAATAATAATTTCTCGTACTTATGATGATTATCTCTCAAATCTTACAAGGTCATCATTTTTATTCTTATTGATTATTCTTTAATATAATAATTTGCTATAATTTATATTTATGAATTATTAATTATATATATGTTAAAAATATTTCAATTGATATTAAAGCCAAATAAATATATTTTATAACTATTATGAAAAATATAATACGAACATGTTAGAAAAATATTATGCTACTTTACTATATATGGAAATGATATAATTTATGATTAGATTAGATTATTTTATGCAAATAACCTGTTTTTTAATCTATGATTAGATTTTTGTTATTCAACAAATTTAAAAATTGTGTTTTTATTTTATTTTATTTGAGTTGTAAACACAAACAATTTAAACTTGTTATATTTTCTTAAATATACTGTAACATGTTAAATGCGATCTTACTACTCATATTTGAATGAAGATGACCAAATCGACAACAGTCCGTTGTAGATACTAGCATGCAAAGTTTTTAAATGTCAAATATTTTATTAGTTTAGTCAAATAATTAATAATAAATATCCAATTTTTAGTACAACTTTTTAAATTTTTATTTTATTAGTTTAGTCAAATAATTAATAATAAATATCCAATTTTTAGTACAACTTTTTAAATTTTAGCTTTAGAAGTATTTTATCTTAATATGTTTTAAGGATAAATGATAGTTTTAATTATTATATTCCTAGTTTTTCTAATACACTTTCTTATATCACACTCTTGCTATTATTGAAATATGCATCATTAAGAAAATGATTTTTTGTTCTATGTTCGTGTACATTATAATTCGTGTACTCTATCGGTATTATAATTTATTGGTGACATAATATTTACACATTGTTATATATTGTTGAAACAAATAGTTAATAAATAAGAAATTATTTTAAACACATGTAATACTTTACGAAATCCAATCATTTATTTTAAATCTTTTATTAAAATGAATTTCAATTCTCTAAGTATTAGCTAAGTGATGGACATATCTTATTAGTGTGACATTACTTGACATAATCATTGTGTGATAGATAAAATAGTTGAATATTTTATTAATTTTTTTAAAAAAAAACTCTTAATTTTAAGTCAACTATTATTCTATATCAAGTGGGAGAATTCAACATGCCAATGGTATAAAATTGAGAAACAAATATTATTTAATTATTACTTTATAAAGACTTATGTTGAGGATATTATATTCTTTGTTAGTAATAAATTTTATTATTACTTGCGATATATTCTCAATAATAGTTAAAATTAAGTCTCATATTTTTTTTCGCTGTGTATAATATAATATGTTTCTCAAATATGTATGATTATAATTGTAGCATTTGAGTTTTTTGAGTGAGTTATTAAGATGGTGAATATAATTTTATATTTTATTTAAAATTATAAGAATTTGATCTCACTCAAATTATGATAAACCTTTAATATGAGGATCATACTCTTTTATATAAAATTATCTAAACAATAATATATTCTATTTAAGTGCAAAATATGTGGTTGAATTTATAAAACTCTAATTATGATATATTATACAACCACTTCTCTCTATAATTTTGCACTAAAATAAAATTAGTATCCAATTGTATAATCATATTATTTAATAATAGTAAACTATGATAAATCTTTATTTTATTAGATCAGTGGGAGCGCATGTGCACTTAATTATATAATCTAAATTTTTTAAATTTTATTCTCATATTGTCATATATTCTTGCATGTGTTATAAAATATAACATATTTTAAGAAGACTTCAAAATATATAATAACTCTAAGAAGTCTTATTTTATATATATATATATATATATATATATATATATATATATATATATATATATATATATATATATATATATATATATATATATATATATATATATATATATATATATATATATATATATATATATATATATATATATATATATATATATATATATATATATATATATATATATAAATCTCAAAAAATATCATAATTTGATGTTTATTTCGATATTGAAAAGACATAATAATTCTTTAGCATGCAGTAATATTGTATTATTCTATCTTCAATAGTCCATATTTGTCAGATCATAATATGAAAGTACAAGTAAATATCAATACTTATATCAAGTATGATATTGTATTATGAAGGTACTTATGATTAAATGTAATTACTCTCGTAACAAAGCATCCTTATATGTTATTACTATTTTTAGACCTACATGGATATTCGATGACCTATAATTTAAAACTCATTAGTATAATCACTAATCATAAACTTATACACATAAGTAAGTCTTATCATATTTTGGATTGGTAAGAGTTTATCAATAGTATTTTCATATGCTTGGGTCATTCTTTATAACATATTACTCTTAACTTAAATATGTTACTCTAAATTCACAATTATTTATATAAAGTTGTGAATTTTAACATGTATGATTTGTCTTCCCTATCAGACACAATTTTCGCAGCGTTGAAATTTATTTCTTTTTTAATGATTAGTGTTTTGACCATTATTGATATTCTAATATTGAAATCAATACTTTTTAATAATTAATTATTATCATCCAAGTAGGAGATTTTTAGATTAATTATTTAATTAATAAAATATAAATTGACATAATTAATTATTAATTAATTGTATTGTGGTCTATTGTTATTAAACACTAAATAAATGAATTGTTTGATTAGAGCTTGTGTCTGAATGGACCGTGATGGATTGAACCATTTAATTAAACACAATGAGAAGTCTCTGGCTTCACCAATTTAGTTATTTAAGTTTCTCCCCATTATATAATTAACATACTCTGAAAACCGTAAACAACAATGAGGGTAGTAATCCTCTCATATTCACTCTCCTGATGGTTGTCTCTTAAATCCTACAAGATACATCATTCTTATTGTTATTGATTATTCTTTAATATAATAATATGCTATAATTTGTATCTATGAATTATCAATTATATATATATATATATATATATATATATATATATATATATATATATATATATATATATATATATATATATATATATATATATATATGTATATATATATATATATATATATATATATATATATATATATATATATATATATATATATATATATATATATATATATATATATATATATATATATATATATATATATATATATATATATATATATATAAAATCCTTTACGAGGGAGATCGTATATGCACTCAAGTACTTTGTTATAAGATGCATAATAACTGGTCAAATACGTTTTTCTAGCAAATAGGGTGACTTGTCTTACAAGTAACTTATATATTGCTATTTGATTAAAAAAATTGTGAGACACGCCATTTGCTTCGCCTAGAGAAAATGACAAGGAAAAGCAAGGAATTACTCAAAAGAATCAAGATATGCCTTAAGAAACCCTACAAATATTACTCACTTTAAACATGCCTAAGTGCCATAAAAATTATTATTTTGGGTGTTTTCTTTTTACATACAGAAAATAGAGATTATCATGAACATTTTGCAAAAAGAATGAGTCAAAAATGATTAAAAAAAAGTGAGAAAGTTATGATCAATTAAATTTGCAAAGAAAAATGAAGAAATTAAGTGGTAAAAATAAGGAGATGGCCTCCCTAAGACTTTAACTCACGCCACTCAAATTGCATGTTAAAATATTAACCAACTTAACTATGACGCACATGTGATAATATGGGGAGAGGAAAAATATATATTTAGAAAAAGCTTCAGAAATAATAAGAAAAGGCGCAAAACAGAAAAAGGGTGGTGAGGCAGACTCGAACCCAAGACAGGGAGGACAAGAGAGTATTATAGCGCGCATGTTAAATCACTCGGATGGTGATACATCCATGTATCAAAACACACCTATTAATACATAAAGCTAAGTATAATCTGAGGCTAGACCACACAAAGGGCACCATGGTTGGTTTCTTGACCAAGAAAATCAGGTTTTGTGTTATTTGCAAAACCAATCATAACTTGTCCTATACTTAATAAAATTCAAAAATGTAAATGTTGATATTTGTAAATATATATAGTGTTAAGAATATTTGTATATAGAATAGTCCCACATTGACTATATCATGTAATTGGTTATAATCTATCTATATATAATAATGTCTCCGTAGTGCTTTTCAAGACACACGGTTTATTCAAATGTCTCTTAGTCTCTTGTATTTCAACATGGTATCTAGAGCCTGCTAAGAGGCAATTCTTTCTTCGCTGTGCTTTACCCGGTTGATCCACTGTCTTCTGGTGAGAAATTTTTTTAAATTTTTTTTTTTTGCAAACCGTGTTGTCACTCCGATTTGCCTCACTTTTCAAAACTCTCCGGTGACCACCCCTCCGCCGTTACTGTTTTGGCAAAACTTCCGGCGACGTTTTGGAAAGCCGATCCCACCATCAATTTTCAACATTCTCCAGTCGTAACCGCATAGTCTCCGTCGTCGCTACTATTCTCGACGACCTTCCAGCAAACTTTTTCATCGGCAGAAACCTCCGCACACGCCCACACGCGCCACCTCCGTCTCCGCGCGTGGGCATCAAGCGCCGCCACCTGAATCGTACGTGACAGCACGTCTGGCGATCGATCGCGTGATATTTTCTCTCTTCAGATACTCATGGCTACTCCTCAGAACTTTACGCCAAACTATGATGATTTTATCAGGTGGTATCAAAATTATCAAAAACTCAGATTCTACTGCTATGGTAGCACACACCGGTAATTTATCTGTTTGCCTCTCTCAATCATCTCCACTTCAACCTTGGGTCCTTGATTCTGGTGCGTCTGATCATGTTACTGGTAATAAAAATTTGTTTTCTTCCCTCTCTACCTCTGGTTTCTTACCTACTATAACTTCTGCCAATGGTTCTCAAACCCGATCCGAAGGGATTGGTACTGTTCAAATTCTACCTTCTCTATCCGTTACTTATGTCCTCTATGTACCTAATTATCCATTTAATTTACTTTCAATCAATCGTTTAACTCGTTCTCTTGATTGTAGTATCACCTTCACTAACAATAATGTCATCCTGCAGGATCGGAGTTCGGGAAAGATGATTGGCGTCAGATATGAGTCTCAAGGCCTTTACTACCTTTCATTGTCATCTCAGACATGCTCAACCAAAGATTCTTCACTCACTATCCATGCTCAGTTAGGTTATCCCAGTCTTTCCAAATTACATAAGTTGGTGCCAAATTCATCGAAGGTATCTAATTTACATTGTGATCCGTGCCAGTTAGGAAAACACACTCGTAGTCAATTTCCCAGTCGAGTCAACAAACGAGCTTCGTCCCCTTTTACTTTAGTTCACACTGATGTTTGGGGTCCCTCGCGTACTGTCTCTACTCTTGAGTCTAGGTATTTTTTCACCTTTATTGATGATTTTTCACGTTGCACGTGGTTATTTTTAATGAAGAATAGATCTGAATTGTTTTCCATTTTTGAACAATTTTATCGAGAAATAAAAACTCAATTTGGTTTGTCTATTCGTACCTTAAGAAGTGACAATGCACGTGAATATTTATCCCAACAATTTCAAACATTTATGTCATCAAATGGTATTTTGCACCAAACATCTTGCCCTCATACACCCCAACAAAACGGGGTAGCCGAACGCAAAAATCGGCACCTCGTAGAAACCACTCGGACCCTACTTCTCCATGGTAATGTTCCTCTCCAGTTTTGGAGAGATGCAGTGCTCATGGCATGTTACCTCATAAATCGCATGCCCCAATCTGTCCTTAATTATAAAATCCCTCATTCAATCTTGTTTCCAAACTCTCCACTCCACCCAATTCCTCCTCGAGTCTTCGGATCTACGTGTTTTATACATAATCTCTCTCCTGGTCTTGATAATTTATCAGCTCGATCACTAAAGTGTGTCTTTCTTGGCTATCATCGATCTAAAAAGGGTTATCGTTGCTACTCACATATTCTACAACGATACCTCGTATCGGCCGATGTTACCTTCTTTGAGTCTGTTCCATATTTCGAGTCCAGTCAAGTAACTACGAAACCTCTACAGGAAAGTATTCCCACACCTCTTTCGGAAGTCCCATCTATCATTATCCCCCATCATCCTAGGGAACCCGACCCACTCGATACCCTTACGGTTGACCCCCCCCCCCCCCCCACCCACTCCTCGCCCACTTCAAACATATCAGCGTCGTCACCCAAAGTCAGTCGTACCTGTCCCTGAAGTCGTATTTGTCCCTGAAGTCGTACCTGTCCCTGAGGTCACTACGGACTCTCTCCGACGCTCTCGCCATCATCGGATTCGATCCCGCAACCTGAGTCTGATCTTCCGATTACCCTTCGAAAAGGTATACGTCAAACACGAAATCCTTTCCCACATTATATTGATTTATGTTATCATCGTCTTTCCCCTTTGCAGTATACTTGTTTGTTTTCTTTGTCTTCTGTTTCTATTCCTAAAACTCCAGGTGAAGCATTATCTCACCCTGAGTGGAGGCAAGCGATGATTGATGAAATGTGTGCTCTTCAAAGCAGTGGTACCTGGGAACTAGTTCCTCTACCCCATGGGAAATCTTTAGTAGGTTGTCGTTGGCTTTATATAGTGAAGGTTGGTCCAGATGGCAAGATTGATCGATTTAAAGCTCGCTTGGTAGCCAAAGGATACACTCAAATTTTTGGGTTGGATTATAGTGATACCTTCTCGCCTGTAGCCAAGATGGCATCTGTTAGACTTCTTCTAGCCATTGCAGCCATTCGACATTGGTCTCTTCATCAACTTGACATCAAAAATGCATTCTTACATGGTGATCTTGAAGAGGAAGTATATATGGAGCAACCACCTGGGTTTGTTGCTCAGGGGGAGTCATCGAATATGGTTTGTAGGCTACACAGGTCTCTTTATGGTCTTAAGCAATCTCTGAGAGCTTAGTTTGGCAGATTCAGCACTGTAGTACAACAGTTTGGTATGATCCATAGTGAAGCTGACCATTCTGTTTTTTATCGTCACTCACCCCAAGGGTGTATTTATCTTATAGTGTATGTAGATGACATTGTCATAACTGGTAGTGATCAGCAGGGAATACTCCAGTTGAACCAACATTTCTCGAAACAATTTCAGACAAAAGATCTTGGTAAACTCCGTTATTTCTTGGGTATTGAAGTAGCCCAATCTAAATATGATTTGGTGATTTCTCAGCGGAAATATGCTATGGATATTTTGGAAGAAACGGGTTTGTTAAATGCTAAACCAGTCGATACTCCTATGGATCCAAGTGTTAAACTACTACCCAATCAGGGGGAGCCTCTATCTGACTCAGGAAGGTATAGGAGATTGGTTAGAAAGTTGAATTATCTCACAGTCACTCGTCCGGACATTTCTTTTGCAGTCAGTGTGGTAAGTCATTTCTTAAATTCCCCTTGTCAGGAACACATGGATGATGTTATCCGGATTCTGAGATACATCGAATGTGCTCCAGGAAAAGGTCTTGTGTATGAGGATAAAGGACATAACCAGATAATTGGATGCTCCGATGCTGATTGGGCAGGGTCACTCATTGATAGACGGTCCACCTCTGGGTATTATGTACTTGTTGGAGGAAACCTTATATCCTGAAAAAGTAAGAAACAAAATGTAGTTGCAAGATCAAGCGCCGATGCAGAGTATAGGGCCATGGCAATGGCAACATGTGAACTTATTTGGTTAAAACAGTTGCTCAAGGAACTTCAAATTGAAGAAGTAAGACCAATGACACTTATTTGTGATAATCAAGCTGCATTGCACATTGCTTCAAATCCAGTCTACCATGAGAGGATAAAACATATTGAGATAGACTGTCACTTTGTCAGAGAGAAGATCGAGTCAGGCGACATCGTCACAAGCTTTGTCAACTCTATTGATCAATTGGCAGATGTGTTTACAAAATCCCTATGAAGCCCCAGAACTAATTATATATGTAGCAAGCTTGGTGCATTTGACTTATATGCTCAAGCTTGAGGGGGAGTGTTGATATTTGTAAATATATATAGTGTTAAGAATATTTGTATATAGAATAGTCCCACATCGACTATATCATATAATTAGTTATAATCTATCTATATATAATAATGTCTCCGTAGTGCTTTTCAAGACACACGGTTTATTCAAATGTCTCTTAGTCTCTTGTATTTCAACAGTAAAGACCAATCTTGCTTGAAATTTTACAAGAAATTCAGTGGTGGTTTTAGATATTTCTAAAACTGGTTACATTTTAAAACATGATAGTGATTCCTAAAATGACATGATTTTTACAAGTTCTATGCTAAAGCTATACACAGTCAATAATAGCACTTCAAAATGATCAAACACAACAAGTATGACATATATAACATGTTCATGATCAAGGAACATAAAAACAAAGCATATTTCACAAAGTTCCAAGTTTGAGGGAACTTACCTCTTGTAGTTCACTTGCCAACTTCCAAATGCCTTGTTACATAAATGAAATGACACTTGAGACACCTCCAATAGACCTCTAGGGAGCTTCTTGGATGCTTGGAACCAAAGGAAAACCTCTTGGACAAAATCTTGCTTCTTCTTGCAAAATTGGCAAAAGTGACCAAAATGGAACCTTCACTAAATGATGTTACAGTTGAGAAACTATTGTTGGAACAACTTAGGGATGTTATTTAGAGTGTGTTTGAAGTGTTGGATGGTTTTGAAATGGTCAGAATCAAGACATAGCTTGTAAAATGCAAAAAAGTTAAAATTATGAGGTTTTGACAATTGACTTTTGGATTCTAATGTTTGGAGAAGAAGATGAAAGTTTGAACATATTCAAGGGATGATTTATGATGTGTTTGGATGATTGTTTGAGTGGTTTAAGCTCTGGTTTTGAAAATTCGATTCTCACTCTTTGAAATTTTGAAATTTCGGAAGTAAAAGAGGAAAAATGAGAAAATAAGTGTTGTGATTGTTTTGGTGTGTTTTAAAACATCAGATGTGGCCTATATTTATATGGGAGTAAGTTTGTTTTGGAGAAATAGTGATGGTTTGAAGGATGAGCTCAATGTTCAATGGTTTTGGAAATGCATCATTACTTTCCAATAAAGGTACTTTATCTCTTCCACTAGCCTAGCTCTTCTTTTGACCAATCCCACATTCTGCAGAGGAGTTTTTATTCTTTAAGAGTGCATCTTAACTGGTGAGAGTGGTTTCTTTGATAATGCATTATTCCACATAAATGCACCTTGAATTCAAGGCTTTCTTCCACTTTCAAAGAGAATCTTCATGATCAAATGGCTCTATCTTGCAGGTTCAGCATGACTAACAAATATTAATGTTGAATTGAATGCACATTAGTCTTGTGTAATCACTCCAAGTTGGATTCAAAATCTTGTGGTGCAAGAAAATTCCAAATCTGGCTTGCAAACGCAGTTGCATCAAGGCTTATTGTGCAATTCATATCTCCTTGCTCAAATGGAATTAGATTGTGTTCTTGGACATTTTGGAAAGTTGAGATGTTGTACTTCAACTTTGATGTTTGAGGTTTGTCTTGAATCATTGTGGATCATGGTGAAAAATGGCCTCAAAGTTGGTTAAAATATAAAACAAATTCTATCTAAAAAATTCTAAGTGTCAAGGTTCAAAAAGTCTTGAAACCCTAACTTCATGGCTTCATATATCAAAATCTATGCATTTTTTTGGAAATATACCCTAAGTGACAAAGTTGTAGTATGTAACAAACTCTTCAATTTGGTATTTGGATCAAAGGAAATGGTTGTTTGGTTTGGAAGTTATGCCTTTGCAAAGTTTGCATCAAACTAGAGTTTTTCTCCATAACTTAGAAATTTTTCATCAGTCGAAACCTTCAGCACTTGAACTTCTCCACTATGGATTATCTCTCTGACAAAATGCAACCTCACATCAATGTATTTGGTTCGCTCATGATAGGCTGAATTCTCAGTCCGTACACTATGTTTGGCCTCGTACAGACCATAACATACATCAAAGAACCTATTATACTAGTATATGGAATGTTATTCATATAGAATGTTTAGATTTCAATATTAGAACTTTGAGTATTACTCAGCTTAAACTGAGGATTAGTTGGTGTTACAATATGCATTGAATTCAAAATACCAAAGTTATTGAGAACCTTCAGTAGGTATTCCTCTTGAGATAAGCATAATCTCGACTGCTTTTTTTCTCTCTGGATGTCAATCCCAAGAATCCTAAGCTCCCAAATCCTTCATGTCAAACTCCGTATCGATTTTAACCTTCACCTTCATAACATTCTCGACACTATTTCTTGCCATGAGGATGCCATCCATATAAAGCAACAAAATAACAAGTGAACATCCAGGTCAAATTCTGAGGTAAACACGATGGCCAATTTGGTTCCTAGTAAAACCTATGTGTGCCATGAACTTGTCGAATCGCCTATTCCATTTCTGAGGAGATTTTTTCGGGACATATAACGACCTATTCAACTTACACACATGATATTAATTTCCCTTTTATGCATACCCCTCAGGTTGCCTCATCAGGATTGTTTCATCTAGATCACCATACAAGAAGGTTATCTTCACATCCATATGTTCAAGTTCTAGGTCGAACTTTTCCACCATGGCTAACAACATCCAAATGGATCTGTGATTTACAACAGATGAGAACACATCATTGAAGTCAATATATTATTTCTAAGTGAATCCCCTAGCAACTAACCTTGCCTTAAATAGCTTCGACATCACTCTTTCAATTCCTTTCTTAACCTTGAAAATACACTTACAGTTGACTAACCTATCCCTTGCAGGTTTTTCGATCACCTCTTAAGTGTTATTATCATAAAGAGATTTCATCTCATCATCTATGGCTTTAAGTCATCCAGTCTTGTCTCTACTCCTCATAACTTCCTTATAGTCTCTAGGTTTTTCATCCAGAACCTCACTTGTAGAGATTAAGGCATAAGTTCTGAGATCTACATAACCAAGTCTTTGAGGTGGCTTGATGACTAGAGATGCCAATTTTCATCTGTTAGCGGGGATCCCTGCGGGGATTTCCCATTTCGGGGCCCCAAAGATGGGGGATTTTCCCCTGCGGGAGCGGGGATGGGGAGAAAACTTCCCCTGAGAGCACTTCGGGGACAGGGACAGTGAATACATCCCTCGCCCCGCGGGGCCCCTACCCCGCATATTTATTTTAATATTTTACAATTATGCCTCATGAGTTTATACTTAAGTATATACTTTCAAGTATACTTATTATGAAGTATTTTTTTAGCTTTTCAAGCATACTCATGATGCTGAATTTTACAAATATCCCTTGTTAGTTTTGATGAAGTATAGTTTTTAAACATATTTATGTTGTTGAATTTTGTAATTTTTTAGGCATAATATTACTTTAAAAATAATATTATTATTTATATTATTGAATTTTATATCATTTTATAGAATTTTATAAAAAAAAATATTATTATTTTGTATCCCATTAGTATTTTTAATAAAAAATAACAAATGTGAGATACTAGAATCTTTTAATAACAAAATAAATATGTGAAATACTCGTGCTTTTTATTTTTATGGAAAATATATATGTTAAAAAAATAAAATATTAATGGATAAATGTAAAATTTATGGGGATCCGTGGGGAGTGGGGATCCCCGAGGAACGGGGATGGGGATAGAAACTTCCCTGTGACGGGGATGAGGAACGGGGATGGGGAATGAATTTGGTGGTGGGGACAAAGATGAAGAAGTGACCCTGCCCCCGCCCAGCCCCATTGACATCCCTATTGATGACTATTATCGACCCGTCTCTTTCCAGCAGGTAGTCATTATCAGTATCCTCATCTTCATTAACACCTTATGCTTGTTCTTCGATTTCATCTGGGTTATGCAATTCAGCATCATTATGCTCCACCTCAACAGGAATCTCTTTTTGTTTCAGCTCTTCTTCGGAGATCTTCATGCTTTGACCAATGTCATTAGTTTTCTTTAACATCGTTTCTACTTCATTGGAAACTATATCACAACTTGTGATACACCTCTTGTGACCTGCCTCTAGACACCACAACCTATAAGCTTTGACTCCTTCAGGGTATTCAAGGAGCATACATTTCAGAGCTCTAGGTTTGTTAACGTTGTATTTTCTAATGTGAGCATATGATACACATTCAAATACTCTAAGTCTATCAAGATTAGTTGGATGTCTCGACCAGACTTCTTCAGGTGTCTTCATTCCAAAGGCAGTTGATGGACGCCTATTTATCATGTATGCTACAATCACAACAACTTATGCCTAAAACACCTTCTTTAATCCTGCACTAATTAACATGCATCTTACTCTTTCCATAATGGTTCGATTAAATCTTCTAGTCAAACCATTTTATTGGGGAGTACCTGCATTAGTTTTGTGCCTTGCAATACCAGACGTAACACAATATTTGTTGAAAGCCTCATTGCAAAATTCTTAACCTTCATCCCAGTTTGGTTTTCGACCAGGGTCTTCCAACTTTTTAAATTTTCAAGAGTTTCATCCTTAGCTTTCTAAATAAATACCCATAACTTTTGTGAGTAATCATCAACTATGGATAGAAAATATCTTGCACCTGAGTGTGAAGAATTTCTTGCAGGCCAACAATGATCAACATGGATATAATCAAGGGATTCGTGTCTTCTTTGTTTACCTTTGTTAAAATTCACCATACAAGATTTACCAAATACACAAGATTCATAAAACTCCAATTTTTCGACCTTATCACCACATAGCAGATTTTGTTTCGACAATTCAATCAGGCCTCTTTTACTAACATGGCCAAGTCGTTTGTGTCATAGCTTAGTCTTTGACACAGGTTTTATGGATGCCATATTCGTTGAACCACTTACAACCTCGGCGTCAAGGGTATACAAGCCTTGCATCTTGACGTCTCTCAAGACTTCCTTCAACCCCTTCATTACCTTTAGGATACTTTGTTCTCCTCTGAAAACATATCCTTTCTTGTCGAATTAACCAAGAGAAATCTAATTTCTCATAAGTTCAAATACATACTTGACATCAGTCAATAGCCTTATTGACTCATAGAGCTTGAATCTAACAGATCCAATTCTTGCAATCTTGTAGGCTCTATTGTTCCTCGACAACACTTATCACATAATTCCTCAAACATGTCTTTTTTTGGAGTCATGTTTCAAGTACAACCTGAATCCATAATCCACTCCTTGCTAGAGTCATTGCTTGAAACCACAAGGATATCAAATGATTCATAATCATCTTGCACAATGGTTGCATTATCATAATCCTTTCCACCATGTTTATTCAGTCAATCAGAGCACACAATTGTATGTCCTTCCTTCTTACAACGATAACACCTAATTGTAGGAGTATTACCATCATAAGAACTTTGTAGAACCTTACCCTTCTTCCTCTCATACTTGTCATCTTTCTATGAGGACTTTCCTTTGATGGACAGTCTTTCACCAACAAGAGATGGTTTATACTCCTTTCTTTCATTCAGGTCCTTCAAATGCAAGGGTAATTAAACTTTTTCAAATGCCAGGGAGTCTCTTCCATACAAGAGAATTTCTTTGAAGTGGGCATGAGATATGGTAAAGCACACAACAACAAGAACAGAACTTGATCTTCGTCATCAATCTTGACCTCGATATTTTTAAGATCAAGACTCAACTTGTTGTAGAACCTTACCCTCGAGTTTGCTCCATACACCCGTTGTAGTTTTCTCTTTCGAGATCTGCCGAAGAACCTTATCACCAAGGCTCAATATGATGGCACAGTGAGTTTTCTCGATCATAGTCGTCTTCTCCTTCTTCGTTAGGGAAACATCCATCTTCTCTGATCCTTTTAACACTTCTAACAAATCTTGCTGAACCTGTAGGGCTTGCTTCTTCAAGTGCCACAGACCGAAATCATTCACACCGGTGAAGTTTTCAATCTCATACTTTGTTGAAGGCATCTTTCACGCTCACCACATCAATTTGTCGTGAAAGTGATGTCTAAAAAACAAAGTATGATCGGTTTCTTGATCAACAAGACCACAAAGGAAAAGAAAATGGAAAGGGAAGAGAACGACAAATCAAATTGGTTTTAAAAATTAGATTCTTAATTCAATTACACATTAAAGAATAATGGTTACAATTGAATTTTAACCACGTCATTTTCTCTCTCTGATTAGGATTATCATAAATTATTGAAAAAATAATGACTAATATGCTATTTATAGAAAAATTAAACTCTAATTTTCAACTAACATACTAAACAATTGACCCAACAAATCGGCCCAAATCGCCATTCTAATTTAAACAACAAACTAATATATTTCGAAAACTACACTAACTCTTTGACTTCGACAAAATTTGCTACAACTATAGTTTATAAAATAAACTACAAATACTTTTATATTTTATAATAGATGATATTGTAATTTTCAATTCTTTTTCTTTTTGGATTTACAAAACAAAATCTTTGTATGTTCGGTTCAAAGGAATCTCATTACTATTGATTAAGCATATGTAATTTCTTCCCCTAGATTTTTCTTTGGACTAAATATTAATAAATGGGAGAATATATCAGCCGTATGAAATGATGGGTCCAAGCTATTTTAATTGCAGTTTCACATTATCTCTACACCACAAAAGGGTGGAAGGCCCACATGTTTGTACCCTTCAATTATTCACCTATATTGGCTATCTCCATATATTTAGTTTAATTAATATTTTTTTTAAATATAAGTGAATTTAAAAAAAAATTAATTGAATAATATTTCTAAAATAATTAAATTTGGTATATCTTTGTGTGTACTCAAATCAATTTTATAGGATTGTGACATGCAGTGTTGTTCTTAGAGAGAGCATGTCACCTGTAGCTGGAAAGTTGGTGCGATCCATACTTGCATTTCTTTACTTTGTTTGGCTTATAATTTCCTAACATAAATCAAATCATGCTTTTTTCATAAGCATATTTAGCTTTTTAGTCAAGTGGAGTAGCACTTTTAGGTCTTCTCTTGAGATCTTTCAGGTTCCTAGATAAGATTGTGTGTGATAATTAGATATTGTTCCAAGACATTAGTAACCTTTGTTTGTTCCAATTAAATTACTAATCTATGTCTAGGTGTGATGAAAGAAAACGTTGAGGATTTTATTCCTAAAATTGGACTTCCAATAGCAAGTGACATTATTTTTAGATTTAGATAATGACTTCCACTTAGAGGAGCATTTATGTTTGTTTGTTTGTTGGTTCTTCTCATCTGGACTTTTGAGTAGCACTAGTTCATCTTTGGGCCCAATTGTTTTCTTAAAGGGATTACTCTATACATTTTCAGTAGGGCTCAAATAGTGAAAAAATTTAAAAATGTTCCTGCAATACAGAATTTAATTTTCGGACGCACAAAAGATGCAATTAAATTTAAATCTCAGATATATGCCATATATGAAAATATTTAAAGGCTAAGCTCTGTATTTTTATTTTTTTTACGGAAGTTAACTTTTGAAATTCTCTCTATTATCTCACACTAAAAATAATTGCAAAAATGCGAAAAACAATAAAAATTAAAAGAATTTTTTGTTATATATATATACATAAAATATGCCATATTACATAAACTTTTTCGTTAATGAAAATCTAACATTATATTTCAACATTTTTAGAATATCGTCGGTCGATCTTGTAATCGCCGCATCCACCTCGATCGGATCATTTGTTTCGTAATGGCGAAATGTACTCTGTATAACCGTTAAATTTTTATCCGTCTTTAGCTCAAACTTGTTGAACGGTATCTTTTCCTCATTGTCAATTGAGGTAGAACGATAATGGAGCTTCACAACTCTTTGATTATCTGGGTATCGCAAGAGATTCTCTTGTGTGGATTTCAGATCGATAAGACGAGTGATCTATGTGAAACTAAATTCAAGTGGAAGTCTCTCTCTGTTGAAGTATACAAATGCGAGATACGAATATTGAGACATTTTGTGATGTTTTAGTGAACAACATGAGTGATACCCACATTAATAGAATTTTTAGATCATTAATGATCTTAGAAACCCAATCTTGTCTAAAAGGATATTCCTGAAATTAAATTTTAGAATAATCCATTTACATTAAAAAAATACACAAGAAAAAGGGTTTGTCTGAAACTTAAATTTCATATTTATCCAATATTAGTAGTTGTTTTGCAAAAACTCTTTTGACATGATATTTTATCCACAAACATAAACTTTTTTCATTAACATAGAAAATTTTACAACTAATATTTATATAATTAATGTTGGACCCATATACATTAAAAAGTATCAAAATGTATCAAAATTACATCGTTGGCAATAACAATCCAACATTACATATAAAAAACGATGTTTGAACCTAAATACATTGTTAGATAAAAAAATGCATCAAAACATGTGTCACCACTGATAACACGAAATCGTATATATATATAATGACATACATTTTTATTAATCAGTGACTGGTTTCACTCCGATTTCGGGTATTTCCACATTATTTGTCCAGTATTTTGCAGGTATTCAAAGTTCATGCTCAAATAGAGCAAGATAAAGAAAACAAACAATTACAGATGAAAACCAGATGAAAAACAGGCCAAAAACAGCAAATACGAATTTTGCTGATGTGACGACCGTCACAAGCTCATGACGACCGTCATACGCGTTACGAACGTCACACATCCATGACGACCGTCATGCTTTAAAAAGTGCAGAAATGCTGCACGTGCTGTGAGGGATTTCAAATACCAAAAGGAGTGGACCACTAACTCCTACATTTTTTGAAATCAATCCCACTTCCTGAGGCAATTAACCGTTGGAAATTCCATCTATAAAAGGAGGGAGCTGGTACCAGAAAAGGGGAGCTGCATTGAAGACACGAAGTGCTGCCAATTTATTTCCAGAGCAATTTTTAAGTTTCAGAATTTCTTATTGTCTATTGTTTCTTTTTCTTTCTTTCCTTGCAATTGTTGCTTTACTTTCCAAATTCTATTCTGTACGAGTAATTGGCATCAAGACTAAATCCTGCCGTCATTTTGGAGGATTTCCCAAAAGCCAATCAAATTATTTACAGGTTCTTATTATAATCGTTAATTGATTTCTATTTCCCATTATGATTCATATTTATATTTTCTGTCATTGTTTACGTGTTCTTAATTTATATTCCATGTCTGGCTAAATTTAAGTAATCGGTATGTAATAAGTAGTCAGATGGGATTTGATAATTAACTGGTGTATACTTTCCTTTTCAAACTTATTTATGGCTTCAGTTTTAAATCGATTTTTCTAAAATAAATGTTCGTCGCGACAGCGAGAACTTATTTAAAAGCAGTTTTGCCACGACAGTGGGAAATTCATAAAGGTACGAACCAACAAGCGACAGCTGAGGTTAGGTTCAGATAATAAAAACTAAGCATTCGTTTTAAAAACAGCGACAACGCTTTAAAAAGGATTAGAGCTTAATGGTTTTCAAAAAGTAATTTTAACCGCGAACGGGATAGCGACATCATACGTTTCGCCTTAGAGTTGTGACTAGCGTCAACAACCATAGTGAGACAAAGGTCTTTAAACCATCATTTTCTTCTTAAACTATTTTTGAAAACACCCAAAACACTGGTGACTTGTCGAATCCTTGAAGAACCAACATATTGCATACCGATTCAAGCATTTACACGTTAAGTAACGTTTTTAGTTCCCCTATAGTTTACACACTTATTTTGCTTTTATTCCCCTAAAACCATACCAACCTAGCTAAACACAGTAACACCCAAAAATACTAGCTTGATTACGAGTCCCTGTGGGATCGATATCTTTTATTACTACGCGATAGACTGTGCACTTGCAGTTAGTTGATAACACGAAATCGTATATATATTTTGATGCATAATTCAACTAAAGTTTAACTGTTTTCGATCCGATTTCGGGTTATTTCCGTGTTATTTGTCTGATGTTTTACAGGTATTTGATGATCACGTCTAAACAAGGCAATATGAAGAAAAGAAGCAATCTCAGATGAAATATGGACGAAAACCAGGTGAAAATATCATGAAAAGCGCAAAATGCTGATTTTGCTGCTGTGACGACCGTCACAGCTCCATGACGACCGTCACACGGGTGACGACCGTCACACCTTGTGACGACCGTCATGCAGGCAAAAACGCCCCACTTCAGTTTCACGTAAAAGAAGCAGTTCCAAGTCCCAAATAGTGGACCACTACTTCCTGATTTTTCTGCCTCAAAGTCCACCATCTTCAATTATAACCGTTAGAATTCCATTTCTATAAAAAGGGAAGAAGGGGACCTCAGAAAGAGAGCCGCATTCATACAACGAAGTGCTGCCCAATTTATTTCCAGAGCAAACCTTTCCAGTTTTAATATTCTTATTTGTTTCTCCTTTCTTTTTCTGCATTCCTTTTATTCCTTCCGTAATTTCTATTTCCGTTGTACGATTAAATTGGCACAAAGACCAGAATCCTGCCAACATCTGTGGAGGATCTGCCCAAAGGCCAATTGGAATATTTACAGGTTTCTCATGTCAATCGTAATTCCAGTTTTATTATAATGCATACTATTATTTATTGCTTTTATTTATGTTTTATCTTTCCCAAATCCATGTCTAGCTAAATTTAAGTAATCGATATGTAGTAATAATTCGAAAGGGATTTGATAATAACTGGTTGAAAATTGTCTTTTCAAAAGTCGTTTATGGTCTGAGTGTTTAAAATTAATTTACTAAATAAACTTCGTCGCGAAAGCAAGAACTTATTTAAAAGTAGTTTTGCCACGAAAGTGGGAAATTAATTAAGATACGAACCAACAAGCGAAAGCTGCGGCAAGATCAGATAGTAAACACTAGTCATTCATTTTAATAACAGCGAAAGCACTTTAAAATGAATTAGAACTTAGAGATTTCCAAAAAATAATTTTAACCCCGAATGGGATACAAAAGTGTACGTTTGCCCCTTAGAATTATGATTAGCGTCAATAACCATCGTGAGGCGAGAGTCTTCAAATCACCATTTTCTGCTTAAATAAACTCTGAAAACTATTTCATGCACCGGAAACTTGTCAAATCCCTGAAGAACACAATTACTGCATATCGATTCAATTAATTATAATCTAAGTAACATTCTTAGTTTCCCTTTAGTGACAATCTTATTCCCTTAAACATATTTTACCTAGCTAAACATAGTAACTCCCGAGAACACTAGTTTGATTACGAGTCCCTGTGGGATCGATATCTATTATTACTACGCGATAGACTGTGCACTTGCAGTTAGGTTGTATTAGACATAGAAAGTCGCGATCAAGTTTTTGGCGCCGTTGTCGGGGACCCGTTTAGTCAATAGTGTAACCTTCTGTTACGCCGTATAGACTAGGTTAATTATTTTCATTTTTCCTTTACTAGTGCTGTCGATTGCATGCCAAGTAATCGCTCACAAGGCGATATCTTGAAACCTTCAGTCGCAGAACTAGAACGCTTCTTACATCTAAGAAGCCGAATCATTGAGTACCAACTCAAACATAACATTCCCGATCCTCTCACTTCCATTCCCAAATCCGAAGAAGAATCAAACATGGCTGAAGGACCTCCGAACAAACCGCTGAAGGCATATGCTACACCCTCTCAGATGGAGCCTAGAAGTAGCATTGCTGCCCCAGCTATTACCCGAAACGATTTTGAGCTGAAACCATCATTGCTGTCAGCTGTACAACAAAACCAATTCTCAGGAAACGCAACTGAGGATCCGAACGAACATATAACGAAGTTTGTACAATACGCAGACACGATGAAAGCAAATGGAGTAACTCCAGACGCGATAAGACTTCGTCTTTTCCCATTCTCTCTTAGAGACAGAGCGTGGACATGGTTGCAATCTTTACCATCCAACTCCGTTACGACGTGGGAACAATTGAAGAACGTCTTCTTAGCGAGATATTTTCCGCCAAGCAAAACTGCTATGCTTAGAGCTCAAATCAACGGATTTCGACAAAAAGATACTGAATCTCTTTACGAAGCATGGGAACGATTCAAAGATATGATGAGAACATGTCCTCACCACGGTTTAGAAGACTGGGTGACAATCCATACTTTTTATAATGGGCTTTTATACAATACTAGATTGACAATAGACGCTGCCGCGGGCGGTGCACTTATGGATAAGCCATACGACGAAGCCTATCAGTTAATCGAAAACATGTCTCAGAACCACTGCCAATGGGGAGGTGAACGCACTCCAACAGAGAAAACCACAGCGAAAGGTGGGATGTACGAGATCAGCAGTCTTGAAAAGTTCAACGCTAAAGTAGATGCTCTAGCACAGAAGATTGACAGTCTGACCGTCAACCCCACTGCAACCGTCGCTGCCGTAACTCCAAATTGCGAGTTATGCAGAAGCACCACTCATAACGCACCCGAATGCCCATTGCTAGCCGGAATCCCACCAGACCAGGTAAATTATGCTCAAGGAAATCCTTACGCAAATACCTACAACCCAGGTTGGCGAAATCATCCAAACGTTTCTTACAAAAGCGAAAATGCATTGCAAATGCCTACCGCTCCACCAGGATATCAGAAACCAGCTGCTGCTTAGACTGCACCTAGGAAATCAAACCTCGAGTTGATGATGGAAAAATTCATAGCTACTCAAGCTCAAACAAACAAAGAATTCCTGAATCAAAACATACACACTAGCGAGCAAATTAAACAGTTGACCGGAAAAGTAGACGCTTTAGCCACCCACAACAAAATATTAGAAACACAGATATCACAAGTGGCTCAACAACAAGCCTCTGCTGCCGCACCCGCTGGCACATTTCCTGGACAACCCGAACAGAATCCAAAAGGTCAAGCAAATGCTGTCATATTAAGAAGTGGAAAAGAATTGGACGAACCAATCGATCCGAGGACCAAAAACTCAGCCATGCAACAAAAACCAACTAAACAAACAGAAAAGGAATCCGAGTTAGAGAAGAAGGAAGACAACGAGAAGGAGGATACCGCAAGTGAAAAAACTCAAGCACCTCCAGCGCCATATAAACCACCTATCCCTTATCCTCAAAGATTAATAAACTCCAAAACTTCAGGACAATTCAAGAAATTTGTAGAGCTCCTTAAACAGTTGAATATCACTATTCCTTTTACAGAAGCGATAACTCAAATGCCGTCATACGCTAAATTTCTCAAAGAAATCCTGTCAAATAAGAGAAAGATCGAGGATAACGAGACAGTTACGCTTACTGCAGAGTGTAGCGCTATTATTCAAAACCGCATGCCTCCTAAATTAAAAGACCCAGGTAGTTTCTCCATACCCTGCGTCATAGGAAAGTTCGTAATAGACAAAGCTCTATGCGATTTAGGAGCCAGTATCAGTGTTATGCCTTTATCTATATGCAAAAAGTTGAATATGGGAGACCTAAGACCAACCAAAATGTCCGTACAATTAGCTGACCAATCAGTAAAATACCCCGTCAGAATACTGGAAAACGTTCCAGTACGCATAGGACAATTCTACATCTCAACCGACTTCATAATCATGGACATCAAAGAGGACTCTGTTACCCCAATTATCCTAAGAAGACCGTTCCTAGCTACAGCCGGAGCTATTATAGACGTGAAGAAAGGAAGACTAACATTCGAAGTAGGAGAAGAAAAGATAGAGTTCATTCTCACCAAGTTCTTACAAGCACCAGCCATAGACGATACCTGCTATTTAGTAGACGAAATCGACGAATGCATAAGAGAACTTGAAAATGAAGAGACCACGTATTCAGAAATAATAAAGATTCAAATACCCGATATTTCTGAAGACGATGATTGGCGTAAACCATATAAAGACGACAGCCTAAGCGAAAGCTTAGCACTGACCCCAAACCATATGCCAGGTCCGAAGAACCCATCTTTAGAACTTAAAACACTACCCAAAAACCTTAGATATGAATTCCTAGACGATGAACTAAAAAGACCAGTGATAGTCAACGCCGACTTAGGACAACTAGAAACTGAAAAGCTATTAGAAGTCCTAAAGAAGTACCCCACCGCATTAGGCTATAACATAAGCGATCTAAAAGGTATAAGCCCTTCAATCTGTATGCATCGAATTACAATAGAGGAAGACTCTAAAACCTCTAGAGAGCATCAGAGGAGACTGAACCCCATCCTAAGCATTGTAGTCAGAGATGAAGTAAAGAAATTGCTAGATGCAGGAATCATCTATCCAATCTCCGATAGTGAATGGGTTAGCCCAGTTCATGTCGTACCAAAGAAAGGATGAGTAACAGTAGTTAAAAACGAAAAAGGCGAATCAATAACAAAAAGAGTCGTGACTGGAAGCAGGATGTGCATTGATTATAGGAAGCTTAACAAAGCAACACGAAAAGATCACTTCCCGTTACCCTTCATAGACCAAATGTTGGAAAGATTAGCCAAACATTCATATTTCTGCTATCTAGATGGTTATTCAGGATTTTTCCAAATTCCCATCCATCCTGATGACCAAGAAAAGACTACATTCACCTGTCCTTATGGTACTTTTGCTTACCGCCGAATGCCGTTTGGACTCTGTAATGCTCCAGCAACCTTCCAAAGATGCATGATGGCAATCTTTGCAGATTTCATAGATAACATCATGGAAGTATTTATGGACGATTTCTCGGTATGTGGACAAAGTTTCGAAGGATGCCTACAAAACTTAGAAATGGTATTAGAACAATGTGTAAAAGTGAACCTCGTCCTAAATTGGGAAAAATGCCATTTTATGGTCCGACAAGGAATAGTTCTAGGACATGTCATATCAGATAAAGGAATTGAGGTCGACAAAGCTAAAATAGAGATTATAAAAGATCTCCAACCTCCAAAATCCGTACGAGAAATACGGAGTTTTCTAGGACAAGCCGGTTTCTACAGAAGATTTATAAAAGATTTTTCAAAAATCACAAAACCTTTGACCGGCCTGTTGATGAAAGATGCTGAGTTCGTCTTCGACGACGACTATTTAAAAGCATTCGAAACATTAAAATCAGCCCTTATCACCGCACCGATTATGCAACCACCCGATTGGCGACTACCGTTCGAAATCATGTGCGATGCGAGTGATTATGCCGTAGGCGCAGTTCTAGGACAAAGGAAGGACAAGAAACTCCACGCCATCTACTATGCCAGTAGAACCTTAGATCCTGCCCAAATGAACTACGCTACCACAGAAAAGGAACTTCTAGCAGTTATATTTGCGCTTGACAAATTCTGTTCTTACTTAGTAGGAGCAAAAATTATCATATACACAGACCACGCTGCCATAAGGTACCTAATAAGCAAAAAGGATGCCAAACCAAGACTATTGAGATGGATCCTGTTATTACAAGAGTTTGACTTAGAAATCAAAGATAAGAAAGGAACCGAGAACGTTGTTGCAGATCACTTATCCCGAATAGAAGGCATCAGAAACGAACCAGTACCGATAAACGACGATTTCCCGTACGGACGTCTGATAGCCAAATTAGAAAGTGACATACCCAACTCAATCTCGGAAGATCCAGAATTCGAAAAAGCCGTAGAAGCCGTCTATGCCCAAGTTACATTACCTTGGTATGCTGACATCGTTAATTACCTCGCTGCAGGCGTGCTTCCACCGGATCTCACTTATCAGCAAAAGAAGAAATTCTTCCATGATCTGAAACATTATTATTGGGACGAACCTCTACTCTTCAAGAGAGGGGCTGACAACATATACCGTCGTTGTGTCCCAGAGGAAGAAATAGAAAATATCATTTCCCAATGCCATTCAGCACCATATGGTGGTCATGCTAGTACATCCAAGACATGCGCTAAGATTCTCCAAGCCGACTTATTCTGGCCTAACCTCTGGAAAGACGTTCACATCGCTGTGCTAAAATGTGATTGATGCCAACGAACTGGTAACATCTCACGACGCGATGAAATGCCTCAGAAAGGAATCTTAGAGGTAGAAATCTTCGACGTATGGGGAATAGATTTCATGGGACCATTCCCACCTTCTTTTGGTAATAACTACATACTCGTCGCTGTATACTATGTGTCTAAATGGATAGAAGCCATTGTTGCTCCAACAAACGACGCACAAGTAGTAATCAAACTCTTCAAAAACACAATCTTTCCTAGATTCGGTGTACCCAGACTCGTCATTAGTGACGGCGGATCTCACTTCATATCGCGAATATTTGATAAACTTCTTTCTAAATATGGAGTCCGACACCGAGTAGCTACACTTTATCATCCGTAAACTAGCGGACAAGTAGAGGTCTCGAACGGGGAAATAAAATAGATATTGGAAAAGACTGTCGCTACCTCAAGGAAAGATTGGTCATCAAAGCTACAAGAAGCTTTATGGGCTTATAGGACCACTTTTAAGACACCAATAGGTACTACACCCTACAAATTAGTTTACGGTAAATCCTGCCATCTCCCTGTAGAATTAGAGCATAAGGCCTTCTGGACCATTAAGACACTCAATTTCAACTACTCCGAGGCAGGAGAAAAGCGAATCTTGAACTTACACGAATTGGAAGAACTTCGATTAGACGCCTACGAAAATGCCCGTATCTACAAAGAACCAACTAAAAAGTGGCATGATAAACGTTCAGTCAGGAAACAATTCAGTGTGGGAGACATCGTATTGCTATTTAATTCAAGATTAAAACTCTTCCCAGGTAAACTAAAATCTAGGTGGTCTGGACCTTATGAAGTGACTAGAGTACTTCAGAGTGAAGCTGTTGAAATTACCGATAAGACGAATGCACCGTTTATCGTAAACGGGCAACGTCTAAAACATTATAATAAGAACGACAACAACCCTCAAGTCTGCAGTATAGCATTGCTTGAGCTTCCAGCTCAAACACCCAAATAGCTTGTCACCAAGCTATCGTCAGGCTTTAGACGTTAAAAACAGCGCTTACTGGGAGGCAACCCAAATTTTCCTCGTTACTGTATTTCATTTTTCTTTAAAATTTTACTTTGAAAATTTAACAAAAATTCTAAACTTAAAATTACTACTACTTTCTACTTTCGTTTGTTTTCATATTTTTATTTTCGTTATTTTTCTCTTTTTGTCCTTTGTTTTTACCGCTTTTTGTTTTTAAAAATCCTGACTTCAAACTTCTGTTTTAAACTTTTCAGAATTTTAAAAGTCTTCAAAACATTCCTCTTGTTTTCTCCGACTTACCTGCGAGTATAGCCGAGTACGACTTCACAAAGGTTCATTTTCGAGGACTAGCTCAAAAGGCAAGATTTGAAGCACTAACTGAAAGAGAAATCGCCTTAACGCTGTATTATGATAAGTCTACCATGGATAAACTAGGAATCACAGATAGCATTCAATACCTGTTCAATCAACTGGGTTAGGAGAACACTGCTTTGAAAACACGTTTTGCTACCTATAAGGATCTTACCTATGAATTCCTTAGTTCTTTCAGATACCTACCCAACTATGGTTTTGGATCCAACACAGAGCTGATTACCTTTCGAATGTTTGGAATGGACCAAACCCATAGCCGGATGTCACTAGCTAACCTCCTAGGATTTCCTAACGGACCGCATGTGTTCATCAGTGCAGAAGATGACGATATTGATTTTGAACTCGACCAATTCTGGGGTAGAATCACAGGCGACTATCACCCTGAACCAGACAGAATGTATAATGATGATATTCATAACCCAGCTTTCAGATACTTCCATAAGATACTAGCTCACACCCTTTTGGGGAAAGAAGAAAATATTACTACAGTATCTAAAGAGGAGTTATTCATCATGTTCTGTGCTTCTCAGGGACGTACAGTAAATGCAGTGCCTTTCATGATGAGATCTTTCAGACGCCTCACTCAGGAGCCACAAACACCTATTCTTATAGGAGGCCTCGTGACAATGATTGCCCACGAGCTCGGCCTTAGATTCCACTTAAATGCAAGCACTCGTTTTGGCACCATCCGACCCATGAACATACAATTCTGCTTTAACAGGCGCATTTTAGGAACTATGGGACCTGGACCTTATGAGTACCTCATCAACGAAAAACTTGTCTAGCTATTCACACTGCCTGATCATCTGATGACAAGTATCCACAACAAGGACAACTAGCTTTATGAATTGGATGAGCCTATGGGACCTCTTTCACCTCAGTCAACACCACAAAACTATATATACGACAGTGACCACATCTCTGAGGCACACGACTATATGTACTATGAGGATGTTGTATCAGAAGCTGAAGTAGACCCTACGACTCCTCCGCACTACAACACCTATCCCGAGCCTATCCTTAAGGAGACCACCGACAAAATGGATATCGTTCTACTCCGATTGGACAACGTTGATGCAGCTCTGACTACTGTAAAAGATGACATCACAGGCATACACAGCGAACTGGTAGTCTTCATGGATTTAGTCTGCGACCAACTCGACTACTACGCACGGAAATTCGATGAGTTGAAGGCACGAAAAGACTAGATACTAGTTTTAGCATCAGATTTAGTTTAGTTTGGTTTAGTTTAGTTTAGTTTAATCATTTGGATTTTTCGCATTGTTAATTTCTTTATGTACTACATACAATCATTTCAATTTCTTGTTATTTCAATTATAGTCTTTATTCAATTATTCTGTTTTTACGTTATTCTTTGTTTGTTGGCTGCTATAATACATTGCCATATCAATACTAGGCCTAAAAGTCACTACAAGAACACCCTCAGAGCAAAATTCTGTGTTCTGCAGATTTTGCTGCTGTGACGACTGTCACAGGATCCTGACGAGCGTCACGCGGGTGACGACCGTCACAAATACGTGACGACCGTCACGAACCCAAAATTTCTATCTGATATAACAGGGGTTGCGTTTTCTCTCCCACTCATCCCTTTTCAACTTCCAATCATCAGCAACTCCCTCCCCACTCCAATCTTTCGTTTTCCCCACATTGCACCATCTATTTCAACTCCCATCTCAACTTCCTACCACACTTCTGTCATTTTTTCCACTTCGCAGAATCACCCCAATCCTCAGAACCTTCTCAATCTTCCAACAATGGCGAGAAATACCGAAACCCCAGACATCAGTAACATTGTGTTCAGCGAAGGTGACTTGGGAGAAAGACAGCGGGCCAACTACATCGCATTCCATCAACGGTCGCTCCAACTGACTCATTATCCACACATTCCATCGCTTACGGAGCTCGGACTCCTTGAAGGCGTCACTTGGATGCTTCAAAGAGCTGGCATCTGGAACCTCTGCACCAATCCACTGCCAACATACGAACAACTCACTCTCGAGTTTCTGAGTTCGTTTACCTACGTCACTTCCAGCGGCGACCTCAGCCAACACTCAGGTGCCGCATGCTTCCGAATGTTTGGCACAAACTATCAGGTGAACCAGAACCAGATTGCCGCCATCTTACAACTCCCTCGAGGCGACAATGCTCACCACCGCCTCACCGATCAGTTCCATCACGAAGCTTTCGCGCTCTGGTACCAGTTGACCGACATCAATGCCGATGGTTGGGATTCTCTGCACGCAACGCATACCCATAACCCAACCATCTGATACTTCCACAGAGCATTGAGCAACACAATCTTCGCCAGGGACAGCAACCATAAGGGGAACTCGAAAGAGCTCTTCTTCCTCCACTGCGTCTTCAACAACGAACCTATCAACGCCGCCCCGTTCCTCCTGGCTCACATTCAGGCCAACTACAACCGTGGCTCAAAGCCATTTTACTTTGGCGGGATTGTCACTGCCATTGCACTTGGGCTGAACCTTGGCGACCGCCTCCAGCACCTCCATTCCATCCCCTCGGTGTTCCTTGACACCGACCACTGTAGAGCCTCTCACCTCATCCGCTCCAGAGCCGATGGGAAGTATCACCCGGTAGTGCGTGGCAAAACCGTCCGAAGCATCATCCTTCCATCACGCACCCGGACACACCCAGAGGATCATACCAACTGGTTATTTGACCTCACTGCCCCTCCTGCTTCCGCTGTTCCAACTCAGGACCACACCCAAGGTTCTGATGACGAAATCCAAGCTGAGTTGGACAGGCCGGAGCAACCGGAGGCATCGCAGCCTCCTCCTTCCGAAGGTACATCCTCTCGCCGCCGCCGCCATCATCCAATGCCCGACTACACAGAAGAGGACCTCCGCCGCTCTCTCGACCAGCAGGCCCAGATACTCGCTATGCTGCAGCAGTAGAATCAGCGAGCAGACCAGTTCGAAGCTTGGCATCGGACCCAAATGCAACAACTTCAAACTGGCCAAGACACCATTACTGAGAACTTGGCGAATCTGACTTTGCAGGTCGAAGGACTCCGGGACACCGTCTACCACACCGGAGCTATGAGTTATGAGGACTGAGTCGCCCTGGCCAGAGCCAGAGGACGCCAGCGCGGACGTGACCGAGGCAGCGGACGTGATTAGTTATCCATTTTCCTTATTTGTTTACTATATTTTCTGTGTACTTTCATTTCCGTTGTATCTCCCTCTCGCATGTTTCCAAATCAGTGGGGACACTGATTGAGATAGTGTGGGAGCGAAGCGTTTATTTCCATTCCATTGTACTTTGAATTTCGTAATTTCTATTTAAACATTTTCTATTTTTAGCAAATAAAGCTCGTTTATATATCCTTTTTCCGTTACGCAAACAGCCCCACGTTATTCGACGTAAACAACATATTTTTTCGTTCGTTCCTCAAAAGCAAAAGCATCACGAGAATGCACTCGTGTTTAAACCAAGTTTTGAAACTCCGAGGAGACGAAAATTCTAACAAAACCAGTACCATCTTGACACCTTAGATCTCCGGTTTATGCGAGTCGGTTTCACTACCTACGTGTACCAAAGTCTCAAGTGTCTACGCAAACTCAACCCCAAGTAGTTTATACTAGCAGTCAGCACCATCCTAAAGCACTTCTAAGCGAGTGACCGATGCAAATAAGTGTATGATCTCCAAAAAGATGAAAAATCATGAAAAGAAAGCTAGATAGCCAAAAATATAAAGACATGTTTCCTTCTAAGTTAGGTGCTCCTCACCCGAGCATTTAGCCCAACGGCACGAAAACTCATTGAAAAATCAATGAAATAAGCTTATGATCAATGAAGAAGATCAAAAACAGAAATGAGATCATATTCACTAACAGGTCGACTCGCCATGAAAGTGTATGGACAACGGGCTTAATGTGATTGCGCTAGAACAAACAGGGTGAACTTGCCGCGAGAACCTTGACACCAAGCTACAGTAGCATGACTAGGACCGATTTGCATAAGAAGGAGACCTCCGAAGACTTGTAGTCCAGTGTCGTCATGGTACTCGTTTTATTCTTACCAAGAATCCCGGTTTTTCCCAACTTTGTGAACGAAGAAGCTGCTTCATGCTTGCTGACTTTTACCTGTTTTACTTGAGGACAAGCAAAGATTCAAGCTTAGGGGAGTTTGATAACACGAAATCGTATATATATTTTGATGCATAATTCAACTAAAGTTTAACTGTTTTCGATCCGATTTCGGGTTATTTCCGTGTTATTTGTCTGATGTTTTGCAGGTATTTGATGATCACGTCTAAACAAGGCAATATGAAGAAAAGAAGCAATCTCAGATGAAATATGGACGAAAACCAGGTGAAAATATCATGAAAAATGCAGAATGCTGATTTTGCTGCTGTGACGACCGTCACAGCTCCATGACGACCATCACACCTTGTGACGACTGTCATGCAGGCAAAAACGCCCCACTTCAGTTTCACGTAAAAGAAGCAGTTCCAAGTCCCAAATAGTGGACCACTACTTCCTGATTTTTCTGCCTCAAAGTCCACCATCTTCAATTATAACCGTTAGAATTCCATTTCTATAAAAAGGGAAGAAGGGGACCTCAGAAAGAGAGCCGCATTCATACAACGAAGTGCTGCCCAATTTATTTCCAGAGCAAACCTTTCCAGTTTTAATATTCTTATTTGTTTCTCCTTTCTTTTTCTGCATTCCTTTTATTCCTTCCGTAATTTCTATTTCCGTTGTACGATTAAATTGGCACAAAGACCAGAATCCTGCCAACATCTGTGGAGGATCTGCCCAAAGGCCAATTGGAATATTTACAAGTTTCTCATGTCAATCGTAATTCCAGTTTTATTATAATGCATACTATTATTTATTGTTTTTATTTATGTTTTATCTTTCCCAAATCCATGTCTAGCTAAATTTAAGTAATCGATATGTAGTAATAATTCGAAAGGGATTTGATAATAACTGGTTGAAAATTGTCTTTTCAAAAGTCGTTTATGGTCTGAGTGTTTAAAATTAATTTACTAAATAAACTTCGTCGCGAAAGTGAGAACTTATTTAAAAGTAGTTTTGCCACGAAAGTGGGAAATTAATTAAGATACGAACCAACAAGCGAAAGCTGCGGCAAGATCAGATAGTAAACACTAGTCATTCATTTTAATAACAGCGAAAGCACTTTATAATGAATTAGAACTTAGAGATTTCCAAAAATAATTTTAACCCCGAATGGGATACGAAAGTGTACGTTTGGCCCTTAGAATTATGATTAGCGTCAATAACCATCGTGAGGCGAGAGATTTCAAATCACCATTTTCTGCTTAAATAAACTCTGAAAACTATTTCATGCACCGGAAACTTGTCAAATCCCTGAAGAACACAATTACTGCATATCGATTCAATTAATTATAATCTAAGTAACATTCTTAGTTTCCCTTTAGTGACAATCTTATTCCCTTAAACATATTCTACCTAGCTAAACATAGTAACTCCCAAGAACACTAGTTTGATTACGAGTCCCTGTGGGATCGATATCTATTATTACTACGCGATAGACTGTGCACTTGCAGTTAGGTTGTATTAGACATAGAAAGTCGCGATCAACCACCTATATATATATATATATATATATATATATATATATATATATATATATATATATATATATATATATATATATATATATATATATATATATATATATATATATATATATATATATATATATATATATATATATATATATATATATATATATATATATATATATATATATATATATATATATATATATATATATATATATATATATATATATATATATATATATATATATATATATATACATACATATATATATATATATATGGATGGTTTCACCTTTGACTTTGGCCTATTTGATTCTCTTTCAATCTCGCTCAACTTGGTGAACTCTTCCATCCTACCCCCAAAAAGTTATCTGGCCAAGTTTTAGCTTTCTTTGTGAATGAGTTGTCCACTCTTTTGATGTCTGTGATATAGAACATCCCAGTTTCAAATAAATTTGAACAAAATATAGTGATCCTTATATACATAATCTGTCAGGTTGGATTTTAAGGTGGGCCACTCAAAAGTGGAAAAAATGTTTCCGAGAAGTCATTTCTTGTCAGATCAATGCACACCCTATTATATGTGTTTTCTATAAGATGAATCATTTTTGGGAAGCATATTCATTTTTTCTCCGGTGTCAAGCCACTTATATAAGGAATAAAAGATTCATGAATTGCATAGAAATGTTCTTTTTTTCCATATATCATGTATGATTCCTTATGCGCCTTCAAATATTTGAGAAGTTGGTGATGGAGAAGCATATGATTCTCCTCTCATCTATTGAGCAAAGCTAAAACAATGTGATAACCGTAGTTACTGTCACCCTTAACATTTATAATTTGTTCAATGTATATGTGCATAAAAACTTGCATCTCTTCAATGTGTTTGATTTTTTGTAAAGGTGGTGAAAGAGATGGTTTGCTAATGGGACCACCTTTGAAAATAATTTTTTGAGATTTTGAAGTTGGAGAATCTGAAAAATGTGCGTCAACATGTTCGCAATAGGAAGGAGACCACTTCGTTGAATTTATCACTCTATGTTTTTTTCTGGAGAGGCAGTCTTCCTTATGTGCTCTTTGATGTGCAATTTCATGTTAACATCAGCTTTCAAAAATCTCTCTTGAATCATTTCTCATTTGGTCATGATAGATATATATGATTTAACATCCTTCATCGCCTCATCATTATCAACTAGAGCCTTTTCTAGTTTGTGGAAATCTCATCCATTCGTATCGGTCTATCAAGTTTCATCTACTTTGAAATTAAATCAGCACAAAGAATATCGTACATCTTCCTAAATTTACAACTACACTTTGAGCTATTTGAACATATTTTCTTTAGTGTTTGGCTTCATGATAAATAAAAATTAATCCCGCTCAAGATATATTACCCACCAACTATGAATAAAGATTATTTTCTTTGGGTCTATGTTCTAATTTTCTAATGTTACAGTCAAATGATTTGTGTATCTCGTTATGCTGATTTTGGATCATTTGATTCACAAAGTCTCAACCTCTACATAAATCACCTTTACTATTTTCCAACCAATTCTTTAATGTAGCGTGAGCACATTAAACTCTATTAGTTGTTGTATTTCCAAAGTGTCTAACCTGATTGGTCTAAGCACCAACAATCTTCATCTTTACCTAGTCTAAAATTTTACTTTCAACATATTTCAAGAAATCTAAATATTTCTCATGCACCCTCCCAAAATGAATTACAGATTCAACATATATAACTCTTCTGTAGAAGAATTTATTATAACATTTTCGGCATCCATTATATTTTCCAATATCACACCAGCTCTGACTATTTTCCCTTGTTCACCCTTAATTTATTTTATCCCTACTGCAGGCTTAAGTCTACTTCTCACATTTTTTGTTATGTGATACCTAAAAAGTAATGCACATGAAATAAGAAACACATTTGCAACCAAATTCATCAGCGTGGTATCGCAATCATTGGCAATTACTTTAAGGATGTTTCTTGGTCCTTCAATATAGTTTGACACACTTCTAAAGCCCAAGTAACATTGTCCTCTTTTTCATTTACCAAAAATGCAACCTCAACTAAAAAAAGTCATTTCCGTAGAAGTAACATCATCATTTTCCCAAAGTAGAAGCTTGTACTTGTTGATCTTATATGTTGAATCAATTATGAGGACAATGGGAAATGTGTTGAACAACTTAGTAGAACTAGGATGAGTCTAAAATATATCTCAAACAGTTTCTCCATCCTCGCAAACTTTGTACCGAGACACATAATGATCATATCCAAAAGCTTCAATAATTTTTGCATTTCAGTTCTTTAACCTTTTATCGCCTTATTGTTTCATGCATGAACATTGTATATTTGCTTAATATTTGAGATATCATGAGTTCTTTTCTATTTCAAAGTTACAAGTATGTTTTTGGGTTGCACTATGTTCAATGTCATGTTAGAAACAAGATCCTTCTACTAAGAATTAAATTGACATACAATGGGATGACCAGATAACTTGTAACACAAATCATGATTATGCATACCATAAACCACATCAAATGTCCATGTATTATTCGCATTAAGGTACCCATGCTACTCAAAAGGACATCTGCATTTCCCCGAACTGGTGTCATCCCATTTCAAAATTTGAATAATCTTGATTTGCTTGCCACTTATTTCACATATCATTATCACAAATGTCGGTCTTCTATCAGAACCAGAATCTGACCTTCCGAACCCCAATTTTAGAGCCTTCGTGCGGATCCATTTGAGCATATGTTTATGAACAAGAAATTCTTTTTTATTTATAAACTACTTACCAACATTTACCTTAATATTAACCGGTTTAAAAACTATAAACACAATAGTATTGGGTACATCGTCAGGGTGTACCATTGTTGCAACTTGTATAACCATGATCAAATATAAATTCATCATAAAAGTTGTCCAAAATTAAACTTTCAGAACTACATGCAACATAATATGAAAGTTAACTCCCGCACGCAAGGTTCATTTTAAACCAGCTAAACCAAATTCTTACAAGCAATGAGGAAGAAAATACATGTACATTACCTATAATTCCAACTTCTTTTGCTCGTTTTGGTGTGAAAAACAGAGTAATGCAGCTTTGAAGTACAAAACTTGATTGAGAATTGAAGGATATTTTTGTAGGTTTTTGGGAGTATGGTTGTATGATCATGAAATGAAAAGTACATGCAAGGTGGTGTTATATCCATTTTCCTTCTTGGAAATTCTAGAAGTTAAGTTTTGAATTATTCACTCATAGTTCTAAAATAAACACACTATAATGAGTTCAAAATGTGTTCAAAGGTTAATCTGAAACTTAACCTACAGACTCCCCATTTCATCAATACGAAGGTTAACTTCCATATTATTTTGGGAAAAATGGGGATGACTCACTTACGAAGTATTTTTAAAGGTTAATTTCAAAATATCAAATAAAAAATTTAGTCGTGTTATTTGATACAAATTTGATGCCAATTGTTGAAATTAATTTGGATGGTTAACCCAGTTTAAATGTGTATGAAATTGGATGGTTAATACAATTAAACCTATGAAAATATTGGTGAGGAATATTAGTATGACAACTAAAAAGTTTTTCAATGGAGAATGTTTTACTGAATAAAGATTTCAATTTATTGCACTTCTAATGGAGGAGTGAAAAGTTGGTGTCGATTAGTTACTATAACATATATAAGATATACAAGGACTTTATATCCATTTCTTTAACTTGTTTTAGATAATGATAGTTTAAGGGTATTTTTTTTAGTAATTTTTATTAACATTAATTTTGTTGTGAATTTTATTTTCCTAAAAATACCTGTAATGGTACAATCACCATAGAGTGAACTTTAAACGTAAATAGAGAAAATTGTTGGAACAAAATATTTTCAAGAAAGAAAGACGGAGAAGAAGAAGAAGAAGAGAGAAATTTCTAAGCTAGATTATGAAAAATTAGGATTGAGTGAAATTTTATGTTTACATCATACAAAGCCCCTTATATAGGCAACTAAAGATCAAGCCCAAACTATACAAACAAAACCAAGCCCAAAACATACAAAATATAAAATACAAAATTACAAATTACATTTCGATACAACTATATGTTGTATTCGACTCTGTTGAATATAGATGACTCCTAAATTTTGACAAGCTACTTCGACATAGTCGAATGCTAGATGTCAATCAGAGCATCAAATTACAAATTCTAAAACACACCCTAATTCATGTTCTCGAGAATTCTCATCCTGGTGCTTATCTTCAACTCATCGAACCTGACTTTCTTCAGGGGTTTGGTGAGCATGTAAGCTAGTTGCACTTATGTCTTGCAATGCTTAAATTCAAGATTTCCTTTGTTAATTTGATCTCTCATAAAATGATATCTCCTATCTATATGCTAACTTCAACCATGACACACTGGATGATTCGCCAGGTTGATAGCTAACTTGTTGTCGACAAATAACTTCATTTTCCTAAGTTCTATTAACTTGGGCTCTTCAAGCAACATCTTTTTTCATGCTGCTTGACATGTTGCATATGATGCAACTACATACTTAGCTTCACAAGATGAAAAATACATAATGCTTTTCTTCCTTGAGCATCATGAGATTGGAATGCCTTCGATCATGAATATGTATCATGCGGTACTTTTCTTTTTGTCTTGATCTCCACTAAAATTTGAATCAGTGTAGCCATACACTTCTGCATATATGCTGGTCTCTGTCTCCCTCGACATCAGCACACGATGATCAATCGTACCCTTTATGTATCTCAACACCCTCTTAACTGCAGTGAGATGACATTCTTAGGGTTTCTCCATGAATCTACTTAACAACCTGACACTTTGAAAAATGTCTGGCCTGGTATTGCAAAGATACCTCAAGGATCCAATTATTTATACAGTGTCGCACTTAAAAACTTATCATTTGTATCCTTCCTCAACTTTTCTCCAGTTTCCAATGGCGTAACAGCTGCATTATAGTTGCTCATCTTAGACCTCTTCAAAATATTTTGGGCATACTTATTTTGGTGCAGGAACACTCCTTCACTTGTGTCTTTGAACTCCATCCCTAAGAAATATGAAAAATTCCCTAGTTCGAACATTTCAAACTATTGCATCAGCTTTGACTTGACTTTTCTTACCTCGACTTCATCTGCACTTGTAATCAACAAATCATCTGCATACAGGCATATGATTCTTCATCTGACCTTGTATGCATCATTGGCATACACTCCATGTTCAGAGGCACACTTTATGAGACCTGCTTTGATCAGGAAACCATTTATTCTCTTATTTCGAGCTCTTGGAGCTTGCTTCAAATCATAGAGGGTTTTCCTCAATCTATATACCTTCGACTCCTGCCCTTTGATTTTGAATCCTGGTGGTTGACTAACATAGACTTCTCCTTCTAGAGGTCCATTCAAGAATGTTGGTTTTACATCAACCTAGTGTATCTTCCACCCTCGGTATGCTGTTGTCTACACAATAATTATGATTTTTCTAGTCTCACTACAGGTGCATACACTTCTTCAAAATTAATGTTAGGTTTTTATAGAAAACCTCTTGCCACTAGTTTTTCCTTATGCTTGGTAATTTCTCCATTCGACCTTCATTTTATCTTGTAAACCCACTTCACATTAATTGACTTCTTGGTAAACTTTTCGACAAACTCCCAGGTCTTGTTTTTCTCAATTGACCTGGGTTCTTCTTTCATGGTTGCTAACCAAATTGAATCGTTCATGGCTTGATCCAAATTGATTGGTTCTACTTCAGCCATCATCATTTTTTCTTCTATCAAGTTACCATCTGCATTGACTTCCTAATATGGAAATCTCTAATATCCAGCTAGCCTTGTCGACTCGATTCTTGTTCTAGTCGATCTTCTAACATTTTGCTCAGGTGGTACCTTATTTCAATTTGTTGGGACTTCAGTTTGTTGGTCTTTGTCAAACATAATTGTAACTGTATATGACTCATGTCGAACTGACCTATGACTACAATCCCACCCTTTGCTTTCATCACTAGAACACCTTGACTGGTTACTAGTTTATCATTATTTGGTGAATACAACTTGTATTCAGTAGTCGAATGATAACCTATGAGCACCATATTCTGACTTTGATCTTCTAGTTTCTTTCTCAATTATTCATGCACGTTCTTGAAACGCATTGATCCAAAGACTCTAAGATGACTAACATTTGTCTTCACACCTATCCAAGCCTCATAAGGAGTTTTATCGACCATCTTCTAGGTTGGACATCTATTTAGTATGTATGTTACTGTCAAAGTTAATTCAACCCAAAATCTCTTTGGCATATCTTTAGCTTTCTACATGCTCTCAGACATGTTTAGTATACTTTGATTCTTCCTCTTAGTTAGGCCATTATGTTGAGGTGTATATGATGTGATGACCTCATACTCTATACCTTCCTCATTGTAAAATCTAGCAAATTCTCGAGAGGTGTATTCACCACCACCATCAGTTCTCAATTTCTTCAACTAGCATCCACTTTACTTTTCAACATGCAATTTAAACTTCTTAAATTGTAACAATACCTCACTCTTCCTTTGAATAACATAAACCCAAATATATATATATATATATATATATATATATATATATATATATATATATATATATATATATATATATATATACATATACATATATATATATATATATATATATATATATATATATATATATATATATATATATATATATATATATATATATATATATATATATATATATATATATATATATATATATATATATATATATATATATATATATATATATATATATATATATATATATATATATATATATATATATATATATATATAGTGATTTCATCTATAAAGGTTAGGAAGTAGTACTTACCTCCATTCTGCCTTACTTCAAATGGTCCACACATATCAGACTGAACTAACTCTAGATTTTCCTTCGACCTCATTGAAAATCCATTCTTGAATGATTTCCTAGCTTGCTTTGCTTTGCAACATTTCTCACACATCTAACTTGGTTCTTTCACCTGAGGTAAGCCATACATCATCTTCTTCTGGTTGAACATGTTGGAACAAAACGTTTTCAAGAAAGATGAAAGACGGAGAAGAAGATGAGAGAAAATATAGAAAATTGTAAATTGAATCATGAAAAATTAGGATTGAGTGAAGTTTTATGTTTACATCATACTAAGCCCTTTACATAGGCAACTAAAGCGCAGACCCAAACTATAAAAATCGACCCAAGCTCAAAACGTACAAAATGTAAAATACAAAATTACAAATTGCATTTCGACACAACTATATGTTGCATTCAACTCTATCGAATATCACTGACTTTTGAACTTCGACTAGCTACTTCGGCACAATTGAATGCTAGCTTTCAATCAGAGCACTGAACTACAACTTCTAACAGAAATTACAAATGATGAACTCTATATCCTTTTATGTGATTTAATTTGTATAAAATTTGTATTTGAATTCATTTCTTTAGAACTTGACAATAGACCAAACTTGAAATTAATTTCTTTTTGTATGGTTCCTATGAAAACAAAAGTGCACTATAGGATTAGCTTATCAGGCCTTTAATCATTTATCAATTGTTAACCAATTTTGAGCTTAAAATTTAAAATTTTCTTGATGCCCAAAACTAGTGATGAACTCTTTTGGATGCCTTTTTGGATGAGGGAGAAACAATGAGCAGTCGAAAAGATAACATAAAAATTTCCAAGGTTTGTGGAAATTGATAAGGAAAAAAGAGATAAAACTTCATCATAAACTCTAGAAATTTAAAGAGAAATTAAAGGTGAAAGAAAAAAATTACAAAATTGGATTTCGTGAAAAGAAAATGCCCGTTTGTCTTCTCTTAGGTCATAAAGAGTGTTCGATTTTAAATCATTAGAATTTCATTTTTTGAATACCTAACCCTAAATCAGTGTCTCTGTTACAACTTGTGAAAGTACCTTTTGAAATTACTTGTACTTTTCATAAATTATGTTGTAGAGATTGGGGTTAATGGTCAAATAGTGAAATAAAGAAAATGCCCATTTGTCTTGTCTTGGGTCATAAAGAGTGTTCCATTTTAAGTCATTAGAATTTCATTTTTTGAATATCCATCCCTAAATCGGTGTCCCTATTACAAATATTGAAAGTAACTTTTGAATTTACATGTATTTTTCATAACTTATGTTGTAGAGATCAGGGTTAATAGTCATATCTTTTCATAACTTATGGAAGAATGGTTCTGTAACAAAAATTAAGATAGTTCTAGGAACCCAAAATAGTAAAATAAAGAAAGGAAATTCATTGAGAAGTATTTTTCAAAATATCATTTGATCAACTTGGTTTTTTTATTAGTTTACTTACCTGTTAGTCTGGCTATCTATCTATTTGTTTTCATTTTTCAAATTGTTTTTGAATTACCTTTGTTTTTTATGTCTGATTTTTCCAAATACTTTCAAATTGTGTGAGGAAAAGTAGTGGGTTAAGTGTTAGGGAGTCCAATGACACATAAAATAGTTATTATTTAGTCATCAATATCAAGAGAAAAATAATATTTTAAAGCATTTTCAAGACAAAATCCCAGCATATGAAATCATGTGGCCAAATTGAGTAAGAAAAACTGGAAAATGGGAAGCATCTACAAGTAAGGGTGTAATCGGTTCGGTTTGGACTGTTTTTTGGTCAAAAAAATATCAAAACCCATGATATCTCCATAGATTTGGTTTGGTTTGCTTTGGTTTTTAGTGTTTTTTTTAAAAAAGGAAATAAACCAAGCTTACAAGTTTGGTTTAGTTCAGTTGATCGATTTACAATATTTTTTACAAACACTACATTTATCGGTGTATTTTTTGCTCTCATATTTTTCAATGTGTTTTGTGCTATTAATTTTTTAAATAATACATTTCATATAACCTATTTCTCATCATTATACAAAATATGAGAATCACTACGTTAATCACACTATCAATTTGATTCAGCTCACTATATGGTGTGACTAGTTCCAATGCCTTAAAATATTAACACAATGAAAGGACAACACACAAGGCGTTTGGTTCAAACAATTTATCAAACACTTGGCATGCAGAGCACTACAAGTGAGTTCCGCTTTGAGTGAGTTGCTCAAGTTTCCTTGTACAATCAATGAGTATACTAGATTTAAAATCAGTTTAGCACTACTTAAACCAGACCTAGATTGATATAATTGTTTGCACTAACACCACAAATATTAAGCAATATAAAATGTAAGGCAAAAGACACAACGATTTGTTGAGGAGCTCCCCCGTCGTCCTTGCTCGGGGTACGTCTGCCCTCAATTCCAATAATAGAATTGAGACATGTTAATATATAGATTAAACCTGTTGCTGAAAGTTTATACAATAAGTGAATAGCAATCAAACACACGAACACTCTTGTTTTTGTAGATACTATCTCTTCTTGCCCCTTGATTCGAGTCGAATCAAGTACTTCGACAATTTGTGAATAAACCTCCGATTGTGGCACTATCTTTGAACAACCTTCCGTTTTCAAAATCTGGCCCGACTGATTTTAGTCACTTGCATATCGAACCCGAAACTCTCCTTCACAATCCTCCGTTTACCGTTACTAAATCGACGGAACCCACCGCTCGATTACCTTCACTCGGCTGAATATGTGTTGAGACGAATCGTGCAAAAAAAACCCCAAATTCAGAGAAACTTGGAGGACAAAACCCTAGAGGTTTTATTCAAGAAAAATATGTCGATTCCTCAACCCGAACCGGATTATCAAATCTTCGGCTTCGAACATTATCACCTCTAACAATGCATAATGCACAACAAAGATTATTATGTGTGATTGTTGTGGTATGCTATGAAGAGAATGAAGATGATGAGAACCGAATCGACACCTATTTCACTTTTCTTGTTTTTTTCCCAATGTTATGAAGTGAAACAAGCAACTTAACTTATATACCAAACATAACTTCATAACCACTAAAACCACTTTACAAAAATAGTAGACATAACAGAAAAATGACATAAAACAGCGAGCGGTCGACCTATGCAGAGTGCAGGGTCGACCTGAGCTGACCCGGATGAAGAACTTGTGCAATTCACACAACCGTGTGTCGACCAGAACAATGTATGCGTCGACGCATAGCTTGAAATTTTAGACAAATTAAAATGCCAACAGTATGAGTCGACCGGTGGGTCGACGCGAGCTCTCCTGAAGAAAACTCATAAAATAGACTCATAGTGTGAGTCGACCGGAACAGAGACTCATAGACCTGAAATTGCTAAAAATGCCCAATTTCATACTCTTGACTCTTTTTGATGACATCTATGATATGGCAAACGACACCAATGAATTCTAACTCATATAACACATATTTTGACAAATCTATATGCAACAACCGAGCTATTTTATGCAAGCAATTTAATCATGAGAAACGAGGTATGCAAATGCAACATGGTGATAACGCCCAACATCGATTCTTTTATGAAGCTAAGTTTTGACATCATCTAAACGAGCATATCTTATATATGAGGCTTTGACCTCACCACTTTCGATCCTCACTCCATTTTTGGTTGTAGAACAAAACAAATGTTTTAGATGAATATGAATGTATTTTAGATGAATATGAGTGTGATCAGTCAATTTATTTTATATGGACTTTAATATGATTTTTTATTTTATTTTAAGATGAAAAAATATAAAAATATTAGATGGTAATGCTTCACATTTAAGTTTAATAGACATACAAGATCTAATAATATTATATTTATTAAAAAAATCAAATAGACAAAATTAAAATAAAATAAAATAATAAGGTCTACGGTGAACTATCTATTTTAGACATATGAAATTAAAACTTATGAAATTGTGTAATTGATATATAAATAGGAGAATTAAAGTAACTAATATTAATAATGAAACAATACGAAACAATGAATTAAACTAAGAGACCACATATCAAATTAAACTTTTTTATAAGGATATTTTTTCAGATTTCATCCATAGGATAGAAGTAAATTAATATTAACAATATAATTTGAGAAATGGAAGATGTTTTCTTTTTTCGCCAGCTGTCGCATCGCTGCGAAAAGGGAGGCCGGCAAAGACAGAAGAGTCGCCACCATTCGTTATTTATCCCAAAGAGAGGGAAAGGAAACGATTAGAGAAAACCTACAAAAAAGGGAAAAGACAGGTCATCACAACCAAATCTTGGGTTCGGGAGTCAGTTACGCAAGGGGAAGGTATGAGCACCCCTCACGTCCGTTGTACTCAACGGGATCCACGCTTGTTGTCTATCTAAAAGGGTGTTAATCTATCAAAGGCTGGCTCACAAGGACAAAAGAAAAGAAAAGAGACTCGATAGAGCATCGTCGCTCTATGCCTACGTATTCCCTCGTGCAATGGGAAAGTCAGAGTCAACGTAGTTCGGAAAACTACGGGTGAAGGGGGAAAGTTTGCTCACCAAGACATCACCGTCTTGTGTCTACGTATCTTCAACTGGTATGAGAAATCAGAGCAAACATAGTTCAGGATGACACGACCACATATTGGTTCAAGTGTTTTAACTGAGTAGGTTTAAACCTTCGTTCTAGCAGTTAGGGACGATACCTGTTTACAGTAGAACCAAGACTTAACACACTCTTTCTGAAAATGATTTTGCAAACAATCCCGAAGGATAAAAAGGTTTGATGTTTTGTTTTGTGTTTTTTATGAAGAAGTGAATTGAGTTAAGTTTGTAACTCATGTTGCACTAAAGACTATGACTTGAGAGCGAATGCGTCACATATCGCCCAAAGGGCATACACTAAACACTCTAGACAAATTAATAGGAGGCCCCCCAGCTATCATTCCTCAAGTACTTAAGGCTCGTAGTGTACAACATTTATTATCATTTATTAAGTGTCTTAAGAGAAGATGAGAAGAGAAGACACAAACTCTAAGGGGAACTGAACCTTAATGTTATCATGCACAATGCTCCTAAAGTTGGGATCAAGAGGGAAGAAACTATCCTAGTGTTATCATGCAAAGGATTGAACACCTAATGTCTCTTTCACTCCCATCTTAAACAGAGGGACTAGGAATCCTAAGGGATCATGGCAAAAGACCAAGTAAACAACAGATAATCCAATCACAGATGAAATGAAGGATGGGAAGAAGTTGACTTAAAAAAGTCAAAAACAATGCAAACATGATGTGCAAAGATGCAAAGATGGAATGCAAGAATCAAATGATGCAACAAAGACAAATGATCAAAACAAATTGACTTAAACAAGTCAAAAAGAGTGAGATGAAATGGGAGAAGTTACAACTCCTACACCCATTCAAACATCAATCACTTACACAAAGGTTAAACAAAAGCAAATGCAAAATCTATGATCAAAGAGAAGAGGGGATAAAGAAGCTTGGGAAGCAAGCACATGTAAATTATCTCAACCAAACAATTCAAATTGATCATGCAAAAGAAAGGAGCAAACAAATGCTAAAAGAGATGCATCATTCAAGGCAAACTCAAAGCATAAACATGAACACCAAATCACCTTGAATGATGATCAAAGCACAAAGGGAATAGGTATACCACTAAGAGGAAAGCTCAAATCAAGGTTAGAAGCAAGGCACAAACATGAATCAAGTCATGGAAATTGAAAGAAACAAAGTTCAATCACTAATTCAACACTTGAAAACAAGTGGAAAAGCCTAACTTCTAAGTAGCTTGCAAAACAAGTTACCCAAGTGTATGACCTAAAAATAAAGAACCATCACCTTAATCATGTCATAAACAAGTTTTAAGACTCATGAGGTGCATATGGGATCCATAAAATTCATCTCACAAAGGAACTAGGTCAAACTAGTTTGTATGAACATCTTTTGAGATGACTTGACTTGCAAGCTTCATCAAAAATAGGTAGATTGTTTAATAAATTCCAAACAAAGCTAAGTCAAATGACAAACAGAAATCAAAGTCTCATGGTCAAATTCAACTCAAGGCATCACCAAATAATTCAATTATGAGTGGTGTTCCACCTTATCGAGCATAAATCGAGGGGCATGAAAAGTCAACTCAAAGTTAAATGAAAAATGATCAATGGCCATTCAAAATCACCCTCAAGGATGCCTCAATCCCTCACTTAAGTGAGGGAGAAGCCATGATCATTGGGGATAAGGATTTGAAGTGCAAAAGATCAAAAATACACAAAGTAAACACCATAAAAGACATTTAATTGCAAATCTAAACAAAATAGCAAAATAAAATAAAAACAGAAATAAAAATTGTGGAAAATTAAATAACATTTCAAACTACTAGAAAAATATTTTTTTTGAAATTTTTGGGTAATTAGAAGTATTTTTATATAATTAAAATGAAAACAGAAATCAAGATGAAATAAAATAAAATAAAAAGGGTGGGAGGTATGGTCAGCAAATACCAAATGAACTAAAACATGCACAAAGCGCATTGGGCTCTAAATGAGGGGGGCGTGGATAGCACTCAGAGCCCACTAATCCAAGCCAGCTCACAAAAATGAAACGCTGTGTTTCATTAATCCTTGCTGGATTTCAACGCACGCGTGACCTGGTCAAACCAATCAAAATGCAACAAATCACATGGTCAACAATTCAAACCAAGCTCAGTCAGCTTTCCCCTGAAATTAGAACAGACGCCGGAGCTAGGGCTCCGGCCGTCTTCTCCAGCCAGCCCGCCGGAGACCAGGTCTAAAACTTCAATAAAAATCCAGAAAATTGGTACCAATCGAAAGCTAACAATGCAAGGAACATGAATCCAACATTCAAATTTCAAAAAGGTTCATGAATAAGCAGAAATCAGGCCACGAATTTTGGAATGTGCAAACTGAAACTTCACCAAACATGCAAACAAATGATTCAAACATGGCCTACCAAGCTAGGGCTTCAGATGCATCCGGTATGGACCTAGAAATGTGCCTAGAATGAGAGAATTTGGTTGGGGAAATTACAAAATGGAGTGGTTTCATTGACCCTTCACAATGCTTGCAAGCTTCAGTTTAGTGCTTCTATTCTCCTTCCTGATGCTTGGCGATGATGCTTCCAGCCAAGACTTGAAGCAAAAGCCTGTGAAATGCAAGATTCGAAGGAATGAAAATTTTGGAAATTTTTGCAATGAAGGAGCTCTCTCACTCAACAAGTACTCAACCTGAGCATTAGGGAAAACTTTAGAGCTTATATATGTTGGGTTTGCAGCAACCATGCAGGCCCATGTTGCTTGTATCATGTGATTTCAAACTTTTGCCAAAAAATTCCATTTTACTACACACTCGGGTTAGGTATGTTTTTACTCATTTTGGGTCAGCAAATGGCAATATGTAGTATGTGGAAGGGAGTGGAATGGTTTGTGGTCATGGATAATGAATTAGTGTAAAGTTTTATGTCATGACTTTTTAAGTGATTTTGAGAAAAAAAATGGCACATAATGACTTAAACATGTTGGTCCAAATGTGGTAAACTTCTTTATGATCATGTATTGGTGTGAAAAAGTTCAAAAATGGAGCAAAATGTGACTTGTAATGTAAGGTATGCAAACCATGACCAAAAATTCAATTTTCCACCTTGAAATGGTCCATATGGCCACATAATTCATCAATCTTCATGAATCTTGAGTTCAATGATGGATATAAGACTCTTAGGCACAAGTTTCATGTTGGTTGGAATTGCATTTGAGGTCCATAAGTTCATGAAAAAGACCATTAAAACAAATGACCTATAATGAACTTTCCAAAAATGCCCTTGTCTTACGAGGCCCATATCTTGAGATGTACAAATGATAAAGGGGACTTCTATAACTTTTTGGAAATCTAAGATCATGAAGAAAAACTTTCATGTTCACTTGAAGTTGAGGCGAAACTTGATTCTAGGTCAAAAATGCCTTGGAAGTGGGTTGACTTTAAGTTGACCAAAATTCTCTTCATCTGAGGACCCTAACTTGTTGGCTTCATAACTTGAGATGTACAAACTTAAAGTATGAGTTCTTGTACTTAAAAGAAAGCTAAGAACATTCCCTATAAGTCTCATGTTTTCATGAAAAATAGATTGATCTTGCATCGTAGGGTAAATTGTCCTTGAAGTTAGACACCAAAGAAGGTGATTTTACACGGAAAACCTCTGAAACCCTAATTTAGTAACATCTTGAACCCTTGATTCCTCTTAATTTGATCTTAACATGACATCCTAAATGCTTTTAAATAACTCCCCATCTCCCCATCACTCAAGTGGCTTAGAATCAAGTCTTGAACCTTTTCAAGTCCATAATTGATCTTGAGTTGACTAGATGAAACCCTAGTTCCATGTCTTTTGGTTGTGCCTCCTTACAAATGATTTGAATGACCAAACAAACTCCACAATGAACCCTATTTTAAATAATGAGCTTGTAAACCATGTCTTCTCCAAGATAAAAACCTCATGAATTCCTGATGATCCCCAAGATAGAAGATAACATCCACACGCCAATCTCCCCTTTCAAGGAGTTCTGACAACTTCATGGTGATGATGAACACTTGATAGCTTGCATAAATGCCTTTTGCTTGAGCTTGAAACCAAAGATTCCTTCCTCTTAAAGGGCACAACACACCTCTTGATCCCTTGTTAAGAACAATGCTATGCAAATGCAAATGCTAAAATAAAATGAAACATAAGCCAAGTACAAGAAAAAGTTGGTCAAATTTTGGGGTACAACAAGTGTAAATTAGTTTTACAGTGTTAACCAATGACGACCATACATCCCGTCAAGTCAGATTGAAAATTTTAAATAATTTATATGATATGGAAGAATGATATATTCTTATTGATTGACAGTGTGAAATGAATATTTATTTTATTATTTATTTCATCTGTATATTTAAAAAGGGATTAATTCTTCATGAACAAATTTTATTCAATTAAAATAAAATCATAAGAACACAAAATTATATATTTTACAACATTAAAAATAATTTTTATAAGTATTAACAAAAAATAATATATTTAAGAGATGGATACTTATTTAGGGTGTGTTTTTTGTGAGTGCTTTTGGATCTCAAGTGATGTCAAAACTAGAAAAATATAGCGTTATGTATATTGGACGATATCCTCCTATTCTAGATTATCATTTTAGTATTAGGTAACATTCAAGTGAGTTGAAAAAGGAGATTACATCAAAATTGCATTGAAAAACACATTTTTGAGTTGACATGTCATTTCAGGTCGACACATGCATAAACATGCCGACCTATACGAGTTTCAGAATCAGTATAGGTCAACACATAGAATTTCAGGTCGGCTCCCATGGATCAATATTAAAGGTTGTAGCCTCTGTCCATAGGTCGGCTCACTTAGGTCAACACATATGCGAACATAACCTTCACAAATCGACTTATAACCTTCACAGGTCGGCCTAATTACCTTGATAGACCGACCTATTGCTTTGATAGTCCGACACATACAACTTTCCACCTTAAAAATCTTATTTTTGCTCCAACATTTTGCATTCCTTTTGCTCCTTATTTCCTATATATATATATATATATATATATATATATATATATATATATATATATATATATATATATATATATATATATATATATATATATATATATATATATATATATATATATATATATATATATATATATATATATATATATATATATATATATATATATATATATATATATATATATATATATATATATATATATATATATATATATATATATATATATATATATATATATATATATATATATATATATATATATATATATATATATATATATATATATATATATATATATATATATATATATATATATATATATATATATATATATATATATATATATATATATATATATATATATATACACATACTGATACATGCACCTTTTTTTAGTGGGTACTAGTGAATTACATAAAAGAAACTAGATCACAAAGCATTTCCATCATCTTCAACCTTTCTTCTATGCATACACACAATTGAACTACACATAATCATTTTTCGATTGGGTGACCATCTAGATTAGGGTTGATAACGTCAAATTAGGTTAGTGTAACCGAGGATATTGGGTTGGGATCTTTGTGTGTTTTAAATAAGAAAACTAAGGTGGGGTTTTCCTTCAAAATCATTGAGATTTGAAGATTTTGGATAAGATCACATCAACACGGAATCGACCGAGTGAAGGCCTTAGGACAAGGTGGTTTCCTTGCAAGGGAGTAGTACGAGACGATGAATTATGTTTGGGAATCTTGGGTTGAACAAGTGTGTGCTCGGGATAATCGGTTGATTTTAGCCGCATTGTTGGTGACTTGATCAAAGGTTTGGAGGTGGTTGAATCAACAACAAACCATAGGGTTTGTGAGGTTAGAGTTCTTCACCTCTTGTATAAACATTTTTGCAAATATAAGGTTAATTGCAAGTATCTCAATTCAATTTCGAATTGAGGGCATACGTACCCATTGTGAGGCCAATTGGGGAACTGCCTAAACAAATCTTTACGTCTCTTTCTATTTCTTTAGTTGTTGTTCTTACATCAATATCGTTGTTATTTCGATTAATTCGATTGGAAATTATTTTCAACTATCTTTTAAAGTGTTGTTGTTGGTATAATCACAATCACTTTGATTGTAATTGAATTTTAACATCAACAAAACAAATTGAATTTCTAAACGTGATCGATCGCACACAAAGTGTTTGATAAATTGTCTTTGAGTATTTTTATCGCTTTGTGTTCATTGGAAATAAGCTTTACGAATAACTTTGCATTTGATTGATCCGTGAATTAATCGTTGTTGAATAATTTGTGTACATTATCAATCCATCGGGTTTCGTTACGCACATCCGAACTTTTTGATATTATATTTGGTCAGACAATTCGATTCGGGTTGTTTCCGTTATGCCATAAATTTTTGAAAACAGAATTTTGCCAAACATTTTGATTTTAAATTTGCGATCTATTCACTCCATCTAGATCGAAGTTTATCGTCTAACATTTGTTTCAATATCAAAAAAATATTCTCAAAAATATGAATATGGGAATGCAATATTCCTATGTTTAATTCAAGTTTTAAAAAATTATTGTAAGGTATTTTTTATTCTCAAGAATCATATTTACACAGGATTCTTCTATTTTTATTTCAAGGTTTAAAGGTGGGAATATAACACTTTCATGAGAATAAATTCAATCCACAGTAACTTTTCACTATCAATCACATTTATTTAAAAATTTTAATTTTTTTAATTTTAAATTAAACAATTTTACAATTTTTTCTAAAAAATTTAATTTCTACCAAACACATAATATTTTTAAAAATAATAATTTTGAAAATATCATTTCTTTCTTAATTCTTTATTTTTATTTGATAATCTCTTTATTATTATTATTATTATTATTATTAATTTTATTATTGATGGTTTATTATAAAAACGATTATTGGTTTTCTAACATAAATCCCAAGATATTATTACTCTGTGTGCTGTGTGTGTGTTTTGTGAGTAGTGAAATCAATGGCGTCACGAGACAACAAGAAGGCATCAAACAGTCGAACCGGCAGAATCCGCACGCTCTCCGATCTGAACCGACCATCCGCCGATTCTGACAGCGACTCTGACGGCCCTCAGGAGTATTACACTGGCGGCGAGAAAAGGTTCTATTTTTTCTCCCTCTCCCAACTTTCCGATTCCTTTTCGTGTTTGATTCATTTTTATTCTAATTGCTACTCGCTACTTCTTCTATTAATTCAATTCATATCGTAATCATGCTTAAGTTGTTTGAGCTATATATAATACTATTTATGGGAATTAGTTATCATGGTTGAATAATCTAGGGTAATTCTGAAGTAATAGTTTGCAATTTTTTTTTGGTGTCAATTGAAACATTGGTATATGTTGAATTGGGGGAAATTGTGCTGATCTCTCTAACTCCCTATGACTGTGAATTCTTTGATGTGTGTAATTTGATTACTCCTTTCCCCCAATTGCTCTTGTCTAGGTTATTTATTCTGTTATAAACTTTGTTGCATACTGCTTTGATATTACAGGAAAACCTTCCATGAAGATAAGAGATAAAAATTCATGTTATTATTGTTGTAATTATACAGTTGCAGAGTTTTTTCAGATTTTTCTCGAAATTGTTTTTGTGTGGAAGCATTTGAAAACTTATCCTAGGGATTTAAAAATGATGAAGTTATGTTTTGGATGTGCTCCTTCTAACTTTTATTACTTCAAAACTAATTTTTATTGTACTTTGTATAGTTCAAACCCATTTAGATCAGATATAGGTCAACTTGTTAAAGAATGGGAGTAGACAAAAGCTATCAAAGTGACATGTTTTTGTTGTTTCCTCAGTTTTAATAGCAACTCTCTCTTTTCTCTTCCTTGTTAATGGCAATGCTCTTATGGATTGCAAGTACCTTTTGAGGTCTTTAATGTCTTATGTAAAGCTTTATATGATGACGTTAGAATTGCTCTCTTGATTGGTTAAACGGTTTTAAGTTCACAAGATTTTAACTTATCAGACTACGTAGCTTAATTTTTTGCTTTGAATTTATATGGATGCATTATATTAAGTAATAAGTCAAATATTCATTTTTAAGCTATGTTGGTGAAATGGCAAAGGGAAGCCAACACGTTGTTGGAGAGTTATAAGGTAATGTAGCAGCCTTGGCAATTGCCCTATTTAGCTAGTGCATCATTTGGCATTTGCCCTATTTAGCTAGTGCATCATTTGGCAATTGGCATCTAGGTAATTAAATGGTAATACCGTATTTTGTCAATAGCCACTGAACACGGATGTGTTGCATTTTTCTGGAGTGGTTATTGCATTCTCAATTTGCGCCAAATATTGTCTTCAGCCACTATAGACATTTTTCGGCGATGATCTGGTGTCTACATGGGTTTTCCAGATCTTGTGTTTTCTGGCCAGTGCCTTCCCATGCAGAGAAGTAACAAAGAAGAAGCAAGAAAGAAGAAAGAAAATACAAGATAAGGAGGACAATGATGAGAAATGTGCAAGCTTGTCTGAGTTGGTGTTGAAGGCGGCTGATGGGAGAGAGAAGGGGCTAGGTTTTTTCTATTTGTATGAAAGGAGGAGTGAGAGCAACTTTCCCCCTTTAAGCCCAAAAAGGCTTCACTACATTTTTTCACCCCACAATAGTATGCAAGCAGGCATCTATATAGTATAAATAACTTAAATAAGTAATTTAATATAACTTATTTGGTATGAATTGTTTAGCATTAATAATTTATTGAAAAAATAGATTAGCATCCTTCGTGCTGTCAAGATACGTGATTAACAACTGTTAACAATGGTTAATCCGAGACTGACAAGATAGGTAATACCAGATTATATATCTATAATCTACTCCACTCAATAAACCATTGTTACTTTCAAACAAAGGAAATGGAATCCCAACCATTTCCTAATTAATTGATTCCGTTCCATTATCTGATTTCAAACCATTCCATTTCAACCCTTTCTAAATGGACAAATTTAATTTACTTTTCTAGAAACTCAAGCACCTGTTAGTGAAAAGGTCTCTTTGACTATGGAATTGGAAAGTGTTCAATTTACATTAAAAGTTGGTTCTCAAAAGGCTATCCACATGTTGATTAAATAAGTATCTGCAGTCATGCTTTCTAAACTTTTAAGCTTAACATACACAGAAAGCTTACTGCTGTCTCACTTGTCCTGTGCATGATTTACAAATACTACATAAATGGGTAAATGTTTAGATTGTTTTATGATTTGTTGCTTTTCTGTTGATCGTGTAATAATTTTACATTATTTCTCCAGTGGTATGCTTGTCCAGGACCCTTCCAAAGGAAATGATGTGGATGCAATTTTCAACCAAGCTAGGCAACTTGGAGCTGTAGAAAGGCCTCTTGATCAGCTTCAAGAACCTCCAAGGTCAACAAGCTTTACTGGAACTGGCAGGTTACTCTCTGGGGAAACTGTACAGAATGCTTCTAACTCTCAGCAACCTGAGTCTGTTGTTCACAACATTGTTTTTTGGAGTAACGGTTTCACCGTAAATGACGGACCTTTGAGGAGATTGGATGATCCTGCAAATGCCTCATTTTTGGAGGTACTGTTTTAAGATTCTTATTCTGTTAATAGATTCGAGGGTGAAAAATATTGAGAAGAATGAGGTTGTTTACCCAGAAAGACTACTCCTGAGTATTAGAAATCTGAGTTTTTTTAGTAAATATTCAGTGAACAATGGAATATCTCGACAACTTTCACTATTATCTTCACTTTTCTAATTAAATTTTCTCTGAATGTCAGCTTATTTTGTAAGTTCACTATAGGCTGCTTTTATAATCTCTTGATAAGACTATTTAAGAATGTCCTTGATATGTGTTTGGGAAACTATTACTTTCTTCATGGTTATATCAATGATTTTATTTATTATGTTTAATTATGTTTGCTATTTTTGAACGCAGAGCATTAAAAAATCTGAATGCCCGAAAGAGCTTGAGCCTGCTGATAGGAGATCAGCTGTAAATGTAAACCTCATAAGGAGGAATGAGAACTATCGTGTGAGTTTTCTGTTTGAGTTCTTTGGTTTATATTTGTCCAATTTAGGGTCTGTTTAAGAAGACTTATGATTTCCATAAGTTGTTTTCAGCTTATTTTTATAGGTTCTATGAAAACATCTTATAGATTAATATGAAAACAGTTTGACTTTATTTTTTATTTTGCTATAGACTTAACTTATACATAAGTACTTATATAATAGATTCTCTAGTAAGATGTTTATCCAAATAGAACCTTACTATGAAACAAAATAAAGTCCGGTGTTGTTTATATCCAAAATCACACATATCCAACTTATAAATAATAAGTGCTCCTTGTCACAGCAACAGGAACCAGAAAGGATCCAAGTTTCATTTCAGGGAGTGGGAAGAACACTTGGAAGCAGCTCCAATTCAGTGGCACCTGAGCCAAATGTTGCATCGACAACGCCTCTCACCTCAGCTCCACCCCCTTCTGCCGGTCTTGTGGTTGACCAGTCATTGCCATCAACCTCAATACAGCTCAGGTTAGCTGACGGGACCCGATTGATATCACATTTCAATAACCACCACACAATCGGCGATATCCGTGCCTTCATTGATGCATCTAGACCTGGCGGTCGGCAGGGTTATCAACTTCAAATGATGGGGTTCCCCCCAAAGGTTCTAGCTGATGAAACACAGACTATAGAGCAAGCAGGATTGGCAAATTCAGTTGTCATACAGAAATTTTAGCATGCTTATGCTTCAAAAACCTCTTTCATTACTTTCTATATGCTGCATAGAAATGAAGAACTATAACAAATAGGAAACCCCCTGTATTAAGGGGATATTTTCTTTTTGACTAGATCTTTATCATGTACTCTATTTGCTTTAGGATCAGTTGGGTGGCTTAGCTTTGAACTTATTATGTGTTATGATATGAATCATGATTGTGCTGTGTGTTCTTGCTAGCTGAGCCTAATGACTGGATTCAATATTTGATAATTTGGTTAAGATTAATAGTTTACAGGTTTTAATTTTTTCTCCCTGCAAATATATACTATTTTTGTTGCATTTGGTCATTCTAAAACAATGTTGTTTTTAGCCTTAGCAAACACACTAATGTTTTTTGTTGCATTTGGCCAGACATGTATTGCTTTTGAATAATACAGGGACAAATAAATAATTATATTAAAACTAATGAAATTTATTTGCTGTCAAGATATGTGTAAAAAGCAATAACAGTAAGTATAAAAAAAGGAACTAACATAGTAGTTATTGAAACTAAGATGCAATAAAAAATAACATATTAGAGAAATAAATAACTAATGTTAAGTATCCTCATAGAAGAATAACATGAAATTCATTGTAACGTGAAGTTGTGATAACTCGCTTGCTTCTTTTGCTTAGGTTTTTTTTTATGAAGTTTTGATTAGTTTAATGTAAAAGGAGCAAAATAAAGTCTTGAAATCTTGAGGTACTACGATAATATGTACACACATAAAAAGTATTTTCAAACCTTTTTTTATTTATTCATAATTTTTCTTTTAAAATCAATTTTAAAAAGCGTTTGGTTAGAAAGTTGTTTGGTTGATTGGGAAGGGAAAAATATGCGTACTAGTCAACTAGTAATGCTTTCTAATCGATTAAGGAGATGATAATTGATTGGGAAGGGAAAAATATACGCTCTAGGAAATTAAATTAACGTGTAATGCCTTCTAATCGATTAAGGCGGTGATAATTGATTAAGTCACATAAAAAATTAAATTTTTTTATTTTAATTTTGTTAATCAATTAACACATTTTTAATCTATTAAATCATTAAAAAAGTTTATGAATTATTTTCTTTAGCCCAATTTTTTTATATAAATGAGATTTTTTCTCATTTCAAAATACATCAGATTTATGAATATAAACTTTCTTCTATAATTTTTTTCTCATTCATCTTTAAAATTTTTTGTTTTATTAGAATTGTCTTAGTGTTAAGAGAGTGAGAATTTTAATTTGAGTGTTGTATTTTATTAGTATTGTGTTGAAAGTGTTTATTTAAGAGTATAGTTCTCTTGTGATTTCTTTGTAATAAGATTTAAAGGTTGGATCTAAACCTAAAAAAGTTTGGGTAAAGTTTATTGATCCAAGCCTGTGAAAAAACTCTAGTTGTTGAAAGGTTATTGAGTTTATCATGTGCAAAACTCAATTTATTTTTAAAAGATTGTTTAGATTTATCCCGTGAAAAACTCAAGGTTGTTTTAGTGGGGGAATTGCTAATTTCACTCTAAATGGTGGAAAATCATCTTATAAAAATTAAAAAATATTTTTCAAATTCGAAAAATACATTTTTGGACACACCCAAATGTTGGACTTTCAACTAGGGAGCATTAAACATAGTGGGACTTTTTTCTAGAGCAACCTTTGTGAGAGACACACCACATACTCACCCAAAACCTTAAGGTAATAGGTGTATGGGTTCTCTCACTTATAAATGCTCAAGTCACCACATTTCTATCCAATGTGGGACTATTTATCCCAATGCTCTCCCTTAAGCGGAAACTTTAACTATGCAACTGCACCCTTGTACCGTTGACATTCTTCAACGAGACACTCAACCCACAACCTATGGGGATACTTTCGATACAAGTAAGTTGTTCCCTTTATTCGAACCAGGCTCTGATACCACTTTTGGACTTTCAACTAGGAAGCATTGAACATAGTGGGACTTTTTTCTAGAGCAACCTTTGTGAGAGACACACCACATACTCACCCAAAACCTTAAGGTAATAGGTGTATGGGTTCTCTCACTTATAAATGCTCAAGTCACCACATTTCTATCCAATGTGGGACTATTATCCACCCTACTCACACTTGTTAATACTTAACACCAAATACATTAAATATATGCGTAAGTGAAACCAAACCTCATTTTATATAAAAAAAATGGAAATATACTTCCATAAATTCTCAAACCAAAATTTTGAAGTTTCTCTATCAACTCATGAATCTCTTCATCTACAACCATGTCAATATTCTTTCCTTCACAAATATTTATTCTCCCTCACATTCCACTTTCTAAGTTAAAAATTCAGAAGATAACAAATGATAACACATGATGTTCGTTGAAAAGATACGTAGAATTGGCTTCCAAGAAATGAAGAGAAATGTTACAAAATTTAAAAGTATCTTTTCAACATATTTTCATGTTAGTTAAATTTGACGAGACTCGCATGAATTTCAAACAATAAGAACAAGAACGCAGACCGAAAAGAGTGATAGAAATTGTATTACTAACATTTTTCGCATGAAACTGAGGCTAATGCATTTGATGACTTTTGTTACAGGACAAGGAAATAGATGGACTAAAGGAACACACCTTAAGAAATTGTGTAACTTTACGGAATTATACTTCTGGAATCTAGAAATATATTTTCAGACCATTTTTTTTAATAAAATGAAGGTGTGATTTACTTACGTATATATTGAGTGTATTAGGATGCGTTCGGAAATGCATCTTTGAAATCTATAGATATTTTTAGATTTTCACAAGGGTTGAGAGTAATTTGTTAACCGTATTGGGCTTATTCCTTTTATTGGGCTTCTCTTATATTTACCCCATTTTGGTTTCCTTTGTAATGTGTGGTTTATACCTTTCACTTTATCCTCTTTAGCAGTAAGTTAGTCATCAGTTGTAAAGTGCATGTTGTAATATTCTGATAACTCTTGCTCAATACTTGTAATATGAGTTTTTCATTTATCCTTACATGGAGGAATTCTCCATTTCACTTTCTGTTGCTTTGTATCTTAACATGGTATCTAGAGCTATATGCTTCTCTAGCCATTGTTCTTTCTCATACCTTTTTCTATAATAATGGCAGTTGTCAACTACTTTGATTTTGCGACGAATTCGGCTAACCCTTACTACCTCCACCCTAATGAGAATCCTTCCCTCATTCTCGTTTCTCCTCCTCTTGATGCCAAGAACTACCATTCTTGGTCGCGTTCTATAGAAATTGCTCTCATCTCGAAAAACAAGAACCAGTTCGTCGATGGCACGTTACCCAAACCCTTGCCCAATGATCCTCTCCGTGCACATTGGACCAGATGTAATACCATGGTTCTTGCGTGGTTGTTCTGATCAATTTCTGATTCCATTGCAAGATCTGTACTATGGATTCAAACTGCATTAGGTGTTTGGGCAAATCCTCGCACCATATTTGCTTAGAGCGACGTTTTTCATATCTCTGATATCCAAGAAGATGTCTACAAATTCCGCCAAGATACTCTTTCTATTTCTGATTATTTCACTCAGTTGAAGGTGTTTTGGGATGAGTTGGAATCTTATCGCCCGATTTTATATTGTTTTTGTGCCATTCCATGTACATGTTGAGCCATCTCTTATGTCAAGAAGCACCGTGAAGAAGAGTATGTGATTCATTTCTTAAAGGGTTTGAATGAGAAATTTTCATCTTTTAAATATCAAATTATGATGATGACCCGTCTTCCTACTATAGATCGTGCTTTCTCTATTGTGATTCAACAGGAATGTGAATTGCAATCCATAGTCTCTCTTGATCTACCTTCTGATGATGTTTCTGCTCCCACGGCTTCTTCACATATCAATTCCACACAGTCTAATGGTCAGAACAAACCATGGCAATCTACTTCCAAAGGCAAACCCTCTTTTTCACGACCTAAACGTGTCTGTACAAATTGTAGGCATACTAATCACACGATTGACACATGCTTTGTTAAGCATGGCTATCCACCAGGATTCAAGAACAAGCCATGAACCACCTCATCTTCCAACAATGTCTCTGAATCTACTGCAACAAGTTCCAAAAATTATGGGTTTGGTTTCACGCAGGAGCAGTATAACAGCATCTTAGAGCTTCTCCAACAGTCAAAACCTCCCTCTGCCTCCAACTCCATCATCAGCACACCTTTCGCTATGCACACAAACTCTTTTCTTGACAATGATAAGTCTTTTATGTCTTGGATACTTGAAACGGGTGCCACATACCACATCACATTTCACCTTGCTTCTTTTATCATACATGAACACATTAATCTTATCCCTGTTAATTTACCCAATGGAACTATTGTCACTGCATTCATATCTGGAAGTATTGCTCTCACTCCTTCCCTTACCATACACAATGTTCTTTATATTCCATCTTTTGCTGTCAACTTAGTTTCTGTAGCAAAACTTATTTTTGACCTTGATTGCCACTTATCTTTTTTGCTAATACATGCCATATTCTGCAGAACAAATCCAAGAGACTGATTGGTATAACTAGCTTGCACAAAGGTTTCTACATTCTCTACTCTTATAAGTCTAATTCTTTTTGTAATTCTGTTGATAATAATGCCTATGATCTATGGCATGCCAGGTTAGGTCACATTTCTGATATAGGATTAAAGACCGTTTCTAGACTTTTCCCTTTTATTCCTTGTAAGCCTACCTTGGCACCTTGTGATTCATGTCATAATGAAAAACAAAAGAAACATTCTATCCTTCATAATACTATTCATACTACTGCCCCTTTTGAATTGTTACATGCTGATTTATGGGCTCCTTATTCTACAATCTCTCTTTTAGGATAAATATATTTCTTAACCTTAGTAGATGACTATAGTAGGTACACTTAGGTAATTTTCTTTAAAACCAAATATGAAACCAAGAATAGCCTTATAAACTTTGTTGCATATGTTGAAAACCAATTTACAACCACTATTAAATGTCTTAGATCTGACAATGGAACTGAGTTCTTAACCTTAGTTTATTTCCTTTCATTCAAGGGCATCCTTCACCAAAAGTCTTGCCCCGAGACCCCACAACAAAATGGTGTGGTGGAAAGAAAACACCAACACATTCTTAATATGTCCAGGTCTCTTCATTTTCACTCCAATGTCCCTTTATATATGTGGAATTATTGTGTGCAACAAGCCATTCACATTATAAATAGGTTGCCCTTCCCCATGTTAAAATATCTTAGTCCTTATGAGATATTATTCAAGCACCCTCCATCTTATATGAATTTAAAGGTGTTTGGTTATTTGTGTTATGCTACCTCTACCCGTTGCCCATATAACCAAATTTGATTCTAGAGCCAAAAAGTCCATGTTTCTTGGCTATAAAAAGGTGTTAAAGGTTTCATTTTGTATGATTTGTCTACACATGATATTTTCCTGTCAAGGAATTTTTTTTCTATGAGTCCTTTTTTCCTTTCAAAATGGTTGTTCCCTCTCCCACACCTTCTCCTATCTCTTCTTTCACTTCAGCCTCAACTGCCCACATTTATCCACTAGACAATAATTCAACCACTTCTTCTCCCTTTATCCATAACAGTGCACCTCAAATTCAGGATAGTACACCTAGCTCACCTACTTCCCCTATTCCCATCCTGCCTCCCTCTCCTAACTCTATTCAGCCTACACCTGTTCAACCTGTTGTTCCTAAACCTACACACCCTATTTCTTCTGAACTTACCCAACCTACTACCTCTGTCCCAAACAACCCTTTACCCACTAGACATTCTACAAGAGTTTCTCATCCTCCCTTATACCTAGCAGACTGTCATTGCTTCCAATCTTCTACTTACCCCACCCCCTCACATAACCTACCCTTTATCTTATTTACTATCTTATGAAAATTGATCTTCTTCCTATAAGACATTTTGTTTCTCAATATCCTCCTAGCAAGAACCAAAAACGTTTGCCCAGGCCAATAAACTTGATTGTTGGAAACAAGCTATAAATGTTGAGTTACAAGCTCTTGTTGATAATCACACTTGGTCTATTGTGACTTTGCCTTCAGAAAAAATCCCTATTGGTTATAGATGGGTTTATAAGATTAAGTATAATTATGATGGTTGCATTGACAGGTACAAGGCACGTTTGGTTGTAAAGAGGTATACTTAACTTGAGGGTATTGACTTCTTTGACACATACTCCCCTGTAGCTAAAATCACCACCATTGGTGTTCTTCTCTCTCTTGCAGCTATTAAAGGAGATGTCAACAATGCCTTTTTACATGCAGATTTAAAAGAAGAAGCCCACATGACCCTTCCACCTGGCTATTCTGCTTCTTCTCCCTCTCAAGTTTGCAAGCTCCATAAATCTATTTATGGTCTTAAATAAGCTAGTAGGCAATGGTATTTAAAGCTTGATAGTATGAGTTGCACCTAATAGGGAGGGGGGTGAATTAGGTTCTTTGAAATTTTATGGTTTTATCGAATGAAGTTATTACTTTCTTTGAAATATGAAGGGGTTATGAAAGCAATAAAGTGCAGAAAGTAAATAACACAGAGAAGTATCCTGGTTCCCTTTACACTCCGAAGGTACTCCAGTCCCCTTTCACACCGAAAGAGATTTCACTATAGTTAGATTAAGTGTACAACTTACTTTCTAACCTATAGGTAGATTAAAGGCTCTTAACACCTTTAAAATATGAACACTAAGTGCAAGAAGAACAACCCTCTTCAATGCACACACTTGCTTTCAACAATCCTGAATAACAAGGGGAAATAAATACAATCTTTGATTTACAATGAGTTTGAAACTATATATACAAAGTTTATCAATGCTATGATTGATCTTCTCTTTCAATGATAATTTTCACAACTATTTAAGACTTTGTTGCTCAAGAATTTTCTTTCAAAAGATATGAAAATATGCAAAAAATTCTTTATGAAAAGTGATTTGATTCAAGATGAGGAAAGATGAAAATATTGGTAAAGATTTTGAAAGAGGATGTTTTTTAAAATTGAAAGATATGGTATTTATATTACACAAGCACCTCTTTGAATTATCATGCAAATCTTCAGAAAAAATGATGAACAATTACCATGATCCAATGGGAACAATTCAGAAAAGAATGGTTGAAGAGGTGCAAATTTTCAGAACAATTTTTCAAAGCGTTCAGTGAGCAATCGATTGCACATAAAGACCAATCGATTGCACCTTCACAAAAAGCACTTGAAATTCAAATTTTGAACAGAGCAACCGATTGCACCAAAGCATCAATCGATTGCACACAAAAACAGTAGCAAAAATAAGAAGATTTTTCATGTATGCAATCAATTGCACATTTGTGCCAATCAATTGCACCAAAAAACAGTAGCCAAAATAAAGTAAAAATTTGATCATGCAATCAATTGCTCCAAGAGTGCAATCGATTGCATTGACAAAAACTTAGAAAAATCTTGCTACAAAAGCTTGTGAAAGTGTGAAAAAGTAATGCACATGATTTTAATTATTTGAGCAACTAGGACTTAAATACTTGATGATGATTTTCATCATACCTTCCAATGAGATTATTCTTCATGTCAAGTCTTTGTCCTAATTCTTTTCTTTAACATGATGTCTTGTAAATAACTGAACATCTTTGCCTTCTTGTCAAGTGGTTTGTATTCATCAAAACATAAGTTGATCTTGAGAAGCTTGATTTCACATTCTCCCCCTTTTTGATGATGACAAAGCATTCTCTTTTGTTGCGATGTTCTTTCTGACAAGTTTCTTCCTCTGAGATATAGATTTCCCCCTCAATGTGTGAAGTGTTGAGAAAATCTGATTTTGTATTGAGGTTTGGAGTAGCCTTGCATTTGTACCTAAAAGATCAAGGAAAGAAAACAAGCAAAGAAAGAGTAACACCCTTCTCCCCATTTTGACATTATAAAAAAGAAGGGAAAGATGGATAAAAGAATATATATATATATATATATATATATATATATATATATATATATATATATATATATATATATATATATATATATATATATATATATATATATATATATATATATATATATATATATATATATATATATATATATATATATATATATATATATATATATATATATATATATATATATATATATATATATATATATATAGACAATTGACAATGATTCAAGTATCATAACATGAGAGATTGATGGTCAAAGTTTTTGAAAATAGGGTTAAGTGATAAAGACAACATTCAATGATCATAGGTATAGTTGGTAGGGTAGTTGGAAGGATTAAAGACCCATGGACCACTTAAGAATATGAAATAATTGATTTCATAGTAGGTGCAATCGATTGGCACTATGGTGCAATCGATTGCACTACAAAACAGAAGCGAAAGAATTCAAAAGTTACAGGGTGCAATCGATTGGCACTAGGATGCAATCGATTGCATGCTCAAAAAATTCAATATTTTTAGAAAACTTACAGTGAGCAATCGATTGACACTGAGGTGCAATCGATTGCCAGCAGTGAAAAGTGGAAAAATTCAAAAGATATACCTGTGCAATGTACCATAGTTGATGATCTTTCATGTTTAAACATCATTTTCATCCAAAATTCTGAGTTCTCTCCGAATTTTGAAGAAAGGTTCCTTTGCCAATGGTTTTGTGAATATATCTGCAAGCTGATTATGAGTATCCACTAAGGTTATCTCGACATCTCCTTGAAGTACAGGATCTCGCAGAAAGTGATGTCGTATGTCGATATGCTTGGTTCTTGAGTGCATGACTGGATTCTTAGTAATGTTGATCGCACTTGTGTTGTCACAACATAGAGGAATGCATCCAGGATCGAGTCCGTAGTCACGAAGTTGTTCCTTGAGCCAAAGAATATGTGCACAACAACTACCTGCTGCTATGTATTCTGCTTCGGCCGTACTAAGTGCTACGTATGCTTGCTTCTTGCAGGCCCACGATACAAGTGCATTTCCCAAGATGTGACATGTTCCACTTGTGTTTTTTCTATTTGTTTTACAGCCTGCATAATCAGCGTCAGAATATCCAATTAAATTGTAAATGCTACCTTTAGGGTACCATAAGCCGACATTTGTTGTCCCTTTGAGATACTTCATGATCTGCTTGACTGCCATTAAGTGAGATTCCTTTGGGTTTGCTTGAAAGCGAGCACATAGACAGACACTGAACATAATGTCAGGGATACTTGCTGTCAAATATAGTAAGGAACCAATCATACCTCTGTATTTTATGATATCAACCGACACACCAGATTCATCTTGATCTATATATGTACCGAATCCCATAGGTGTAGACAAAGTCTTGCAATTGTCCATATCAAATTTCTTCAATAATTATTTACAATACTTGGATTGATTGATAAAGATCCCATTTTTGAGTTGCTTGATCTGTAGTCTTAGAAAGTAATTCATTTTTCCCATCATAGACATTTCAAATTCTCCTTGCATCATGGATGAGAATTCTTCACATAGCTTTGTGTTGGTTGATCCGAAGATTATGTCATCAATGTATACTTGTACCAAAAGAATATATTCTTTAATTTTCTTGATGAACAAAGTTTTGTCAACTTTTCCTTTTTCAAAACCTTTGTCACATAAGAAGTTGCTGAGACGGTCGTAACATGCTCTTGGCGCTTGTTTCAATCCATTGAGAGCTTTCTTTAAATTGAAGACATGAGAAGGATTTTTGTAATCTTCAAATCCAGGGGGTTGCTTTACATAAACTTCTTCATTTATGAATCCATTCAAAAATGCACTCTTGACGTCCATCTGGAAAAGCTGAATATTCATAGAGCAAGCATAAGCCAATAAAAGTCTAATTGCTTCTAACCTTGCAACCGGAGCAAATGTTTCGTCAAAATAGATTCCTTCTTCTTGGTTGTATCCTTGTGCGACTAATCTTGCTTTATTTTGAACTATTATTCCATTCTCATCAAATTTGTTTTTGAAGACCCATCTTGTTCCTATGATGTGCTTATTGCTCGGCCTAGGGACAAGACTCCAAACTTGATTTCTTTCAAACTGATTTAGTTCTTCTTGCATAACTATTATCCATTGATCATCGCCTAAGGCTTCATCAATCTTGGCTGGTTCAATTTGTGAAACAAATGCCATGTTTAGACAAGCATCCTTGAGATTCAATCTTGTTGCTACACCTTGACTAATATCACCAATGACTTTATCGACCGGGTGATCTCTATGAGTCCTCCATTCTTTAGGTAGATCATTGTGTTCTTCATTGTATTGTGAATCATCTTGTTGTTGTTTCGGTTGATTACTTGCAACATCATTGAGAGTATTATCTTGAGAGGTTTCTATTACATCATCATCATCATCAACAACAATATTATCCTCCTTGGAGGGTTAGATTCCTCAAAAGATACATGCATAGATTCTTCAATAGTTAAAGTTCTTTTGTTAAAAATTCTAAATGCCTTACTAGAGAGAGAGTAGCTGAGAAAAATACCTTCATCGGATTTCTCGTCAAACTTACCAAGGTTATCTTTGTCATTGTCAAAGACAAAGCATTTGCACCCAAAGATATGAAAGAATGATATGTTTGGTTTTCTTCCTTTGAAGAGTTCATAAGGAGTTTTCTTGAGAATAGGTCTAATGTTAACACGATTACTTACAAAACAAGCCGTGCTCACCGCATATGCCCAAAAATATTTAGGTAGGTTTGAATCGCTAAGCATAGTTCTTGCATGTTCTACCAACGACCTATTCTTCCTTTCTACGACACCATTTTGTTGTGGAGTTCTTGGTACGGAGAAGTTGTGTGAGATTCCATTTTCTTCGCAAAATTCTTCAAATAAAGTGTTCTGGAACTCTCCATCATGGTCACTTCTAATGGAGACAATTGAAAGTGACTTCTCATTCTAAATTTGTTTTGCATACTTCTTGAATGCCTTGAAAGCTTCACTTTTCTGCACTAAGAAGAAAGTCCATGTATATCTAGAGAAGTCATCAATAATTACTAATGCATAAACATTACCTCCAAAACTTTTTGTTCTTGATGGTCCGAAGAGATCCATGTGTAGCAATTGTAGTGACCTTGTTGTGGACACCACATTCTTGGATATGAAAGTTAATTTGGTTTGTTTCCCTTTTAGCAAGCGCCACACAATCTATCCTTGATGAATTTGATCTTTCAAAGACCAAAAACTAAGTCATGTTTGATCAATTTGTTCAAATGCTCCATATGAATATGAGCAAACCTTTTGTGCCATAACCAAGAGTCGTTGTTGTTCGTCATAAGACACTTAACCTTCAAAGACATGTTATCAAGGGAAATCATAAAAATGTTGTTAATTTTATTACCTTTTAACATTACCTCATGAGTGACTTTGTTTTCTATTAAACATTCATATTTGGTAAAGTTGATTCTAAAACCTTTATCACAAAGTTGGCTAATGGTAAGTAGGTTATGCTTTAGGCCTTCTACATAGAGGACATCTTCTATGGTTGTGAAAGGTGGTGCACCAATGCTGTCTATGCCAAGGATCTTTGTTGTTATCACCATAGGTTACAAATCCTTTGGCCTTAAGCGTTAGATATGAAAATTTGGTAAGGTCACCCGTCATATGCCTTGAACACTGTAATACCCCAAATTTTGCCCTAAGATTTGTCATTTCATCCCGCATGACATTGCATTTTTACATTACATTTAACCAGTCGCTAACAGGTTTGTGTAGCTGGTTTGATCTTGCAGGAAATCTCCTTGTATACGATTTAAGCAGTGAAGGGTAAAACGGTCATTTGTTTGCGGCCTGCCGTCAATTTACAAACTTTGAGCTGTGGTCGGGAAAGTTGGGCTGTTTAGATATTGTGTTGTGAGTCAGGGTCGAGGCACAGCAGGGAGCGTTTGATTGAGGAGAATGTGGAGCTGTTCGAAATTAAGTTAATTCAAGGTTGGACTGAAGTTGGCCGGAGATTTTGTTCATGTTGAGTTTAGTCGAAGGGTGGGATTTTATTCTGAGAAAAGATTTCGTTCGAGTTGCCGGAAAGGTTAGTTGGAAGTTCGTGTCGGAGACGAAGTTAATCGGATAAATTGGACGAATTTTTGAGTTAATAAAAAGGTAGAATTTTAGTGTGGTTTTTCATCTCATTTTTAATTAAAAATAACTTTATTTCATTTTCAAACTATATATATTTCACTTTAATTTTTTTTTTATTTTCATTTCATTTTCAATTAATTCTTATTTCATCTTAATATCTTTTTTATATTGTTCTCACTCATTTTTTTATTATTGATTTTATTAATTTGATTTTCATTTAAAAAGACTAAAACAGGCATTTCATTTTACAATAATATATTTTATTTTATGTTTAATAATAATATTGTTTAATCTAAAATTTGAATAATTTTATTATAAAAATAAAATTCTTTACAAAGATAACAAAAATAATAAAAATAAAATTACAAAAATATCAATTTACATTTTGTTAAATGAAAATTTCAAAAAAATAATAATCCTAAGTTTTCTGATTATCTGATTTCTTCGACTTTCCGTCTTTTTCTCCGTACCTGTAAAAACTCAACAAAGCAAAAAATTTTAATCGGTTAGTTTTCCTGACATCCTCAGAGTAGTATCATCATCGGGTGTCGGGAGGTTAACAGATTGCTCTGAAACCAGCTCCCGACTTTATTTCTGGCATTTCGGTAAATCAAGTCACTCCTGTTCTTATCTGAGTTATCTGAGGCAACCAGAGAGAGAGAAATAAAAAGAGCTTCCGAAAAAGTGGTTTGCTGTTGAAAAGTGATTTCTAAATAAGCACTTCTGAAAAGCACTTATTTAAAAAAGCATTTTTGGGGAAAAAGCGATTATTGCATAAAAATGATTTTTGCCAAAAGCATCAAGTTCCCAAAATTTTCGCAACAACCCAATCTGGAAAAATGGAAATCACAGCGTGGACAACAAGTCCAACAAACAAAGTCACACAAATCCTCCAAGTTTTCCATCCAGAAAAGTTGCAAGTTCAACAACAAGACCTGGAAGATGAATAACAACCAAAATATAGTCAAACATAAAGAACGAACAAATCGGAAAGACGAATCCGCTCCAACGTTTTAGCCACCAATTTATCAATAATCTCGCAATCACAAACGAAGCCCACAATCACAAACCCGACAAGATATAAATCATCTAGAAAATCATCAAAGGGTTTTCAGATCGAAAAGCCCTAAAGACCAAGAACGACGGCTCAGAAAAGCCGTTAAAGGCTTCGTCATCATCGCCGAAGGGATACAGAGGTAAAGAAGCTTCATCATCATCCCGTTAAGTAGAAGAGGAGGAATTCTTTCGAAGCGTCATCAACCGCGAGCAAGGAAACGCGAAGGGTTCTTCATCATCGCATCACCGTCGAGCAACCAACGAACAGGATTCCGGCCTTAGTTCTTGCAACATCATCGGCACGCTACAAATACCAGTGACCATCATCATCGTCGTTCTCAACCGTAGATCTTCGCAAGACGCTTCGAACCAGAAAGGGTGAGCATCTCGTGGGATTAACTATTTTCCGGTTGTTTTTGTGTTTTCAGGGACAAGGTGGCACCGCAGAGGTGATGAAGCGAGAAGAAGGGACATGCATGTGAAAGAAGAAAGCGGAAAAAGCTCGGAAGAACACCCATCAATGGAGTTCTGCCGCGGAGTCAAGAAGAAGAATAGGGTTAACAGGAAACCTAAATTGCTTCAGCACTAATATATCGCCCTTCCCCCCTTATTTTTAATTTTTTTTTAATTTTTTTTAATTTCTTATTTTTCTGACTTTTCATTTATTCTTTATATGTCTTTATTTTATTTCTCTTATCTTTGTATTTAGATTGTCATGGTAGTTAATTAAATTTATTAGCTAAATAAATTCTTTTCTTTTTTAATCAAAATTTAAACTTTTTTTAATCAAAGTTAAAACTCCATTTTTATAACTAAAAAGTTAAAACTCTTTTTTTTTATATATAATTAAAACTTAACACTTTTTCAAATAAATAAAAGCTAATTTTCTTCTAACTTATCTTCTTAATAAATATGAACCAAGTGAATTTTTTTTAATGTAAATTTCATTTTTAGTTAAAGTTCTTACTAAATCACTAATCATTTTATAGTATAAAAATAAAGATTAATTTTTCTTTTTTTCTAAACTTTTGGCTTTTCTTAAAAAATTTAAATTTCTAACGTAAAATATTAAAACGAAGGATGATTAATGTTCCTGTTAATTTTCTTTTGACATTCATATCTCGTATTGCCCGTGGTTACTAACTTTCCGTTTGGCCGTAGTTTTGTTTTCTGATTGTAAATTCCGCGAGGCTGTTGTCGCGCTATATTCTGTCTTTTTGCCTTTTTATGGTTGTAATTATGTGAGGCTATCGTTGCAATTTGCTTTCAATTCTGTTTCATTTTTGGGATTTGTAATTTACGCGAGTGATCGTCGCGATGCATTCTTTTACCGCTTTCTTTATTTTGTCATACTTTAATTCTGCCGTATAGTATTTTGTCTTTTTGCATAACTTTTACCGTTAATCGTCTTCCGAAGGATTAGGTCTAAACAGTTTGACCGCCGAGTCAATAGTCCTAACCTTAGACTGTTTCAAACCCTAATTAGCCTAGGGGTCCCGCCGTGGACGAGAACGCCCTTTACCCTAGCATTAGGTCAAAGAGTCGCCGTACTCTGTTTTTGGGTTTCCCGCCGTGGAACATTTAGTCAACCCTAATTTAATTAACAACTTTCAACGTAGAAATAGGAGTTTCAAGACTCCACATAAGTGCTTCCTTAAGAAATGCTTACTCCCCATTGAAACCTTGACCACAGTCAAGATGTTTCTAACTTCCCTTTCGAGGGGAACTACAATTACTCTGATTCCATTCCCTATCCAGGATACGTAGGCACAAGATGCGAGTCTTGCCGAATAAACTTAGGACTAACCCTTAGGTCTTTTCAGTCACTCTATCCCTTAGCTCATTGTATATATCTCAAGCAAGTAATAAAGAAAAAATAGCAAAAATAAACAAAAGGTTCCTGTAGAGTACTACAGAAGTTTAGGGTGCTAGTACCTTCCCTAAGCTTAACCAACCCCTTACCTAGGTATCTCCCCGCATTGTTTACGATGCAAAAATAGGTTTTCCTTCTTTTGACCTTTTCCTTCGGATAAATCAAAGTCGGTTGTGAATCAAAAATTGTGATTCAAACTAATTAATAGTTTGATATCCTATTTCCACCACAACAGAAAATGGCGACTTCATTGGGGACTTGCCATAATGTTTAAGGGTTACCCTTATTTTGTTTTACTTTGCTATTTGCTTCGTCATTTATTTTCTTGTATATATAATATTTGTTGTACCTTATTTGGGGGGTATCTTTATTGTGAGATAAGTTCTACACCCGGACTTGAGTGAACTTATTATAGAAGGTGATATATTCGACGAGGCTTATAGGGAGTTGAATCCCGACCAAGCCAACTTGAGAATCACCGCTCAGTTGAGGCCCTTTTAAAAGGTAGTTCTATTGAACGAGTAATCGTGAAAACACTTACTATCTTCGATTGGAGCATATGATACTAGGGACCGTAGTTACCTTAACACCACCTTGGCCTTATCTAGGACGTAGCGCTGGGACTATGTGGGAGTAATCCCAAAATAGTTGCTACGCGATACTACACTCAAAAGAGGTTCTCTTGAGAATATTATTAACCACCGAGTCAATTAAGAAATTGATAATATCCGAAAGATGGACTGATGACTTTGGGCACCAATTTAGAACCCTTATTCTGCAGGTACCATTAACCCTATAGTACATACCTTTGTGGGATGGGTAGACCTTGACTTCCGCTCATATACCTTTAACTTAGGAATTTGTGTGTATTTGTGCATTGCATCCATAAAGCATCACATTGCATTACACTCCGTGGAATTCAAACTTTATTTATGAACAACGCAGAATATCATGGATTACAATAAGAGAAATACTTTGAAATATTCTTTTAATAATCTTAAGTTGGATGACCTAAGGAAGTTAGGAGCTTTAGTTGAAGACCAAGAGGGGTTCAAAGACAAGTATGGAAGCCTGTTATCCTTATTGAGAATCCAAGTGAAGGAGGGGTTTCTTTCTACTTTACTACAGTTCTATAATACGGATTACTATTGTTTCACGTTCCTAGATTATCAGCTATTACCTACCTTAGAAGAGTACTCTCAGTTGGTGGGGTTACCTATTTTGGATAAGTCTCTATTCCCTTTCTTAGAGAAGGACCCTAAAGAGGAAGACATTGCTAAAGCCACATGCTTAAAGGTGTCCGACATCAAAGGAAATATGATCGCCAAAGGCGGAACTGTTGGGTTACCTACACATTTCTTAATCAAGAAAGCCCAATATTATGCCGATCATTTGAGCATGCCTACATTCGAGGCAATCCTTGCTTTGCTTATTTATGGAATGCTGCTCTTCCCAAGTTTTGAAGGATTCGTTGACATTAACGCCATCAAAATATTCATGAAGAACAATCCGGTACCAACTTTATTGGGTAACACTTACCATTCGATACATCTCCAAAACTTTCATGGTGGAGGAATGATCACCTGTTTTGTGCCTTTATTATACAAGTGGTTTATTTCGCACTTGCCCAAGTCTTTTTTTAGTCTTGACAAGGGATTTTGGTCACCAAGGGTCATGGCGCTGACACACTCGGACATTGTTTGGTATAATCGTGTGTATGATGGAATACTAATTATTGATGGTTGTGGAGACTTCGCCGACAATTAGGGTATCCCTTGAAGGAACCACCTAAAAGTGTTCATGTGGAGAAAATATTCTTTAAGGATGACAAAGAACTTCAAGATCAGATTGTATCCGCTTGGCGTCACTTGCATAGGAAAGGTCGAGAAAGTCTGGGAAAGCCGAATTGTGTGTCCATGGAGCCTTATCTTCGTTGGGTCCGGGAAAGAGCCATCAAGCTGAAGATGCCTTATCCTCGCCAAGATCCTTTACCTCTGAGAAGGGAACCTGTTCTAGTGTTCATGTCTGAAGCTGAAAAGTTGGAAATCGCTTTGAAGAAAGCGCAACATGAGGCAGAAGCATGGAAAAATAAATATCAGGTTATCGTCAGTGAGAACGAAGAGCTACAAAAGCAGCTTCAGTTGAAGAATGAAGAAGTACTTTCCTACAAAAAGAGAAGAATCTACGAGGATTTATTTTCCTTCGATTCTCCGCCTGCTCGCTGAAGTTGTGGACTACGCTTCCTTAGGGCTTTCGTAGCTTTTATTTAGGTATTTCTCGTTAAGATTTCTTTTAAGAATATTTATTTGTAATCCATTTTCAAATTAATAAATAAAATCCCATTGGTATTCCGCGATGTTCGTAAATATTTGAATTCCACGAAGTTATTTCATTCACATTTTGCATTTGTAAGCGTCATATTGTGCATTACATATGTCTCCCAATTTCTCATACTCGGTTCTCTCGCCTTCCAGTTTCGTCACACTGAGTTCTCCGTATCGATACAACACTAGAGCCCAAGCTCGAAAAAGGATGGAGGAACAAGCTCAAGAGATGGATCGTGTCAACAATGAGCTCGGAGAGCTCCGAGGAAGGGTAGGACAGATTATGGAATTGCTCCAAGTTATCAATGCAAGGATGGATACTCAGCCTACTGTGGTCTCTGAGATTAACGCTACTATTACAGATCCTCCACCGGTCGTTACTATTGAGAATGCATATCCTTATGGTCTTCCACAGGGTTTCGTACCTCCTATTATTTCATTAGTGCCACAAGTTGTTCCTGTTGTGCAACTAGTTCAACAAGCTGTTTTCGAACCTCCTCGAGTAGTTTCTACTTTTGCACCAGCTACGGTTCACACTCGTGTACAACCCTATCTCAATGAGCCTGTGTATGAGATTCTCGATGATAATGGTGAAGGAAATGAGCATCATGAAAGGCTTTGAGAGAACGTTGAAACTATTGAGAAGAGATTAAGGAAGATGCAAGGGGACCAGATCTTTGGTGCTGCTGCCAGAGATGTCTGTTTGGTTTCCGGTCTAGTAATTCCACCAAAGTTCAAAACTCTGAATTTCGATTGCTATGAAGGCACTACGTGTCCTAAGAATCATTTGATCATGTACTATCGCAGGATGGCTGCCCACGTGGAAAATGATAAGTTGATGATTCACTATTTCCAAGACAGTCTGAAGGGTGCATCTTCCAAATGGTACTTGACTTTGGATCAGTATCGCATCCGGTCTTTTCAAGATTTATCCGATGCTTTTATTAAACACTATAAGTACAACATGGACTTGGCTCCCTATAGGAGACAGCTGTTGAGTATGACTCAGAAGAGTTCCGAGACCTTTAAAGAATATGCTCAAAGATGGAGGGAAATTGCTTCTCAAGTCGAACCTCCGTTGACGGATAAGGAACTAATTGATTGGTTTGTTAACATCGTTCGTCCCAAATTCTACGAGAGGATGGTGGGTAGTGTGACTACGAATTTTGCTGACATTGTTGCTGTTGGGGGTAAAGGTTGAATTGGCTATGAAGAGTGGAAAAATGTCGAGTGGTTCTGGCAGTTCAAGCTCAAAGGATCAAGCTAAGAAGTCTTCTTTCAATTCTCAGAAAAAGAAGGAAGGTGAGACTCATGTTGTATCTTCAAATAAGAGAAGGAATAGACAGTATCAGTATCCGCCGCAGTATGCTCAACCGTAGGGTTACCCAATTCAGTATGCTCCACCGTCGTATGTGGCTGCTGTTGCACCGTCTTTTAACCAACAAGCCCCACAAGCTCCTGTGTACCAGCCCATGCAGGCTCCTATTTATCCGCCTCCAGTCTATCAACAACCTCCGTTGAATTATCAGCAAGCGTCCAACGCTTCTTCCAATCAACCACCGAGGAATCAGGCACCTCGTCAGAATGCTCCGAATAGGAGACATTACAAGATGTGTCCTCTGATTCCCATGATGTTCACCGAGTTGTACCCTTACTTAGTACAACGAGGGTTGATTACCACCCGAGCTTTGGGTCAGCCTCCAAATCCATTGCCAGCCAACTACAACACCGCCGCTCATTGTTTATTTCATGAGGGTGCGCCCGATCACGACTTAGAAAATTACTATGCTCTGAAGAACTTTGTCCGAGATCTGATGGAAAAGAAGATTTTGTCCTTTGACGACCCTCAACCAAATGTCAAAAGCAACCCTCTGCCTGACCATGGGGCTGTTAATGCCATTGATGATTCGTCCGAAGAAAATTTTATCCTTGATGTAGCTCAGATCAAGACTCCCCTCAGGGTATTCCATTCGAAGTTGTTTGAAGTCAGTTTGGTATCTACTTCGCATGCTGACTGTGCAAGTTGTGAGGTTTGTGATAAGGGTTGTGTTATGGTTCATAAGGATGTTCAGAAATTGATTGACAATGATTTTCTGCAAGTGGTTAACAAGGTGAAGAGGGATGAAGTTGTCGCGATTTAGCCTATCTTCAACTTGCCCGAACCAAGGGGTAGGATGCCAGTATTTAATCTGCCAGGGGCAAGTTCTGCCAAGCCAGTGTTCGATATAACTCCGACATTGGATCAGTCGAAGCCAATAATTATTCAGAAACCGAGTCTGTTCCCGTTCAGTGATCCAAGAGCTATACCCTGAAAGTACGACGTAACCGCGATTTACAAAGAATCTGGGAAGGTCATTCCTAGGGAAGAAGTGAAGACTAATAGTGAAACCGTGACCAACATAGATGGGGCAAGCAGGATGACTCGCAGTGGTCGCATTTATACTCCCCGATTCAATGAGGCTCCGCCTAAGGAAATGGATACCACTACTGTTGTGCCTACCAAAGACAAAGAGGCAGCCAATAATGATGAAGATGCTGAATTCTTAAGGATCATCAGGAAGAGTGACTACAAAGTTATTGATCAGCTTCATCAGACTCCTTCGAAGATCTCTATTTTGTCTCTGTTGTTAAATTCACCCGCTCATAGGGCTGCTTTGCAGAAAGTATTGATGCAAGCTCATGTCGCTCAAGATATTACTACCGGCCAGTTTGATAGTGTGATCGCCAATATTACCGCCTGTAATACTCTCAGCTTCAGCAATGAAGAGCTACCGAAAGAGGGCCCGAATCACAACCGTGCTTTGCATATATCAGTGAAGTGTCAAGAGGATAATTTAGCAAGGATGCTTGTGGATACCGGTTCATCTTTGTACGTCCTACCCAAGAGAGTTCTTAGCAAGTTGGCCTATAAAGAGACTATGGTGAAGCCTACTTCGTTGATTGTCAAGGCTTTTGATGGTTCTCATAGAGCTGTGATTGGAGAAGTGGAACTTCTGATTCTGATTGGTCCGCATGTTTTCAATATCACTTTCCAAGTCATGGATATCAATCCCAATTACAATTGTCTACTTGGAAGACCTTGGATCCATGCCGCTGGGGCAGTAACTTCTACTTTGCATCAGAAGATGAAGTTTGTGGTCGACGACAAGCTGGTTATTATACATGGTGAGGAGGATTTAATGGTTAGTAATTTATCTTTGTTCTGTCATATTGAGGTCGATGAAGACGCGTTGGAAACTTCTTTCCAAGCACTTGAGATCGCCAATGCTGTGTTAGTGGAGGTCGAAGAGACTGTGGAAGGCCAGAGTAATCCATCTTTTGCATCCTTGAAGAGTACCAGATCAACAATCGACAGGGGAATTCCTGAAGGTTGGGGGAGGTAATCAGCGTCAAGAACAAGACTGATCACCACAGGTTGGGTTACAGACCAACTCATGATAAAGCTTCTACAACTGTCGAAGGGTGTCCGAAGTTTTTTCAAGAAGTGTTTATCAGTGGAGGTTTCCAAGTTAATGCCATCAGTGACTATGATGAAGACGAAGAGCTGAGAAACCTGGTATTCAAGAGCGATGCAACTTTGAGCAACTGGGAGGCTATAGAGATTCCTGTTATTTTTCCCGTTTCAAAGTAATTTAACATTTTCATTTGTGTTTTCACATCCATAGCTCTGCCCAAGGCTATTGGATTGCTTTGTAGAGCCACCTTTCATTTTAAAACAATTATTAATAAATGCATTTTGTTCTACTTCCACTTTGTTCCATTAGCGTTTTTTCGTTTTCACCTTTTTAAAAATGAAATTGGTAATCTTTTCAAAAACTACAAAATAAAGAATTTCCACTCTCTTGCATTTTCATTGAACATTTAATAAAATAAGCCTTTCAACATGCAGTAACATTACAACCCTTGTTGAATCCAATGACGCTATTGTCACTCCTGACTGGGATTCACCCATTTATCAAGCTGAAGTTAGGGGTGAATAAGATTTTGAAGTACCCGCGGAACTGACAAGATTGGTTAAGTACGAGTATACAGAGCTTCAACCGCACAAGGAGCAGGTAGATTTGATTAATCTCGGCACAAATGAAGACAAGAAAAAGGTCAAGATTGGTGCAGTACTTGGGGCTGAGGTCAAGCAGAGATTGGTCAAGCTGTTGAAGGATTATGTTGACGTGTTTGCATGGTCATATCAAGATATGCCCAGTTTAGACACAGATATTGTAGTTCACAAGTTGCTACTTAAGCCAGAATGTCCGCCTGTCAAGCAGAAACTTCGAAGTCTATGGGCTGTGTACTTGGGCAACACGATGAGACTGGACGAAAGGAACATGCCATATACTATCTAAGCAAGAAGTTTACTGATTATGAGAACAGATACTCACTCTTAGAGAAGACTTGTTGTGCACTAACATGGGCTGCTAGGCGTCTCAGATAATGCATGATTTGTCATACTACCTTGTTGATTTCGAAGATGGATCCAATAAAGTACATTTTCGAAAAGCCTGCTCAACTGGAAGACTTGTCCGTTGGCACATGTTGTTATCAGAATATGACATCCAGTGCGTACCTCAGAAAGCTATCAAAGGAAGTATCTTGTCAGATTATCTTGCAGACCAGCCGGTCGAAGATTATGAGCCTCTCAAGCTCGACTTTCCTGACGAAGACATTATGTGGGTAAAAGATTTCGAAGAGCCAGAGCCCGAGGAAGGTCCCGAACGTGGGTCTTTGGTGGAAGATGATGTTTGATGGTTCCTCCAATTACAATGGGCATGACATAGGCACCGTTTTGATGAATCCAAAAGGTGGCTATACCCCATTTACAATAAGGTTGGACTTTGAATGTATGAACAATATCACCGAATATGAAGCATGCATTCTTGGCCTTGAAGCAGCTATTGACCTCTGAATCAAACTTCTTGAAGTAAGTGGAAATTCAGATTTGGTTATCTATCAAGTGAAAGGTGAATGGGAAACCAAGAATGAAAAGCTAGTCCCTTACAGAGCCTACATTGTTGAGCTGATTAAGTACTTCGATGAGATCAAGTTCGAACATATTCTGAGGTCTGACAATCATATTGCTGACACCTTAGCCATGCTAGCATCCATGTGGAAGGTCAAATTTGTCAATGAAGCGCCACTCATTCGAATCAAACGTAGAATTGAACCCGCCTACTTTCTGGTGATTGAAGAAGATGAGATTGATGAAAAGCCTTGGTTTCATGACATCAAGAATTATTTGCTCACGCAAGAGTGTCCAGCAGATGCTTCTTATTTTGACAAAAGGACTTTGAGAAGACTGGCATCCAAGTTCTTCATCAGCAACAATGTGCTATACAAACAAAATCACGACATGGTTCTGCTTAGATGTGCTGATAAACGTGAAGCAGACATGTTACTCCAGGAGATTCATGAGGGGACGTTCGGAACTCATGCCAACGGTTATGCCATGTCCAAGAAAATCTTGAGGGCTGGGTATTACTGGTTAACTATGGAATCAGATTGCATCTGATATGCCAGGAAATGTCACAAGTGCCAGGTCTATGCCGACAAAATACATGTACCTCCGGCACCGTTGAACATTTTGACTTCTCCGTGGCCGTTCTCAATGTGGGGCATTGACATGATTGGGGAAATTGAGCCGAAAGCTTCTAACGGTCACCAGTTCATTCTAGTTGCTATTGATTACTTCACCAAGTGGGTAGAAGCTGCTTCCTATGCCAACGTGACCAAGCAGGTTATTGCCCGCTTCATCAGGAAAGAAATTATCTGCCGCTATGGAATTCCGAGCCGAATCAAAACTGACAATGGTGCCAATCTGAATAACAAGACTATGAAAGAGTTATGTGACAGCTTCAAGATTGCGCACCACAATTCTTCTCCTTACCATCCTAAGATGAATGGAGCCGTTGAAGCCGCGAATAAAAATATCAAGAAGATCCTGCAAAAGATGGTCAATACTTACAAGGATTGGCATGAGATGTTACCGTTCGCTTTGCATGGATACAGAACTACAGTTCGAACTTCAACAGGGGCAACCCCTTTCTCATTGGTATATGGAACAGACGCCGTCCTCCCCATTGAAGTTGAGCTACCTTCCTTAAGGGTATTGAGGGAAGCCAAGCTAGATGAAGCTCAGTGGGTTCAAGACATATTTGACCAACTGAATCTCATCGACGAGAAGCGTTTGACAGCTATGTGCCATGGTCAGTTATATCAGAAACGGATTAAGAGAGCCTTCGATAAGAAAGTCCGAACCCGTGAGTTTCGACAAGAAGAACTTGTACTCAAGAAGATCTTGCCAGTTCACAAAGACATGCGCGGGAAATGGATGCCCAATTACGACGGCCCATTCGTTGTTAAGACAGTCTTCTCCGGAGGATCGCTAATTCTTACAACAATGGATGGTGAAGAGCTTGCACATCCTGTTAATTCTGATGCAGTCCGAAAATATTATTCCTAAAGAAAAACAAAAATATATATAGCTCGCTAAGTTGAAAACCCGAAAGGGCGTCTTAGGCAAAAATGAGCGTCCCGGTGGATTGAAAACCCGAAAGGGCGGTCCAGGCAAAAATTAGGGACAAAGGAAGTTCACTACATCGGATGACACTGAGCATTGCAGATACATCCTACAGACATCCACTCCCATCCAGTCGCTCTTGTCAGAAGCAGGATGTTTGGGGGTAGCCTTAGTCATTAGGGCCAGTAGGTCATTGGATCCAATGTAACCTTTCCCATATTGCCAATTTCAAATTGTAATTTTCCATGGAGCTACGCCTTTAGCAAGCTACCATTCTTCAATAAAATTTACCTTTTACTATTCAATTTCCTTGTTCGCATTATCTCTATTTCGTTTTGTTATGCAAAATGCCTTATGTTAATAAACTTTTGAAAGAGAAAGGTGTTTTTCAAAACTTTAAAACTATTCTCTTGAAAATGCTTTTGAAAAATAAAAGTTGCTTTGACTCGTGGAAATCTCTGAAGGATCTCTTCGCTCCCCGATGAGTCTCATTGTTGCATAGACACTTTAAATCATTAAGCCGACACAGTCCCCAGCGAGACTATAAGCTGACAACATTATGGACCGAGCTAGTAATCTCCAAGACTACATAGATCATACCAGCATATTTCTAGTGATAGTCCCCAGCGAGACTTTAAGCTGACCACACTTTTGGGATCCATCCGATAAATCCTCAGTGACTCTCAAGACTGCAGAGATATCCCCGGTATCCTCCAAGTGATATCTGTTCTGGGAGACCCATTCGTAGTGGAATTATCCGTTCCTCAGTGAAATTGCCTTACCTTCCTCAGGAATATTCCCCAGGAGATTGCCATATTCTCCCCAAGAAGTCAAGATACTGTTCTCAGGAATGTCTGTCGATTTCTCCCCAGTAAGTCCGATGAACTCTCCTCAGGGAAGTTTTGATATCTTTTATCCCTAGTTGGATGTACCTTGTCCCCAGGAAGGTGAGGTGCTATTCCCAGGAAGTTGCTACGCTTTTCTCCATAAAGCTGCTTAGCTCCACATCTCCCCACGAAATGGATATTTATTTTATCCCCGAAAGTCTCTGATCCTAGAGTTTTCTTTGGCTGATTATAGTTCATGATAGCAATCCCTCTCGTGAAGTCCTGACATCGTATCCTCGTGCAGAGGTCATGGATCCCCAGTTGAAGTCAGGACATCATACTCTCCAGGTGAAGTCGTATCGTATCCCCATAAGGAAGTCAGGATGTTGTATCCCCCAAGTGTATTATTTTCTCCCCAGGGAAGTTAGAACCATGAAACCAGATTCGGTTCCACCACCAACTCTTCCTATCCTCTGATAGATGTACGGTTGCAGAGGTCACGGGGTATTCCCGTCGAGATGTTTATTTCATCTCATGGTTCCTCCTCTTGTCTGCTGTGTCAGCATGTGCATAAACCTAAGCATTGCATGTTCATTACATTTTCATTTCATACACATCGACATACGCATTAGCATCCACATGCTTTCTTTTTGTCGTCATCCCTTGTCGTTACCGCTGAGTAACTGGGTTTGTCCGCTCTCTCCAAGTAGATCGTCGGCCCTAAGCATAAAATACTTGTTTGTTCCAAGTTTCCCCACAGAGTTTAACCCTCGTGGACGATGGTTATTTCTGTTACATTTCCGCGCTAGGATAAGGTAGTCCCCATTCGAGTTCGTTTCCCTCAATGTAGTCGTGTGTGTTAGTTCTTTCTAGCCCAATTCTAGATTGAACTTCGGGCCTGTCGGTCGTCAAACCTACCTGGGCGTGCATTTATGTCGCACTATCTTTCAAGAAAAGCCTTTACAGTCCTTTGCAGATATGCGACAGTTCTCGCCTGGGAAGCTTATCACTACAATTGTCATTACAATACATCTTACCACAACCGATACGCGACTGTTCCCACCAGAGAAGCCTATCGTCATTATCACATTACATTTCATTTTACACTCTACAATTGATCTTATCGTACAAGAAGCTCATCATTACACTCTGTGATCTCGATGTTACCACCATCACAACTTTCATTACAATTTACGTTATATGTTACCACCTCTACAAGCAATGCTCATCCGAGAAGCTTATCCTATCTTTGTCATGAGGAGCAGCAAATGTCCATCTCCATCGAGAAGCTGATTACCTTTTGAAAGTACAGAGAGGTTTGAACTGAATCATGTTTAGGGCGCCGACCTTGAGGTATGAAGAAGTTTGTTTTATCCTTTAGTAAAAGAAGGAGCTGAACCATGTTCAGGGCGCCGACCTTGAAGTATGAAGAAGTTCGTTTTATCCTTTAGTAAAAGAAGGAGTTGAATCATGTTCAGGGTGCCGACCTTGAAGTATGAAGAAGTTCTTTTTATCCTTTAGTAAAAGAAGGAGCTGAATCATGTTCAGGGCACCGACCTTGAAGTATGAAGAAGTTCATTTTATCCTTTAGTAAAAGAAGAATCTGAATCGTATTCCGGGCGCCGACCCTAGATACGAAGAGGTTTATTTATCAAATGAGTGACCTTCCCTCTAATGGAGCTCACTAATCTAGTCATCTATTATTTAGAGATAAGCAACAATCTCTTTATTTGAGAGCTTATCCAGTTTGGCATATAAGTCCCTTCCAACAATAAGTGACAGTTCTCTCTCGAGAAAGCTTATCAGAGCGTTTTTCATTTAAGACCATTTATTTTAGCATACAGCCGGTTTTACCCTGTATATTTTTACGGATTCCTGAAAATTTCGTTTGATCCTATCATGAGGGAAAGTTACCAGAAGCTTGGATGTTATTCTTCGCTCAATGCTCCAGCATTCTGTTTAATCGATCCTACAGTCGTGTAGATCCAGTTTTACTTTTTACCCTAGAGTATCAGCCGGTCCCGCCTGAACCTGTTGAATAACTACTTGTAGATTTCCCCCAGTGGAGGCCATCTCATCGGTGCCATCTCCATTGAGGATCCTTTTCTTACCATTCATCTCTAAAAGTGACAATTGGTCGTGCTCACACCAGTTGGCCATCACTTTAGGTTTCCCCGAGTCGTGCTGTTTTCCCAGTGCGTCATAGTCCACTGTATGGTTCATTCGTCGCGTCTTTCCCCTGTGTCGTCGTGCGTTTGCATCCTTGCATTTATCATTACGTCATACACATCATACTATCATGGCTTTGTCAGCATTATAGTTTGTCCCGTTTTGTCCATAGCATTGCATATCACTGCATCTAAGGGCAAAATTTTCAGTTAACTATATTTAAATCCCTTTCACCATGATTTCTCGAGCCTACGTCTCTCAAATCATCCGGTGAAGCTATTTAAATAGGGGCAACTGTAATGCCCCAAAATTTGCCCTAAGATTTGTCATTTCATCCCGCATGGCATTGCATTTTTGCATTACATTTAACTAGTCGCTAACAGGTTTGTGTAGTTGGTTTGATCTTGCAGGAAATCTCCTTGTATGCGATTTAAGCAGTGAAGGGTAAAACGGTCATTTGTTTGCGGCCGACCGTCAATTTACAAACTTTAGGCTGTGGTCGGAAAATTTGGGCTGTTTGGATATTGTGTTGTGAGTCAGGGCCGAGCCACAGTTGGGAGCGTTTGATTGAGGAGAATTTGGAGTTGTTCGAAATTAAGTTAATTCAAGGTTGGACTGAAGTTGGCCGAAGATTTTGTTCATGTTGAGTTTAATCGAAGGGTGGGATTTTATTCCGAGAAAAGATTTCGTTCGAGTTGCCGGAAAGATTAGTCAGAAGTTCGTGTCGGAGACGAAGTTAATCGGATAAATTGGGCGAATTTTTGAGTTAATAAAAAGGTAGAATTTTAGTGTGGTTTTTCATCTCATTTTTAATTAAAAATAACAAAAAAGACTTTATTTCATTTTCAAACTAATTATATTTCACTTTAATTTTTTTATTTATTTTCATTTCATTTTCAATTAATTCTTATTTCATCTTAATATCTTTTTTATATTGTTCTCACTCATTTTTTTTATTATTGATTTTATTAATTTGATTTTCATTTAAAAAGACTAAAACAGGCATTTCATTTTACAATAATATCTTTTATTTTATTTTTAATAATAATATTGTTTAATCTAAAATTTGAATAATTTTATTATAAAAATGAAATTCTTTACAAAGATAACAAAAATAATAAAAATAAAATTACAAAAATATCAATTTATATTTTGTTACATGAAAATTCCAAAAAAAATAATAATCCTAAGTTTTCTGATTATCCGATTTCTTCGACTTTTCGTCTTTTTCTCCGTACCTGTAAAAAGTCAACAAAGCAAAAAAATTTAATCGGTTAGTTTTCCTGACAGCCTCAGAGTAGTATCATCATCGGGTGTCGGGAGGGTAACATATTGCTCCGAAACCAGCTCCCTACTTTATTTCTGACATTTCGGTAAATCAAGCCATTCTTGTTCTTATCTGAGTTATCTGAGGCAACCAGAGAGAGAAATAAAAAGAGCTTCCGAAAAAGTGGTTTGCTGTTGAAAAGTGATTTCTAAATAAACACTTTTGAAAAGCACTTATTTGAAAAAGCACTTTTGGGGAAAAAGCGATTATTGCATAAAAATGATTTTTGCCAAAAGCATCAAGTTCCCAAATTTTTCGCAACAGCCCAATCTGGAAAAATGGAAATCACAGCGTGGACAACAAGTCCAACAAACAAAGTCACACAAATCCTCCAAGTTTTCCATCCGGAAAAGTTGCAAGTTCAACAACAAGACCTGGAAGATGAATAACAACCAGAATATAGTCAAACATAAAGAACGATAAAAGAACGAACAAATCGGAAAGACGAAGCCGCTCCAACGTTTTAGCCACCAATTTCGCAACAATCTCGCAATCACAAACGAAGCCCACAATCACAAACCCGACAAGATATAAATCATCCAGAAAATCATCAAAGGGTTTTCAGATCGAAAAGCCCTAAAGACCAAGAACGACGGCTCAGAAAAGCCGTTAAAGGCTTCATCATCATCGCCGAAGGGATTCAGAGGCAAAGAAGCTTCATCATCATCCCGTTAAGTAGAAGAGGAGGAATTCTTTCAAAGCGTCATCAACCGCGAGCAAGGAAACGCGAAGGGTTCTTCATCATCGCATCACCGTCGAGCAACCAACGAACAGGATTCCGACCTCAGTTCTTGCAAGATCATCGGCCCGCTACAAATACCAGTGACCATCATCCTCGTCGTTCTCAACCGTAGATCTTCGCAAGACGCTTCGAACCAGAAAGGGTGAGCATCTCGTGGGATTAACTATTTTCTGGTTGTTTTTGTGTTTTCAGGGACAAGGTGGCGCCGCGGCGGTGATGAAGCGAGAAGAAGGGACATGCATGTGAAAGAAGAAAGCAGAAAAAGCTCTGAAGAACACCCATCAATGGAGTTCCGCCGCGGAGTCAAGAAGAAGAATAGGGTTAACAGGAACCCTAAATTGCTTCAGCACTAATATATCGCCCTTCCTCCCTTATTTTTATTTTTTTTAATTTCTTTTAATTTCTTATTTTTCTGACTTTTCATTTATTCTTTTTATGTCTTTATTTTATTTCTATTATATTTGTATTTAGGTTGTCATGGTAGTTAATTAAATTTATTAGTTAAATAAATTCTTTTCTTTTTTAATCAAAATTTAAACTTTTTTTAATTAAAGTTAAAACTCTTTTTTTCTAATCAAAATTAAAACTCCATTTTTATAATTAAAAAGTTAAAACTCTTTTTTTTTTTATATAATTAAAACTTAACACTTTTTCAAATAAATAAAAGCTAATTTTCTTCTAACTTATCTTCTTAATAAATATGAACCAAGTGAATTTTTTTTAATGTAAATTTCATTTTTAGTTAAAGTTCTTAATAAATCACTAATCATTTTAAAGCATAAAAATAAAGATTAATTTTCCTTTTTTTCTAAACTTTTGGCTTTTCTTAAAAAATTTAAATTTCTAACGTAAAATATTAAAACGAAGGATGACTAATGTTCCTATTAATTTTCTTTTGACATTCATATCTCGTATTGCCCGTGGTTGCTAACTTTCCGTTTGGCCGCAGTTTTGTTTTCTGATTGTAAGTTCCGCGAGGCTGTTGTCACGCTATATTCCATCTTTTTACCTTTTTATGGTTGTAATTATGCGAGGCTATCATCGTAATTTGCTTTCAATTCTGTTTCATTTTTGGGATTTGTAATTTATGCGAGTGATCGTCGCGATGCATTCTTTTACCGCTTTCTTTATTTTTCATACTTTAATTATGCCGTATAATATTTTGTCATTTTGCATAACTTTTACCGTTAATCGTCTTCCGAAAGATTAGGTCTAAACAGTTTGACCGCCGAGTCAATAGTCCTAACCCTAGACCGTTTCAAACCCTAATTAGCCTAGGGGTCCCGCCGTGGACGAGAACACCCTTTACCCTAGCATTAGATCAAAGAGTTGTCGTACTCTGTTTTAGGGTTTCCTGCCGTGGAAAATTTAGTCAACCCTAATTTAATTAACAACTTTCAATGTTGAAATAGGAGTTTTGAGACTCCACGTAAGCGCTTCCTTAAGAAATGCTTACTCCCCATTGAAACCTTGACCACAGTCAAGACGTTTCTAACTTCCCTTTCGAGGGGAACTACGATTACTCTGATTCCATTCCCTATCCAGGATACGTAGGCACAAGATGCGAGTCTTGCCGAATAAACTTAGGACTAACCCTTAGGTCTTTTCAGTCACTCTATCCCTTAGCTCATTGTATATATCTCAAGCAAGTAATAAAGAAAAAATAGCAAAAATAAACAAAAGGTTCCTGTAGAGTACTACAGAAGTTTAGCGTGCTAGTACCTTCCCTAAGCATAACCAACCCCTTACCTAGGTCTCTCCCCGCATTGTTTACGATGCAAAAATAGGTTTTCCTTCTTTTGACATTTTCCTTCGGATAAATCAAAGTCGGTTGTGAATCAAAAATTGTGATTCAAACTAATTAATAGTTTGATATCCTATTTCCACCGCAACAAACACCCACTATCAACATACCACTGATATGAAGAGGTTTTCAAGCATACCTACAAAACAAGTTTAAGTTTCATTAGGTACCCAAATTGCCTTGGGTCCTTCATAGTTAGTGCCTTTCTTGACCCACACATAATTCCCTTTTGCAATACTGAAGTTTCTTACATAATAGGCATTAGGTGTATGGCCTTTGATACCACAATAAAAACAGGTGGGCTCAAAGTTACTTTTGTATCTAGGAGGATAAGACTTCTTTTTACTAAATACTTTTTTCTCAGGGTATTGATGAACCGTTTTAGGCTTAATCACTTTCTCTTTAGGAGTTTGTTCACTAGCCTTAATAAAGATGATTTTATTGGAACTTGGTTTAGAAATTTTTGAGAAACCAAGACCACTCTTATCATTTGAGAACCTTTGTTGACTAAGAACAGCCCCCAATCCAATTTGTCCTTTTTCATACCTTTCAAGGACTCTTTATAATTGGACAATTTGAAATGAAAGTGATTCACACTTTGTGCATACAAAATTATGTTTTTGATCACTAATTAGTTTTTGTTTTTCATCTTTGAAATTATTTTCCATTGTCTCGACCTTTTCTTCTAAAGTTGAGATTTGATTCTTTTGTGATGAAATAGTTTTATACAAAATTTTTCATTCACTCAGAAGTTCATCAATTCCCCCTTGAGCATCATTATCATAAATTGAAAAATTATTACTAACCTCATTGTCTTCATCGTCAGAGTGATGTGAGACCATCAATGCTAGATTTTCACTTTGATAACTATCTGAGTCTGATGAGAAACTTATCTCGTTATCCTCCCATGCCACGTAGGCCTTATTTTTCTTGAAACCCTTTTTGCTTTTATAGGCATCGTTCTTGGAGAGTTTGGTTTGATGTGTCCTTGTTTTCCATATTCATAGCATTTGACATCTTATGTGGAAGTTGACGCCTCCTTTTTCTTGTTCTTTGAAAACTTCTTCCTTTTGATATAGTCAGAATTTCCAATATTATTTTTAGAACCAAAAAATTTTCCTAACCTTTTTATAAGAAGTATGAAGTTTTCATCTTCAACCGGATCGTCTTCCTTTTCTACTTCTTTGGAATCAACCTTTAATGCGATGCTTTTATATTTCTTTTCTTGATTCTCATGTTTTTCTAATCGCCCAAGTTTCGTCTCATATTCTTGAAGTTTTCCAAACAATGTAGCGGATGTCATCATGGATAAACTTTTCTTTTCAGAAATTGCTGTCACCTTGGGTTGTCATTCTCTGGACAAAGATCTAAGCACTTTAAGATTTAATTCATCGTTAGTTAATGTCTTACCAAATGCTCTCAGATGATTTGTCAAGTGCACAAATCTTTTCTGCAAATCAAGAATTGATTCTCCTGGCTGCATTCTGAATAACTCGTATTCCCGACTCAACGTATTCAATCTCGATCTTTTAACTTCAGCGGTTCCTTCATGAGTTTCCACTAAAGTATCCCAGAATTCCTTTGCTGATGTACATGTTGAAACGCGAAAGAATTCGTCCATGCTTAGTGCACTTTGTAGAAGATTGATTGCCTTTTTATCATAGAGAACCTTTTTCTTATCATCGTCATCCCATGATCCGTTAGGCTTTGTTGATCCAACACCATTAACAACCGTTGAAGGAACGAAGGGGCCATTTTGGACAACATCCCATATTCAATCTCCTTGTGCTTCTAAGTGAGCCTTCATGCGAATCTTCCAGAAGTCAAAGTATTCACCATAAAACAGTGGAGGCTTATTGCTACTACCACCGTCTTTAAACACACTTTTGTTGTTTGCGGAAGCCATTCTGAATCGATTAGGAACAGGTTACCTAACACCTGCTCTGATGCCAATTGATAGTCTGAGTTGCACCTAAGAGGGGGGGGGGGTGAATTAGGGTCTTTGAAATTTTCTGGTTTTATCGAATGAAGTTATTACTTTCTTTGAAATATGAAGGGGTTATGAAAGCAATAAAGTGCAGAAAGTAAATAACACAGAGAAGTATTCTGGTTCCCTTCACACTCCAAAGGTACTCCAGTCCCCTTTCACACCGAAAGAGATTTCACTATAGTTAGACTGAGTGTACAACTTACTTTCTAACCTATAGGTAGATTAAAGGCTCTTAACACCTTTAAAATCCGAACACTAAGTGCAAGAAGAACAATCCTCTTCAATGCACACACTTGCTTTCAACAATCCTGAATAGCAAGGGAAAATAAATACAATCTTTGATTTATAATGAGTTTGAAATTGTATATACAAAGTTTATCAATGCTGTGATTGATCTTCTCTTTCAATGATAATTTCCACAACTATTTAAGACTTTGTTGCTCAAGAATTTTCTTTCAAAAGATATGAAAGTATGCAGAAAATTCTTTATGAAAAGTGATTTGATTCAAGATGTGGAAAGATGAAAATATTGGTAAAGATTTTGAAAGAGGGTGTTTTTGAAAATTGAAAGATTTAGTATTTATATTACACAAGCACCTCTTTGAATTATCATGCAAATCTTCAGAAAATATGATGAACAATTGCCATGATCCAATGGGAACAATTCATAAAAGAATGGTTGAAGAGGTGCAATTTTTCAGAACAATTTTTCAAAAACGTTCAGTGAGTAATCGATTGCACATAAAGACCAATCAATTGGACCTTCACAAAAATCACTTGAAATTCAAATTTTGAACTGAGCAATCGATTGCACCAAAGCACCAATCGATTGCACACAAAAACAATAGCAAAAATAAGAAGATTTTTCATGTATGCAATCGATTGCACCAAAAAACAGTAGCCAAAATGAAGTAAAAATTTGATCATGCAATCGATTGCTCCAAGAGTGCAAGACAAAAACTTAGAAAAGTCTTGCTATAAAAGCTTATGAAAGTGTGAAAAAGTAATGCACATGATTTTAATTATTTGAGCAAATAGGACTTAATTAATTGATGAATATTTTCATCATACCTTCCAATGAGATTATTCTTCATGTTAAGTCTTTATCCTGATTCTTTGCTTTAACATGATGTCTTGTAAATGACTGAACATCTTTGCCTTCTTGTCAAGTGGTTTGTCTTCATCAAAATATAAGTTGATCTTGAGAAGCTTGATTTCACAAAGCTATCTTCCTTTCTCACTTCCATTGGATTTACATACTCTAAGTCAGATCACTCTCTTATACTAACGCTACATGCATTGCTTTCACCATTCTTCTTGTCTATGTAAATGACTTGATTTTTACTGGTAACTCTATGGAAGCCATTAATTCAGTAAAACATTCTTTGGATGCTACCTTCAGAATTAAGGATCTAGGATCTTTGAGATATTTCTTGGGTTTTGAAATTGATAGAAATGTCTCAGGATTTTTTTAAACCAAAGGCATTATACTCTTGAGTTGTTGCAGGACACAGATCATCTTGCTTCAAAACCCTGCTCCACCCCCTTGATCCTTCTATGAAACTCTCTGCATCTGATGCCAGTTTGTTTCCACCCCCCTTGAGCCTCATTATGCTACAACAATCTGTCTTCTCAGATACCTTAAAGGCTGCCCAGTTCGTGGCCTTCTTTTCTCAGCATCTAGTAAACTTAACACGTTTGCCTTTGCTAATTCAGACTAGGATAAGTGCCCTAACACTCGCAAATCAGTCTCAGGATTTTGTATTCTTCTTGGCTCATCTTTAATTTTATGGAAGTCAAAGAAACAACATATTGTCTCAAGATCTTCTACAGAGGCAAAATATCGATCCCTTGCTTCTCTTACTTGTGAAGTGCAGTGGCTACACAATCTTTTTCATGACTTCAACATTCATTTTCCTACTGTTGTATCTGTATATTATGACAGTTAATCAACAATATACCTGGCTCATAATCCCTATTTTCATAAGAGGACCAAAACACATTGAACTTGACTGACATGTGGTTTGTGAAAAGATTCTCTCAAAGCTTGTTCATCTTCTTCCAGTTTCCAGTGCTAACCAACTAGCTGACTTGTTCATCAAGCATTTGCAAGCACCTGCATTACTCAACAACATTTCCAAGCTTGGGCTATGCACTATCCATAGTCCACCTTGAGGGGGGTGTTAACCGTATTAGCCTTATTCCTTTTACCGGGCTTCTCCTATATTTAGCCCATTTTGGTTTCCTTTGTAATGTGTGGTTTATATCTTTCACTTTATCCTCTTTAGCAGTAACTTAGTTATCAGTTGTAAAGCGTTTGTTGTAATATTCTGATAACTCTTGCTCAATACTTGTAATATGAGTTTTTCATCTATCCTTACATGGAAAAATTCTCCATTTTCACTTTCGGTTGCTTTGTACCTTAACATAATTCTTAGGATGTCTTAAGCAATCCTCACTCTTGGAGACTCGAGCATGCCAAGTGGTTAGGCCGAACTTAGATAATTTATTTGTGTAATCTTTCTATCTATTTTCTCTTTTATTTTCAATTATTTATTTTATTTCGATGCTCATTCTTTGTGTGAATAATTCTATATCACTCTACTGCTTCAAGTTTGTTTTTTATCTCAAATCATTTTTAATCAAAGAGATTTTATAAATATTTTTTTTAGAAATTTCGGATATCGTAATCCATCCTCCTTCTGATTGGAGTCACCAGATTAACAAATTTATTTGATCAATTGTATTTCTTTTGATACAACAGTGTGGATCAGAGATGCCAATAGTCGCATTTGACACAAATTGCAAGATAACAGTGACACATCCAGATTTAAAGAACATACATATATTATAACTTAAATTATGTATGTTCTTTTTCCCATTAGATTCATTTAAAAAATTGAAATTAGAATCGAATATGTTTGTTGTTTGTGAGAACCCCTTGAATCATTACATTACTTGATTGAAAGGGTTCTCGACGATTTATGGAAAGTATATATTTATATGCTTTCCATATTTTTCTTTATCAGGTTCTTTGAGTCAATTAGATGTAAATGAACTATAACTATGTAGTCCTATTCCTAATAGCTTCTTCTCGAGCCGAAATAGAATCTAGAAACTGATCCAATTCGAAGGTGTTGATGTTTATACTGATCAATCATAAAATAAAAATTCCGATTCAGTCCAATTAAACTTCCTTCCTTTGAATCTGAAAGTTTTTCTCAGATACAAGGAAATGATTCAGTTCCAGATTTTTGAATTAGATCGTGCTACTTTAAAATTGGATGGTGTTTTTCGTAGCAGTCCAAGGGGTTGGTTTACTTTTGGACATGCTTCGTTTGCTTTGCTCTTCTTTTTCCATTATTTCTAGAAAATGTCACAGTGTACAGACATTTTCTCTGCTCTTGTATATGATTCGTTTGCTCTGCTCTACATATATTATAACTTAAATTATTTATAATCTATAATATATAAAGACAAAACATCTTTTTGGTGTAACCTATTTTCTTTCTTGTTTTGCCCTTCAAAACCACTTAGAAGTTGTAGAAGTTACACATATAAAAATAAACTACTCCTTCCATTTTATATTTAAATGTTGTACACAAATGAAAAAATTAACTATTTGAAAAAAAACTGACTTTAACTTCTCAATAAAAATTATATTTAAATATACATACCACAAATTTAAATACACATAATTTTAATTAAAATTAAAATAAAAAAATATCATATATACTTTTATGTATACAATAGTGATCAGCGTGCGTCTAAAAACTAATAATATTTAATTGAAAAAAAAACAAAGAGATCAAATCTCACTATACAATAATGTGACGGGAGACAATTTGACCCCATAAAAAAATACATTGGATACAAATTCTATACAGTTACTTATGCACACATTTGGAGACAATTTGACCCCATAAAAAAATACATTGAATACAAATTCTATACAGTTACTTATGCACACATTTGGAGACAATTTGACCCCATAAAAAAATACATTGAATACAAATTCTATACAGTTACTTATGCACACATTTGGAGACAATTTGACCCCATAAAAAAATACATTGGATACAAATTCTATACAGTTACTTATGCACACATTTGGAGACAATTTGACCCCATAAAAAAATACATTGGATACAAATTCTATACAGTTACTTATGCACACATTTGGAGACAATTTGACCCCATAAAAAAATACATTGGATACAAATTCTATTCAGTTACTTATGCACACATTTGATACAATAGTGCCGGTTGGATAAAGATTAAGAATGCACATTTTATATTAAAGTTTTATTTTAAAATTATTATTCAAAAACACACATTTTTTATTAAAGTTTTTTTATTTAAAATTATAATTAAAAATTTAAAAATATTTTTAACCATCAAATTTTGATGAAATGGTGCATCAAATGTATGATTGTGTCCATTAATGACTATCTATGAGATCTCCACTCAAAATATATTCTATTTGCATTGTGTCTAATTAACTTTTAACTTTTTTTTAAGAGATGAAAAGAAAAAGACTTATGTTTTAATAATTTCGCCTTAGTGGTAATAAATTTAAAAATCACATATAAGTCAAACTAAATTTTTTTAAAAATATAGAAAAACGAAGAAGTTAAAATAGAAAAACAAAATGGAAATAATGTGTACAGCAGCATTACAAAAAGTTAAAAATAAAAATAAAATAAAGGTCTTACACAATGGTGCTATTGGGCTGGGCCTTTAAAATTGTGCTGCATCCACTTACAATTACAATATTCTGATACTTTACTTTTTACACCTCTACCCCACACCTCCCTTTGATTATAAAGAAAGACTAATAGTAAACCTTTTTTTATGAAGGTTTGAGCCTTTGAGGCATATGTGTGGAAAAACTCAAATGATTGTCGACATAAAAATAAGAAAAAACTTAATACACCATTTATTATTTTTATGAGTAGAAATTTTGAGTTAATATTTTAGAAATGAGTCACTAAATAAGTTATTGGCGCCTAAGATTCCTTCTTTGTCACTGATCAGTTAATCATAATTAATATTTTTATATCTTTAATAAAAATATTTATTATAATATATTAACTTAAATTTATAATAAAAAACATACACATACAAATATTTGGGACCAACAAATTAATTAAAACATAGATTTTTTTTCTAAAATTGTTGTAAAAAAAAGAACAAACATAACAAACTTATAACTTTTCTAAACTTCATTTTTTAAAATATTTTTCTAAAAAAAGTCGCTAATGCATACAATTCATTTGCGAGAAAAATATTGACATGTCAATAATCAAGTAACTAAGTTTAATATATTTTTTATTTTTTAAAATAAAAATAAAAATAATTATGTTATTCTATTTTAAGTTTATTATAAAACAAAGCACAAAATAATAGTGTGACTAAGAAAATAGTTAAAATTAATGTTTACTTAATATTTTCAAAACAAAACTAAAAATTTATAAGTTTACAATTATTTCGCTTTCAATTTTACTCAAATCACTTAAGAAGAACTTCTTTTTTATAGGCAAATATATTATTAACAAGAATATCAGAAGTATTCAGCTTCAACAATTACAACTCCTTAGCAAATTAAATTACAGAACAATTATAAATCACTAACCCACCAATATTCTATGACACTAACCCACCAAATACAACTATTTTACAAAAACTCTAATGGTTTCACTCATAGAAGTTACAAACCATCTATTGTTAGTGCCCAATCTCAACCAACACCAAGAATATACGATAATTCTATGAACAATATCTTCTACATTAGCAATCTCATCATTAAAAATGATTTGATTTTTAAACTACCATATGCACTAACATGTACATAACCAAATTAGAGACGCTGTTTTCTTCGACTTTTTTCAAACCAACTTAAGAAACCAATTCAATAAATGATCACACTCTGCTGCACACCGACGTCCCAATTCCACTCCTCATTCCTCCACATACCGCACTGATTCAATGGACAAAATTTAGCAGCAGACTTAATATACAAATCAAGGAATCTACATCGTAGTGGCTAGAATTTAGCCATCGAGAATGCCAAAAAGAAATGTCGTCTCCATTCCCTAATTTGCAATTATGTTGCCTAGTAAACAAATCATCTGAGACAGAATGTGCTATCTGGATTATATCTCTCCACCAAAGTTAATTGAGTCGACTAATGTTCCAATCCTGTAATGACAATATCAATTTTTCACAACTACCGTATTTGAATTGCAGAACTGGTTTCTAAATTGTATCCTCACTATGTAAAATCCTCCATAATCATTTGGATAAAAGAGCTTTGTTGAACAAAGCTAGATCTTTGATCCTAATGCCACCAAATTCTCTAGGTTTACATATCGCATCCCAACTGACCCAAGCCATTGTAACTTCATCCGAAGATCTCGACCAAAGAAACCATCTTTAAATGAAAATCAATTCTTTAAGCACTTTTGTTGGAACCTTATAGAATGCAAAATGATGAACAAGTAGATTAGTAAGAATGAAATTTATCAACGAAACTCTACCTCCTATCGAGAGCGTCTTTCATTTCCATGTTGATAATCTGGTTATAAAGCTTTCAACAACCGGTCTTCAAAACTGAATCCGTCTATTGGTTCCACCCACCATCAATCCTAAGAATTTGAAAGGGAAAACTCCTTACCCGCATGATAAAAATTGAGCAGCCGCAAATTGAAACTCATTATCTATCCTGATTTCATAAAGACAACTTTTCTAAAAGTTGATTTTTAAGCCCAAGACTAATTCGAAACCACAGAGAATAGCTTTGATACGTCACAAATTCTTTCTCTCTTCGTCACATATTAAGATCGTGAAGCATACAAATCACTTACAAAGTTAATTTATATATGAAATAAATATTTATCATTAATCAATTAAATAAATTTAACATTTTTAAATATTTTTAAATTAAAAATGATCATACTTATAATCTTTTAAGTTGAGTTGAATATAAACTTAATAAAAATTGTCATCATTGATTTGAAAAACTCTTTTTAAATTCTATTGCAACATTTTTAACTATTAATTTTCATTAAAAAAATTAGTACTTAATTTTATTTTATTTTTGTATTCAAATAATTCATTATCAAATTTGAATATTTCAACGTCAATTTTACACTGAAAAGTTATTATGATTGTGTTTGACCTATTAAAAAAGACACAAGAAACATTTATTATTGAATAATATATAATAACATACTAGACAATTATTTTCATTTATAATTAAAGAAAATAAGACAAATATTTTTCACTAATAAATTAAAAACTAAAAGCTCAATCATTTATAAGTATAAAAAAATATGGAATAAATATTTATTGTTGATAAATAAAAAAATATTGGACAAATATTACAAATACAAATAAACACATGACGAATAATATTAAAAAAACACGCGTCACGAATGTTAATTAATAATTGATACATACATAAAAGAATAAATATATGTTATCGATTAGTATTTTTTTTGTTTGATAAATTTGTCATCGATAATTTAAAAAATAAAAAAGAAAGAGACAAATGTTTATATTTGATAAATATATTTAAGAAACACATGGACCATATTTATCTTTAACATGTAAATAAATACAACACAAAAATCAAATTCCCTTTAAATTTATAAAAATTAAATTTGAAAATTTAGTATAAATATTTTTAACGAAATTATGATAATGATACATTTAATTGCATTGAAATGTTTATATATTGATATAAAGTCAATTCTCTACTTTTTTTTTTGAAATAAAAAAATATATTAAATTCAAAAACCAATAATATAAGGCGAACGCACATGATCTAACTCAACAAACACACCTAAAGCAACCAACCGATTACAACAAAAACTTAGTTAAATGACTCCTAAACTTTTTCTTTTCCCACCCACTATACACCATACAATTTATAATATTGTTTGTAATTGTTCCTATGTTTCTATTATCATTCCTACAATGCCAAAGGCAATAGATGGTCTCAGCCTGAGCTAATTTAAGGAGACCAACTTTGCACTCTTTACCTTTTGTTTGCCTTAAAATCCACAATATTTCCTCTTTTCAAGGCCGAGGTTGATGGTTAACCCCCATCCACAAAAGAGCATCCCTCCAAACCTTATTGAGCACCCTACAGTTAAAGAAAAGACGACCGTGCGTCTCTTTACTAACACCACAAATCTGACACAAATCATCTGGCAACAAACCCAATTTCATCATTCTCTCCTTCGTGGGCAGATGACCATGGCACGCCAACAACAGGTCAAGACAGCACGAGGTCTAGCATTGTTGTTTCTAATAACTTGACACCAATCACTAGAACTTTGATTGCTAATTAGTTCTATATACGTCTTCCTCATTGAAAACTTACAATTTGTCAGCATTGTATCTCAGAGATGTTGTATCTGATTCACGGTGCCTCTACTTAACATAACACTTTTCAAAATTCACGAACTCGTATTCTTCAAGTCTACATTCATGACATCCCACCTTTTAGGTAATAGGTGTGAACTCACTTAACCCAAGGGTTATCCACCTTCGTACTGATATTCCACAAGCACTTGAGCACGAACACTTTATTCCAAATGCCAATATTAATGACATTCAAGCCACATTGGCTAACAGGGCTGCAGACTTTAGACTAAGCCATATGGTTTTTCCTACTAATCTCAGCCTTATCAATCCAGATAAAAGATCTGCAAATAGCTTCAATTTTTTGAATCACCAATTTAGAGATTGGAAAGCAAGTCATCGAATACTGAGCAAATAACTATATTAATACTCTTCACCAATTGAATTCTGTCAACAGTACTAAGAAGCTTAGCAGATCAATACCTAATCCTACATACAATCTTATGCACCAAAGGAAGATAATGGTTCACACTCACTTTCTTACTGAGCAGGGGAACACCAAAATATCTCTACTATTTAGTTATTATATTTTAGTTATATAAGTCAAATTTTATATTACGCTTTGTTAATTATTCAAATATATTATTTATTATATATTTCATTAACATTATTGGTTCTTATACCTGTTTGTTTGTCACTAAATTTGTACATAGAATATCAATGAGTTTAATATATATATATATATATATATATATATATATATATATATATATATATATATATATATATATATATATATATATATATATATATATATATATATATATATATATATATATATATATATATATATATATATATGATGTTTGAAATATATATTTTTAGTATTTATACAAATATCTCTAAATTTTAGAGGAAACAACAATATTTATTACAAATACGTATATACACGGTATGAATAATTGTCAAAGTAAATATTACAAAAACATGGGACATATATGTTAATTGATAATTGATACTATAAATATAATAAATATTGTTATTGATTAGTATAGTATATTTTTTTGATACTCATTGATAATTTAAAAAACGATGAATATTTGTATTTGATAAATATATTTAAGGAACACATGGACCATATTTATCTTTAACATGTAAATAAATACAAAAAAAATAAAATTAAATTCACTTTAAATTTATAAAATTAATTCTGAAAATTTAGTACAAATATTTAAAACCAAATTATGATAATGTTTAATTGCATTGATATATATATATATATATATATATATATATATATATATATATATATATATATATATATATATATATATATATATATATATATATATATATATATATATATATATATATATATATATATATATATATATATATATATATATATATATATATATATATATATATATATATATATATATATATATAAAAGGTAATGAAATGTTTATATATTAGATATAAAGTATATTCTACTGTTTTAATTGTTTGATTTTAGTTATATAAATAAAATTTTATATAATGAAATGTTAAAATTTTATGTTTTTGCTTCTTAAACATGGTTAATTTTATAATTTTTTTTTACCTTAAGTGTTTAAATTGCACGCGGATAAAATAAGAAATATATATATATATATATATATATATATATATATATATATATATATATATATATATATATATATATATATATATATATATATATATATATATATATATATATATATATATATATATATATATATATATATATATATATATATATATATATATATATATATTAGTAATAATTCATATTTTATTATATTACTTTCTTAAGCCCATAAGTTTGTTAGAGGGTATTTTAGTATTTATCTTATTCTAGTAACCCTAGTTTTAGCTTATAAATAGGGTGACAATCATTGTAACCAAAAATTATGTTTTGTACCCGTCATTCTCTTTAATAGAATATTTCCCTATTTCATCATTTATTCTATCTTTGCACCAACAATTGGTATCAGAGCTCCAGTTCAGATTCATTGGGAAACACGGGAAACACGAGTGAACGTGAGGTCTTGTGTGTTTGATTTTGTTTCTCAGATTCTTGTTGAATCTTGAACAAAATCTGATCAGAATTTTTTTTTAATTCTGTGGGTTGGGAAACACTGTGTGAGAAAACTCTGAGTGTATTGTGCAAAGTAGAAGATGGACGGAAACGGCAACATGAACACCAAACTTCCAGTATTTGACGGTAAAAATTGGAATCGTTGGATGATCCAAATGCGTGTACTGTTTGGTGCTCAAGATGTTCTGGATCTTGTCACTGATGGTTATGTTCCTGTAGCAGCAGATGCGACTGATGAACAGAAAAACGCGCAGAAGGAAGTAAGGAAGAAGGATCAGAAAGCATTGTTCTTCATTCATCAATGTATGGATGTAAACGTGTTTGAGAAGATTGCAGACTCTACAACAGCAAAGGCTGCATGGGACACTCTGGTGAGATGTTATGGTGGTGACGCATCAGTGAAGAAGGTGAAGCTTCAGTCCTTGAGAAAGCAATATGAGAATCTCAACATGAAGAATAATGAGAAAGTTTCTGAATACATCTCCAGAGTGATTCTAATCACTAATGAGATGAAGGCGTGTGGAGAAACTCTTTCTGAAGAAACAATCATGGAGAAGGTATTGAGATCCCTTACCTCTCAATTTGATTACATTGTGGTAGCAATAGAACATTCCAAAGATCTGAGTACCATGAGAATTGAAGAGCTGCAGAGCAGTTTAGAAGCGCAAGAGTTGCGTTTGACTGAGAGAACTTCTGAAAGGGAAGTAGAGCAGCAGGCTCTGAAAGCAACTTCTGATAGGAGGTATCAGAAGCAGTCAGAAGCCAAGAGAAGATCTGATGGTGGTCAGAAGTCAGAAACCTCAACCTCTGATAGACAAAAGAATGCTCAGAAGGGAAAAGAGAAGTATGACAAAATAAAAATACAATGTTACTGTTGTAAGAAGTTTGGCCATTTTGCTAGAGATTGTTGGTCAAACAAGGAGAAGAAATCAGAAGAAGCAAATATAGCCAGAGGCTCTGATGACGAATCTGTGCTGTTGATGGCCTCTGAATCTGATAATGTGGATCTGACAGACTGGTGGTGTCGCGGTGAAATTTGGATCTCAAGCTATTGATTAACTTGAATCATATTTCATTTACAACCGGACTTTAATTTATCCAATAAAGGAAAGGTTTAAAGAAAGAAAGACCTATAAAAAATGCAAAGCAGAAGGACAAGGCCTAAAGCTGAGCAAAGAGAGAGATCTAAAAGTTCGGGGGTTGGTTATACCTAGGGAAGGTGTTAGCATCCTAAGTATCTGTAGTACTCTACAGGAACCTCTTGTTAATATTTGTGTTTGCTACAGTTTGCTTGCTAAGGGAAAAGTACTAAGGGTATTAATCTAAAGATGTAGAGGGTATGTACAAAGTTTGCTCGCGAAGACATCGCATCTCGTGCCTACGTATCCGGACGGGAATGGAATCAGAGCAATCGTAGTTCCCCTATCTAGGGATGAGGAACTCTTGACTGTGGTCAAGGTCCCAAGGGGGATGTAAGCATTCATAAGGAAGTACTTACAGGGAGTGCGGCGACTCCCAATCTAAGTTGAGATTGTTGTGATAAAGGATGTCCACGGCGGGATGGTAAAAGTGAGTACGACGACTCAAATCCTAAGGCTAGGATAAAAGGAGAATGTCCGCGGCGGGACGGTTTAAAAGTGAGTACGGAGACTCGAATCCTAAGGCTAGGATAAAAGGGGAGAATGTCCTCGGCGGGACGGTTAAAAGTGAGTACGGAGACTCGAATCCTAAGGCTAGGATAAAATGGGAGAATGTCCACGGCGGGACGGTTAAAAGTGAGTGCGGCGACTCGTGTAAATGTAAAGGAAGTTTGTTGTTATGTACAGACAAATATGTACAGGTAAATATGTACAGGCGAATTAGTTTAACCTCGTAATTCAGGAGGTAACAGTTAACAGATGAAGTAATCGACACTGTGACAACAGTTTGCATTTAATGGAAATCAACAGATAAAAAATGGTAACAACCAAGAAATAAATCCTAGCATGTTAACTAACATATATAGGCATGGATTCAAACAAGTTTCAAGAAAAATATTGAAAGGAAACAATTAAAAATTCATCTGCAATTACATAAACGATCGTGAAAACGCGTACACTTGTACATAAACAAACTGGGTGATAAGAAAATCCAAACATGAAAAATAAAGGCATGGCATGAAAGTACACATTAATACGAGCACAACAAAAAAAGAACGGACGAAAAATGATAAAAAACGAGTGAGATACGAATTTTTGAAGTTGGAGTGAAAAATGACAAGTTTTACAAGTAACTTCCACTGGTGGAAGTTTAGTATAAAAAGTGACAATTTTCTTTCTGGGCAAAAACACACAACAAATGGATTTACGTTTTGTATCGTAACTTCCTAACCGTTAATCGGATCGGCACAAAATTTATATGGATTTGGGGTAGAATTGAACAAGGAACATGATAGTGGTCTCAGTTTTCAAAAATTCCTATCCCTCTGCAAAACCCGATAGTGCTTTTGTTTTAGGCTCAAAGATGCAATTTCTCATGGGCAGCCTCACACACTCATGTTCCAAGCCTATCAATCATACACTCATCATAGATAAATGACAATGAATGAATGCAACTCATCCTTGGGGCTGAAACTGGTCTGTTATGGAAGTTCACACACAAAATGCAAAGATAACATAAATTATGCATGGACATTGAGCATTCAGTTTTAGGCAAGCATTGATCATTCTAACCTTACACACACCTCTAATATAAGTTAAGAACTGAGTTCACATGAAAAACAAGGGGCTGTAATGACAGTATAAAGTTTTGGTATCCCAAGTGCCTTCTTTGTGTGTGATCATGCATTTTGAAGTGTGATTTTTGTTCCAACCAGTTTTAACTTCAAACAACTATGCAAACACTTTACAATTGATGAGTATGGAGTGTTAGATCAAGTGTTTCAATTCAAAATCAACTGCTGCAGAAAATGGTGTATGATGTGCCTTTTTGTGAAGAAAAATGCATTTGAAGAGTGAATTTTCATGACAGTGAGTTTTGGTGCAAAGTGAACATGCTAACATCTCAAAAATGATCTATATGGAGTGTGTGTGGTATGGTTTGAGTGAAAACAAGTTTGTGGCAAAAAGTGACTTGGTATGTGAAGGTGTATGTGACCATTTGCATTTTGAAAGTGATTTTTCATGACAGAGTGATTTTCAATGAAATGATTATGCAAACATGTTACAAATGACCAATAGGAGATGTTCCAATCTTTACATGGGAGAAAAATCAACTAGCATAACAGTTAGTATGGTATATGCAAATAGGAGCAAAAATGACATTTTTGAAAAAAAGTCAAAAATAACACATAACTTCCACTGGTGGAAGTTCAGTGCAAAAGTTGCCAAAAGTATTTTCAGGCAGATTTTAAAGGTAACTTCCACTGGTGGAAGTTTAGTGTAAAAAGTGACAAAAATCATTTTCATGCAGTTTTTAAACATGACATCAACATACAAGACATAGATTGGATATTAAAGTGTTTTTTCCAAAATGATAAGATTCATGCCACAACAATGACACACACACACCACATATATGCTAAAAGATGTCTCTATGCTAAAAATGCAGACTTAATGCTTCCAAATCAGAAAGTGACATAGGGATGGCATCTTGATGCAAATGATACACATTGAACATGAAAAACCACAACAGGTATGAACAACTTAAATAAAACATCCACACACCTCAGAAACATGAAACTAAGTATGATCATACTCAAAAATCAGGTACAAAACCATCAAGGCAAAGTTTGGTATGTGGATACAAAAACAGTAGTACAATAAGCTTATGTCAAAACCTCAATGTTATTTTTATGGCACGATGGTGAATGAGGTAAGGTGAGAAGTTACATACCTCTTGTAGACAACTTCAAACAATCAAGAGAAACAAGAAAACCAGAGAATCTTCAATCACCTCCTTGCTTTGAACCTTTATTCCTTTTGAAGCAAAATACCAACCTTGTGACAGTTTGAGAAATAGGCCTCACCAATGATCTTTAACACTTTAGACAGTTGAGAAATGATATATGTGAGGTGTTTGAGTGATTAGAACATCAAGGAAATGTCTAGAACAAGTTTTGACTGATTTTACGCATTGTGGTCAAAGTAACTTGGTATGGGAGTTGACTTTTTGGAGAATGAGGTTTTTGAGTGGTTCAATGGTTGGAACACCTTCTATATCATATTTATGGGTTGTGGGGATGATATTTGGGGAGTTTGAATGTGGAGAAATGAATGGGGCAGCCTTTACACCAAGGCAGTTTTTTGGTGGATTTTGGTGAAAAGTGAGATTTTGGAGATTTTGAGATTTCTTTGAATACAAGCCAAGACAGAGTTTTTTCTGGTTTTTAGAAGGTGTCTTGTGTATTGGATGAGGTTAGGGAAGCCTCCTTTTATAGGCAAATGAGGATGAGGGGCTGTTTTGGAGGTTTCTTCATCATGAAGAAAGGTTGAGATATTTTGGAAGAAACCTCCTTTGGAGGGTTTTCTCTTGGCTGACCACTCAAGCCTCAAAGGTCAAGTAAATTGATGTTTTTTCAGAAGCTAAATACAGGCTAAGAGTGTAGGGATGAGGCTGTAGCAGAACTTCTTTCCACCTCATGCTTTGCTTTTTTACTTTTGGTACCACTTGCATATCCACTTGCAAGGCAATGGTACAAGCTTCTTTCTTTGATTTTTTCTGCATAACTCTCTTGTTTGTCATGCCACATACTCCTCATAAACATGTTTGATCAATTAATTTTGGCAAATTTGATGAAAGAAGTGATTTTGCAAAAAATGGACAATGTGGGACTAAAGTGTGAAACCTCCAACTTTGTACACATGTAACTTTCTGCTCATAAATCATCTTGAGGAGTTCTTGTACTTTTTAGAAAGCCCTCATATAGCTCTAAAACATTCATGTTTTCCAAGAAATCAAAATCCAATTGGAACTAGGTGAAAAATACTTTCAAAGTTGGCTACACACAAGCTTTTAAAGTGAAAATAACTTAGAAATTTTCTAAGTTATTTTCCCTTCTAGGAATGTTTTTGCTTCTATCTCAAAAAGTATGCATTTTCTGGTTGTGGACTAGTATGGGACTTTTGTAGGACTTGTCAAGAGCTTTCTAATGAGATTGGAACCAACTCAATTGAGTGTGTGGTTAAGGAGTTAGGGTTTAGCCCCTTTTGAAACCCTAATTTTCCCGATTTTTGATTACTCTCTCATCCTTGATCCAATGATCATGAAAATTGATATGCAAGTACATTATGACATAAGGAACAACTTTGATTCACAACTTGGATTCCAATTCTCAAAATTTGAGGAGTTGACTTTTCGGTCAACCGTACGATCGATCGGTGCCGATTGAGTCGCCTGTTGACATTCTGGACATCCTGAGACTTTGATACTTTTTGAATGGTATTTAATAAGCTATATGAACTTCATGGACCTCAATCCCACCATTAAAACACCTTCCAATATCAAAGTCAAACCACAGTTGACTTTTCACTAGTTAAAAACCCTAATCGGGGCCTCCTGACTGCACTGTCTTTGATTCTGAACTGATTTCTTCAAATTGACTTCTCATTTGACTTTGATATTATCTTTGATTTCATTCCATGATTGAATTGGCCCAAATCATTGGTTGATCATTCCTTGGTTGTTTTGAATTTGTCGGTGCGAAAACCCTGATTCATCTGCATCTTAAACAAAGAAAAACTTGAACTGGTTTAGGGTTAGATAATCATATGAGTATGATCCTAAAATGATAATGAAGATCTAAGGGTCAAAATTTGGGGTATGACAGTTGCCCCTATTTAAATATCTTTCACTGGATGACGGTGAGAGATGAGAATCCTTGCAAAATCGTAGTGAAAGGTATTTAAATATAGAAGACCAGAAATTTTGTCCCTTAGATCCAATGGTATGCAAAAGGACAAATGTTTAAATGCAATGAATTCTAAATGATGCTTATGATGCACAATGCAGACACACAGGCAAATAGAACGGTATAACAACGAGTAACAGTTTACTGGGGAAAACAACAACACTGGGGGAAAGAGGCAAATGGGGAATAAAGCACCCATGATGCCAAGGAAATTGTAATTCTTCCACAAGGTAAGACGTGAGTAAAACACGACCTCGGGAGAAAGGAAGTAAATGGGGAATAAAGCACCCAAGTAAGGTAAACTCATCCACAAGGTAAGACGCGAGTAAAACACGACCTCGGGAGAAAGGAGCAGATGGGAGTAAAACACCATGATGCCAGGTAAATGGGGAGTAAAACACCCAGGTAAGGTAAACTGGAGTTCGTTCGCAAGGTAAAACGCGAGTAAAACACGACCTCGGGGGGAAGGCAGATGAGAGTAAAACACCATGTTGCTAGGTAAATGGGGAGTAAAACACCCAAGTAAGGTAAACTCGTCCACAAGGTAAAAACGCGAGTAAAACACGACCTCGGGAGAACAGGCAGATGGGAGTAAAACACCATGATGCCAGGTAGATGGGGAGTAAAGCACCCAGGTAAGGTAAACGAGGTAAGACGTGTGTAAAACACGACCTCGGGAGAGAAAAGCAAATTGGGGAATAAAGCACCCATGATATGCGCATGTATAAATTATGCAGATGATATATGATCAAATGCAAATGCAAATGTCGACGACAAGGCTCGACTCTTTTGGTGAGAAGACAAAACTGGATGACTGATTCCTCAACATGGAGATCACTTTCAATCTGCCCGGTGGATTGAAGATGCTATTGTTGAACACATCTCTGCCACCCTGATAAGTTGTACCAAACTGATGATCCTTGTAGGAAGGATAAAGAGTTGTTCTGGAAACTCCTCAAGTAAACTGCCCCCAGTTGAGCTGTCTGTTGTGGAAGAAAACTGATGATGACTTCAACTTGTCTTGATTTTTGAAGATGATTGATTTACTGAGTGCTTGGAGAGCTTGCCCCAGTCTGAGTCTTGAAATATATTATGGATAAACTAATTCTGAGAATACCATGTCTTGAACAAATATTGAATTGATTCTTTGACAGGATGTAAAAGGAACTTGCCCCTGCTAAGATCACCTGACCAGGTTTCTCAATGTTTGAAAATTCCTTGAGGAAAGCCAGTTTGCAAACAGGAGTGTTCATACAAACATGGTAATGTAAAGTTCATGCAACTTTTGAAATAAAAATCAGTTTTGAAAGATGCGAAGTAAAAGAGTCAATGGTCAGAACACGGCGGTTCAAGACACTCAAAGTTTAAAGCAAAGGCGTACTGCCAAAAATAGTTGATTTACGAAAATATTTAGGAGTCAGGTTACGCAACCTCGCTGTAGTATGCTTTCAAAATAACTTTGTTTCAATTAGGTCTTTTGAAGGTTGTAGCGTGGCCTGGTTCACGGTTTAAGAAACAAAGGATAAAGGCTCAAAGTTTATTTGGTGCCCACCCCATCTACGTGATGATCTCCAGTCCTATGCTCAGTTTAAATCAGACTATGCGCTCAGTTTCCCATAGGTTAGGAATTGCACTGATAATAGTGATGATGGTTCAGAAGTTAACAGACTTTTTGAAAAGGCAGTCACTGCTTTATAATATTTGGTTATTTTGGCATTGAGGATTTATATGGTAGGATTTTAAAGATCTCCTCCTTTTTTATTATCCCTAACTTTTGCCTGAACTGTTTCTTTCAGAGTTTTACAGTCAGCGGGATGCCCCAGTTTTGCCTAAGCCTCCTTCATAGGTTTTGACTTAGCGTGATTTTTCTTTGATATCTTTTTTTTGTTTATATAAAGTGGCTGCCTAGCTTAATGATCACGGTGAACCATCATCGTCTTTTTGGCTTGGAAAACATCTTCGACACTTATTTGTTGTGTACGTAGGAAATATTGTAGTTGCATCCTTTATATGAAAAGGTGTCTTGTATGAACACACAACCGAGTTAACTGAGAACTACCCACCCCAAGGTTAAAACTGCGGGGTTTTTTTTTGTAAAGAAAGAAACTCCAACTTCTAGGCTCAAAGGGGTTGACAAGGGGTTATCTTCCTTATTTCTCCAGTGTTTGGGAGTTGAAACAATGCCCTACATCGTCAACAAATTTTGATTGAAAGCATATTGATAGCGGTTATGGGTATAACGTTTTCATCATCCTCCCTCCAATATTTGCATAATCAAAAATTTGGACAAGGAGTAAATATTTGAAAGTTAAAGCACAGAAGTGCACGCAATAGATGAATTGAAATCAAAAGTTGTAATGTTCATTCATTAAGATGAAAGTACAAACACTAATTAAAAACAATCAGCTTAAACAAAATAAGGAGAATGCAAACAATGAGAAACAAAAAGGCCTAGTGACTAAATCAGTACAAAGATGGGTTGTCCTGTCTGAAACACTGGCACTCAAAAAGATGGTCTGCTGAAGTCAGACTGAAGTTTCACTTTTGATGCTCTGGTAGAGGATTTTTCTGAACATTCGGCTGACTGTCTGTAAAATCAAGGATCCCAGTTCTAATCAATTCACGTACCCTAGCTTTTAATGCAAAACAATGCTCCAAGTCGTGGCCTGGGGCACCCTCATGAAAGGCACAATGAAGATCAGTTCTAAATCCAGCTGGAGGAGGATCAGGAGTTTGCAGAGCCTTGGTAGTGATCAATCCTTGTTGAACCAGGCTTGGATACAATTCTGTATAAGTCATAGGAATAGGATCAAACTGATTCTTATTCTGATACTGGTTTTGTCTAACAGCAGGATGCTGAGGATTTTGAACGGGTCGTGGAGCAGCAATTGCAGCAATAGTGGAGTGATTATACTGAGGTCGGGGATGAGGCCTCCTCACTTCAGCCATGACAGCATCGGTATGTTCTTCTTTCTTCTTATGGAAATTCCCAAAGGGCTTCTTTGCACCATTAGAAGATTCAGCAACTTTGGACACCTTACCACTTTTCAGTCCTTCTTCCAACCTTTGACCAATAGTCACCAGATCTGTGAAATTTGAAGACACACTCCTAATCATTTTCTCCCAATAGAAAGGAGACAGAGTATCCATGAACATTCCAGTTAATTCTTTCTCTGCCAGAGGGGGTTCAACCTGAGAAGCTAACTCTCTCCAACGTTGAGCGTATTCTTTGAATGTTTCTCTTTCACCTTGAGACATGTTCTGAAGTTGACGACGGTCAGGAGCCATATCCAGATTGTATTTGTATTGTCTCATGAAGGCATTGGCAAGATCTTGGAAGCAATGGACGCTGTTATGTTCTAAACCCATATACCATTTGAGAGATGCCCCACTTAAACTGTCCTGAAAGCAATGGATAAGCAGCTTCTGATTATTGGTGTAAGCTGCCATCCTTCGGTAATACATAACCAAATGGGCTCTTGGACATGAGTGCCCCTTGTATTTCACAAATTCTGGAGTCTTAAATTTTACAGGCATGACCAGACCAGAAACTAAACACATGTTATCAGCATCAACATTGAAGAAATCAGTACCCTCAACGGCCTTGAGTCTCTTGTCTATATTTTGAAACTGTTCACGGACAACTTCAGGCTCAACAACATCCTCACGGTCTTCACCTTGAGCACTAGCAGCATTGTAATCAAAGAACGGAGTCTCAAAGGGAGCTTGACCATTCTGGGCAGCAGTATGGACCACAGGTATGGCTTCTGTAAAGACAGGAGCTTGAAAGACTGGTCTGACAGTTGGACCAATCATGGCAGTAGATGCAAGAGGTGGGGAATAGTTGGGAGGTAAACCAAACTCTGGCCAAGTATATTGTGGTATTTGAACAGGAGGAGTATCTACATTCGAAACCTCTTGAATGACAGTCCTTTGGGAAGACTCTCCTCTAGCAATCAAGACTTGGAGCATCTCAGTGAGCTTAGTCATGCCTGATTTTAACTCATCAATTTCCATTCGGATTTCTGTATTGTGTGCTTCCTGTTCTGACATCTTGCGTCTATAGTTTGCTCTAGTCTGATATCGGTGTCGAGGAATCAGCTTGACAACTCAAAGGTACACTGGACAGTGAAGACAGCTGGACATGAGCGACTGGACAAACAGAGGTAAACCATGAAAAGATGCAGATGCAATGCAATGCGATGCGATGCAAGAGAAGATGCAAATCACACATAATAGGGTCAAAGGTTCTAGATCACAACATGACGTCTGTGTAAATAACCAACCATAAGGTATGTACTAGGTTCGTTTGATCTGTAGAACAGGGTTCTAAGAGGTTCCCAAAGTCAACAACCCATCTTTCGGATATTATCGACACACCAACTACTTGGAAATCAATAATATTCTCAAGAGAGTCTCGTCTGAGTGTAGTATCGCATATCAACTATTTTGGAAATACTTCCTCATAGTCATCGCACTACATCCTAATAAGGCCAAAGTGGGGTAGTAGGTAATCTAAAGGTCCTCAGTATCATAGGCTCTTATAGAAAGTAGCATTGTTTTCACGAATACTCGATCAACAACACCAACTCTCCAAAAATGCCTCCACTGAGCGGTGGTTTTCTCAAGTTAGCTTAGTCGGGAATCAACTCCCTATAAGCCTTCTTGAATATACCACCATCCTATCATAAGTGCACTCGAGTCCGGGTATAGGACTGTCTCACCACTTGAAGTAACAACCCTGTATACAGAAGAACCCAAGTACAAACAGATATATGTACAAATATATAAGCAAGCAAACATATAGAAAGCACAAATACAAACAAGGTGGGCTTAACCCTCTTAGGGGAGAGGTCCCCAGTGAAGTCGTCATTTTCTGTCGCGGTGAAATTTGGATCTCAAGCTATTGATTAACTTGAATCATATTTCATTTACAACCGGACTTTAATTTATCCAATAAAGGAAAGGTTTAAAGAAAGAAAAACCTATAAAAAATGCAAAGCAGAAGGACAAGGCCTAAAGCTGAGCAAAGAGAGAGATCTAAAGGTTCGAGGGTTGGTTATACCTAGGGAAGGTGTTAGCATCCTAAGTATCTGTAGTACTCTACAGGAACCTCTTGTTAATATTTGTGTTTGCTACAGTTTGCTTGCTAAGGGAAAAGTACTAAGGGTATTAATCTAAAGATGTAGAGGGTATGTACAAAGTTTGCTCGCGAAGACATCGCATCTCGTGCCTACGTATCCGGACGGGAATGGAATCAGAGCAATCGTAGTTCCCCTATCTAGGGATGAGGAACTCTTGACTGTGGTCAAGGTCCCAAGGGGGATGTAAGCATTCATAAGGAAGTACTTACAGGGAGTGCGGCGACTCCCAATCTAAGTTGAGATTGTTGTGATAAAGGATGTCCACGGCGGGACGGTAAAAGTGAGTACGACGACTCAAATCCTAAGGCTAGGATAAAAGGAGAATGTCTGCGGCGGGACGGTTTAAAAGTGAGTACGGAGACTCGAATCCTAAGGCTAGGATAAAAGGGGAGAATGTCCTCGGCGGGACGGTTAAAAGTGAGTACGGAGACTCGAATCCTAAGGCTAGGATAAAATGGGAGAATGTCCACGGCGGGACGGTTAAAAGTGAGTGCGGCGACTCGTGTAAATGTAAAGGAAGTTTGTTGTTATGTACAGACAAATATGTACAGGTAAATATGTACAGGCGAATTAGTTTAACCTCGTAATTCAGGAGGTAACAGTTAACAGATGAAGTAATCGACACTGTGACAACAGTTTGCATTTAATGGAAATCAACAGATAAAAAATGGTAACAACCAAGAAATAAATCCTAGCATGTTAACTAACATATATAGGCATGGATTCAAACAAGTTTCAAGAAAAATATTGAAAGGAAACAATTAAAAATTCATCTGCAATTACATAAACGATCGTGAAAACGCGTACACTTGTACATAAACAAACTGGGTGATAAAAAAATCCAAACATGAAAAATAAAGGCATGGCATGAAAGTACACATTAATACGAGCACAACAAAAAAAGAACGGACGAAAAATGATAAAAAACGAGTGAGATACGAATTTTTGAAGTTGGAGTGAAAAATGACAAGTTTTACAAGTAACTTCCACTGGTGGAAGTTTAGTATAAAAAGTGACAATTTTCTTTCTGGGCAAAAACACACAACAAATGGATTTACGTTTTGTATCGTAACTTCCTAACCGTTAATCGGATCGGCACAAAATTTATATGGATTTGGGGTAGAATTGAACAAGGAACATGATAGTGGTCTCAGTTTTCAAAAATTCCTATCCCTCTGCAAAACCCGATAGTGCTTTTGTTTTAGGCTCAAAGATGCAATTTCTCATGGGCAGCCTCACACACTCATGTTCCAAGCCTATCAATCATACACTCATCATAGATAAATGACAATGAATGAATGCAACTCATCCTTGGGGCTGAAACTGGTCTGTTATGGAAGTTCACACACAAAATGCAAAGATAACATAAATTATGCATGGACATTGAGCATTCAGTTTTAGGCAAGCATTGATCATTCTAACCTTACACACACCTCTAATATAAGTTAAGAACTGAGTTCACATGAAAAACAAGGGGCTGTAATGACAGTATAAAGTTTTGGTATCCCAAGTGCCTTCTTTGTGTGTGATCATGCATTTTGAAGTGTGATTTTTGTTCCAACCAGTTTTAACTTCAAACAACTATGCAAACACTTTACAATTGATGAGTATGGAGTGTTAGATCAAGTGTTTCAATTCAAAATCAACTGCTGCAGAAAATGGTGTATGATGTGCCTTTTTGTGAAGAAAAATGCATTTGAAGAGTGAATTTTCATGACAGTGAGTTTTGGTGCAAAGTGAACATGCTAACATCTCAAAAATGATCTATATGGAGTGTGTGTGGTATGGTTTGAGTGAAAACAAGTTTGTGGCAAAAAGTGACTTGGTATGTGAAGGTGTATGTGACCATTTGCATTTTGAAAGTGATTTTTCATGACAGAGTGATTTTCAATGAAATGATTATGCAAACATGTTACAAATGACCAATAGGAGATGTTCCAATCTTTACATGGGAGAAAAATCAACTAGCATAACAGTTAGTATGGTATATGCAAATAGGAGCAAAAATGACATTTTTGAAAAAAAGTCAAAAATAACACATAACTTCCACTGGTGGAAGTTCAGTGCAAAAGTTGCCAAAAGTATTTTCAGGCAGATTTTAAAGGTAACTTCCACTGGTGGAAGTTTAGTGTAAAAAGTGACAAAAATCATTTTCATGCAGTTTTTAAACATGACATCAACATACAAGACATAGATTGGATATTAAAGTGTTTTTTCCAAAATGATAAGATTCATGCCACAACAATGACACACACACACCACATATATGCTAAAAGATGTCTCTATGCTAAAAATGCAGACTTAATGCTTCCAAATCAGAAAGTGACATAGGGATGGCATCTTGATGCAAATGATACACATTGAACATGAAAAACCACAACAGGTATGAACAACTTAAATAAAACATCCACACACCTCAGAAACATGAAACTAAGTATGATCATACTCAAAAATCAGGTACAAAACCATCAAGGCAAAGTTTGGTATGTGGATACAAAAACAGTAGTACAATAAGCTTATGTCAAAACCTCAATGTTATTTTTATGGCACGATGGTGAATGAGGTAAGGTGAGAAGTTACATACCTCTTGTAGACAACTTCAAACAATCAAGAGAAACAAGAAAACCAGAGAATCTTCAATCACCTCCTTGCTTTGAACCTTTATTCCTTTTGAAGCAAAATACCAACCTTGTGACAGTTTGAGAAATAGGCCTCACCAATGATCTTTAACACTTTAGACAGTTGAGAAATGATATATGTGAGGTGTTTGAGTGATTAGAACATCAAGGAAATGTCTAGAACAAGTTTTGACTGATTTTACGCATTGTGGTCAAAGTAACTTGGTATGGGAGTTGACTTTTTGGAGAATGAGGTTTTTGAGTGGTTCAATGGTTGGAACACCTTCTATATCATATTTATGGGTTGTGGGGATGATATTTGGGGAGTTTGAATGTGGAGAAATGAATGGGGCAGCCTTTACACCAAGGCAGTTTTTTGGTGGATTTTGGTGAAAAGTGAGATTTTGGAGATTTTGAGATTTCTTTGAATACAAGCCAAGACAGAGTTTTTTCTGGTTTTTAGAAGGTGTCTTGTGTATTGGATGAGGTTAGGGAAGCCTCCTTTTATAGGCAAATGAGGATGAGGGGCTGTTTTGGAGGTTTCTTCATCATGAAGAAAGGTTGAGATATTTTGGAAGAAACCTCCTTTGGAGGGTTTTCTCTTGGCTGACCACTCAAGCCTCAAAGGTCAAGTAAATTGATGTTTTTTCAGAAGCTAAATACAGGCTAAGAGTGTAGGGATGAGGCTGTAGCAGAACTTCTTTCCACCTCATGCTTTGCTTTTTTACTTTTGGTACCACTTGCATATCCACTTGCAAGGCAATGGTACAAGCTTCTTTCTTTGATTTTTTCTGCATAACTCTCTTGTTTGTCATGCCACATACTCCTCATAAACATGTTTGATCAATTAATTTTGGCAAATTTGATGAAAGAAGTGATTTTGCAAAAAATGGACAATGTGGGACTAAAGTGTGAAACCTCCAACTTTGTACACATGTAACTTTCTGCTCATAAATCATCTTGAGGAGTTCTTGTACTTTTTAGAAAGCCCTCATATAGCTCTAAAACATTCATGTTTTCCAAGAAATCAAAATCCAATTGGAACTAGGTGAAAAATACTTTCAAAGTTGGCTACACACAAGCTTTTAAAGTGAAAATAACTTAGAAATTTTCTAAGTTATTTTCCCTTCTAGGAATGTTTTTGCTTCTATCTCAAAAAGTATGCATTTTCTGGTTGTGGACTAGTATGGGACTTTTGTAGGACTTGTCAAGAGCTTTCTAATGAGATTGGAACCAACTCAATTGAGTGTGTGGTTAAGGAGTTAGGGTTTAGCCCCTTTTGAAACCCTAATTTTCCCGATTTTTGATTACTCTCTCATCCTTGATCCAATGATCATGAAAATTGATATGCAAGTACATTATGACATAAGGAACAACTTTGATTCACAACTTGGATTCCAATTCTCAAAATTTGAGGAGTTGACTTTTCGGTCAACCGTACGATCGATCGGTGCCGATTGAGTCGCCTGTTGACATTCTGGACATCCTGAGACTTTGATACTTTTTGAATGGTATTTAATAAGCTATATGAACTTCATGGACCTCAATCCCACCATTAAAACACCTTCCAATATCAAAGTCAAACCACAATTGACTTTTCACTAGTTAAAAACCCTAATCGGGGCCTCCTGACTGCACTGTCTTTGATTCTGAACTGATTTCTTCAAATTGACTTCTCATTTGACTTTGATATTATCTTTGATTTCATTCCATGATTGAATTGGCCCAAATCATTGGTTGATCATTCCTTGGTTGTTTTGAATTTGTCGGTGCGAAAACCCTGATTCATCTGCATCTTAAACAAAGAAAAACTTGAACTGGTTTAGGGTTAGATAATCATATGAGTATGATCCTAAAATGATAATGAAGATCTAAGGGTCAAAATTTGGGGTATGACAGTTGCCCCTATTTAAATATCTTTCACTGGATGACGGTGAGAGATGAGAATCCTTGCAAAATCGTAGTGAAAGGTATTTAAATATAGAAGACCAGAAATTTTGTCCCTTAGATCCAATGGTATGCAAAAGGACAAATGTTTAAATGCAATGAATTCTAAATGATGCTTATGATGCACAATGCAGACACACAGGCAAATAGAACGGTATAACAACGAGTAACAGTTTACTGGGGAAAACAACAACACTGGGGGAAAGAGGCAAATGGGGAATAAAGCACCCATGATGCCAAGGAAATTGTAATTCTTCCACAAGGTAAGACGTGAGTAAAACACGACCTCGGGAGAAAGGAAGTAAATGGGGAATAAAGCACCCAAGTAAGGTAAACTCATCCACAAGGTAAGACGCGAGTAAAACACGACCTCGGGAGAAAGGAGCAGATGGGAGTAAAACACCATGATGCCAGGTAAATGGGGAGTAAAACACCCAGGTAAGGTAAACTGGAGTTCGTTCGCAAGGTAAAACGCGAGTAAAACACGACCTCGGGGGGAAGGCAGATGAGAGTAAAACACCATGTTGCTAGGTAAATGGGGAGTAAAACACCCAAGTAAGGTAAACTCGTCCACAAGGTAAAAACGCGAGTAAAACACGACCTCGGGAGAACAGGCAGATGGGAGTAAAACACCATGATGCCAGGTAGATGGGGAGTAAAGCACCCAGGTAAGGTAAACGAGGTAAGACGTGTGTAAAACACGACCTCGGGAGAGAAAAGCAAATTGGGGAATAAAGCACCCATGATATGCGCATGTATAAATTATGCAGATGATATATGATCAAATGCAAATGCAAATGTCGACGACAAGGCTCGACTCTTTTGGTGAGAAGACAAAACTGGATGACTGATTCCTCAACATGGAGATCACTTTCAATCTGCCCGGTGGATTGAAGATGCTATTGTTGAACACATCTCTGCCACCCTGATAAGTTGTACCAAACTGATGATCCTTGTAGGAAGGATAAAGAGTTGTTCTGGAAACTCCTCAAGTAAACTGCCCCCAGTTGAGCTGTCTGTTGTGGAAGAAAACTGATGATGACTTCAACTTGTCTTGATTTTTGAAGATGATTGATTTACTGAGTGCTTGGAGAGCTTGCCCCAGTCTGAGTCTTGAAATATATTATGGATAAACTAATTCTGAGAATACCATGTCTTGAACAAATATTGAATTGATTCTTTGACAGGATGTAAAAGGAACTTGCCCCTGCTAAGATCACCTGACCAGGTTTCTCAATGTTTGAAAATTCCTTGAGGAAAGCCAGTTTGCAAACAGGAGTGTTCATACAAACATGGTAATGTAAAGTTCATGCAACTTTTGAAATAAAAATCAGTTTTGAAAGATGCGAAGTAAAAGAGTCAATGGTCAGAACACGGCGGTTCAAGACACTCAAAGTTTAAAGCAAAGGCGTACTGCCAAAAATAGTTGATTTACGAAAATATTTAGGAGTCAGGTTACGCAACCTCGTTGTAGTATGCTTTCAAAATAACTTTGTTTCAATTAGGTCTTTTGAAGGTTGTAGCGTGGCCTGGTTCACGGTTTAAGAAACAAAGGATAAAGGCTCAAAGTTTATTTGGTGCCCACCCCATCTACGTGATGATCTCCAGTCCTATGCTCAGTTTAAATCAGACTATGCGCTCAGTTTCCCATAGGTTAGGAATTGCACTGATAATAGTGATGATGGTTCAGAAGTTAACAGACTTTTTGAAAAGGCAGTCACTGCTTTATAATATTTGGTTATTTTGGCATTGAGGATTTATATGGTAGGATTTTAAAGATCTCCTCCTTTTTTATTATCCCTAACTTTTGCCTGAACTGTTTCTTTCAGAGTTTTACAGTCAGCGGGATGCCCCAGTTTTGCCTAAGCCTCCTTCATAGGTTTTGACTTAGCGTGATTTTTCTTTGATATCTTTTTTTTGTTTATATAAAGTGGCTGCCTAGCTTAATGATCACGGTGAACCATCATCGTCTTTTTGGCTTGGAAAACATCTTCGACACTTATTTGTTGTGTACGTAGGAAATATTGTAGTTGCATCCTTTATATGAAAAGGTGTCTTGTATGAACACACAACCGAGTTAACTGAGAACTACCCACCCCAAGGTTAAAACTGCGGGGTTTTTTTTTTGTAAAGAAAGAAACTCCAACTTCTAGGCTCAAAGGGGTTGACAAGGGGTTATCTTCCTTATTTCTCCAGTGTTTGGGAGTTGAAACAATGCCCTACATCGTCAACAAATTTTGATTGAAAGCATATTGATAGCGGTTATGGGTATAACGTTTTCATCATCCTCCCTCCAATATTTGCATAATCAAAAATTTGGACAAGGAGTAAATATTTGAAAGTTAAAGCACAGAAGTGCACGCAATAGATGAATTGAAATCAAAAGTTGTAATGTTCATTCATTAAGATGAAAGTACAAACACTAATTAAAAACAATCAGCTTAAACAAAATAAGGAGAATGCAAACAATGAGAAACAAAAAGGCCTAGTGACTAAATCAGTACAAAGATGGGTTGTCCTGTCTGAAACACTGGCGCTCAAAAAGATGGTCTGCTGAAGTCAGACTGAAGTTTCACTTTTGATGCTCTGGTAGAGGATTTTTCTGAACATTCGGCTGACTGTCTGTAAAATCAAGGATCCCAGTTCTAATCAATTCACGTACCCTAGCTTTTAATGCAAAACAATGCTCCAAGTCGTGGCCTGGGGCACCCTCATGAAAGGCACAATGAAGATCAGTTCTAAATCCAGCTGGAGGAGGATCAGGAGTTTGCAGAGCCTTGGTAGTGATCAATCCTTGTTGAACCAGGCTTGGATACAATTCTGTATAAGTCATAGGAATAGGATCAAACTGATTCTTATTCTGATACTGGTTTTGTCTAACAGCAGGATGCTGAGGATTTTGAACGGGTCGTGGAGCAGCAATTGCAGCAATAGTGGAGTGATTATACTGAGGTCGGGGATGAGGCCTCCTCACTTCAGCCATGACAGCATCGGTATGTTCTTCTTTCTTCTTATGGAAATTCCCAAAGGGCTTCTTTGCACCATTAGAAGATTCAGCAACTTTGGACACCTTACCACTTTTCAGTCCTTCTTCCAACCTTTGACCAATAGTCACCAGATCTGTGAAATTTGAAGACACACTCCCAATCATTTTCTCCCAATAGAAAGGAGACAGAGTATCCATGAACATTCCAGTTAATTCTTTCTCTGCCAGAGGGGGTTCAACCTGAGAAGCTAACTCTCTCCAACGTTGAGCGTATTCTTTGAATGTTTCTCTTTCACCTTGAGACATGTTCTGAAGTTGACGACGGTCAGGAGCCATATCCAGATTGTATTTGTATTGTCTCATGAAGGCATTGGCAAGATCTTGGAAGCAATGGACGCTGTTATGTTCTAAACCCATATACCATTTGAGAGATGCCCCACTTAAACTGTCCTGAAAGCAATGGATAAGCAGCTTCTGATTATTGGTGTAAGCTGCCATCCTTCGGTAATACATAACCAAATGGGCTCTTGGACATGAGTGCCCCTTGTATTTCACAAATTCTGGAGTCTTATATTTTACAGGCATGACCAGACCAGAAACTAAACACATGTTATCAGCATCAACATTGAAGAAATCAGTACCCTCAACGGCCTTGAGTCTGAAAAGAGAACAAAGATCAGATGTGCTGATGACAAATATCTTAATGCAGAAGGTATGGGAAATGTCAGAGTGACTCTGAACAATGGGAAAATAGCATTGATTCAGAATGTGTGGTATGTACCTGGCATCAGAAGCAATCTGATGAGTGTGGGACAATTAATTGAGAAAGGTTTCTCAATTACCATGAAGGACAATCTTCTGAAGTTGTATGACTGTAATCAGAAGTTGATTATGGAGTCAGAACAGGGAAGGAATAGAACATTCAAGGTGAATGTCAGAACTGCAGACTCAGAGTGTCTTAGTGCAACAAGTACTGAGGAGAGTGAGCTGTGGCACAGAAGATTTGGTCATTTGAATTTCAGAAGCTTACAACATCTGAATTCAAAGAAATTGGTACATGGAATTCCTGCAATTAAGAAGCCTGAAAAGTCATGCAAAGTTTGCATGGAAGGAAAACAACCAAGATTGCCATTTGCATCAGAAGTTGCTCCAAGAGCAAAACATGCCTTGGGAGTTGTACACTCTGATGTGTGTGGTCCATTTCCAGTAGCATCAATTGGAGGGAATAAATACTTTGTGTTGTTTGTTGATGAATTCACAAGAATGACATGGGTATCCCTTATTAAGTTCAAACACGAGGTGTTTGATGAATTCAAGAAGTTCAGAATGAAGGCTGAGAATCAGAGTGGTCAGAAGTTGAAGATTCTTAGAACTGATGGTGGAGGTGAGTATAACTCCAAAGAGTTCCAGAAGTTCTGTGAGGAGAATGGAATTGAGCATGAGGTTACTGATCCCTATACCCCTCAACACAATGGTCTTGCTGAAAGAAGAAACCTCACTCTGCTTGATATGGTGAGAAACATGCTAAAGGAGAAGAAGCTTCCTCAGAAGCTCTGGGGAGAAGTTGTTGCCACTGCAACATATGTACTCAACAGATGTCCTACGAAGAAGTTGAAGGAAATAGTTCCTATGCAGAAGTGGACTGGAGACAAGCAAAGTGTTAGTCATCTAAAGGTGTTTGGTTCTGTTTGCTATAAACATGTTCCAGAAGCCAGAAGACAGAAGCTGGATGATAGAAGCAAAGTGATGATTCTGATAGGGTACCACAGTACTGGTGCTTACAAGCTCTATTGTCCAGAAACCAATAAAATTGAATTCAGCAAAGATGTGATTGTGAAGGAATCAGAAGTTTGGAATTGGGATAAGTCTCAATCTGATTCTGATGTTAGAACCTCTGAAGAAAGGCCAGAGTTAAGAATTTCTGAAGTTGAAGTAAACCCTGATATTGACTCTGACTCTGATACTGATTCAAACTCTGAAGAAGACTCAGAAGATGAAGGTGACCCAGATGACCTAGACTATGATGATTCAGACTCTGATGGCAATCCAGATCTTGGTGGCAATTCAGACTCTGGAAATATGCCAGACTCTGAAGATGGTCAAAGCTCTGGAGGTCAATCATCTGAAGCTAGAAACTCTGAAGCTCAAGACTCTGAACAAGTTCAGAGACCACAAAGAATAAGAAACGTTCCCAGAAGATATGCAGAATTTGACATGCTGCAAGACACTGAAGTAGACTCTGAAGGAGAAATTATTCAGTGTGCCATGATGGTAGACTCTGAACTCATAAGTACAGAAGAGGCTCTTAAGCAGAATCTTTGGCTAAAGGCCATGAAAAAAGAACTTGATGCTATAGAGAGAAATAAGACTTGGAAGCTGACAGAACTTCCAAAAGACAAGAAAGCCATCAGCGTCAGATGGGTTTTCAAGCAGAAGTTAAAGCCAGATGGTTCAATTGGCAAACATAAAGCAAGGTTGGTAGCCAGAGGATTTCTACAGAAACTTGGGCTGGATTATTCTGAAGTGTTTGCACCTGTAGCAAGACATGAAACAATCAGAATGGTGATTGCAATAGCTGCTAACAGGAATTGGCCTCTGATGCATTTAGATGTAAAATCTGCATTTCTGAATGGTCCATTAGAAGAAGAAGTTTACGTGTCACAACCCCCTGGATTTGTGAAAAAGAATCAGGAAGGGATGGTGTACAAATTATACAAAGCTCTATATGGACTGAAACAAGCGCCCAGAGCTTGGAATCAGAGGATTGATTCATTTTTCAAGAAGCAAGGCTTTAAGAAATGTGATATGGAGTACGGTGTCTATGTTCAGCATACTTCTGAAGGCAATATGACTCTGGTATGTTTATATGTTGATGATATACTATTGACTGGAAGTTCTGAACAAGAGATAGCCAAGTTCAAGAAAGTTCTGATGAATGAATTTGAAATGACTGATCTAGGCAAAATGACATACTTTCTAGGGATGGAGTTCAGATATTCTGAGAAAGGTATCATTTTGCATCAACTCAAGTATGAATTAGAACTTCTGAAGAGATTTGATCTGAAGAATTGTAAGATGGCTGTCACACCTTCTGATACAAATCAGAAACTGGATTCAGACTCTGAAGGAAAGGATGTGGACGCTACAACCTTCAAACAGTTGGTTGGTTCTCTGAGGTATCTGTGCAATACCAGACCTGATATTTGCTACTCAGTTGGGATGGTTAGTAGGTTCATGAGTAAACCTAAGTGGTCCCATTATCAAGCTGCTGTCAGGATTCTGAGGTATATCAAAGGAACTCTGAAGTATGGAGTGTTATTTCCCTCTGGAGGAAATAATGAGTCAGAACTTCTGAGTTATTCAGACTCTGATTGGTGTGGAGACAGAGTTGACAGAAGAAGTACATCTGGGTACTTGTTCAAATTTCTGGGAGGTTCCATTTCTTGGTGTTCCAAGAAGCAACCTGTTGTGGCGTTGTCAACCTGTGAAGCTGAATACATTGCAGGTGCTGTTACTGCATGCCAAGCTGTGTGGATTCTGAATCTGTTGTAGGATCTGAAGATTAAAGTAGACAAACCTCTGAAGTTGATGATTGACAACAAGTCTGCAATCAATCTTGCCAGAAACCCAGTGCTGCATGGGAGAAGCAAGCATATTGAGACCAAGTATCATTTTCTGAGACATCAAGTTCAGAGTGGAGTGTTAGAAGTTGTACACTGCAGCACTCAGAAGCAGTTGGCAGATGTTCTGACGAAAGCTATCAAGACTGATCAATTTCTCAGATTAAGGGATGGAATTGGTGTTACAAGTTTTGATGGAATATGAATTAAGGGATGGTATTAGTAATAATTCATATTTTATTATATTACTTTCTTAAGCCCATAAGTTTGTTAGAGGGTATTTTAGTATTTATCTTATTCTATTAACCCTAGTTTTAGCTTATAAATAGGGTGACAATCATTGTAACCAAAAATTATGTTTTGTAGCCGTCATTCTCTTTAATAGAATATTTCCCTATTTCATCATTTATTATATCTTTGCACCAACAAATATATATATATATATATATATATATATATATATATATATATATATATATATATATATATATATATATATATATATATATATATATATATATATATATATATATATATATTAGAGAGATAATCCAAAAGAAATATATTATAAAATATATTATAGAAATACTATTAGAGGGGCAATCCAGAAAAATGATAACATCTATGTAAAAAAAAAAGTGATAACATATTTATGATGGTGTCGATAGAATGACAACATAATGAGTTATATTATTATATTACTAGAAAATACTGTAAAAGAAATATATATATACCAATTATTGTCTTAAGAATGACAACATATGTAGTGAAATTGTTACACATGACGCCTTATATATATCATCCAATATTTCATATAAAATGAAATATTCTGAACCCAAATAAAAAACAATTGTGTCCTCTCTCTCTCTCATTCATTCCTATTACTCATGTAATATATGATTTTGTCTCAGAGGAGTGAAACTGAGAACACAACATTGATTGGTATATTTGTGTTGCTAGTTTATTTTGTGTTCCCAGGTCACCCCTTTGAATCAACCTTGTTAATCATTATTTTAAATTGTCATTGCAATTACACTCAGAACTGAGAAAATATTACAGATTGCTTTGAAATTCTATGAAGACAAAAGTAGCAAACCAACAATGATGTTACTCTCACATTTTACTTTTTACACTAAAATACTACATACCTTTCTTTTATTGGAAAGAAAAAGAGACAAAAAAAAGGTTTACTATTTGTCTTTCTTTATAATCAAAGGGAGGTGTGGAGTAGATGTTCAAAAAGTAAAGTATCAGAATATTGTAATTGTAAGTGGCTGCAGCACAATTTTAAAGGCCCAGCCCAATAGCACTATCGTGTAAGACCTTTATTTTATTTTTATTTTTAATTTTTTGTAATGCTGCTGTACACATTATTTCCATTTTGTTTTTCTATATTTTTTATAAATTTTAGTTTGACTTATATGTGATTTTTAAATTTATTACCACTAAGGCGATTTTATTAAAACGTAAGTCTTTTTCTTTTCATCTCTTAAAAAAAAGTTAAAAGTTAATTTGACACAATGCAAATAGAATGTATTTTTTGCGTGGAGATCTCATACAGAGTTATTAATGGGGCAATCATACATACCCCATTTAATCAAAATTTGAAGGTTAAAAGTATTTTAAAATTTTTAATTATAATTTTAAATAAAAAAAATTTAATAAAAATGTGTGTTTTTTAATAATAATTTTAAAAATAAAACTTTAATATAAAATATGCATTCTTAATCTTGATTCAACCGTGTGCATAAATAACTGTATAGAATTTGTATTCAACGCATAGAATTTGTATCTAATGCATTTTTTCTATGGGATCAAATTATTTTCCGTCACATTATTGTGCAGTGAGAATGAAACATATTTGTTTTTATATATTGTTATAGATTTCAATTAAAATTATGGATATTTAAATTTATGGTATTTATATTTAAATATAATTTTAATGAGAAGTTAAAGTCAATTTTTTTTCTTTCAAATAATTAATTATTTTCATTTGTGTACATTTAAATATAAAATAGGAGGAGTAGTTTATTTTTATATGTATAATTTCTACAACTTTTAAGTATTTTTGAAGGGCACAACAAGAAAAAATTTAAATTACATTAGAAAGATGTTTTATCTTTATGTATTATTATAAATTATAGATAATTAAATTATAATATATACATGTTCTTTAAATATGGATGTGCCAATCTTATGTCACAATGTGTATAAAATGCGACTGTTGGCATTTCTGATCCACACCGTTGTATCAAAAGAAATACAATTGGACAAATAAATTTGTTAATATAGGTAATTAGTTATTTGTCTTAATATAATTAGAATATTTTTAATAATTATTAACAATAGTAAGTTATTTTATCTCTTATTTTTTAAGAATCGTGTTCCAATGAAGGTGTCACTCATGACTAGAATTTGAAGAAATTCTCCAGGGTTGTGATGTTAGCACATTTTGTTAAGATTGTTCACAATGCAAGTATAATGCTTCTATTGGGGTGTTCTACCACGATGTATAACAATGCTCTGATCTCTGTGTTCTTGAAAAGGTGGCACAAAGAGACCATTTTTTATATCCATACTTTATGTTGATGATGCTTTTCTGAAATCATCCTTTTATAATACTCACTTGCAACTTTAATATGTTGTTCACACCATCTCAGCTTTTATAAAGATCTTATTTACTATTTTGCATAATTAAAATTAATATTTTATTTACATAATTAAATTATAAATGTTTAAAAAATATACCTTTTTTTGTTGTTAAATGCATGACTTGGTTGATTCATGTTTTAAAAAAAGATTTCTTTGTGGGAAGAAAACCATGTTTCTTTAACATATTCAAAAAAAAAAATTGTATGATATCAACGCAAACTAATCTGAAAAATTGCAAGTGTCTCATAGTCATCAACACAGTTAGCAAAATCAATCTTCCTCCTTAAATTCATCATTAATTCTTGCCTTGCCATCAAGACATATGGTTTATATTTTGCTCTAAGATTTTTATCAATATGAAATTGACATAACATTTAACTAATATTGAGAAAATAAATTCAGTTGCATTCATGAAAGAAATATTGAAATTACTCTGTCGGCAACAGTTTGATTTCACATGTGCTTTAATATTTTGTCGCATTTTAGATATTTTTTATTTATCATTTTATTGTAGTTGGTGTATCACACAACTATCCTCGATTTTCTCTTTGGTTGAAACCATTAGAAATGTTTTTTTTTAAATGAGCAATTGATCAAAAGTCAACAATGTATGACTTGAATCACAAGTTAGAAGACTTGAAAGCAAGATGTTTTCTAGGTTTGATTTGAATCACATCTTTGTCTGATTCAAATCAAGAGTAAATATGAACTTTGAAATTTGGCACTAAAAGATTTTATTTGTATCAAGTGTTTTTTTACTCGAATCAAAGACATTTTGACTCGAATCGTAAATTATGGTTAATTTGAATCATAAATACAAAGAATGGAAATTCAATTCTGGATGTGTGACTCGAATCAAGTGTTTGCTTGACTCGAATCACATGATTCAAATTATGACTCGGACCAAATATATAAAATACCGATTTTATCATCTTGATCCAATTTACTTTTTCATTTGATTCAAATCATTATTTTGGATCCTGAATCGAATCAAATTGTTAGTTTTTCATCTATTTTGTGCCTTAAATCTAACACATACATAAACCATTTTTTTCTCTATTTAGAATGATTAATGCATAATTCCCATAGTAAAATAAATAGTGTTCTTTCATTAATACAAACTTTCACTCTCAATTCAAATTGTGCGCGAGCTTCATCAAAAAATTATTCATCATTAACCTTTAGTTAAAAACTCACTCTTGTGGTTATCTAATTCTAATAGAGTATGAGTGATAGTTGTAAGATACATTAGGGATTATAATGATTAATGCATAATTCCCATAGTAAAATAAATAGTGTTCTTTCATTAATACAAACTTTCACTCTCAATTCAAATTGTGCGTGAGCTTCATCAAAAAATTATTCATCATTAACCTTTAGTTAAAAACTCACTCTTGTGGTTATCTAATTCTAATAGAGTATGAGTGATAGTTGTAAGGTACATTAGGGATTATAATATTTTTGTGAAAACGGTTGTATTTTCTCAGTTTGAAGAATCAGATAGTGATTATGAATTCTAGAGATTGACTTTCAGCAAAGAAAATAAGTAATTTTTTCTTGAAGTAAATTTTAGTAGGATCGAGTGAAGATCGTTGCAGATAAAATTTAGAGTTTATAAACCCTTCAGCAGATCAAAAATTTAGACAACTAAACACTAGTAGGATTGAGTGAAGATCGCTGCAGACGAAATCTTGGAGTGTTTTGGTTTTGAGAAGGTGATTCGCTCAAGATCAAGTTAATATATTAAAAAATTGGCAGCTTTGAGGGTTGTATTCAATATAAGAAAATTCAAGATTTTGATTTGTGTTGCTGAAGCATTTGGCTTTAAATTTTCAGTATTAATTGTGATTATCTCTCATACCAAAAACATTGTGTAATAATTTGTTAAATAGTGGAAGATCAACTAATTTTTAATTATTTACCATTGGAGATTGGATTAGGTGTAAGCGAGGATGACACATCGAACTAATATAAATATCAATGTACAATTCTCTCTATCCCTCTCTTTTAATTTCTATAAAATTTGCATGTTCACATGGTTTTATCATTTTCTAGCATTGTATGATTTTAGGCTTTTATCTCTTTTTAAAATTGTATGTTGTTAGGTTTAGCGTTCATAGTGTTTTAATGTTTAAGCCTAGGTTTGTTTATCAGCTAAACTTTTTTTTTTGTGCTAATTATATATGTATAAACTTGTAATGTTAGATTATTATTCGATTAATACAACTATATTCATACATCTCATTGTGAATTAATTGATACATTGTATGTTAGTAATTTCATTAGTCTAATTCATATTGTATATTTTGTGCATTGAGTAAATAATGCAATTGGTCCATAACACATTTTTTTCTAAAACTTTCTCTCATGCATTTTAAAATCTCTAATTTTGAAAAACTTTTTGAAACTATTTTTTAATCATGGAAGGTCTATTCAACTCCCCTCCCCTCCCTTCTAAGTCATTATACGTTCATACTCAATCCAACAAATGTCTTTATCAATCACAATGACTTTAGTAATAACCTTATGTGATGTGAATAATTGGATGATCTTGTATAGTGTCCAAATAAAATTGGATTGATGTTCATGTTTCTAATAAGAAAACCTACAGAAAAAGATAAACTACTTCGACATTATACCAAATTACACATGTTCATAAGCTTCATTGAATTAGGATGTGTCTAAAATATATCCCTGACACTATCAGAGTCCTCTTTGATTCTTGCCTAATACACACCTTTCATTTGAGCTAAATTCAACAAGTATTATATTTTTGTGTAGAAACCTCTAAAAGTGTATCAATATGTAGCTCACACTTATATACTTGCAAGATATTTTTTTTCAATTTTTTTTTGTATTTTGATCTTTTAATGCCCTCATTATGAATATTGGTGTCATGTTGTGTTTTGTCATGTCATTCATAAATTTTCCTTTTTATTATTTTCAACGATCAAAGAAATTAAAACCTTCTAATGTCTTTGTTAAATCATAGTTATGAATATCACATAGACTCTAATCACTCACTAGAAATCGTTTATCTTAGGCACTAATTTCAACACGAACAAACATATTACCCTTCTAATTAGGCGTGTACACGAATTGGGTTGAATCAAATTCGGCTTAACCCTTTATCCAATCCTTTCAAATTTTAATGGGTTGGATTTAGCGTCCAATCTGCAACTTTATTTCGGAACTGAGCTGAATCAACTCAGTCATTTGGATTCATGGATTGTGTATAAAATATTAAAAAAAATGATAATTTGTTTTTTAATTCTAAAATAACTAAAAAACAATTTAATACATTTACGCACAGTTGTAACACTAGATTAAAAAAACATCATATAATATCTAATAAAATGTATTCATATACCAAAACACTTAATAATAATAACAAATTTCACAAAACATACCATTTCTATAAAATTTATAAGTTAAAAATGATACAAAAGTAAATAATTGATAATACGTAGTCTTTAAAATATATAAAATCATTGATCTAATATTAGTCTAATAGCAACACTATTGGTGAATGAATAATATTTGGTAAAAAAAGTTATTTATAGTAATTTTTCTTTATCATTTACAATAATAATAATAAAATGATAAATCACTAATGTTACATCAACTTGTTGAGTCAATTCAAACCCAATACCCAAACATTTGCAACACTTAAATTGGATAGAAAACATCATATAATGTAATAAAATTTAGGATTAAATATGTTTATATTTCTCCTAAATATCTCAAATTTCGTTTTTAGTCTCTCAATTTTTTTTTTTTAAATTATCCTTCTAAAAATTTCCATCCACAATTTTGACCCTCCCGGCAACTTAGCGATGGATTTTACAATTTAGCGACAGTTTATTATGATTGTGTTTGACCTATTAAAAAAGACACAAGAAACATTTATTATTGAATAATATATAATAACATACGAGACAATTATTTTCATTTATAATTAAAGAAAATAAGACAAATATTTTTCACTAATATATTAAAAACTAAAAGCTCAATCATTTATAAGTATAAAAAAATATGGAAGAAATATTTATCATTGATAAATAAAAAATATTGGACAAACATTACAAATACAACGATAAATAATATTAGAAAAACACGTGTCACGTATGTTAATTGATACATACAAAAATGAATAAATATATGTTATCGATTAGTATTTTTTTTGTTTGATAAATTTGTCATCGATAATTTAAAAAATAAAAAAGAAAGAGACAAATGTTTATATTTGATAAATATATTTAAGAAATACATGGACCATATTTATCTTTAACATGTAAATAAATACAACACAAAAATAATCAAATTACCGTTCCCTCAAAGAGTTACAAAGAAGGATCAGAACGAGAAAAACTTCGGAAGGTTCAGTGCAATGTTCAACAAATTGGAAATCAACATGCAGTGCTTTGAAGTACTTGAGCAAATTCCTTTATACAAGAAATTCATGAAAGAGGTTATAGGCAAAAGGAGACCAATGAATGAAGAACCGAAGACCACAACTGAGCAATGCAAGGAAATATCACAAGAAAGGAAAATACCCATCAAGATGAAGGATCCTGGACCAGTTGAAATCCCTTGTACTATAAAGGATCGAACTTTTAAGAAAGTCCTAATTGATTCAGGTGCTAGTGTGAGTCTCATGCCGTTATCAATTTTCAAAAAGCTGGATATTGGAAAAGTGAGCGATACGGGAACAAGCTTGAAGTTTGCCGACCACACAACTAAGAGGGCATATGGGCTAGCAGAGGATGTTCTAGTGACAATCGATAACTTGACTTACCCAGTTGATTTTCAAATCATGGATATACCCGAGGATAAAGAAACTTCGATCATACTTGGCCGACCGTTCTTGCTTACTAGTCGGTGAAATATTGATGTGGAAAAAAGTACGCTCACTTTGAAATTTTTTGATGAGGAAATCACCTTAAAAGCTCAAGAGGTTCGAAAGAAAGGTAAGGAGAAAGATGTCAAACCTTCAGTTGGGAAGATCAACACAACTAAGAAGGGAAAATGATCGAAACCATTTCAAGTTGCTCTTATTTTTGAACCGGCACAATACTCTGTTGCGAAGAAGTCGAGCAATAGAGTTTGGAGGCTGAAGTACCCCCCATAATAATGGGGAGTTGATCGTCGAGCCATGCGATGTTAAACGAAGCGCTGCGTGGGAGGCAACCCACGATTTTATGAATTGATGTTGTTTCTTTTGTTGTTATTGTTTTTGCAGGAATAAACGAGATTTTACAAGAGAAAACGTGGAAGCAGCGAAGAGGTACTGCATTACTTGTCGACCCCTCTGTGAGGATCTCTTTGAGTACACCTCTTCTTCTCTTGATTATTGAACATTGAGACAATGTTTAGTTCAAGTTTGGGGGAGGTTTTACCGTTTTGAATTGTCTATTTAAACACCTTTTTATTTTTAAGTTCGGTAAAAATCACATCGAATTCGCCCATATGGATACCGTAAATTTTTTTCTTGTGATTAGTAGGTGTGTAAGGTAGTCAAGAAAGTATTTAGAGTTCAAGGGAAGTGGAGTTTAAACTAAGGAACTTGGGAAAGTTTGGAAATTGAGGTATAACTTGAACACCCTAGGTTCCCCAAAGTAAGGAAACAAGTCCAACGTGTAGATTTGTGTCACAGTACTTATATTTGAAAATTATACCTCGATTAGTTCATTGTGATAGTCCTGCATAAAAAAAAATTGTTTTGAGAATGATGTGTGGCACCAAAAAAAAAAGAGTTGAATAATGACGGTAAAGACAACCTGTCCTTCTAAGTTGGGTAACCCTCACCCGGTTATTTAGCCTAACGGTGGTTGAATCTCTATAGTCGTCCCAAAGTGGACTAATAAACGCCTGTGAGCGAGAAAAAGAATAAAGGTGCCACAGAAAAAAATCTCGAGCAAAAATGTGCATGCCTTAATCTGATTATCCGAATGAAAGAGGTAGAAAATCGAAGAAAAGACTTAAGCCCAAAGCATAGTTGGAGAGGTGGCCGAAAGGGAGATTTAGGTCCGTAAGTTTACTGCGGTATGTGTTTATGTAATGCCTTCGTTAACGGATGAGTACCGAAAGAGCTGATTTGAGCCGATCAGAACTAAGACTCATGTATGAGTATCGACACGCCTTACACCTGAACCCTTCACTTGATGTGCTGTTTGACTTGAAAATTATTTATCAAGATTTTTGCTTGAGGTCAAGCAATGGTTTAAGTTTGGGGGAGTTTGATCGGTGGTTTTTACATGTTATTTTACCATTTATGTCAGTTAATCATTTGTTTTGTCTTGTCGCATTTTAGTTGTTTTTATTACATTTTACGCGTCGATTTGGTATTTTCATTGTTTCTAGGTTCAGGTATACAATAAAGGAGAAGTAGAGCAAAAACCGGGAAAAAATGGCAACATTTCGGAAGAGTTTTGTTGTGAAATCTTTAGCAGTCTGCACGAAAACGATCATAACTGGAGTTCCAGGAATCCTTTTGAGGCGTTCTAAATGAAGGTGAGATAATACTTAGAAGGGGGGTTGAATAAGTATGAAGATTAAAACTTAGAAATAAAAACTCAAGTATTTTTATCCTGGTTCGTTGAACTCAACTACTCCAGTCCACCCTTCCTAGAGTGATTTGCCTTTCTCAATCAAGGACTTAATCCACTATTAAATCAACTGATTACAATAGTTAACACTTAGAACAACTGTTCAAAGTCTTCTCAAGAACTACTGATCCTAACTGGATCTTCTTAAGGATTACAATCAAATGTAAAATCAATACAAGTGTTTAAGATTGCTTCTATAAAGCTTTATCACAACTGTGATTTTTCACTTAACTATTTAGAACAAAGAAATAAATTCTTAGAATGAATATGAAAGCATGAGAGCTTGAATGATTTAATTTCTTTTTAACAAAAACGTCAACCGAAAAATTTGGTGGAGTCTTGCTTTTATAGGCAGCTGATCCAAGGTGAGCTTCACGTTGAGAAGAGTGTCCAAAAGGTCTGAGTCTTTTTTGTCTTCACATCAAGTGACCTTTCCTAGAAGAAGAAAGCACAGAAAAATCCTTTTTTTCTGTGTTCTTGTGTCTAGCATAAATAAGGAAAGAGACGTTTGATTTACTCCAACGGATATAAACTTTGAATATTTCTTCTTCAGTTTTCAGCAAATTCATCAGAGTCTAAATGGATCAGAGTCTTCTGATGATGATCAGAGTTTTGCTGAATCAGAGTCTTCTGCAGCAGGTGTGCTTTCAGCGTGTTTAAGATCAGAGCATATTTGAGACAGAACTTCAGTACTGGCAGCTTTAGTACTTTCAAAATCTTCTGTAGATACTATGCTTTGAAAAACTCTTCATACAAAATTCTTCTTTGCTTCAGATGCTTCTGACTTGCTTCAGATTCTTCTGGAGCTTCTGCTTCAGATCCTTCTGGAGGCTACACTCAGAATCTTCTGTTGGCAGCAATCAAAATCTTCTAATGAATGCATCTGGCGCTTCAGAGTCTAGCTAATTTCTTGTGTTCAATTCTAATTTGCTTTTGGAGTGTTAATTCCTTTACTATCTGCAGTAAAAATTCTCAAGCAAATTTTAGAGTATATAATTCTTAAATACAAAATTTCATAATGGTTATCATCAAAACATAGAGATATTATTAAGAACCAATCTGTGTTCTAACAATCTCCCCCTTTTTGATGATGACAAAAACATCAGAAATTTTGTTTAATTGAAAATATTAAAATTATAACTCCCCCTGAGATGATGAATCTCCCCCTGAGTTAAATACAGATAAGGAATAGAAACTTCCCTTTTGTCTTGAGTAATTTTCAGAGTTAGATCTTGATTGTTCTTTTAACATTTGAAAGTCAGAATGTCTTGCACATATTAGATTCAGAGTTTGATAATAGTCAAATGATCTGAGAGACTCAGAGTATCTTTTATAGAGTGTACTTATCAAATGTTCTGAAATACTCAGATTAAATGTTAGATAGAATAGATATGTCTGAAGTTTCATTCTGGTGAAGTTAAATTAAACAGTTCAGATCTATATTTTCTCCCCCTTTTTTGTCATAAGCAAAAAGTAAAAACTTTAAAAAGACTAATAAAAGGAAACAGTAAATGAGATAGTTCAATGGAGAAAACTTTGATTCATATATAGAGTTCAGATCAAGAGTACATGCATCAGAAGATATTTCAAAAAAAATACATAACCAAACATCAGATGCAAAAACATCAGAATGAAAGAAAATGAAAATCTAAGAGTGTTTTGTCACACGCTTAGGGTTTTTATGCAGAGAGAAGAGAAGATGAAAATGCATAAAATGTCTGAGATGTGAAAAGTGTAAATGTGAAGAGAAGGGTTGTATTTATACTAAAACAAGTAGGCATACAAATAGTCAGAATTTTGCACGTTTGATCAAAGCATTAAATGAAAAGAATAAGAATCATTTCAAGCATTTATTGCTTCTGACAAATTGGGGGGAAAATCAAGATTTTCACTATTCAAACTTCACCTCAAACGTCTCTTCAGTAGTGTACACGCCACCTTTGCAGATTTGGAGTGACACGTGTTTGCTTGCATGTGTTCTGAATTCTCTTGAGAAATGAAACGTTAACCAACGTTCAGATCCTCTAAGGATTGTTAGTTCAGAGTTTCACAAACATTAATTAAAGAGAATAAATAAGCAATCAGAAGAAATACTTCAGAGCATTAGGCATTTTTGCATTGTAAAAATTTGCTTCTGATAAATATCATTCTGGACAAAAATCCATACCAATATTTTTCAGAATAAATTTGAATCTATCTTCAACCAGGGGTTTTGTAAAAATATCTGCCCATTGATGATCTGTATCAACAAAGGCCAAATTTATGATTCCCTTCTGAACATAGTCTCTGATGAAATGATGCTTAATTTCTATATGTTTTGCCTTAGAGTGTAAAATGGGATTTTTAGACAAACATATAGCAGAAGTATTATCACAGAAGATAGAAATGTTAATTTCAAATATTTGATAATCTTCTAGCTGACTTTTCATCCAGAGCATCTGCGTGCTACATCCAGCAACAGCAATATATTCAGCCTCTGTGGTTGAAAGTGCAATTGTGGGTTGCTTCTTGTTGTACCAAGAGATAAGATTTCTTCCTAGAAATTGACAACTTCCAGAAGTACTTTTCCTTTCCACTCTGTCTCCAGCGTAGTCAGCATCACAGAATCCAACTAGTTTGAAATCATCAGATTTTCTGTAACACAAACCCACATTAGAAGTACCTTTCAGATACCTTAGAATCCTCTTGACAGCTGTCAAGTGTGATTCTCTAGGATCTGATTGGAATCTAGCACACAAGCATACACTGAACAATATGTCAGGTCTAGAAGCAGTTAAGTAAAAAAGAGATCCTATCATACCTCTGTAGAGCTTCTGATCTACTTTCTTATTTACCTCTTCCTTGCCAAGTGAGCTAGTTGGATGCATGGGAGTCTTTGCCAGCTTACTATCAGTCATGTTAAATTTCTTCAGAAGTTCTTTAACATATTTGGTCTGATGTATGTAAGTGCACTCTGGAGCTTGATTGACTTGAATTCCCAGAAAGAATCTGAGTTCTCCCATCATGCTCATTTCAAATTCTGCCTACATACACTTAGCAAACTCCTTTCCCAGCATAGTATTGGTAGATCCAAATATTATATCATCCACATAAATTTGACAAATTAGAAGATCTTTCTTAATTGATTTACAAAAGAGTGTTGTGTCCACTTTGCCTCTGATGAAATTTTTCTCCAGAAGAAAATTTCTCAATCTCTCATACCAAGCTCTGGGAGCTTGTTTTAAACCATACAGAGATTTCTTTAGTTTGAAAACATGATCTGGAAAAATTTCACTCTCAAAACCAGGAGGCTGGTGAACATAAACTTCTTCTTCTATAATACCATTTAGAAAGACACTTTTAACATCCATCTAATATAGAGTGATGTTATTTTGTGCAGCAAATGAAATAAGAAGGCGTATAGATTCTAACCTTGCCACTGGAGCATAAGTTTCAGTATAATCAATACCTTCTTGTTGACTGTACCCTTGAGCAACAAGCCTTGCCTTATTCCTTTCAACTTCTCCTTTCTCATTAAGCTTATTTCTGAAGACCCGTTTAGTTCCAATTACATTGAATCCTTTTGGTCTTTGAACTAAATCCCACACATCATTTCCGGTGAATTGATTTAACTCTTCTTGCATAGCAATAATCCAATCATTGTCTTGTAGAGCTTCATCTACAGAAGATGGTTCAATTTCTGACACATGTCCAAATAGTGATGCTTCAGATGATCTTAGAAAGGATCTTGTTCTGATGGGATCATCCTTCTTTCCAATAATGACATTCTCTGGATGAGAAGCTTTAATTCTGGATGATGATCCTCTAACAGTTGATTCTTCAGAAATATTTAGATTGTTCATCTGAGAAGTTAAAGGAAAAGCATCTGGCGTTGCTTCTGGTTCCTTCACTTGAGCTTTGTCTGCTTCTGGGACTTCAGAGTCTGTGAAGACTACTTCTCTATCTGCAGAGTTTGCAGACTGCTTTTGCTTTTTATTGTCAAGCTTATCATCAAATCTAACATGAATAGATTCTTCCACAATCTGTGTCTCAGTGTTGTATACTCTGTAGCCTTTAGAGCGTTCAGAATATCCAAGCATGAAACACTTCTGTGCTTTGGAATCAAACTTGTTCAGATTTTCCTTAGTATTTAACATATAACAAATACATCCAAAAGGATGAAAATATGAAATGTTAGGCTTTCTGTTCTTCCACAGTTCATATGGAGTCTTCTCCAGAAGAGGTCTTACAGACACTCTGTTCTGAATGTAACAAGCTGTGTTGATTGCTTTTGACCAAAAGTGTTTTGCCAGATTTGTCTCATTGATCATGGTTCTGGCCATTTCTTGCAGAGTTCTGTTTTTCCTCTCTACAACCCCATTTTGTTGTGGAGTTCTAGGGCAGGAAAAATCATGAGCAATGCCATTTTCATTAAAATATTTTTCAAAATATTTATTTTCAAATTCACCACCATGATCACTTATGACTTTTATAATTTTGAAATCTTTTTCATTTTGGACTTGCTTGCAGAAGTCAAAGAACACAGAATGTGACTCATCCTTGTGTTTTAAGAACTTTACCCATGTCCATCTACTATAGTCATCAACTATGACTAGTCCATACTTCTTGCCTCTGATGGATGAAATTTTCACTGGTCCAAACAGATCAATATGAAGTAATTCTAGTGGTCTGGAAGTAGAAACAACATTTTTTGATTTAAAAGAAGATTTTGAAACTTCCCTTTTTGGCATGCTTCACAAAGAGCATCTGAGGTGAACTTCAGATTAGGAAGTCCTCTGACAAGATTAAGTTTATTAATCTGAGATATACGTCTCATATTAATATGTCCCAATCTTCTGTGCCAGACCCATTGCTCCTCATTAACAGACAAGAGGCATTTAACATTTTGAACTTTAAGTTCTGAAAGATTTATTTTATAAATGTTGTTTTTCCTCTTTCCACTAAATAGAATAGAGCCATCTTTTTTACTAATAGCCTTACAACATTTTTTATTAAAGGTAATATCATAACCATTGTCACTTAATTGACTTATGAACAATAAGTTATGCTTTAACCCTTCAACAAGTAAAACATTAGTGATAGAGGGAAGTTTACCATTTCCAATGGTGCCAGATCCAATGATCTTGCCTTTCTGATTCCCTCCAAATTTCACATCACCTCCAGATCTAAGTTCCATACTTTAGAACATAGACTTTTCTCCTGTCATGTGTCGTGAGCATCCAGAGTCCAGGTACCATGATTGGCGTCCTGATCTTGCTGCTAAGAACATCTGCAACAGGGATTATTTTACTTTTAGGTACCCAGATCTTCTTGGGTCCTTTAGGGTTAGTTGATCTGAAGGTTTGTCTAAACTTCTGTTTTTCAACATAAGGTTTATTCTGACTAGCCTTAGATTTAAACACATGAATATTCTTTTCAGAGCGTGTTTGTTCAATATCATTCAAGTGACCAAATTTAAAGTGTGAATATAAAGGAGTTTTCTTAATGATAATTTTATCAACAGGTTTTGGATTTAAATCCTTTCCAGAGGGGGATTCATATCCAATACCTTTTCTGTTATTTCTGCTAACACCATAGATCATAGAAGCCATTTTGCTTCTGTCTATGCTTTTAGCAAGGAACTTCTGAAAGCTATAATCATATTTTTCCAAAATATTTTTGCATTCAGATTCAGTTTCAGAATCAGAGTTTTGTTGAGCTAATTCAGAATCATTTTTCAATTTTAAGTTCTTTTCGTTTAGCTCAGCTACTTCTGATTTGAGAATATTATTCTCAGATACAAGATTGCTTTGACGCTTCTTGTATTTGAGCTTAATATTGTTATAGCTTTTCAGAACTTCTGATAACAATTTGATAAGTTCTTCTTTAGTAAGTTTAGCCATTACCTCTTCTGCGTCAGAGTCAGATTCAGAGTCAGATTCAGATCCTGAAGTTCCTTCATCCTGATCTTCTATATCTGCCATCAAAGCTACATTGGCACATTCTTCTTCTGACTCAGATTCAGATTCAGATGTATCTGAATCATCCCAGGTGGCCATCAGAACCTTTTTCTTCTTATCAAATTTTCTTTTAGGCTTTTCTTTCAGCACCTTTGGACATTCATTTTTGTAATGTCCAGGTTCTTTACACTCATAACAGACAACCTCCTTTTTGCCAGATCTTCTGTGTCCAGAAGATTCTTTTCTTTGGTCAGGCTTTCTGAAGTTTCTGAACTTCTTTCCTTTATGCTTCCAGAGTTTGTTTATTCTTCTGGACAACATGGATAGTTCATCTTCATATTCAGATGAGGATTCTTCAGAGCTTTCCTCTATTACCTGCAATGCTTTAGCAGATTTATTAGATTTTAAAGCTACAGATTTACCTTTCTTTTGAGGTTCATCTTCCTCAAGTTCTATTTCATGACTTCTTAGAGAACTGATCAGTTCCTCCAAGGAGATCTTGTTCAGATCTTTAGCCATCTTCAGCGCTGTCACCATAGGTCTCCATCTGGTGGGTAAGCTTCTGATGATCTTTTTCACATGATCAGCAGTAGAGTATCCTTTATCCAGAACCTTGAGTCCAACTGTAAGTATTTGAAATCTGGAGAACATAGCTTCCACAGATTCAGAGTCTTCCATCTTGAAGGCTTCATACTTTTGGATCAGAGCCAGAGCCTTTGTTTCCTTGACTTGAGAGTTTCCCTCATGAGTCATCTTTAAGGATTCAAACATGTCAAATGCAGTTTCCCTGTTTGTAATTTTTTCATACTCAGTATGAGATATTGCATTCAACAATATTGTTCTGGCCTTGTGATGATTTCTAAATTCTTTCTTCTGAGCATCTGTCATAGATTCTTTGTCTATCTTCTTGCCATTCCCATCTGTTGGATGAACATATCCATCTATGACCAGATCCCATAAATCAGCATCATATCCAAGGAAAAAACTTTCAATTCTGTCTTTCCAATAATCAAAATTCTCCCCATCAAACATAGGGGGTTTTGTGTTGATTCTGTCCCTTTCTTCATATTTGTTGTTAATGTTAGATGTTGTATTATCAGCCATAGTAACAACTAAATATATATCAAAGTATTTCTCTCTGGATCTTTACTGTCACTGTTAAGTGGTAGCACACACAGAACCGGAGCTCTGATACCAACTGAAGGTGAGATAATACTTAGAAGAGGGGGTTGAATAAGTATGAAGATTAAAACTTAGAAATAAAAACTCAAGTATTTTTATCCTGGTTCGTTGAACTCAACTACTCCAGTCCACCCTTCCTAGAGTGATTTGCCTTTCTCAATCAAGGACTTAATCCACTATTAAATCAACTGATTACAATAGTTAACACTTAGAACAACTGTTCAAAGTCTTCTCAAGAACTACTGATCCTAACTGGATCTTCTTAAGGATTACAATCAAATGTAAAATCAATACAAGTGTTTAAGATTGCTTCTATAAAGCTTTATCACAACTGTGATTTTTCACTTAACTATTTAGAACAAAGAAATAAATTCTTAGAATGAATATGAAAGCATGAGAGCTTGAATGATTTAATTTCTTTTTAACAAAAACGTCAACCGAAGAATTTGGTGGAGTCTTGCTTTTATAGGCAGCTGATCCAAGGTGAGCTTCACGTTGAGAAGAGTGTCCAAAAGGTATGAGCCTTTTTTGTCTTCATATCAAGTGACCTTTCCTAGAAGAAGAAAGCACAGAAAAATCCTTTTTTTCTGTGTTCTTGTGTCTAGCATAAATAAGGAAAGAGACGTTTGATTTACTCCAACGGATATAAACTTTGAATATTTCTTCTTCAGTTTTCAGCAAATTCATCAGAGTCTAAATGGATCAGAGTCTTCTGATGATGATCAGAGTTTTGCTGAATCAGAGTCTTCTGCAGCAGGTGTGCTTTCAGCGTGTTTAAGATCAGAGCATATTTGAGACAGAACTTCAGTACTGGCAGCTTTAGTACTTTCAAAATCTTCTGTAGATACTATGCTTTGAAAAACTCTTCATACAAAATTCTTCTTTGCTTCAGATGCTTCAGACTTGCTTCAGATTCTTCTAGAGCTTCTGCTTCAGATCCTTCTGGAGGCTACACTCAGAATCTTCTGTTGGCAGCAATCAGAATCTTCTAATGAATGCATCTGGCGCTTCAGAGTCTAGCTAATTTCTTGTGTTCAATTCTAATTTGCTTCTGGAGTGTTAATTCCTTTACTATCTGCAGTAAAAATTCTCAAGCAAATTTTAGAGTATATAATTCTTAAATACAAAATTTCATAATGGTTATCATCAAAACATAGAGATATTATTAAGAACCAATCTGTGTTCTAACAATCTCCCCCTTTTTGATGATGACAAAAACATCAGAAATTTTGTTTAATTGAAAATATTAAAATTATAACTCCCCCTGAGATGATGAATCTCCCCCTGAGTTAAATACAGATAAGGAATAGAAACTTCCCTTTTGTCTTGAGTAATTTTCAGAGTTAGATCTTGATTGTTCTTTTAACATTTGAAAGTCAGAATGTCTTGCACATATTAGATTCAGAGTTTGATAATAGTCAAATGATCTGAGAGACTCAGAGTATCTTTTATAGAGTGTACTTATCAAATGTTCTGAAAAACTCAGATTAAATGTTAGATAGAATAGATATGTCTGAAGTTTCATTCTGGTGAAGTTAAATTAAACAGTTCAGATCTATATTTTCTCCCCCTTTTTTGTCATAAGCAAAAAGTAAAAACTTTAAAAAGACAAATAAAAGGAAACAGTAAATGAGATAGTTCAATGGAGAAAACTTTGATTCATATATAGAGTCCAGATCAAGAGTACATGCATCAGAAGATATTTCAAAAAAAATACATAAGCAAACATTAGATGCAAAAACATCAGAATGAAAGAAAATGAAAATCTAAGAGTGTTTTGTCACACGCTTAGGGTTTTTATGCAGAGAGAAGAGAAGATGAAAATGCATAAAATGTCTGAGATGTGAAAAGTGTAAATGTGAAGAGAAGGGTTGTATTAATACTAAAACAAGTAGGCATACAAACAGTCAGAATTTTGCACGTTTGATCAAAGCATTAAATGAAAAGAATAAGAATCATTTCAAGCATTTATTGCTTCTGACAAATTGGGGGGAAAATCAAGATTTTCACTATTCAAACTTCACCTCAAACGTCTCTTCAGTAGTGTACACGCCACCTTTGCAGATTTGGAGTGACACGTGTTTGCTTGCATGTGTTCTGAATTCTCTTGAGAAATGAAACGTTAACCAACGTTCAGATCCTCTAAGGATTGTTAGTTCAGAGTTTCACAAACATTAATTAAAGAGAATAAATAAGCAATCAGAAGAAATACTTCAGAGCATTAGACATTTTTGCATTGTAAAAATTTGCTTCTGATAAATATCATTCTGGACAAAAATCCATACCAATATTTTTCAGAATAAATTTGAATCTATCTTCAACCAGGGGTTTTGTAAAAATATCTGCCCATTGATGATCTGTATCAACAAAGGCCAAATTTATGATTCCCTTCTGAACATAGTCTCTGATGAAATGATGCTTAATTTCTATATGTTTTGCCTTAGAGTGTAAAATGGGATTTTTAGACAAACATATAGCAGAAGTATTATCACAGAAGATAGAAATGTTAATTTCAAATATTTGATAATCTTCTAACTGACTTTTCATCCAGAGCATCTGCGTGCTACATCCAGCAGCAGCAATATATTCTGCCTCTGTGGTTGAAAGTGCAATTGTGGGTTGTTTCTTGCTGTACCAAGAGATAAGACTTCTTCCTAGAAATTGACAACTTCCAGAAGTACTTTTCCTTTCCACTCTGTCTCCAGCGTAGTCAGCATCACAGAATCCAACTAGTTTGAAATCATCAGATTTTCTGTAACACAAACCCACATTAGAAGTACCTTTCAGATACCTTAGAATCCTCTTGACAGCTGTCAAGTGTGATTCTCTAGGATCTGATTGGAATCTAGCACACAAGCATACACTGAACAATATGTCAGGTCTAGAAGCAGTTAAGTAAAGAAGAGATCCTATCATACCTCTGTAGAGCTTCTGATCTACTTTCTTACTTACCTCTTCCTTGCCAAGTGAGCTAGTTGGATGCATGGGAGTCTTTGCCAGCTTACTATCAGTCATGTTAAATTTCTTCAGAAGTTCTTTAACATATTTGGTCTGATGTATGTAAGTGCACTCTGGAGTTTGATTGACTTGAATTCCCAGAAAGAATCTGAGTTTTCCCATCATGCTCATTTCAAATTCTGCCTACATACATTTAGCAAACTCCTTTCCCAGCATAGTATTGGTAGATCCAAATATTATATCATCCACATAAATTTGACAAATTAGAAGATCTTTCTTAATTGATTTACAAAAGAGTGTTGTGTCCACTTTGCCTCTGATGAAATTTTTCTCCAGAAGAAAATTTCTCAATCTCTCATACCAAGCTCTGGGAGCTTGTTTTAAACCATACAGAGATTTCTTTAGTTTGAAAACATGATCTGGAAAAATTTCACTCTCAAAACCAGGAGGCTGGTGAACATAAATTTCTTCTTCTATAATACCATTTAGAAAGACACTTTTAACATCCATCTAATATAGAGTGATGTTATTTTGTGCAGCAAATGAAATAAGAAGGCGTATAGATTCTAACCTTGCCACTGGAGCATAAGTTTCAGTATAATCAATACCTTCTTGTTGACTGTACCCTTGAGCAACAAGCCTTGCCTTATTCCTTTCAACTTCTCCTTTCTCATTAAGCTTATTTCTGAAGACCCATTTAGTTTCAATTACATTGAATCCTTTTGGTCTTTGAACTAAATCTCACACATCATTTCTGGTGAATTGATTTAACTCTTCTTGCATAGCAATAATCTAATCATTGTCTTGTAGAGCTTCATCTACAGAAGATGGTTCAATTTCTGACACCAGTCCAAATAGTGATGCTTCAGATGATCATAGAAAGGATCTTGTTATGATGGGATCATCCTTCTTTCCAATAATGACATTCTCTGGATGAGAAGCTTTAATTCTGGATGATGATCCTCTAACAGTTGATTCTTCAGAAATATTTAGATTGTTCATCTGAGAAGTTAAAGGAAAAGCATATGGCGTTGCTTCTGGTTCCTTCACTTGAGCTTTGTCTGCTTCTGGGACTTCAGAGTCTGTGAAGACTACTTCTCTATCTGCAGAGTTTGCAGACTGCTTTGGCTTTTTATTGCCAAGCTTATCATCAAATCTAACATGAATAGATTCTTCCACAATCTGTGTCTCAGTGTTGTATACTCTGTAGCCTTTAGAGCGTTCAGAATATCCAAGCATGAAACACTTATGTGCTTTGGAATCAAACTTGTTCAGATTTTCCTTAGTATTTAACATATAACAAATACATCCAAAAGGATGAAAATATGAAATTTTAGGCTTTCTGTTCTTCCACAGTTCATATGGAGTCTTCTCTAGAAGAGGTCTTACAGACACTCTGTTCTGAATGTAACAAGCTGTGTTGATTGCTTCTGCCCAAAAGTGTTTTGCCAGATTTGTCTCATTGATCATGGTTCTGGCCATTTCTTGCAGAGTTCTGTTTTTCCTCTCTACAACCCCATTTTGTTGTGGAGTTCTAGGGCAGGAAAAATCATGAGCAATGCCATTTTCATTAAAATATTTTTCAAAATATTTATTTTCAAATTCACCACCATGATCACTTATGACTTTTATAATTTTGAAATCTTTTTCATTCTGGACTTGCTTGCAGAAGTCAAAGAACACAGAATGTAACTCATCCTTGTGTTTTAAGAACTTTACCCATGTCCATCTACTATAGTCATCAACTATGACTAGTCCATACTTCTTGCCTCTGATGGATGCAGTTTTCACTGGTCCAAACAGATCAATATGAAGTAATTCTAGTGGTCTGGAAGTAGAAACAACATTTTTTGATTTAAAAGAAGATTTTGAAAACTTCCCTTTTTGGCATGCTTCACAAAGAGCATCTGAGGTGAACTTCAGATTAGGAAGTCCTCTGACAAGATTAAGTTTATTAATCTGAGATATACGTCTCATATTAATATGTCCCAATCTTCTGTGCCAGACCCATTGCTCCTCATTAACATACAAGAGGCATTTAACATTTTGAACTTTAAGTTCTGAAAGATTTATTTTATAAATGTTGTTTTTCCTCTTTCCACTAAATAGAATAGATCCATCTTTTTGACTAATAGCCTTACAACATTTTTGATTAAAGGTAATATCATAACCATTGTCACTCAATTGACTTATGGACAATAAGTTATGCTTTAACCCTTCAACAAGTAAAACATTAGTGATAGAGGGAAGTTTACCATTTCCAATGGTGCCAGATCCAATGATCTTGCCTTTCTGATTCCCTCCAAATTTCACATCACCTCCAGATCTAAGTTCCAGACTTTGGAACATAGACTTTTCTCCTGTCATGTGTCGTGAGCATCCAGAGTCCAGGTACCATGATTGGCGTCCTGATCTTGCTGCTAAGAACATCTGCAACAGGGATTATTTTACTTTTAGGTACCCAGATCTTCTTGGGTCCTTTAGGGTTAGTTGATCTGAAGGTTTTTCTAAACTTCTGTTTTTCAACATAAGGTTTATTCTGACTAGCCTTAGATTTAAACACATGAATATTCTTTTCAGAGCGTGTTTGTTCAATATCATTCAAGTGACCAAATTTAAAGTGTGAATATAAAGGAGTTTTCTTGATGATAATTTTATCAACAGGTTTTGGATTTAAATCCTTTCCAGAGGGGGATTCATATCCAATACCTTTTCTGTTATTTCTGCTAACACCATAGACCATAGAAGCCATTTTGCTTCTGTCTATGCTTTTAGCAAGGAACTTCTGAAAGCTATAATCATATTTTTCCAAAATATTTTTGCATTCAGATTCAGTTTCAGAATCAGAGTTTTGTTGAGCTAATTCAGAATCATTTTTCAGTTTTAAGTTCTTTTCGTTTAGCTCAGCTACTTCTGATTTGAGAATATTATTCTCAGATACAAGATTGCTTTGACGCTTCTTGTATTTGAGCTTAATATTGTTATAGCTTTTCAGAACTTCTGATAACACTTTGATAAGTTCTTCTTTAGTAAGTTTAGCCATTACCTCTTTTGCGTCAGAGTCAGATTCAGATCCTGAAGTTCCTTCCTCCTGATCTTCTATATCTGCCATCAAAGCTACATTGGCACATTATTCTTCTGACTCAGATTCAGATTCAGATGTATCTGAATCATCCCAGGTGGCCATCAGAACCTTTTTCTTCTTATCAAATTTTCTTTTAGGCTTTTCTTTCAGCACCTTTGGACATTCATTTTTGTAATGTCCAGGTTCTTTACACTCATAACAGACAACCTCCTTTTTGCCAGATCTTCTGTGTCCAGAAGATTCTTTTCTTTGGTAAGGCTTTCTGAAGTTTCTGAACTTCTTTCCTTTATGCTTCTAGAGTTTGTTTATTCTTCTGGACAGCATGGATAGTTCATCTTCATCTTCAGATGAGGATTCTTCAGAGCTTTCCTCTATTACCTGCAATGCTTTAGCAGATTTATTAGATTTTAAAGCTACAGATTTACCTTTCTTTTGAGGTTCATCTTCCTCATGTTCTATTTCATGACTTCTTAGAGAACTGATCAGTTCCTCCAAGGAGATCTTGTTCAGATCTTTAGCCATCTTCAGCGCTGTCACCATAGGTCTCCTTCTGGTGGGTAAGCTTCTGATGATCTTTTTCGCATGATCAGCAGTAGAGTATCCTTTATCCAGAACCTTGAGTCCAGCTGTAAGTATTTGAAATCTGGAGAACATAGCTTCCACAGATTCAGAGTCTTCCATCTTGAAGGCTTCATACTTTTGGATCAGAGCCAGAGCCTTTGTTTCCTTGACTTGAGGGTTTCCCTCATGAGTCATCTTTAAGGATTCAAACATGTCAAATGCAGTTTCCCTGTTTATAATTTTTTCATACTCAGTATGAGATATTGCATTCAACAATATTGTTCTGGCCTTGTGATGATTTATAAATTCTTTCTTCTGAGCATCTGTCATAGATTTTCTATCTATCTTCTTGCCATTCCCATCTGTGGGATGAACATATCCATCTATGACCAGATCCCATAAATCAGCATCATATCCAAGGAAAAAACTTTCAATTCTGTCTTTCCAATAATCAAACTTCTCCCCATCAAACATAGGGGGTTTGGTGTTGATTCTGTCCCTTTCTTCATATTTGTTGTTAATGTTAGATGTTGTATTATCAGCCATAGTAACAACTAAATATATATCAAAGTATTTCTCTCTGGATCTTTACTGTCACTGTTAAGTGGTAGCACACACAGAACCAGAGCTCTGATACCAACTGAAGGTGAGATAATACTTAGAAGGGGGTTGAATAAGTATGAAGATTAAAACTTAGAAATAAAAACTCAAGTGTTTTTATCCTGGTTCGTTGAACTCAACTACTCCAGTCCACCCTTCCTAGAGTGATTTGCCTTTCTCAATCAAGGACTTAATCCACTATTAAATCAACTGATTACAATAGTTAACACTTAGAACAACGGTTCAAAGTCTTCTCAAGAATTACTGATCCTAACTGGATCTTCTTAAGGATTACAATCAAATGTAAAATCAATACAAGTGTTTAAGATTGCTTCTATAAAGCTTTATCACAACTGTGATTTTTCACTTAACTATTTAGAACAAAGAAATAAATTCTTAGAATTAATATGAAAGTATGAGAGCTTGAATGATTTAATTTCTTTTCAACAAAAACGTCAACTGAAGAATTTGGTGGAGTCTTGCTTTTATAGGCAGTTGATCCAAGGTGAGCTTCACGTTGAGAAGAGTGTCCAAAAGGTCTGAGCCTTTTTTATCTTCACATCAAGTGACCTTTCCTAGAAGAAGAAAGCACAGAAAAATCCTTTTTGTCTGTGTTCTTGTGTCTAGCATAAATAAGGAAAGAGACGTTTGATTTACTCCAACGGATATAAACTTTGAATATTTCTTCTTCAGTTTTCAGCAAATTCATCAGAGTCTAAATGGATCAGAGTCTTCTGATGATGATCAGAGTTTTGCTGAATCAGAGTCTTCTGCAGCAGGTGTGCTTTCAGCGTGTTTAAGATCAGAGCATATTTGAGACAAAACTTCAGTACTGGCAGCTTTAGTACTTTCAGAATCTTCTGTAGATACTATGCTTTGAAAAACTCTTCATACAAAATTCTTCTTTGCTTCTGATGCTTCTGACTTGCTTCAGATTCTTCTGGAGCTTTTGCTTCAGATCCTTCTGGAGGCTACGCTCAGAATCTTCTGTTGGCAGCAATCAGAATCTTCTAATGAATGCATCTGGCGCTTCAGAGTCTAGCTAATTTCTTGTGTTCAATTCTAATTTGCTTCTGGAGTGTTAATTCCTTTACTATCTGCAGTAAAAATTCTCAAGAAAATTTTAGAGTATATAATTCTTAAATACAAAATTTCATAATAGTTATCATCAAAACATAGAGATATTATTAAGAACCAATCTGTGTTCTAACACTAAAAACCGTCGGAAAGCTAAGAGAGAGAGCTACGACTTTCGTGTTGGAGTCGAAGTCAGATTCGAAACAGGGGTGCAACACGGGTGCCCGTGTTGTGTGACACGGCCCGTGTTGCAGGATGTGCTCAGAAAAGGCGATTTTTGGAGAAACAACAGTGGCACAACACTGGTGCTCGTGTCGTGTGACACGGCCCATGTTGTGACACCTGGGACTTGCAAATTTCACGCAAAAAATGTGTCGGGAAGCCAACACGGGCGCCCGTGTAGCCTGACACGGCCCGTGTTGCAGGAAGCGTTTTTTTCCCTATTTTTCTTGTATTTTTGACTCTTGTGATCCCCGAGGGTATTGGGGGTATTTCCCTAGTGATGAGTTTGAATTGAGACTATTTGATACGTGTTTGGAGAAAGAATAAGGGGCTTTTGGACATAAAAGAATTTCACGATCAAGATTGCAGCAACCAAGGATTGGGGGAAACTGAAGGGTCTCATGAGCGGAAGCTATTGAAGATCAAGGCACCCCTATTATCTGTAATGTTGAATCTAGTTGTTGATTTTATTTTTATTATTATGAGTAGCTAAACCCCCCAATGCTAGGGGGTGTCCCTGATTTGACTATGCAATGACTTTGACCTTAATAATGGATTTCTCTGCTCTCTAATCATCGTTGTTATCGTATTTTGTTTTATGGCTTTTCTTATCTGACAAATGAGAAATATGAATTACGGTTAACCTTAGGTTTGGCAAAACAATTTTTAACGCGTTTATACGATATTACTATAGTAGATATTGCCTAGGAATGAGGATACCCTATAGTAACCGTAATGTTTTAGATAATGTAAATTGCTTGGGATTGTTCCTATACTGCCAAGGAATTGGGGTATAGGGAGAATACCAAAGGGTTTTCTGCTAAGGAATTAGAGTCAACTAATCTTTAAAACCGGTCACGATTGAATTGAGCAAATATTTCTAAAAACTTAGGATTGAGGTTGTTACAAGGTTATTTCATACACCTTACTCTAGCATGCTTCTCATAACTATCTAAAACCTTTATTTTACTGCTTTTGTCTTTTAGCCTTTAAAATTGTAAGAAACAAACCAAAACCCCTATGACTTTTTGTTCAATTGTATTATTTTAGAACTTGTGTTCATACGCAGTCCGCGAGATCGATATTCGGGGAATTTCCCCTTATTACTACATTGGTACAATTAGTACACTTGCTAATTTATCGGTCAACTATGTTATGGGATAGGATAATTTTATCTCAACTACATAGATGAATCATGTATGATTCTCTTGTAAGAGAAAAAGATTTAACTATAAGTTATCTATAGGTTGAAATGGTAATCCTAAGGGAGACTTCCTAAGGGATAGTAAGTTCTAGGATTACAAAATGTATATACAAGAAGATACAAAATGAAAATAAAAATGTAAATGACAAGAGTGTCAACAAAAAGCCCTTCCCTTGGATTTATGCTTAAGCAACAAGAAAAATTCAAGAGCCACGAATAAATATCAGACAGGCTAAGCATCACGAAGATAATATACAATGAATAGACAACAAAGTTAAGAGCATGTACAAATAACATCATATGTACAAAGTGAGGATCAAAGCACGTGATCAGCTCACAAGGTGAGACATCAAGAATAGACACCATCAATTAATCAAAACAACATAAACGAATTAAATTTTAATCATGTGCACTATCAAAGTGGGCTAGTCTTCTAAACGAAAACCTAGAAGTAATTGATCGAATAAGTATCACTGTAGAAAAGCCCAGGAGTAAGCTATGAATGTTGTGTATGGTGACCATGAGGTTCATGGCGACGCACGAGGCAATCGACTTACAAGGGTGTAAAATGGCTCGACGTTGGATCGAGAATTTATTTTTGAAAAAATATTTAATCGGTGCAATGGCAAGACATATATAAACAAAATAAAGGAAGTGATAAAGTTATTACACGTAAGTCGATTGCCTCGTGCGTCGAGCCATTTTACTGTTTATATATTTTAGCTTTTCAGTTTATATATATATAAATTAATAAATAAACTGAAAAAGCAAAAAAAAAATATATATATATATATATATATATTATATATATATATATATATATATATATATATATATATATATATATATATATATATATATATATATATATATATATATATATATATATATATATATATATATATATATATATATATATATATATATATATATATATATATATATATATATATATATATATATATATATATATATATATATATATATATATATATATATATATATATATATATATATATATATATATATATATATATATATATATATATATATATATATATATATATATATATATATATATATATATATATATATATATATATATATATATATATATATATATATATATATATATATATATATATATATATATATATATATATATATATATATATATATATATATATATATAAACAGTAAACTTAAACGAGAAGTATGAATAGATATTCTAAACAAACAATCGAAAAAGAAAAAAAGAAGCATACATACATATAAAAATAAACCTCATATAAGTATATAAGAAATATAGTAATATATACATAAGGATGTAGAACTCATAGAATGTTTATTCTAAAATTATAGTAATATCATACAAAGTGAAGTTAACAGTAACACATATAAGTATATAAAAATAAAAAGTAATATGAAAATATATATGTTATCACTGTTATGTAAACTGAAACTATCAACACTGTTATGTAAATTGAAATTTTATATATATATATATATATATATATATATATATATATATATATATATATATATATATATATATATATATATTATATATATATATATATATATATATATATATATATATATATATAACAAAAATAAACAAGAAAAAAGAGAAAATACAATAAGACAAATGGTAGATCTAGCTAAAAGAAACAAGAGTAAACAATAGAATATGAACCAGAAAAAATCAATGAGAGATCTAAAAAAGAACAGTATCACTGAGTGTTTTGGTTTTGGAAAAATAATCTCTCGTCCCTTTCCACTTGCAGCGCGCATGTGTTTTGATTTGTATTTTTGTGAGGTCCCCTCTTTTCTTTAGTGTTGGTCTCTTGTACTCTTTTATAGACATTTTGAATCTTGACATTGAGATGCTGATTTGAAAGGATTTTAAATTTGTCTAAAACATGTTTGGAACATGTTTTGTGATTTTGAAAACTTTCTTCTTTCATTCAAACATGTTTGGATTATGTTTAAGACTTGTTTTGGAATGAATTTTGAATTGGTCTTGAGATTTTTTTTTGGATTTTTATTTATTTATTTAATGCATAAAAAAAATTATATCTTTATTTTATAGACAAATATCTTTTTTGGAAAACCTCGGCCTAGTCTAGCACAGGAGCCCCCTAAGCCGTTGCTCCTAAGTGTAGAAGCAGTGACTTAAGAGTGAATTATGTTGTCGATGACCAATTTCAGAGGATGGTGGCTTGCCCGACATATAGAGTTGAGGGTTGTGCACGCGGCCAGGAGTGACAAATGCTCGACGAGACAGTATGTCGGGGAGGTGGAAAAGCAAATAGACGTGCTTGGGCTCCGGGCATGAGGGGAGGCTGGAAGGACGCTCGTGGTGTCCCTTAGTGCCACGTGTCACGTGTAATTAATACCTAGGGGCGGATACGCATAGGGGCACTTGAGTGCCTAGTGCTGCCTCGCTTCCCGTGCCAGGCTTATAAATATGGGGAGGCCTTTCTCGTTTGCACATTTGCTCTTCTTATCCGCCGGAATCCTCTCCAAGCTCTTCTTGCCGCTGCACCGCTTCCGTTGCCGTCACCAATCTCCGTCGTCCAGATCCTCCTCCCACAAGTAAGTTTCACTTCCTTTATGCAGTGCTATGAATTTTCCTGCGACTCTCATGAACTTTCCGGGAAAGCTATGAATTTTCCGGTGGGCAGCATGAAGTTTCTGGCGAGCAGCATGAAGTTTTCGATCAAAGCATGAAGTTTCGACGAGGACGCCGGGAAGTTCATGACAATTACAGGATCTTCATGAAGTTGCCGATAAACGCCCCGGGAACCTGCGATGAAGATCCCGAGGAGCTAGGATGAACGCCTCAAGAAGCTTTGCTCCTCGCCAGTGTGCGGCTATCGCAGGGAAGTTTTACTCATGGTCTCCCGCGTGTGTCGAGGTCATCCCGATTGGGAGCCTCGCTGTCGGGATGGCTTACCGTGTAGAAGCATCATCGAGGTCTTGGAAGAGCCTCCGTCGAGGAGGGGGGCCCTGGTTTCGGGCTTCCCCGTCCCTCCCTTCACCCTTTCACTTGATTTTTGGTGGAAGGGTGGATTTGATCTTGGAGTCTAATTCTTCGTTTTCCTCTGCTTTTCAAGTAAATGGATGTACGGATTGAGGGCATCATCGATATTGACGACAGGTCTGAGGCCGACAATTCCATTGAGATCGAAGGAGCTGAACTAGTTCGTATGCCCGCGGACTGGGCCAGGCAGGAATCTCTCACTATAGCATCGTGCTTCGCCTTTGATGATACCCATGCTTTTTCCATTATCGAGGACCGTCTAGAAGGTTCCTCCGTGAGCTGGATGGTCTATAAACCCAAGGAAAGATACTGCATCTGCTCGAGTTTCAGGGAGATGAGGTTCTCTATGTACGAGTTTGCATTTTGTGAAGCGGGGATTCGTCTCACCTTTAGAGATTTTCAAGGGCAGTGTTTCGGTGGCTCTGCCTGGCCCCCTAGCAACTGCACCCAAATGCCATAGCGTCTGTGTGGGCATTCGAGCTCGTCTGTGAATATCTTCGTATTGAGGCCACACTTCCTCTGTTCTTCCGCACCTTCCACCTTCACCGTCAATCCTTTGAAGGCAGGCACAATTGGGTATCCTTGAAGTAGCCAAGGAAGTTGTTCCGGGCGTACCAAGATTATATCCGCTCCTTCAAGGATAGGTTTTATATCGTGAAGCCCGTGTCGCATGCGACTATCGACTTGTTGTACGACCTTACAATCACGAAATAGAATGGGGAGCCCGAGGAGACCTTAGTGTTGAAATTTTCACTCGAGTGGGTAGAGGACCACTTCTTCATGAACACAAATAGCTATATTATGAAGCATGTCGACCTGATGCTGAAGACCGACTGTCTTACCAAAAAATGGTCGACTTTGTATCTGGCTTCACTCCCGCCAAGTGTGTCAGAAAGGACAGGAATTTCATCCTTGAAGAGCACGGGAAGATTTATAGTGAGGCCCGACTGATCAATACCAAGGCTCTTCTTGAGTGCGGGTCTCACGAGGAGGCCTTGAGGTTTTTAGGTAACAACACTTTCTTTTGGCGGGGTTCCAGCCCCTTCTCTTTTGTTACTGACTTTGTTTTTCTTTTTTACTGTTGCATGTCAAATGTTGAATGCGCAAGAACGCATTTTGAAGCTCGCGACGACAAAGGGCGGGAAGAAAAGCTGGAGTAGGGTTTCTCAAGTCCATCAGATGGCGAGGCCCGACCAGGGGGCCGGTGGTTCATCCTCTCCTCAATGCAGCCAGTCCCCTCCCACTCAGGACACATCCTCTAAGCGGTGGTGGGTCGAGGAACGAGTTCTTGTCGATCTTGAGGAAAGTGCGCCCATGGAGAAGTTTGTGCCGCCTCCTTGTCATACCCAGCGATACCTCTTCTCTTGGGGCCACTCCTCGTTGGTGGTGGAGGCCGAAGCTAAGGCGATCATGGGAGTTGATCGGGCGAACCGAAGGAAAGCTCTGACCGAGGATATGGCCACCGTGATAAGGATCTTCAAGACGACCTTAGTCCTCAATGATGAGACCAACACATCCTCTAAGCTAAAGAAGCTGCATGAAGAGAATGTCGTCCTTGAGGATGAGAAGAACAAGGCAGAGATCGACTTTTAGGAGGTTCAAACGAGATATGAAACCCATGTGCGCCTCCTTCATGAGATGAACGAGATGACAAACGAGCTGAAGAAAGCCAAAGAGAAGCGGGGTCGACTATAGACCAAGGTGGACGACTTGGAGGCCAAAGCTAGGCAGACTAAAGATGAATCCGTTGAATAGAAGCTCATGGAGTCTCGAGTTGACCTGTTTTTGAAGATCCGAGAGCTCAAGCAGGATTGTCTAGGGGCTCTTGAGGTGGGTTTCTACAATGCTGTGGAGAAGCTTCAGGTTGTGAACCCTGATGTTCAGCTTGTCACCGAGGGAACAGGCCTCTACAATCAGGTGATTGAGGGTCGTGTGGTCGCGCCAGAAGCCGAAGAGGAGGCTGACTGATAAGTCGTGGTGGGCGACCACCCCGAGGAGAATGAAGTTGTTTAATGCTTTTTTATGTATTTTTATTTGCTGGCATGCGCGCCATATTTTGACGTAGTTGTTTTTGGCATGCATGCCATATTTTGTAACACTTGAACAATGGGCTCTGCCCGCATTTTGTAAATGTAATATTTTACTTTTATGTTGTGTGTGCTCTATTTTACTTGTTTTTCATGTGTATGAAATAGTGTGAGTTATATGTTTGTTATCGAGATTTTTGCTCGACATATATTGTGACCGACCGAGCAAGGAACTGGTCGGTTGATCAGATTTGGTATTCGATCGATGACAGAGCCAAGACCTCAGTCAAGGTCTTTGTCCCGAGGCATGAACTTCCCATCGCGAGCTGGGCGTTCTGCCTTACTGGTACGACAACGGTGGGGCTCGATTGAGGGGTCCTCATCGGATCAAGAGTCAGCTCGCACACACAAAAGGCGGACTTTTGTCTTTTTGTTTTGATTTTAGGAGTCACGCGTGTACCATGTTGCACCCCTGTGGTCGCAATGTTCGTGGGCCACGGGCAGTGTCTAACTGTAGTATTGTTTGAGTTTTTCAACATTCTATGGTCAAGCAAGTTCTTCCCAGTGCAGGTTTTCGAGGTAATAAGCCCTGTTGCCCATTTTGTCTCGACTCGGTAGGGGCCTTCCCAATTCGTGGCGAGTTTTCCCTCCCGCGAGTTCTTCTGGTTCCTTCGTATGACCAGGCTACCCACCTGGAATTTGTGCTTAATGACTTTTCTTTTATGTCGTAAAGTTATCTTTTGTTTTAGCGAGGCTTCTCGTAGGGATGCCTCCGACCTGATTTCCTCGACTAGGTCGAGTTCCTCCCTTAGGGCCTCGTCATTTGCCTCCTCGTCCAAGGGAGACTCAATTCTCCTGGAGGGCTTTCTTATTTCCATAGAAATCACTGCCTCGGTTCCGTAGGTTAGTCGGAATGGGGTCTCCCCGGTTTTCGAGTTCGGGGTAGTCCTGTAGGCCTAGAGCATGTTGTGTAGCTCCTCGACCCACCTATTCTTGACGTCTCCTAACCTTCACTTCAAGCCACGCATAATCAGTCTGTTGGCGACTTCGTTCTGCCCGTTCTTCTACGGATGTTCAATTGAGATGAAGTGTTGTTTCGTGCCCAGCCTGGTAACTAAGTCCTGTAAGTTCCTGTCGGTGAACTGAGTCCTGTTGTTGGTGAAGATGGCCTGGGGCATGCTGAACCGAGCAAGGATATTCCTCTTGTAGAAGCGGAGTATGTTTTGGGTCGTGATTTTGGCCAGCGCTTCAGCCTCTATTTATTTAGTGAAGTAGTCGATGTCGACTATCAAATATTTGTTTTGATACGATCCTATGGTGAAGGGGTTGAGGATGTCCATCCCCTACTATCACACCTCGAAAATTCATCGAAACATGACCCTCGCGCGAAAAGCGCGGAAATGCGATTCGATAGAGTCGTCACCGAACTATTTATCCCAAAAAGAGGGAAAGGAAAATATCGAGAAAACCTTTAAGAGAGATAAGAACACGGTCGTTGCAACCACGTTCTGATTTCTAGAGTCGGTTATGCAAGGGGAAGGTATTAGCACCTCTCGCGTTCGTTGTACTCAATGGGAACCTCTTAGTTCGATTTGCGATGGACGTTATCTAAGCTTGTTTGTTTTCTTCTCAATGATAAATGTGAAACGGTAAAATAAAAGGATAACGATGCTAGGGGAAAACTGGTGGTTTAAGGATATAGTGCTCAACAAGGACTAGAGCCCTTGTGCCTACGTATGCTCATTCGGATGAGAATGAGAAATCAGAGCTTTCATAGTTCGACTATGGGAAAGGTTGGAAGGAAACAAAAAATGGATAGAAGATAGCTCGCAAAGATCATCGTAATCTTGTGCCTACGTATCTCTATTCAAATGAGAATAAAGAATCAGAGCATTCATAGTTTGTGGGGACGACCACGAAAAAAGAGGGGTTGAATTGGAATTGAAGTTTGGTTTAGAAACGAAAGATTGACTGACAAACAACCCTAGGGGCATGCCTTGAGAGCTATCGCTCAAGAATCCAAGGAATGCAAGATTTCAAAAACTTAGTTCTTTTGGGAGTTTATTGAAGACAATTTGAGAAAGGTTGGACATTTTGAATTCGAAAGATTGAATGAGCAACAACCTAAGGGTTGTGCCTTGAGAGCTATTCATTCGAAGATTCAAGGAATGCTAGACTCCAAGAATCTTCTTCTTTCGTAAGTTGATTACTTATAGATTGGATGTTTTGAAACTAAAAGGTTGAATGAACGACAACCCAAAGTGTGTGCCTTAAGAGCCATTCATTCGAAGATTCAAGGAATTCTAGACTCCAAGAATCTTCTTCTTTCGTAAATTTGTTTAAGAAAGCATTTGAATAAAATACCACTTGATGTTGGATCAAAGGTTTGATTGTATTAGCATGCAACGGAGATGGTTACAAGATTTTGATGAAAATGGCTCGACGATGAATCGAGGGTTTGGTTTAAAAGAGGTGAGAATCGATACTAGTCCCTAGGGGTGCTTCTAATAACGAAACCACGATGAAATGTGCAAGTGTGCGGGATAGGTTGATGGCGAATGCGTACGAGCAATCGACTTACAATGGGTGTTTGAAAATGGCTCAATGAGGAATCGAGAATTAGTTTGAAAATGGTTTAGTCTACGCTAGTCCCTAGGGGTGCTCCTAGAAGATAAACCACAATCAAAGAAATATGAATGTGTACATCAAATGGGAGTGGGGTACATGTAAATTACACGGGATTGCACGAAATAAAAGGGTTCATTATAAGGTAGCCCAAGAGGAAGTCGTGTATGTGCGAGGTGCCCTAAACCAAGCCTTGAGCAAGAGTCGGACGAAAAGCTCCAAGTTAGGGGTTCTAATAAAGTCCAATAATTTGTTGCTTGGAAAAGTAACCAACAGTCCACCAACTTAGGATTTTAGGTTTCGATAGTTATTATTGTGTTTTCGAAGAGTATAAACAAGATATGATGAATATGAATACGATATGAACAGTGTGAATAATATGACAAGATATATAAAAATATAATCAAGATAATATCCATAATAGTATAATCAAGTAATATTAACAAGTATATGAACAATGATAATATAATCAAGATATATTGACTGAAAGTAAAACAAGAGTATATTAGTTAGTTGTTAGTCGTTTTTGAATGAATCGGGTTGAAATGTAGCGCTAAACTGTCGTAGCTCAATCTATGACAAAGATCAAACTATAGGAGGTCGTGCAAGTTGATATTCATGCTAAAAACACGATGGAGAAATGATATTGAGGATCATTCTCCAAAGCAGTCATGCCACATGAAAAGAAAAGGTGACAATCTCGTCTTAATGAAGGTTAAACAACCTCAATCAACCAACATTTATGAATACAAATACTTCATAGACCAAGATGAAGAGAAAATGAAATAAAATGATAAATGGATCAAGATGTAAAAAATTAATTAAGAACAGCAATAATGAATAGACAAATCCAATGATAAAACACTAAAAACTATTATCTAAAAGATTGAAAAAAATAAAATAATAAAAATAAATTGTTAAAACAAAATAATTAAAAAAGGAGAAGATCAAAGGGAAGGGGGGGGGGGGCGTAGCATTGAAGGGTGTGAAAAACATGTGGAATCACGTGGGATTTTAGGCCCATCATCCACCAAAAACAACACAACTTGTTTTTTTAAACAAAAAAGGTAGTGGAAAAAGAACACGGGCTACACGACCTAAGCTCCCCACACGACAACCCACAACAACCTTAATAACCTAACAAATCCAAAACAAACAAAAAAAGAAAAAGACATAGAATGAGAAACGGCTCGGTCAAACATGGTTCCAACATCTGCTTCCATCAAAATGAAATAATCGAAGGCAAATTTCAAACGTTACATCAAAAAAACGTGCCTCCGTCTCAGGTTTGCGCTTATGATTCTCATTTTGTCTGCATTTATGCTTTAACTCTCTCTTCTTCTTCCCTCTTCTAGTTCTATTTCTGAAAAAGGTTTTAGGATTGATGTGATTTGATGGAGGTGTGTTTGTTGTTTGAGAGTTTTGGGATGTGTGGAGGTTGAAAGGAATTTGTAGGTTTATGGATTGATTGAAGGTAATGATTGTGTTTGTTGCAGTGATGAAAAAAGGTTTCAAAAGTTATGTTGATTGCTTCAGGTTTGAAGGTTGGTTTTGATTGTTGAATAGAGGTTAGAAGAGGAATTTGACAGAGTTATTTGGCTACCTCCGGGTTTTTTTTCCGAATGAGGTGAAAAGGAGTCTGTCTTATAGCTGAGGTGAGGGTATTTGTGGAAGCAAAAATTGTGACGTGGTATTTCAATTTGGTGCGCAAGTTATAGGATTTCCAAGTGCGTGTTAGTTTTGTTGTTGCAAAAGTTTTATCATTTGTTGTACGTATTTATTACTTGTGGGGTCCCTGCGTTTTACTTTCCAGGATATTGCGGTTATGGAAAGATTGTATTGTGTGAATCCTGTGTTGCTGCGTAATGGTTTAGATGCATTGCGAATCATGGCCGGTGCGTGCGTGATTTGTTGTTATGGCTTGTAAGAATTTCTACTGCAGGTTTTGGTCTGTCGTGTATTGCAGATGGAAGAATTTGTGTGGTCATGTATGTGTGGCAAGTGGTGCGGGTTCATGTGAAGAATTGTGATTTGTGAGAGGGTGCGTAACGTCATGATATGGTGAACTGTGAAGACTTGATTCATGCTTGGCTTGGTTTAGCTTACCATGAATCTTATGGCTTATTTTATTAAAGTTTGGTATCAGCTTGTTTTTCGTTTATGTGAGGTAGTAGAAGTGGCTTCATGACCTTCTTTTATGACATAGGCTCATGCGTGGTGATTTTATGGACTGCAATTTGTTTCAAGTGGATGGATCATGGAGTAAATATGGACACTTCACTTTTGCAATTTATTTTTTGTTACAAATTTTAGTGAGATGTTTTAGGGTAAAAAATGTAATTGGGCTTTTTTGTATTGGCCTTGTGATGGATAATGAATTTTTTTGTGACCATCTTTTTATAATGAGTGGACTTAAGTGATAAATAAAAAACAAACATGGATTATGGACTTTGAAATGGGCTTTGTGATGACATGAAATAAATATGGTCATGGTTTTAGAAATAGGTTATGAGTAGCTAAAAATGGATCATGACTGAATATTGAAAATGAAGTTGGATATGGATATTAAAGTGGAAAAGATAGTAAAAGATGGGTTTATGAGAAAATGGATAACCAATGAATTTAATGGATAACTAAAAAAAAGTGATTTTTGAAATGAATATTAAGGGTGATTATGGATGTTGTGGCTAAAACGGGTAACTACATATGGAAAATGGATATCTATAGATGGATATGGAAATGAACGGGTTTCCCTTGAGAAACTATGTAACAATCTCAGCCCTAGAAACCTGGGATCACGAACCAACGCTGATAAACTTCACCATGAAATATAGACTGCACTGCATTGCACCAAACCCTAATTGAATCCTGATGATCTTTAATTATGAAGCACTTACTTTGGTACAACCTAAGAACCTGATACATTCACAACTGACCTGACCTAGCATAGAGATCCTAGTTGAGGCTTCAGTCACACACCACCTAAACCAATGCACCCTGACCTTGATTCTTAAAACAATTCCTTTTGTTTGACCAAGGTTAAGTCAAACCAGATGAACCTCAAGCATCACTGTACACACTCTTGACCTGGAATCTTCAAATGAAAGTAACCATGTTTTTTTTCTTCTGAATAATGGTTAGTGGATAGAGTTACAGGTGAAGGCAATATACAAGTAGGAAAAATTTGGGGTATGACACCCACCAGGCAAATGGCCACCGGGACGAGAGTGTTTTGAGCTCGTTTGGCGGGGCCAGGTGCATGTCTCCATGCTGTTGGCATTTTTCACACTTCTAGACATGCTCTTTGGCGTCTTGCTGCATGGTGGGCCAATAGTATCCTGCTCGTAGAGCCTTATAGGCAAGTGATCTTCCACCGAGGTGTTGGGCATTGATTCCTTCGTGGATCTCTTGGAGTATGCCCGGTACCTTGGATTCGTCGACGCATTTGAGGAGGGAAATGGAGAATCCCCACCGGTACAATTCTCCCTCAATCAAGACGTATGAACAGGCTCGGCGCCTGACCACGCCTACTTCTTTGGTATCGTCGGGCAGTCGCTCCATGCTGAGGTAGGTGTATACAGGGGTCATCCAGCAGTTACTATCGCCGATAGCGTTGACCTCAACGATCGTTGTATGCTTCTCGATGCTGGGGCGAGAGAGAACCTCCTGGATTACGGAGTTGTTTTCGCCCTTTCTCTTCGTGCTCACTAGTTTTGACAGGATGTCTGCCCAGTTGAGGTGTTCGCACGGAAACTGTCGTACCTCCATGGAATCGAAGTTTTTTAGTTTTTCTTTTACCAAGACGAGGTACTCGGTGAGGTTGTCGTTCTTGGCTTGGAAATCTTCTCGCACCTAGGAGGCCACGAGCCAGAAGTCGGTAAAGATCTTTACCTCCTTCGTGCCAAGGTCTTCGGCCAGGCGGAGTCCTGCGAGGAATGCCTCGTATTCGGCTTGGTTGTTTGAAGTTAGGAATTCCAAGGTGAGAGATACTTTTATCAGGATGCCTTCTTTGTTTTCTAAGATGATGACTACTTCACTTCTCGTCGAGCTAGAGGCACCATCGACGAAGATGGTCCATTCGTGCGCCCCTAGGGTCAAGGACTCTGTGGAAGTCATCTCTGCGATGAAGTCGGCCAGGACTTGTGCCTTGAGGGTTTTTCTGCTCTTGTATTGGACATCGAATTCTGAGAGTTTGAGTGACCATCTGAGCATTCTGCCTGACATGTTCGGCCACTCGAGTAGCTGTTTGACGGGTTGGTCGGTTCTGACCATGATCGTGAGGGCCGGAAAGTAGTTTCATAACCTCCTGGCCGTGTTGACGAGGGCCAAAGCGACCTTCTCGATCTAGTGGTATCTGAGCTCGGGACCTTGGAGGGATTTTCTCGTGAAGTATATCGGCTTCTGCCTTTCGAGGGTCTCGTAGATCAGCGTTGCACTTATGGCCTCCGTAGCGATGGCAAGATATTGGTAGAGAGTTTCCCCGACCTCGGGACTCGACAATACTGGTGGTTCTGAGAGGAATTATTTGAGGTGAAGGATGGCCTGCTCGCACTCTTCGGTCCATTTGAATGTGGCCTTCTTGCGCAGAAGCTTGAAGAAGGGGAGGGCGTGTTGAGCAGACTTGGCGAAGAAACATGACAATGACATGAGCATCCTGTTTAGTGATTGGATGAACTTCTTTATGTTCGGCATGGAGAACTCAGAGAAAGCCCTGAACTTGTTTGGATTTGCTTCTATTCCTCGTTCTGTTAGGTAGAATCCGAGGAATTTTCCTGCTCGTACGCCAAAGGTGCACTTCACAGGGTTCTCATCCTACACTTCTTTGCCGTCTCGAAGACCTTCTTGAGATGGATGGTGTGGTCGACCTCTTCTCATGACTTCACGATAATGTCGTTCATGTAAACTTCGAGCATGTCTCTGATTTCTCCCCGGAAGATCTTGTTCATCATCCGCTGATAGGTCGTGTCGGCGTTCTTCAAATCGAAGGGCATTACGTTGTAGTAATAATTTTCCGACTCGGTCATGAAAGTCATGTATTGTTTGTCGGCCTTTAACATGGGGATTTGATTGTACCCCGAGTACGCGTCCATAAATGTCAGCAGTTTAAAACCTGCAGAATTGTCGACGAGTTTGTCGATGTTAGGTTACGGGTAAGCATCTTTGGGGCATGCCCGATTGAGATGAGTATAGTCAACACACATCCTCCATTTTCCATTATATTTCTTAACTAATACAACATTGGACATCCAGGTTTTGTACTGGGCTTCCGATATAAAATTTGCCTCTAGGAGGTATTTTACAGCTTTTTCAGCAGCCTCTGCTTTCTCAGGAGACTGCCTACACCTACTTTGAACTATGGCCCTAGCGGCCAGATCTATTGTGAGGTGGTGGCATACTACGTCGGGGTCATGGTCGAGCGTCTCTACAGTGTTTGATGCGAACAGGTCAGCGTTCTCCCGAAGGCAGGCTTTAAGTTGCTTCCTTGCCAGGTCAGGGAGTCTCATGTCAATCTTCACGCTTCTTCCTGGGTCATCTCCGAGCGTGATTAGCTCGAAGTCTCCGTCTGAAATAGGGTGCGTTGGGTGGGACAGCTGCCTGTTGTCTATTGGAGGCGCGTCTTCAGATTCCGCGCTCTGCTCCTATTTGTTGAGGAAGTGGCAATCGAGGTCGACTGAGTCGACATGGGGAAGTGGCTTGTCGTTCGTCTTGGAGGTGATGTTGATCAAGTTAAGCTCTTTTATTGCCGCTTCGAAACATCTTATGGCCGCCTCAATGTCCCTGTGGAGGGTGACAACTCGATCTATGGTCATGTAGTACTTCATCTTTAGGTGTATTGTAGATGGTACCGCGTTCAATTCAGCTAAGGTCGGCCTTCTCAGAATGCACTGATACTGAGAGGGGCATTCAGTCACCAAGAATCAGACCTTCACATGTCTAGCGATCTCCTCGGCTCTAAATGTGACGAGCAGTTCCACGTATCCCCAAGGTTTTGTGGTGGTGTCGTTGAAGCCCTGTAGGTCAGATGGCTCTCGTCGAGCTGGAGGGTCGTAAACAGATGGGCATATATTATGTCCACCGAACTCTCTTGGTCGACTAGGATTCAGTGTACGTCGAAGTTCGCCATCTGGGCCCTGATCAAGAGGGGGGTGCTGGAGTTGGGTGCACCCCGGGAAGCTCCTCGAGGGAGAAGGTAATCGGGTTTGATTGACCTTTGAACTTGTCGAGGGTAGCATTTTTCTTTGAGCTCTTGTCGATCAGCTCTTCAAACTTCCTCTTGACCGACCCGACTGAGAGCTTGTTGGGTCCCCCGCCGGATATGACCAAGGTGACGGGGAAGTCCTCCCATGGACTGTGGGCTGACAGTGGTCTGGTGGGCTCACTGAGAAGGACAAAAAATCCTCTAGCCGGGAGATACACAGGGCGACCTGCAGTCTAACTTCTTCAGAGGGCAGTGACACTTTCTCGACCCGCTTGGCTTTGCAGGTCTCCTGTCGAGGAGCCTTGTTTCTCTTGGTGTACTACTTTAGGTTCCCTTCCTTAATTAGGATCTCGATTGCATCCTTGAGGTGGATGCAATCTTCCATGACGTGTCCATAGCTCCGATGAAACCGACAGTATTTGGATTTGTCGATGTTGGGCTTTGGGGGTGTCGGTTTCGAGAAATGGACACCGCTTCTTTGAAACTCTAAATTGATACATTCGGATAGAATGCGCTCACGGGGACCTATGAGTAGCGTGTACTCGGTGAACCTGCCTGCTGGCTCCCTCTGTTCGCGGGGTCGGTCCTTTATTCTCCTTTCCCCGCCTCTTTGAGGAGGCGCTATAACCTCATGCCTGGCGCAACTGATGCCTTCCTGATTCCGCGTGTGGCGGGCGGCGTGGGCGGCCTCTATTTCCTCATACTGGATGTATGATTGGGCCTTGAGGAGGAGAGAATTCAAGGTGCGAAGGCGTTCGATCCCGACGGCTTTGGCGAAGTCGGAGCGAGGTCGTATTCCTCTCTCGATTAGGAATTTCTCCATGTCGTCCATGGTGGACATCTTCTCGATTGAACCTCTCTATGTAATCTCAAAGAGGTTCGTTCTTCTCCTGGATGATGGCTTCCAGGGCTGCCTCTGTCTCTGGATGGCATCGGGAAGCTGTGAAGTGCCTGGAGAACTGTCTCTTCAGTTCACCTCAGGAGGTGATGGACTCGGGCGTGAGGCGCTTGTACCACGTCATGACACCCTTTCTCAGGGTAGTTGGGAAAAGCCTGCACTTGGCGGCTCCCCGTATGTTCTAATAGTTGAGCATCGCATCGATGCTTTCTATGTGGTCGTCCGGGTCAGTCGTGTCATCGTATGTTGCCAAGGGCGGGGGTTTCTCCATCCTGATGGGTTGTGGGGTCTCCTTGATGGCCCTACAGAGCGGTGAGTGTTGGTCTTCCTCGTCGCTCCTGACAGATGACCATGAGGGGGAGACTGATCCTCGATTATTTTTGTTTTGTCGAGGAGGAGTCCTCGGCCAGGCTCTTGGCTTGTCGACGCCTCCTTCAGCTTTGTTCCTCTTTTGAACGAGGGAGCGTTGCTCCTTCCGGGGAGGTGATCGGTCGCGCTTCTGGGAGACCATTGGCTGCGGCCGCTCCAAGCGAGGGCGCCGCCTAGACAGTCGGGGAGAAGGGTTCTGAGAGTTATCGTGTTGCGTCCTCTGCGGGGGAGGAGAGGGGCTTCTGGAAACCGGACGACAACGTCTCCACGGGGGGGGGGGGGAGCATGATGGTCGCTCCTTCTCGAGCATCCCCACCCGCTCGTTATGTTGGAAGATCATCAGGTTCGTTTGGTTGATCGTCGCGAACAGAGCCACTGTGGTAGGGGCAGTATCGGGTGGCACCGGGATGGGCAGGTAGACAGTCCGGCTATCGAAGTGTCGGGCGATGTTGAAGGCTTCATCTTTAGAAGAGGGAGAGGCGGTGTGCACGTCCCTGTAGTCACCCTTGTCGGCGTGAACGGTCACGTTGGGGTCGTGGTCGTCACTGTTGGTGAATGGATCGAAGGCGATTTCTTGAGCGTTATTGTTGCGTGGGCTGGCCATGATCAAACGAAAGTTGCAAGTTGCTTTGGTTCTTGAGCTTCTATGCTTGGATAATAGAAAGAACGGGGGAGCAAAGAGTTCTCACAGACGGCGCCACTAATCTTACATGATCAAAAAGGAATCAGCATCATGCCACACGTCATGAGCTCTTATGTTCACCAGTATTGTAGGGGAGGAAGGGGTGTACCTGCAAGGTACTCCGATGCTTAAGTGAATAACAAAGTTAGAAAGTGCAAGTACAGAGAGAATAGGTGTAGAGAATGAAATACCTAACCCTATAGTGAAAGAGGGTATTTATAATGTGCCCCAAGTGCAGGGCCAATGGTTAAATTGCATTGGGTTGGATTGTCAAGCCTAACACAAGTAATTGCCAGAGCTTATGTGGCGTAGGGAAGACCAGCACGTGGTCTTCGCCCTGGATCAACTGCCCCGTGATCTTCGGAAGGTGGACTGACTATCTCTTTCGGAGGTGGGTAGTTGTCTGATGACGTGTCTCCGCGTGGGGAACACGTGGAGAAAGTGGGAAAAGCGTGCGAGCTCTCCTTGCGCCAAATAGCAGGCTGCATGACTGAAAGGTCTTGTTGAGAGGCGTGTCTGACATGGGAGAATTGGACCTTATTGAGTCTCCCCAAAGTAGTATTGGGTTGGGTCTGCCCGACTGAGGGGCAGGTCTCGGCCCAATCCAGAACAACAACAACAACAACAATAATAATAATAATAATAATAATAATAATAATAATAATAATAATAATAATAATAATAATAAAATACTTTATTAGGAACAACAACAAAAAACCTTTAAATCAACAATTTTATAAATTAAAAATTAAAAATCTATGAATTTTAAATATATCTTTCGGTGAACATCTTAGTGAAATTGAAAAAAAAATCCATATATTTTGACTATTTTAATTTCAATATATTTCAAAACTTAATCTAAAAGAAACATTTTAATTTTTTTTCTTCGGAATTAGCAACATAAAAAATGTGCACTCCGCATATTTCAAATATGTGGCAACTTCGAGATATTTAAATTAAAAAAAAGGTGTAAATAAATAAAACATACATTAACAAAACGAGGTAGGTATGCTCCATTTATCATAATATAAATTCCATTTAAATTTATGGATGTAAGACATGTATCACAATTGCTTTTAAATGTTGAGATTTAAAAGTAACTAGATTGAGACTCGCGACATCGCGGGTGTTAATTATTTTTTATTTTTATATTGAGTTTTAATGATTTTAAGTTTTTTTATAGCTATAATTAATAATTATATTTTATAATAATATATTATGAATTTTTTCTGATAAATATAGTTAATATTTTTTTTTTGAACAATCAACAGTTCCTCCTCTACACCACCGTCATCCTCTTCTCTTCTCTTCTATTCTACTTTGTTTTCTCTTTTCTTTCGTTCTCTTCTCTTCCATCGCCGTCCTATTTCCACCTTATCGCTCTTGCTTCCACTGTGGAAAGGGATGAACCAAATCTATTTCATTGAGGTTTGATGCTTTCTCTTATAGATATGTGTTTACGTTGCAAAAACATCAATTTTTTGTACGGGTGGTTCAATAATATTTTGAAATAATATTCTGATTGGAGGTACATACAGTATCAAATATTGTGTTATTCATATAAATCAATTTTATTTCTGCTTTGGTCATTTTCATGTTAAAAAACAATATATATTGTAAGAAAATATAGGTCTTGTCTTGACTTATGACCAAAACAGGGGTGATCCTGGTAATCCAGTAACTGGAAATGGTGGGTCATAGAATTTGTTTTGGACTAGGCCTAGGGCTGGCCCACCTTCGGGCACAGCCCAGTCCAGCTCCGCGTCGAAGAAGGCCCAACACAAAGGCTCAATCCATGGTAGCCTTCGGAGAGCATGTTCCCCACGTGTTCCTCACCCGAGGACACGTGCTGATCCCTCTCACCTCGCGAAAACGTTATGCCCTCCGTAACGGGAAAGTCTTCCACTCCAGGGAATGCGGGGCAGTTAACCCAGGATGATGAGCACGAGCTGCTCATCCTTACTTTCATGTAGAAATCTTGACAATCATCCATTATCTATAAATACCTTCCTTGAAGGAGGGTCAAGTATTCAATTCACTTCTTAACTTTTATACTTGCCTTCTTTCACTCTAAAATGAATTTAGCATCAGAGTGCCTTGCAGGTACACCCCATCCATTTTCCTCACCTGACTTTGGAGACCACAGCGTGTTGCTGGCCAACGATTCACTTCTGATCACCAGTAAGACCAGCGTCGCCGTCTGTGGGAACCTTTATTCCCCCATATTTCTTTCCTTGAAACCAAAGATCAAAGCAAATTTCTCAAAACCTATCAATCATGGTCGTTCAACACAACAACAATAGTCACAAAACCGCCTTCACCCTCTCCATGACGCCGTCAACGACAACGGTATACTGATTTTGGAGGACATCACTTCAACAAAGAGAGACAGACAAACTGCTTCCCTATTTTCCAATGAAGCGACCGACAGTGATGTCCAGTATGTTGAAACCAGTAAAACCTAGAAGGCTCTGGAGACGTTCTGTAACACCCCACTCTAAACTATCACGGAAAAATAAGATAAACAACAAAAACAATTCAGAGTGCAGCAAATAAAATTTCATGACGACCGTCATGGATGTCACAACCGTCACGGTCATGACGAGCGTCAGGGAGTGGTGACGACCGTCACACTCCCAAAATCTGGGACGCATCAGAGGTGTCACATTTCAACACTTAACCAAAACACATACACCTGCAACAGATCATTTACTAACATACGTAGCACAAAATTCGGATGAACAAACAACAATAATTTGTTTAACATCTTAATCATAAAACGACAGGTTATAATACACTTCCAACGATTCGTAATAATTAAATTCCATTAAAATTCAGCAAGTAATTATCTTGCATCAACTCACTAAAACAACTATGCATCCAAGCAACATTTGGCATTATCATAAACAACCAATCCATTTGCCATAGTACTTAATAAAATTCGGCAACAAGGAATTCAATTAAAACAATAACATTAATCGTTCATCCCCCCAAGAGTGCTACGTATCAGAGCGACCAACAATTTTAAACGAAAAGCTACACTTTATTCCGGATTACCTGCAAATTACCACCAACGGAGGTAACATACAACGTAAAGGGTGAGATATCAACAATATAACATAAGGCATGATAAAAGTCATGTCAGAATATTATCACAGCATTATAATTCCAGCAGTTCGCATAAATATTAGTAATAATAAACTACAACAACTCTTTATTCATAACCACAATAATTATCATCATATCTCAGCGACTCATCAAAACAACTCAACAACGCAACTCAACAATGCGACTCAACTGTGCATATGCATGTGGTACCATTTGGGAGACAACACTCCACAACCATTCGGGAGACAACTCTCCACAACCATTCGGGAGACAACTCTCCACAATAATTCGAGAGACAACACTCCACAATAATTCGGGAGACAACTCTCCACAATAATTCGGGAGACAACTCTCCACAATAATTCGGGAGACAACAGTCCACAATAATTTTATTTTGTCATTAAAGACACAACCTTCTCCAATCCAGGCCAAATGATATGCTATGAGATGCAACTATTATGGACTATAACCCAACAACAACAACTGTGCAACAACCGTGCAACAAGGCATCAAGCCTACAACCAATTATCCATAACAGAACATCACATTTCGCATATATTATGGACTCACCATTTCAACCTGTTCATATCAGAGAACTACCAACAATATCGTTCCTACGAATAAGACTCTAACACATTTTCGCAGAGAAGAATTAAAAACAACTTCGTCTCTATAATTGAGAACTCAACAGCATTTTCATGTCAGAGAACAACTGATAACATCATTACTACAAATAAGAACTCAACACAATTTCATATACATTCATACGGGTAATATAACTATACCTTATCCACATAATCCAAGGAGAATATTATAATAACATTTTCTCAACAGTGACATAACAACTTCATATGCATCAAGTATTCATGATTTCAATCTGTTCATGTAGGGGAACAATAACAACATACTTTCGATAATTAAGAATTCAGCACATTATCGTAAGAACGACATTACAACTTTTACTCACTAAATTAATTATAGTTTCTGAAAAGGTTCGTTAACAAAGGGGCAACTAATCTTGCCTCATTAAGGGCAACCATACAACATCGTACAACACTGACGATATAACACATTCATTCCTACACAGAAAAACCTCATCCCTAACATTTATCGAGTCACGGGAACTATATCTATGATTCGATTCCCTACCTGAAGTCGATCATAAACACTAATTCAGGCGTAGACAAACATTAACCCTTAATATTTCTCCACCTACGGGAACATTACTACGGTAACGTTCCTACGGGAATATTACTACGGGAATATTACTACGGGAACATTACTACGTACGGGAACACTTCCACGGAAATATTACTACGGGAATATTACTACGGGAACATTTCCACGGGAATATTAATCCTTAATATTTCTTCAACTTACGGAAACATTACTCTTTAATATTTATCGACCTATAGGAACATTAATCCTTAATATTTATCGACCTACAGGAATATTAATCCTTAATATTTATCGATCTATAGGAACATTAATCTTATGATTCCATACCCTTCATGAAATCCATCATACCCACAGTTATAGAATTGAACCCCACCCTTACCTTTGGATTGAGGACAACTCTAAACTTCCGGTTCCGGTTTGCTCTCTCGGTGACTCTTCTGCAACAACCTTCAATTCTCTCCAGCGGTTAATTCTTCTATTCTTCCTTTCTCCACAGCCACGTCCTTTTTCCTCTTTTCTCAGCCTTTTTCCTCCAATTTGGTTTTCTGAGCCGTTTATCGTTCTTTTGCTCTTTCTCCCACAACTTCTCTAATAACTCCCTAATTCCCTTTATTCTCTCTACTAATAATAATAATAAGAAGAAGAAGAAGAATAATAATAGTAATAATAATAATAATAATAATAATAATAATATAATATTACTACTAGTTATTAAATTATCATCATTATTACTTATATTATATTATTATCAAACTCAATGATTTATTAAATGGTTTCCTATACTTCAAGGACACCCACCAACAATTTGTAAATAATTTAATTAAAATGAACGGGCGTTACAACTCTCCCCTACTTAAAAGAATTTCGTCCTCGAAATTACCTCAATCAAACAGCTCCCAACCAGACCATTTTCACCATAGCAATCTCTTCACCTCGAAGTTGCTTCTCGTTCATCCACTTGAACTAGCAACGCCTCAACAGTCAAATTACCTTTCACTTGTACACCATCCATCCGAATCAATGTACTTCTTCAACTTAGGCACATACCACATCATGTAAATTCCCACGAGTGACAGCGGTAAAACAGTCTAACCTGCTATTTTTCCCACGCTTCTGCTGCGCCACTCTGGTACAGATCACAAAACACAGTGTGCTTCTGAGACCTCAAGCTTGACCAACACCAGTTACTATCGTAACTCTCAAAACACGTCTTTCTTGGATCCTTTGGATTTTTTTTCAATCGTCTCTTGCACAATCTCAGCTAGCTTCAACATAGAATGATTAATCTCACTTGTTAGGAAAAGAGCCAAATTAGTCATTCTATCCAAAATCACCCAAGTGAAATCATATCCCTCAAATTCCCCGGAAAACCCAACACAAAATCCATGGGAATACTATCCGATCTCCACTATGGAATATTCAACGGTTGCATCGGACCCAACGGTCTCTGACGTTTATTCTTTGACTTCTAACAAGTCTAATCAGCACATACAAACTCAACCACTTATCTCTTCAACTATGGCCCTCAAAATAATTTCCTCAAATCCGGTTACATCCTCATAGCACCGAGATGGATACTCCATCTACCTCAATACTCTTATTCCACTTAATAATATCTAGAATGCAAACTCTATCACGACATCTCATGATACTATTTCCATTAATCTGAAAGTCATCCCTTCGACTTTAGTTCCTCAGATTCGACCAATCTACCGACTCAAACCAGAGTTCTGACCTTATCGAATCCCGTCAAGAATATCACTAGTAAGGTCCAACATACTAAGCTTAACTCCATAAGAAGTCTCTTCACAAACCAACTCATACCACAAAATTGCTCAATCAGTCCTAACTCTTTTCACCACCATCATCGGCATATGCAAGGATTTCCAAGTCAATGCATAAGCTACCACGTTTTGATTTCCCCGAATGGTAATTCAATCCGAAACCATAATCCATTCCGGAGTCATTTATTTTCTGCCTCATATTCAACTCTTCCAACTCAAGCAAATACCTTAAGCTCTTGAGATCACCAAACATTTCAAATCTCAAATTAACCAATTTAAGCCTCCAACTCCGGCACAAACACAACAGCAACCAACTCTAAATCACTTATCAGATGATTCCTCTTATGTACTTCAAGTTCCCTTAAAGCATAACCAAAACTCACTGAAGTTTCACTTAGCATATCTCCCAATCATATCAATAAGGCATCACAAAATACAACAAATGGTCTTGTCGGGTTCGGAAAAAATCAACACATGATACGTTTCCAATTTTCTGCTATAATTGAACCAGGTACAGGCCTCGAAACAATTTTTCCTAGAAAGAGTATCTTGTTAGCTTTCCAACGCTTCAAACGGGGACTAAAACTGACTTACGGATCAAGAGATATGAATTTTCGAAGTTTCTCCAAAACAAAATTTTTCTGCATAAAGGCTGCTACGGGTTTGAGCATCTTCCCCCGAAAATCTGACCGATTCAATTATTTTCTTCGAAACAAACACATACTCATCCATACCAAACATATATTAGTGATTTAGAACCATCAAACGTGAAATCTACGACTTTCAATTTCAATCCGAATCTTAAACCCTCAAATCTCCAAAAACGCAAGAACTTACAAAAATCAATCGAATTCGATAAAACAAGCATACTCGATCACGGTCTAACATTATCCGACACAACGGTGTAATCTATTCCAACTTTCGTCCGTAAAAACATTGATTCCGTAAAAAGTTGCGATCTCAGGATTCGACGTACGACAACAATTTCACACTTAGAAGGTCATTCGACACATCTTCAACTCTTGGAATATTTAAAGGTCTAATTATACCAATATTGCATTCCACATCTTACTTTATTTACTAATTATCCGGAGTCACTATCCACCTTTTATATACTCAACCTCACACTCTGTTGCTTTAGCACACACACTAGACACAAGTCTCAACGCTACTTAATCAGTTTAATTCCTTGACCATCCAAACAGACATGAAATATGGAGCTCTCACTCTCAGACTAGTTGCCGTAACTAAGTCGGTCACAACTCCACTTCATGTCCTGGTTGTATATCACTATCTTGTCAGGATAACTTCCAGCCAACCACAATTAATCGACAAATCGCCAACTTCTCACTTTCATTATAACTAAAAAATTCCCATCAAAATTAAACACCTCAGCACCCTCCTACACCGACTCGTCAAAACAATTCTTAAGCACTTAGCTTAACTCAAGATAATTCTCTGCTCACGCCATCTAAGCTTGCAAGACACGTCTATCCCGTCCAATATGACTTCGTCCCCAAACTATAAGAGCGTTCAATCACACACCAAGCTACAACTCCACACTTGCAGCGTCCTGGAGAAGCACAAGCTTCTCCCCCACTTGAATCATTCTCACTCCTGCAGACAAAGGTTCTACAACAAAACATGTACCGACAGTGTTTTCACACCCATGTCGCATACCAAGGAATACATAACATTAGACAACTTGGTCGTACGGACCGACCTGCTCTGATACCACTTGTAACACCCCACTCTAAACTATCACGGAAAAATAAGATAAACAACAGAAACAATTCAGAGTGCAGCAAATAAAATTTCATGACGACCGTCATGGATGTCACAACTGTCACGGTCATGACGAGCGTCAGGGAGTGGTGATGACTGTCACACTCCCAAAATCTGGGACGCATCAGAGGTGTCACATTTCAACACTTAACCAAAACACATACACCTGCAACAAATTATTTACTAACATACGTAGCACACAATTCGGATGAACAAACAACGATAATTTGTTTAACATCTTAATCATAAAACGACAGGTTATAATACACTTCCAACGATTCGTAATAATTAAATTCCATTAAAATTCAGCAAGTAATTATCTTGCATCAACTCACTAAAACAACTATGCATCCAAGCAACATTTGGCATTATCATAAACAACCAATCCATTTGCCATAGTACTTAATAAAATTCGGCAACAAGGAATTCAATTAAAACAATAACATTAATCGTTCATCCCCCCAAGAGTGCTACGTATTAGAGCGACCAACAATCTTAAACGAAAAGCTACACTTTATTCCGGATTACCTGCAAATTACCACCAACGGAGGTAACATACAACGTAAAGGGTGAGATATCAACAATATAATATAAGGCATGATAAAAGTCATGTCAGAATATTATCACAGTATTATAATTCCAGCAGTTCGCATAAATATTAGTAATAATAAACTACAACAACTCTTTATTCATAACCACAATAATTATCATCATATCTCAGCGACTCATCAAAATAACTCAACAACGCAACTCAACAATGCGACTCAACAATGCAACTCAACTGTGCATATGCATGTGGTACCATTCGGGAGACAACTCTCCATAACCATTCGGGAGACAACTCTCCACAATAATTCGAGAGACAACACTCCACAATAATTCGGGAGACAACACTCCACAATAATTCAGGAGATAACACTCCACAATAATTCGGGAGACAACTCTCCACAATAATTCGGGAGACAACACTCCACAATAATTTTATTTTGTCATTAAAGACACAACTGTCGCCAATCCAGGCCAAATGATATGCTATGAGATGCAACTATTATGGACTATAACCCAACAACAACAACTGTGCAACAACCGTGCAACAAGGTATCAAGCCTACAACCAATTATCCATAACAGAACATCACATTTCGCATATATTATGGACTCACCATTTCAACCTGTTCATATCAGAGAACTACCAACAGTATCGTTCCTACGAATAAGACTCTAACACATTTTCGCAGAGAACAATTAAAAACAACCTCGTCTCTATAATTGAGAACTCAACAGCATTTTCATGTCAGAGAACAACTGACAACATCATTACTACAAATAAGAACTCAACACAATTTCATATACCTTCATACGGGTAATATAACTACAACTTATCCACATAATTCAAGGAGAATATTATAATAACATTTTCTCAACAGTGACATAATAACTTCATATGCATCAAGTATTCATCATTTCAATCTGTTCATGTAGGGGAACAATAACAACATACTTTCGACAATTAAGAATTCAGCACATTATCGTAAGAACGACATTACAACTTTTACTCACTAAATTAGTTATAGTTCCTGAAAAGGTTCGTTAACTACGGGGCAACTAATCTTGTCTCATTAAGGGAAACCATACAGCATCGTACAATACTGACGATATAACACATTCATTCCTACACAACTTCTCTAATAACTCCCACAACTTCTCTAATAACTCCCTAATTCCCTTTATTCTCCCTACTACTACTACTACTACTACTACTACTACTACTACTACTACTACTACTACTACTACTACTACTACTACTACTACTACTACTACTACTACTACTACTACTACTACTACTACTACTACTACTACTACTACTACTACTACTACTACTACTACTACTACTACTACTACTACTACTACTACTACTACTAATAATAATAATAATAATAATAATAATAATAATAATAATAATAATAATAATAATAATAATAATAATAATAATAATAATAATAATAATAATATAATATTACTACTAGTTATTAAATTATCATCATTATTACTTATATTATATTATTATCAAACTCAATGATTTATTAAATGGTTTCCTATACTTCAAGGACACCCACCAACAATTCGTAAATAATTTAATTAAAATGAACGGGCGTTACACGTTCCAACCAATCCCGGTGCTGGCCAACGTCGTCCCGACCATGGGAACCCTGGTGCGGCCCTCAACCAGACCAACACCCTGATCTATCAGCAGAATGAGAGGATCGGAGCGTTGGAAAGAAACCGCCGTCCACGCTCTCCCCCGCGGAGACACCAACGGTACGAATCTCACAGCCCGTCGCCACAATGACAGGGCCGTCGATCACAGCTGGAGAGGTCGCAGCCCCAAAAGCGCAATCGCACTCCTCCCCGTGAGGACTGCCTCTCCCTGGTTTCCAAGAAGAACAAGGTCGGTGGATGACCAGACAATTGTTGGTCACCCCCGTGGAAACTTAAAAGTCGGCCAAAAAACTCGTTATTGCAACGTGATGATAGTCCCCGGCGGGAAAAGTACGACTACTCCTCGTCGCGCTCACCGCTCAAGAGCGACGAAGATGATCCCCGCGGTCCACTATCTCGAGCGATCATAGACGTTCCACTTCCCGTCGGGCTGGAGAAACCCCTGAACCTGGGAACATATGATAGAACGACAGATTCCGACGAGCACCTCGAGAACATTAATGCATTGCTCGACTACTGCGGCATCAGAGGCGCCATCAAGTACGAGATATTTCCCACGACCCTGAGAAAAGGGGCCATGACATGGTACAAAAGCCTCGCTGAAGAGTCCATCACCTTATGGAAGGATCTGGGAAGGCAGTTCTCGAGGCACTTCACTACCTCCCGTCACCATCCAAAGTCTGAGGCGATGCTCGAGGCGATCATACAGGGGAAGGATGAGTCCCTCCGTATTTTTTCTGGATTGTTTGATTTTGATGTCTTTCATTTGGTTTTGATTTTATATGCTTTGTCTGGTTTAATTATAGGTAAATGGTTAGCAACTAAGAACGATTGAGGCATGGTAGAGTGTTCCAGCATGCATCTGTTTGTATGGAGAGGACCCGACCCTCGCGACCACTGGTTGGTATCAGTTTATTTAATTTGTAAGCTTCCATTTCTAGAGTTCAAGTGTCTCCAATTTCGTCTTCCTAGAGGCAAGCGTTAGCTCCTGCTTCCCCAAAGGTCCCACCAGTCCAGGTTGATGCACCTATTGTCGATGTTGTCGTTCCTTATGTCTTTTTTTTTAGGAATTTTGAGGAGGCCCCAATGACACTTCATTATTGCCTCTGTATGCAAACCATATTGCTAGACATGTGTGAGATGAAAAGGTAAAATTTATTTGTATTTATTCTTTGAAACACGTGTTATAATATTAGAACTTTTTGACAATGATGTACTTTTTTTGCAGTATCATGATACTTTAAAATACATTAATCGTGATAGGAAGATTGCAAGGTTGCAGTAGCTTGAGTAGCAATGATTTCATGATATCGTGTAGCTATCCTCGCGCTATGATCCGCAAAGATGTTGACGCGTTGTATGATGATTTATATAATCATCTAGTACCATAGGAAGCACGAAGTGTGTCAGCTACTCAACCATGGAGTAGTGCACTCGGCTACATCTAATGGTATTTCAGAGTGTCGCATGCTTACATGACACCATATGCTCACAGAGTATTTACCTAGGTCAACTCATCAGGAGATATTAGGAATAGGTTAGGGTAGATCATGTCGTTGATGAGACATGCATTTTGTCATATAAGGCAATTATAGATGTCATTCTATCTGAACACATTCATAGAGAAGAAATAAAGGGTTAGATACACCAATATCATTTAATAATATTTGTATTATGGATTCAAGATAGTATCATAGTTTGTAATTTGTCATTTTGATAGTAATATGGATTCTTGATTGATTCTAATATATGTCATTTTAATTTTAATATATCAATGTATGGTTTAATTGATGATAAAATTATTATTATTATAATACATTTATTATAAATGGACTATATACAAAAATTCTTTAAAAATATCAAATTTTATAGGTGATTACACAAGTATATTTATATAAATTTTACAAACAAACATCTCCGTATTAATTTATGGCAAAAAGAATTTATATATGAAATACATAAGGAAGTATACTTCTAAATTTTTGAAGAGCAATTTAAAAAAAAATTTAAATTCTATAGGGTTGGAAAAGCAGTCTCAAGTTAATTCCTCAACATTTTGGTCTATAAGAACACATTAAGCAACTGAACCTATCCATTTAGTTTGGTATACTGCATATTTTGACTCATGACTTGGTTCATTAATTTAATGTCATAGTTTACAATAAATAGCAGAATACAAATATATCGTCCATGTGTGATAAAAACACAAGTAATTTGCCCAGCAAAAGTGATCTCTTAACAACCTTAATAGTTAATATGATTTTGACAACATCTTTTAATATGTTAATAAATCTAACGTTATCAAATCATATAAGTAAAATACATAAATGCCTTAAAAAAGACAAACAAAATGGTCTTTTTATAATTAGAAATAAATAAATAAATAATAACCAAACAGAAACTGCACTTATACAAAAAATCATGATAAAAATATCATATTAATTTTATTTGTTTCTTGATTTAATACAAATATTTAAAAACAAATATGTCAATCAAAATGAAATATTATTTCGTAACTAAAACTAAACATAAGAGTCGTGGCCTAATTAAGGTATAAATAAAATTTGTTACTATTCCTTTCCAGAAAAAGTCAGCTAAAATTTGCCAAAGTCTCGCTTTACCAAGAGAAAAAATTAAGAAAGAAGAAAGTTAGTCCAAATGAACTAATAAAAAATTAAATTAGAAGATTATTATATAAATAAATTAATATATTGATGTGAAGAAAATAATAATCAAGTCTTTGGGCACTGCCAAATGAGGTCAAAGTCTTGGTGAATGTTGGGTTGGATGATAGCCAGCGTCGTCTTCGTTACCACCACCACCACCAGTTTAGGGCTCTCTAACTGTGCTTTTTAAAAGCTCCAATGTGTAACTTCTGGTCCCCTGTGATTTTGTTTTAGTGTTTTATAACATACACTTATTCATTTATTATCTTGTTGCGGGATGATCGTCGAGGCTTCCTATCTGCAGCAGCACTAAGCAGCGAATCCCGTCTATGTGTTGCACAAGCTGTGTATTCTTGCAAAGGTGGAAGGTTTGCTTGTTCTTCATCTTTAGATACTTGTCCCCGAATAATCTGTCAAACCATGAACAAATATGAACAAATGCTAATTATTTAAATGATACCTCAGAATACTATATAACAAACTGGAAATTCAATTTTTTATTCTTCTGACCTTTGATGCCCAGGATCGTTCCGCTTGCAGACAAATATCTCTAATATCTCTTCCAGCCATGCTGAAACAATAGCAACCAATTAGCAAGAAGAGAAAAAATCGTGCGAAACAATTTAAATAACTGTAACTTGAGCGCATCATTATTTAGAAAAAATGGCTAAGGTCTGGTTACTAATATTCAATATCAACATTAAGAATGTGCATTGGTTGGTAAAAGTTAAGAAGATGAACACATCTTCCCACATCTATCAATAATTAGTCGACTTACTCCTCTGTAGCTCGTGCAAGTTCATCGAGTTCGGTTTTCGACAGGTGCTTTGCATATTTGGATGCTATTTCCTGACGATTATGATGATCAGGTAAACCAAAAGCGATCATAGTATCAAACCGACTACAAGATGAAAAAACAGCTAGGTTAATATGCTTGGTTCCTGCATGAACAATTCTGTAATCTTTGAAGCTAGAGAGAAATTTGTCTTGAACTTACCTAATTAATGCAGGATCAAGGTCTTCCTTTCTATTTGTGGCAGCAATGACAACCACTTTCTTATCCTGCTCAAAGCCATCTATCTGCAAAATTTGTTCCATCTTCGGTCAAATTCCCTAAACTGGTAAACTTTTTCTTACCAGTTATCAAACTAATCACTGTATTACGAAAATAAAGCTACGGCTTCCTTGGATCTAGTAAAAGAAACATACCAACATCATTGTACTTGTACATTAATCCAAACAACAAATATCAAGACTTCACACTGGATGTAGTTGGTTACTAAATTAATCAACACTACTGAACTGAGCTCTCTATCAAAAACCAAATTATTTCATAAACCAATACAAAATAAGCTGGATGATTGCTTATAATACTAAAATTTACAAGTTGAAATCAAGTTCAGCAACTTCCACTTTTAAGATATTGAAAATGTCATTATGCATCATAAAGCAGTAAGCAATAATATTAACCTGCCGTAATAATACTGACAATAATCTACGCGTAGCTTCATGCATTTCGCCATCACGAGCAGCAGCAAAAGAATCAATCTGTAAGTCAAGAAAAAAACAAACAACACATAGGGAAATCAAAATGGGGAATCAATAAGATGCACATAGCAACTCCACAACAACATTTATCACTTGATTACCTCATCCAAAAATATAATAGCGCCATTGGGAAGACTGTTTGCTAGTGAGAACACTTTCCCTAGGAGGCGTTCACTTTTACCATAGAATTCAGACATTACTACCTCAAGTGGAACATAAAGCAAAGGGACGCCCTGCCAAGTCAAATTGAACGACAATTTGAGTTCGCTATACATGATTCATTCCACATAAATTATATTATATAGTAGAAGACATACTAGGAACGCTATGGAACAAAACTCAGATAAAATACAACCCCCTAAACTAAAATTGAATGAACAGTTTCCCCCGTGAAAAATAAAAGGTCCTACTTCCTCATAAGTGACCACTGAACAACCAAAGTAGTAACATGCAACTTCAACATGTCCCATGTCCCTTTACAAAAAAAGGTTTCCAGGACAGCTTTAATTTATTTTATATTTTTTTTCTCCTATGTTAAGAGCAAGGAAGGATATTCAGGAACCAGTGAACAATAAAGCTTACCGCTTGATTAGCAATAACACGGGCACAAGAGGTTTTCCCTGTACCTGAAACCATAAAATATGCCACTCAAACACTATTATTACATTAGAAGAATGAAAATTAAATGTTGTTCTATTATCATAGTATATCAAACATATAAAAAAAGCGATAGCGACAAACCTGGTGGACCTTCAAACAGCACAGCTCGAGGCCTGTTAGACTCAAACTTATGCCGAGTCCCACGAGCAATATCATCATATACTTCAGGACTGTGCAAAGCCAATAGTATTGTATCTTCTATTACCCTATAAAATGTTCAATTGAATATTAGGTAAACCAAAGTACTTTACGCATATTGTAAAGTGAATCCCATAGCTGGAAATATGTGTCAACAGAAATGAAGAATAGGATGTGGGAGATGAAAACAAATGTCTGGGGTAAATGGTCCAAACCCAACTCACTAAGGAGGTTGAGTACAGAGGGAAAAGTAGCTATCTTGCAGGTTGTGAATTATTTTACAATTTCAGTTAGTTGTCGCCTTGTTGGCAAAAGAGTATTGCGTGCGAAGTGGGTTGTTAGCTGTGAGGAATCCCTGTAGAAACTTGAAGCTGGTCGTGTTGACAATAAGAAGATTTTTGCAGGGAGATGGCCACATGGCCATAGGGGGTCTATGTCTAAGAAGTTTTTTTTCATCCTAGTAGAACTTACATGATGCCAATGGTTGCATGTCAAGTCAACGCTAGTAGAGTTGGAGACTTGAGACAGTTAGACCCCAATGGAACTTTATTTTTAACAACTACAATCTATTCAAGTTGAGGACAATTTGAATATTGAAAGGGGGTATTGACAGGTACCGCCCTATGTTCGTTAGAAGGTAAGATCAATAATTATAGTGTGTGATGATAGGCTATAAGAAAGAGGAAAGTAAGTCGGGTGATGGTAAACTTTGCTTTTGGAAAGGAAACCAAAGTGAGAGTGAACCAGTCTCTCAAATACCTGAAATTTAGTAGTAGTTTTTTTATCAATGAACATTATTTTCTTTTGTATTTAGAACCAATTCCTACCAGGTCCACTTGTATCTCAGGTATCAAATGACAACTGAAAATCTAACAACATATGTTGTCTAAATGCAAAACAACACCGAGACAAATAGAAAATAAACAGGCTTTCCAAATTTACATAGATTCACATACCGTTTTTGATGCTCGTACCCGGCGATATTGTCCCATGAAACTTCGTTGTTTGATGTACCTATGGGTTCATTGAGTCCATATGTTCTTACTCCCATGGCCTCAAGACTAGAAATAGCTTTATCTACAGATGGTGCCTGTTCGGTCTCTTCCCATGGCTTTCTTTCCACGGGATTTCTTTCTACCAACTTGTTACCAGCTAATTGTAAAACAGATATGAAAGCATCAAGCTCTTCGGGACTCAAGTTCCCTTGCTTCATAAATTCAATTTCCTGCGATGACGGCCGAATATAACTTTTTAATGGATGATTACCACTTTGTTTAATGCAAAGATGCATAACACTGGAACATCAAATTAAGAAAAAATGTGAAACTGAAGGCTTACAATTTTATCTGAGCCAATGAGAGAATGAAATATAAGTATACATAGATCTCTATCATGTGTATTTGTATCTGTTGAAGACAGCTCATTCTGTTGAATATGCTTTTGCTTTGATGGATGAGTAAGGGTAAGTTGCCAAGCAACTGTGCTGTGGATAGACCACAAGAAACATTGATAATTTTAAGTAATGAAGGTATTATAAGCCATAAATAGGTGCAGTATTGCCAATGTCACAGAAACTGAAAATCAAGTACCTGTCCCATGCACGCAAAATCATATCTGAACCACCGCCGTGGCCTTCAGATTTCAGTCCAAGATGTGCAGTAAGGTTTGCAATAAGTTGTGAAATTTCACAACCAGGAGGAACTTGAAACTTTATACTGACCTAAAATTATAACTCTCCCATCAGAAATAGTTTGACTACTATTGCAGTAAAATAACATCACATTAACAAACTAGCAGACAGTAATTGAAAATTAAGTCTTCTGATTTTTAAGAAAAAAGGTTGAAACTGAATCATGTCATCCATGAAATTAAAAACTACTCCCTCCGTCTCACAGTAGGTGTTCTCTTTAAGATTTTCACATTTTTTAAGATAATGATTAATTGTTTTGATTTCAATGATAAAACGAATGACATTTACTAAAATAACCTTATAAATAATAGGTAGTGGAGCAGTTACATGATTTATTTTAAAATATAATAAATAAGGGTAAATTAGTGGAAAGAAATAATAAATATTACATTAGTATTCTAAAGGGACAAATAATTTGAGACAAATAAAAATAGGAAAGAAGACATCTATTTAGGTTGTTAGGGAAAGAAGACAAATAATAAATATTACATTAGTATTCTAAAGGGAGTAATATATGAAGAAAATAATTTAGGTTGTTTAAAATAGTATTTGATATCATCTCTACTAAAAGTTCAGAGTGACAAACAAACTTGTATTTAACTTGGTCATTCTATCAAAGCCATTCAAACTAATTGGGGGGTTGAGTTTAGGCCCTTTACTAAGTTTTCAAATGAGCTAGGTATTATCCATAGGCTTATTTGTCCTCACACCCATCATCAAAATGGGGTTGTTGAGAGAAAAGATAGGCATATAGTTGAGCTTGGTCTCACTCTCCTTAGTCATGCATCCCTACCTCTCACCTATTGGGATTATGCCTTTTTAACTGTTGCATATCTCATTAATAGACTGCCATCTACCTCAATCAATTTTCAGGTTCCTTATTCTATTTTGTTCAAACAAAAAACCTGACTAAATTTCTAAAAGTTTTTCGTTGTGTGTGTTTTCCTCTATAGAGATCTTATAATGCTCATAAGTTGGATATCATATCTCAAGAGTGTTTCTTTCTATAGCACATACCTTCACACAAAGGCTATAGGTGCTTGTCATCTAGTGGAAGGCTATATATCTCAAAGGTGTCTTTAATGAGTCAAGGTTTCCTTACAATGACGCATATTTCTCCAATGGTCACATAGTCTATCTACTTGTGTATGTAGATGACATTATACTTACAGGGAGCTCAGCTTCACTCCTTCAAAACATCATCACCAAGCTCAACATGGCTTTCTTTCTCAAGCATCTAGTTATTGAAGTTAAACAAACCCCTCATGGTTCATTGCTCTTAACTCAAACCAAGTATATTAGAGACTTGCTGCAAAAGACCAACATGCTTGAATCATGTTCTGTCTCCACACCTATGTAGTCCACATGCAAAATTACCAAGAATGGCTCAGCAGCTCTTCCTGATCCCTATATGTACATTTCTGTTGTGGGTGGGTGCCATGCAAAATGCCACCATAACTAGACCTAGATCTCCTACGCTGTGAATAAGGTGTGTCAATTTATGTCACATCCTCTTAGGCGCATTGGTTGCTGTCAAGAGAATTCTTGGATACCTTAAAGGCACTCTTGGTAATGGTTTGCATCTTTCTCCTAACTCAACCCACAAAACTCCTTCTCTCAGAGTTTTCTATGATGATGATTGGGCTTTTGATCATGATGACAGGAGAAGAACCTAAGGAGCAGCTATACACTTTGATCCTAATCTTATATCTAGGTGGTCCAAGAAGCAACCAGTTGTTGCTAAATATAGCACAGAGGCAGAGTATAGAAGTCTAGCTCAGGCTACAACAGACTCGCTATGGGTTCAAATTTTGTGCCTTTTGAAGCCCCATGATCCTATGTGACAATCAGTCAGCAATTCTCTATGCTCACAATCCCATCAGGCATTCAAGGACCGAGCGCATGGAGATTGACTTTTTTTTATAAGAGAAGTCTTGGCCAAGCAACTTCAAGTGGTGCACATATCTTACCCTAATCAGTGGGCAGATGCACTCACCAAGCCCTTTATCTTCTTACAAGTTCCTTGAACTCAAGCACAAACTCATAGTTGCAAGATCCCCTAGATTTGTGGGGCATTAGATATATGCTATCTAGATCCTTTTAGGAATTCCAATTATACCTAACTGATAACAACTGTTCAAGTAAGCGTAACCAACACCTGTCAGCATGTAACAGAAACCTGCTATAGCAGGCAAATTATTTGCATTTTTCTCTCTCTCTTTAACTAACTTTCATGGAAAATCAGTTCACAGAAAATGATTACTCTCTCTACACTTTCTATTACATGGATTTTATATTGAAAAAACAACTATTAATATTTTTACAATGAGTGCTTAACTTGTACCTTATGTCAAGTTACCATTTTCCATTAATTATGCATTCTAAGATAATTAAGCAAATCATATAATAACAAAAAGCAATAACCTTCTGGCCTTTAACCGCTACATTGAAGCGAGGACAAGAACCTTGTCGAATTCCCCTAGTAGTAAGCAAGTCCTGAATTCTCTGGCGTTCTTTCTTAGCAATTTCGTGCACATCTTCATTAGCTTTATCCGCATACGCAGTTTCCACCATTCCAATCCCAAACAAACCAGCCAAAACAGCAGGAAGCATCCGTCCCGACTCTCCACACAAAACTCTCGAATTCGAAACACCAGAGAAGCTGGATCGTGCATATGCAGATTCTACTTCTACACCAAAAAAACATCAATAACAATAATGAAAATAAACAATAGAAAACTGAAATTCGGTAAAACGAATATTGAAGACAGAAAAGTACTTGGAGAGGGGGAAGAGTGTAGGCGGTGTGAGAATTGAGAATTTAGGGTTTGGGAAGAAGGAAGTGAACGGAAGCGCGAACGCAAGGCTCGAGATGATCGAAGTAAAAGCTCCATTTGAGAGCGGTGAAACGACGACACGTGGTGGTGTGAGGATACACAGTCGAGAAGAAGAAAAGAAAATCGATGATGATTGAGACGGTGAGAATCGGATTCAGTGTAACGAAACAGTTTTCCTGCTTAGCAAGGCAACGAGCGTTGTTGAATGCTTACGCTACATGATAAACCCATGGTGGGTTTTTGTCGGCTAAAAATACGTAACAACTCGGGGAAAACTGTAATTGATAATACCCTCGATTTGAGCTCATTGAAATATCCCCTAATATTTGAGAACTATGCTACATCTGTCCATAAACATAAATCCTTTGAATACTTTTCTTGTAGTTTTTCTATTAAAAAAAATTAAATTATCAACCTTTTTAATTATTTGTAATCAACAATACTATTTTTTTTTTAACAATCAACAATACTATTTTTTCTGCCATTTATAATAAATATTGTATAAAAATATTAGTTTATGATATTTTTTAAATTGCTACAAATGGAAAAGAAAAAAAAAAACATACAAAACAAAATCCCACTAATATCAGTTATCATAAGAGTAATGATTTCAACAAGAGGTTATACAAAAGATTGGTACGTCGCGTCATTATCAACCTCGTGTTTTGCTAAATAGTCATTATCAACCTCGTGTTTTGCTAAATAGTCAGCACAAACATTCTCATATTTAAAAGTATAAAATATTTGAACTCATTATTCCCTAGAGAGAAAACTCTTTAATGTTGTGAATAATTGTGGCATAGTGATATCAAACATTAAATAGACTTTGAGATAAACTTGATAACAAAGTTGGAGTAAGAATAACACATCAGGTCTTTGATGCTAAGTTACCAGACCATGTGCAAACCATGATATAACGCCACAAAATGATGTTAGAATAACCAATATTACCTGCAAAATCATAAACTCAAACATTTATTAGCATTTCGAATCAATCCACCAAAACCCAAGACATCGGGATTATCGAGGCTATTGCCATCAACATTCAAATTATATTACTACCTTTATGTGCATTCTATGTGATTCTTCTTATTGGACAGAACATATTATGCTTGAGAAAATATTTAGCTAACAAATTAGCATAATTCAGTGTGATAAGTTTTAAAGTATAGGAATATATCACTTCATTCGCTAGATACAATTTGTTCCTAGCGTGCCACAACCACCAACAAGCAACCAAAAAAACAGAGTCAACATTGATGTCATGTTTAATCCAATCATATAAATTATTCTCTTTGAAAAATAATGAATCCAAGAAGTCAATAGATTTCTAAAAGCGAGTAGTAAATTCACATCCTCTCAAGCAGTGTAGAGTCGTCTCAACATCCAGATTGCATCTACGACAGAGATTCATCTAGAGCATACCACAATGAGACAATATTGATCTCGTAAGAAGGGACTTGTGTAAAGTCATCCAAAGGAAGAATTTCACTTTCTCAAGGGCAGAAATATGTCACACTCATTTCCAAGAGTTATTATCTATTGTATTCTAAACAAATTCAAGCATGTTGAGCCAATTATAACCATCACGAACAGTATAGATACCGTATAAATTTCCTTTCCAAGTTAACTGATCTGGTACCAGAGAATTCAAACAAATCGAAATCGCTTTCAGTCGGTCACAAACAACCGGAGGAATATTAGTATATAATAATTTGAAGTTTCAATTCTCATCCAAGTAAACATCATTCACTCGCATTTGCAAATCATGGATATTCGCATAGAGAATCTTCTCTGCTAGTTCCTTACCCCAGACCAATTGGAAAACCAAAAAGAGGAGTTTCAATCCTCCAACCTAAATTCAAATTCATCTTTAAGAGCAGAGAAAGCTTTCATAATTGCATTCTATGTAACTGATCCTGGTTTCTTTTTCATATTAAGGAACATTTCCTCACTAACGTACTTATGCTTTAAAACTTGGACCTATAAGAAATCACAATCCTGGTGGAAACCACAACCCATCTTACCCAACATAGAAGTATTGGTCTCTCATGCTTTCTAGATCCCAAGACCACCTAACTTTTTGGGCTTAGTGATTTTATCCAAGCCAATAAGATACACATCAGCGTTTGAATCACCTTTCCACAAAACATTGTTAGCCATCATATCAATAAATTCACAAGTTGGTTGAGGTAGCCAAGCCACTTGCATATGATAATTTGGGATTGAGTTCAAGACATACCTAACCATAGTCAAACGAACAATCTTATTTAATAATTTACATTGCCAAGATGTTAACCTTTGACCAATTTTTGCCTCTGGAAACTCAAAGTCCTTACATTGAATATGACCATGTAACATAGGGAAACCCAAGTACTTCACTAAAGTAAGAATTTTCTTGATATATGTGTTGGAGACAACTAAATCTATTTTAATCCTCTTAGTGCTAGCAGAGAAGAACGCCTTTGATTTAGCAACATTCACTTTAAGGTTGAAAAACATGGCAAAACAATTTAAAATATGAGAAATTATCACTACTTGAGAGTTAGAAACCTTCATAAAAAGAACATCATCAGCAAAAAATAAATATGATAGATGGGGTCCATTATTTGGTTTCCAATGGCCTTCATCAACTGCCCTAATGATTGTCCGTGACAAGAATTCCATGCAAATAACAAAGAGATACGGTGAAACGGGGTCACCTTGTCGTAATCCTCTAGTCATAAAAAAATTGGTAGTCGTTTCCCCAAATTCCAAGAAACCCATTTGGCTTCAGTCAAAATTTCAAGAAATCCCAAATAACATGATCATGAACTTTTTCAAGATCTATTTTAAACACCATTTCAACATTTTTTTATTTTTAGATTTTCGCATAGAATGAATTGCTTCTTGGAAGATAACGATGTTATCATTTGTCCTTTTACTAGGAAAAAACTAATTTAGAAGGGTCCAAATATCTAATTTAGATAAGGACGCAACTTTTTAACCATAATTTTCATAGTAAGCTTGTAAATGGTGTTCCTCAAGTTAATGGACCTTAATTTCTTAAAATTTAGGGGAAAATCTACCTTAAGAATTAATGCGATAAGAATATAAAAAAAGAGAGGAGTGAAAGATACTTGTCACAAAAGCATATGTTGTAAGTTGGACAACATCATCTCCAACTATATGCCAAAATTGTTTAAAGAAAACCTGTGAATCCATCAGGGCCAAAATCCTTAAAATGGTGCATTTGATTCAACCCATAAATATCTCATTCCCTAATCACATGTTGAATCAAAGAGTGTTAGGCTTCTTCACTAAGGATCAGAGTCATAGTTGAGTCATCCATATTAGTGGGGAGTATAGAAGATGTAGGGCGGAAAAAAAGAACCTTTAAAAGAAATTAAGTGCTTCTTCCCTTAAAATAGTATCATCATTGCACTAAACACCATTAGAAATATGATGGCCATGGGCTTTATTTCTCTTCCGTCTGATTATATGTTTCACCAAAAGACAAACTCAACTATATGTGGATTGTTGCCCCCATTATCTCTTGAACCATTGAATATAACTACATAACTATTACATGTAATAGTATGTTACTTATTTATTTTAACAAGTTTGATTAATATTCAAAAATAGTACCCCATGAAATATATTTATATACACGGCCCACTAAAAACACGGAAGTTTCAGGCATTATCATCCTCTACACTTTTTCAAACATTGGTTCATTTTTTTATCAATTAAACATTTGTTTCATTTAAGTTATATGATAATAATAAAATATCATTTTATAATAAAACTTAAAAAAGTTTAAAATAGAAAAAGTATTATCAATCTTTTCATAAAGTTTGTATTAATAAAATGTATCATATGTGTTATATTTATGTTCTCATTTTCTATTAAATATATTTGATAGGTAAAATTATTGTTTAGATAAGTTATTTTAAAATATCAAGTTAGTCATTAAGTATTTTTTTTTATAACGTTTTGATCCTTTTTTAAAAATCTCTATTATAACAAATTACAAACACATATACCATTTGAATTGCTTTTCGCGCTGATCACGAGTATGTAATTAGTTTTGCATTTGATTTTGTATTTTGGTCGGATCGTTAATTTTTCATTATGTATTTTGTCCATTTTTACCTGATTCTCATGAACCGTAACTTGTTTAATAAACTTGATTGCATATTCGTGATCAGCGCGAAAAACTAATTCAAATGGTATATGAGTTTGCAATTTATTGTAACAAAAATTTTAAAAAGAGACCAAAGCATTACAAAAAAGACTTAAAAGACTAATTTAATATTTTAAAATAACTTAAAGGACTAAAACAATAATTTTACATATTTGATATTATCAAAGAGTGTAATTGTTGAGAGTTTCTTCAACAATCAATATCATAAAAATATATATGAATTCTTGTCTTATATGAAATATCATATTTTTATATTTTAAAATATCAATACAGTATATATTTTTTAAAGATATTTTTAATCATTGAGTTTTACTTTACTTAAGTACTTCATTAATTATAATTAATAAAAAAGATTAATAAATTATATTAACTTTATCATTAAAACCAACTCAATTATTTTTCTTATTTTAAATTATGCACAATTCAAATATGATATTTAATTAATTTTTTAAAAAGAGAAAACATCTATTTATATTGCCTCCACTACTAGAAGTTTCTGGGTCTGTCCCTGGTTTCACCGCTTTTTGATAATGTCAAAGGAGAAAAAATATACTCTCAAAGGAATTATACTTCAACCTTTGTCTTTTTAACCTCTATTCTAAGTCACCTCACTGAGATATAATTTATCATCAATAACAAAAGGGAGAATGTGGATCTATATGCTTAAAAGGTATAATAAGTTTTGAAAATGATAAAGGTAATAAAACAAAACTATCATGAGCATCATCATGGAAGAAAAAGATTGAATTAAATAAATAAAAACTAGAAGATTTTAATGGTTAGTACGAGAGAAATATTTGCTAAGAACAAGATTAAAAGAATTAAAGATTATGCAAGCTCACATGTGATCATGTACTTTATCTTCTATTTTATCTAATTTGAATCATTAGTGTGTAAATAAGGAAGAGTGTCTCTTAAATTACTAAGGCAATGCACACAGTCACTTAAAATGATTTGTAAATCTTCATCCTTTTTCAAAACATTATTAAAAATGTTTTTGGCCAATGTATAATTAATTATGATGTTGCTTAATCAATTACACAACAAGAATTTAGCCTATAAATGATTGTGGATCATATTTAATCGATTATGGAGCAAAAAGTGCTCAATTATCAATTAAGAAAGTTTCCAAACTGATTTGAGATCATATCTAGCAAATATTTCCTTTTGTGCTAGGTCTAATTAATCATGATGATTGTCTAATTGATTAGAATGGTTGTCTAATCGATTAAATAACATATTCGAATAAAATACAGTTCCTTTTTTAGTCAATTTTTTACTATAAAAAAAGTCTTGTGCTCACTTATAAAGCATGAATTTTGTGAACAAACCACTCTCCTATTATACTCACTCTTCTTCTAAAATCAACTTTTTTTCACTATACATTGCTTTAGTTTTAAGAGAGTGAAATACTTATACTTAGAGTTGTATAATTTTATTATTGTATTGATATTGTAATACAAGAGTTTAGTACTCTTGTTAATAAGGAGACTATATATATATATATATATATATATATATATATATATATATATATATATATATATATATATATATATATATATATATATATATATATATATATATATATATATATATATATATATATATATATATATATATATATATATATATATAAAATAAAAAATTGAATTACTAAGAAATAGTCTTTATTATTAGGAAATTGTATTATATACTTTCCTTATATATGGAATCACTGTCTAACAAACTAATGTTGATTTGATGTACCTTTGACCAAGCTGTCAAGGGAGAGATTATAGGCATATGTTTAGGGATTCTGATACCAATAGGTAGTGTGTGTGTGTATATATATATATATATATATATATATATATATATATATATATATATATATATATATATATATATATATATATATATATATATATATATATATATATATATATATACGGTTTGCAGTATGAATGTAAAAGACACATAATTATCTCATCTCATAATTTATCATGGCATCAGAGCTAGGTTCTAAGAAAGAGAAATATGTGGAAAAATATGAGGTGGTGAGGAAGACGCCATCTCCATATGATCTGAATTCAAATGACAACCCAGGAAGCATAATCACCCAAGTTCAACTGCGGGTGAAAATTATGAAGAATGGGCAAAAGCTATGAGAACCTCATTACGTGCGTGAAGAAAATGGAATTTTGTAGATGACAACGTGAAGCAACCAAATGCAGAATCACCAGAAATCGAGGATTGATGGACTGTCCAATCTATGGTGGTATCTTGGATCTTAAACACCATCGAATTTTCTCTACGATCTACTATTTCCTATATGGAAATGCAAAGGAACCGTGGGATGACATCAAAGAACAATTCTCTATTGTGAATGGGTCGAGGATTCAACAACTGAAATCGGAACTGGCTGAATGCAAACAAGAATGGATGACCATGGTGAACTACTATGGGAAGCTCAAGATATTGTGGGATGAGCTATGCAATTACCAGCAAATACCAACATGCACATGTGAAGGGTGCAAATGTGACATCAAGGCTAAGTTGGAGAAACGAAGGGAAGAAGAAAAGGTACATCAATTTCTAATAGGTCTAGACGATGTGTTGTATGGAACGGTTCACTCGAATCTTCTCGCAACCAATCTGTTACCACCATTGAATAGAGTGTATACCACATTGATACAAGAAGAGCGTGTGAAAGGCATTGCTAGAATGAAAGATGAGCGAATAGAGTTCGTGGAGACACTAAAGACAAGGGGATAGTCTGCTCTAATTGCAACCGGACAGGACATGGCACCATGAGTTTCTTTCAAATTGTTGGATATCCATATTGGTAGGGTGAGAGGCCACGAAGCAAAGGGGGCTAGGACAACAACAAGGATGTGGTGCAAATTTTGTACGCGGCAGAGGCATGGGTGTACGAGCAAATGCTGTCGTAGCAGCTACTTAAAGAGCACCCGAATCAGTGGCAGAAGTAGACAGGGAAGGGTTGACAGGATTAAGCAAAGACTAATGGCAAACATTGGAGGAGCTTTTGAATATCCAAAAGGGAAATTCCAATAAAATAATGACAGGTAAAGAAACTTGGATCATTGATATAGGGGCTTCCAACCATATGACAGGCAACTTGAAATTACTTCAAAAATTGAAGAGTGTACCAAGGTGCCCTGTGGGACTTCCATATGGACAAAAGGTCCTTGCAACTAAAGAGGGGACAATAATTCTTGAAGGATGGTTGAAAATAAGCAATGTGTTATATGTGCCTAAATTAAATTGCAACTTGATATCTGTCTCCCAATTAATGGATGAGACAAATTGTATAGTGCAATTTGATAAACCTTATTGTGTGATGTAGAATCGCACTTCGAGGATGTTGATTGGACTAGGTGAAAGAATAGATGGGATCTTTTATTACAGAGGATTCTTCAAGAGAAAGCTTTCAAGGTTGGTGGTGTGATGTCACTTGATATTTGGCATAGGCGAATGGGACGTCCTTCTTTGAAGATTACTAAGTTAGTCTCAGATATTAGTAGCAATAATAATGACTATAAAAATAAAGCATGTGATGTATGCCAAAGGGCTAAACAAACTAGAGATAGTTTTCTTTTAAGCAATCATAAATCTACTAGTGTATTTAATTTGGTTCACTGTGACTTGTGGGGGACCTTATAAAACTCCTTCTTCTTGTGGTGCTTATTATTTTTTAACTATTGTGGATGATTATTCTTGAGCAGTTTGGATTTATTTGTTGCTAGATAAAAAGAAAGCTCTTCGTGCCTTGATGAATTTTATTACATTAATAGAAAGGCAATATGAAAATCAAGTTAAAGTGATTCGAAGCGACAACGAAACAAAGTTCACGTGTTTAAAGACACAATTTCTTGAACGTGGAATCATGTTTCAAACGTCATATACTGGAATGCCTCAACAAAATGGGTGAGTTGATAGAAAACATAGACACATTCTTAATGTAGCAAGGGCATTAAGATTCCAAGGTAATCTTCGTATTTCCTTTTGGGGTGAATGCATATTAACGGCCAGATATTTGATAAATAGAACACCAACACTGTTATTGAATGATAAATCTCTTTATGAGGCCTTAAATGGGATAACACCTTCCTATGACCAACTTAGAGTATTTGAGTGTCTTTGCTATTCTCATAATCAAGGAAGAAAAAGAGACAAGTTTGCTTTCAGAAGTAAGAAGTGTGTGTTTGTGGGCTACCCACATGGAAAGAAGGGATGGAAATTATTTGACTTGGACACTAACACCTATTTTGTATCAAGAGATGTTGACTTTTTTGAAGCTTAATTCCCATATACAGAGGGTATTGCAACATCCAGCAGTGAGTCAACAATCAAAGTGGTGGATGAAGAAATTGCTTTTGACACTGATAGTATTGAACTCTCGACCATTGAGTTTCCAAGTAATGAAATAGATGTCGATGTAGGGGTACTAGCTTAAATGATTCATAACATGTTGAAAGCACACAAAGCGAACTTGCTGCAACTTGTGCACAACCAGAAAATGAGGATGCAAAACTAGAAAATGAGGAGTTGTCTGGACTAGGCAAGTGGGATAGAATTCCCTCTGTGAAGCTTTGAGACTATGCGACGTATACGGTGCAAACATCAAGGAGCCTATCTACTTAATTACCTACTCCACAACAGGAACCAAATATGTTGTATCCTATTTCACATTATGCTAATTGTAACAAATTTTCATTACAGCATCGCAGGTTTCTTACATCTGTGACGATGGAGAAAGAGTCGATGACGTTTGTAGAAGCGATAAAAGATAGCAGATGGCGCTACGCAATGCAAGAAGAAATAAAAGCTCTTGAAGATAATAATACATGGACGGTGTGCCCACTTCCAATGGATAAAAAGGCATTATGGTGCAAATGGGTATATACAATTAAGTATCATTCGGATGGAACTATAAAACAATTTAAAGCTCGACTCGTTATTCTTGGAAATCATCAAGTTGAAGGCATTGACTACAACGAAACTTTTGCTCTAGTGGCAAAAATGGTTATTGTTCAAACTGTTCTAGCAGTTGCTGCTGCAAAGAATTGGGAGCTCCACCAAATGGACGTACATAACATGTTCCTACATGGTGATTTACAAGAAGAAATATTTATGAAATTCTCCTCGAGTTTTCTCTCATATCAATCAGGAATGTCTTGTAAACTTTGCAAATCATTACATAGGTTGAAGCAAGCTCCACGTTGTTGGTTTGCAAAATTGTCTTGGGCACTCCAAAAGTATGGTTTTGAGCGATCGTACTCGAATTATTCTTTATTCACACTATATGATAAAGACATACAGTTGGTGTTTCTAGTGTATGTTGATGATTTGATTATATGTAGCAATGATAGTGACTTCATACAACAATTCAAACAATACTTGAGCAGATGCTTCCATATGAAAGATTTAGGAAAATTGACATACTTCCTAGGTGTGGAAGTTTCTAGATCACCTGCAAGTATTTTTCTTTATCAAAGAAAATATGCTCTAGATATTATTAGTGAAGCTGGATTACTTGCTGCAAAACCTGCAAGTACCCCTCTAGAACAAAGCCATCATCTTGGTCTTACTAATGAAGAGCTTCTTACTAATTCTGATAGTTATCATCAATTGGTGAGACACCTCATTTATCTTTGTTTCACTCGACCTGAACTATCATATTGTGTCAATGTGTTGTCCCAATTCATGCAGCAGTCGCAAATATAAAACTAGGAAGCTGTTTTACGAGTAGTCAGATACCTCAAAGGAGACCCCGGATAAGGGATCCTCTTGGATAGTCACTGTGATCTTCAACTTTTTGGATGGTGTCACTCTGACTAGGCAACATGCCCTCTTACTCGCAGATCACTTACAGGATGGATTATTTTTTTTCGCGAAACTCTCCCATTTCTTGGAAGACGAAAAAACAACACACGGTGGCTCGTTCATCCGCAGAAGCTGAGTATCGTTCAATGGCAAGTACCACATGTAAATTGAAATGGCTTAAAGGTGTTCTCTCAAGCCTTGGGGTCACTCATTCCATGCCCATACAACTTTACTGTGACAGTTAAGCCGCATTACATATTGCGAAGAATCTCGTATTTCATGAAAGAACGAAGCATATCGAAATAGATTGTCACTTCATACGTGATGAGATTTTTCGACGCAATTTGCGACCATCTTATGTTCCTACTCATGCACAACTTGCAAATACATTTACTAAAACTTTGGGGGTGCAAACAGTTTCATGCCTTACTTGGCAAGTGAAGGTGAGAAAATACTTAGAAGGGGGGGGGGGGGTTGAATAAGTATGTAGATAAAACTTAGAAATAAAACTCAAGGATTTTTATCCTAGTTCGTTGAACTCAACTACTCCAGTCCACCCTATCTAGAGTGATTTGCCTTTCTCAAATAAGGACTTAATCCACTATTTAATCAACTGATTACAATAGTAAGCACTAAGAACAACTGTTCAAAGTCTTCTCAAGAACTACTGATCCTAACTGGATCTTCTTAAGGTTCTTTTACAATCAAATGTAATAATAATACAAATGTTAAAAATGCATATAATAAAGCTTTATCACAACTGTGATTTTTCACTTAAGATGAAGAACAATGAAATAATTCTAGCAAGAATGTATGAGTTGTATGAGAGCTTTGTAATAAATTTTTTCAAGTGTTTCGTCAACTGAAGAAGATGAGTGGAGTCTTGCTTTTATAAGCACAGAGGTCCATGAAGTCTTTCACATTGAGAACAGTGTACCAAAAATGTCTAAGCCTTTTTGTCTTCACATCATATGACCTTTCCTAGAAGAAGAATGCACAGAGAAATCCTTTTTGTCTGTGTTCTTGTGTCTAGCATAAATAAGGAAAGAGTCGTTTGGTTATTCCAACAGACATAGCTTTGAATTCTTCTTCAACAATTTTCAGCAAGAATCATCAGAGTCTAAATTGGTCAGAGCCTTCTGATGTTCATCAGAGTTTGCTGAATCAGAGTCTTTGCAGCAGGTGTGCTTTCAGTGTGTAAATGTTCAGAGCAGAGTTTTGAATCAGATCCTTAGTACTGGCAGCGTTAGTACTATCAGAGTCTTCTGAAGTAACTGTGCTTGAAACTCTTCATACAGAATTCCTCATTGCTTCAGATGCTTCTGGCTTCTGCTTCAGATTCCTCTGTAGCTTCTGCTTCAGATTCTTCTGGAGCTTCTGCTTCAGATTCTTTTGGAGCTTCTGCTTCAGATTCTTCTGGAGGCAGCGCTCAGAATCTTCTAGAGACAGCGTTCTGAATCTTCTAAGAGATGCTTCTGACGCTTTAGAGCCTTGCATATTTCTTATGTTCAGATCTAATTTGCCTCTGGAGTGATATTTACCTTAACATCTGCAGCAAACATTCTCAAGCAAATTTTAGAGTATATAATTCTTTAATACAAAATTTCATAATAGTTATCATCAAAACATAGAGATATTATTAAGAACCAATCTGTGTTCTAACAGCAAGTTGGACATTTGGACTCCATATGCACCAACTTGAGAGGGGGGTAATGAGGAAACAATACACACACACACACACACACACACACACACACACACACACACACACACACACACACACACACACACACACACACACACACACACACACACACACACACACACACACACACACACACACACACACACACACACACACACACACACACACACACACACACACACACACACACACACACACACACACACACACATATATATATATATATATATATATATATATATATATATTAATAATAGAAAATTGAATTACTAAGAAACAGTCTCTATTAGTTAGGAAATTGTATTATATACTTTCCTTATATATGGAATCACTGTCTAGCAAATTAATGTTGATTTATTATAGGCATAAGTTTAGGAATTTTGATACCAATAGGTAGCCTATATATATATATATATATATATATATATATATATATATATATATATATATATATATATATATATATATATATATATATATATATATATATATATATATATATATATATATATGGTTTACAGTATGAATGTAAAAGACACAAAATTATCTCATCTCATAATTTATCACTTGTACATTTTAAGTGACTTTGAGTTTGCAAGCTATACTTGATAAAAAGATTGGTATAAGGAAGATTGTTGGAAAAAACCTATGTAAAAACTTGATAGTGGAAATATAAAAAAAAAAAAAAAACTTTTGGAGACTAGAATAGGCCGTTTGATTTAAGGATGAACCAGTATAATCTTCGGTGTGACCTTTCTAACTTTATTTCTTTTATTTTTTCTATTGCCTAATTCTCCATCCTAATTTTAAAATCAATATTTCACAAAAAAAAATTTTAAAATTCAAATATCATAATTCACCCTTCCTCTTGTATTTAAATTATCTTATTCAACATCTATTACGTTAATAAAAACATAATTTTCTTTCATTGGTGAGCTTCACAATTTTACCTTAGTCTTCCTCGTAGTAAATATGATTTGAGTGAAACCAATACCAAAACAAATGTATCAAAATTACCAACATTATCCACCAAATTAATTTCTTATTCAAGGTAACTTTATTTGACCCAACTTCAAAATTTATTTTTTAGAGTGTACTCTAATATTCTATTTTGACCTTTAACCAAAAATTGCCGACTTTGGCCCATTGAAGGAAGATGAGTCAAGCTCATGGGAGCTTCTTTCTTGTAGATTAGATTAGTATGTGAAAGATTCAAAATAAGATGTTGGGTGATAGTAAATTTGAATCATGGGAGTAAAATTAGTGATATAGAAGAGTCGCATTTTCCACAATTCATTCAGAACATACTACACAATTGTATCCATTGGGAGATGATTAAATTAATGTGAAAATATGGAGGTAATGATGTACGAGTTATGATTTATATGTTATCAAAATGATATGTAGATATAGTTATGATTATCTCTTAGACGTTGAATTTATTGTGATTTCACATTGTGTTGTAGATGGAACTCTTAAGGAGTATCTAGCCCAACTATAAGATGAATTAGAGTTTAGGATCCTGAAGAGAAGATTATTTTGTCATCATAAAAGTAGGTCCTGACAAGCCTAAGAGAAGTAGGTTAGTACTTTTAAATGAGTCATATAAGTTTCTTTAGTTGGGGTATAGTTTTTTAGGACAAAGCAAGCTTAATGGAGTAAGGTCACTTGACTTTTGGTAGTCCACTCACATGGCGGCATAATGCTATGGACCTCCTAAATAAGTACTTTAGGGTGTAATAGCACATAACAAAGAATTGTAACTCATTTATAGGAATGATATAATGCACTATCAAATAGAGAGAAGTAGCATACCATATGTTGTGCAATATTACTATAGAGAATAAACCACATGGTGCAGTATCTCTTGAGAGAATCACACTAGAAATTGATTCATGAAGTGAAATGTATAATCACTTAAGAGAAGTAATACACAAAGGAAATATCAATTGAGAGAAGGACACATGTGTGGATTTATGTGCTTGCATGTATAATTAAGAAGTGATCCAAGATGATAAGGCTTATAGATATCAAGATACAAGTCATTCAATAACTACTTAGTTTTAATGATGACATGATTTTGATGATGTATAGTTTTAATGATGATAACACTTAAAGTCGAGCAAACTGTTGAATTATATCTAGCTGTCAAAGATTCACAAGGTGGTTGATTGATCTGTTGTCGCACACGCGTCAAAAATGAGAATTAAAAATATAGTAAAATAGAAGCAACACTCAGAGTCATATCATAAGGAATCTTGAATGATTTAACCAACTTATCGAAATAATGAAGGGGGTTGAGGTTTTGATTAAGATTATAATTAATAGAATTTGGTTACGAATAATATTGACAAACTAATTTATTGTTGGATCTCCAACTTATCATCGATTAATATAATTCTAAATACCTAAATAGTTTTAACTTTTTTTTTCCGATTACAACAACAATAACAAGCATAATTAATACTAATATATGATATATGTTCATAATTTCTGAATTAAGCAAACATATTAAGCATACACAAATAAAGCAATCACGGTTACGGTACAAAACATACATCAAATGAAATAAATGAATCATATTCCATAAATAGAAATCAAATTAAGCAAACATTGACAACCAAATTAAGCAATTGGATTTACAGAAATAATTGGAAAAAAATTGAAATTGCTTTGGAAATTACAAAAAACCTCAAAGGGGATGGAGACACGGTTACAACAGTTCAATCCCTAGGGCGTTAGTTCTTCATGGAATTCGTAAAAGATCTTCTAGTTTCATGAATACTGAATGAATGAAAACAAATATGTGAATTTAATTAAATAATAAAAGGGAAATCAGGCCCTAGTATCATCCAACCCGAAAAACATAAAAATTGACCCAAAGCTAATTATTTTATTAAGTCTGGATATAAAATGAACTATTTGATCTTTCTTCACTATGAATTAGCTTTTGACTTCAACATAAAAGTTGTAGCTTATTCTCTTAGATTTTTAACGCATATTAGAATGCATCCAATGGTATTCCATAGCTCAAGTTATGATCTGCACAGTGAGAAGGTGTCAAATTACCGCTTATTCAGAAAATAAATAATCGAATTAAAATAAAAAGCATAAATAAGCTAAACTTAGGGAACACACTCAAAACAGTAAAATAAAAGCAACAAGTCATAAAAAAATCCCTTAGCACAAATTAAAATATGGTGTATTAAAATGCATTGGTCATTGATCAAGCTATCATCCTGAATCAAACTAAAGACATTTATTTAAAGTCAACACTAGTGAAGAACTATTATCATCTAGTGAATCAAAGAGGATGGCTTGATAGAAACTTAAAAGTGAAGGAAAGTATGATTGCGAAGCGAGCTTAAAATCTCTTGAGGTGAATCAAGACGTCCCTTACACGCCCATGTGACATGGATGGAAATGACTTAAAAGAGAAGTAAAGTTAAATTCACGAGGAAAACTATACAACTCGTTTGGAGAAACAAGATGATTCTTACATCCACATGGGTGAATTGAAATAAACTTAAATGAGGAGAAGTATTAACTTATGAGGCGAGCCATATTTTTCCTAGAAAAATTACTCTTATAAGAAATAATTAATAGATGGTTTTGTATCAAAAATTGAAATGATTTTTTTAGTAAGAAAGAAAAACACGAGAAGGTACCAAAGGATATAAAAATAAAGGTGGAATATTTCAACCTTGAGGATTCAAGCTTGGATGCTATTTTTATTTTCTCTTCATTTTGCAAAAGATACATCATCATGAGTATATATTTTTATCTAGTAAATACTCTTGGTTTGCTGGTTATATCTGTCTGACATGTAACGCCATTCACAAGAGGGTGTGAATTGTGGAGGTTTGAAAAACTTTGGTTGAAAACAAAATTATTTGTGAAATTAGAGTTTGAAAATATTTTGTAAAATAAATGAATAAATAGGCAACGAAAAATCAAAGGAAAGAAAATAACTTTAAAAAAAATAGATATGGAAAGAGAAGAACACCAGAGAATTATACATGTTTAAACTAAGAATGACCTAATTTTGTCCTCAAGAATTATTCATGAGAGCTTTTAGAAGAATATGCCCACGAACCTCCTTATACAAGGAAATGAAGTTTCCAGGCTAACTTTTAACCGAACAACGGACAATGGCTTAAAGTAGCTAGTATCCAAACCAAACAAAGATTTTACAAGGTTGATCTTGAACTTAAATCGGAGTTTTGAGTTGGCTATCCTCCAACAGAAGTGGGGTCTTACATAGGTGAACCACAAACCAAGTTGAGATTTTCAACAGGCTGATCTTGAACCTACTGAGCTTTTACACCAGACTAAACTCAGGAACCAAGAGAGATTTTAACTGGGCTAATCTTGAACTGATAGAGTTTTTAAACGGGATGAGCTAAAGAACTGTTGTAGATATTTTCAGTGGTTGATCTTCACGAACCAAACGGAGACTTCCTAAGACAACCCCCCACCCCCCAAAAAAGAAAAGAAAAACAACAAGAGATTTTAACTGATTTAGCTCATAACCAAAATAACAACTTCGTATGGAAGAATTATTTACTCAATGTATAATACACTCTCGGTAAATTTACAACTTTGCCCCCACCTAGAAAAATTGTCCTCACTTAAGCTCAAGACTAATCTTGAAGAACTATCACTAAAAATACGTGAGAAGTATGGGAGATTTAGAAAGATGATGAAAGAAATGAAAATAGAAGTTTAAATTTTTTTTTTAAATGTGAAAAAGTGATAGATAAGCTTTTTATTTATAGGCCAAGGCGTGATACAAATTTGGAAACAATCCATGGTCCAATTCAATGTGATAACCAATTAGACACTCTAAACAATCAATTGTTATGGCCACAAATAGAAATTTTTTATATTTAGTCATTATCAATAATTAGGATATTGTTCCAATATACTATAGACTCAATTAAGTAACACCTAATCGATTAGGCTAATGATCTAATTAATTACTTAGTTAAAAAAAGGTTTTCCAATCAATCAGACATTCCCTCAATTAACTAGTTAAGTTGTAAAAACATTTTTAGGTGGCTTAAGTAAAATATGAGAGGCTTGTCTAATGTTTTTAGTGTGTATGCTTTAGCCATAATATTTGCAAAAATACCCTTGTGTCTTTATAATACACTGGTCACTCAGACAGACACGACCAAATGATCTTTCACACTTCCTTTCTTTTACAACTCGAAAACTTCAATTATTAGCATCATTAATTTTGAGTTTAGTATCACACAAGATCATTGAGTCTTCTTGATGAGGCTTGAGATATCTTTATGTTGACTACCATGGTTGAGACGTTAAACCATGGTTTATTTTAGAAATAGAAGTCTTCACTTGAATGTCGTTTGACTACGATGTTGACTTCAGATAAATGTATTTATCTTCAAGAGACCAACTTATTTCGAGAGGATAACTTGATCAACCACCTTATGCATCTTTGATTGCTTGATCTATCTTTAACATATGCTTGACTTCAAGTGTTGTCATCATCAAAATTAAACAACTACTTAGTTGATTTACAACTTTATTATCCATAAGTTTCACCACCTTGGATCCTTTTTTCTATACTTGCAAACACATAGATCCATAATATGAAATCTTGTTTTCAGTGTAATAATATTGTTATTTTTATTTAGTTTACAAAAAAAAACAATTTAAGCTTTTATGTTATTTAACATTACAACAAAAACCGATTTCCTAATTAAACATAGAAATATATAAAGTTACTAATCAGTTAAGTAACCACGAAGCTCGTGTGGATAAGATAATACAACATACTTTGATACTACAAAAAGACTTTATCGACAATACAAAAAGACTTTCTATAGTTGGTCGCATTAGTCTCACGTAAAGTTGTATTATGAGTCTTCTAAATCATATCCTGCAATCTACAGTCATACATGTATCCATCTTTGATGATGTGGAAGGACTTTGCAAAACTTATATTTGAGGGTCTACTTATAATGCTAGAAAATGTCATTTAATCTATTTGAAAACAAATTTTACACCCAAATTGGGTTGAAATTTGATGATTAAAATAAATGTTCTCGGGGACAAAATAATTAGATCTAAATATAACTATGTTAATTCATCTACTCTTGACATTCATTTTGGAATCAAATATTCACACATCTGGAAGGTATAACAAATCATTAGCATTTGAGGGAGAATGGTAGGTCTTGGATAATTTGTAATAAACATTCTATCAGATTTTGAAATGGTGACTGTATCTCAGGATTTAGTAAGTTATGTGATATGTTTAATTTTGTTGCTTCATACTCTCAGAACTATAAAATTAGTGATTATGCTTTTTTAAAAGATTGAATTATAATTCAATTAAGCACAACATTCTCCTTCATATTTGTTGCAAATTGCTTATATAAAGTTTGTACTCTTGGTAATGATGTCTTTTACTTATGAAAGTTTCTAAATGGCAAATACTTTCCAATAAAATTAATGTCTCATACTTTATTGGTTCATGGTTCTAATTTAAATCATTCTTTAAATTTCAAATTCATCTAGAAATGGAAAGGTTTTCATAGAATTTAATTTGCTCGAAAGAAAACATGATTGATAATTAGAGTACTTTCTTTAGTTTTTGTTGTGATAATCGATTTGAAAAACAAAGTATATCTGAGAGAAAGAGAGGGTTTCTTGATCAAACAAGAACCTTTCAGTTCACTCATAGACCCGCGCGGGCATACAAACAAACAAACACACACACACACACACACACACACACACATACACACACACAAAAGAAGATAAAATAGAGTTGGTTATGACACTTATTTCATTCATTTTATTAACTAGTGTTAAACGATTACAAGTGAAAAATAACAACCAAACTCTCTTCTAACGAGTGAGAGAGCGACCTATTTGTAGACTACTAGAATGTGTATGTTATGTATGAAGATAACACATATACATGACATACATAGCTACTGCATAACATAATACATAAGCTATCTTCGACTATTGCATGCTTGAACAATCTTTAACTATAGAATGCACATTCAACCTTTTCGAATCTTAAAGTTACCCTTATCGAGATTGGAGTTTGATCCAATACTGCAAAATCTCCATCTTGGAACAAACTCCAAAACATCAAGGGAACAAACTAGCTATCATCATGCAGTTTTATCAACTGCGTACAATGAAAGAACTTGCTGCTTGGTAATGAATTGGTGATCATATCAGCAACATTGTGATCAATCAAAACCTTAATCACTTTTGTTGGACTTGAGACTTCACTCATAAAAGGGGAAGTGAATTACGTGGATTGGAAAAAGTTGTTTTTAAAAACTTTTGTGAAATAAAATCAGAGTTAAAATGTATTTTGAAAAACTTAGTAACAGAAAAATAAAAAGAAGAAAATAAATTGCGGAAATTAAAAGGATTTATGGGAAAAGAATGAGACAAGAATTATAGAGGTTCAGTCAAAACAATATGAGATAATCATCTCCCCAAGAATTGATCTTGAGAGTCTTCAATAATACTTTGAGAGTTTTTAGCATGAAAGACTAATGAGCCCCCTTATACAAGGAATGTTAGTTGAACTTCAACCAACATATACCAGGAAATGGATGTGTGCATTTGCGTCTTTTCTTCAGAATAAGATTAAGGGTGAAGGGGAAATCTTCCTTCCCAAATGGTGAGTTGAAGTAGTTAGTCTTCTTTCCACAAGCAAGGACATTAGAGTGGTTAGTCTTCAAGTTCCAAAATATTTAAGCTCAATACTTTGGTTTTACACGGACTAACAAAAACCTGAGAGATTTTAACACTGGGATGATCTCCAACCTATGAATCTTTTAATATTGGGATGAACTTTAACCTATCTTGGTTTTAACATCAGGCTGACCAAGAACCTAGGAGATTTTATACAGGCTGATCTCCAATCTAAACTAAGACTGAACTACCCAATCTCAAACAGATGCTTTTTATGGGCTTAGCTTTAACCCAAATAAATCTCTAATTGAACAGTATTCAACCAAGTTACAAAAGGTTCCCTTGGTGAATTTTACAATTCTACCCATTCCATAATTACAAATATAATCTCAATCATAAAAGGAATTTTCTCACATAAGCACTTAGGCTAAAAACAAAGTGAGAGAAAGTCAAAGAAATATTTAGAGAGAGAGAGAGAGAGAGAGAAATAAAGTGAGAGATGAAATTGTCAAAACACAATTTTGGATGAAATGAAATGAGAAATCACACCTCTATTTATAGGTCTGAGGCTGCCTCAAAAAATAATTTTCAATAAAAGCATTTTGTAACAATCTAATTGATTAGAACCTATTCCTAATCGATTAGAAGATGAAAATAATAGTTTGTAAGTTCTCAAAAAGGAAATTTAAGATATCTTGTCATTGCACATAATCAAGTTTCCTTCAAAATATCTTAGGTCTTAAGTTTGCACATTTCTAGTCGATTATACAAATGCTCTAATCGATTAGCTTAGTAAAAAATTTGCCTGTAGCTATTTTGACTGCTCCCAATTCATCTGATATAACTTCCAAATGTTTTTCAAAGTATTTTCTTTTGGTAAAGCAGTTTTGAAAATTGTTTTGTGTGTGTGTGTGTTTTAGTCTTATAAACTTTTATGCCAAAGTCATTTTTCCTTATAATCGTTCACTCGTTACTAAAATAGGAGATCACTAAAATAAGTTTAGGAGATCATTATAATGCTTCAAGATTTTTTCGAATGCTTTTCTTTACGTTGACATATGCTTGAGTGACTTTTAAGATGAGGCTTTGGTTGCATTCTTTGTTTGCCATCATTGGATAGTCAAGTCTATCAAATCCCAATGATAGGGTTTTGCATCTTTATCTGTTTGATCATTCATACTTGACGTATCATAATACTTTAGTTGTCATCATAGTTGTTAACATCAAAAGTTGATTTCTTATTTAAAAGAATATCACCTCCAAATTAAGGTTCCACATTCTCCCCCTTTTTGATGATGAAAACACATCTATCAGGGAGGTGGTAAAAGAAACAATATATATATATATATATATATATATATATATATATATATATATATATATATATATATATATATATATATATATATATATATATATATATATATATATATATATATATATATATATATATATATATATATATATATATATATATATATATATATATATATATATATATATATATATATATATATATATATAATATACTTTCCCTGGGTTAGATAGAGAATATATCGTACTCTCCATGAGAGTATACTTCTCCCCTTTGTCAAAATAAAAAAGGCACGTAAAGATGTATTGTGAGAAATATATATGCAAGCATGAGTAACTCGGACATTTTGAAAAGGAAAACACTCATATTATTACTACGAAATTCAAATTACATGAATGGAATTTGCATGAAGGAAAATTGCGAAATTTAAAGATAAACTGACCATTGGCAATAGTTTCCCATAATTTACTTGATGAATAGAGATAACCAGACCATTCACAATAGTTTCCCATAGCTCATGGTTTTATGCTTTGAAGAAAAATTTTAAACCTAGCTTGCCAAATATCAAATCTGCTATTTAAAAAAAAGGTGGTGTGTTTAAAAAGATCTCTTATCGAAAGTCATCTTCCTCCTGAGACAATTAGTCCTTAAACAAGAGTCAGGCTCTAATATCATTTGTTGGACTTGAGACTTCACACTCAGTATGGGGAGGGGGTTAACCATGTAGACTGGAAAAACTTGTATTTAAAAACTTTTGTGAAATAAAATCATAGTTAAAAAGCATTTTGAAAAACTTAGCAACGGAATAAATGAAAAGCAGAAAATAAATTGTGGAAATTAAAAGAGTTTAAGGGAAAAGAAGGACACCAAGAATTATAGAGGTTTGGTCAAAACAAAAGGACCTACTCCTTTCCCAAAGAATTGATCTTAAGAGTTTCCAATAATACTTTAAGAGCTTTTAGCATGAAAGATTCACGAACCCCTTTACATAAGAAATGTTGGTTGAACTTCAACCAAAATATACAAGACGATGGATGTGTGCATTTGCATTTTTTCTTCAAAATAAGCTTGAGAGTGAAGAGTCTAATCTTCCTTTCTAAACGGCCAATTGAAGCAGTTAGTCTTCTTTCCACAGATAATAACTTTGGAGTGGTTAGTCTTCAAGTTCCAAAAACTTTGAGCTCAATACCTTAGTTTTATGCGGTCTAACAAAAACCTGAGAGATTTTAACACCGAGATGATCTCTAACCTATGAAGCTTTTAATACTAGGTTGAGCTTCAACCTATATTGGTTTTAACACTAGGCTGACCATGAACCTATGAGATTTTATACAGACTGGAGTCCAACCTAAACTAGGACTTAAATACCCAATTCAAAACATAAGCTTTTTATGGGTTTAGATTTAACTCAAACAAATCCCTAATTGGACAAAATTCCACCACGGTATACACAAAAGGTTCCCTTGGTGAATTTTACAATTCTACCCATTCTAGAATTACAAAAATAATCTCACTCACAAAAGCACTTAGGCTAAAAACATAGTGAGAGAAAGTTAAAGAAATGTTTTTAGAGAGAGAGTGTGTGAGAGATGAAAGTGTCAAAATACGATTCTAGACTAAATGAAATGATAAATCACTCCTCTATTTAGGCCCGAGGTTAGCTCAAAAATTAAATTTCAATAAAATCATTTTGTAACAATCTAATTGATTAACACCCATTCCTAATCGATTAGAAGATGAAAATAATTGTTTGTAAATTCTTAAAAAGGAAGTTTAAGATATCTATCTGTTGCACATAATTAAGGCTCATTTAAAATAGCTTGGGCCTTAAGTTTTCACATTTCTAATCGATCAGACAAATTCTCTAATGGATTAGCTAAGTAAAAAATTTACCTGTAGTTATTTTGACTGATCCCAATTCATCGGATACAACTTCCAAATGTTTTTCAATGTATTTTCTTTTGGTAAAGCATTTTGAAAATGGTTTTGTGTGTGTGTGTGTGTGTGTGTGTGTGTGTGTGTGTGTGTGTGTGTGTGTGTGTGTGTGTGTGTGTGTGTGTGTGTGTGTGTGTGTGTGTGTTAGCCTTAAATACTTTTATGATAAAGCTCTTTTGCCTTATAATTATCCATTCATTACTAAAATAGGAGATCATTAAACTAAGTTTAGGAGATTTCCATAATGCTTTAATACTTCGTGGAATACTTTTATTTACATTGACACATGCTTGAGTGGATTTTAAGATGAGGCCTTGGTTGCATTATTTGTTTGCCATCATTAGTCAAGTCCATCAAATACAATAATAGGTTTTGCATATTTATCCATTTGATTGTTCATGTGTGACGTATCATAATACTTTAGTTGTCACCATGATTGTCATGATCAAAAGTTAATGTCCTTGTTAAATGATATCACCTGCAAAACAAGGTTCCTCAACTCTGACTTCTCCCCATTCGATTTTTTCCCTGATAAAATGCAACCTAATATCAATGTGCTTGGTTCTCTCACGATAGCTTAAAGTCTTCGACAGATGTATGACACTTTTACTATCATATTTAACAGTGATTGCTTGACCTTGATGTTTCAGTTCTTTAGCAAACCCTTCAAGCCATAGTGCTTATGTTACAACTTTAGTGAGGTCAATATATTATTCTTTGAAGGTTGATAAGGATATAACCTTTTGAATTATCTCTTTCTAAGTGATTGTTATACCAAACATAGTGAAAGCATATCTAAAAAGGGATTTTATGGTATCCTTACATTCTGCATAGCCAGAGTCAATAAATGTTATCTTTTCATTTGGCTCCACCAAAAACAATAGCATGCATCAAAGAACCCACTATACTAGCATATGGAATGTTATCCATATAGATTCTTTCGACTTCAGTACTAGGAATCTGAGTCATACTCGTCTTGAATTGTTAATTTGTTGGCGTTATAACAGGTTTTGAGTTCAACAACCAAACGTATCGAGAATCTTCCTTATATATGAATTTTGAGATAAGCATAATTTTGAATGCTTTATATCTCTCTTAATGTCTATATCTAAAATTCTGGTTGCAGCTCCAAGGTCCTTCATTTCAAATTCCTAGTTAAGTTCAGCCTTCACCCTCATTAATTCTTCGACGAGGTTGATTTTGATGAGAATGACATCCACATAGAGCAATAGGATGACAAATGAATTTTTAGGTGAGAACCTGAAATAAACACAATGATCAAAGTTGCTCCTTGTGAAACATATGTGTGTCACGAACTTGTCAAATCTTCTATTCCATTGCCTAGGACATTGTTTCAGGCCGTATGGTGTCCTGTTCATCTTACACACATAATCCTTTTTACCTTTTTCTTCGTATCCTTCAGGTAGCTTCATCAAGATTGTTTTTTAGACTACTAGCATATGTATGTTATGTATGAAGATAACACATATACATAACATACGTAACTACTACATAACATAATACATAAGCTATCTTTGACTACTGCAAGCTTGAACAATCTTCGACTATAACATATACATTCGAGCTTGTCAAATCCTGAAGCTACCCCTATCGAGACTGGAGTTCAACCTAATACTACAGTTTTAGATTATTGTAATGTGTGAATTTTTATCTTTAATTACCTTCAATCATTATTGATAAACAGAAATGGCCCACTCTCTTCAAAATCATGACAAATTGATTATGGCAAGATAAAAACTAACTAGTTTTTGAAAGAACTTTCCTTGACCGTGAGCAATAATTGAATAATCTTAAAAGGTGCATACATCTTTTTCATCATCGCCATTATCACATGTTTCTTCATTCATCTTCTTATGTTAAGTAAGAGTCATATATTCCTTAGATATGAATCTCAAGTTAAGCATAATTTCCACTGCTTTCTATCTCTCTTGATGTTGATACCTAAAATCTTGGTTGCAGCTCTAAGGTCCTTCATTTTGAATTCCTGGTTAAGTTTAACCTTCACTCTCATTAATTCTTCAACGAGGTTGCTTGATATGAGGATGACGTCCACATAGAGCAATTGGATGACATATCAATTTTCAGGTGAAAACTTGAAATAAACATAATGATCGAATAAGCTCCTTGTGAAACCTATGCGTGTCATGAACTTGTTGAATCTCCTGTTCCATTTCCTAGGAGATTGTTTAAGGCCATATAGTGACCTGCTCAGCTTGCACACATAATCCTTCTTACTTTTTTCTTCACATTCTCCAGGTTTCTTCATCAAGATCATTTCATCGAGATCACCGCCCATATAGGAAGGAAATCTTTGCATCCATCTGCTCTAATTCTTGGTCAAACCTAGCTACCATGACAAGAAGAATTCTAATAGATTTATGCTTCATAACAGGAGAGAATACATCGTTGAATTCCTCTCCTTCCTTTTGAGTGAAACCCCTTGTAACCAGTATCGCCTTGAACCTTTTCGAAATAACTCCTCCAATTCCTTCTTTTACTTTGAAAACTCGATTACAATTGACTAACCTGGCCCTACAGGTTTTTCAATCAGCTTCCAAGTGTGTTTATCTTGAAGAGATTTCATATCATCATCTATGGATTTCAGTCATTCTTTCTTATTTCAAATCCTCATAACTTCTTTGTAATCTTTAGGTTCTTCATCGAGAACCTCACTTATTAAAATTAAGGCAAAAGCTACAAGGTCTACATAACCAAACCTGGGAGGTGTCTTGATGACTCTTCTCAACTTGTCTCTTGCCAGAAGGTAGTCATCAACAATTTCCTCATTTTCTTCAGCATACTGTGCTTTTTCAGCAACTTCATCTAGATTTTCACCATGATTGTGCACTTCATTTCCCAAGTGTTCCACCTCAACTGAAAAATCTTCATATTCTAGCTCTTCTTCAAAGATCTTTGCATTTCGACCAACATCATCAATTTTCTTGAATGCCATATTAGCTTCATTAAAAAACCATACCATAACTTGTGATACACCTCTTGTAACCTAGTTCTGTGCACCACGACCTATATGCTTTGACTCCCTTGGAATCCCCAAGGAACATGAATCTCAGAGTTCTAGGTTAGATTTTGTCTTACCTAATGTGAGCATAGGCTACACAACCAAATGCTCTAAGATTGTAAAGATCTAGTGGATGACCTGACCAAACTTCTTCAGGTGTCTTCATCCCCAAGGTAGTTGAGGGACACCTGTTTATTAGGTATGCTGATGTTATGACAGCCTCAACCTAAAACACATTCTTCAATCCAGTATTGACCAACATGCATCTAACCTTTTCCAAGATTGTATAATTAAACCTCTCAGCCAAACCATTTTTCCGAGGAGTACCTACTGCAATCTTGTGCCTACCAATACCAAACATAACACAATGACTGTAGAAGGCTTTATTGTAGAACTCAAGGCCATTGTCGATCCTCAATCTCTTGACCTTCCTACCAGTTTGATTTTTGACCAAAGTTTTCCAACTTTTGAATTTTCAAAAGTTCTGTCCTTAGTTTTTTGAGTGAATACCCCCAACTTTTGTGAATAATCATCAACTATGAATATGAAATATCATGCACCTGAGTGTGAAGGACTTCTCGTAGACCCTCAAAGATCAACATGAATGTAATCAAGAGATTCGTGTGTTCTTTGTCTGCCTTTATTAAACTTCACTATGCAAGCTTTTCCAAATACACAAGGTTCACGGAACTCCAGTTTTTCGATCTTGTTACCATCTAACAAATTTTATTTCCCCAGCTTGACTAGGCCCCTTTCATTGACATGGCGAAGTCTCATATGTCATAAATCTGTCTTCGACATTGCCTTCGTGGATGCAAAATCTGCTGAACCACTTATAACCTCAGCCTCAAGGGTATACAAGCCTGCCTTTTGATTCTTCCCAAGGCTTCCTATGACCCCTTTATGACTCTTAGGGCACATGGCTCTACTTAGAAAACATATCATTTCTTGTCAAATTCACCAAGAAAAATTAAATTTCTCTTAAGATCCTGTACATACCTTACGTTAGTCAACAACTTTATTGAATCATCATGGAACTTGAATCTCACATATCAAATCCCTACAATCTTGTAGGCTTTATTGTTTCTCAACAGCATTGATCCATCATCTTGATCATATAATTCCTTAAAGACATCTTTGTTTGGAGTCATGTGCCAAGTGCAACCCAAATCCATAATCTACTTCTTGCTATAGTTGTGGCTTAAAACCACCAAGACATCAGATGATTCATAATTATCTTGAACAATGGTTGCATTTCCATTATCCTTGACATCACTGTAACCCTTCATCCTATCAAGACACATTTTTCTTGTATGGACTTCCTTCTTACAATGATAACACTTAATAGCACGAGCATTACCAATATAAGACTTGTTTTGTTATTTACCTTTCTTCATCTTAAACTTACCATCCTTCTAAGAGAATTTTCCTCTTACGAATAATCCTTCACCAGCAGATGACGACTTGTGCTCCTTTCTTTCGTTCAAGTCATTTGAGTACAAGGCCAGTTGAACTTCTTCAAAGGTCATGGACGCTCTTCCATACAAGTGAATTTCTTTTAAATGAGCATGAGATCTAGGTAAAAACGTACAACAACAACAATGTTTGATCTTCATCATCGATGCTAACATCAGTATTCTCTAGATCAAGAACCAACTTGTTGAACATATGCAACTTTTCAATCAATACTTTGTCTTCATTCATCTTGAATGAATACAAATCCTGTTTCAGGTAAAGATGATTCACCATAAGATCTTCAAGTTTAATCAGCACACCTGATGCAGTTTTCTCCTTTGAGACATGTCGGATAACCTTATCACCAAGGCTCAGTATGATGGGATTGTGGGCTTTCTCAATCATCGTCATTTTCTCCCTCTCTATTAGGGCAACATCCATATTTTCATATCCCTTCAACACTTCTAGAAGACTTTGCTACACAAGAAGGGCTTGAATGTTCAAGCACCATAATCTGAAATCATTTACTCAAGTGGATTTCTCAATCTCATTTTTTATGGCATCTTCTTCACGCTCATCGCACTAGTTTATTGTGATAACCGATGTCAAGAACAAATAAAATCTAAGAGAAAGAGAGAGTTTCTTGATCAAACAAAAAACCTTTCAGTTCAAGAAGAGAGAGAAGATAAAACAGAGTTGGTTACGACATTTATTTCATTCACTTTCTCAATGAGCATTAAATGATTACAAATGAAAAATAACAACCAACCTCTATTCTAACAAGTGAGAGAGCAACCTATTTATAGACTATTGGCATATGTATGTTATGTATGAAGATAACACATATACATGACATACATAACTACTACATAACATGATACATAAGTTATCTTTGACTACTGCATGCTTGAAAAATTTTTGACTATACTATGCACATTTGTCTTTGTCAAATCCTAAAGCTACATTTGTTGAGATTGAAGTTCGATCTAATGCTACAATTTTAGATTATCGCGATGTGTTAATTTGTATCTTTAATTACCTTTAATCAGTACTAATCAATAGAAATGACATACTCTCTTCAAAATTATGACAAATTAATTGTGGCAAGATAAGAATCAACTAGTTTTCTAAAAAACTTTCCTTAACCGTGAGCAAATCATTGAGTAATCTTAACAGGTGCCTACATCTCTTTCATCATCGCCATTATCACATATGCCTTCATTCATCCTCTTATGTCAAGTAAGAGAAACATGAGCACAATGTGTACGGGTTCAACTTCAGTAGTACAAAGCTTTCACCATCCAAGGGTCTCATTAGGGACTCTGAAAAAATTATGTTAGTGATTTTTCTTGTATCCTTGGTCGATCTACCTCTGTTCCGGCTGAGCATTGGAGCGTAGTCCATGATTTAATAAAATTGATAGCTTGAGTTTTCTCTTCCTTGCATGTCGAGATGGATTCCTTTATTTTGGTTAACATGATCATCTTTCACAAGATTCATAATCTTCATTTGTTCCCCCTCCTTCTTCAAGTCTTATCTCTCATGGATTGAAAAAATTGAAAATGTGAGATCAAACATTTTTATTGAAAAGTTAATAGTCGTGTTGGACAGCCACAATGACAATATTTTTTTAAAACAAAATTTATAATTCACCGTCCTTTCTTAATTTTATTGTTGTCTATGAATGTAAAATTGTCTATTTTTCTTCTATTGTTATTTAAATGTTGTTTTTAATATTTTTTTTATAATTGAAAAAAGAGATTGAATTTTGAGTTAAGGAAACTAGTTTTTGAAATGAAAAAAGAAACATGGAAAAACTCCCAACTAAATTTATGATGAAGTGGAGGGAATAACTTCCAAAATTTAAACTTAGAAAAAGACTTGTGAGGAGTTTGATCTTTTAAATTTAGGTTTTAATTTGGTTGTTCAACATGACAGTGGTTCCCGGACTGGTCACTCAAACCACACCAAACGTCAGTACATTTTGCAAATCCAATTTAAGCCGCACAGAAGCTTAAGTAACCTCTGCAAAGAGCATTCATTTCTTTCAGAAATCAACAACTATAATGTCATTTAATAAAAGCTTTCACAAGTATGATCAGAGTTAACATTAAAATATGTGTATTTTCTAAAGAAAAAACAGGTGCTAGTTTCCTTTCCTTGTAATCCAATTAAAGGTTACAAACATTGAATTGGAAGAACACTGTCCGAGGAGGCATTTTAACAAACACATCTTTTCCTTTTTACTCCCAATTTCCAAAAGAAAAGACTCTGTCTCTAACCCATATCTCAAATAGTTTAATAGTAATATGTACGTTCTGATAAAGCATTTCAGTTACTCGAGTGGTGCACAGGCAGACCATAAAGTGTAACTACTAGAACAATTTCAACAACTAGCTAGGACAATTCCCTATTAAAATCTTTATCAAGTTTCAATTTCAACTCCTAAATCTCAACCCAAAATCATAAAGATATATTATTCCACATGGATTAGTTTATAATGCACATGTAAGATAACTATTGCATTGTAGGCAAATTTATTTCAACAAGTTAGACAATAATCTTTTACTGTAGATTAATTGTGACATTTGGCCATTTTACAATGATTAAGAAAAAAATATTTTGACTTTTGTTTTGACCGAATCAAAAGCTGATAGACTCATCTCGACATTCTATAGATAGACATGTGACGTCACATGATGTCACACAGGAGCACACATTTCTTTGATTAGTCATTGTTTTTCATCTAACAATAATATACGCTACATGTTTGACAATATGAAAGCAGTTACAATGATCTCTTCTATATAAGTGTGACTCTGAGTCGCACTCGTGTACGATTCAACTAATATTTGTAAAGTTTCACCTCAATCTCATAATGATTTGAGTGTATTAGTGCTAATCTTTTTTGTAGGCATCCTCTTTGTTTATCAAAGAACAATCACCACCGCACCAAAAACATCAAGATGCATGTACCTTCTCAAACTCACTTAATGCAATTTAGAAGAGACAATCTCCAGACGATTGAGAACCTCTACCTTAGAGTCATTGAAAGGTTGTGTGACATGCATTTGAGAGAATATAAACTCATACATAAAGAGACCACATACCTCAAATTAGCTACAAATCATAATATCACTTTGGGGAAAATAGTCTCTCAATATGAGAATGTCTCCACGTCCCGACATGCAAGTTCCAACATGTCTTCAAAAGTGTAAAAAGATGGGTTTCCCATAATATCACTATGGTCGATAACGTCGCATTTTCACCATTTCTTCTTAACTATTCATTAAAAAAATGATGATTATAAATCATACACCTGACTTGTTCCTCCGACCACCACTTCACTCCTACAACAATAAATTTACTATTGAATTGACACTTTAGACCTATAATAAATTTTGCACATCAAGGTCATCCATAACATTTTCAAAAAAAGTTGGATAAGTCAGCTTGACTTCCCCAAAACTAATCCCTACCATGACTTAGTTCATATCCATACATGTGGGATAAGACTCATAGTCATTGGGGTTGATCATTACTAATTCATTAGAAGAAACAACATCAGTAAACTCTACGAATGTGTTTCATATGTTAGGTTTTCTTAGGTTTTCCATGTGCAAACGTAAATGAAAGCTTAGGAATAAAAAGGAAGGAAAATGAAATACAAGGTTTAATGTAGGTTGCATGAAGAAATTGAGTGTAGGGGTAGATTGATTGAACAAAGTAGTTTGAATCTGAAAAAGAAGAAACAAACGAAGGTCTTTCAAAAAAGACATTTGAGATAGCAAATGATTAAAAATATAAATGAAACACAAGTTTCGACTTTATATGCAAGCTAGGCAGGCGCCAAGTTCAACAAAATCTCTTAAAGCTCAAAGACTCCATTCAATGACTCAAATTGTGTCTCGATTCGATAAATGCAATTAAATGCACATACACATGTCGCCTCCCACTCCATGGTACGTAAAACGCGTGTAAGTTGTCTCCTCATAAATGTTTCATTAACCTAAAGTGAATTTAATGTGCAAGTTATCCATGCAAGTTATCCATGCAACTTTTCTCATTCAACCAAGTAGCTCATCTCCATAAACAAAGTTGCCATAAGACTATGGACCAACCTTATTTATTTGTACATGATCAATCTTAAATTCTAGACTAATAGAAAGATTTTAAGTTCTAGACTAATAGAACGATTTGGAGGACAAGTGTTTTGGATTGGTTAAAGGCTCATAATGACCCGTTAAATCCCCAAAAGCACAATTCTCCTAATAATGATCCGTTAAATTCCCAAAAGCACAATTCTCCTAATAGACTCACCACAACGTTGTACAAGTATAGATGCATCTCATGGTGTCACATAGGAGCATAACCATCCACGCTCAATGTCTGGCAATTTAGAGATTGCTACAATGGTCTCTTTTGTACAAGTGTGACCATAAATCACAACCAAATACAATTCAATTGATGCAACATCAATCTCATATTAACTTTTAGAGTGCTAATATTTTTTTTAAAAGTTCGTTTTGGTCAACGGAAAACTGTCCGGAACACATAAAAAAACATCATGAATGGGCTTTCACTTTATGTTAAGTACCAAATAATATCGTTAACAATTGAGTTATTTTTTAATCTTTTTCCAAGATACATTCAAATACATTTTAGATAAAATACTTGACCTTTTAGACTATTTGTTTATATTTTATATAACCTGTCCTCTAAAATCATATAATAAAATTTTTGTATAAAATAAAACTACATTAAAATTTTTAAAATTTGAATATACAATATTTACAAAATCATTTTTTTAAAAGGTCATATTTACGATTTCTCGTTAAACAAATGCATTTTTTGTTAGTACTAATATAATACTCTAATTAAGATAATAGTAGATGAATTAAAATATAATACAGAATGTTTTTAAAAAATTATAAATAAATGTTTCTTACATAAATAAATGGGAGGAGGGAATGGTTGTTTGGATTCAACTTCAAGAATCCACTGCACTTGAACTTAAAAATCAATTAATACTATCTTAATATTCTAAAATTACACTTAATATGAGACCAGAAAATACATCCAGGATATGATTAATAAATAAAAAGATAAACTTAAAATTATGTATAAGAAATTAAACCAAAAAAATCCCAAAAAGGTTAGTTTAAGGGAACCAAAATAGAAAATAGAAAAAGTGGTGGTAAATAATTACATAATATAATACCTTGTAGCGTGGTTAAAAAATAAAAGTAAAACTAGTGAGAAGTTACTATGCTTTTTTTGGTGAAGAGGTTGCGTAGATTAAAAATGTTACCCCCACTTCCTTCATCATTATGACACTCACCACCACCGTTCGTCACGGCGCCACCACTCACACCAACGGAACCGCTCTCGTCACTTCTACAGCTCAAGTGATGTCTGTAGCCAATACACATCGGAACATTCAAGCTCAAAACCCTAGTTTTACCTCCGCCGTTAGAAACCACCTTGCTCCGGCGAGTTGCGGCGGATTCAGTCTTTGACGCTTTCTCTGCGTTGAGAGTTTGTTGCTCTGAGTTTTTGGAGATACCGCGACGAACCTGCCATACTGGACTGCTCCGACCGACGTGAACCCCGGCCCGACCCGGACTACTCGGCCATTTCCTCGACTTGGATTCTCCGGTTGAGTTGCTACGAGAACACGGCGCACTGTTGACTTTCCGGGTAACCGGAGCCCCGGGGAATAATTTAGGTCGGGTGCCGGTGTTACCCGCGGACCTACTTCGTGAAAATGGCCATATATTGATGTTCAACTCTGCAGAAGTGGAACCGCTTTTGTTTTTTCTCTCTTTCTTCTTCTCCTTCTTGTTCTCTTTCTCTTTCTGTTCTGTGTTGTTGTTTTCTGTGGTTTTTTTCTCACCTTTTCTGAAAATATCTTTCCACCGTTTTGAAGATGAGAAAGTGGTGGTGGTTGAGGATTCAGTTATAGCAGGTGAAGATTCGGGTTGTGAAGATTCGGGTTCTGGATCCGGGTCTTTAACTAGTGGGTCCGGGTTTGGTGGATCAGAGTTATTCGTGACAGGGATAAGGTGGAGGGGAAGGAGTACACCGTCGACGAAGAGTTCATCGGCAGTGAGAAGATTCGGTTGTGGAAAAGACGGGTTTCGGAGCATCCAGAACTCGAATTCGGGTGAGTTACAATTTGTTCTAGTTTGAGGGTTTTGTTTAGCATCCATGGAGAATGAAGGGAAATGGAGTATTTTTGGGAGAGTGTGAGAAAAAATGAAAAGGAGAATGAATAAAAAGAAGAAAGGGATGGTGTTGGGATTTTAAGAGAGGAAGTTGGGTGAGGATTGGGGGTCCATTATGGCTCCACGAAGATGGAATTGGAAGGAGAGCATGTGCCTTACAATATTGGAGATAATATGTGGATTTTTAAAGAGGAAAAAGTCATTCTAGAATTTATTTGCACATGTTTGATTTTTTATAGGTATAATTAATTTTCATGAGTTTTTTCTTTTAAATGTGATTTCTATATTTAAATTTATGTTTATACTAAATTTATATAAATTAATTTACTTTCAATTTATTTTTAACTAAAATTTATTTTACGAGGTCAATTTAATTAAAATTATTTTTAAAGACAAAATTAAATATATATTAAATGTGTGTTTGGTTCTACAACAAAGAAAAATGATTTTTAATGAGAAGATTGTGTAAATTTTATTTTGATTAAAAATGTGTTGGATTTAAAGTGATTAATATTTAAATATTTTTGTGAAAAAATGAGTTGAATAATACAAATTTAATATTCATAACGAATTTAAATTAAAAAATTATAAATCAAAACAACAAATAGGACTGATTCTAAAGGGAATAATTATTTTACTTTTGATGGACCAAATACATCAAAATTAATTATATATTTTTAAAATTACTTTTAACTCCTTAAAAATATAAATAGAACATGCATTAAATTGTACATTTATATATTTATGGCAAAAAGTTTTTATGTTTCATCATATAAGATTTAGAGTTAAAATAATTATCTTGAAAAAGTTGTAAAAGTAAGCCGAAGAAATCTTACAAATAATATTATAAGATATTTCCATAGTTTCTTAAACAAATAGTATTACATAAGTAATGTAAATCAATGAAATAAAACTTTAGTTTCGCAAATATTTTAATTTGTAGATGTATTTAAATATTAATTAAATTTATTATTTAAAATTTTTAAAATAAAATAAATTTTAAGTATAATATTAGGTTAATCTTTAAAAAGACAAGATTCGGGTCTAAAAATAAGTTTATAATAAATCACATGTTAAATTTAAATTTTAAAATTTTTAGTAGGTCAAGATCAAGCTTGACAAAATCAAGTTCGATTGGATCTATTTTCACTCTTATTTATGTCTAACCTTTTTCTTTAATAAAAATTGATCTTTTTAAAAACAATCATTATGAAAATTATTGAAAATTTTTAAATATGTTTGATTTATTCTGATATTATATTAAAATTTAAATTTAGTTTTAATTTTAGAACATATATTTTGTCTCATTCATAAAACTAATCACTATATTTCAAATTTAAACAATTATAATGTTATTCTCATATTTTTATACTAAAAATAAATGATGTGACAATTTTTAAATAGTACCAATATATCATTTATATTTAAGAATCAGGTCTTAAAAAGAGTTACATATAATAATTTATCACATTTAAAATTATATATATATATATATATATATATATATATATATATATATATATATATATATATATATATATATATATATATATATATATATATATATATATAAAACACTATAACGCGGAAATTTGAAGTATGTGTATGGTATGTATGGTGTATAATGAGTTGATTATGCAGCTTTAGGCGTGGCTGTATTCGCCAATCACATCGTTAAAAACAAAAGATAATGGTTGATATGTGTGTGGGGTGCACATGCTAGGAGGAGAGTTTCATTTCATTTACTTGTGATAAATTAATTAAGATTAGGTACTGTACTACGGATTTAAAAGTTACTTGTACGTGCATTACATTATTAAAAAGCTGTGATAAAAAATTGCAGTGGCATCATCAGACAAAGTAAATTTGAATCAGAATGAATGAACTTAAAAATAATAGTATTACTAACTTGATAAAATATGTACTTTAAGTTTGAATATTTTATACATACATACAGTATTCTACTACCAAAAAAATATGTTATACATACAATAATTTTTAGGTGAAATATGCTATATCTAGTATAGCATGGAATAATGGTATTATAGCGCTGACAATATGAAAAACGGTCAATGACTAGTTCAATAACATCACCGTCTTCTTAGGCTGCCATAACATAGACATTAATTGAGTGTGAACGCAAGAGGTTGACGTTGACACATATCATTGCCTGCTATTGGTCATTAGTGGTGTTCTAATCAACAATTAATTATTTTCTCACATTTAAAATCTACTTTTTTTTAATTATATAATTAATTTATCTAATTAATATTCTTTTTGCTTTTATTTATTAAAGAATATTGACTTTTTAAATTTATTAAATAATCAATGTATTTGATTCATGATATAGATCAAATATATTGATTATCCAATTAATTTAAAAAGTAAAATTTCTCTTATAAATAAAATTAAAGATAGTAGGCAATGATACACGTCATTATTACAAAAAAGATATTTCAAAAATTCTGTTGGATCAGTTTTTACGCTCTCGAAATGTCATTTGGGTTGATGTTGTAATGGTTGGGTAATAGTAGTTTTGGTGTTGGGGTGAATTTAGGGCGAATGGTTGTGTTGGGTAAAAAGGAAATTGGTGTTGTGGTGTTTGAAAATTGTTATTTGTCTGAGGTGTAGGACGTGTGCATGAGTATGAGTTTGATCAGTTAGTGGTTGGTGTTCGTTGTTGTAAAAATAGGTTAAAATATCGGGGTTGTGTTGTGGTGAGAATCGTGATACTAAGCTATTGATTAACTTGAATCTTTAATTCTTAAATTCACAACCGGACTTTAATTTATCCAAAAAGGAAAGGTTTAAAGAAAGAAAAACCTATTAAAATGCAAAGCAAAAGGCAAGGCTTAAAGCTGAGCAAAGAGAGATCTAAAGGTTCGGGGGTTGGTTATGTCTAGGGTAGGTATTTCACATCCTAAACATCTGTAGTACTCTACAGGAACCTCTTATTAATATTTGCGTTTGCTAAAGTTTGCTTGCTAAAGGAAATGTGTTAAGGGTAAAGATATAAAATATAAAGTAAGTACAAAGTTTGCTCGCCAAAAAATCGCATATCGTGCATACGTATCCTGACGGGGATGGAATCAGAGCAACCGTAGTTCCCCCTGGTTAGGGGTAAGGAACTCTTGACTGTGGTCAAGGTTCCAGAAGGATGCAAGCACTCATAAGGAAATACTTACATGGAGTGCGGCGACTCCTGAATCTACGTTGAGATTGTTATGGTAGAGAATGTCCACGACGGGACGTTAAACATGAGTACGACGACTTAGATCCTAAGGCTAGGAAGGTGTAAGAATGTCCACGGCGGGACGCTAAATAGAGCACGGAGACTCCAATCCTAAGGCTAGGATAAAAGGAAAGAATGTCCACGGCGGGATGCTAAAAGTGAGTACGGCGACTCAAATCCTAAGGTTAGGATAAAGGTTAAAGGATGTTCACGGCGGGACGCTAAAAGTGAGCACGGCGACTCAAATCCTAAGGTTAGGATAAAGGGGAAGGATGTCCACGGAGGGACGCTAAAAGTGAGCACGACGACTCAAATCCTAAGGTTAGGATAAAGGGATAAAGGGTGTCCACTACGGGACACTAAATAGAGCACGACGACTCCAATCTTAAGGTTAGGATAAAAGGTAAAGAATGTCCACGGTGGGACGCTAAATAGAGCACGACGACTCCAATCATATGGTTAGGATAAAGGCTAAAGGTATAGGATATCATGTGTAACCAACAATGTCACAACAATGTAAACAAAAAGTTCAAAACCTCATGGGGATAATCAAAAGTTTTTAAAGGTGAACCACCTAAAAGTGTACAAGCAAAGTTAAAATTCAAACTTAAATGCCCAAGGAAGCTAACAATCCATGTTCATAATCTCAAATTAAAAACTTAAAGAGAATGAAATCCAAATGTTTGAAATAAAGAAGGAAAGATAAGAGGGTGAAAACTCTAAAATGGGTTATAACTTGCTCATAATGCAAAGTGTTTCTAAAATAGGATTTTTAGAATTTTTTAAACATTATGTGGAAATATGTTACAAAACAAGAATTTTGCAAAAAGAACCACTTAAAAATGAATTAAAATGGAGAAGTTATATGGTTTTTAAGTTTGTGAACAAAACATAAAAATCTAACTAATAAAAAGAATAAAATGCACATGGTAAGACAATGAATCAAACAAATTTGATTATTTAAACATGTTAACAAACATGTATAAATAATACAAGATCAATATCACAAGAAAAATCAAGTTGCAAGTTGAAAAAGTTTAAGAACATCATGGTAAAAACCCTAAAAACAGTCATGGTATCATGTGAAAAGCAAATGGAAAGTTCACATTTATGAGTTTTAGGTTTACCTCTTGAAGAAAGATTAAGTAAAAAGAAAACCAGAGATCTTGAAAGCTCTTCCAAGATCTTCAAATGTTCCTAGGATGATGAATAGATGCTCCAAACGACCTTCAAGCAAGCTAGTGGACGAAATGCCTTGTAAATGAAGGAAAATCTCCAAAATCCAAAGATTTCAAAGACCAACTCACTAGAACCTTGTTACATAAATATGGAAGTAATTTGGATAGTTTCAATATATCATATTTGATGTGTTTGAAGTGTTTCTTGAGTTGGAAGAAGTTTGGAAATGGTTTTGAAAGGTGTTTTGCAAAAGTAGATTTTGAGGGATTTTGGAAACTTAATGAGATTTTGCAAGAACTTGTGATTGTGTAAGGAATGGAGTTCTAGTTGGTTTCTAGAATGAAACTTGTGTGTTTATGATATAGGAAGTGAGTTCTATTTATAGACAAAAGCCTTGGATCAAAGTATGGGTAAAAGTGAAGCAAATTGCCAATTTTAACTTTCCATCATGAAAATCTTTGAGTTTTCCAATGCAATCTTCATCTTTGTCTTTAAGACACTCTACTAAGATATTCTCCATGTCCCATAGATTTTTTTCATCATGGTTGATAGGATAGGAGGTGACTTGTTGAATTAAAGTTGATGATTTGACAAGGGTAGCCACCTTTTTCTCTTTCTTCACTATTCACTTTTGCAACTTGCATTAAATAATGATTTCCTTTGATCTTTGTGCCATTTTCGTGGGAATTGATGTACAAATGTTCATTATCAATACAAACATCATAAATGAGGCTTAATCTTTGATTAGCATCGATTTGGAGAGGTTTTGGAATCAAAAAACTCATGCTGACCTGGTTTTGCCAATGCGAGTTTTTGCCAACTTGTGGACCTCGATTCTCTCTAACCAGGAAGAGTTATGGAACCCAATTGTACTTTTTAGAAATCCCCAATTAGGTACTACAATATTTATGTTTGTTTTAGGAACTCATTCCTCTTTAAACTAGGTCAAAAACCCCTGTGTGGTTAAGGAGTTATGGCTTTGCCCTTTTCAAAACCTTAATTCCCCAACTTTTCAATTACTTCTCAATTCTTGATCAATTGGTCACAAAACTTCATGATTAGATATTAAATGATGTTGGGAACATATTTGGCTTCAATTTTGGGTTAAAACCCTGTTGGTCAATGGGTTGACTTTTCAGTCAGACGAACCGAACGATCGAAAACCTCTGAATCGACTGTTGGTGTCGTGGGTCTTCTGAGGCCTTGAAAATTCTTTAGTGGACTTCCCTAATCCATATGAGCTTCATGTACCATAAATCCATCATTAGAACACCTTTTAAATCAAAATTTAAACTACAGTTGACTTCTCTTGAATGGACTCATACTTGACCCAATGTAGTATCTTTGATGACGTGGAGAATTATTTCATGGAGAATAAATCCAATACATTGACTGATTAAACCATCGAAACCTCAATTCCTGACTGTACGGAACCCTAATTCACCTGTATCTTAACAAAGACAAACTTGAAATAGGTTATGGTTAGATAAACAAATGAATATGATCCTAAATTGATGATGAAGATCTAAGGGGTCAAAATTTGGGGTGCAACAGGTTGTTGATGGTAAAAAGGGTTATACTCTTGATTTTTTTTTTGTTTCTCCATTTACAACACTCTACTATGTTGAAGACTTTCCAATTGTCAAATGCTCATTAGTCTGACACTTGTCTTTTGTGTTTCTCTTTGAATTTGAGAAGTTTTAATGCATGCTAAATTGAGATTAACTCTATCACAATGATGCATTTCCACAACTACGAAACTGATAATTGGTGATGTTAAAGTTCAGATGACTGCATCATCTTTATCCCTTGAATATGCATCTTGTACAATCATACACGACCTTTAAATTAACTAATGCAAAAAATGTAGTTGTTAGTTTACTAAAAATAATATTAATTAAGTAATGATTGGTATTTTAGTTTAGTAGAGATACATCATTTGGTCCAAGGTGATCGATAAACTATTGATATGTTACTGCATAACGATGAGGGCATTTTTCGTAATACATCATATAAGTTGACAACTCATAACAAAAAAAATTACAAAACATAATTAAATAATGTATATATTTAACAAGTTATAAACTTACTTTGTGGCATATGAAAAGTTGATAGCATGATGATCTATTAGAGCTATGGAAAAAATTCTCGACCATCCACATGCATGTAGCAAGATTGCTCATCCAGGTAAGGTATGCACATTTACCTCTACACTTTCACAGAAAGCTCTATATGATCTCCAATTATAAGTACATATTTTATCTATATCTTTTAACAAAGGCAACCACATTATAGGTACATTATTACTAGAAGTATTTAGAAATAAAAAGACGCATAAGAAGCATAATGTAAATTATAGTTTTGCATTTGTTGTCTTTCTCAAAAGAAATTTCAGTTAATTTAAGATTTATGTATATTTTTTTAGCCAAGGTGTAAATTATAGTTTTTCATATGTTGTCTTTCTCAAAAAGACATTTCGGTCAATTTAAGATTTATGTATATTTTTTTTAGCCAAGATATATATATATATATATATATATATATATATATATATATATATATATATATATATATATATATATATATATATATATATATATATATATATATATATATATATATATATATATATATATATATATATATATATATATATATATATATATATATATATATATATATATATATATATATATATATATATATATATATATATATATCATCAACTATGGTGGAATTTTTGTTAGTTTGGCCATTTACCATTTTACCATTCACATGGAGATCGAACAACGTGTGCACGTCCTCGAGTGTGACTATGCTTTCTTTAGTTGGATGATGGAATGTGTGTCTCTGATCTCCATCTTTTTATAAGAGTGAGAATAAACTTGTTATCAACAATATATGATGTGAAGTTTATAACATGTCCAAAACTGAAACGCTTTAAATAAGGACCGCTGATCTCGTTGTGCAGAATGTATTCATGAGTGTGAGTCCAAAATATTTTTACATCCTAGCATGAATGAATAAAAAAAGATAAATACATTCGCATTAACTAAGAACATAGTTAGAAAATTTTTAATATGAAACAATTTGAAATAACTTACATAAGATATTATGTTTGCGGGTGTTCCTCTATGATTATTGCCCATATTTAACAAAACCTTGTTATATTATAAATGCAAGAATCTTTAGAGTATTTGTTGTTGTCTGGGTTCAACTAAATTAAATTATACATTACATTTAATAAATCTCAACAATCTCAAATATTCAACCAATCTCTAGTGTCTTAAATTTTGGATCAAACTCAAGCTAAATCACCTACAACGATGAGACACAAGTAGATCAATTATATTTTTTGTTCGGAGACTAAAACTACACTGATGACAGTGACTCTGAAGATGATGATCAACAACCATTTTTGGTAAGGTCTGCATACTTCCCACCATAAAACTTGACGAACTTATGTTTGGATGAATATGAGCACATCCTTTGAATTTGGATACAAAAAAATTATCCTATTAGAAGTGAGCTTATATATAGGGTGTTAGTTTCGCACAAAAAGATGATTGGATGCTTTAAGGTGGGTGGACAAAGATAATAGTTTGTAACAACATGAATTTCAACCTCAATGTCACAACACCAGAGCCTTATTACAAACCAAATGTACTAGATGAATTAACGATTCAACATAAATAAACAAAACAAGACAACTAATGAAGTGGTCTTATACAACATCCTCAATAAAATTATTGTACTGTGACCATTCCTCAATCTCAACCTAAGGGTATCTTACACATGATTCGCATCGTAGAAACATAAAAATATGGGGGTGAAAATATATTCTACAAAGTATAAAGTATAATAACAACAAAGGGTAACACGCCTTATAAGATACATTTATATGACATTACACCAATCCACATAATATTACACAGACTCATAAAACATTATCCCAATTCATTGAGTGTTACATAGAATCATACGACATTACATAAAGTACACATGAATGTTTATACAATGCATTATATCCTTTACTCCATATGCATGTTATACCAGTAATTGAACTCATGATATATTCAGAAAGTACACGCGGGCTACATTTTGTACCATGACACTCTTATAGAGTACTATAATTTAGAAGTATATGTGAGCTATGACTTGTACTACAAACCTCTCTCTAAACTCAATAGTTTTGAAGTACATGAGACTTACGTCCGTACTACAATACTCTCATTAAACTCTAATCTAGAAGTACATGTGAGCTACGCTTGTACTATAACATTCCCTCTAGTCTCAACAATCTAGGAGTAAATGCAAGTTACATTCGTACTACAACACTATCTCTATACACAAACCTACCCCCGCTCCAGTATGATGCATGATAAAATATGCCTGAATTCCTCCCGAACCTCCTTCCTCTATTGAACATACTTACGCTTATTACCACATTAGGGATTCACCATAATTTGTCAAAATTATATTGCCACATTAGGGCTTTGCAATAGTTTTACCAAACTTGTATTGCCACATTCACATTGGTTGCCATATTAGGGCTTCACATTAGTTTTACCAATTGTTGGACTCATGTCCTAAAATTTACCTTAATAACTTTAAGTACAATTAACTAGGGTGAGACATAATGGTGTCAAGATCTTAATTAGGGTATAGTTATACTCATTAGATTTCTAACACACCTGACCACGCCTCAATCAAAGTTTTCTAACTCAAGATATAACGATTACAAGCTGAACCAATACAAATATCTAAGAGCATGACGAGTTAGCAGTAATGGACATTATGACTCGTAATGGCTTCAAAATTTATGAGTTTCTTTGTGCTTTTTCTTCATTCCAAAATCTTCCTCAACATGTTTACTCAACTCAAAACTTAGAAAAAATAGTATAGGCACAAAATTTCATAATACAACACACCAAAACATCATTTTAACACAATCAATCCATCAAAACATATATTCATACAAGCAAAACATGAGATCAACAACCAAATACATGATCATGAGTAAACATACAAGTTAATACAATCAGCTAAAGGGACCTATTATACAAGAGACAATTCCCAACCTAGGGTTCCTGAATTGTCATCTCGTAGGGGAAATTCGACAAGGAATTAGGATGAAGTCGGGGTTAAAGGGAAACACAACTACCCTAAACCCTAAAATACCCCTTTATAAAACAATATCCCCCTTTTACCTTGTTTTTGCATAAATTTCTCCATAGAGCTTCTGTTGCGGTGAGAATTGGATATCAAGTTATTAGTTAACTTGAATCACAAATTATGAAGTTCACCACCAAGCTTTGATTTATCCCAAAGAAAGGGTAAAAATCGAAGAAATCCATAAGTACACTACGTAACAACGAAGCTAAGAGATCTAAGGTTCAGGGGTTGGTTATACCTAGGGAAAGTGTTATCATCCTAGGTATTTGTAGTACTCTACAGGAACCTCTTGTTAGTATTTGTGTTATGCTAATTCTTGCATGCTAAAGATTATGTGCTAAGGTAAATACCTAGGGTAGTATGCTCGCTAAGATGTCGTATATCAGGCCTACGTATCCTAATAAGGATGGAATCAGAGCAGTCGTAGTTCACCTGACTAAGGGTGAAGAACACTTGACAATGGTCAAGGTTCCAAGGGGAATAAGTATTCATAACCATGATACACACATAGAGTTGGCAAACTTTCTAAGTCTAAGTTGAAAGACTAAGGTTTAAATCTTAACAAGGTATAGGTTAAGGTCTTGACTTGACAAAGTCAAAGGGATGTAAGTACTAACTTAAACCTAAGTTAAAGGACCTAATGACCCTAACAAGGTCAAGGGAAGAAATGAGATATCTATGACATTGAGTCAATAGAGAGACTTTCCTTTGGAATAAGGAGCAAGAGGCAACTTAAGGATGAAAGATGACAAGTTACATCACTCGGGGAAAACTTAACAAAGTTAAAAGGAAGTAAGATAAAGGTGATACTTAAACATGATATAAAAGACAGATTAAACATGAATAAGATATTTATGGTAATAACCAAAACATGAGAGTGAATGTGACAACATTCAAAGTAAAGACTGACAAAGTAAAAAAGAGCAAGGTAACAACCAAGCATACATATCAAATAACTATATAACTCATGGTGACAACCAATGTGAGTATTCAAACATAGATGTTACAACATCTAAACAAAACATGAAATATAGTTCTAACAAGACTAAAACATCATGGATAACAAGTTTAAGTTTAAAACAATCATGCATAAGTCAAAACATTACTTATCATGACAACGTTCAACACTCAAGATCAACATGCATAAATCATAACAATGTCTAAAGCATGGATACAAACCAAGATATGGAAAAGGTAACAACCCACGAACTTGAACAAGAGAGACATGTGTGACAACAACATGTGGATAGAGATATAAATACATGAAGGATTTCATTTGAACATACAAATCAAGATTACATCATATAAGTCAAGTTAAAATATTACTTGGAAACATCATGGATGTGATTTGAACATGTTATAACAAATAGGTAATAACCAACATGCATGTCAAGGTTCAACATGGTTTTGAATAAACTGAAAACCTCATAAGGGTTCATACATATAAACATATATGCAAAGTTATATTCAAAAGGAAACACATATCGAAGAACACTCTACCATGGTAAGGTTAACATAGAGCATATGTGTATTAAGGTCACATAATCATGGAAGAAAATCACATGTTAAGTGCAACGTAAAAACCAAGGTTTCAAGGTATGAGCAAAAGAAATTTCAACATGTATTTACATGTAAACACCACTTTAAAATGCATTAAAATCAAATTGAAACAAAGATGTACAACATTACAATATCATAAAAGGTTTACACAAAAAGCATAAGCTTCAAACAAACCAACATAAGCAAAGAAAACAAAGGATTAACTCAAGAATTCAAAAGAAACCTTTAAGAAACACTAAAAATATCATCCACTTTGAACACACATAAATGCAAGAAAAACAATTTTTTTTCAAAATTTCTTAATACAAATGGAAAATAGGCACTAACATGAACAAAATGCTAAAAGAATGGGGTCAATATGATAAAAATCATAGAAGTTATGGCCAAATTAATTTGTAAAGGATAACATAAAATCCAAGTATTAAAAATTAGGAAATTGCAACTATGGGGTTTGAACCCACACCTTAGGCATTCAGACTCAAAACAGAGACCATCTGGGCTACTAGTGCATAGTGAATAAGTAATACAAGCATGAAATGATATTTGAAAAAAAGAGCTTCCAGCAAGAATAAAAAAAAACATGATCAAAAGGTCGGGGGAGGAGGGAATCGATCCCCAGAACCTTCGCTCAACACAACACAGAAACTCTCCTCCTTGACCAGCGGTGCTACTCCCTCATCCAGTATCTATATGCTTCAAACACATTATATTTTAAGGACACCTCAAAACGGCCAACTCAGTATGAGTTAGCGCCATGTCAACCCCAACTTAGCATCCACTCAACATCTTCTTCCTTCGCTCGCCCTCATTTACTTCTCTCTCTTCGTGCCCTAAATATCAGTTATGGCCAGAACTTCATACTACAATATCTCTCTAGCCTCTCAACCAAATCAAATAATGTAAAAAACAAAGCTGGAGTATTTTTCAAGCGGAACATGGATATGTTACTTGTTTGACCTAAAACTAAGAGCCTAACACACAATATCCTTCACAATAATGTAACATCAAAACCAAAAACAAATCACAACATCAAATATTTAGTTGAAACAAAGCCAATAATGATTCAAACTAACAACTGACATTATGAACTACATTTTGCTTACACAAATGAAGTAAAACATTGCACAAAACAAGGATTTAATGAGTTCAAAAAAAACCTACCTCTTGGAGAAAGTCCAAGGCTCCTTCACAATGGTTACAATTGTAAAATAATGATCCTTAGAGCCTTGCTGAATCCTTGAGAAGATGCTTGGATGGTTAAATCAGGTGGAAAGATCTTGAAAGGAAGAACACGATCCTTTTTGCACAAATGGAGGTATGAAAATGGTGTGATGTGTTTGGGGTGTTTCAGAACTTGTTTGATGGATTGAATGAGTTCTATGGAATATGTAGAGATGATTTTTGAAGTTTATTTGAGAAATGCACGAGTGGAATGAGTGTTTGGAGTATTTTTGCAAGTTTTTAGTTGTTTTGCAAAAACTGTTGGTTCTGAGGATGCAGGGTGTTTTGAGGAGTTATCTTAGGTTTTGTTTTTGTATTTGTGATGAGTAGAAGTCCTCTATTTATATGAGTAGAAGCCATTTTTTCTAAAATTCTTTATTCTACTTCTTTCATGGATAATTCAGATTATTGCCTTGATTTTGGCTGTTGTTAGGAGCTGAAAGTTTGGTAGCACTCGATGTTGCCCTTCCGAATTACCCGATGATGATTTTTTTAATCTGAGGGTTGTGAAACAAAATTCAAAGTATTTTTACTTTTAGAAATGATTCCAACTTTTTTGACATTGTTTCATTATTTTTGCAGTTCTTGTTTGAAGGGTGAAGATAGAACTTTGAAGATATAGTCTAGGATTTAGGATTAGGACTTGTAACATGAATCCCAAAAAAATGTAATCTTGAATATTGTAATAAACCTTATAACAAAAGTTTTTTTATGGATCCACTTTATATTTCGTGACTTGAAATAAACCCATATTCTTGAACAAATTCGAAATGGCAGAACATGAAGTAATCCATTAAATTTGAAATAAAACTTGTGAACTTCCTTTCGACTTTGCGTGAATAAAATAACTGCTTGTCGACTTGAACCGATGACTATAATTTTAGAAACTCGGGGTAATGTAAAAGCCTCCAAACCTTGCATTTTTTGCAACTTCTTTATATACCTTCCAATTCAAGATTGATATCTGGACCCTCCATTTCAAACAAAATAAGTTTCTCATTTTTAGAAGATTATCATGACTCATCCCTCTAATCAAGAACACAGTTAGCCTTGACTTTAGATTTAATGTAGATTCAAAGAAGCAGACACACTCCTTCTGATAAGATCCTAATCGGTAAAATGAAAGCACAATTCTTTTTTTCCAACACTTCTTGAAAACACAGTACCAAGATGTAAACTTGTCCATACCAGAAGACATTCCATATCCCAATTAACATGCCTTAAACCCAAGGGTAGGAAGACCTATTACTCAGTCTCCCCATGAATTAGAATAACTTGCAGGATTTAGTAGTGCATACAAAGTCCTCATGGCTTCTGAACTTTCCGCGAAAACCTACCTTCGCAAAATGAAACAAACAAACTGGTTAAACGGTTAGTTAAAATGAAAGATGGACTAAAATGAAATGCAAAATGATCAGTGAATCTAAGGGTAAAATTTGGGGTGCGACAATACGATTTTGAAATTATGGGTATTTTGTTTTCATCGTCCTCCCTCCAATGATGCTAAACAACATTTGATAAAGAGTGTGAAGTGGATAAATATGTCTTTGCCTGTGATAAAAATAAGTGAATACGACATAACTAATTTAAAGCATGCATAATCAATACATTAATCAAACCAAATACGAATGGCAATGTTTAAAGCATACAGTATTTAAACGAATAAAGACAAAATACAAGAAGTGAAATAATGAAATGGCAACATGACTGCCTTATTTGGGAAGGTGAACTTGACTTGACTTGATTTGACTTGATTTGACTTGATCTGATGCTGGCACTAGCTTGGCGGTGGCATAGAATTGTTGATAATGTTCGGAGTCTTCCCATTAAAGTTGATGGCATTCCTGTCAATCATGTCCTGAACCTTGTGTTTGAACGCTCTGCAGTTCTCTATTGTATGCCCTGGAGCGCCCTTATGAAACTCACAATGGGAGTTTGCATCATAGTCGGCAGGAATGACAGTTGGAAGAGCTAGATCTCTCAGAGCAATGGATTTTTTCTCCAACAATTAAGAAAGGATATTAGCATATGACATTGGAAAATGATCAAAAACTCTATTTGGCTTCCACTTCCTCTACTGATTAGGCTGACACTGCTGTCGAGCAGCTTGCTATTGTTGATCTTGAGGAGGATACTGATACCCTTGCAAGTTGTAGGACTGTTGCTGAGGAGCTTGCTGCTGAGGCATTTGAGCTTGAACAACCTGAACATTTGGATGATAAGGCATTGGAGTGTATTATGCAACAGCAATGTATGTATACTGGTTATAAGGGATCTGGTAAGTTATAGGAGCGGGAGCTTGTTAAGAAGCTTGCCTTTTCTGCATAGAGATGACATTTGTTTCTCCCTCTTTCTTCTTGTAACCGTTGAAAGGCTTTTTGGCACCAGCCTGGCTACTAGAACCTCCTTGGATCTTTCCATTTTTCAGACCTTCTTCGATTCTCTCACCGAAAATCACCAAGTCGGAGAATCCAACAGAAACACTACCGATTAATTCTCATAGTATTGGCCTTGCAATGTACCCATGAAGATGTCAATCTGTTCACGGTCAACAAGAGGTGGATGCACCCTTGAAGCTAGCTCTTTCCATCATTATGCATACTCCTTGAAGGATTCGCCTTCCTTCTGAGCCATATTCTGAAGTTGAGTACGGTTAGGAGCAAGATTAGTGTTGTATTTGTACTGCTTAACAAATGCATTAGCTAGCTCGGCCCAAGTGTGCACACTTCTACGCTCCAACTGCATATACCACTCGAGGGATGCTCCAGATAAGCTGTCTTGGAAGAAGTGATTCATTTGCTTTTCATCTATGGCATAAGCAGCCATCTTGCGACAATACATCTTCAGATGGATATTAGTGCAGCTGAGGCCTTTGTACTTTGAGAATTCAAGAACCTTGAACTTGGGAGGAATAACGAAATCTGGAACCAAGCCCAATTCCAAAGCATTGAGAGAAGATTAGTTGTGCCCCTCCACGAATTGGAGTTTCTCAGCTAGATCGCGACACATCTTGATGGCTTATGAATCTTGAGCAGCAACAAGACTGGTAATGGGGATAGCAACATGATAGTTTTGAACATCGCCATACTGGTCTAGAAGATTCTCTTTGGCATGAGGAACAGGGATCTGAACGGCAGCCGGTTGGGCTAGCAAGATGGATCCAACAGTAACTCCAAGTACTGGGATTGGTTGAGAAGTGATTCCTTCATTCATGGTAGCAAAGTTCATTGGCATCCCATAAGTCATGGGGTTGGGAACAGGAACTGAGAGCCTTGAGGTAGACCTTTGCACCTGACCATTATTATTGACGGCAGCGGCTTCACACAGTTCTTCTTCCTTTTTGGCCGTAAGGAAGGCTTCAAGAATCTAGTCAATCTTTCTTTTGATGGAGTCCAACTTCTCTCGGAAGGCGGCTTGTTCTTGCTGAATCTGCTCCATCATACATCTGGTATTGGCTCTAGTTACGTACTGGTGTCGAGGAATCAACTTGATTTACTGGAGAAGAAGGAAGGATAAATGAGATTCTATTGTTGAAATAAAATGCAAAATATGCACAACTGATGCAATGTAATGCAGTGATATGTAGGATGTAATGCAAGATGCAAGATCCAGAATCGCATGATCAAACAAATTCTGAAGCTAGTTACTGTAATAGGTAAGTAACCACAGTTTCTGGTCAAAGAAACCTTACAAGTAAACCCTATACGGGAAGATCTATATTCTTTACCCATAAACCCACTCACAAGATGGTTTCTATGTTGATGGATAAGGTTCCCAGGATCACGGACACTAATCACATCAACATCACGCAACAGGCTAGTTGTATTACGACAATAATGGCGACAAGGTCTCTCCTGAGCGGAGTCCTCATGCTAGGCACACAAGGAGCGAGTCCTTGGAGACTAACACTACATGACCACCAATATAGAACTGGTGCTAAAAAGGGTTCCCAGAATCACGGGCCCTTCATTTATCAAATCGTGCAACAGTCTAGCTGTTTTACAACAAGATATACGAATAGGTCTCCTCTAGGGGAGCTTTCATGCTAGGCACACAAGGAGCGAGTCCTTGGGGACTAACACTACTCAACTATTAGTTCTAAACTAGATGTTTCCTCTGCTTTTACCAAAGCTCGAGCGTAGAGCTTTACTCAATAATGTCATCCTAAGAACTAACAGGCAAAGATAACAAGCAGAAATAAAAGCCATAAGAGAACAAATACATAAACAAGAAGAAAACACACAAACAAATATGATGCTATTTGCAAATCCCTAAGTTAGGTGCGACTCTCTGTTGCATGGAGCAAAATATATCCAGTAGAGTCGCTAGCTGTCACACCTTGAAAATTTATTCGAACATACGACCCTCGCGCTAAAGGCGCGGAATGCGGTTCGACAGAGTCGCCACAAAACTTTATTTATCCCGAAGAGACGGGAAAAAAATATCGAGAAAACCTTTTAAAACGAAAGGACGGGAACAAGGCCGTCCAACCAATGTTACGGGTTCGGGAGTCGGTTACGCGAGGGGAAGGTATTAGCACCCCTCACGTCCATTGTACTCAATGGGAACCTCTTAGTACGATTTACGATGGGTGTTATCTAAGCTTGCTTGTTTTCTTCTCAATGATAAATGTGAATTGGTAAGATAAAAGAATAAAGATGCTAGGGGGAAATGGGTGGTTATAGGATAGGCTGATCGCCAAGGATTGGGGCCCTTGTGCCTACGTATGCTCATTTGGACGAGAATGAGAAATCAAAGCTTCTTAGTTCGACTATGGGAAAGGTTAGGGGGAAATGGAAGATGGAGGAAATTATGCTCGCCAAGATCATCGCAATCTTGTGCCTACGTATCTTACATTTAGACGAGAATGAAGAATCAGAGCGTTTGTAGTTCGTGGAGATGACCACGAAAATGAGAGAAGTTTGATTGAGTTGAAGTTTGGTTGATTTTGGTTTGGAAACAAAAAATTGACTGACAAGCAACCCAAGGGGTGTGCCTTGAGAACTGTCACTCAAGAATCCAAAGAATGCAAGATTCCAAGAACTTAGTTCTTTCAGGAATTGAAAAAAAGGTTGAAGAGGGGGTTTGGACGTTTTGAATTCGAAAGAGTGAATGAATAACAACTCAAGGGGCGTGCCTTGAGAGCTAATCATTTAAAGATTCAAGGAATGCTAGACGCCAAGACTCTCTTTCTTTCGTTATTTGATTATGAAAATGTTTAGATAAAGATTAGGCGTTTTAAGACGAAAGGGTGAATGAATGACAACCCAAAGCGTACGCCTCAAGAGCGATTCATTCGAAGATCCAAGGAATGATACACTCCAAGAACCTTCGTCTTTTTTTATTTGTTAAGAAAAACATTTGAATAAAAGATTGAATCAAATTGGTTGCGAAAAGAGGTGAACTGCAAGGCAAAAGACACTCGACTTATAACTTGACTAAAATATCGCTTGACGTTGGATCAAGGGTTTGATTTTATTCGCGTGCAAAGACATGTTAGATATGAGGTTGATTTGAAAATGTCTCGATGATGAGTCTAAGATTTGATTAAAAATGGAACCGTCTTGACGACGAATCAAGGGTTAAGTTGCGAGAAACGATACCAGTCCCTAAGGGTGCTCCTAATAACGAAACCACGATGAAATGTGAAAGTGTGTGTGATAGGTTGATGGCGAATGCGTATGAGAACTCTACTTACAAGGGGTGTTTGAAAATGACTCGATGACAAATCGAGAATTAGTTTGAAAACAGTTTAATCTACACTAGTCCTTAAGGGTGCTTCTAGAAGATAAACCACAATCAAAGAAATATGAATGCATACATCGAACTGGGAGAGGGATACATGTAAGTTACATGGGATTTCACGAAATAAAAGGTCTCGTTGTAAGGTAGCCTAAGAGAAAGCCGCGTGTGTGAAGTGTCCTAAACTATGCCTTGAACAAAAGTCGGACAAAATCTCGTTGCTAGGTTTTTGTCAAAATCCAATAATCCGTTGCTCGGATAAGTAACCAACAGTCCACCAATTTAGGCTTTATAGTTTCGATGATTGTTAGGTGTTTTTGAAAAGTATGAACAAGATATGAACAATATGAATATGATATGAATAATATGGCAAGGTATATAACAATATAATCAAGATAATATTCACAATAGTATAAACAAGATAATATTAAAAAGTATATGAACAAGATAACAAAATCAAGATATAATGACTGAAAATAAATCAAGAATATATTGACGGAAAGTAAAACAAGAATATATTGACCGAAAGTAAAGTTAGTCGTTAGTTTAATGTGAATTGAATTGGGAAGAAATGTAGCGCTAAACCGTCGTAGCTCGATCTATGACGAAGATCAAGCTATAAGAGGTCGCACAAGTTGATATTCGTGTTAAAAACACAATGGAAGAATGATATTGAGGATCATTTTCCAATGTAATTGTATCACACGGACCGAAAAAGAGCGAATGATCTCGTCTAAATCACAAACTTTCGTCGATTAATTGAAGGTAATCTATCACGATCCCGAAGTATAGAAAATGATCCCAATGATCATTTTCTATAGATTTGAAATAATGAAGGTTACCAACCTCAATAAATCAACATTCATGATTCAAAGATTTCATCGATCGAAAATTAAAAAAGAATTGAAAAAAACAATGTGGAAATGAGGCCGATGACAAAATAATATCACTAGAAAACAAATAGAAAATAAAATGAAATAATAAAATAAAGAAAAAAAATTGAAAAAAACTGAGGAGGGGTCCAAGAGAAGATCAAGGTGGTGCATATAGAATCATTATGGGCCTCACGGCCCATTCATCGACTATCACCCATCCATATATTGAGAAAAAACAAAAACAAAAACAAAAGACCAACATAATTCAGCAAGGTGGTGACATAAAAGCAACCCGACCCATGAGCCCAAAAGCAATCCGCATGGTCCAAAGAGCAACAAATATCACACAAAAAACCCTTGTATCAATACACAATCAATAATCATAAATTTAAAAGAGAAAAAGCCACTGTTGCTCTTCTTCTTCTTTTTAAACGCAACACGTGAGTCGGAAAAGCAAAACCAAGAAAACGAAAACATGAAAAATCACAGTTTTGATAAAGCAGAAGAATACAACGGCACAGACAACGATATCTCAAAACAAAGTTGTGGAGACGTGAACTGGCCGGTAAATTAGCAAGTGTACTAATTGTACCGATGTAGTAATAAGGGGAAACTCCCTGAATATCGATCTCGCGGACTGCGTATGAACACAAGTTCTATAATAATGCAATTGAACAAAAAGTCATAGGGGTTTTGGTTTGTTTCTTTAGAATTATCAAGACAAAAGGAAAAAGCAGTAAAATAAAGGTTTTAAACAGTTATGAGAAGCATGCTAGGGTAGGGTGTATGAAAAGCCTTGTAATAACCTTAATCCTTAGTTTTCAGAAATCACTGCTCAATTCAATCATTACCGGTTTTAAAGATTAGTTGACTCTAATTCCTTAGCAGACAACCCTTTGGTATTCTTCCTATGCCCCAATTCCTTGGCGGTATAGGAACAATCCCAAGCAATATATTTTATCTAAAACATTACGGTTACTATAGGGTATCCCCATTCCTAGGCAATATCTACAATAGTATTATCGTATAAACGCGTTAACGATCATTTTTCCAAACCTAAGGTTAACCGTAAATCAAATCCTTATTTGTAAAATAAGAAAAGCCATAAGAAAATTATACAATAACAACGATGATTAGAAAGCAGTGAAATCCATTATTCAAAGGAAACAAGGTCATTACAGAGTCAATTCAGGGACACCCCCTAGCATTGGGGGGTTTAGCTACTCACAATAATACAGATAAAATAAACAATAAGATTAAAAATTACAAGATAATCGGTTGCTTTGATCTTCAATCGCTTCTGCTCATGAGGACCTTCAGTTTTCCAACACCTTGATCGCTCCAATCTTTCTCGTGAAATTTCTTTCTGTCCAAAAGTACCCTTTTTCCATTCACGATCCGTCTAATATATCAAGATTTCAAATTACAAAGCGAGATGTCCAAACTGCCCTCCGAGATAGCACAATCAGCATAAAACACAAAATATAAACATTTTAGCTTTAGTAGCCCTAACACGGGCCGTGTCATGGGACACGAGCACCCGTGTCAGACTGCTGACTCGTGGATTAACTTCTTCATCATCAGGGGCCCTGACACGGGCCGTGTCATGGGACACGGGCACCCGTTTCAGGCTGCTGGTTCTTGGGATGGCTCTTCAACTTTGTGACCTTCTAAGCCCTTCCTGACACGGGCCGTGTCATGGGACACGGGCGGCCGTGTCAGGCTCCTGGTCCACCTCAAAACTCTTCCGAATCTTTGCCATTTTCCCCGGTTTTCGCTCTGCTTCTCCTTTATTATTTACATGAACCTAGAGACAGTGAAAATACCAAATCGACGCGTAAAATGTAATACAAACACATAAAATACGACAAGATAAAACAAATGATTAACATAAATAAATGTTAAAATGACGTGTAAAAAACACCGATCAAACTCTCCCAAACATAAACCATTGCTTGACCTCAAGCAAAAAGCTTGGATAAAAATTTTCAAATCAAACAGCACATCCGGTGAAGGGCTTAGGGTGCAAGGCGTGCCAATACTCATACGTGAGTCTTAGTTCTGATCGGCTCAAACCAGCTCTCTCGGTACTCATCCGTCAACGAAGGCATTACTTAAACATACACCGTAGTGAAACCACGAACCTAAATCCCCCTTTCAACCACCTCTCCAACTATGCTTTGGGCTTAAGTCTTTTCTTCGATTTTCTACCCCTTTCATTCGGATAATCAAATTAAGGCCTGTATAATTTTTCTCGAGACTTTTTCTGTGGCACCTTTATTCTTTTTCTCGCTCACTGGCGTTTTTTAGTCCATTTTGGGACGACTATAGAGATTCAACCGCCGTTAGGCTAAATAACTGTGTGAGGGTTATCCAACTTAGAAGGACAGGTTGTCTTTACCGTCATTATTCACAATTTTTTTGGTGCCACAAGTCACTCTCAAAATCAACATATACAATTCTTTCAATCATGCCGGACTATCACAATGAAAGAATCGGGGAATACTTCTCAAATCCAAGTACTATAGCACAAATCTACATGTTGGACTCGTTACCTTACTCCGGAGAACCTAGGGTGTTCAAATTATACCTCAATTTCCAAACTTTCCCAAGTTCCTTAGCTCAAACTTCTCTTCCCTTAAACTCTAAATACTTTCTTGACTACCTTACACACTTAACCTTCACAATAAAAAAATTATGGTCTTCCTATGGGGCGAATTCGACGTGATTTTTACCGAACTTAAATAAAAAGGTACTTAAATTGAAAATTCAAAATGGTCAAACCTCTCCCAAACTTGAACTAAACATTGTCTCAATGTTCAAGAACAAGAGAAGGCGAGGTGTACTCACAGAGGGGTCGACAGGTAATGCAGCACCTCTTTGCTGCTCCCATGTTTTCCCTTGCACACTCTCGTTTATTCCTGCAAAAACAATAACCACAAAAAGAAACAACATCAATACTAAAAATCCGTGGGTTGCCTCCCACGCAACGCTTCGTTTAACGTCGCATGGCTCGACGGTCGACTCCCCATTGTTATGGGGGGTACTTTACCCTCTACACTTTCTTGCTTGACTTCTTTGCAATAGAATATGTGGCAGGTTCAGAGATAAGAGCAACATTAAGTGGTTTCGATTGTTCTCCCTTCTTAATAGTGTTGATCTTCCCGACAGAAGGTTTAACATCTTTCTCTTTACCTTTCTTCCTAACCTCTAGAGCTTTTAAAGTGATTTCTTCATCAAAGGATTTCAAAGTGATCGTACCTGTTTCCACATCAATATTGCACCGACTAGTAAGCAAGAACAGCCAGCCAAGTATGATCGAAGACTCTTCATCCTCTGGTATATCCATGATTTGGAAATCAACTGGGAAAGTGAAGTTATCGATTGTCACCAGTACATCCTCTGCTAGCCCGTATGCCATCTTAGTTGTGTGGTCGGCAAACTTCAAGCTTGTTCCCGTATCGCTCACTTTTCCAATATCCAACCTTTTGAAGATCGATAACGGCATGAGACTCACACTAGCACCTGAATCAATTAAAACTTTCTTAAAAGTTCGATCTTTTATAGTACAAGGGATTACCACTGGTCCAAGGTCCTTCCTCTTGATGGGGATTCTCCTTTCTTGCGATATTTCCTTACACTGCTCAGTTGTGGTCTTCGGTTCTTCACCTACTGATCTTTTTTTTCCTATAACCTCTTTCATAAATTTCTTGTACAAAGGCATTTGCTCGAGTGCTTCAAAGAACGGCATGTTGATTTCCAATTTGTTGAACATAGCACTGAACCTTCCAAAGTCTTTCTCTTTCTCATCCTTCTTTGTAACTTTTTGAGGAAACTGTAGTTTGATTTTTAGTTTAACCTCCTCTTTCTTTTTCTCTCCAGTTGGTTTTTCAGATAATACAGCCTCTTTTGGTTGTTTCAGTTTTTCTCTTACCTCAAGTTCCACCTCTATGCATTCATCCTCCTTTGTTTCCTCTTCTTCTATCTTTTTCTGATTTCTTGTTGTGACAACATTAACACTCTCTTGATTTTTCAGATTCGGCACTGTCGCACTCGAGAGGGTTCCTTGAGCGTGTGTTAAGAGGTGTTGGGCTATCTGTCCCATTTGCGACTCAAGATTTTTGATGGAGGCTGTGTTATTCCTTTGAACATTACGGGTCTCTTTTTGGAATTGGATACTTTGAGCTGCCATTCTTTCAATAGCTAACTCCCATTCTGCTTTTTGAGGAGCCTGTTGATATTGAGGTTGGTATAGTGGCTACTGATATTGTTGCTGATTTTTCCAACCTGGATTATATGTCTGGGAATAGGGATTGTTCTGCTTCAACATATTAATTTGTTCCACCTGCTCTTGAGTTGCCACACAATGCATGGTAAAGTGTGGTCCACAACATATCTCACAACTCATAGCTTGGACAGGTTGAACCTGAGCTACAGTTTCAGTACCCACATTCATTCCCTTAAGCCTTCTTTCCACTTTAGCTTTGATTTACTCTTCCATGTTCACAACTTGATCCGCTAGCTTCAAATCAATCTTACCTTCTGGTTGGTTCACAGTGCGATCATACAACTCAAGATGCTCATTGGCAGCAATTGCTTCTATGATCCTCTTGATACCAGTGGCTATTGAGAAATTAGTTGAGCCACCGACAGCAGTGTCTATAAGCTGTTTTGTCTTGAGTCGTGATCCATTCACAAAGTTCTGCATCTGCTCAGTGGCATCCATGTTATGAGTAGGACATGCCGTCAGACACCTTTTAAACCTCTTATATGCATCTCCTAGCGATTCCCCTTCTTTTTGTTTGAAACTGACAATGTCGTATCTTTTTTGAATAAACACTGAAGCAGGGAAATACTCGTTAAGGAATGCATTTTCCATCTCTCGCCATGTGGTGATACTCCCAGCTGGAAGTGAATAGAACCATTCTTCCGAATCATCAGTCAGTGTGAATGGAAACATAACAAGTCTCTTGGCCTCTTCGGAATGGCCTTTTATCTTCAAAGATGTGGTAGTTGTTAGGAATCTCTGTAGATGTTTGTTTGCATCTTCATTGATTCTTCCAGAGAAAGGCTTGCTCTCCAACTGGCGAATGATGGAAGGATGTAGCTGAAAGTGTGCCACATTCACCGGTTGATTCACGATGGTCATCCGGTTTGGTTGAGCATTTGCCCCTCCATAGTCTCCCAAAAGTCTCTCCGCTGGTGGGAGGTCCGCCATAACTTCAGTGTCTCTTTCTGATTCCGAACCTGAATATGAATGAACCGAAACTCTTTCTTCTTCTGAAGCTAATAGTCTAGCTTGTATACGTCTTTCGCGTAGAGTCTTTTCAATTTCTTCGTCCAAAGAAAGATTAGCTGAGGGATCTTCTCGCACGAAAATGTTAGACGCAGATTAGTAGCAACAAAATAATAAAAAAATAAAAATTGAAAATAAAATTTTGGTCGCAGAGCAACAAAATTTCAATTGAATTAGAATACAACTTATATTCTGGCAGTCCCCGGCAACAGTGCCAAAAACTTGATCGATAAATTAGCAAGTGTACTAATTGTACCGATGTAGTAATAAGGGGAAATTCCCCGAATATCGATCTCGCGAACTGCGTATGAACACAAGTTCTATAATAATGCAATTGAACAAAAATTCTTTGGGTTTTTGGTTTGTTTCTTTAGAATTATCAAGCCAAAAGGCAAAAGCAGTAAAATAAAGGTTTTAAACAGTTATGAGAAGCATGCTAGGGTAGGGTGTATGAAAAGCCTTGTAATAACCTTAATCCTTAGTTTTCAGAAATCACTGCTCAATTCAATCGTTACCGGTTTTAAAGATTAGTTGACTCTAATTCCTTAGCAGACAACCCTTTGGTATTCTTCCTATGCCCCAATTCCTTGGCGGTATAGGAACAATCCCAAGCAATATATTTTATCTAAAACATTACAGTTACTATAGGGTATCCCCATTCCTAGGCAATATCTACAATAGTATTATCGTATAAACGCGTTAACGATCGTTTTTCCAAACCTAAGGTTAACTGTAAATCAAATCCTTATTTGTAAAATAAGAAAAGCCATAAGAAAATTATACAATAACAAAGATGATTAGAAAGCAGTGAAATCCATTATTCAAAGGAAACAAGGTCATTACAGAGTCAATTCAAGGATACCCCCTAGCATTGGGGGGTTTAGCTACTCATAATAATACAGATAAAATCAACAATAAGATTAAACATTACAAGATAATCGGTTGCTTTGATCTTCAATCGCTTTCGCTCATGAGGACCTTCAGTTTCCCAACACCTTGATCGCTCCAATCTTTCTCGTGAAACTTCTTTCTGTCCAAAAGTACCCTTTTTCCATTCACGATCCATCTAATATATCAAAATTTCAAATTACAAAGTGAGATGTCCAAACTGCCCTCCGAGATAGCATAGTCAACATAAAACAGAAAATATAAATATTTTAGCTTCAGTAGTCCTGACACGGGCCGTGTCATGGGACACGAGCACCCGTGTCAGGCTGCTGACTCGTGGATTAATTTCTTCATCATCAGGGCCCTGACACGGGCACCCGTGTCAGGCTGCTGGTTCTTGGGCTGGCTCTTCAACTTCGTGACCTTCTAAGCCCTTCCTGACACAGGCCGTGTCATGGGACACGGGCGGCCGTGTCAGGCTCCTGGTCCACCTCAAAACTCTTCCGAATCTTTGCCATTTCCCCCGGTTTTCGCTCTGCTTCTCCTTTATTGTTTACCTGAACCTAGAGATAGTGAAAATACCAAATCAACGCGTAAAATTTAATACAAACACATAAAATGCAACAAGATAAAACAAATGATTAATAGAAACAAATGTTAAAATAATGTGTAAAAACCAGCGATCATGAACCGATTCCTTTTATGAAGATCAAAACATAAAACTAAATCAATGCTCCAACCTTCAACTCATGAATCTCGAATGGCTTCGATTCTTCCATCTCATGTTCATCATCTTTCCTCGTGATTCAAGTTCAGGTTTGTGTGATTTGTGAGTCGTTTCGATTTCTCATTGTTTTACCTCAATCTCTCCTCTACTTCATTCTGTTCTGGTTCTGTTATGATTTTGAATGGCTATTGGTGAGCTGTTCTTGGGGGCGGTGTCGTTTGGTCGAGGAAGGATTTGAGGTTGGATTTTTGAGGTTGAAGAAGGGTGTTAGAATGGTTGTGCAGAATTCTATTTTTTCGCCCCTTGAAATGAGTGAGAGAGATGGATTTATAGAGGAGATTCAGGGAATTTGAAGGAATTGTGAGGAGAGATTTGTTGTACAGGTTTGGCATTTTAGTGCATGATGTGCGTTGTACATGAATGGTGTGAAAAAGGTTGTGGTTATGTTGCCCTATTGTATGTGTATTGTGTGTTACTTATGGTTTCAACAAATTATTTACAAACTGGCACGTTTTTTATGGAATGGTGGTGTTTACTCCTTTCTTGTCATATGTGCAGGTTGTGAAGTCACATAATGAGAGCATCATCTGGTGTTATTCTTGCAGCATGTGTGTGAAGGCTTGGTATGAATTTATGGCTTAAATGCTGAGAAAAGCTCATCGTGTGGCCATGTCATATGTGCGATGTGGAAAGGTTGAAGGGTTTTCTCGTGTAGCAACTTCTAATGGCTCGTGAATCTAATGCGTTTTGACAGCTCGCCAACTGTGCTCGTGTTGAGCTGAACAATGCTTGTGTTGAGCTGAATGAAAAGTAGCAGCAAATTGAAGAATGACTTGAAGGTGAGAAAATACTTAGAAGGGGGGTTGAATAAGTATGAAGATAAAAACTTAGAAGTAAAAACTCAAGTATTTTTATCCTGGTTCGTTGAACTCAACTACTCCAGCCCACCCTTTCTAGAGTGATTTGCCTTTCTCAATCAAGAACTTAATCCACTATTTAATCAACTGATTACAATAGTAAGCACTAAGAACAATTGTTCAAAGTCTTCTCAAGAACTACTGATCCTATCTGGATCTTCTTAAGGTTTTCTTACAATCAAATGTAATACTAAATACAAGTGTTAAGATGCTTCTAATAAAGCTTTATCACAACTGTGATTTTTCACTTAAGATTAAGAACAAAGAAATAATTCTAGAAAGAATATATGAGTTGTATGAGAGCTTTGATAATGAATTCTTTTCAAGTATTTCGTCAACTGAAGAAGATGAGTGGAGACTTGCTTTTATAGGCACAGTGATCCAAGAGTTTTTTCACGTTGAGAAGTGTGTACCAAAAGGTCTGAGCCCTTTTTGTCTTCACATCAAGTGACCTTTCCTAGAAGAAGAAAGCACAGAGAAATCATTTTTGTCTGTGTTCTTGTGTCTAGCATAAATAAGGAAAGAGTCGTTTGGATATTCCAACGGACATAATCTTTGAATTCTTCTTCAACAATTTTCAGCAAGAATCATCAGAGTCTAATTTGATCAGAGCCTTCAGATGTTGATCAGAGTTTTGCTGAATCAGAGTCTTTGCAGCAAGTGTGCTTTTAGCGTGTATAAGTTCAGAGCAGAGTTTTGGGTCAAATCCTCAGTACTGGTAGCGTTAGTACTCTCAGAGTCTTCTGAATTAACTATGCTTGAAAACTCTTCATACAGAATTCTTCATTGGTTCAGATGCTTCTGACTTGCTTCAGATTCTTCTGGAGCTTCTGATGACAGCGTCCAGAATCTTCTAATGGTTGCATCTGACGCTTCAGAGCCTTGCATATTTCTTATGTTCAGATCTGATTTTCTTCTGGAGTGATATTTACTTTAATATCTGCAGCAAACATTCTTAAGCAAATTTTAGAGTACATAATTCTTAACTACAAAATTTCATAATAGTTATCATCAAAACATAGAGATACTATTAATAACCAATCTGTGTTCTAACAATCTCCCCTTTTTTTATGATGACAAAAACATCAGAAATTTTGTTTAATAGTAAAGAGAATAATTATAACTCCCCCTCAGATGATGGATCTCCCCCTGAATTAAATATTAATAAGGAATAGAAACTTCCCTTTTTGTCTTGAGTATTTTTCAGAGTTAGAGCTTGATTGTTCTAAACATTTGAGAGTCAGAGTCTCTTGCATATTTCAGAGTCAGAGTCTGATAATTTACATATGATCTAGGAGTCTCAGAGTTTCTTTTACAGAGTATACTTATCAAATGTTCTAAAATACTCAGATATTATGTTAGATAAAATTGATATGTTTGAAGTTTCATTCTGGTAGAGTTTAATTAAACAGTTCAGATCTATTTTCTCCCCCTTTTTTGTCATAAGCAAAAAGTAAGAACTTTTAAAAGACAAATAAAAGGAAAAACAAACGAGATAAATCATGTAGAGAAAACATTGAGACATTCATTCATTCAGAGCAGAAAGTACAAACATCAGAAAATATTCAAGTACATGTGCACACATCAGAAAAAAAATAAACTAAGATTGTTTTGACAAAATCATCTTCAACAGATCCGTGATCTCAGAAGAGGACTGTTCTTATTTTGACATCCACTTAGCCATGGTTTCATTCTTCTGATCTTGTTTGGACATCCACTGAGCCATGTCTTCAGACTTCTTATCTTGCTTAGCCATCCATGACTTAATCTCTGATTGACCAGCTTCCAGAACTGCAATCTTATCTTCAAGATCTGGATACTCTTTCTTGATCTCAGATGAACAAGGTGGGACAAATTCTGAAGCATGAATAGAGTCAATTTCCATAGGGGATTTGGAGTTAGGAGCAGCAGATCCAGAGGGATGTTCTACTAGAGTCATAGCCAGAGATTTGTCTTCAGATGCATATTCAGCGTTTACTTCTGTATCACAGACTTCAGATGATGAAGGAGCATCCTTAAGAAGCAATGGTGCAGATCTTTTAACAGTCCAGAACAAACTTATAGTAGTTTCAGCAAATCTGAGCTTCGCATCATCAGAACATACGTTCTTCAGATTTGATGCTACAGTATTGAATCTGGTTATGAAGCCATTCCAAATGGCATCAGATTCATTTACATCCATTGTTGATGAACACTTCCTCTGTACAAAGCCTAAATACATCTCTATTTCTTTCAAAAAACTTGTAAATAAATGATCAACATTCAGCCTAGGTTTTGGGTTTAGAAAAGTTTCCAATGTGATTGGCTTGGGTTGAGGTGAAGGTGGAATGGTGAATTTTGGAATGGTGATCAGAGGACGAGGGTAGAAGGGTATGAATGGAAGATCAGATGAATTGTCAGGTTTTGATCTAGTTAAAGCATTCAACAGATATGGTTTTGCATTTGATGCATAGGAAACAACATCAAATGGGGTATCAAAGTAAGGAGTGAATGCAGATTTATCAGATAAAATAGGTTCTGATGAAATTACTTCTGGCAGTTCTTTAATATACGTTTGAAGAACAAATGGTAGAATGATGGTAAGTTTAGGTTTAAGAGGAGTGATAGTGTCAGATGGTTCAATTCTGGTGTAGAAGTTTTTGAATTTGAAACCAGAGGGAAGTTTGTCAGATGAAAAAAATTTACACGAAGTAGAGGGTACACACTCAAATGTCCTTGGCTTAGGTGTTGGGGTAGGATTGGGAATGAGAATTTCAGAAGAAACATGTGGTTCTGGTTGGTTAACTTCAGAATTTCTGTGAGAGGGAGATATCAGAAAATCTGGGTGTATATCAGATTCTGATGAATTTGAGGATATGGTTGGAGTGTAAGACGTGGAGGACACTTCAAAAACAGTTTTGAGAGGTGTAACGTTTAAAACCTCTGTCTCAGGGATATTGGTTTCAGATGGGTTGGTTGATTCTGATGGATTCTCAGAAAGTTTTGATGGAGGTTCAGATGTAGGTGGTTCTGATGTAGGTGGATCAGATGTAGGTGGATCAGATGCCACTTGATTAGATTGTATAGGTTCAGAAAGAACTTGTGCAGATGCAATAGATTCATATCTGTTTGATTGAGGTTTTTCTGGTTGTGATTGTTTTTCTGGTTGTTGTTGTTGTTCCGATTGTTCTGTTGGTTTTGTTATAGGCGGTGGAGTTTGATTTGCTGGTGTTGTTGTTGTTGTTGTTGGTGCAGATGATTGATTAGTAGAAGATTTTACAGGAGTGGTGGAAACAGGATCAGATGATTTTTGTGGGGAAGGAACAAAGATATGAGATGGAGCAGGAACATATTGTTTCTGAGTAGGAGGTGGTTTTGGAATAGACTTGAATGTTGATTCATTTAAAACAATATTATTGAAAGAGGATACAGAAGATTTGGTACCTTTAATCTTGATACGCTTTGTGGGAACAGAGGGAGCGTCTCCAGATGCTTTCCTCTTGATCAGCTTCTGAGGCTTGTCAGCAACTTTGGGCTTCTTCTGAACAGCCACTGCTTCTGCTTCTGATTGACCTCTTTTCCTTGTGTTCTCATTTCCTCCATCAGGCATTGGTTCCCTTTCTCTTTTCAGAATATCTGCAGGAACTGGGGTTCCATCTGCCTTGCAAGAATCAATATACCTTACAATTATTTCCCGTGGTTCTTCAGCACATAATAGTGGGTAGTTTTCAACTGGGATTCGCTTCTGACTAAGTTCAGAGATATTCAGCTTCTTGGGTGCTGATGTGAGTTCCTCTACAATTTTTAGTCTCTAAAGACTCTTGGCATTCAGAGGTTTCCCAATAATAGATTCAAGTTCCTCCTTGACTCCAGCAGCATACAGAGCAGTCACCAATCCATTTTCTGTCAGAATATCTGAAATTAACCTTCCAAAGGGAATCCATGTTCTGATCTTCTGACCCTTATCTTTTACAGATTCTCTTGAAGCATTAATATGATTCCATAAGTGCATGAACAGAATGTAAGGAAGATCTACCTTGGTGCTCTGACTTAAACAGTACATGAAGCAGAGTTGTTCATTGTTCACATAGTCTGGAGAATTTGTAGATTTTATGTGATGAATGCATCCCATGAAAATCTTTGCCCAGATTTTGTAGTCAGGCTTCAGATCTTTAAACTTGTTAGAGGCCTGTCCAACAGTCATGACTTCCTCGTAAACTTCTTCCATGTCTACACGCCCAGCTGACAGATGAGATACTCCATCAGTCTCCTCATATCCTATGAGTTTCCTGATTAGATCTTCTATAATTATAATCTCCTTACCCAGAACAGAAGACAAGATGAATTTGGGGTATACATAAGCATGTATCCAGAATTCTTTCACCAGATGAGGGTAAACTGGTCCAAATAATCTGTCAAAGTATTTTACCCAGCCTTGAGCATCAACTATTGAACGAAATTCAAATCCATTTTCAGCTAATGAATCAAATTCCACCATTGATTCACAGAGAACTTCAAGTTTGTCAACAGGAGTTAACAAAGTCCTTTTAGGTGTCGTGTATGAAACCACACCCATATTTGCAGAAGTAACTGTAGCCATGGTTGATTAAAACTGAGCTGCTGTAGAAGATGAGGTTGCCATTGAAGATGATTTTGACAAAGGTTTAGGGTTTTTGTGAAGAGAGAAAAGAAGACAGAAATGCATAAACTTGCTTGAGTTGTGAAAAGTGTGAAAGTGGTGAGAGATGTGGTATTTATAGAAAACAATTAGGCATACAAACAGACAATCAAAGCATGTTTACTCACAGAAATTAATGTCAATTAATGAAAGAGAATAAAAATCATTTCAAACATTAATTGATTCTGACAAATTGGGGGGAAAATCAAGATTTTCACTATTCAAACCATACCTCAAACGTCTCTTCAGTAGTGTACACGCCATCTTTGCAGATTTAGACTGACACGTGTTTGCTTGCATGTGCTTCTGAATTCTCTTGAGAAATGAAACGTTAACCAACGTTCAGATCCTCTGAGATTGGTTAGTTCAGATACACACAAATAAATATAAATCTAATAAGCAACAGAATGAAATACTTCAGAGTGATAAACATTTATCATCTGTAAAATTTGCTTCTGACAAATATTATTCTGGACACAAATCCATACCAATATTTTTCAGAATAAATTTGAATCTATCTTCAACAAGGGGTTTTGTGAAAATATCTGCCCATTGATGATCTGTATCAACAAAGGCTAAGTTTATAATTCCCTTCTGAACATAGTCTCTGATGAAATGATGCTTAATTTCTATATGTTTTGCCTTAGAGTGTAAAATGGGGGGTTTTTAGACAAACATATAGCAGAAGTATTATCACAAAATATAGAAATGTTACTTTCAAATATCTGATAGTCTTCTAGCTGACTTTTCATCCAGAGCATCTGCGTGTTACATCCAGCAACAGCAATATATTCTGCCTCTGTAGTTGATATTGCAATTGTGGGTTGCTTCTTGCTATACCAAGAGATTAGATTTCTTCCTAGAAATTGACAACTTCCAGAAGTACTTTTTCTTTCCACTCTGTCTCCAGCATAATCAGCATCACAGAATCCAACTAATTTGAAATCATCAGATTTTCTGTAACACAAACCCACATTAGAAGTACCTTTCAGATACCTTAGAATCCTCTTAACAGTTGTTAAGTGTGATTCTCTAGGATCTGATTGGAATCTTGCACACAAGCATACACTGAACAAAATTTCAGGTCTAGAAGCAGTTAAGTAGAGAAGAGATCCTATCATACCTCTGTAGAGTTTCTGATCTACTTTCTTACTTACCTCTTCCTTGCCTAGTGAACTAGTTGGATGAATGGGAGTCTTTGCCATCTTACTATCAGTCATGTTAAATTTCTTCAGAAGTTCTTTAACATATTTGGTCTGATGAATGTAAGTGCACTCTGGAGTTTGGTTGACTTGAATTCCTAAAAATAATCTCAATTCTCCCATCATGCTCATTTCAAATTCTGCCTGCATACATTGAGCAAACTCCTTTCCCAGCATATTATTGGTAGATCCAAATATGATATCATCCACATATATTTGACAAATTAGAAGATCTTTCTTAAATGTTTTACAAAAGAGTGTTGTGTCCACTTTGCCTCTGATGAAATTTTTCTCCAGAAGAAAATTGCTTAATCTCTCATACCAAGCTTTGGGAGCTTGTTTTAAACCATACAGAGATTTCTTTAGTTTGAAAACATGTTCAGGGAATTTTTCACTCTCAAAATCAGGAGGCTGGTGAACATAAACTTCTTCTTCTATAATACCATTTAGAAAGGCACTTTTAACATCCATCTGATATAGAGTGATGTTATATTGTGCAGCAAATGAAATAAGAAGGCGTATAGATTTTAACCTTGCCACTGGAGCATAAGTTTCAGTGTAATCAATACCTTCTTGTTGACTGTACCCTTGAGCAACAAGCCTTGCCTTATTTCTTTCAACTTCTCCTTTCTCATTAAGCTTATTTCTGAAGACCCATTTAGTTCCAATTATGTTGAATCCTTTTGGTCTTGGAACTAAATCCCACACATCATTTCTGGTGAACTGATTTAGCCATTCTTACATGGCAATAATCCAATTATTGTCTTGCAGAGCTTCATCTACAGAAGTTGGTTCAATTACTGACACCAATCCAAATAATGATGCTTCAGATGATCTGAGGAAGGATCTTGTTCTAATAGGGTCATCCTTCTTTCCAATGATAACATTCTCTGGATGAGAAGCTTTGATTCTGGAAGATGATCCTCTAACAGTTGATTCTTCAGAAATGTTTAAGTTGTTCATCTGAGAAGTCAAAGGAATTGCATCTGGCGTTGCTTCTGGTTCCTTCACTTGAGCTTTGTCTGCCTCTGAGCCTTCAGAGTCTGTGAAGACTACTTTTCTATCTGCAGAGTTTTCAAACTGCTTTGGCTTTTTAATGCCAAGCTTATCATCAAATCTAACATGAATAGATTTTTCCACAATCTGTGTCTCAGTATTGTATACTCTGTAGCCTTTAGAGCGTTCAGAATACCCAAGCATGAAACACTTCTGTGCTTTAGAATCAAACTTGTTCAGATTTTCTTTAGTATTCAACATATAGCAAATACATCCAAAAGGATGAAAATATGAAATGTTGGGCTTTCTGTTCTTCCACAGTTCATAGGGAGTCTTCTCCAGAAGAGGTCTTACAGACACTCTGTTCTGAATGTAACAGGCTGTGTTGATTGCTTCTGCCCAAAAGTGCTTTGCCAGATTAGTCTCATTGATCATGGTTCTGGCCATTTCTTGCAGAGTTCTATTTTTCCTCTCTACAACTCCATTTTGTTGTGGAGTTCTAGGACAGGAAAAATTATGAGCAATGCCATTTTCATTAAAATATTTTTCAAAATATTTGTTTTCAAATTCACCACCATGATCACTTCTGACTTTTATAATTTTGAAATCTTTTTTATTCTGGACTTGTTTGCAGAAGTCAAAGAACACAAAATGTGACTCATCCTTGTGTTTTAAGAACTTTACCCATGTCCATCTACTATAGTCATTAACAATGACTAATCCATACTTCTTGCCTCTGATGGATGCAATTTTCACTGGTCCAAACAGATCAATATGAAGTAATTCTAGTGGTCTGGAAGTAGAAACAACATTTTTTGATTTAAAAGATGATTTTGAAAACTTCCCTTTTTGACATGCTTCACAAAGAGCATCTGAAGTGAACTTCAGATTAGGAAGTCCTCTGACAAGATTAAGTTTATTAATCTGAGATATACGTCTCATATTAATATGCCCCAATCTTCTGTGCCAGACCCATTGCTCCTCATTAACAGACAAGATACATTTAACATTTTGTACCTTAAGTTCTGAAAGGTTTATTTTATAAATGTTGTTCTTCCTCTTTCCACTAAATAGGATTGAGCCATCCTTTTGACTAATAGCTTTACAACATTTTTGATTAAAGGTTATGTCATAACCATTGTCACTTAATTGACTTATGGACAATAGATTATGCTTTAATCCTTCTACAAGTAAAACATTAGTAATAGAGGGAAGTTTACCATTTCCAATAGTGCCAGATCCAATGATCTTGCCCTTCTGATTCCCTCCAAATTTCACATCACCTCCAGATCTAAGCTCCAGACTTTGGAACATAGATTTAGGTTTTGATATTTGAACCCTAGAATGTTAAAACATGCATGTTCCCTTATGAAATTTCTTAGATTTTTACAACTTAGTTTTCTATTTTAGATAGAATTTGCAAGTAGGTGTTGCTTTTGGTGTTCCTTCTTTGGTGCCTTGCCTTGTTTGATCTTGTTGGTGGCTTTGGAGCTTGAAGGGCTTGATTTCCTTTTTAGAGGAGGTGCTGGACATCTTGTAGCTGATGTGGATTGGCTTGTGGAGCTTAATTTGGAGCTTTCTTTCTCTTTTAGGAGCATTTTAGAAGCTTATAGGATTAAGGTTTTAGGAAGAGCCATTAGAATTAGTTCTTTTCTTTTCCTCAAAAATAGAATGCATTGTTTGCTTCTATCCTCATCCCATGATGCAAAGTCCTCTTAAGGAAGCTCCATCTCTCCTTTGGAGGGATGAGTGGCATGCCTTAATGAGTAGAACTTTTGAGGATGCACTCTCTTTCATGTTGGTTCCTGATGAATTCCTTTGGTTTTCATCAGGTTTCCTAGCATTGTAACTTGATCTCAATGGTGATTTCTCTTCTCGTGGAGCTTGCTAGAGTTTGAAGATGAAGAATTGAAGAAGCTTGAAGATAGGAGCTAGCTTGAAGATGAAGGCTCTTTGCTGTCAACTTTGCTGTCAATTCATTTTTGCTGACCAGAGCTGCTGTCTGTAGAAGATTGTTGCTGCTGCTTAGGCTGCTTCCTCTGCTTTTATTTTGCTTTTTCGTTTGTTTGCTTGTGTTGCTTACCTTTAGGTTTGAGGTGGAGCTTGTATCCCCTTGCCTTTTGTTTTCTTAGGTTTGAGGTTAAGTCGGACTCCCTTGCCTCGCTTGTACTGTTGCATAGCATGCATTTTACTGTTTACTGTTTACTGCTTGCTTTCTTTTGCTGTTTTCCCCTAGGATCTCTGATTTCCTCTGTGTAAGAGGGAATTATGACAGACATTAGGTTTTTAAACCATGCATGATAACTGTAGGTAGATTCCCTTTCAATCGTAGTTTTAGGGCGTCTTTCTCTTCTCATCTCAAAACAATTCAAAAATACAGTAATAAGGTTAATTGAAGTCGTACGTTATGAGCCTTAAGCTATCTGGGAAAAGGTTGGTGGAGGGTCTCTCTCCAGTAATCTGGATGTTTAGTGTGGTACCCTTTGGGTGACATACAAAGCATTCACACTTGGGTCATAGTCTCTAGTGCGATGGAGATTGCGAACATCCTAAAAAACAGTTCTTTCGTAAAAGATTCAAACAAACATTCAAACTCTGTTTTTCTCCTCTTGGACCCTTAATCTGGAAAACCCTTTCATAAGGAGATAAAAAACTGTCAGACAAGCTTGTGTCTTCCGTAGCCCGAACTACGTTTGCTCTAATCTTTCATGCCGTATGAAAGTAAGTAGGCACGAGATGCGACATCTCGGCGAGCAACCTTCCCCCATAACCCGTAGTTAGGAGAACTACGTTGACTATGATTTCTCGTTCCAGACGGGAATACATAGGCATAAAGTGCGATACTTTGCCGAGTCATTTTCTTTTCTTTTTAGACCAGACCTTTAGAGTAGATAGATAAACACACCCTTAGATAGAAAACAAGCGTGTATCCCGTCGAGTACGACAGACGTGAGGGGTGCTAATACCTTCCCCTTGCGTAACCGACTTCCGAATCCAGGATTTGGTTGCGATGACCATTCCTTTCCCTCTTTGCGTTAGGTTTTCTCTGAGCGTTTCCTTTCTCTCTTTTGGGATAAATAACGCATGGTGGAGACTCTTCTGTCATGGACGGCGCCGATTTTCGCAGTAGTGACAGGCTCTTTTTAGCATTTTTTTTGTTTTGTTTGTACAATCTTTCTTGTAATAACATGGGCCCTTTATTGTAATGTGTGGACTTTGATGTAGTGGCCTTTGAAACATTTTATGACATGATTTTTTTTAGTGACTTTGAAAAATGATAATGGGCTCACAACTTCATGACTCATATTGCCCTTTCTTATAAAACTTTCTTGTTATCTTTTTGTAGAACGTGGATTTCAAAATTAGGACGCTTCTCTCGCGATGGACTTGGATGACCTTTGCACTACCCATTTCCATTTTTGAACCACAGAACAAAATTCCACTCTTCTTGAATTTATACTTGAATAAAACATGAATCTTGAATTTAGTCTTGGATAAAAACTTGTAATCTTGTCATAAAAGTTGAAACTTGAGTCTTTAAACTATGAATTAAATTGAGCTTGAACTTGAAATTTGAATTAGGAACTTTTTTTGAAATTTGTTTTGAATTAATTCTTGAAATTCCAATCAGAACCACATTCCAAAATACTTGCCCTCTCTACTTAAAAATGGAATGACTCAAATTAATTCTTGACAAATGAAACAACTTAGAAATCCATATTGAATTTGAAAATGAAATAGAACCATGCATTGGCATGAATCCATCATTAAGTCTATCTTTGGACTTTGTCACTTGCGTTGATAAAACAAATCTTTCACCATGAACCAAATGACCAACAAATGCATTGAAACGACATGTCACGTGGATCTCAATACATCGCCTAAAACCTTACTTCAAATGAACAAATCATTGATGGAATACTTGTCCTGTCATAGACCGATAACCAGATCCACGTATAACTGATCTGAATTGGCCCAAAAACCCTAATTGAATCCTCAGCCACGCCCACCCCATAGCCCTGAACCTTAGCCTTGATCTTGAGATAGACCTCTGTTTGACTGACAGATTAAATAAAAAATTATTGAACTTTAGTCTACACTACACATACTTCTGATATGACAGTCTTGCCTAAAACGTGATTCACCTTAGCAGAACCTTGAGGATGAACAATACATTTTTAGGTTTTCTGAATAATGGTAGTGGATGGATGCACAAAATGAAAGCTACACACAAGTAGGACAAATTTGGGATACGACACATTCTAGATAATTTCATAACCAAAAATCACCAATTTCATGATCAAGTTTTGGAGTTTCAATTTAAGCCTCAAATTTCACTTCAAATTCAAATTCACAATAAGATTCATTTGACCATTTCAAATTCAATGTTCAATTCATTTCATAAATTCAAAATTCATATCAAAGGTTGTAATTCCAATCCAAGATTCAAATCTTTCTTTTTTTTTGGTCGAATATAATTTTATTCTTGGGTAATGGTTCAAAAAGTGACACAAAGTTAATCCATATTACATGTCTTGATACAAGTTTGAGTTTATTACAACTAAGACCTTTGTTACAACTTGTACATTTTTGTTACATTCAAGTTACATTCTTTTGTGACATGTTATCTCAAATTTGTTACGATACTTCATCACCATCTTCACACCTTCCTCGTGTACTTCATTACCATCTTCACACCTTCCTCGTATACTTCATCACTATCTTCACCCTTGATTTATCTATGCTTCGTGTGCTAACCTACACAATTCATAAAAAAATTATTCCTAAACCAATTCAAAACCATAAACCATTTATACAAAATTCAACATCCATTTATAATATTCATCATAAACCAATTCTTTCAATTCAATTTCACCAATTTGCAAAACCATTTCAAAATTCACAAATCCATCATGCCACTAATATCAACCAAAAAAGTCCAAGTTTCAATTCAAAGAAAGTTGATGCACCATAAATCCAATCCAATTCATCATAGTTCATCAAATTGATTTATAGAGTTCAAAAATTCAATTCCACAAATTCAATCCAATGTGTTCATATTCCATAAGTAACATTTCTTGACAGTAACACTCATATACAAGTTTACACCAAAAAATTTCATCCAAAGGACCATTCATTCTTAACTATATTTGTTGCACCCTAATTTTTGACCTCAAGATTTCACCTCTTGTTCTTGTCCTGCATATCGTTTAAGTCCATCATTGATGCATAACTAATTGTTTTGACCAGTTTGATTGCCTTGTTTTGTGAGGTCAGGTTCGCTGCAAAAGATTCAAGGTCTGATGAGCGTTTTAGCCTCCTGACAATTTCTCTTCAAAAGATATATCAGAGCATTCCCCAAAGGAAGTTGAAGTTTTCCCGTCCTTTGGATTCAAGGCGTGTTTATTTAAGGACATAATGTATTGCACGGTTGTTGACTAATTCGGGTATTTTGTGATCAAGAAAAGGAAAGAATGACCTTCGTGATGTGAACTGAGATTTCTTCAATCTAGAACGTCCATGTTTTAGATTTATGGTTGATCTGAGGAATCGAGTCCGACACTATTCCTATCTAAGGAGTTAGATTATCATGGCTTCTTAACCTCGGGAGAACGGATTAGGCATTAAAGTTGCTATGAGGTCGCAAAGTAATGAAGATTCGTCGTTGATGTCATTATGAAGAACACACTTTAAATGTTAAAAATTCAAAGTCTAATTACAAATTCAAGAAATAGGATCAAGATTCAAACATTTCCAATCCAAGGCGTATATGAGATCAGTTCAAAGATATCCCATGAGTAGTGTCAAGACGAGGCTAGTATTTCATCTTCTTACAATTCAAATATGTTCTAAAGTTTTTCCAAGCAACACTCAAGGGTTTCAGGCTCTAGTCCGGATAGTGGTGTTATTCAAGTTCAAGATTTCTGATAACAAGTTTTCTGCTATTATGAAAGAGGTGTTAATATTAACATAGACTGTGAACACCAGAAGCCATCAGCGGTCATTTAAGTGTGCTCTACTGAACTTAATGGTTGTTTATGCTCTTGATGTATGATGCGATGTTCTAATCATAGTGTGATGATGTTGCCATCCTCACCTTTGCCAATATATTAACCATTTCATTATGCATTGTCATCTCAACATTCAAAAACAAGATATGGGAAGGCTAATATGAATGAGGAAGCAAAGAAAAAATGTCGGTCTTATTATATAACGGAAAGAACTTTTAGTGTTTACATCACAAGTGACAACCAAACTTTTGTTTATAAATGGCGGAAGTTATCATAAACAAGTCTTGAAAAAAGGAGCTGAAGCTGTCGATGTTGGCACACTAGAATTATTGTTGCAATTGAGAACACGAGTAACCATATGTTTGAATAAGCTCTTGGCTTTGAAGTAGTCCAGAAGACTCTGCCGACCGGAACATACGTTGCTACGGTGCTTGTTTTTACCTTACAATAATTACCTACATTTGAACAAATGACAAAGATTCAGTAACCGTAATAATTGATGGTAGACAACATCAGAAAGATTTCACGTACCAGCCACAAGGACGAGCAACACGACAGTTCACGTCGCCTCATCCAAGTCAATAATATAAACTAATTTAGATATCTCCCAAAATCCTATCAGACCTGTCTAAAACCGTTTACCGCCATAATTATATCCCAGCTCAAGAGTTCATCACGAACAAACAAGAGCAACGACTGCATTGGCAAAAGACAACAACCCAACTTGCTTACATCTGCGGGAAGGCCATCACAAAATCAAGTTCTGTTGGTGAAAATAAAGCACAGGTTGAAAGGGAATCAACAACACCACAACCTGGCCCTGTATCAGAGTCCCACCTCTCCACTTTGAGACCACTAATCATAACCTTAACAAAGTCCATACCACGGGACACGTTAAAACTTTCTGCAGCCCTGCATTTCACAAGCAAGTGTCTGCAGATAAGAGGAGGAATGGAATGAGGATGTGTTGAATTCATAATTGCCTACCATGTTCCAAATCTACGTCAACTTGCCAACAACTTCAACTTCCACAGCTGCATCACACCAATTGCACCCGCTGCAATAAAACTATTGTCATTAGTAGAAGAATTGAGCAGTTCAGCTTTCTGCAGAAAACAACCAATGCCAGACCCACAAGACAAGAGCATACATAAAGATTTTGAAGTTTGTGAGAATACGACCATACATCCCGAAGATTACATGGCGGAATTGACGTAACTTGAGTCAGAGCAAGAGCATGAACCTCATGGAAATTCTTTTAACTATGATAGAAGTCGAGATAAAAGTCACCTATCAGCAGAAGGTCATGCGAAGCTGACTGTCTCACTTGGAAGTCTTTCATGGAAGCTATGCCTTTGTCCTATCCCTCATATTTCCTCCTCGGACTGCAAACACCATTACCACCATTGCAATACAACACCCTGTGTCAAGAGGTTTTAAAACTTAAAACGCTGACTGCAATTGCCAATGAAGCTGTCACATGCAAGATAGTAACAGAACTGTGTGAATATGCTGCAGCAGCACGACGTCAATACTATTTGTTGATTAGCTCCTACAAGATGTTGGAAAAGAATTAAGGATACCTCTGAACCTGATGCGTATGAGAGCTCCTAAACAATACTCATTGGTCTTTCCTGGAATGGTCAAGTTGTGCAGCCGCAGCAGCCACCTTCATCCGCCCATGGTGCACAAAGTGTTGGATCATCCACACCTCCACTTTGAGAAACTCAACCTGCAGACAACAGTAGCCCGATAGCAGGCAGCCAATACACACAACCAAGTGTTAACCCTATCTCTATGTTCAATAACCAAGTTCAAATAACCAAATGAGATTGCAGCTCCTTACACGAGCATGATTCCACCTCAAATGCGAAATGGTCCTGTGGCTTCTATGATTCCTCAACGGGCGTTTGGTAACCAGTTCCCAAGATATAGTCATGGCCTGCAACAGGTCTCATCACAAACCAACTTCAATGCAGAATCAGTTCCAACAACATGTCTGGAGGTCGTCTTAGGAGTGCCCAATACTCTTTTCATCTGATCAGCATGATTCACCATCCTAGCACCAAAGGAAAACAACATTAGATACACATCAAACTTGATTTGAAAGCAAGAATGGAGAACAAAGTGAAAAAACAATAACCTCGCTTTTCCTTTTCTTTTGTTCGCAAGAGAGAACTTTGAGCATCTTCACGTGAGTCTACACCAGAGAATATCAAGATTAATCGAAGTTCATTACATCAAATGTCAAAAAGTCAAGTTGGTGCTCTGGGCTGCTAATTCTCCCTTGGCCCAAGTCAAACCGTTTTCTACACCTGTCAAAACACCAAATACAAGTCAGTAATCCCTTGAAGAATATACCGTTGGAATATCCAACCTGAATTCAGAACATTGAACCTAGACAAATAAGCATTAATCAGACTGATACAACAAAATCATGGATTTGAGATATCAATTAACAAATCATCATGGCCATCGTTTGAAAGAGGAAAGTTTTCAAATTCATGCCTGAACCAGAAAGGAAAACCCAATCAACATTCAAATCAATATTCAAGGCAGCAATTAACAACTCATTCAAGAAATCTCGCATGTGAAGCCTATAAAAGGAGACCACAGTAAAAGAGGAGCACATTGAAAAGGATCGTAAGAAGAAAAAATCACGAAGAAACCCTAAAGGCTCGTAACCTGAGAGATCGAGAGAAGAAACTTATCTTCTCCCTTGATGAAGCTTGCCTCAGGCCGTCGCATCCCAAACCTACGAAACACCCACCTTCGTCGTATCCGGCGCCGTCGTCGCTAATCTCTAGTAAAGCTTCACTTTTTGTAACAATCATTGAACCTATTGATCTTTGTACTGTGTCGCAGGTAAAAGAAAAAGGAATCGAAACTTGGAGGGGGATGATGAATGGAAGACACCGAAGGAGATGATGGGAGAGGGAAGGAGAAGCCCGAATGATTTGGGGATTAGGGTTCTTTTGGTTTTGCTTTTGTGTTTTGTTGTAATTGGTCATCACACTAATCACACACAACACCATACTAATCTCTCCACTAACTCCCGTTAAGCCACTATTTTTTTTTAATTTAAATCTAATCATCACTTTTGTTAAAATTAATTAGTTAATTAATAACCTTTTCTCTAATCAGTTTTTTAATGACTAAAACCTTTTTTACTATTTTAATTAATCACTATATTTGAATTTTATTTTATTTAAAAAAAAACAATTTGTTAACTCTTATTATGTAATGATATTAGTAAAAGAAAAACTATTTTTCATAATTCATTTAACTAATACCTATTTATTAAATAATAACGAAACTACTTTACTCTAATTTATTTTATAGTGACAATTTTATAAATAATAAACATTTTCTTTTAATTTAACCATTTATTTTGTTATAACAAAACCTTATAAGAGATTCCCTTAGCCTTAATTAAAATTAATCTACACCATAATTAGATTTTCTTTTGTTTGCAAACTTTTTTTATAAAATATAAACTTATCTTCATAATTTATCTAAACAACTTTTTATAAGAAATCTAAACAAATTCCTCTTTAAAATTAACCACTGTGGATTAATCTAGACAACCTAAGTTTAATCTCACCTAAAATCAACTTCTCGCTTAAAAGCAATCATCTACAATCAACAGCGTAAAATACAACCTAATCGTACACACTCACATCCACGACACTTCAACGCTTTCATGCGTATATGTATGATTTTATTTCCGCAATTTATCTTACAGTAATTTACATTACCGTCATTTACATTTTTTCGCATCGCATTCCGTCCAAAGGAAAACCCTACACATGATTCAACAATCGTGTGTAGTGCACACCATTTGCATCATATCCCCCATGATCCTTGATCCCATTCAAGTTGATCTCTAGGATAGACCCTACCTCATAGGAAGGACCATTATCTTTACAACTTAGATACAAACAAAACAAATTCAAATCAAACAATATTCAAACACATTAGAGAAAGATGTCAAATCATCTTAAGCGAGATAGAATCTCCACCCCACATCAATACAGTCAATACCGTAGGAACTTTGCCTTAAGAGAGGCGTACCTCGTGATCCCTATCCGAGTACTTGAGCCCTTCTCTTAAGATGATGCAAAAACTACATTCCTACAACTTGTGGAGGTTAAATCTCCCTTAAAATGAAGACACATCTCTTCTCCTAAAATCAATCAATCAACTACCCTAAACCCGTAGGAACTTTGACCACAGTCAAAGAACTCCTCAAACCCTTTAGGGGAACTACAAATACTCTGATTCCACTCCCGTAAGGATATGTAGGCATAAGATGCGATATCTTATCGAGTATACTTAGAAATAAACCACTAGGGTCCTTTAAACCTTAAGCAGATAAACCATAGCAATAAACAAACATAAAACAAGAGGTTCCTGTAGAATACTACAGAAACTTAGGATGCTAGCACCTTCCCTAAGTTTAACCAACCCCCGAACCTATAACTCTCTAAACTTGCATTTGCATTGCATTGTGGGAATTTCGATCTTTATCCCTTCCTTTGGATAAATCAAAGTTCGGTTGCAAATTGAATTAAAGATTCAAACTAATCAATAGTTTGGTATCCAAATTTCACCGCGACAGAAATGGCGACTTCACTGGGGACTCCTCTCAGTGGGTTTTCCTACCTTGCTTTATTTACTTGTCTATTGCTTTATATATCTGCTTACTAGCCTAATTGTTTATTTGTATATTTTCTCTTGTGTTTGTTCTTTTGGGTTGTTATCCTTGAGTGGTGAGACAAAGTCCTACACCCGGACTTGAGAGAAATTAAGATAGGATGGTGATATATTCGAGGAGGCTTATAGGGAGTTGAATCCCGACTAAGTTAAATCGAGAATCCCGCTCAATTGAGGTCCTCTTGAAATAGTACTGTTGAACGAGTAATCGTGAAGACACTCACTATTTTCGACCTTGGAGCCTATGATATTGAGGACCGTAGTTACTTTAACCCTACTTTGGCCTTTATTAGGACGTAGTGCGGGACTATGAGGGAGTACTCCCGAAATAGTGCTACGCGAAGCTACACTCAAAAGAAGTTCTCTTGAGAATATTATTAATCCTCGAGTAATTGGGAAATTGATAATATCTGAAAGATGGGCTGATGATTTTTGAGTCCCCTTAGAACCTCGTTCTGCAGGTACAAACAACCTTTAGTCCACAACCTTTGGGAATGGGTATACCTTGGCTCGATGCTCGTTGCAAACCTAGGGTTCCCTTTTGTTTGTGTCCTTACGTGAATACTTGTGTTTGCTGCATTCATATAACATCATTCTGCATTGGACTTCATGGGATTTACTTTCGTTTATGAACATTGTAGGTCACCATGACTTCAAATGAAAGACGTACTGTGAAATATACTTTTAAGAGTCCCAAATTGGACGACCTAAAGAAGTTGTGGGGCTTCATCAAGGATCAAGAGGAATTCAAGAACAAATATGGGAAGCTGATATCTTTGTTGGGTCACTCAGTGAATGAAGGACTTCTTGCCACTCTGCTACAGTTTTATGATCCTCTTTATCATTGTTTCACCTTCCCAGATTTTCAGTTGTTACCCACATTGGAAGAGTACTCCTTTTTGGTTGGTCTACCTATCCTAGAAGAATCTCCTTTTCCCTTCTTGGAAAAGGACCCCGATAAGAAAGATATTGCTAAGGCCCTCAGTTTAAAGGTAGCTGACGTCGAAGCCAACCTAGTTACTAAAGATGGAATTCTTGGTTTAAAGACAGGTTTCCTAGTCGAGAAGGCTTTATTTTATGCTGATTATTCTAATAAGGCTCAGTTTGAGGAATTTTCGCTTTGCTTGTTTATGTGTTGTTTCTATTTCCAAGTTTTGAAGGTTTCATCGATCTCAAAGCATTCAAGATCTTTATGAAGAACAACCTGGTGCCAACTCTGTTGGGTAATACATATCACTCTATACATCTCCGAAACCTTCATGGTGGAGGAATGATTACTTGTTGTGTACCCTTACTTTACAAGTGGTTTATTTCGCACTTGCCAAAGTCTAGCTCTTTTATGAACATTGGCAAAGAGCTTTGGTCTCTGAGGGTTATGGCATTGACCCATTCTGACATTGATTGGTACAACCGAGTATATGATGGGGTATTAATCATTGATAGTTGTGGTAACTTTGCTAATGTGCCATTGCTCAGTTTCGATGGAGGAATCAGCTACAATCCCGTTTTAGCTCGTCGACAGTTGGGATACCCGTTGAAGGGACCTCCTAAGAGTGCCCATGTAGAGAGTATTTTCTTCAACAATGATGGGGAGCTTCGAGGAAAGATTCTGGATGCATGGCGTAATGTGTACAAGAAGGGGAAGATAAGTCTAGGAAGGCCTAATTGTGTATATCTAGAACCGTATCTCCAGTGGGTAAGAGACAGGGCAATCAAGCCGAGGATGCCTTATTCTCGTCAAGACCCTATACCTCCGAGGAGAGAGCCTGTTTATGTTTTTATGTCTGATGCTGAGAAGTTGGAGGTTGCCTTAAGGAAATCGCAGCATGAGTCAGAGGTATGGAAAAACAAATATCAAGTGGCTGTTGCAGAGATTAGTGAGCTCCAGAAACAGAAGAAGAAATCTCAAGAACGAGAAAAGGAATTTCAGAAACAGAAGAAAGAATTTCAGGAGCAGAATGTTAAACTTCAAGAGCAATTACTATTGAAGGATGAATAACTACTCCCCTACAAGAAAAGGAAGGTGTTGGAGGATTTATTTTCCTCTGACTCTCAATGTACCGTCTGGAAGATGATTGTGGAAAATCTCACCCGTGAGAAGGCTCAGTTGGAGGAGCAGCTCAAGCAGCATAATTCAAAACTTCTTTAGTGTCTTTATTAGCTTTTATTTAGCTTTTATTTGGGACTTTTAAAAGAATATTTATGTAATCCGTTTTGATTTAATAAAACGTTTCCTTTTACCATAATGCCCATAAATAAAGGAATCCCATGAAGTCCTACTCATCCTGCATCTGTATTTTTTTTGCATTAGCATTTTGCATTTTTTAGCATGTGCATGTGTCTCTTCTCCTCTGCGTCCTCATCCGTCTTCTGTCTTTGTCTGTCAGCTGACATCTTGACCGTCTGACCAAGCTCGAAGTATTACTAAGGGATAGTAAGGAGAACGAAAGATATGGATCGCATGACTGGCTTCAAAGTAAGGACTGATTCAACATTCGGCTATTTCTCCGACGACTTTGTGCAACAAGTGGATGTTCCTATGCAACTTCAACCTTCACAAGACAACCTGTTTGTTGACCCCCAGAACACTCCTACTGAGAAAGGAGTGGATGATCCTAGATTCATAGCAATGGAGAAAGAACTTCGTGGTCTCCAAGAACAATTAAAGATGATGAGAGGAGCTACCACATCAGGTTTTGGTGCTCATGAACTATGTTTAGTTCCAGGTGTAATTATTCCTCTAAAGTTCAAGATGTCTATCTTCGAAATTTACAAGGGTATCAGCTGTCCAAAATACCACCTGACAATGTTTTGTCGAAAGATGACTGCTTATATTGACAATGACAAGCTGATGATTCACTGCTTTCAAGAGAGTTTATGTGGGACATCCTTGACGTGGTACATGAAGCTGCAAAGTAACCACATTCAGTCTTGGGAAGACTTAGCTATTGCTTTTGTGAAGCAATACTATCACAATTTGGGTATAGCTCCAGACAATCAAGATGACAGTGGACCTTCGAGAGAATTCATAGCTCCAGTACCCCGTCCTCAACATCAGTATGCAATGCCCGCTCAGCGCGAACAACTACCACCTCCTAAGCAGAGGATGGCCTCTCCAGATCAACCACAAAATCGAAGATTTCGGAAAAGGTATCAGAGGATGTCTCTGGATACTCCAAGAGAAATAATTCATCGGTTTGATCCCATCCCTGTGAAATACGCGGATCTGTTTCCAGTTTTGATTCAGAGAGGTCACATCCAAACAAAAGCTCCACCTAAAGTACCCGAGAAACTCCCGTACTGGTACAAAGCTGACAAATTTTGCCCATATCATTAAGGTGCTCCAGGCCACGACATTGAGAGCTGCTACGGTTTGAAGGCAGAGGTTCAAGAATTGGTTAGGAGCGGAATCTTATCCTTCGAGGGTTCTAATCCTAACCCCAACATGGTTCATCCTCCGAGAACATGATCCAAGGTTATCAGAAGACTACACATCAGACGATTCTGCAAGCCTCTCCATTTCAAGGCGTAATAAAAGGGCTTGCCTGGCTTTTTACTTTATTTTGCTTGTGTGTTTGTGTTTCTTTGATTAAAAGTATTTTTGGCATGTAAGAACTTGTTATTTTGAATAAGTAATGCAATAAGTGTTTGTCTTGAAGAAATCCATTCGTTTCACTCTTAAAATTTTCTTCATAATTTTATAATGCCAACTTTTACCCAATATTTTTCACTTTGGTGAAGAATTGGAAGGAGGATGACGAAGTAAAACGCAAGGTCTCCTGATGTATGCTTTTGAATAAAACCCTACTGATGATGTAAGGCATTGTTTCAAACCTCCTAAACACCCAAAACATAAAGCGGTTATTTCCTCTTTAACCATTTTTCAACCTCATTTTTAGACCTGGGGCAAATTTTTTAATCAACTTGATTGAACACTTAAACCTTTCAAAAATAGTGAACCTTCAAAAATGGGTGGGTACAACTAAGCTTTGACCCCTTTTCATTTGTTTTACAAACTGTAAACTAAACCTCTATATAACCTTCAAAAGTCCTTATTGAAGTAAGGTTACCTCGAAAGCATACTCAGTGAGATAACGTTTCCTGACTCCTACGAGCTATGCTCAATTTAATGATTGGCTTTATAAAATAATTTCATATCCTAACTAGTGATTTCGGTCACAAGTTATCGTAATATCTCTTTTCAAAACTTCAAGACAAACATGTTTTGCATTAACAATTTCGAAATTAACATTTCTGACTTGCTAAGTTTGCTTGATATCTTAGAAAGATTATGTGAAGACATCACTGATTGAAATTTGAAGACTCTGTTAACCTGGGGCAAGTTATGTCTAAATGGTTTGTCCTGTGCAAATTCAACTTCACCTGAAAAGCTATTTTTGAAGACTCAATTACAATACCATCAATCAGAGCCAGTTACGTCGAGATTCGGCGAATCTCTCCAAGAGTTTGAAAACAATGGGACGTCATGTTTTCTGTAAAATCCTCTTAGAACGACCTATTCTCATAATCATTGGACTTGGGGAATTTGAGAAGCAAATATCATCTTATCCATATGCAATAATTATTGTTCAAATGGCGACTACCACGCAGTCTTCAGTATAATTTTTCAACAATTTCAAAATATTCTTCATGTCCCCGGTAAATTTTTACTCCAAGTGGTCATGACATTTCTCTGATGAAGCTTTTCAATACAAGAATTCCTAGTGATCTGATCAACTTCACTTCCCCAGTGAAGTGCGTGGTATCTTAATCCTCAGTGGATCTTCTCCAACTTCACCTTCCTAATGAAGTGGACGTACTTCACTCCCCAGACGACCTTCTACAACGACGATCTTCTCCAGCATGCGTCTCTCCAGCGAGACGGATATTTATTTTATCCATGGTTTTCTCCAGTATGAGTTTGATCCACCCCTGGTAGATCTTTATTCTCATCTTCAACTCCAGATGATCGAGATTTATCAAGACATTACATCCCCAAATGGAATTCCCCGTATGAGCTTTAAGTCTTGAAGTAGGATTGCGATCCCATATTTGGTTCTCCACCTATCCCCAGTGGTACTTCTATCTTTGAAGATTGGTCGGATGTTTTCCCCAAGATGTTTACTTCATCTCCGGTCACCTCTCTCTGTCTGTTTTGTCAGCATAGCATACGCATAACATATAGATAGATATCATGGCATGTGCATTTTGCATCCTTTGTGTTTGTTTTATTTTGTCGCTTTGGCTGTAGTCATCCCTAGGTGTTTGGGTGTGTCTTATCCCTCCAAATAGAGTTGTTAACCCTAGGCAGAAAGAGCACAATGTTTCATTTTTCCCCATGGAGTTCAATCCTCATGGAAGACGGTTATTTTAGTACAATTCCATTTGTGTTCATATCTCAATGGTCGAGTCTTGCTTGACAGTTTCTCTTCGGCTACTTCCCGAATTGAACTTCGATCTTTGGCAATCACATCGTGAACATCTCTAACCTTCGAGCAGGGATTAAGTGTGCATTTATTTTGCACCCCATGCCCCAGGAAGAATATTCATAAAGACATGCATTTCTTCAACAAAAGCATCACAGGATTTTCTCGAATATCTATCTCTTTATTTGAGCAACTCATTTTGATCAGTATCTTATTCAAAACGGCAAACGACGATTTCTACAAGACAGTTCATTTACCCTCAGTGGGTCCCTCAACATTATTGATTCATCAGAGAAGACAACTACAAACATTTCTCTTTATTTGAGAATTCACACATTTTTACAACAACTAGGATGCTCCTCAGGAATGTATTCTCCAGCGAGTTCATCACACGAGTTTACTTCCGCCAAGTGACATCTCCCCGAAAGAGTCGAAGAAGTTTAGTCTCTCTTTATTTGAGAAGACGTACAACCGGCTCACATCTCTTCCGAAGATCCCCGGTGAAGCTCTACACTACAGACTACATCTACATCTACAAATTACACCTACAAGTTCTACAACGAACTACATCTACATTGACAACAACAATTTACAACTACAGTCTACAACGACAACTACAGTCTACAACGACAACTACAGTCTACAACGACATCTACCGTCTACAACGACAATCATTCGAACATCTTTCATTTCCTGGTTAATCTCGGCAGTAGATTCCCAGAAGACCTCGGCAGTAGGTAGTCCTATTTCAGTTCCTGGTTAATCTCGGCAGTAGATTCCCAGAAGACCTCGGCAGTAGGTAGTCCTATTTCAGTTCCTGGTTAATCTCGACAGTAGATTCCCAGAAGACCTCGGCAGTAGGTAGTCCTATTTCAGTTCCTGGTTAATCTCGGCAGTAGATTCCCAGAAGACCTCGGCAGTAGGTAGTTCTATTACAGTTCCTGGTTAATCTCGGCAGTAGATTCCCAGAAGACCTCAGCAGTAGGTGGTTCTATTTCATTTCCTGGTTAATCTCGACAGTAGATTTCCAGAAAGCTTCGTCAGAAATATTTCTCCAACAGACTTCAACACAAAATCTCGGCAGTAGATTCCTTACAGAGTTTAACAATGGACACTTTGGCAAAAATATTCTCAATTACAGTTACAAGTCTCGGCAGTAGACTTCTCCAGACAATATCTTGAATCAATTACATTTGACATATACAATAGTTTCTTCTAATGGATTTTCTCACAAGTTCTTCACAATATATTTACAGACACTTTGTGATTGTCAATCTTTCCCCGTGGAGTCTCGCTTTGTTGAGCCTGTTCTTCCCGTGTGTTGTGTTTCTCCCCTGTGGCGCCATTTCTCCACAAAACCTTTCGTTTTGCATTCTCATATGCATTCGGTGGTTTCTTACGGCCAAAAATTCGTGCAATGTTTGTATTTAAGTCCCTCCTACCTCGTCGAGACGCAAATTTCAATCTCCATATCTCCGAATAGGAGTAACTTAAATAGGGGCATCTGTTGCACCCTAATTTTTGACCTCAAGATTTCACCTCTTGTTCTTGTCCTGCATATCATTTAAGTCCATCATTGATGCATAACTAATCGTTTTGACCAGTTTGATTGCCTTGTTTTGTGAGGTCAGGTTCGCTGCAAAAGATTCAAGGTCCGATGAGTGTTTTAGCCTCCTGAGAATTTCTCTTCAAAAGATATATCAGAGCATTCCCCAAAGGAAGTTGAACTTTTCCCGTCCTTTGGATTCAAGGCGTGTTTATTTAAGGACATAATGTATTGCACGGTTGTTGACTAATTCGGGTATTTTGTGATCAAGAAAAGGAAAGAATGACCTTCGTGATGTGAACTGAGTTTTCTTCAATCTAGAACGTCCATGTTTTAGATTTATGGTTGATCTGAGGAATCGAGTCTGACACTATTCCAATCTAAGGAGTTAGATTATCATGGCTTCTTAACCTCGGGAGAACGGATTAAGCATTAAAGTTGCTATGAGGTCGCAAAGTAATGAAGATCCGTCGTTGATGTCATTATGAAGAACACACTTTAAATGTTTAAAATTCAAAGTCTAATTACAAATTCAAGAAATAGGATCAAGATTCAAACATTTCCAATCCAAGGCGTATACGAGATCAGTTCAAAGATATCCCATGAGTAGTGTCAAGACGAGGCTAGTATTTCATCTTCTTACAATTCAAATATGTTCTAAAGTTTTTTCAAGCAACACTCAAGGGTTTCAGGCTCTAGTCCGGATAGTGGTGTTATTCAAGTTCAAGATTTCTGATAACAAGTTTTCTGCTATTATGAAAGAGGTGTTAATATTAACATAGACTGTGAACACCAGAAGCCATCAGCGGTCATTTAAGTGTGCTCTACTGAACTTAATGGTTGTTTATGCTCTTGATGTATGATGCGATGTTCTAATCATAGTGTGATGATGTTGCCATCCTCACCTTTGCCAATATATTAACCATTTCATTATGCATCGTTATCTCAACATTCAAAAACAAGATATGGAAAGGCTAATATGAATGAGGAAGCAAAGAATAAATGTCGGTCTTATTATATAACGGAAGGAACTTTTAGTGTTTACATCACAAATGACAACCAAACTTTTGTTTATAAATGGCGGAAGTTATCATAAACAAGTCTTGCAAAAAGGAGCTGAAGCTGTCGATGTTGGCACACTGGAATTATTGTTGCAATTGAGAACACGAGTAACCATATGTTTGAATAAGCTCTTGGCTTTGAAGTAGTCTAGAAGACTCCGCCGACCGAAATGTACGTTGCTACGGTGCTTATTTTTACCTTACAATAATTACCTACATTTGAACAAATGACAAAGATTAAGTAACCGTAATAGTTGATGGTAGACAACATCAGAAAGCTTTCGCGTACCAGCCACAAGGACGAGCAACACAACAGTTCACGTCGCCTCATTCTCATTTGGAAGAGAGCAGAACCATAACCAAATGCGCCCCTGAAAGGAAAAATAGAAAGATTATCAGTTATCCAAGTCAATAATATAAACTAATTCAGATATCTCCCAAAATCCTATCAGACCTGTCTAAAACCATTTACCGCCATAATTATATCCCAGATCAAGAGTTCATCACGAACAAACAAGAGCAACAACTGCATTGGCAAAAGACAGCAACCCAACTTGCTTACATCTGTGGGAAGGCCATCACAAAATCAAGTTCTGTTGGTGAAAATAGAGCACATGTTGAAAGGGAATCAACAACACCACAACCTGGCCCTGTATCAGAGTCCCACCTCTCCACTTTGAGACCACTAATCATAACCTTAACAAAGTTCATACCACGAGACACGTTAACACTTTCCGCAGCCCTGCATTTCACAAGCAAGTGTCAGCAAATAAGAGGAGGAAGGGAAGAAGAATTGAGCAGCTCAGCTTTCTGCAGAAAACAACCATTGCCAGACCCACAAGACAAGAGCATACATAAAGAATTTGAAGTTTGTGAGAATACGACCATACATCCCGAAGATTACGTGGCGGGATTGACGTAACTTGAGTCAGAGCAAGAGCATGAACCTCATGGAAATTCTTTTAACTATGATAGAAGTCGAGATAAAAGTTACCTATCGGCAGAAGGTCATGCGAAGCTGACTGTCTCACTTGGAAGTCTTTCATGGAAGCTACGCCTTTGTCCTATCCCTCATATTTCCTCCTCGGACTGCAAACACCATTACCACCATTGCAATACAACACCCTGTGTCAAGAGGTTTTAAAACTTAAAACGCTGACTGCAATTGCCAATGAAGCTGTCACCTGCAAGATATTAACAGAACTGTATGAATATGTTGCAGCAGCACGACATCAATACTATTTGTTGATTAGCTCCTACAAGATGTTGGAAAAGAATTAAGGATACCTCTGAACCTAATGCGTATGAGAGCTCCTAAACAATACTCATTGGTCTTGACTGGAATGGTCAAGTTGTGCAGCCGCAACAGCCACCTTCATCCGCCCGTGGTGCACAAAGTGTTGGATCATTCACACCTCCACTTTGAGAAACTCAACTTGCAGACAACAGTAGCCCGGTAGCAGGCAGCCAATACCCACAGCCAAGTGTTAACCCAATCTCTATGTTCAATAACCAAGTTCAAATAACCAAATGAGATTGCAGCTCCTTACACGAGCATGATTCCACCTCAAATGCGAAATGGTCCTGTGGCTTCTATGATTCCTCAACGGGCGTTTGGTAACCAGTTCCCAACATATAGTCATGGCCTGCAACAGGACTCATCACAAACCAACTTCAATGCAGAATCAGTTCCAACAACATGTCTGGAGGTCATCTTAGGAGTGCCCAATACTCTTTTCATCTGATCAGCATGATTCACCATCCTAGCACCAAAGGAAAACAACATTAGATACACATCAAACTTGATTTGAAAGCAAGAATGGAGAACAAAGTGAAAAAACAATAACCTCGCTTTTCCTTTTCTTTTGTTCGCAAGAGAGAACTTTGAGCATCTTCACGTGAGTCTACACCAGAGAATATCAAGATTAATCGAAGTTCATTACATCAAATGTCAAAAAGTCAAGTTGGTGCTCTACGCTGCTAATTCTCCCTTGGCCCAAGTCAAACCGTTTTCTACACCTGCCAAAAAACCAAATACAAGTCAGTAATCCCTTGAAGAATATACCGTTGGAATATCCAACCTGAATTCAGAACATTGAACCTAGACAAATAAGCATTAATCAGACTGATACAACAAAATCATGGATTTGAGATATCAATTAACAAATCATCATGGCCATCGTTTGAAAGAGGAAAGTTTTCAAATTCATGCCTGAACCAGAAAGGAAAACCCAATCAACATTCAAATCAATATTCAAGGCAGCAATTAACAACTCATTCAAGAAATCTCGCATGTGAAGCCTATAAAAGGAGACCACAGGAAAAGAGGAGCACATTGAAAAGGATCGTAAGAAGAAAAAATCACGAAGAAACCCTAAAGGCTCGTAACCTGAGAGATCGAGAGAAGAAACTTATCTTCTCCCTTGACGAAGCTTGCCTCAGGCCGTCGCATCCCAAACCTACGAAACACCCACCTTCGTCGTATCCGGCGCCGCCGTCGCTAATCTCTGGTAAAGCTTCATTTTTTGTAACAATCATTGAACCTATTGATATTTGTACTGTGTCGCAGGTAAAAGAAAAAGGAATTGAAACTCGGAGGGGGATGATGAATGGAAGACACCGAAGGAGATGATCGGAGAGGGAAGGAGAAGCCCGAATGATTTGGGGATTAGGGTTTTTTCGGTTTTGCTTTTGTGTTTTGTTGTAATTGGTCATCACACTAATCACACACAACACCATACTAATCTCTCCACTAACTCCCGTTAAGCCACTATTTTTTTTTAATTTCAATCTAATCATCACTTTTGTTAAAATTAATTAGTTAATTAATAACCTTTTCTCTAATCAGTTTTTTAATGACTAAAACCTTTTTTACTATTTTAATTAATCACTATATTTGAATTTTATTTTATTTAAAAAAAAAACAATTTGTTAACTCTTATTATGTAATGATATTAGTAAAAGAAAAACTATTTTTCATAATTCATTTAACTAATACCTATTTATTAAATAATAACGAAACTACTTTACTCTAATTTATTTTATAGTGACAATTTTATAAATAATAAACATTTTCTTTTAATTTAACCATTTATTTTGTTATAACAAAACCTTATAAGAGATTCCCTTAGCCTTAATTAAAATTAATCTACACCATAATTAGATTTTCTTTTGTTTGCAAACTTTTTTTATAAAATATAAACTTATCTTCATAATTTATCTAAACAACTTTTTATAAGAAATCTAAACAAATTCCTCTTTAAAATTAACCACTGTGGATTAATCTAGACAACCTAAGTTTAATCTCACCTTAAATCAACTTCTCGCTTAAAAGCAATCATCTACAATCAACAGCGTAAAATACAACCTAATCGTGCACACTCACATCCACGACACTTCAGCGCTTTCATGCGTATATGTATGATTTTATTTCCGCAATTTATCTTACAGTAATTTACATTACCGTCATTTACATTTTTTCGCATCGCATTCCGTCCAAAGGAAAACCCTACACATGATTCAACAATCGTGTGTAGTGCACACCATTTACATCATATCCCCCATGATCCTTGATCCCATTCAAGTTGATCTCTAGGATAGATCCTACCTCATAGGAAGGACCATTATCTTTACAACTTAGATACAAACAAAACAAATTCAAATCAAACAATATTCAAACACATTAGAGAAAGATGTCAAATCATCTTAAGCGAGATAGAATCTCCAGCCCACATCAATACAATCAATACCGTAGGAACTTTTCCTTAAGAGAGGCGTACCTCGTGATCCCTATCCGAGTACTTGAGCCCTTCTCTTAAGATGATGCAAAAACTACATTCCTACAACTTGTGGCGGTTAAATCTCCCTTAAAATGAAGACACATCTCTTCTCCTAAAATCAATCAATCAACTACCCTAAACCCGTAGGAACTTTGACCACAGTCAAAGAACTCCTCAAACCCTTTAGGGGAACTACAAATACTCTGATTCCACTCCCGTAAGGATATGTAGGCATAAGATGCGATATCTTATCGAGTATACTTAGAAATAAACCACTAGGGTCCTTTAAACCTTAAGCAGATAAACCATAGCAATAAACAAACATAAAACAAGAGGTTCCTGTAGAATACTACAGAAACTTAGGATGCTAGCACCTTCCCTAAGTTTAACCAACCCCCAAACCTATAACTCTCTAAACTTGCATTTGCATTGCATTGTGAGAATTTCGATCTTTATCCCTTCCTTTGGACAAATCAAAGTTCGATTGCAAATTGAATTAAAGATTCAAACTAATCAATAGTTTGGTATCCAAATTTCACCGCGACAATATTCAAGACTTAGTTGGTCATTCCAATCCGTTTCAAACCAAAGAAGACTAGGTCAAACTTGCAAGGTTGCAACAGTGGAAAAGACAAAAGAGGATATAGTCTGAGCAAGCAGAAAAGATACAGAGCATAGCAGAGATAACAAGAGCCAGAGTTTCACCAAATTGGAAGTTTCTGCTGAACACTAAAAGAAATCATTTGCAAGGAGTACCATAATAATAATTCAACAGCATCTTTAAAGAAAATAAAAACCAAAAAATTCTAAATATAAAACAACGACAACAATATAAACATCAAATGGAGCTAACCTCAAGAGACATACAACATCAGAAACACAATCAAAAGAAAAGAAAACCTAGTTTTTTCAATCTAATACAACCAGGTTTCAAGAGACCTAACCACTGGGTTTTTCTAAAGAAGAAGAAAGAGTAAAGTGTCAAGAGTACTTATCTGGGTTCGTATGACTTTCATCCGAGTTTTATTTCGAAGGAGTTTCTTCGGGTATCAACTTCTTTCTCCACTTTCTCCCCTGTTTACGCGCTTGTGTTTGTTCTGTTGTCTACCTCCATTTGTTCTTTCTTTTGCTTTGATTTGGAGGTTGTTTGGTAGTTTAGGGTTTTGAGGGTTTGATGATTTTGAGGGTTTGAGGGAGATTTTAGGGAATCTGAGTCTGGATTTGGACTCAGGGGGTTCATTTAGGTGGGGGTAGGGTTTTGTTTATGTGTTTGGCCAGAGAGAGGTGGTGGCGCCGCCATGGCTAGCCACCATCCACCGTCTTCTCCGGCGAGGTGGTTTATTTTTCCGGTGAGCTTTTTACGATGTAGAGAGAGTAGAGATGAAAGGAAGAAATGGAAGAATGAAATGATTTTCTCATGCGTTCTCTGGTTTTTTTCTTTCCACCCTTTTTTCATGTTGTTTTTTCTTTGGCAAACCAGGATGATGACAAGTGTCACCATCATGGCCTTTGGATCATCATCAGGTAATCTGACCTATTCCCATGTGTATCGTAACGCCCCAAAATAATTAGAATATTTATTTATTATAAATATTCGTGATTTCGGTGAGTCTTGGTGAAATATTTGATGTCTGATGATTGGCGTTATAGGGTATTGATGTTTTTAAGAGGGTATTGAGAATATTTGGAAGTATATGATTATTATAATTATTTTGATAGTAATAATAATGGATAATGTGAATATCTTATTATTATTATTTTTAAATAAATAATTAGAACACTAAGGTCAAGATGGTAATGTTGGGTGGATTAAGTGAGGATAAAGTTGGGAAATCATATTAAAGGTCCTAGGGGTAAGTTGGACAAAAGAAAAAATAGAGAAGAAAGGAAATCAATTGGTGCGATCATATTTTGGAAAAAGAGCTCTGAGGAAAAAGAGAAGAGGAAACTAGGGCTCAGAGGGATTATGGAAGAACGCAAGAGGAGGAATCTGAATTGAATTCTATAAGGGAGTATCATCTTTCATCATAATTGATATAAGGGTAGATGTACGTAGGTAGTTGGGGATTTTGGGGAACATAACAAGATTATGATGAAAGTGGGGTTTTGAGTTGTATAAGATGATATGCATGAAACTTATTATGATGTGTTGTTGTTATTGTGTTGACTGCATTGCAATTTATGAGTAATTTTGGATTGATTGGTACTGGAATCGCAAGCCATTTTGGGTATGAACTAGTGCAGAATCGCAACTAAGAAGTTGCAGGTTCGTGCAGTTTTGACGAGCGAACTTCCCAACTTGCTGAGCGAAGAGATTTCGCCCCAGCCTCTCCAGTGATGATGATGCAACCTTGATGATCCTGTGATGATGATGATGATTATGACATTTTGCATCATGCATTCATGGCATAGTAGGACTTCGATCCAGTGTTGTTGATAGGACTTCGGTCTAGTGTTGGCTTCAATCCCATCGTGTGGATTAGGGTGTTTATATTGTGCTCCGGTTTTTGTGTAGAATCGATCCTATTGGTGGGGCTCTTTAGAGGGTGATGGCCCAGTGTCCACCAACATGTTTATTTGGTACCACATGCATGAGTCTATGTTGTGTCATTTCATGTTATGTGGAATTACATCTATGTTAATGATTGTTATTATTGATGAGGTAATCTTAAAATAACGTGTGATGATGTTGTGACTTGAATAATGCTTTGGTGATGAGTTGTTGATTTGATGACTTTATGAATGAAGATGTATATATGATACCATGATATGAAAGTGTGAGTATAATACTTGTAAAATGATGATGTATGGATTTCATGAGGATGTTGATTTGGTATGATGAATGTTATCTTAATATAACTTATCTTTATATCTTGTATAATGATTTGTGATCACTCACCCTTCTTGTTTGAATGTTGCCTCCACGTGGGTAACATGCAGGTGATCAACATTAGCTCTTTTGGTGCGTGAAGAATTAGCCTTGAAGTATTTTGGTCATTTCTGTTGATTAGAGGGTCTTGCTCTAATATGTAACATCGGGTCGGGACGTTTGAGTCGAACCGTTGTGTTCTTTTTGTAGTTGACCTCATGATACTATGACTTTCTTGTTTTAATACTTTTGAGTTATAGTTTATGTTGAAATATGATTTTCTGCTGCGCAGTATTTGATTTAATTTGTGCCGATAGTTTAGACCACTTCCTACTCACCTCTTAACCCTATTAGGATCATTCCCTTGACCTTGTTAGAGCCATCCTCTCTCTCTCTCTCTCTCTCTCTCTCTCTCTCTCTCTCTCTCTCTCTCTTTAACCTAACTTTAGATTAGGGTTTGTTAACCCTATGTGAGTACTATTGTTATAAGTATTTACTCTTCCCTGCTTGACCTTGTTAGAGCCGTTGCTTCTTTATAACTTAAAACTAAGTATAGAGTTTGTAAACTCTATGTGAGTACCATTGTCATGAATACTCACTCTCCCTTCTGACTTTGTTAAAGTCAACCTTTAGTTAGTTCTTCAACTTAGACTTAGAGAGTTTGTTAACTCTATGAAGTTTCATGGTTATGAATATTTATTTACCCTTGGAACCTTGACCATAGTCAAGAGTTCCTCTCCCTTAGTTAGGTGAACTACAAATGCTCTGATTCTATCCTAGTCAGGATACGTAGGCATGAGATGCGATGTCTTGGAGAGCATACTTTGTGTATACCCTATGTCTTTACCTTAGCACTTTTTCTTAGCAAGCAAACATTAGCATAACACAATACTAACAAGAGGTTCTTGTAGAGTACTACATATGCTTAGGCTGCTAACACCTTCCCTAGATATAACCAAACCCTGAACCTTAGATCTCTAGTTGTGTTGTTACATAGCGCACTTAGGGTTTTCTTCGATATTTACTCTTTCTTTTGGATAAATCAAAGCTCGGTGGTGAACTTCATGATTTGTGATTCAAGTTAATTAATAACTTGATAATCGATTCTCACCGCAATAGATATGTAAGCACAGGATTGTGATATCTTGGTAAGCCAACTTCTTCCACCTTTTTCTCTCTCTTTCTTGGTTCCTTGAACTACGGAGCTCTGAATTTCTCATTGCACTATGAGGATACGTAGGCACGAGGGCCCCAATCCTCCGCGATCAATTTCTTTCTCTCTTTTCTTTCCTTTTTTTAGCTAGAAGTATGTAGATAGATAATCCATCCAAGCCTAGAAGCAAGCAAAATGGTTTCCGTTGAGTACGACGGATGTGTGAGGTACTAGTACCTTTCTTTCGCATAATCGAACCCCTTATCCGTTTCTCTTCTCTTGGGTTTTATCGATATTTTTCCTGTCCTTTGGGAGTAAATAAAGTTTGGTGGTGACTCTATTATATCTTTGAGTGTGCGATTCACTCAGGTATAATCCCGCTAGCCTCAAAGGACACCAAAGAAATTAGCAATTCGAGTCATTTGAATGGCCAATTGTTGCTAACTCTGATTAGTATTTTTAATCAAAGGTTCGAATATAGTACCCATTTGTCGGGTTTTCAAGTTACCTATATCATGGTTACTTTCGTCCATTTGTTGTCTCATCACAATCGCAGAATTTATGGTGAACATTGGCATCACTTGGGAACCGAATCCCATCCCTAATTGGGGCTATATGGTTCGACCAGGGTTACCTATAGCTGATCTTGATGCCAATAGTGGGGAATATTCAGTCGATGCATTGTCATCAAATGTCGAAGCATTCGTATGCAAGTATTCCATCATCGATGTTGGCATGTCATAAGGTTGTTCATGACCATGCATAAGCATTGTGAAACTTGTGCCAAAAGGCCTGAAGTCACTTTCCATAGTCGGTATAGGAGTCACAGGGTGACTCTGTGTTTTTGAGGGGGAAAATATTGTCCCTTCTTGTGCAATAGACGGTATGACTGTCGTTGACAGTATGTCCGTCGTGTTGGCTATGAAGGTGACTGTTTCAGTTGAACTCGTAGTGATCGTGTCTGCCCCTGTGCTATTGGATGGTTGTTCTCCGTTGTTGTTGTTTCTGGGATTAACCATTCTCATAACGTATCTCATCATCGATTTTCTAACGTCTTTTTTTGTTATCTTACCACTCCTCAATCTCATGTACACTCACAAATTTGAGAAGTTTCATAAATGAAGAACTTATGCAAATTTTAAAAGAATAACATAAATTTTCATACAAAGAGTTCCACTGGGCATGCAAATTTGTTTATTGTGGAACTTGGTAAATAAAAACAAGTTTGATTTTACTTAAGGGATTAAACTCGAAAAGATCCCAAGACATATTGTGTGAAAATCATAAATTTGAAATGATTAAAGTCGAAAATGAAAGAAAACGTAAAAACAACTTTGAAAGCAATAAATGACTTGAAAGTAAAGAATTCAATTCATAAAGTGGAATGCAGATACATATATTTTCACAACTCTTTTCTCACTAAACACAAATACTTTGAGTTTACATAATTTGTGTAAAATGGTGGACCCTTAAAACTAAAAGTAAACACTACTTATGTATTAGTCCTAACATAATAATTGATGAGATAACTATCTGCAAAAGTCGACTAAGCAAATCATGTCATGTTTCCACATGTTCTCATATAACTATCTGATCTTATCGTTTACATCTCGTTCGACCGCGTAGAGTAACAACATTTTGAAAACTCTAAATTTCACTAAGTCGCAAAACTAACTAAATCTTTAATCTTTAACTAACTGATTGGAATCTCGACCAAAAGTCATTAATATCAATTGATGAGATTAACTCGTAAAAAAATACCCATTATGATTTCATGGTCGAATGACCAATCGACCTAACTTAAAAATCTAAATCATTAAACAATCTTCAGTATTATTAAATCTTCACGATTAAGATTTGTGTCAAAACTATAACAACGGCATAATTCCATGCAAATATGATAATTTTATTTACTATATATGTAACTTTTGTTGACGCACCAAAAACAATGTTTATTGCTCAAACAACACTCAACAAAATATTTCCATTGTCTGATAACGACGTTTTTACTTTATAATTTATTTGTAATACCTCCAATATAGGGTGGAAATATTCTTATACTTTCATTGCTGATATATTTTGCTTAGGAAAAGAACAAGACAGCTCTAGTCTCGCATGATAGACTTTGGACATTCACCATACTACTAACAACCACTCTACAATTCATTTCAAAAATGACATTGTAACATTATTGTTCAATTTTAACACACAATATTTGACTCCAAAGTTCTATCATGTGGTCGAATTACAACTAACATGGTTACACAAAAAGTTGTCATATATTTTCTAACCACACCTTCATATGCCATCATCCCTTGCCATCTCACAAACGATCTACCAAGCATCTAACCATTACACAGTTGACACGTGGAGTTTTCTCTTTCACATTAATATTAGGTTTCAACTCCTCCTATTGTATTAGATTAGATGAGATAGATACGGGAACAACGTTTTACAAATGATTAAATTCGTTTGACCACTCACATTGTCGAGAATCCAACAAATCTCATATTTATGACGAAAGCTCACTGGTTCCTATAGTTCCACATATACTGAACAACTGCACAAAATAAGATAGGTCATTGTTTAATACCCTATCTTAATTTAACTGATAAATAAATTGAAAGGAGAAATATTTTCCATATAAATATCAGGAAATAATATTGGGATTGTTACTCTTAGTTTTAGGGAGTTATTGCTAGAATCACAATGAAATAAGATAAAGAGAAATTGTAGGTGGTTAAAATAGAATAGCTATTTAATCATCATTTAAATGGTAGGTGGATGACACATTAGTAATTCTCCACTCATATTTTAACATGTAACTTGTTATAAATTGTTTAAGATGTAAACCTAAGTAACAACAACAATTACAAATAACAAGTGTAATAAAGTGACATTTTCAAAGTGGTTTCTCTATATATAAATTTTTTTTCTTTAAAAATTTAAATTTTATATTATTTTCTTATTCAACTTTAATGAGAGTTGTATTTCATATTATTATTAAAAGTTAAATTTTTGATGCGACTCCAACACTATACTATAACTCTAATTGATAAAATTAACTCATAAGTAATAGCTGGTAATTGATAACTGCTAGCTTATAATTGATGACCGGTAGATAGGTGATAAATTAATTTATGTGATTAATAAATTAGTTGTTATAGTAATTGATAATTTTAAAATAATCTAAAAGTATTAAGTATTAACAAGTGTGAGTAGTGTGGATAATCGTCCTACATTGAATAGGAATGTGATGACTTGAACATTTATAAGTGAGAGAACACATACACCTATCACCTTAAGATTTTGGATAAGTATATGGTGTGTCTCTCACAAAGGTGTTGCTTAAGAAAGAAAAAGTTTCACAATGTTCAATTCTCCATAGTTGAAAATCTCCTCCCAACAAAAAGGACATTCTTAATTAAAAAATTGATAGCTTTGTTATCTTATTATATTATATTATTAAATTAATTTTATTCGATAAAAATAAATGTATAAATAAAACACACAAAACAATTTTAATACATATTAAAATTTGAAGATATCATCAAAATATATTAAATTTGTATATAAATTTTATGAGTTTTGCTATTACGATGAATATATTGACAACACAATTCAACAAATAAAAGAACAAACATACTATACATGAAACAGGGGTATTACATAAAGTCATATATGAGGATATAAAAGTAAAAATAATCCTAATACCTGTAATTTTTCGGTTTCGTTAATTCATTCTTTCGTAACATATAGTTTTTTTTTTAAAAATTTAAAATAAAATTTAACGAGATACATGAAATAATAACATTGTAATTTTAAATCTTATTATATTAATCTAAAATAATAATAAAAATAAGTTATTGTCTATTGCAATAATATTCTGAATTTTCTTCAGCTTTGTTGAAGTTATTGATTATCCTCCGTCCTTTCACTAACTTAAGAATTATATATAAATAAATAAATAAATAAATAAATAAATAAATAAATAAATATATATATATATATATATATATATATATATATATATATATATATATATATATATATATATATATATATATATATATATATATATATATATATATATATATATATATATATATATATATATATATATATATATATATATATATATATATATATATATATATATATATATATATATATATATATATATATATATATATATATATATATATATATATATATATATATATATATATATATAACAAAAAAAACTGTTTGTTGTCACGTGATATTCACGTCACAAAGTGAGTTTAGAGACGTGATCATTCACGCGGTAGGAGTACGTGTGACAACTCTTTTGCCACGTGAAAATCCTGTCGCAACTTTGCCACGTAATTTTTACGTCACAAATATCTTAACAGAACTTGTAGATGTAGCAGCGTAGCAGAAGGGTGGCAGAAATGTGTAAAAATGTTGCCACATTTTATGTGGCAAGTTGCGACGTGATATTCACGTGACAAGTTGCGACGTGACTTTCATGTGGTTAGTTGCGATGTGAATATCACGCGGCTAAGTTTTGTTTTTAAAAAATACTGTATTGTTTTATTACATTTGTTGTTTTAAATTAAATTAAATAGTTTGTATTTTTAATTATTTTTAAATACAAAATTAATAATAAATTTTTTTAATAATATTTTTAATTGAAAAATTAATAAGTATAATTAATACTAAAATTAATAAATATAAATAAACACCAAAATTAATAATAATTTTTTTAAATAAAAAGTGTATAATATACTAAAATGTAATTAACATTTTAGAAAAATAAAAAATTAAAATTAAAATAAATCCTTCGGATCAATCCGGATCGGGAAAGTCGTCAAGGTAAAAATCATCGTCATCCTCATCACCCATCTGTTGTTGATCACCAACTCCTTCATTTCCAATAAACGCTTGATTACCACCATCTTGTGATTGCATAAATTATTGCGTCATCTCCTCCATATCAGCTTGTCTCTTCTTTATTACCTCTATTTGACGTTGTTGCTCCTCCATTGGGCCTTTAGTGTCGCCTCACTTTACGTAGACCTGCGTCTCGCCTTAGTTAGCGCCAATTGTCTTACTGTTTCTAGCATTTTGGGTGTCAATTATGGTGGATGTGATGTTTCTTCACCATCTCTAACTCTTTGAAATAAAATTCTATCCCCTTTTCTCATACCGCCGACCAAAGTTCCAGCACCAAATAAACACCCATTAGGTCCCTTTCCGTCCGTTACTAAACCCCAAATATAAAATCTACTCATGGATTAAGCGGCTCAGAATCTCTAGGAGTATATTGAGGATTTTCTACCAAAAATTGTGTGAGTAAAACTTGATAATCCTCCTACACATACAATAAAAAAATTAAGTTAAATCTAGCTTAAACAACTTAAGTTAAATTAAATAATAGATATAGCCACGTGATATTCACACCACAATATCTCAGTTGTCACATGAAAATCACGTCACAACATTGTCATTAAATAAAAAAATATAAACAATTTAAATAAAATAAAATGACTTACCAAAGCTTTTTTGGTGCGTTCGTCAACAAATTCTCCCGATTTTTTTGTTCTAGTCTTTACAACCAGCTCCCTCATGAGTGGAGGTCTCCCCAAACTCTTTTCCTAAATAATAAAATTAACTTTAATTTAAAATATATAACAAATCATAATATAACTAAAAATAGTAGTAATAATTATCATGCGTCGAGCATGTTCGGTAACACTTATACTTCCAACTGCATTAAGGCTACCCTCTTTTTCAGATACTCTCATTTTCTTTGCTTTTTCAGATCTTTCCTTAAAACTAGAATCTGTATCCCAAAAATTAAGAAGTTCATCGAATACTTCTTTGCCTATCCAGTTGGGACGAATATTTTTACGTTCCTAACAAAGTCTAACACGTCGTAGCATGTCAGAAAGTCGAACTGATATTCTGTCAAAATAATTTTTTTAACCTCTTTCTCATTCATTTTTCCCACATACACTTTTCCTACATTGTTGTAAGACATTCAAATAAAATAGTTAGATAATTATAATAAAAAAATAATTTAAACAAAAATAAGTTAACAAATAAATTACATAAATTAACAAAAATAAATTAATTATACCTTAAATAAGTTAAACCAAGCTTCTTTTTCGTCCCCATCAACGTCTTTAAATCTCTTCCAAGGTTTTTTATATTTTTGCTTAATTACATAACTTATACACTTGGCAGCAATCCGACTCGGCTCGAAACTAAATATCAATAATTTAAATTAGTATGAATTATAAGTTAATATAAAAAATGGAAACATGTATACTTAAATAAAAATTTAAAACTTACGAATTTTTGTTGGGCCAAATATAATATCTTCCTTCAACGATATGAACCACTTCATGATTGTCAGCCTTTTCTTTATTATCGCTCTCCTCATCATCCACCTCATGATCATCCTCACCTTCCTCCTCATGATCATCCTCACGCGTACTTATATGTGTGGATGCTATGGGTACCTGTGTGGGATGTGTGGTGTGAGATCCCTCAAACTGTGTGAAAAATGAGGGTACATGTGGGAGAGTTGGAAATCTAGATCCCTCAGACTGCATGAAAGATGAGGGCACCTGCAGGTAGGAAGGTGGATAGTTATATCCTCTAGATTGCATAAAGGATGATGGTACTTGCTGTTGGTATGAATAAATAGGTCCCCCAGTTTGCTGATATGGATAACTAGGGCCCCCAGATAGGCTAATAAAAGCTGGAGCCACGGATGGGCTAATAAAAGTTGGAGCCCCAGATGAGCTAATAAAAGTTGGATACTCCTGAGGGGAGATTAATATCATGAAAGGCTGAGAACTGACCATGGACATATGATCTACCTGAATCTACGGGAGAGGACACATGGCCGACTGAGGTGCCTGAGATACTACTATTCTCTGACGTTGGGTCTTCTTACCGCTACCACTACCCTTACCCTTATCAGATCGGGGTGGAATTTTACCTATTTACAGAGAATACACATTTAATATATATTCATCAACACAAATAATAAATCTTAAAAAATACAATCTCATCAATATATATTCCATTAATACATTCAATACAAGGTTTCATCAAGTAAAATTACAATAACAATTTATTCAAAATCTTCATGCTCTTCATCCATATCGTTCTCATCATCTGATGTGATATTATCCTCGGAACCAAACTCTCCATGCTCTTTGTCCACATCATTTTGTACCAACAATATAAATGCATCAACTTGATTCCCCTCAACCATTGTATCAGACAAACTTTTAATTTTTTCAACTGCAATCACATCATTAATTTGTTTAACTTCATCAACTTGGTAAGCAACATCTTTCACTAGATCGCCAGTTTCAATATGACCCAATGGTTTTGTTTTGATTACAACAGACCACCCTCGTTTACGTGGTATAAAATAAGGATAAGGAACACAGTAAACTTGCCTAACAATATGTGACATTATGAAAGGATCATACTCTTTGTACCTTCGGTCCATTCAAATCTTAACAGTACCATATGTGTTATCTATTTTTGTACCTCTTACAGACGGATCGTACCAGTCACAATAAAATAAGACTACTTTATTTTCCGAGTCCAAGTAATTGTATACCAACTCGTAGATATGTTTAACAAAGCCATAGAAGTCATCCTCACCACCATCAATAACTCCTTTTACAAAAACACCATTATTTATGGTTTTTTTTCCCTTCAGTTCATGTCTCAGTGTGAAATTTATATCCGTTCACAAAGAATGTGTACAATTCATTTGCGCTTTCAATAGGGCCTTCAGACAAGTTCTCAAATGGAGTATTTCTTGAGTCAGTGCAACAATGCATGACAATTTCTCCTTGAACCATGCTGGAAAATGAGCATGTATGTGATCGAAGGTTGCTTGAACACCGGTGCTATGAAAAGAGGTGTTAAATTTCCTATAAAGAAACACACTATAAGTTTCAAGGTAATAAATTTTGTATTCATACTATAAAGTATATTAAACAATTGGGATATACTTACTCAAGATATGGTTTAACTTCAACACAGTTAATCAAGACATGAACATGTGCATATTGGATTTCTTTTTGGGTCAGCCAATGCACACCCTTATTTCCAAAGTGAGGACCTGGAATCCCGAAGACTGATAAGGTAAATTTACTTCTTTTGTTAACATTTACATGATTTCTTATGATTCTTGGAGTTAACAACAAGTTATTAAAATAATGACTGCAAAAATGAGATGTTTCCCGATGCAAGTAATGCACACATATTGATCCTTCAACTTTAGCTTTATTTTTCACCGATCTCTTTGAATCAACCATGAACCTTTCAAATGGATACATCCACCTATATTGAACATAGACGCCAAGAAAAGATTCATATGTAAGATGCACAGGTAGATGTTTCATAGAGTCAAAAAAACCAAGAGGAAATACTTGTTCCAACTTACAGAGAATGACTGGAATATTTTGGTCCAACTTAACGATGTCATCCATTCTTAAAGCTGATGCACAAATAACTCTAAAAAGTTAACTAATTTTAGTAAATGGATTAAGCACATGATTGGGTAGTGAACCGAATGCAATTGAAAGAAATTATTCCATAAAAACATGGCAATCATGACTTTTCATACCATGCAACTTCTCAGTGTTAATGTCGGCACACCTTGCCAAATTTCAAGCATAATCATCGGGCGTTCTCAATATTTTTAACTATCAACAAACCGCTTTAGCTTCTTAGGAAGTTAGACTGTAATTAGCCATGGGTTTTAATAATTTTCCATTTGGTTAACGCTTATATTCCAACTCTTTTCGATTACACCAAATTTCCATGTCTTATCTAGCCTTCTCATTATCTTTAGTTTTGTCTTTAACATCCATCACTATGTTAAATACATTATCAAAAAAATTCTTCTCAATATGTATAACATCAAGATTATGGTGCAACAAATTATCTTTCCAATATGGGAGGTCCCAAAATATACTTTTTTTTGTCAATTGTGTGTGACTGTATATCCTTGAATTATACTTTCTTTACCAATATCTGTAAATTTTGGTAGTTCACAAACTTGGTTCCATACTTCACCTAGTGACAATCAAGGCGGAGGCAAATCTGTTACCCGTTCTTCTTTTTTGAAATCAGTCTTGTTTCTTCTATAGGAATGATTTCTTGGTAGGAATCTACGGTGAAAGTCAAACCACAAACTCCACCCCTTTTTTCCCCAAAGTAAACGCCTTGGTGTTCCCCATGCAGTGCGAACATCCTATTTTTCCATGCGTACCCCATCTAAACAACATGCCATATGCCGGAAAATAGTTAATAGTCCACATTAAGGCAGCTCGCATAGTAATGTTTTGTTTACTTGATATATCATAAGTTCATTCTCCAATCCACAACCTCTTCAAATTGTCAATTAAAGGTTGTAAATACACATCGATTCCAGCTTTTGGACTCGACGGTCCTGGAATGAGGCAGGTTAAAAACATGTATGGTTTTGTCATGCACATCTCATAATGGAGGTTGTAAGGGGTTACAAGAACTGACCAATAAGAATATCCACTTCCCGCCGCTTGGATATGGAGTAAAACCATCCGAGCATAATCCAAGCCTCACATTTCTAAGTTATGCGGTAAAATCAGTATGTATGCGATCAAAGTGCCTCCATGCCTCGCCATCAGATGGATTTCACATAGTTCCTAAACTTGTTTTGTTTGTATGATGCCATGTCATTTGACTTGCACTGTGCATTGAAGCAAACATTCTTTTCAACTTTAGTATTATCGAAAGATAAAATATGGACTTCACTACAAGTTTTTGCTTACGGTCAATGGCTTTACTACGAACTTTATATCTTGAACTCTTACAGAACTTACATTGCTCGGATGCTCCATCATTAGTATCAAACTCATTGTCATAAAACAACATGTAACCACTAATGCAACAATCAATCTTTCTTACTTCTAAATCCAACTTTGACACCAACCTCTTTGCATCATAAAAACTTGTAGGCAAGTTGTCTTTCGTAGGAGTTGCATAGAGCATCATTTTTGTGAAGAATTCCAAACACTGATCAAGAACATTCCAATTTGACTTGGCAGCCAATAATCTCACACACATTGATAACTTTGAGTCCGACAACCCCTCAAACGACAGCATATTCATCTCATTCAACAACCGATAAAATATTTGCGCTTCCTCATTCAGCGACTCTTCCCAATCAAAATCTTTAGGTTCGTCATATGTCACTTTCACACAAAAAGCATCACCCACCATCTCATTGATCAAATTAAAGTCTTCCCCATGTTCCATCGGTGAGATGGTGGGTGATGCTTTTGGTGTGAAAGTGACTATGACGAACCTGAAGATTTTGATTGGGAAGAGTCGCTAAATGAGGAAGCGCAAATATTTTATCAATTGATGTAGTGGATCTGAGCTTCTGACGCGGTGGAGAAGTGGTTGATCTATAAGGTTAACACAAATTTCACTTGATTATCCTGTTGCACATAAGCCCAAGGTTATTAAATACTCTGGGAAAACTAACAAAAGAGGACCCAAAAAGTGGGTACCTAAGGATAAGATTATCTATGTTACAGATATCCTTAGCAGCTCAGTTAAAACACCAATCATGGTACTTGGACAGTGGTTTCTCGTGACACATGATGGGAAGAAGGCATATATTCCAAAGTATGGAACTTAAGCTTGGAGGCTTCGTCAGTTTCGGAGGAAACCAGAAGGGTAAAATAATTGACTCTAGAACTGTTGGTAATGGTAAACTTTCTTCTATTACTAATGTTCTTTTAGTCGATGGTTTGATGCATAACTTATTGTCTATTAGCCAACTTGGTGACAATGGTTATGATATCATTTTTAATCAAAATTCCTGTAAGGCTGTTTGTCAAAAGGATGACTCAATCCTTTTTAGTGGAATGAGGAAAGACAACATTTACAAGATTAGACTTTCTGATCTTAAGGAACAGAATGTCAAATGCTTAATGTCTGTTAATAAGGAGTAATAGTTATGGCTTAGACATTTGGGCCATGTTAGCATGAGAAAGATTTCTCAGCTAAATAAGCTTGAATTAGTCAGGGGCTTACCAAATCTGAAGTTTTCTTCAGACGCTCTTTATGAAGCATGTCAGAAAGGAAAGTTCTCTAAAACTTCCTTCAAAGCGAAAAATGTTGTTTATACTTCTAGACCGTTAGAACTTCTACACATTGATTTGTTTGGACCAGTGAGAACTGCCTCAATCAGTGGAAAGAAGTATGAATTAGTTATTGTTGATGACTATAGTCGTTGGACATGGATAAAATTCTTGAAACATAAGGATGTGTCACATTCTGTGTTTTCTACCTTTTGCTCACAAGTGCAAACTGAAAAGGATTGCAAAATTATCAAAGTCATAAGTGATCTGGTGGAGAATTTGAGAACATATACTTTGAGAATCTTTTTGATTCCCATGGCATTTCCCGTGTTTTCTCCTATCCTAGAACTTCAAAACAAAATGGAGTAGTAGAAAGGAAGAATAGGACTCTGCAAGAAATGGCTCGTACCATGATCTAAGAAACTGACATGGCTAGGCATTTCTGGGCTGAGGCAGTAAACACAACATGTTATATTCAGAACAGGAATTCTATCAGACCTATTCTAGGTAAGACTCCATATGAACTGTGGAAGAATAGAAAACCCATTTCATATTTTCATCCTTTTGGTTGTATATGTTTTATATTGGCAAGTTTGACTCCAAAGCTCAAAAGTGTTTATTGTTAGGGTACTCTGAACGCTCTAAAGGCTACAGAATCTATAACACAAAAACAAGAATTATTGATGAATCAATTCATGTCAGATTCGATGATAAGCTTGACCCTGAAAAGTCAAAGCTATTTGAAAAGTTTGCAGATCTGAAGATTACCTTATCAGAATCCAAGGAAGAAGATTCTAATGAAGAAGACATAGATGCAGAAACTACAGAATCAGATACAATCTCACCAGAAACAACAAATAGTCCAACTCATCAGAAGAAAAATAAACTAAGGACTTCTCATTCTAAAGAATTGATTCTGGGTGACAAAGCTGACCCATTCAAAACTCATTCATCATTCAAAATTTTTGAGGAAACTCTTCTGGGTTTAGTGTCATTAATAGAGCTAACAACAATTGATGAAGCTCTTTAAGAGATTGAGTAGATTCTGGCCATACAAGAAGAACTGAATAAATTCACCAGAAATGATGTTGGGGATCTTGTTTAGAAACCTAAAGGTTTCCACGTCATTGGAATAAAATGGGTATTCAGAAATAAGCTTGATGAGAAAGGTGAAATCTTAAGAAACAAAGTACGACTGGTAGCATAAGATTATAGTCAGTAAGAAGGGATAGACTATACTGAAACCTTTGCACCAGTGTCCAGGTTAGAACCTATTCGCTTATTAGTTTCCTTTACAGTTAATCACAACTTCAATCTTTATCAGATGGATGTAAATAGTGCATTTTTAAATGGATATATTTCTGAAGAAGTGTATGAACACTAACCTCCTGGTTTTGAAAGTTCTGAAAACCCATATTTTGTTTTCAAACTTAAAAAATCGTTATATGGTCTGAAACAGGCTCCCGAAGCTTGGTATGAAAGGCTAAGTAACTTTCTTTTGGAAAATGACTTTACCAGAGGAAAAGTGGATACAACACTCTTTTGCAAAACCTTTAAAAATGACATTCTGGTTGTGCAAATTTATGTTGATGATATTATATTTGTTTCTGCTAATACTTCCTTATGCAAGGAATTTTTTGAGTTACTGCAGACTGAATTTGAAATGAGTCTGATGAGAGAACTCAAATTCTTTTTGAGAATTCAGATTGATCAACGTTCAGAAGGAATGTATATTCATCAGAGCAAATATGCAAGAGAACTTTTGAAAAAATTCAACATGTCAGACAGTAAACCAGCAAATATACCTATGCATCCTAGAGAAAGAAGAAATAAGTAAAAAGGTTTGTCAGAAGCTCTATCGTGGTATGATAGACTCTCTTCTATATTTAACTACTTCCCATCCAGATATTTCATTGAGTGTTTGTCTCTGTTTCCATTTCCAATCAGATCTAAGGGAAACTTACTTAACAGCTGTTAAGAGGATCCTAAGGTATCTAAAAGGAACAACTGACCTTGGGTTGATGTAAAAGAAAACATCAGAGTACAAGCTTTCTAGTTATTGTGATGCGAATTATGCTGGAGACAAAATAGAAAGAAAAATTACTTCTGGAAACTATCAGTTCCTGGGTAACAACCTCGTCTCCTGGACTAGTAAAAGACAACCAACCATTACACTATCTACTGTAGAAGCAGAATATATATCAACATCACTGTGCAACACTCAAATACTCTGGATGAAGAATCAACTAGAATATTTTCAGATATATGAGAGTAACATTCTTATCTTCTATGATAATACTTTTGCTATATGCTTATTCAAAAATCCTATATTCCATTCTAGGGCTAAACATATTGAAATAAAACATCACTTTTTACGTGACTATGTTCAGAAGGGTGTTTTTCAATTAAAATTTGTGGATACAGATCACCAGTGGGCTGATATTTTCACAAAACCCCTTGCTGAGGATAGATTTGTATTCATTATGGAAAATCTATTTATAAAACCTTGTCCAAAATGAGTAGATGAATTTTTTATGTGTCAAGTCACCAGAACTTCTGAGATAAGATTTTGAAGATTAAGCAGATTATTTATCTTTTATTTAATGATCTTTTAATTGACGATACTTCTACAAGTTAGAAGATGTCTTAGTCAGATACCTCTTGGTATTCTTGAACTTGGGAACATCAAACATTTCATTTTTGAATAGACGGCTATGATTTTCTTATGACACTTATTCAAAATCAAATCATATCTTACTGTTGAAGAGATACCTTGAGCAGTGTGATTTCTTGAGACTGGGTTTCAAGTAATTGTTTCCTATAACTCCCACCTTTTCATAATCTAAAATCGTTTATAAACACTCATATTCTCACTATCACACAATATGCTACTCTTTCACTTCCCACGCTTTTTCTTAGAAACCCTAAAACCCTTTATGCTCCGAGAAAAAATCCATCATCATCTTCAATGGATCCCCAACAACAAAGTGTTTTCGAATTTTCTCAAAAACATCAACTTGCAAAATCATCTACAATGGCTCCGATGACAACTACTTAAACTGCTTCAACATTGCAACATCAATCACTTCAGAAATCTGTTGTATTTCACATTGTAGATCGTCCGCCACACAATCATCTCCAACTATCTTCTCACCATTAACCTCTCCATAGATAATCCCAGAAACCATTCCAGAACATCCTGAACCTTCTCCACAAAATTCAAATCTTGAAAATCATAATATCACCAACTTGGGTGATTCTGCTGAAGAAACCCACTCAATTCTAGATAATTAATCTTTTAACCCTCTTCCTCATAACCTAGATGAAGTTATTTCTGTTTTTAAGGACAGTGTTGTTATGAGATTCCAGGATCTCTTTGATGAGTCAAGTTCTAGTGAAAACCCTTCTGGTTTGGGTGCTTCTTGGGATCAATTCAATTAGTGGATGTCAGATGAATTTCGGAAGATTCAAAATCTCTCAGTTCAGTCAAAATATTATCTTGCTCAGCAAGTTGAAGAGAGATTTAAGGCTAAAAAGGAAGCTGAAGCTAAGTTAGATGATGAAAGGGAATTAACAGAGAGAATGGCTAACGAAGCTCTTGACAAAGAAGCTCAAGATCAAGCTGAGAAGGAAGCTGCATTGAAAAATCAAGAAGAAATCATGAGAGCTGCTGAAAACTCTACTTCTAATCATGTTATACAAACTTTGGAAATAATTCAAAAGGATCAAGAGTTGTCCAGAATAAGGATGGACAAGAAAGATGAACTCATTTTCAACATTCAAAATGCCCTTGCTCAGATCCTTCAGAGGCTCTCTCATCCTCCTCAACCTTATACACTCCTTAGGCCACCCCTTAGTTTTCTTTGTGTTTATCTTATGTTATTTGAACTATTTTTTACCTTTCTGATTATGACAAAAAGGGGGAGTACTGAAATGGAAAATTATTTTGATAAAGAATATCTTGTCTCTGAATCATAGCTCAGACATTCTAACTCTTTAATTGCATTCAATTCATTTTCTTAAAATGTGTTTAGGAACAAATTGATATATTGATAATCAGGCTCTGATTTAACCAATCACTATCTCTATCTGATGCATTTGATAAGAATCAGACTTGAACCATCTCAGATTTTATAAGTCCAATCAGGCTCTGATATATAATCAAGCGATGTTATTATGTATCTGATAAGAACTTTATAATCAGGCTCCGGTATCCCAAATCTTATAATATTTTTTAAGATCTTAGATTCAGGGGGAGCTTTGATTAACGGAAGTTATTTCTAAACTTATCTCTATCATTTCCTATTGATTATCATCGTACAAAATTGTGTCACCAAAATACATGGTTTTGTCATTATCAAAAAGGGGGAGATTGTTAGAACAAGATTTGGTTCTGCAAGATATCTCTAAGTTTTGATAATAACAAAGTGATATATGTGTGAGAACAATTTTGGTACTCTAACGTTTGTTTCTCAGAAGAATGAACAAACAGGTTCTGACTCTAATAGAAAAAGCTTTGACTCTGATAAAGATCATATTCAATGATTACTCTAATCTGACCAAAGTTAATTTTGTGCTACAAGAAGTAAGTCTGCTTCTAATATACTCTCATTCAGAAAGATTCTAAGAAGATAATATGTTGTTGCTGCAATGTTCTCTTGGTTTCTGCTTCTGATCATGACTCTGATACTTTACTTCTGAAGGCTTTCAAGATTCCGAAGTCATTATCTTCTGAAAAATAAGTGCTGAAGACTCTAAAGACAAGGTTCTATTGAATGAAGTTTTGAAAACTCTGAAGACTTGAGTTTCTGTAGAATAATTGCTGAAGACTCTAAAGACAAAGTTTTGTTGAATGATGTTCTGAAGACTCTGAAGGTTGGGCGCTTATATTTTTGAAGACAGGGTTCTGGTGAACAAGTTCTAAAGACTCTGAAGACCTACTGGTCAACTCTTCTACTCATGCTTCAATCATCTCTATTCAGAAGCCTCTGATGTAAAGAAGAGAAGCTCAAACATCTACGAGGGAAAATAGTACATAGTATGTTTTAACGTCTCATTCCACTACCATTCCACTACCATGATTTGGTGGTACAAAGGACAACTTTTGTGTACAATTTTCATCCTTGCGTAACAACATTATTTCAATTCGCCAGCTACCTAAAGGATATTGCTGATTTACCCTCCAACGGGTCTTTTTCTGGCTATATAAGGACTTAGTTACTTGAAGAAATTAAGAAGCTTTACAATGATTAATATGAAGGTTACACTTTGATTGAAAGCAATCTATGAAGAACTGAAGCTACAACATTGAAGCACCACAATATAAAGAAAGAATATTGTTCATACTATATTAGTGTCTTTAAGACATTTGAGCTATTAATAGTGTTTACATCTGCTTGTTTAGAAGCAATTTTATTGTAAACATCTTTGTTCAAACTGTTGTTTGTAACTCCTTAAGGGACCCGTTATGTCTGATTTCTTAAGAAGAGACGGTTGTCTGTCTTGTTAGTCACCATCGGTTGCTTGTGCAGATTTTAATTCCTTAAGGGACCAGTTGGGTCAGAATCCTTAAGAAGAGATGATTGTTTGTGTTGTTAGTCACCAGCGGTTGCTAGTGCATTCTAATTTGTTGATTATAGTGGATTAAGTCCTTGTGTATAAGGCAAAATCATCTTGGCGGGTGGATTGGATTAGCTTGATAGTTTTCAAGTGAACCAGGATATATCGCATGTCTTTCTTTCTTGATTAGGCTATTTGTGATCTTTGTTTGAGTTTCACAAAAAGCTTTCACTTTTGAAAACCCAATTCAAACCCCCCCTTTCTTGTGTTTTCTCACACCTTCAAATAGCACTAGTTTTGTCACACATAATACGAATACGTTGTAGTTTAATGTCAAAATCAAGTAGCTCTTGTTTGAGCCACAAAATATGAGCACAACAACTACCAGCTGAAACATATTTCACCTCGGCAGTAGACAAAGCAACGAAAACTTGTTTCTTGCTATGACAACTAACTATGGAGTTTGAAAACATGTGAAAAGTCCCACTAGTACTCTTCCTATTTGATTTGTAATCTTTCAAATCGGAATCAGTATAACCAACAAAATTACAACTGCTTCCCTTGGAATATCAAATCTTATACTTAGGTGTACCATGAAGGTATCTAAGGTTGTGCTTTAAGGCTTTTAAATGCGATTCCTTAGGAGCCAATTGATAACGAGCACACATACACACAATAAACATAATGTACGACCTAGATGCAGTAAGATATAGAAGAAAACCAATCATACCTTTATACTTCTTCATATCAACATCCTTACCATTCTCATTTTTTCCAAGTTTCGATTTATAGCCATTTGAGTGTCAATTGATTTTGTATCTTCCATACCATATTTCTTTAACAATTCATTGCAATATTTCATTTGACACACAAATGTCCCTTCATTGAGTTGTTTGATTTGAAGACCGAGAAAGTAGTTCAACTCTCCCATGAGACTCATTTCAAACTCACTCTGCATAAGCTTAGAAAACTCCTTGACTAATAGCATGTTAGTGGAACAAAAAATGATATCATTAACATAAACTTGAACTAAAATAACATGTTTTCCTTGACACTTAATAAAAAGTGTAGTATCTACCTTCCCTCTTGAGTATCCTTGATTGATTAAGAACTTACTAATTTTCTCATACCAAGCCCTAGGGACTTGTTTGAGACCATACAAAGCTCGTTTTAGTTTATAAACATGATTAGGATACTCATGATTTTCAAAAACCTGGTGTTTGTGAAACATCCACTTCCTCATTAATATATCCATTAAGGAAAATACTTTTCATATCCATTTGAAATAACTTGAAATCTTTGGAGCAAGTATAAAATCTTAACAGTATAGAAAACGTGTGGAAATATTAAGATGATGTCACTAAAAACATATAAATTGAATCTCACCATGGTTATCAATTGAAATTTTTTGGAAATGAACACTCATGTCATATATCATACACAAAGTATATCATATATCATATATTATACACAAAGTATATCATATATCATATATCATACACAAAGTATATCATATATCATACACTCATATACCTTTGAATAATAAACAGGTAAAAGAAAGGACTTACTTACAAAGAAAAATTTAAAATGATATTACCTCACCGTACAAATCCCGGAGGATGCACAATGAATTCCACAATGAAATCTCGAACAAAAGTTGGAATAAATGAAAAATGTGCCACAACCTTTTGATATCAATGCTACTACCACTTTTCACTTTGACAAAGTACTCAAAATTGTGATTTGTAATGTCCCTGATACTGTTGTTAATTTAATGATCATTGAATGTTATCCAAGCCAAAGGAGGATCATCCACTGGAGTTGAACTTTCAACCTTCTCCTTTTCACAGTCGTTATCTTCTGCTTTCTCATGTTCCATCACTATAGGCTGATCAATTCCTTTTTTCAGTTTCTTTGAGAATGTCTTGTGAAGATATATACCTACATCATGAAAAGAAACACATATCCTGACATATATCAGATAAAACATTAATAATAATCAACACACTTTTACTAATTAAAGAACACTAGTTGTTGATCTTCTTTGGTCACACAACCCTTCTTCCTTACCACAAAGTCAATAAAATAGGTAGATGTCACCCGTATCATATCTTGAGCATCCACAAACAAGATCTCATACTCTTTTCATAGAGCCAATACATTTATCTTATAAAATCAATAAAGAGTGCTAGGTACTCAATATTCATTGGATCCTTGAGTATTAATGAAACTTTGGTTGCATTTAGGCAACCATTGAAAACACAACACCTTTAGGAACAAAGAATATCTTAAACTTGCATACTTAAAAAATGTGACCTTTCTTGCAACAATAATGACAAGATAAGTTGTACCCCATGTCCTCATCATCGGATTTCTCGTCATCACTCATTTCACAATTACTTTGCTAAATGGTTTGAGGACTTTGAGCTTGAAGTCTTTAGAGCAATAAACTTCTTCTCTATCTCCTTGTCTTTACCTTTCTCCTTCTTCATCTTCTTCTTAAGCTTTTTCTCATATTTTTCAAGTAAGTGAGTTCTTACTCCTGTTCTTCTAGCTTGCCAAATAAAGTTGTGAGGTAAAGTGATAACACGAAATCATATAGATATTTTCATGCATAATTCAACTAAAGTCTAACCATTTTCGATCCGATTTCGGGTTATTTCCGTGTATTTGTCTGATGTTTTTGCAGGTATTCAACGATCACGTCTAAACAAGGCAACATGAAGAAAAGAAGCAATCCCAGATGAAATATGGACGAAAAAGGAGTGAAAACACAATGAAAAGCGCAGCAGACTGTTTTTACTGATGTGACGACCGTCACAGATGCATGACGACCGTCACACGGGTGACGACCGTCACACCTTGTGACGACTGTCATGCAGGCAAAAACGCCCCACTCAGATTACATGTCAAAAGAGCAGTTCCAATTCCCATTAAGTGGTCCACTACTCCCTAAATTATCTGCCTCAAGGTCCATCATCCTCAGAGATAACCGTTGGGATTCCACTTCTATAAAAAGGGAAGCAGGGGACTTCAAAAAGGGTGCTGCATTCATACCACGAAGTGCTGCCGAATTTAATTTCCAGAGCAAATTTACTTTCCAGTTTTTATTTGTATTCCTTTCCTTTATTTCCCTTTCATTTCCTCATTTCCATTTCCGCTCTTCTGTAATACCTATTGCACTGTACGATCATTTGGAACTAAAGACCATAATCCTGCCAACATCTGTGGAGGATCTGCCCAAAGGCCAATTGGCTTATTTACAGGTTTTCATTTTGATCGACTTCTGTTTTAACATAATGCAATTTATTATTTATTATTATTATTTATGTTTTGTTCTTCCCAATTCCATGTCTAGCTAAACCTAGGCAATCGATATGTAGTAATAATTCGAATGGGATTTGATAACTCTTGTTTGAAAACTTTCTTTTCACAAAAGTAATTTATGGTCTAAGTGTTTAAAATTGATTCACGAAATAAACTTCGTCGCGAAAGCGAGAACTTATTTAAAAGTAGTTTTGCCACGAAAGTGGGAAATTAATTAAGATACGAACCAACAAGCGAAAGCTGCGGTAAGGTCAGATAGTAAACACTAGGCATTTGTTTTGATAACAGCGAAAGCACTTTAAAATGAATTAGAACTTAGAGATTTCCAAAAAATGATTTTAACCCCGAACGGGATACGAAAGTGTACGTTTGGCCCTTAGGATTATGATTAGCGTCAACAACCATCGTGAGACGAGAGTCTTCAAATCTCCATTTTCTGCTTAAATAAACTGTGAAAACTATTTCATACACCAGTAACTTATCAAATCCCTGAAGAACACAGTTACTACGTATCGATTCAATTAATTAAAATCTAAACAGTAATCTTAGTTCCCCCTTTTAGTGACAATTAGTTCCCCCTTTTAGTGACAATTTTATTCCCTTAAAACATATTCTACCTAGCTAAACATAGTAACTCCCGAGAACACTAGTTTGATTACGAGTCCCTGTGGGATCGATATCTTTTATTACTACGCGATAGACTGTGCACTTGCAGTTAGTTGTATTAGACATAGAAAGTCGCGATCATAAAGTGTTTTAAGATCAATTTTCTTTATGGTTTTGGTGACCTTGGGTTGTCATTCCCTATTAAGACACCTCAAAACTTTATTATTATCAATATTATTGGAAACAGGCTTACCTAGAGTATTCAAATGATTAATAAGATGCATGAACCTCTTTTACATGTCGGTAATGATTTCACCATGCTTCATGCAAAATAGTTCAAAATATTGATTTAAAGTATTGATCCTAGATAGCTTTGGCGGTCTCACAATGAGAGACACGATAATATTCATCAATACTGAATGCAAATATGAGAATATTTTGTGTCTTCCAATCATGTGACTACAATTTCTTATCATTATCATCTCATTATGCTTCCAGTTTTGGTATGATAACACCTTTACCATTGGTCATTGTAATTTGATTAGGACCATTGATGTCGACGTCCCAGACACCCTTATCAACCTAGTTGATAAGGATGCACATACAAGCTTTTCATTAGCCATAGTTTTCAATGGTGAATATTGGAGCTTTATTCTACACCCCATAGGTTTGGTAGCCATTTTCTAATAAGCAAGTATTGAAGCATAAAATCAACTAGAGCTCTGAAACCACTTGTTAGACGAAGCTAACTTATCTAGAAGGGGGTGAATAGATCCCCAATAAAAAACTTGATTACAAAAATAGTTGTTCAAAAATATTGGCTAGCGGAAGTAACTTGGATCGATTCGTATAAACTGAACCATTATTGAAAAGTTCGGATATGCATATGTGAAAACAAATTGGAGATAATGATAAGCAACTTTAATCAATATGCTTCAACCATAATCACTAGAAAGCAACTTAGCAAGCAATTCTATTTCCAATGATAAATCAAACCAAACCACAAATGTGGAAAATTATCGAACACCTTGAGTCCGATAGAGTTAGTTTGGAAATTTATATAGTTTTGTTAATCTTTAAAATCCAACCACAATCAAAATGATCGTGATTAATTCAACAAAACATTTTCAAATAAATTTTAACACAATATACCAAATGAATTAATCGCACAAATGATGAACACAACAATTTGTAAATGAAACGTAAAAGAGATAGAGAGAGTGTACACAATGATTTGTTTAGGCAGTTCCCCAATCTTCCTTGTTATGGGTACATCTTCCCTCAATTTGAATTAAAATTGAGATAATGAAATTATTTATACTTTGTAAAATTCATATACAAGATAAATGTAGCAATCCAACCCTACGAACCCTAAGTTTGATGTTGATTCTGACACTTTCTCTTCCATATCAAACTTGATCAAGTAACCCAACAATGCTAATTTGATTCACCATCTCATGTTACTTACTTTCAAGAACTGCAACCCTCCAAAGCCTTCACTTGATCAAATCCGAATTACAACCTGTTTAAACCCAAGATTTACTAAGATGATCCAATGTCTCATGCTACTTCTTTGCAAGTATCGCAACTCTTCAAAGAATTCATTCGATCGAATCCAAACTTGAGTAATCTTGTCCAAAACCTTCGAATCCCCATTTTCATCTTGAAGGAAATCCCCACCTTGGTTTTCCTGTTTGAAACTCCCATAAGATCTCAATCCAATTTACAATACCACAAGCTACATTGGACTTTATCAACTCAATTCTAGATGACACTCAAACAATGAATGATTATGTGTATGTTGTTTGTGTGTATGCATAAAATCAAGGTTGAATATGACGACTCTTAGTATGTTTCAGGTTTCGTTTATGATTTTACCAAAATTATTGAAAAGAAATTATGCATGTAGTAGGTATATGTGTGTGTGTGTGTGTGTGTATATATATATATATATATATATATATATATATATATATATATATATATATATATATATATATATATATATATATATATATATATATATATATATATATATATATATATATATATATATATATATATATATATATATATATATATATATATATATATATATATATATATATATATATATATATATATATATATATATGGGCAAGTTAGGATGCAAAACGAATGCAAAAGGTTTGATAAAAATATGAATTTTTGGAAATTTTCGTTGCATAGGTCGACCTATGAAAGTCATGTGTCGATCAGTTCGATGCATAGGCCGACCTGTATAAGGTCATGTGTCGACCTGTGGAGGTCATGTGTTGCCTATGTGTCGACCTGTAAAGGCGATACATCTAACAGAGCTTACAGCCTTTAATAATGCAACATGGGTGTTAACCTATGGAATGGATGTGTTGAGCTATAGCAAAAAAAAAAAAATTCTATAGGTCGACCTATAATTGTATGTGCCGTTCTATAATGCCCTTTTTTCACAAAAAATATTTTTCATCCATTTTTGATGCATGAGAACTTTTCCGACTTATGTTATCTGATTTCAGCACTTAAATTACTTGAATTACTTTATATATATATATATATATATATATATATATATATATATATATATATATATATATATATATATATATATATATATATATATATATATATATATATATATATATATATATATATATATATATATATATATATATATATATATAATGCAACATCCATTGTAGGTTAAATTACATATTTGATTCCCTAATTTTATTTTATTTTATTTGATTTACGTAATTAATCTCTATATTTTAAGCTCAAATCTTTGATTTTTTTTTTTTATAAAAATAAACATGTTTTTCAAAAATAATACTAAAGTAACCATATTTTTAAAAAATATCAAAATAATCATGTTTCAAATAAAAAAAATTCACACAAAAGGAGTAGTTAGAAGGTATGGCGCATGCATTTACTTTTTCCATAGACGTCATGCATGATGATGCATGCTTATAGTGACAGTTAAAAGATATAGAAAAATTATATTTATCGTAGGTATCCAAAATACTTATGCCTACGACACTTTAGTTTAGGTAAAAGTCTCTTTTTTTAACATATAGTTTCTTATATTTACGGTAAGTTGTCGTAGGAATAAGTATTTCAGTTTATACATATGTTAAATAGACTTTTACCTCCTGACTGTCACTATAAACATGCGTCATCATGCATGTCGTCTATGCAAAATATGAATACATGCGTCATACCCTCGTACTACTTCTCTTGTGTATATTTTTTTTTAAAACATGATTATTTTAGTTTTTTTTTGAAAACATAGTTATTTTGGAATTATTTTTAAAAACACATGCTTATTTTAAAAAAATCCAAATATTTTGATCCCATCTTACTTTTTTTTATTTATAAAAAAATCAATGAGATGTTTGTTATTTAACTTATATTTTTATTTATAAAGTTTCACAATAGAATTATATGATATGGTTTTTAACGTTTAACAAGAAATTCGTAATTTAAAAAATAAAAACACTGTTAATTTTAAATATAAAAGTGCAAAAGAGACTATAGCTATTTAAAGTTAATACAAGAAAGTAATTTCGTGAATAAGATAAAATAAGAAGATCAAAATTACTCCATATAAATTCCTTATAAATGGTCATGGAGATGGAGATATTTTGACAAAATTTAAAATCGAACCTTGCAATTTCAGATGTGTCTGCAGTATCTATGCACCATGAAAAAAAGCAATGATACAAAAATATTATTTTTATTTTAAAAAAAATATGTATGTTTAAATTGTTTTATTTGAATTTATTAATTATACTAAATTTTATAAGATTGTTATTGAGAACTTATAAAAATTAATTTATGATATTCTTTCACAAAATTTCAAAAATAGTTTATTAGAAAATTTTATAATTATAAGAAAAAATAATCATTTTATTTTATCTTTTATTATATAAATAGTTTACGTTCTTACAAATAAAGCTTGTCATAATAAACATGTCAAATCATCAATACCATGGATCCATATGATCATGGTACAAATGAATGCAAATTTGAAAATGAGGCTATATAATATTGTGAGTGTTGACTTTTGTCTCTATTATTGCAAATTATGCTTTGCTAAATGCTACATTTCCATTTTCAATCTTAATCACATGCCATCAAGTTTTTTTTTGGCTTGATGCACTTTTAAATCCATCATCACTATCTTTTAAAAATGTCTTAATTACATTATTAATCATCAACTACCATCTAGTTAAACTCTCCTTATCCGTACAAGAAAAAAAAAACTCTCCTTAATTGCATAATTTGATCTTCACGTAATAATAATTGTGATATTTTAACTTGGTGGTTTCTTAGCTCAATAAATTCAATATAAAATTGATTGAATGATTTGAAATTTCCATAATCACATAATGATATTCAAGAATATTGCTATAAAAGTTACTATTGTAGTTGGGAGTTGGAACATGATTGTGAGATATTAGTGTTGTGAGTATAAGTGGATAAAAAAAATCATAGCTAAAACTGAATCCCGTTATAACTACACTCAGACTTAGCCAAACTGTTTCAAATTTTTAGAAATTCTGTATAAATTAGTTGAAATATTTTGAAGTAGTCTGTCTTGTATGTTTTTAAAGACGGTTAAATATAATTGACAATGATGGCGACCCTAAGGAAAGGACACTACATACAAATTGATTTATATTGGCGTGTTCCTTGTGTGGTGGACCTAGAAGTTTTACAATTGAACATCTCAAATTGAATAGGAGAACGGAGTTGAGAATGTTAATGGTGTTTGTTTGTAGGCAAAATGGTGTGTGAATGTGGGGTCAAAAGATGACATTATTTCATTAATGAATATGGTCCTACTTCAAATAAAGCCCGTGTATTTAATTTGTGATCATTACCATTTTGATAAAAGTGATAATTGAGTATTACTACTAGCTAGCTTAGTTTGGAGTAATTTGTATTGGACAAATTGTTGTTGCCATTCTTAACAATTTTCCAAATAGTATTTTATCAGCATTCATTGATTTATGGCCTATCCTGTGACATAGTTTGAGATATGGGTCTCCTATTAATTGTTTATATTATGTCTAAGTCAAAGGTTGTTAACATATCCGTTGATCTTCGAAAAACTCTCTAAAAATTTACGTCTATTAACGAGAGAGCGAGATTGAATGTCAGAAAATGGTCGTATCTTAAAAATATAAAAGAAGAATATTGATAAAATATCAAAGAATATTGGCATCACTCCTCTGATGTTAGGTTGACGTTAAGGATAGGTAAATCGATTAATCTTTTTAGGTAAATCGATTACTTCAGTAGCTTTTTGAAAAATATGAAACAACATGATGTCTTTTCATTGCATTCTTTCATGAATCATTTTCCTATAGAATTGTAAATTATTTTTGATTATTTTCAAGCATTGAGAGCCTTTTTAAAATGGTGCCTTGCAGTGTATAAATAATAGAATAAGACAGTAATTTTTACACCTTCATGAAAAAAATTCATCTGTTTTTTAAGTGTCAATAATATTTAACAGAGAAACTATTTCTTACATAATTTTCATTCATATGTGAAAAAGTTTAGTAAAAACACTTGACCACTTAAATATTTATATCATCTTAATTTGTTCATTGAAGGAGAAGATTCAATTTTCAATATATCAGAAAAGCAAGAAAACTCAAGTATTGTCAAGTCTGCTGCAAAATTTATTGTACTCCTTTTTATCAATTTGTTATATAATCACTAAGTGTGTGTGGTGATTTTTATCTTTAAAAAATATTTTGTACTTATTACATGTGTTTGCAAATAGAAAGAGTTGCCTTTATATTTGTTGGAAAAATCTTTTGAGTCGGGGTGATTCAAAGTCCACCATAGTTGTTGGTGATATCGGAAATCAAGGAAGTGACTTGCTTTTTTGTTATTTTTAGAAGATTGTAAGAGAAGTCTTAGTGGTAGACTTGTACAAAAATTTAACAATAGTTAAAATCTTTTACGGGGTGTGAGGGGACTAGATGTACCCTTTGTTGAAAAGGGGGACTAGAATATATCCTTGTGTTATTTACATTTTGCATTTATATTTATGCACTTTACTTCATAAGTTCATAGAAATAATTACTAAAAAATAAGAACCTGAGCATTATCGCTTAAATAACTGAAAAAGTCTTAAAATTGAATTTACCAACTCTTAGGTTGTGTACTTTATACTTACAAGTCTATCATTTTCTTTAACTAACTGAGCACTTATTTTAAAAAATTGTTCGTAAGAAAGTTTGGTTACCTTAACAATATCCTCCTTGTAGGATGCCTTTAAGAAAACTTCATCTTCTTCGTTGGAAGAAGATTCTTTTATGTTTCTTCTTGAGGTTGTTGTTTATCCTCCTTTTCTATGTTTAAATATTGAAGATTACTTCCTCTTCTTCGTCGTTTCTTAAATAAAAGGTTCCTTCATTTGACATTGAATTTTCCGAAGAACGTTTAACTACTGAGTATGTTTATTCGAAGGATTCTATCAGAGTTGTATGATAGAAGTATGATAAAGTTGATGATTCTTCGATTTTTGCTTTTTCAACTTTGAGTAATTGAACTAGTTTGTTCAATTTCTCAAAAATCTCCTTCTTTCTTGATTTTTCCCGAAATTCATGAAGGTTCACATATTTTGGCTTAAGGATTGGATTAAATTTCTAATTCTTAACTCTTAGACATTTGTTAGTAACAAATGTTCCAATATAATTTCTAACATTTCTAAATAATGAAAAACAATTCAAAGTGATGTCATACCCCAAATTTTGACCCCTATATTCCATTATCATTCTAGGTGCATCAAGCATATGTTATCTAACCCCAACCTCTTTCAAGATGGTCTTTATCAAGATGCAGATGAATCAGGGTTTCACACTGTCAAAATCAAGAATTCTATGGACTGATCAGTCAGGGTCTTGGATTGATCTTCTACATATCAAGTCTTTACATCATCAAGAGGTTCATATCCTACCAAGAACAAGTACTATTTGAGGTTGTTACCAAGAGAATTGAAGCAGTGTTGTTGTCACACCCTCATTTTCACCTTTAGCCTTTATATCTTACTTTCGTCATATCACACATCGTTCTATTGCATATCGAGTATGCAGGTTCACAAGTTATGGACTAGGTCGGTTTGTTATTTTTTATTTCAAATGAGATAACTTGTCTATCTTGGGCTACATGGAAGAAAAGGTTCATTATCTATGGTTTGATCTAAATTGGAAAGTTTACTCATCTAGATTTCTTCAAGGAGAAGTTACTTGAAAAAATATTAGGATATTCAAGATATATTCCTAATGAACATGAAATTCAAGGCCTAAATTCAAGATTGCTTCATCCAATTTTGTTTCAAATTCTTGATCAAGTGGAGTCCAAATTTGCAAAGCATGAGTCAAGATCACAAGTCCATGATTCAAGACTTCATCCATTTCAAGTTTAATGGTTCTAGGGAAATCCATCATGAATTCATGAATTAGAGGCAAGAATATTACAAAGAGAAATTTTATGACATTACAAGAATGTCATTTGTTGCAAGATATCCAACTCTAAGTAATGTTTAGAAATTAATTTATTTCTAATCTTCATTCAAGTCTCTAATCAAATTCATGTTACGGTAATGCCACACTAAGTCCACATTATGCTTACAAACATCCAAGAAATATGCAAGAATTAAATCAACATTGGAATGTTTTAAGACCAAGAATATGCATGTTTAATCATGGGCAAAACAGCCCCATGCATGAGGTGGCAAATTACCTCATGTCACAAAATCTACATGTCACAAAATCAAGAGAATAACATGATAATACATCTAAATACCAGATTTTCAAAATGATGTCAAAAAGTAGTAGCATTGACCAAGAGGAGTTGTCCAAGCACAAGCCAACAAAATGGGTGCAAGGCACAAAGTGCTGCAGAAAAAAACAGCATAGGCAAAGTGCAACATCAAAAATGCAGCATAGCCTCTTGCATGGAAATGGAAAGAAAGAGAGTGACATGAGAAAAGGTGGTAAGAGACATTACCCCATGAAAACATATGGTATGTGGGGAGAAGAGAAAACCCTAGAGTGGAGAGATAAGAAGGAGGGGGCTGTAAACAAAAAGGATTCATTCATTACACATTCTAGACACATTGCAAAAAACCAGAAAATAGAGAGAGAGCAAGAGAAACCCTAAAAACCAAAATATAGGAAGAAAAAACCAGAAAAAAGAGAGTGAGATAGAAGCACAAGAAGACCATTGAGAAGAAGAACCTTCACAACATAGAGTGAAGAGTGGAGAGCACATCCAACAAAAGTCAGTGGAGGACTTGCAAGAAGAATAGAAAGCTCTTGGGTATCCATTTCATCAAACCTTTCTCTCTTTACATTTCACTTTTGTATTCATTTATCTCCTCTTTTTAAGTGTTGTTGGGTTGTGTATATCATGTAAGGTTCCAAGGGGACCAAGAAACCACTTTTAAGAACCACAAAAACAAAGGGGAAACAAAGAAATAGTTTGGTTTTTCCCCCTGGTAGCCTGACACGGGTCGTGTCGTGCGACATGGGTGGCCGTGTCACACCTCTGTTTGAGATTTCATGTCCAAAAACCCCCAGACCTCCTGACACGGGCCGTGTTGCGCCTCTGTTTGAGGTTTCATGGTACAAAATATCCAAGACCCTTGACACGGGCCGTGTCACACGACACGGCCACCCGTGTCACACCGTTGTTTGACTTAAAAATCATTTTTCTCCAGACCTTATGACACGGACCGTGTCACACAACACGGCCACCCGTGTCACACCTCTGTCACGCCTCAAAACCCCTTGTTGTAGGTACCTTATGACACGGGCCGTGTCACACGACACGGCCACCCGTGTCACACCACTGTTTTTTCACTTTTTTTTCGATATTTTACCTCAAAAAAAAATTTTTTTTTTGCATGTCTCGATTTTTTTAGCCGACTTACCCCATATGTTTGTATGATTTTAGTATGTGAATATTGCTATTGTCCTTGGTGACTTTTGATTCAAAAACCATTTTTAAAAACAAATTCTCGATTTTATCGAGCCATTTTTAACCTTGTAAGTCGATTGCCTTGCGCATCGCCATCGACCTTGTCCGTATCGTTTCAAATATATCTTTACAAACAATAAACCTTGATCCAATATCAAGTGATCCTTTTTCTCGAAAAAAATCCAAAATACAATAAATATATGGTTAGGGTTGTACACCATGGATTTTAAGGTGGTGGAGAAGGAATGAGAATGGAATCCTCCTACACTCGTTCTGAATGTTTTGGATACAAGGCGCTCGACTTGGCTATTCGAAACATTCACCTCCGTCCAAAGTCCTTTTGTGTAATCCTAGTCAAGAACCATTTCTCTCAAAAACCTAAAAATAACATCAACTCATCAAACTATTCTTCGCCTTAGGGCATCAATAAAAAAAACCCTTTTTCAAGGTATAAAATCAATCAACAAACAACTATTTCATAAGCCTCCGAACTACGGAGCTCTGATTCTTCACTTCTTTTAAGTGAGGATACGTAGGCACAAGGGACACAATCCTTGGCGAGCATTAAAATAAATAAACCAACCCCTCTTTTCCTTAAACAAGCAAACTCTTAATAAAAATACCTATTCACGCGAAATAACCTAGGAGGTTCCCATCGAGTATGATGGATGCGAGGGGGTGCTAACACCTTCCCCTCGCATAACCGACTCCCGAACCCTAAGACTTGGTTGCAATGACCATGCTCTTTCCCAAAAGGTTTTATCGCTATTTCCCTTTCCCTCCTTGGGATAAATAAAATCCGGTGGCGACTCTGTGTCATTTTTCGCATAACGCCAGTTGTGCAAAACCCTGATTAAGGTTTCTAGTTGGAAAAGTCAACTATAGTTTGACTTTTGGTCCAGATGGGTTTCCAAAGCTTTAACCATGGTCCATAATGTTTCTATGACTTATTGAAGTCCCCTCAAGAAGTATGAAAGATTCAAAAACCCCATAACACTAAGGATCAATTCTGAAGATTTCAATTGTTCGGTTCGTCTATCTGGAAAGTCAACTCTTTGAGTTTTAGGGTTTTGACCCCAAATTGAAGCAATCAAGGTTTCCAACATCATGTTATGCCTAAATAGTGAGTTTGGTGAATATTTAATCAACAATTGATGGATAACTTGTGAATCAAGAAACTAGGGTTTATGAAAAATCCTAATTGTAAGCTAATTAGGATTTGTCATAACTCTCAAACCACACATCCAAATTGAGTGATCCAAAGTTGGTTAGAAAGCTCTTAAGAAGTCCTACAAAAGTTTCCTAGAGGGTTGAGATCCAAAAATGCATAGATTTTGAGTTGTGAGCTCATCAAGTTGTGAAGGATTTCCGCACTTAGAAAATTTTCTTGTTTCTTGACTTGTAAGTCAAGTTTTGCAACAAACTTCATGAGGATATTTGTCCTAGTTCCCTTTGTAATCTGAACTTTGGCCAAACATGAACATTGTAGATCATATTTGGGGCTTTTTAAAAAGTATAAGAGCATTTTCTCAGCCTTTGTGGTTAGGGAGAATCAAAGAGGGCAAGTTAGGAGTTTTCTATGTCATAAAACCAAGTTCAGCACTTGCATTTTGATGCATAAACCACTCAAACCTCTTCTAATCACTTGTTTAACTCATTCTATGACATGTAGGAACTTAATGGATGAGATTGCAATGCATTACCATGAGCGAAAAACCAGAATTGGATTAATTAAATTGTTTATTCTTGCAAGTGGATGCAAGTGGCAAGGAGAGAGAAACGTTTTGCAAAATCAGCTACACCTCAACTACTACATCAGCTGCTCTCTTTCCTTCACTTCATGTCAACTATTTTCAGGCTATTGATGATGTTGAAACACATAGGGAGGTGGCTCATGCTCAGAAAAGAAATCCCAAGTTGGATTTGCTCATTTTGCCTCCAAAAAGGGTAAACTTGGCAAGTTGGTACAATCTTCCCATACCTCTCATTCTCCAAGCTTGCTTATAAATAGAACATACTTCTAACATCTAAACAACACTAGAATCAACTAGAAACCAAGTTGAAACATCTTCTTGCAAGTGGTAGAAGTTGCTTCTTTGTGAAGAAAATCTGTCTTTGCATAAACTCATCCAAAACCATTTCCAACCACCAAACACTTGAACCAACACTTCAAACACATCACACATGATGCATTGAAGTTGTCCAAACCCTTAAAGTCATCCAAAACCTGCTAGAACAGAAAGTCAACTCTCATACCATTGAATTTTGACTTTTCTACACTTTCAAAGCCAAGTCACTGCCTAGACCATTTCCAATCATTCTAACACTTCAAACACTCTCTATATAAGTTGTTTGAACTGCCCAAGGCATCACAAAAGTTCTGTAACACCATTTCCTAGAGTTTCAATTTGAAGCTTTTTGTGTTTTCTTGCAAAAGAAGCCATTCTATCAAGGCAGTGTGGTTGGGGGAGTTTTGGTCATTTGAACACCTTACTTGGAGTATATTGGAGTTGCTTAGATTATCATCCATCAACTGGCTTTCTTATTTGGTTCATTGGCTTGAAAAAACTACAAGAGGTAAGTGTTCCAACTTGCTACTTTTAAGATTATGATGAATATTGATGTACACTGAGTTTCAACATGCTAGATATGTCTTATAGGTCATGTTTGAACCATTTCTTGATCACAAACTTGAGTATTCATGACTGTCCCTTTGGTTTGGCTTGTTAACTTACATTACATGTCATTTCAATATGCAACTTGTTGATTATGGTTAGGCATATGTGATTGGTGTTTGTAAACATCATTTATAGGTCATATGTGTTGTGCTTGATCATTTTGTTGATGTTGAATTGGTGCATTTCTGACTGTCACATTATTCTTGCACAAACTTGCCATTTTTACCACTTCACATGCTATCTATTGAATGAGCTTGTCTATTGATGTATGATGCTTATAAGCACTATCTATATGTCTCATATGTTGTATTTGAACCATTGCTTGCTACTTAAAACATGTACATTGGACTGTCACTTTGCTCTTGCACATAATATGTCATTTTTGATGATGCTATCGAATTTTTCATATGGTGCATGATCTGAGAAAACCACCACCACCATTGGATTCCTTGTGAAAAAATACACAATTTTCTTTTTTCTTTAGCTCAATTTGGTTAAGTTTTGAGTGAGTTATGATTCTTCTTGCAAATCTGACTAGCCTTGGTTCTTACCTTGCCTTGCTTTTTGCCCTAGTTTGCCAAGTTTTGTACCTAGTTTTCAAATGTGCATAACTTCTTTGATTTTTATCACTTTACTGCCAATATTTTTGAAATATGATCCTTAATATATCTAGTTTCAATGTGTGAAGAAAGAATTCAAGAATTGTTATTTTTGAAACACTTTGGTCCACTTGAATGACATGACCTTTTTAGGGTTTTTATCTTTGGTTTTCATGAACTTTCTTGACATAGTACTTGATTTTTCTTGTTATATTGATCTTGTATGAATCATTTTTGAGTTACTAACATGTTTATATGTTTGAAAACACTTGGATCTTTGCTTTACCATGATTATAATTGCCTTTGTGAATGCATGAATGTGAAAAGTATGCCTTGAAACTTCATTGTGAATCATGATTTATTTTCTTGATGTTGTAACCTCATGAACATGACCCCTCACCCCTACTCTACTTTTTTTGTGTCTTGTTAGAACCATAACATGTTTAGGGTTTCTCCTTGCCTTGGTTGTTACCATGAATCTTGTTTATCTTTCTTTTTGTGAAGTTTGAATCCATGCTTGAACAGTTGTTACTTTTCCTGCCTATCCATGATTGATTGTTATCAATATGTATTTAACATGATTAAATATGTTACATTTGTCATTAATTGATTCATATACCATGTTTGATTCAAGTTGTAACTTGTTTGCATGAGTTTTGTTTGAATACCATTGATAAAAATATTGTTGTTACACATGTTTCATGCTTGCTGATCCTCTGTCGCGCGCGGATCAATAACGAATGTTTTTATAAAAATGCAGTTTCGCGACAATGACTCGAGTCGTATCGTAAGGATTATAGTAGTGATTGACTAATAAAGTAACAATTTATGGGGGTTTGAATTTTGATTAAGAGAAAAAATACTTAAAATAAGTGACTATAAAAAAATTGATTATTAAAATAAGCTAAAACGACTAATCCTACTGATTCGGGTTCCGACTTATCATCGACTATTATAACATCAATCCCTAAACGGTTCCAATCCTATTCGATTATGATATTAATCAGACAAGCGCTTACCAACATCAAATGAATTATGTTCCTGTTTATCGAATTAAGCAAACAGTTAAGGATATGACAAATTAACGAATTAAGCAAACAATAACACGCAATTAAATTTAGGAACATGCATACAATCGAATTTAATCAATTATATCCTATGAACAACAATTGAATTAAGAAAACAATTGCAATCAAATTAAGTAAACGATTTCATAGAAAAGGATTGAAAGGAATCAGATTTAAATTGATATTATAATAACCTCAAAGTGTTGAAATCATACACAGCAGGATTTGCTCGGAGGTATTAGTTTTCCATGAGTTCTTCTCCAACCTCTCTCTCCAATATTTTTCGTGAATAGTGTATAATATGAACAGTAAAACGAGGTTCTTTTTAAATAAAATTCATAACCCAACTGGGTCGAAAACATAACACAGGTTCAAAACATGACTCAAAACTAAAACAAATTCCTAATGCTGTAACTTCAATGAATATTCTAGGAAAATGTGCTTCGAATCTGACTTCGACTCCAACACGAAATTTTTAGCTCTCTCTCTTAGCTTTCCGGAGATTTTTAGAACGCCTCAAACGGATTCCCGGAACTCCAGTTATGATCGTTTCCGTGCAGACTGCTAAAGCTGAAAAATAAAGTGCGAAAATCAAATTAAACCAAAAATAAAATAAAATATAAAAACATAAGAATAATCAAAATAAAGTAAAGAAATGCCTAAGTAAAAATATAGGAGAATGTGCATAAAGATGCACTGATCAAATTCCCCCAGACTTGAACTTTTGCACTCCGAGCAAAATAAAAATAAAACAAAACAAAGAAAGCACAAACACATCAACAATTACTCATTCTAGGCTACAAGTCTTCTTCGGTTAAGTTTGTTTCGATAGGTACTAATCTTACACACTAAGGATATCGTAGGAACACTAATCCATAATTGTGCGGACATAAGCCTCCTGAATACACAAATCAACTCAAATTATGCTATTGTGTTAAAGCCTAACTTACTCTTCCTCCTTTTTGTTCTTTTTTATTCAGGCGCAATCACATTAATCCCGTTATCTCCGCACACTCATAGCAAGGCGGCCGGTTAGTGACTTTGATCCTTTTTGTTTTGGGTTCTGGTACTTACGTGGCATAACCCTTTGCTTACTTAGTTGTAGTTGCGGGGGATCAGACCGTAATTCGCTCTACCAAGTTCAACACCAAAAACCGCTGAACCAACTAACAACGAGTACTTTTTTTCAACTTTTTTTTTGAAGGCTCTACATCCGTTAAGGTGTATTCCATTTCTTTTCTTCTTCTTCTTTTTTTCAAGCTAAAAATTTGATCACTCACTTATATTCATCGGCTTCCCTGCATAGAGTGTGTACGAGATGGTACTGACTGCTGAAATAAACTACTCAAGAGTTGTCATAGAATGAAAATTTAAGGCTAAAACATAAAGAATATTCAAATCAATTTCCACATGCAGGAGACTTACAGTGTTAAGACGATACCGATCTTGTGAATTTTTTCCAAGTCTCCGTAAACTAATCTCAAATTAGTCTTTAGCCTAGAACTTTCAAAAAGATGCAGTTTTTTTTAATTGTTATTATTATAATTGAAAACAAAACACAACAAAATAGTAAAACAAGAAAATAAAACAAAGGTTTCCATCCCCCACACTTAAAGCATACATTGTCCTCAATGAAAGAACATAAATATAAATAAGAGTGAGAGAAAGGAAAGAACACACACGATGAGTCAAGGTGGATAAGTGATCATATAAGCAACCTTTTCCAAAGAGAGATCTTCTACAGGCTCCTCTCCCAAAGTGGGGATGTTATAAAGTAACTTTGGGTAGTATCCATTGACCTTGAAATATTTATTAGTGCCTTCGATTTTTATTCCAGGATCAAAGAAGAATCTTCGATAAGTAAAAGTGTCGAATGGGCATGTGAAAGTGGTCTCCGTTTCCACAACATCAAGAATCAAGGGATTAAGGGGTTGCCTCACTTCTTTTCTTCCATCTTCAATTGAGACCCTACGCATACTCATGGATGAGCTAAAATTACGAGTGTCAACCAAGGTCCATCCAATTTCCTTCTTATGTTTCTGCAATAACTTTTCTTCCTGCTCAAATTGAAGCTTTAATGAATAATATAAATCCTCAAGAAGTGGTTCAGAAGGTGGTTGTTCAGAAGAATATTTGGTTGGGGCAGCCGTAATGTCAAGAGTTTCGATTGTATAAGCGACATCATTAAAAGAATCACCCTGCAAGGCAGCATTAATCTCAGCACAAACAGAGCAAACATTAGTGTCAGTACATAAATCGCAAGAGTAAGTATCATCATAATCTAATAAAGATGGAAAATTAGATAACAACTCAGGATAAATATCATCAACTAAATCAGACAATAACTCTTTTGGATTCACTACTGTTTAGGTGGGTAGTTGGTTTGATACTTGAGCTTGCTGCATGGCATTTACTATAGTGGCAAGCTGTCCAATCTGTGTCTGCAAAGTCTGAATGCTAGAATCGGTCCTTTGTTGGAACTGGAGATCATTCATAGCCATTTTTTTGACAAGGTCCTCTAATGAAGGTTCAGAAGGTTTAAAGCACATGATTTGGAATCCCTTCATATGCTTATTTGGATCCTCACCTGCAAGACCATTAAATCTTGGCAACAAGTTTATTAAACCAGATTCCAATTTGAAAGGTACATTAACAACAGGATATTCCATACATAAAGTATTATAATTCATATCAGGAGCAGCTAATTGCCTTAAGGTTCTATTATCAGCCATTTCAAAATCAAGTTCAGTGTACGAAGCAAACAAGTTATGCAGATAGTTAGACTTAGATAGTCAAAAACAAGCACAAAGAAGGGAATCGATCAAAACAAATTCAGAAAAATAAACTGACACCGAAATTAATCTAATGACTTAAAAATATAATTTTGAGAATTTTTAAAATTTTTTTCGACTCTATGAAAACAGTAAAAAATTCGTAAAAAATAGACAAATGATGAATTTCGCACGATTTTTCTGCTTCAAGTTCACGAAATTGATCTCAAAAAGAAGACGATTTGCCCAAAACCTGGTTTTTTTACTAGGTCTAACGAGAAACGGGCGAAACGGAACGGCTGGACGCAAAAACGCAAGAAGATACTCTAAAATACAGAAAATTAAAACAAACAAAACCTAAAACTAGATTATTGGCTAAATCAACAAGAATCCCCGGCAACGGCGCCAATTTGATCCGCTGTCGCGCGCGGATCAAAAATGAATGTTTTTATAAAAATGCAGTTTAGCGACAATGAATCGAGTCGTATCGCAAGGATTCTTGTAGTGATTGACCAATAAAGTAATAGTTTATGGGGGTTTGAATTTTGATTAAGAGAAAAAATACTTAAAATAAGTGACTATAAAAAAATTGATTATTAAAATAAGCTAAAACGGCTAATCCTACTGATTCGGGTTCCGACTTATCATCGACTATTATAACATTAATCCCTAAACGACTCTAATCCTATTCGATTATGATATTAATCAGACAAGTGCTTACCAACATCAAATGAATTATGTTCCTGTTTACCGAATTAAGCAAACGGTTAAGAATATGACGAATTAACGAATTAAGCAAACAATAACACGCAATTAAATTTAGGAACATGCATACAATCGAATTTAATCAATTCTATCCTATGAACAACAATTGAATTAAGCAAACAATTGCAATCAAATTAAGCAAACGACTTCATAGAAAAAGATTGAAAGGAATCAAATTTAAATTGATATTATAATAACCTCAAAGTGTTGAAACCATACACAACAGGATTTGCCCGGAGGTATTAGTTTTCCATGAGTTCTTCTCCAACGTCTCTCTCCAATATTTTTTGTGAATAGTATATAATATGAACAGTAAAACAAGGTTCTTTTTAAATAAAATTCATAACCCAACTGGGTCGAAAACATAACTCAGGCTCAAAACATGACTCAAAACTAAAATAAATTCCTAATGCTGTAACTTCAACGAATATTCTGGGAAAATGTGCTCTGAATCTGACTTCGACTCCAACACGAAATTCGTAGCTCTCTCTCTTAGCTTTCTGGAGATTTTTAGAACGCCTCAAACGGATTCCCGGAACTCCAGTTATGATCGTTTCCGTGCAGACTGCTAAAGCTGAAAAATAAAGTGCGAAAATCAAATTAAACCAAAAATAAAATAAAATATAAAAACATAAGAATAATCAAAATAAAGTAAAGAAATTCCTAAGTAAAAATATAGGAGAATGTGCATAAAGATGCATTGATCACTTGCCCATGTTTGGTTGTTACCTACTTGTCTAATATAATTCACCATAAATAACATGATTATTCACACATGCCCCACACATATTTAAGTTATCTTGGTTGTTACCCCTACTTGATTTATACCCATGCTTAAATGTTGTCATGATTTGTGCATGTTGATCTATGAACTTTGCCATGATAAGTAATGTTTTGACTTATGTATGATTCACTTATGCTTGTGATGTTTGGTCTTGTAAGAACCTTATAATCATCCTCTTTTAGATGTTGTAACATCTATGTTTACCTTTATTTTTAATGATTTGGTTTGATTCTAAACTTCTTGTTAGTGAATACTTGTAACTTTTTTGTTTGTTTTTCTTAAGACTTGCCCTTATCTTATTTGGTTGTTACCATGCTCTTTGTATCTTCATCATGTTTGAATGAATGCATATATGTGTTTAGGCTTTGTTAAGTTTCCCCAAGTGATGGAGCTTTATTAGATCTCATCCAGTTGCCTTGTTGTCCCTTATTCCAAAGGAAAGTCTCTCTATTGACTCCACTGTCATAGATAGCTCATTACCCCTCCCCTTGACTTGGTTAAGTAATTAGTTCCTTTAATTTAGTTAAGTTAGAATATATATCCATTAGACTTTGCTTCAAGTCTAAAGACCTACCCCTTGTTATGAGTATCCTTCAATTAGAACTTTAAGATAGAGTTTGTTAACTCTATGTAAGGATCATTGTCATGATTACTTACTCCCTTCTTGGTTGTTTTCAAAGTCAACCCCCTTGAGTGTTAAACTTAGGTCTAGAGAGTTTTTTCAAACTCTATACAAGCATTGTTATGTTTGTTCCCCCCTTGTAGTCTTGACCATAGTCAATTATTCCACAACCATAGTGAGGAGAACTACGGTTGCTCTGATTCCATCCTAGTAAGGATACGTAGGCATAAGATGTGATATCTTTGCGAGCAAACTTAAAACTATCCTTAGGTCTTTACCTAGAACTTCACCTTAACCCTGATCCCATGACTCTAGCAAACAAAAACTTAGATAGCTTAGCATACACACACATAAAAGGTTCCTGTAGAGTACTACAGATGTTTAGGATGTGAGAACTACCCTAGGCATAACCAACCCCCGATCCCCGAAACTCTAGCGTTGTTGTTACATCGCGTAAAAGGTTTTTCTTTCTTTAACCTTTTCTTTGGATAAATTAAAGCTAGGTGGTGAATTTCAATGAATTAATATTCAAGTTAATCAATAGCTTGATATTTGGTTCTCACCGCAACAAGTGATATCTCCATCTTCTTTGCCTCGTGTGCTCATCTTCTTTTATTCGATACTTGGAGAAACTCCAAATATCATCTCAAGAGTATCCCATATTTCCTTGATGGTATTACATTGATAAACATAGAAAAATTTACTACTATGTAGAAACATTGCTATAAAGCTCTTAGTTTTAAAATATATCTCAAACTTTCTCTTTTCCTCTTTGGTCCAAAGGGAATCGGGTTTATATAAACTTTTTTCTTTATTTGGTGAGTAGAGATAAATGAACCATTTATTATAGTTGCCCATATTTCATGATTGATTCTTTGAGTAAAGATTCTAAGCCTAGCCAAATATTAAATCTACTATTATTGAAAAGTGGTGGTGTTTTTAGAAAGGAACTCTTGTTGGAAGTCATCTTCCTCCTGAGATGATTAGTCCTTAGACATAAGTTAGACTTTGATTTCACTTGTTGGACATGTGACTTCCCACACAAGAGGGAAGGTGAATTGTGTGTTCTATACAAATTTGGTTTTTAATTTTTTTTGGAATTAAAATCAGAGTTAGAAAAAATTTTGAAAATCGTTTTAAAATTAAGCAACGGAAAATAAAAGTGTTGATTGTAAAGTGAAAAAATTAAAGATTTTAAGGGAAGAGAAGACACCGGAAGTTATAGTGGTTTAATCAAAAAGAGAAAAAGACCTACTCCTCTATGAAATTATTGATCTTGAGAGTATCCAATAAACTTGAGAGCTTTTAGTAAATCAAACTCTCGAACCCCCTTATACAAGGAGAGACGAAGTTCATAGATAACTTCAAACTAAACGTCAAATACAAAGTGAAGCTGTGAGTATTCCTTCCAAATGAAGGATTGAAGCGATTAGTCTCCTTTTCATAAGAATATTGGAGCAGTTAGTTTTCATGCTTCTATACAAACCTTGGGAGATTTTAAAACCGAGATGAGCTCTTGAACCTAAACCTTGGTTTTATATCGGACTAACCAATAACCTATGAGATTTTACCATGAGCTAATTCTAACCTAAACAAAATTTCAATATCGGGCTAAGATTTAAACTAAAATTAGTTTTACCACGGGTTAACCAAGAATCAATGAGATTTTATCACTGGCTAATATCAAACTCAAACAAGAGACTTGATCACGCAGATCCCAAACCTAAGCTCTCCATGGGCTTAGCTTTGAACCTAAAAAAACAATTCCTAATTGGATAAAATTTTCAACCAATATATAAACAAAAGTTCCTTGGTGAGTTTACAAATCTACCCTTTTTGAATTACAACTTTCTCAGTTGCAAAATGACTTTCTCAAAAAGCTCTTTGGCTAAATTCTTAGTGAGATAAAGTAAACAAAAGAAAAGTTGTGTGTGTGTGTGTGTGTGTGTGTGTGTGTGTGTGTGTGTGTGTGTGAGAGAGAGAGAGAGAGAGAGAGAGAAGTTTGAAATGAAACAAGATTCTAGATGTTTTGAAATGTGGGAAGGGACCTCAATTTATAGGCTAGAGGTTGGCTAAAAAAGAAAATAGTTTTAAAGCCATTTTATGACTTGCCAATTGATTGGCAATATGAACTAATTAATTGGTTACTTTCAAATTAATCGATTACTAAGTTGAAAATGGAAAGAAAAATTATTTATGCGTTTCACCTCATTATGATGTTTTCCTAATCACTTATAATGTATTTTTGAATTGAACCAATTGATTGGTTCAATGTGCCAATCGTTTGGAAAGACAAAAATTTGCCTAGAGCTTTTTCAGATAGCTTCCAACTCATTTGACACAACTTTAAGTCATTTTTTAAAATGTCTTCACGAGAATAATCAATTGTGTGTGTAATTTAGCCATGCATTTTTATAAGAATGCCCATATGATTTACAAAGTATTTACTCAGACTAATCAAGGTTGGACTTTCTTGTACTTTAAGATTTTGTCAGATGCTTTATTTCTTGTTGACACTTTCTTGAGTTCACTTGAGATGAGACTTGAGTTATATTTCATTTGGTTTCTATGATCAAATAGTCAAGCCTTATCAAACCCTAATATCATGGTTTGCATTTTTAACCGATTAATCGCTTATGTTTGACTTGTCATTAAGGACTAGTTGTCATCATCGAGAGTTATTTTCCTTATTAAAGGCATGTCACATAGAAGTAACATGCAAAATAAGGTTTAATAAATTCAAGTTTGAGTGATTAAATACCACGCAGGCTATGAATAGAAAAAATGTTGGATGTATAAGAGAGGTTCCCCATTTAATTACTTAATGCCTTAAGGCTTTTGGTGGAAACGCGGAGTCTCTATCTCTTGCAGTCCTGAAGCATTACCCTGATTTTACTCTCGATGCTCCTTCATACTCTTTAACAACTGCTATCAAAGCAATAGTTTGGCTTAATAAGGTAATAGGAGTGAATCATGCTATTGATCATGTTATACAATGAGGGAAAGTCATGCCTCAAGGGAAATTTTTATATTTAAATGTGAGTGTTATGTGCTACGTCAACTATAAATAGGTAAAATATTGGATATATAATAGCGATTATCCATAAACCTAATGATTTAAGGTTTTGAATTGAAATGTGACGTCTCCATCTCTTGTTGTTCTATAAATTTGGTTTGTTGTTACTCCTGATACTCCTCTAAATTCCTCCAAGAAGTAATATTAGATCGCTGATCCGGCATGGTGAATGATGAGGAACTATATATAACCAAAAACACAATATCTCAAATTTACGAGTCTATCGGATTATCTAACTACAAGTATACAATTTATCGCATACTTTTAAAAGAAATCGAACCCGCAAGGACTAATAATTAATCTAATGTTATTTAATTGGTACTATGTAAAGCTAAGGCTAGTGATTACTTTGTTTGAAACGAATTAAAATGAAACTAAATTAAGGATTAAGAAATATATCAAGAAAGAGAGGCTGGAATGTGGATTCCGTGTACCTCATAGACTCTATAAATCATTGGCGTTAATCTATGGTTAAATTAAATTCAATAGAAAATACTAATTTAAAGACTCTATCTCACACTCTCGCGCTATTGATTAAAGCCACACATCCTAACCATGAGACTTTGCTCTCGCTCGCCCATTTTCATTAAGAAGCATATTTTGAAAACTAATTAGATCCTAATTGATACCTAACGCGCTCTCGGTGTATTTAGGATCAATGTCCAGTTCCCACTATCCGGTATGTAGCGGGGAAATTTGTGAGTATAAGCTATTGAATAACTTAACTCAAAATGCAAGAGTCACCACCGTGCTTTTATTTTATCCAAAAGGAAAGGAAAAAAAGAGCAAACAAAACCTAAACAAGTTTTAAAACAAAAACAAATGAACAGAGGTCGGGTAAGAGGTTGATTACGCTAAGAGAATGTGTTAGCACTCAAAACATCTATAGTATTCTATAGGAGCCCTTTGAAATATTTGTTCTTTTTGGTTTGAAAAGGTTTGTTTGAAATGAGATTGGGGAGGTGAGAAAAGAAATGTTTTATAAGATTTTTGTGTTTAGAGAGACTTCTTGAGCCTTATGCCTACGTACTCACAAATTGCAATACAGGATCAAAACCCCGTAGTTCATGGTACAAATAACAAAATTGGTTTGTTATGATTAATTTTAAATGAAAAGACTGAAGGTGTGAGAAAACACAAGAAAGGGGGGGTTTGAATTGGGTTTTCAAAATTGAAAGCTTTTTGTGAAACTCAAACAAATATCACAAAGATACTAACAAGAGCGAAAGACACACGATATATCATGGTTCACTTGAAAACTATTAAGCTAATCCAGTCCGCCGACCAAGGTGATTTCTCCTTATACACAAGGACTTAATCCACTATAATCAACAGATTATACTGCACTAGCAACCGCTGGTGACTAACAACAAAGACTAACCGTCTCTTCTTAAGGATTCTGACCCAACTGGTCTCTTAAGAAATTACAATTTGCACTAGCAACCACTGGTGACTAACAACAAAGACTAACCGTCTATTCTTAAGGATTCTAACCTAACTGGTCCCTTAAGGAGTTATAAACAACAGTTTGAACAAAGATGTTTATAATGAAATGGCTTCTACACAATTAGATATAAACATTATTAATAGCTCAAATGACTAAAGACACTATTACAATATGAATAATGTTCTTTCTTTGTATTGTGGTACTTCAATACTGTAGCTTTAGTTCTTCATTGGTCGTTTTCAATCAAAGTGTAACCTTTGTATTAATCATTGTAAAGCTTCTTAATTTCTTCAAGTAATCAAGTCTTTATATAGCCAGAAAAAGATCTGTTGGAGGGAAGATCAGGAAAATCCTTTAGATAGCTGGCGACTTGAAATAATGTCGTTACACAGGGATGAAAATCATACACAAAAGTTGTCATTTGTACCACCAAATCAGGATAGTGGAATGAAATGTTGAAACATACTATGTACTATTTTTCCCTCGTAAATGATTGAGCTTATCTTCTTTACATCAGAGGATTTTAAATAGAGATGATTGAAGCATGAGTAGAAGAGTTGATCACTAGGTCTTCAGAGTCTTGAGTCTTCAGAACTTGTTCACTAGAACCTTGTCATCAGAACTTTAAGCACTCAGTCTTCAGAACCCTTGGTTATTAGTAACTTAATATTTTAGAGTCTTCAGAATGTTGTTCAGCAGAACTTTGTCTTTAGATTCTTCAACACTTATTCTTCAGAAACTTAAGTCTTCAGAGTCTTAAGAATTTCGTTCAATAGAACCTTGTCTTCAGAGGTACAAGGTTCTGTTGAACGAAATTCTTAAGACTTCAGAAGTTAGAAAGCCTTTAGAAGTAAAGTATCAGAGGCAAAAACCAAGAGAGCATTACAGCAGCAACATATTTTCTTCTTAGAATCTTTCTGAGCGAGAGTAGATCAGAAGCAGACTTGCTTCTTATTACACAAAAGCAACTTTGGTCAGATCACAATAACATTGAATATGGTCTCTATCAGATTCAGAGCTTTCTCTATCAGAGTCAGAACCTGTTTGTTAATACTTTAGAAAAACAAACGTTAGAGTACCAAAATTAGTCAAAGTATGATTAACATTGATTGACATTTATTAAAGAAAAAAAAGTTTGAAAATCACTTGACAAAAGTCAAGGTTTTTTAATGAAATATGTTTAATTTTGAAAACAAGAAGATTTTGAAAAAGGGAGAAGATTTTGAAAATTTAAGAAGGGGAGGAGATGAAGTGACTACCCTAAAACTTAAAATAAAAGCTAGAGACGGGAAGGTCTAACCACACAAGGAGCAAACACTTGACAAGAAGTCAACATAAGGAATCCTCTTCCTTTTGGATTCAAACCACAAGCACAATAACCAAATGAATTAAAGCATCAGAGGAAATCCCAAGTTAAGCCATAGCAAAGTTAAAGCAAGGTCCTCTCAAGGGTTAAAGAAAATTAGGAGAGCCTTGTATCAGATGATTTTCACAAAGTCAAAATATCGACACCTGAACATAGAAAATTTCCAAACAAACAAACAAAAGCAACACAAAAGTCCAAGGTCTCAAATCTCCAAGAGCAACGGGCAAGGATCTTAGAGCTAAGTCCGAAGTCCAAAGTCCAAGAATAAGGTCATAACAATCTGGATTTAAGAGTCAAGTCTTTTAGTGTTTAAGTATTTATTAATGTCTTAAGAGAAGTATGGTCCAAGTGGACAAAGAAGAAAAAAATAAAAAGCACAAATAAAGGTCCAAATGGACAAAGAGAAAATAGATGATAATAATATGAAATGTCAATCAATGTTATGGACAAAGAGTAAGTTTGAAGTTATTTTGGTGTTGTTTTCCATTTAATGTCCATTTTTCTATTTTTGATAATTGAATTAAAATGCATAAAATGCCTTGTTGCTTGTTGATTTTATTACCAATGCATGCTTTTGAGTTTGAGGTTAATTTTTGGCTGGCTGGTTATAGACATGTTGATGATGTTATGTGATTTTTGTGGTGATTTTTAGGTGATTCTAAGATTAGTATTGAACTAGGTTATTAGAGCCTTCCCCACTTGAACCTTCCTTTGACACCTTGTGGTTTAGAATTCCTTTAGGGCCCTTAAACCTTGATTTAAGCTCTGGATTTTTTACCATAGGTTCTTAATACCATTAGGATCCCTTAGGAAAATTTATAGATTTTTAGTAATTGATTTACTATTTTATTTAGATTTTACATCTAGGTTTTGTTTAGGATGATTCTAGCATAGTACTTCCCATAGATGAACTTCAAAAGTGATCTTTAGTTCATGATAAGTTTCCAAACCTTTTCTGATGGTTTAGTAGACATATTGATGCCTTTGTATATTGAATCTCAAGGTTAGATTTGGTGTTTTAGTACCCTTTAGAATGTTTCTTTTTGGGCTTGTAGAATTAGGGTTTTTTTAGAGCTTTAGGAGTTGCTTCCTTTTGCATAAATGTGGTTTGCTTTGATTTGCATTCCATTTCCTATCCTATGATGCAAGGTTCCTTGTGGGAGCCTAGTCCCTCCTTTGGAAGGACTAAAGGCCTACCACAAAAGGTAAAACCTTTGAGGATACCAATCTCAGATGAGTGGTTGAGTGCCTTGAGGGATTCCATTGGTTTCCCTCTTGCTTCCCCTCATCATGCAATGATCTTTGTGTTGATTCACATCTTCTCTTGAAGGAGCAAGTTGAAGCTTGAAGATGAAGTTCTCATTCCCTTTTCTCCTGATGGATAGCTTGGACTAGAAGACAGACTGTTGGGTTGTTCTGCTGCTGGAGTGTTGTTGTGCTGCTCTGTTGTGTTTGTTGTTTGACTGTATCTGTATGACTAGTTCTCTGGTGTGTTGCATTAGAATAGGCTTTCATGTAGTTGATACTAGGCCTAAGTGCATTGAAAGGTAGAACTTGCCTCCCTTTGCTTGTTTGCATAAGAGGTTGAGTTTGTTTCCCTCTGCTTGTCTGTTACTGTTTGGCTTTGCTTGTTGGCTAAAGGTTGAGTCTGCCTCCCTTGCCTGAGGGTTGTGTGTTGTTTTTGCTTGATTGCTCTAGAGGTTGAGTGAGTATCCCTCTACTTGTATTGCTGCATTGCATGTGCATCTTTACTATTTGTCTGTTTACTGATGTTTAGTTGATGCTTTATCTGTTGTCTATTGCCCATTGACATGATCCCCTAGGATTCTCACTTCCTTTGATAAGGAAGTGATGATTAGAACTTTAGGTTGAAACCTATGCATAATAGCATCTAGGAGTTCCCTGTTTCAAACCTCAACCATAGGATGAATCCCTGGCATGACAACATTAGGACTTGATAGTTTCCCCTTAGTTGTGTCCGTTCTCTCTTCTCTCTTCAAACAAATCAAAATACAGTAATAAAGGTTAACTGATGTCGTACGTTACGAGCCTTAAGTTACTTAGGAAATGATTGTTGGAGGGTCTCCTTCCAATGATCAGGATGTTTAGTATGGTACCCTTTGGGTGACATGAGACGCATTCACTCCTAGGTCATAGTCTCTAGTGCGATATTAGTTGCAAACATCCATAAAAGACAATTCTTCCGTAAAAAGATAGAAAACAAACTTCAAACCTTTTTGCCCCGTGGGCCCATAAATCAAGAAAAGCTTTTTTGAAGAAAAGAGTTTCGTTAACTCTCAGTTCTACCGCAAACGGTAACGCACGAGTCTTTGACGAGCAAGCTGCATACACCAAACTACTGGAACTGTTTGTTAACCCTACTCGGAAAAACAGATGAATCTGAATCCCCGTAATCCGTATTATCCTGAACTACGTAAGCTCTGATCTCTCATATCTGTTGAGAGTACGTAGGCACAATACTGACGTATTGGCGAACTACTTTCCCCCATCCGTTACCCGTAGTTAGCCGAACTACGTTGACTCTGATTTCTCGTTCTCTGACGAGAATACGTAGGCATAAAGCGCGACGCTTTGCCGAGTCATTTTTTCTTTTCTCTTCAGACCAGCCTTGATAGGTAGATAGTAAAACTAACCCGTCAGATAAACACAACAAGCGTGGATCCCATCGAGTACGATGGACGTGAGGGGTGCTAATACCTTCCCCTTGCGTAACCGACTCCCGAACCCAGACATGGTTGCAATGACCTTGTCTTATACCTTTTCATCAGGTTTTTCCGATCGTTTCCTTTCTCGTTATGAGGGATAAATAACGAAAGGTGACGACTCTTCCATTTTGCCGGCACCTTATTTTCGCGGTAGCGACAGCTGGCGACTCTGCTGGGGACTCTGGTTCCCTATGTGAGTCAATCCTAGCGCTTGCGTGTTTACCTTGTTGGGTTGTGTTTATTTATCGCACTTTACCTTCCGCATTTTATTTTCAGTATGATATGATTATCTGTGCTGTTGTGGGAGGGGCTCTGATGAGTGATAAGCCAGACCCAGGCTTGAGCGTACCTAGCATTAGTTGTGGAAAGTAGTGGGCGCGTGCATACTTTGCATGTACTAGTGTCTCACAAAATCCACACTCAGACGAGGTTCTCCTGGTTGACTTCTTTTTCGGCCCTTTGGGCTTGAGGGGTTGTTGGTTTTGAGGATTGTCGACTTTGGGGACCGATCATTTGGGATTCAGCTAAGTGAGGCCGTTTCAAGAGATGATGATGCCACACCTTCCTGGGTATCGTATCATCGTTTCTTGAAAGTCTGTGACGCTGATGAACGCATAAGATGCCATACCTGTTTCAGTGGATTAGGTCCATATCTGTGAGCGGGGTCGGGTTATTGCAGGAAACCTTAACCTTCAGACAACCTGGTTTTCTTGACAGTGAATCAGTATTGTTAGTATCAGAGGGTTCTTATCATCAGAGATATGTTTATTCTTGACAGAGCAGAATTATTGATCCTCTTCATGGTTTTGTTGTCAGAGCAGTGTTGTGGTTATGTTGAAACAGAGCCTTGGTCTCCTCAACAACACTCTTGATCTCCTATCGCATGATTGCATTTTGCATTTTTGCATACTCATTTGCATATCATTAACGTGTGTCTGTGTTGCAGGTGCATATACTATCCCCCGGTTCCGGTAATCTTGCCCTCTATTTGTCAGCATGGAGTCTTTAAAGAAGAATGTGGCTTACAAGCTCCCTACCCCATATGTTACTTTGCTGTTCAGTTTGATTGCCTTGGAAGATGATACAGTGAAAGGGGAATTCAGGAAATCTTATGGGAAGTTGCTCAGTCTGGTTCGTAAACCTCCGGTCTATGAGTTGAACGGGTTATATGTGTCGCGGTGAAAATCGGATACCAAACTATTGATTAGTTTGACTCTTTAGTTCATTTTGCAACCGAACTTTGATTTGTCCAAAGGAAGGGATAAAGATCGAAATTCCCACAATGCAATGCAAATGCAAGGTTTAGAGAGTTTTAGGTTCGGGGGTTGGTTAAACTTAGGGAAGGTGCTAGCATCCTAAGTTTCTGTAGTACTCTACAGAAACCTCTTATTTTATATTTGTTTATTGCTAAGTGTTTATCTGCTTAATGATTAAAAGACCTAGGGGGTTTATTTCTAAGTATACTCGATAAGATGTCGCATCTTATGCCTACATATCCTTACGGGAGTGAAATCAGAGTATCTGTAGTTCCCCTAAAGGGTTAGAGGAATGCTTTGAATGTGATCAAAGTTCCTACAGGTTTAGGGTAGTTGATTGATTGATTTTAGGAGGAGAGATGCGTTATCATTTTAAGGGAGATGTAACCACCACAAGTTGTAGGAAAATAGTCTTTGCATCGTCTTAAGAGAAGGGCCCAAGTACTCGGATAGGGATCGACGAGGTACGCCTTTATCTCTCTTAAGGCAAAGTTCCTACGGTATCGACTGTATTGATGTGGGGTGGAGATTCTATCTCGCTTAAGCTGATTAACATCTTATTCTCTAATATTTGAATGTTTTGTATTGAGTTGTATTGTTTTGTTTGTTCTAATTTGTAAAAGAGTCCTTCCTATGGGGTAGGATCTAACTTAGAGATCAACTTGAATGAGATCAAGGACCAGGTGGGGAAAATGATGCAAATGTGAATGCATACGCACGATTGTTGAGATCATGCGCAGATTCTTCCTTTGGACGGAATGCAGTGCGGAAAATGTAAATGACGGTAATGTAAATTACTGTAAGATAAATTGCGGGAATGATAAAGGGCAAATAAGTAAAGCATACGTGTACGCATGAAAGCGCTGGAGTGTGTCGTGAAGTGAAGACGTAGGCGGGCTCGATTGATTGAATTTTTCGATGTTGTTTAATTGAATTGATTTTAGACGAATTGATTTTAGTTTGAATTATAAGAGAATGTTGATTTAGATGAATTGATTTGTAAGCAGGAAGTTGATTTTATAAGAAGGTTACTTTGAAGGGTAAGATTGATTTTATTTCGAGGAAAGGTATTGATTAGATTAACAAATTAGAGGTGAATTCAATTTTAAAGGAGATGTTGACTTGATTTTAAGAAAAAAAGTTGTATCAGATTCTTAAATATAAGTCGATTAGTTATTTTTATAATAAAAGTTGTATTAGTTGATTTGAGTTGATTTAAGAAAATGCATTTTTTAGTGAAATTGATTTTATAAGAGAAAGTTAAATTAATTAATTTTAACGAAAGGTTTTATTATTAAATATTTTGCTATCAAATTAAATTATTTAGAAAAAAAAGGTTTTCTTAAAGTAAAATAGGGTAAATTATATGTTTAATAAAATAAAAAGGGTTTATTAAAGTAAATTAATGATATAATGAAGTAAGTAAAAATTGGTTTATTTGTTTTTAGACTTAAAATTAATCAGACAGGAAATGTTTTAAATAAAAGTGTTTAATTATATTATTGAAAATGTTATATTACTGACCTAGGATTAATTAGGTTTTTAATTATTAATTAGAGGGTTAATGAGAGGCTAATAGTTAAATGGGGTGGGTTGAACGGTTGATTAGGATTAACTTATGGTTGATTAGAGATTAAGTGGATAATAATAAAAAAAAGGGTGGGATTAACGGTGGGTTAGTGCGTGTGTGGTAGTGAAGTTAGTGTGTGCAGATGATTAGCAGATTACAACATAAAGAAATGAACTGAAACCCTAAATCCTCTTCCGATCCCCCCCTTTTTCCGTCAATCTCCTCCGTCGTTGGCCTCTCGCTCTTCCACTCCTACTCTTGCTTTTGCTCTGCAATTCATTCCATCTTCCTCCTCCTTGCTTCCATTTCTCCCACGCCTCATCTTCTGTCTTCCATTCTACACAAATCAAACAATAATAAAACGTTAGAGTGTTAGCAACAACAAGAAAACTCGCGGTTTCGATCTCTGACGGGGTTTTCGAAGGTAGCTGATGGTGGATCGCGATGGTTCGCCGGCAGGGGTTGCAGTTCGCGAAGGTGATTTCCGGCGAGGGCGGTTTCCACGACAGCTAACGAAAATGACAAGGGGTGTCGGTTTGGATCACGGTTGACGGCGGTAGTGGTTTCCTTCAGAACCTTAAAAGGATAAGTTACCCTCTTTCGATTTCTTAGGGTTTTGTGAATTTCTCCGTCTTTCTGTGTTTTTGATTTTGGGATTTTTCTGTGTGAATTGTTGTGGATTTTTGAGAATGCTGTTTGTTCTCGTAAGTGTGTGCGTGCGATTTCTGTACTGTGTTCTGAATGTCCCTATTCTTCATCTCAAATCCTCCTCTTTATAGTAATTCAGAAAAACATTTGAATTGAATGTTGTGATGAATGACTTCCAAATCGGTTGCGACATGTTCTTTTACTTTTGGAAAGAACACTAATTTGCTTAATCCCGTATGATTTTGTCTTCAAAAATATGATGAATATCTTCTTGTCCTCATTCGGCAGGTGGAATCCGACATTTCCCAGGGGCTACACAAGCAAAGCATGACAGAAGGCCAAAACTCGAGAGTTGTAACACAAGGGACAAAATGTAGAACAATGACGTTGTTCTCAATGTTATCCTGTTCACCATGTTGTACTCCTTTGATGCTGAGTTTGTGAGTTGAAGTTTGTGGGCTATGGAACTTACTGTCATGGTGTGTTTCCGTTTTTGATGGCAAGGTCTCTTATGTCGACAGAGTCATGTTTGTGGTAGCTTTCCTTTTGTAATTAAATGAATTCTAATGAGAATCTCTTTCAATTGTCCTTGGCACAGGTGTCGTCGAGTTGGATTCAATAATGGGAGCTGTCGTACTGGTACCAGGAACATGCGAACCGAGTTGTTGGTGCTTCAAATATGGAGGAATCGCAACCTCGTTGCGGTTGAGCTGATACTGGTTCGCAACAAGATGCTTGGGGGATTTTTCTCCTCTTGATTTGAACTGTGTCATCTTGACCCACTTGAGATAGAAGTGCACCATGCAGCCATTCTGCCCCTCTCAAAATGTAAGTGTTGTTTCTTTGAAACATATTCTTGTTTTCTCTCAATGCCCCTTTATTCTTAATGAGTTGATTTTCTGACACAGTGGTGATATTCAATCTGGTATGAACCTGAATCATATCTCCTTTGCGATTCCTGGGTCGAATTTGTTTTAACCCTTGCCTCGGTTTCGAATAAACCCCTGAGTCTTGAAATTCCATGGAGTTGGGGTTAAATTAGTGAAATGTCCTGGTATTATCTTTGTGTAAAATCAAAAGTGTGATATAATCTGTTATGTTTTTTTACCATTAAAACAATGCTTTTAAGTGGCCTCTCAGTCTTCATAACAGTATTGCAGATAAAAGTGAAGACAAAAGTGAAGACAGGCTCAAAGTTCTTCTCTGAAGTCCAGTTCAGTAGGAATACCCATCAACAACGCTAGCTCCGACTGTTTTCTCCATAACAATGAATTCTCCAACCTCTATGCCTAGTCTGCTATCTCGCAGCCTAGCGACCTCGGGATCGGCATCATCTCTGGAACCTCTGCAGTTATGGTATGCGCCGCGGGACAATCTTTCATATGCCTTCTCCAACAAAAACCGCGTATCTACAGGCCGTTGTGTGCGTAATGTTGCAGTGTTTTCTTTCTCGTTGAAATCCATATGCAAAGGGGTTTGATGTAATTAAAAGGTTCTTAACACATAATCAAACAAGTATGAGGCTGCTAAATCTGTCTGGTTCTCCATGAATATGTGATTTTCTTTGCTGAATCTGATTTGGAAATAATGAGGATCTTATTCTTGGTTTTGTTTTAAACAAGTAGTAACGAGCCTTTAAGTGGGTGGTGATGCCAATTGGAGTAATTACGGCAGCTTAGGAAGGGAAAGTCAACGCACTCCAAGTCCGTGGCTACGTAAAATTGATGACGGTTTCTTTCTTCATGTCCCTGCTGGTAAAGCCCTGTTTCGAAAGGTTAATACCGTCGGTGCACTTGATGGGAAGTGAAAGGGGCAGAAGCTCAGGTGACTTTATCAAGCAATAATATACGTTGACAAAAGCAAAACTAATGTCCTGTCTTTATGTTTTAGTGGCATAACAGAATATGACTGTTGTGTCTTTGCTTTTTAGAGCTTGTAACCGCTTCTCGTATAATAATGTTTTAAGTAACTAGGGTCTTTTACATTGTGTAAGAAAATTCCAAAAGTTGAATGAAGGGGTCTTTAAAATGTAATAATGCTCCTCATGCCAAATGCTTTTGAATACAGTCATATACGCAATGTCTGGCGTTACCTTTAGTGGATCAAGCAATAAGTTGAAATGAAGGCTTGTCTCCAATGAAAACCTATTCAAAGTTGAAACTTAACAATAAAATCTTGGAATAAAGGCTTGAGTTTTCTTGGGTCTTGAATCAAATTTAGAGTAAGTTGAAATGCCCTAAGTTCGGTAAATCCTCAAGGTGAAACTTGCATCATCTCTTGCATCTTTACCCGTAAAATTTCGAATACCAAATAGCTCAATCTTAAAAGGATAATCCAACTCCAAGAATCGTTTAACTTATTCCCCGTACAAAGATAGCTTGAACTTCCCCTGACCATGAAAGCTACGACCGTTCCTTAAATGACCATGTCCGTCACCAAGAAGACCCTAATTCTCTTCAGGAGTAACCAATAAAGCTCTTAAGAGATGTTGACAAAACCAAAAGGAAAACCCCATAATCAATATGAATTAGGCTCAAATGACCATGCTCTTGATCGGCGGAGGATAAACTCGATAGAATCTGCCAGAGACGTCTTTAAAGTAAAATGACCCTGCACAACTTGGTTATTCGTAAAACATAAATATAAAAAAAACACGAAAATAGGTGGAATCTTAAGGTCAAAAATTAGGGTGCGACAGATGCCCCTATTTAAGTTACTTCTATCCGGAGATAGGGAGATTGAAATCTTCGTCTCGACGAGATATGAGGGACTTAAATATAAACATTGCACAAATTTTTGGCCCTAAGATGCCACCAAATGCATATGATATGCAGATGATATGAGAATGCAAGACAAACAGTCCTGTGAGGAAGTAATGCCACAGGGGAATAACTGTACACGACACCTAAAGAACAGACTCAACGACGCGAGACGCCACGAGAAGAGACAACGATCAGCATTGTGGATTCTTCGAAATGAAGATAAGATATGATAGTACCACCAGGAATACAATAGCTTGAACAGTGGAACAAGATCTTGCAGGTGAAGGGTAGCCCACTACCAACGTGTGGCGGCCTAAACAAAGATGTCCGGTTGAAACAAAAAATGCATGTTACCAACTATCACACATATGATAGCTTAAGCCAAAGGGTTTGACCAAAAGACGATATATTACCTACTATCAAACATCTGATAGCCTAAGTGAGGGTAATAAACAAAAGAACGGTGTATTACCTACTATCAAATGTTTGATAGCCTAAGCGAAGGTAATAAACAAAAGATGTCAAGATCACCCACTACCAAACATATGGCAGCCTAAGCCAAGGTGTCCGACCAAAAGATGCGTGTTAACTACTATCAAACATATGATAGCCTAAGAAAAGGTGAACACAAAAGGAAAGATGACCTACTACCAATCTTGGCAGCCTAAGCAAAGGTATCTAACCAAAATAAATGGTATATTACCTACTATCAAACATATGATAGCCTAAGAAGAGGTAATAACCAAAAGAAAAGGTCACCTACTACCAAACATATGGCAGCCTAAGAAAAGGCTTCTGTCCAAAAGAAAGGTGTATTACCTACTATCAAATGTATGATAGCCTAAGAAAAGGTAATAACCAAAAGAAGAGATCACCTACTACCAAACATATGACAGCCTAAGCCAAGGTGTCCGATCAAAAGATGCGTGTTACCTACTATCAAACATATGATAGCCTAAGAAAAGGTGAACACAAAAGGAAAGATGACCTACTTCCAATCTTGGCAGCCTAAGCAAAGGTATCTGACCAAAAGACGATGTATTACCTACTATCAAACATATGATAGCCTAAGAAGAGGTAATAACCAAAAGATAAGTATATTACCTACTATCAAACGTATGATAGCCTAAGAAAAGGTAATAAACAAGAGGAGAGATCACCTACTACCAAACATATGGTAGCCTAAGCCGAGGTGTCTGACCAAAAATCAAAATGTACCAGAGATTGTAAAGCTTCGACGGGGATCTTCAAAAGATGTAAGTCGGTTGACATGTAAAATATGTATTCTCAAATAAAGAGAGACTAATTGCAATAAACTTCTCGGAAGAGATGCCTTTGATGGAGTAAAAGCTTGTGTGATAAACTCACTGGGGAATGCATTCCTGAGGAGTATCTTTGTTGTAGCTGTAAAATATGTATCCTTGTAGTGTAAGTTCTCAAATAAAGAGAAGTATTTGTAATGTCTTCGATGCATTTCTATGACAGATTTCTGGAAGAATGCCTTTTGATGACTTGGTAATCTTGATAAATCCACCGGGGATGGACGGATTGTCTTGAAGAGACTGCCATTTGTCGTTTCGAATGAGATCCTGATCAAAACGAGTTGCTCAAATAAAGAGGATGTTGCAGTCCGGATACAAATTGTTGAGAAGCTTCTGATAACGCTGTTGGAGAAATATCCGTCTTCAATAGTTATCTTCATAAAAACCCTTCCTGGGGAGCCGAGTGCAAAATAAATGCACACTTAATCCATACTCGAAAGTCGGAGATGTCCACAATGTGATTGTCAAGGACCGAAGTTCAATTCAGGAAATAACTGAAGAGAAACTGTCAAGCAAGACTCGACCATTGAGGTATGAGCTCAAATGGGAATGTACTAAAACAACCGTCTTCCACGAGGATCGAACTTCATGGGGAAATAGAAATATTGCGCTTTTTCTACCTAGGGCTGACAACACTACTTGAAGGAGAAGACGCGCCCAACCACGCGGGGAAAAACACGACCAAAGTGACAGAACAAACAAACACAAAGATTCAAGATGCACATGCTATCTATATATGATATGCGTATGCTAACAAAACCAACAGAGATGAAAAAGCATCCCAAGAGGAGGGCACTCAAACCAAATCTTCATAGATCAAACATTGCTTGAAGAATGTACGCTTGTTTTTAGAATTCCATCTGGGGACAAATATAGGACCAATCTTCGAAGATAGAAGCATCACTGTGGATAGGTGGAGGACCATATATGGGATCACAGTCCTGCTTCACGGCTTCAAAACCTCCCATCTGGGGAATAGAAAATATTCTGCTGGAAACAAATCCATCTCTTAACTGGGGAAACTTCGTGGATAAAATAAATATCCACTTCCCTGGAGAGATTCTTGTTGGAGTTAAATACGGAGACACCTGACCTGGAGTTCCACAGGGGATAAATATCCACTTCATATGGGGAAACCTGGGTTGACGAAGTTGTTGAAAACGTTGGATGAGTGAAGCTAAATCAGAAACCCCCTTCGACTCTCAAATGCCCCAAGTCACATGGTTCACGATAAAAGGTCGTCTCGAGAGGATTTTACAGAAAACATGGTGTCCAAATGCCCCACTGTTTTCAAACTCTGGGAGAGATTCGCAGAAGCTCGACGTAACTGCCCCTGATTAAAGGTATAACTGAGTCTTCAAACTTATGCTATAGATAAAGTCAAACTTGTAAGGATCAAAACTCTTGGAAAATGACTTGCCCCAGGTTAGCAAAGTCTTTAAATTTTAACTGGTGATGTCTTCACATAATCTTTATGCCAATTATGCTTCTAATCGAAGAAATGAAATAAACACCGTTTGGTGAACCCTTCTTAAGGTTTCATGGAGTTCTCACATATGTCAGCATGATGGTATTCCATCCCAGACTGGGCTTCCTCTTATGAAAGCACTTCATCATTTATCATTCCTTGAATCTTCTGCTGGAAAACTTGGTAATCTTCGATCGAATGCCCCATTATACCATCATGAAATTCACAACCGGTGTTTGAGTCGATCATCTTAGTATGAACATTCTTAGGATTTGGTATATGCTGTGGAAGCTGGGAATCTCTTTTGTCAACTGGGACAAACAGGTTGTCTTGCAAAGGTTGAGGTTGCGTAGGAACATCCACTTGTTGAACATTGTCGTTGGAGGGAAGATCAAACACCGGATTAGTCCCTGCTCTGAAATCAGTCATAGAATCCATATCTTTGTTCTCTTGGCTATCCTTCAATAATACTTCAAGCTTGGTCGAATGGTCTAGATGTCAGGACAGACAAAGATAGAAGACCGGATGAGCCACAAAAGAGGAGAGACACATGCATATGCAAAATGCTAAATGAAGGATGCTAATGCAAGAATGCAGAACGCAGAAAAAATGAAAGATTTCATGGGACTCGAGTTCTTATAAACGTTATAGAATACCAAAGAAAATTCATTTATTATTTTTATTTTTGATAGTGGATCACAAGGAAACAACCTTGTAAGAGTCCTTACTTAATAGCTAAATAAAAGCTAAGAAAGCCTTAAGGAAGTCCTTCATCGTGCTTGTTGATTTGTTCTCTTAGCTGGACTTTCTTGAATATAAGTTCTTCATGATCAACTTCCAAGGAATGGTGTGATAGAGGAAAATAAATCCTCTATCTCCTGTTGGAAAATAAGGAAAGAAACCCTTGTTTACTTGGATCTTCAATGATAGTGGAAGCCTCTTATATTTGTCTTTTGAGTTCTCTTGATTCTTCAATCACTGCCCTTAACTTCCTTAGGTCATCCAAGTTAGGACTCTTAGAAGAATATTTCAAAAATATTTTTTGTAATCCCTATTGGTTCTATAATGTTTATAAATAAACTAGGAATCCCATGAAACTAATGCAAAACGATGCTTTATGAATGCAACAAACACAAGTAAGCACATAAGGACACAAATGTAAACAAACAAAGGGAGACCCTAGGCTTGCAACGAGCATGGAGCAAAGGTATACCCATTCCCGAAGGTTGTGGACTAAAGGTTGATTGTACCTACAAAACGAGGTTCTAAAGAGGTTCCCAAAATCATCAGCCCATCTTTCGGATATTATCAACTTCCCAATTACTTGGTGATTAATAATATACTCAAGAGAACTTCTTTTGAGTGTAGCATCGCGTAGCACTATTTCGGGTGTACTCCCTCATAGTCCTGTACTACATCCTCATTAAGGCCAAAGTGGGGTTAAGGTAACTATGGTCCTCAATATCATAGACTCCGATCGGAAATAGTAAAAGTTTTCACGATTACTCGTTCAACCGAACCGTTTCAAAAGGGTCTCAACTGAGCGTGATTTTCAAGTCAACTTGGTCGGGATTCAACTCCCTATAAGTCTCGTCGAACGTATCACTATCCTATCTTAAGTTCACTCAAGTCCGGGTGTAGGACTTTGTCTCACCACTCAAGGATAACAATCCAAAAGTAATAGGTAAACAATTATACAAATAAACATTTAAGCAAACATAAGCAAATATAAAAACGAAACAAGTTAGGGAAACCCAATGATCTCCCCAGTGAAGTCGCCATTTCTGTCGCGGTGAAAATCGGATACCAAACTATTGATTAGTTTGAATCTTTAATTCATTTTGCAACCGAACTTTGATTTGTCCAAAGGAAGGGATAAAGAACGAAATTCCCACAATGCAATGCAAATGCAAGGTTTAGAGAGTTTTAGGTTCGGGGGTTGGTTAAACTTAGGGAAGGTGCTAGCATCCTAAGTTTCTGTAGTACTCTACAGGAACCTCTTGTTTTATGTTTGTTTATTGCTAAGTGTTTATCTTCTTAATGATTAAAAGACCTAGGGGGTTTATTTCTAAGTATACTCGATAAGATGTCGCATCTTATGCCTACATATCCTTACGGGAGTGGAATCAGAGTATCTGTAGTTCCCCTAAAGGGTTAGAGGAATGCTTTGACTGTGATCAAAGTTCCTACAGGTTTAGGGTAGTTGATTGATTGGTTTTAGGAGGAGAGATGCATTATCATTTTAAGGGAGATGTAACCGCCACAAGTTGTAGGAAAATAGTATTTGCATCGTCTTAAGAGAAGGGCCCAAGTACTCGGATAGGGATCGACAAGGTACGCCTTTATCTCTCTTAAGGCAAAGTTCCTACGGTATCGACTGTATTGATGTGGGTGGAGATTCTATCTCGCTTAAGATGATTAACATCTTATTCTCTAATATTTGAATGTTTTGTATTGAGTTGTATTGTTTTGTTTGTTCTAAGTTGTAAAAGAGTCCTTCCTATGGGGTAGGATCTAACTTAGAGATCAACTTGAATGGGATCAAGGACCAGGTGGGGAAAATGATGCAAATGTGAATGCATACGCACGATTTTTGAGATCATGTGCAGATTCTTCCTTTGGACGGAATGCAGTGCGGAAAATGTAAATGACGGTAATGTAAATTACTGTAAGATAAATTGCGGGAATGATAAAGGGCAAATAAGTAAAGCATACGTGTACGCATGAAAGCGCTAGAGTGTGTCGTGAAGTGAAGACGTAGGCGGGCTCGATTGATTGAATTTTGCAATGTTGTTTAATTGAATTGATTTTAGACGAATTGATTTTAGTTTGAATTATAAGAGAATGTTGATTTAGGTGAATTGATTTGTAAGCGGGAAGTTGATTTTATAAGAAGTTTACTTTGAAGGGTAAGATTGATTTTATTTCGAGGAAAGGTATTGATTAGATTAACAAATTAGAGGTGAATTCGATTTTAAAGGAGATGTTGACTTGATTTTAAGAAAAAAAGTTGTATCAGATTCTTAAATATAAGTCGATTAGTAATTTTTATAATAAAAGTTGTATTAGGTGATTTTCGAAGGTTTCGATCTCCGACGGGGTTTCGATCTCCGACGGGGTTTTCGAAGGTAGCTGATGGTGGATCACGATGGTTCGCCGACGGGGGTTGCAGTTCACGAAGGTGATTTCCAGCGAGGGCGGTTTCCACGACAGCTAACGAAAATGACAAGGGGTGTCGGTTTGGATCACGGTTGACGGCGGTAGTGGTTTCCGCCAGAACCTTAAAAGGATAAGTTTCCCTCTTTCGATTTCTTAGGGTTTTGTGAATTTCTCCGTCTTTCTGTGTTTTTGATTTTGGGATTTTTCTGTGTGAATTGTTGTGGATTTCTGAGAATGCTGTTTGTTCTCGTAAGTGTGTGCGTGCGATTTCTGTACTGTGTTCTGAATGTCCCCATTCTTCATCTCAAATCCTCCTCTTTATAGTAATTCAGAAAAACATTTGAATTGAATGCTGTGATGAATGACTTCCAAATCGGTTGCGACATGTTCTTTTACTTTTGGAAAGAACACTAATTTGCTTAATCCCGTATGATTTTGTCTTCAAAAATATGATGAATATCTTCTTGTCCTCATCCGGCAGGTTTTGATTGCGTTGACTTCTTTGTCGGGGAAGGAACCTTCCAGGTTCATCACTTTCCTTTTCGATTTGGTTTGCTGATGCTGTCATGATGGGGATGTTTAATTTTGAGTTATTTCAATATGTGACAGGGAAATAACAGGTGGAATCCGACGTTTCCCAGGGGCTACACAAGCAAAGCATGACAGAAGGCCAAAACTCGAGAGTTGTAACACAAGGGACAAAATGCAGAACAATGACGTTGTTCTCAATGTTATCCTGTTCACCATGTTGTACTCCTTTGATGTTGAGTTTGTGAGTTGAAGTTGGTGGGCTATGGAACTTACTGTCATGGTGTGTTTCCGTTTTTGATGGTAAGGTCTCTTATGTCGATAGAGTCATGTTTGTGGTAGCTTTCCTTTTGTAATTCAATGAATACTAATGAGAATCTCTTTCAATTGTCCTTGGCACAGGTGTCGTCGAGTTGGATTCAATAATGGGAGTTGTCGTACTGGTACCAGGAACATGCAAACCGAGTTGTTGGTGATTCAAATATGGAGGAATCGCAACCTCGTTGCGGTTGAGCTGATACGGGTTCGCAACAAGATGCTTGAGGAAGTTTTCTCCTCTTGATTTGAAATGTGTTATCTTGACCCACTTTAGATAGAAGTGCACCATGCAGCCATTCTGCCCCTCTCAAAATGTAAGTGTTGTTTCTTTGAAACATATTCTTGTTTTCTCTCAATGCCTCTTTATTCTTAATGAGTTGATTTTCTTACACAGTGGTGATATTCAATCTGGTATGAACCTAAATCCTATCTCCTTTGCGATTCCTGGGTCAAATTTGTTTTAACCCTTGCCTCGGTTTCGAATAAACCCCTGAGTCTTGAAATTCCATGGAGTTGGGGTTAAATTAGTGAAATGTCCTGGTATTATCTTTGTGTAAAATCAAAAGTGTGATATAATCTGTTATGTTTTTTTTTACCATTAAAACAATGCTTTTAAATGGCCTCTCAGTCTTCATAACAGTATTGCATATAAAAGTGAAGACAAAAGTGAAGACAGGCTCAAAGTTCTTCTCTGAAGTCCACTTCAGTAGGAATACCCATCAACAACGCTAGCTCCGACTGTTTTCTCCATAAAAATGAATTCTCCAACCTCTATGCCTAGTCTGCTATCTCGCAGCCTAGCGACCTCGGGATCAGCATCATCTCTGGAACCTCTGCAATTATGGTATGCGCCGCGGGACAATCTTTCATATGCCTTCTCCAACAAAAACCGCGTATCTACAGGCCGTTGTGTGCGTAATGCTGCAGTGTTTTCTTTCTCGTTGAAATCCATATGCAAAGGGGTTTGATGTAATTAAAAGGTTCTTAACACATAATCAAACAAGTATGAGGCTGCTAAATTGGTCTGGTTCTCCATGAATATGTGATTTTCTTTGCTGAATCTGATTTGGAAATAATGAGGATCTTATTCTTGGTTTTGTTTTAAACAGGTAGTAACGAGCCTTTAAGTGGGCAGTGATGCCAATTGGAGTAATTACGGCAGCTTAGGAAGGGAAAGTCAACGCACTCCAAGTCCGTGGCTACGTAAAATTGATGACGGTTTCTTTCTTCATGTCCCTGCTGGTAAAGCCCCGTTTCGAAAGGTTAACGCCGCTGGTGCACTTGATGGGAAGTGAAAGGGGCAGAAGCTCATGTGACTTTATTAAGCAATAGTATACGTTGACAAAAGCAAAACTAATGTCCTGTCTTTATGTTTTAGTGGCATAACAGAATATGACTGTTGTGTCTTTGCTTTTTAGAGCTTGTAACTGCTTCTCGTATAATAACGTTTTAAGTAACTAGGGTTTTTTACGTTGTGTAAGCAAATTCCAAAAGTTGAATGAAGGGGTCTTTAAAATGTAATAATGCTCCTCATGCCAAATGCTTTTGAATACAGTCATATACGCAATGTCTGGCGTTACCTTTAATGGATCAAGCAATAAGTTGAAATGAAGGCTTGTCTCCAATGAAAACCTATTCAAAGTTGAAACTTAACAATAAAATCTTGGAACAAAGGCTTGAGTTTTCTTGGGTCTTGAATCAAATTTAGAGTAAGTTGAAATGCCCTAAGTTCGGTAAATCCTCAAGGTGAAACTTGCATCATCTCTTGCATCTTTACCCATAAAATTTTCGAATACCAAATAGCTCAATCTTAAAAGGATAATCCAACTCCAAGAATCGTTTGACTTATTCCCCGTACAAAGATAGCTTGAACTTCCCCTGACCATGAAAGCTACAACCGCTCCTTAAATGACCATGTCCGTCACCAAGAAGACCCTAATTCTCTTCAGGAGTAACCAATAAAGCTCTTAAGAGATGTTTACAAAACCAAAAGGAAGACCCTATAATCAATCTGAATTAGGCTCAAATGACCACGCTCTTGATCGACAGAGGATAAACTCGATAGAATCTGCCAGAGACGTCTTTAAAGCAAAATGACCCTGCACAACTTGGTTTGTCGTAAAACATAAATATAAAAAAAACACGAAAATAGGTGGAATCTTAAGGTCAAAAATTAGGGTGCGACAGTATGCATTGCTACAGTTCTATGACACTCCGATGAGGTGCTTCACTTTTCCGGATTTCATTCTTGCGCCTACTTTAGAAGAGTATGCTGAGTTGTTAGGTGTACCGATTAAGAATCAGACATCGTTCGTTCACATGGATGCTAAGCCTAATCTGGCTAACCTAGCTGTTGCTCTTCATCTGGATGCCTCAGAGCTACTTTTTCTGACCTCATGGAATGGAGTTCCTGGTTTTTCTCTGCAGTTTCTGGTTGGGAAAGCCCAACAGTGTGCTAAAGACGGTTGTTGGATCGCATTCAACGCTGTTCTCGCTCTCTGCATCTATGGGATCATCTTGTTTCCCAACATGTCTGACTTTATAGATTTGGACGCCTTCCATATCTTCGCATCGGGAAATCCAGTTCCCACCCTGCTTGGTGATCTATATCATTTTGTTCATTACAAGAATGAGAATAGAAGGGGTAAAAATATATCGTGTTGTGTGCCCTTACTCTACATATGGTTTGATAGCCACTTGCCCAAGAAAGGTCTCTTTGTTTCCTCTGCAACCACAGCTGAGCAGTCTGAACGCCTGATGGGTTTATCAGCAGAGAACATCGTTTGGTTTGATCGCGATATGCTGGGTACTGAAGTCATCTACAGCTGCAATGGGTTTCCTAATGTGCCCTTGATCGGAAGAAGAGGCTGCATAACTACAATCCCTCATTACTTGTCAGACAGTTTGTGTACGCCTTGAGAGGCCCGCCAAAGGACGAGGAGGTGCAGGAATCTCTGTACCTCACAGGTCTCCTAGAGGGGGATATGTTAGCCAAGCTCAGGCATGCTTGGAATGACATCAGCAGAAGAGGGAAAGCGCTGTTAGGTAAGAGCAACAGCCAAGCTTATGCTTCTTATGTGACTTGGATTCGAAGTAGGGCAGAAACAGTAGGGATGCATTTTTCACCTGCTAAGTAAGATTGCCCTCCAGTGGTCGAAGAACCTACCACAGTATCCGTTCAGAAATACAATCAGGTATTAGCTGAGAAGGAAGAACTGAAGAAGACCAACGGGGAGTTGGAAAAAGAATTAGTGCAGCTTAGAAGCGAGAGAAACGGAGTTGTCTACTCCTTCAAAAAGTAGACAGAGCTGGTGAACTGGCTAGGTACAGACTTGACCAAACATATGGCTGAACGTGAACGTTTAGGTTTGGACTTCAAGGCTGTCAACGATGTGCTTGCCACCAAGAAGCAGAACTTGGATGATGCATACTGAAGAATCTCCAAGTTCAACCAGCAGTGGAATGCCACTATAGCCAGCAACAAAGAGAGGGAGGACAAGCTGAAGCAACAAATCTCCCAGTTGAAGGACCAATTGAAGGCCAGCAAGAAGAAGTTTGATGATGAAACTGCCCATAGGTACGCCACTGAAGACATGCTAAACAAGGCTATTGCAAACCTGAAGGATCGCAAGCAGATTTTTGAATCTAAGAAGCGAAGGTTAGAAGACTGTTTTGGCGAAGGAGCGTGGGAAGACTCCATTGAAGGTCTCCAGTACACCTTTATGCAGAGGGAGTCACTCGTTGAAGGGTTACTCACTTAGCCTGATCATCCTAGAACGAAGGGGTTGTTAGAAGAGTTTCACGCCCGTGGCCGTACTTGACTATCTTTTTAATCCCTTGTAATTTCTGATCATTGTTGCATGCTGACCATCATCAGGCTTATTTGTCGAGGTCATGCTGTTGATTCTACCTGTACTCAGTGACATTATATGCTTCCTTGGTGGGCTTTATATATACGAGATGTTATTTCCATGACTGGATCCAGACTTCTTATTATCAGCACTGGAACTCTGGTACTAGAATCGGGGGAGAAATCTCCCTAAGGCACAGACACACGTTTGCATTTGCATGAATCATTTGCATGACAGGTGCCTTTCCGTTTTTCTAACCCTTTGTGTATGCAGGTTATTTCAGGATTGAACGAAGACAGATCCACCGATACTCGACCAAAGCAAATCAAGCTAGAGCAATGGAACAAGTTCAGACCGACGTCCAAGAGCTCAGAGAGAGGATAAACCGCTTCATGGAACTCATGCAAGTGGTCGCTAGCGGCCAGGACCAGCTTAGAACTCTAGTGCAACCACTGATCTCAAGGGTTGACAGCAACGACGTGCTTCATGGTGGGAATACTCTTAACCCTCCACTTGTCGAGACCCCTCAGGGTGGCATCCCTGTGACTGAAGGGAACAGAAGTGGTAACGACAATCTTGTCACTAACATCGGACCTAATGGGAATACGACTGGCGTCGGAAACGGTAACTTTGAAGCCAATGGCAATGTCGGGATAGGCCATGGCAACACTGGAGGAACTAGTAATGCGGGGAACGCTGGGGCCGGTAATCTGTATGGTATTGACGCTGCTAGATTTACTCAGGGTAATCAGCCGTGGCAAGAGGATCTCCAAGAGGACTTGTTCTCGCAGAAGGGAGCTGAGGGCGAATTGAATTCTGAAGCCCGTCTAAGGTTCAAGGCCCTCGAGGAAAAAATGAAGAGTTTCGAGAACTTGAATACTATGGGTGTTGACATGACCAAACTGAGACTGATCTCAAATTTCAAGGTGCCTCCCAAGTTTAAGGTACCCGACTTTGAGAAGTATAAGGGCACCACTTGCCCCCGTGTCCATCTGAGGTCGTACTACCGAAAGATGTCCGCACATTCTAAAGATGAGAAGTTGCTGATGTACTTCTTCCAGGACAGCCTGTCCGACCCTTCCTAGGAGTGGTATATGGGTTTGGAACCCACCAGTGTACGTACATGGAAAGACCTTGCTGAAGCATTCGTACACCATTATCAGTATAACAGTGATCTGACTCCCAACCGGGTTCAACTGCAGAACTTGTCTCAGAAGAACAACAAAGGATTTAAAGAGTACGCCCAGAGATGGCGTGAACTGTAGCGAGAGTTCAGTCGCCGATGGTTGAACGAGAATTTGTTGAAATGTTCTTAGCTACTCTTCCAGGGGTTTATTATGAGAAACTGGTCAGTGGTATGTCAGGAAGCTTCTTCGATCTCATCATCACCGGAGAACATGTAGAAAATGGCATCAAACTCGGGAAGATCCAGGGTGTAGATGTATCCTCAGCTGGAGGAGGAAAGAAACCTTACAGTGGTAAGAGGCGTGAAGGTGAGGCGAGCTCAGTGTCTAATGATCGGGGAAAAGGTAACGGTCAGCGGCAGCAGGTCGCTAGCATTACTATTCCTGCTGTTCAGCAACCTCAGCAGCAGCAGAACCAGCAAGGGTACCGGAGGTATCAGAACAAAGCACCGTTATCAAGTCGTCATCTTGAGACTTCACCCATGTCGTATGCTCAGCTTTTCCAAACATTGCTTCAGTTGCAGCTAGTTCAGAAGAGAACTTTGGCTCCCTTGACAGGGACACCTCCACCGGGCTACAATGCAAATGCGAGATGTGAGTTTCATTCGGGGGCACCTGGCCACTCGATTGACAACTGTAAGGCATTCAAGCACAAAGTGCAAGATATGGTTGATGCCAAGATAATCAATTTTTCTGATAATGTTCCGAATGTTACAAAGAACCCTATGCCTAACCATGGGGGAGATGGGGTTAACGCCATCGTTGAAGAGGAAGATTCGGATTTATTGACTGATGTCAAAGACTTGAAGACACCACTTGGTTTCGTTAAAGCCAAGTTGATGAAGAAAGGTATTTTTCCTGGCTGTGGGAAGTTGTGTATGGATTCTGCGATTCATTTAGACGGTTGTGATCAGTTGGTAGCAGGGATTCAGAGTCTGATGACCAAAGGAATTCTGCAGTTTAGTCGGAGGGCTGAGAACAGATCAGGGGAAGTAATGCTGAAGCAGAATGATGAGATTGCCACTATCACCATCCCTCACAAAACAATTACCATTTCTGCATCAAGGCCACCTATGATTACCATCACGAAGTTTGGGCCTATACCATTCGAGAGCACTAATGCTGTTCCATGGCACTATGGGGCATATGTATATTGCAATGGACAGAAATTGGAGTTGGAGCCATCTGGGCAATCTGTTGACAACCTAGTTGGAACTGGCAGAATAACGCGCAGCGGTAGAGTGTTCGCTGCACCAGAGATTGGGGTTGACAAAACCGACAAAGCTGAGAAAGCTGATAGAGGAAAGGGTAAGGTCGTTGAAGAAACCTCCCGTGAGGTAGGAAAAGACCTGCTTGTGAAAGACGCCGAAGAATTTATGAGACTGATCAAGAAAAGTGATTATAAGATCGTTGATCATCTTCATCAAACGCCGTCTAAGATCTCCATTCTAAATTTGTTGCTCTGTTCTAAGGCACATCGCAACGCTCTGCTGAAGGTTCTGAATGCAGCGTATGTACCGCAAGAGATCTCCGTCAACCAGCTAGAGGGAGTAGTTGCTCATGTGAATGCTGGGAATGGATTAGGGTTTACTGACCTAGAGCTGGCGCCGAAGGGAAGAAACCACAATAGCGCCTTGCATGTCTCAATAGAATGTCGAGGAACGGTTATGTCCCACGTGTTGGTGGACACAGGATCATCTCTGAACGTTCTCCCGAAGAAAGCTCTGATGAGGTTGGATACGAGAGGGCTGATTTGTACATCCAGTGATCTGGTTGTGAAAGCTTTCGATGGAACTAAGCGTCATGTCTTTGGAGATGTCACTCTACCCATTCAAGTTGGGCCAGAAAAATTTGACGCCGTCTTCTCTATCATGGATATCATGCCAGCCTATAGCTGCCAGTTGGGCCGGCCATGGATCCATTCTGCGGGCGCAGTGACCTCCACGTTGCACCAGAAGCTGAAGTATGTTGTGGGGGGCAGCATCGTGACTGTTTGTGGTGAAGAGGACATAATGGTGAGCCATTTGTCGTCTTTCAAATATGTTGAGGTGGATGGCGAGATCCACGAAACGTTGTGCCAAGCGTTTGAAGCTGTTAAAGTCAAGGATGTGACTCTAGTGATGATTGAGAAACCTGAGATGACTCTCTCTTCCTTCAAGGAAGCTCAAGCTATTGTTCAAGATGGCTCTGTCCCAGGCTGGGGGAAGGTTCTGGAAATCCCTAAAAAGCAGGATAAGTTTGGGTTAGGGTATTCTCCTTCTGCTGATGCTTCCTCCTCTCGCAGTGCGCCGTGCGTCAAAGGGCCGATTCAGTTCACAAAAGGTGGGGTGATATTTGAGAATGTCAATGCCATGTCTGAAGACGACGAAGATAGTGATTGTGACCTGGACTCCTAGATTCAGCCGAGCAAACCAAGCCAGAGCCTCAACAACTGGTCCGTCCAGGATATCATCCAAGTGACGCGCAAAGAGTAATGCTTTGTCTTTTCCAATTATTGTACAACCTTATGCTCTACCCGGGGCATAACGGTTTTATTGTCAGGGCCTATATAACTTGTGCATGTACATATTATTAATAAATCAAAGGGCATTTTTTCTTCGCATTCAAATTTTGTGATCTCTGTTATTCCTGTTTTACTTTTGTTTTGAAAAATAATTAAATGGCAATACGGTTTGTGCTAACCTGCATATCCTTGTTTTAAGCTTAATCCTCATTATTGCAGGATTCACATCACAAATGACATCGACTTTGAACCTTCTATGACTCACTTCGACTTCGATTGCCCGATATGTCAAGCTGAAGAAGAGATTGATGAAGACGAAGACCTTCCCGAAGAGTTGGCCCGTTTGTTGAAACAAAAAGAGAAGGTCATTTTGTCTCACGAGGAAAAGGTTAAGATTGTGAATCTGGGTTCTGAAGAACTTGTCAGGAATGTCAGGATAGGGGCTGCATTACAGAGCAATGTCAAGCAGAGATTGGTCGAGATGCTTCGAGAGTATAGTGACATCTTTGCTTGGTCGTACGAAGATATGCTCGGACTCGATACGGACATAGTGGTCCATCATCTACCACTGCGAGAAGATTGTACTCCCGTTAAGCAGAAGCTTAGAAGGACACGACCAGATATGGCCGTTAAGATCAAAGAAGAAGTGCAAAAGCAGCTGGATGCTGGCTTCTTAGCGATCACTACTTACCCTCCGTGGGTCGCCAACATAGCACCTGTACCGAAGAAGGACGGTAAGGTGTGGATGTGCGTTGATTATCGGGATTTAAATAGGGCGATCCCTAAAGATGATTTCCCGCTCCCTCATATTGATGTGTTGGTCGAAAATACAGCTCAATTTTCCGTGTTTTCGTTCATGGATGGCTTCTCCGGCTATAATCAAATCAAGATGGCGCCGGAGGACATGGAGAAAACCACGTTTATTACCCCTTGGGGAATCTTCTGCTACAAGGTAATGCCTTTCGGTCTGAAGAACGCAGTGGCCACTTACCAGCGAGTGATGGTTACTTTGTTTCATGACATGATTCACCATGAGATTGAAGTCTATGTTGATGACATGATTGCGAAGTCCCAAACGGAGGAGGGACATCTGGTCAATTTGCTGAAGCTTTTTGAGAGGCTTCAGAAGTTTAGGTTAAGGTTGAATTCTAACAAGTGTACTTTCGGAGTACGGTCTGGAAAACTACTGGGGTTTATTGTGAGTGAAAAAGGCATTGAGGTTGATCCTGCGAAGATAAAAGCAATACAAGATATGCCAGCGTCAAAAACTGAAAAAGAAGTTTGTGGTTTCCTGGGCAGAATAAACTACATTGCGAGGTTTATATCTTAGCTCACGGCCACATGTGAACTGATGTTCAAACTATTAAAGAAAGATCAGGCGATTATCTGGAACGAGGATTGCCAGAAGGCATTCGACAAGATAAAACAGTATCTGCAGGAGCCTCCAATCTTGATACCCCCAGTGGCGGGAAGACCCTTATTACTTGAGAATAGGATGGGTTGCGTTCTCGGTCAGCACGATGAGACTGACAGAAAGGAGCATGCCATTTATTACTTGAGTAAAAAGTTCACAGATTGTGAGTCCCGCTACTCAATGTTGGAAAAAACGTGTTGCGCACTCGCGTGGGCTGCCAAACGTTTACGACAGTATATGCTCAATCACACAACCATGCTAATTTCGAAGATGGATTCGATTAAGTACGTCTTTGAGAAGCAGGTGCTTTCAGGCAGGATTGCCAGATGGCAAATGGTGTTGACGGAGTATGACATTCAGTATGTTTCCCAGAAGGCCATCAAGAGGAGTGTATTGTCTGAATACCTTGCCGAACAGCCTATCGAAGATTATCAGCCGATGAAATTTGAATTCCCTGACGAGGATATCATGTTTCTCAAAGTGAAAGATTGTGATAAACTGTTGCCCGACGAGGGGCCAGATAGGAAGTCCCAGTGGAAATTGATATTTGACGGGGCGGTTAATTCCTATGGAAGTGGTATTGGGGCAATCATCACGACTCCCCAGGGATCCCACATCCCGTTCACTGCCAGATTGACTTTTCCGGTCACCAATAATGAAGCAGAATATGAGGCATGCATCATGGGTTTAGAAGAAGCTATTGATTTGAGAATCAAAAACCTGGATGTATACGGTGACTCGGCACTTGTTGTTAACCAAATTAAAGGGGAGTGGGAGACTCGTCAGTCGAACTTGGTGCCGTACATGAATTATGCCAGAAGGCTGCTTCCGTTCTTTGATCGAGTGGAACTCCATCATGTGCCCTGAGCTGAAAATCAGATGGTTGATGCCTTAGCCACGTTGGCCTCGATGTACAAAGTCAATTTTTGGAATGAAGCTCCAAGGATTGTCATTTCTCGTCTTGATAGACCTGCATTTGTTTTTGCAATTGAGGAAGCCTCCGACAGCAAGCCATGGTTCCATGATATCCAGACTTTCCTTATGACTAAGGAGTATCCTGAGGGAGCGTCAACCCAGGATAAGAAGACTCTAAGGAGGCTGTCTGGAAATTTCTATCTCAATCCTGATGGAGTTCTGTATAAGAGAAATCACGATCTCGTGCTACTTAGATGTGTAGAATAAAAAGAAGTTAGTTTGCTTATGGAAGAGGTCCATGAAGGCACATTTGGTACGCACGCCGGCGGACATGCTATGACGAGAAAGATTCTACGAGCAGGATATTACTGGCTGACGATGGAGTCAGATTGTTTCAAATTCGCGAAGAGATGTCATAAATGCAAGATTTATGCTGATAAAATTCATGTGCCGCCGTGCCCGTTGAATGTCATGTCATCCCCGTGGCCGTTCTCCATGTGGGGAATTGATATGATATGCAAGATCAAGCCCACTGCATCTAACGGTCATCGCTTCATTTTGGTAGCCATCGACTACTTCACCAAGTGGGTGGAGGCAGCCTCGTATGCTAATGTGACCAAGCAGGTGGTGGCTAGATTCATAAAGAAGGACATCATCTGTCGATATGGAATTCCCGAGCAGATCATTACTGACAATGGTTCGAATCTGAATTACAAGATGATGAAGGAGTTATGCCAGAGCTTCAAGATTGAACATCACAACTCACCACCTTACCGACCGAAGATAAATGGTGCAGTTGAAGCGGCCAATAAGAACATTAAAAAGATAGTACAAAAGATGGTTGTGACCTACAAAGATTGGCATGAGATGTTTCCATTTGCATTGCACGGTTATCGTACGACGGTACGCACATCAACTGGGGCAACTCTTTTCTCACTAGTGTACGGTATGGAGGCTGTCCTACCGTTGGAAGTTGAGATTCCTTCTTTGCGAGTTTTGGTTGATGTGAAACTCGATGAGGCATAATGGATTAAGAACCGATTAAATTAACTCAGCCTGATGGATGAGAATAGATTAGCATCGATTGCATATGGTCGTCTGTGCCAGAGCTGAATGAAGAAAGCTTACGATAAGAAGGTGCGTCCTAGAAGCTTTCAGACGAGTGATCTCGTCCTGAAGAAGATTCTTCCACCACATTCCGATCACAAGGGCAAGTGGACTCCTAACTACAAAGGTTTGTATGTCGTCAGCAAGGTCTTCTCGGGAGGAGCCTTGTTGTTATCCATGATGGATGGCGAAGATTTTGCATCCCCTGTGAATGCGGACGCAGTTAAAAAATACTTTGCTTAAAAATGACCCGCTGGAAAGAAAAAAGAATATCCAGGCAAAAATGGGGCATCCCGGCGAACCATAAAAAAGGAAAAAGGTTCGGGAAAAAATTAGGGATATAAATGAAAAATGTACACCCGCAAAGTCGAAAACCTGAAAGGGCGGCTTTGGCAAAAAAGGGTATCCCTGTGAATCGAAAACCCGAAAGGGCGGTTCAGGCAAAAATTAGGGATTTGAAAAAGCAAATGACTGCGTTCCACGTGTGAACTCTCATTGTTTAGCGGTTTGGAAGACCTGAGGGCCGTTTATCTGAATCAATCTCTTCTGAAGCTAAAGCTTCGGAGAAATATCGAAGTCAAGTGGGTCATAGAGGGATCAACTCATGGTGTTTGTCTACGCCGCATTGCCGACATTTGTATATATTGATGTATATTTATGTTATTATGCTTGCGCAACTTCCTCATTTCAGGAGCTTGCATCTGTTGTAAAACATTTTGCCCATTCAGGGGCTCGTTATTAATAAACATATACTATTCAACACTTCTGTTTGTTTGTTTAGTTTGTATCTGTTGTGTTTGTGAAAAAGAACGCCCAATGTTTTTGATAAAATGCGCATACATAAACTTGCTGGCCTAGGCCGATAATTGTTGAAACATTGAATTACCTAAACTTTGTTACAGGATGATAACCTTGATATGTCCCTTTGTGAAGGGTATATTTTCTGTTTGTTCATGTTGTTGTAGGGACGTCACCCTTCAGGCAGTACGCCAGATGTTTTCCAAGCAGGATGATTCCTTTTTCCCCAGCGAGTGCAACAGTGTCTCCCCATGGAGTATGAGCATAGGATTGTGAGCATTGATATGTCTCCCAAAGCAGAGATAGATTCTCCCCAGCCAGATGCATCCTAGGAAGGATCCTAATTTCCCCAGCTAAGTCGTACGCCGAAGTGTATATTCATTCCCAGCACTGAGTCAATAGGCAGTTTTCTCGTAGAAGACTATTCGCAAGTGTCCAGCTTCCGATAATTCAGACTGAAGTCTCCAGCGGAATTGAAATTCCCCACAGAGTTGTATTCTCCCCGGTAGGTAGGAGTTATTCCAGCGTCTGGTTGCCTATCCTCAGCCGAGTTTGCAGTTCCCAAAGAGAGCCGATTCCTTGGAAGTCGTCCAGGCCATGATTGGTTTTTCCCCAGTAGAGAGTACTGAATAGCTGATGCTATATTTCCCCATCGGAGTCTGTATCTCCAGGAAGGTTTTAGCCGCGAAGGCCGTGCAGTTTATTTCTGTAATTGACGTTGTTTTCCTCAGCAGTTTGCAGGTTGTATACCTAGTTGGGCAGGTACAGGTTCTCGTAGAACTTTGTTCTCCTGCAGCGGTCGTATGGAGTTCGTTTCCCTAGGTTTAGTCCAATTGAGATTGGCGTGACTTCTCCTCCTCTCCACCAGATTGGTTCTTTCTCCTTGACAGGAGGATTTTCCCTTCAGCATTTATTTTGCTGATGGGGTCGTAGCATTTTGCATGATTGCATAGCTTTTACCCTAAACGCGTAGCATTTCCACCGTGTGGAGCATTACGCCATTGTCAAACACATGCATATGAAACATGAGTTAGGTCGTTACTGTTCTTGTTTTGCAGGTGTTCCTCTGCAGAATGGTTTGCTCAAGATGATTCTTGAATTCCTCAGCAGAAGTTGTTTGCTTAAGATGATTCTTAAAATCCCCAGTAAAGTCGCCAGAGTTGTTCGCTCAAGATGATTCTTAGAGTCCCCGACGAAGTTGTTTGTTCAGGATGATTCTTTAGCAAAGTTTATTCATCCAGAATGATTCCTGAATCCCTGAAGCAGAGTTACTTGATAGTTCTCCAGAAGCCCCAATGGAGATGTGTCATCCCCAGCAGGTTCTAAAACAGAGAAGTTGAAATTTCCATTGAAGACTTACTGATGAAGTCTAACTGCGGTGTTGAAGTAATTCCCTCAGCTAACGCGGAATGCCTGACGGCAAAAGATTGTATATCCTTATTGGATCATGATTGACTAAGGATTCTATTTTCGACTTACTGACGAAGTCCAGCTGACGCCCGAGAATTTCTTTGAATGCCCGATGGCATAATTATAGAGATTGTCAAAAGTTCCTAAGGACCTGATGAGTCCCGAGGAATTCTTCTGCTGCCGTGTCGTAGAATGCATGATGGCAGTACCAGCTACATATCACTAGTTACCGTGTAACCGGTGATCCCTTGATGACTTGAGGAAGAAGCTGCAGCGAAATCTGATGATCATCCTGACGGAGATTTGGGCCAGTTGCCGTGCAACTTCCATTTTAGACTTCAAAAAGATTGTCCTACCCACCAAAGTATCGTTTACTTGTGAGGTTGGCAAATTTCCAGTTACTGTGTAACCGATTCCCCAGTAAGTTTTCGTGCAACTGTCATCTCTAGTTTTGAAGATGTTCCTACCAATCAGAGTATCGTTTACCTGTGCGGTTGGAAAATCACCAGTTACCGTGTAACCAGTGATCCCTTGATGACTTGAGGACATAGATGATCATCCTGACGGAGATTTGAGATTAAAACCTTCACCAGTTGCCGTGTAACCGGTGATCCCTCGATGATTTGAGGATGCAGTGATATCAGAGAATCATCTTGACGGAGGTTAAGATCAGTAATTCTCCAGCTAGTTGTCGTGCAACTATTATTTCAGTTTCCGAAGATTTGTCCCCATCAGAGTATCGTGTGCTTGTGCGGTTGGAAAATTTCTGGGTTTGTTGGTATTCAACCGTCTTTTACCTTAATTGTTTGAGAGTTGTTCGCTTCTCACCCAGTCAGGTCCAAGCCGTTTGAATAGGGGCAGCTGTTGCACCCCAAAATTTGCCCAACCTTTCTTTACCTAGCTTGTGTTTCATTGCATTCATATTAGCATTAGAATCTGCATTTCATTGATATGGGTGCAGGAGATCAAGAGGTATGATTACCAACAAAGGGCTACACAAGGCTTTGAAGCTAGCTAAGAGGTTTATCCAAGTGCTCAAGGGTTGATATCCTTATCAAAGAAGTTAAAAGATCCTCAGAGAGAGGTTTGAAACCAAGTTTGTATGTCTCCTAACTTGAGAGTTGTGGGAAGTCATCTGATGATGTTGAAGCCATAAAGTTGGACCTATATTATTGAGAGAGCTCTTAAGAAGTGTTGAAGATCATTTTGAAGCCTAGATAGGTCATTGTGCAAAGGATATGAAGATATAACCAAGATTGGTACAATTAGGGTTTCATCTGGTCAACCCTAGGATAACTGATGATTTGAGGAAGGTTGAGACCTAATTCAAGAGCCATGTGATAATGGATTGATGTGTTGATATGCCTAAAGGATTATTCCAAGGTCAATTCATCATGAATCAAGAGTGTGAGGAGTTGCTAGGCTAGGGTTGCTATGTTTGACAGTGTAAAATCCTCTGGCTTAGTGCCTAACTTCAGGACCATATAACTCAAGATGGGATTTTCATCTCACCTTTACCCTAACATGATTGTTGTAGAGCATGATCATAGCTTTAATTTGAGTACTAGAAGTCCTTGATAGGGTTTGTAGAACTCAAGTTATGAGTCAAACAAGTTACAGGTCATCTGAGGCATGTGAATTTGGAGCTTAAACGTTACCCAACTTGCATGACACTTTTTCCCTAGAAGGATGATTCCTATGAACTTTTAGTCAACATAAATGTTGTTCCTTATCTTCTTAGCTTTCTAGAAAGTACTAGAAGTCCATGATTGGATTTGTAGAACTCTAGTTACAAGCTTTGCAAGGTAAGGGTATTTTGGGTATTTGGAATTACAGGTCATTTTTGGTTATGGGTCCATTTCACTATCTTAGGCACCTCAAATGAAGATTTGTTCAACTTGAAAGTTGTTCAAAATGGTGTGTTTAGTCCAACCATGACCCAAGCATCCATTGATATGGATTGAATATGGAAGAGTATGAAGAAATTTGGCAAAAAGATCATTAAAAGGCATTAATGAAGGAAAAATTCAAAATAAATTACAATGGTTCCAAATTTCACAAGCTTATGCATTTTATGATTGGAAATGGTATTTTGAAGAGATTGGCAATTTCACATTTTTGGTTTGAAGCTTAATTCATGGACTTTGCTTAGGTTACTTAGAATTGAAGTAACATAACAAATCTTGACCATAGGATCAAACCAAGCTTGCAATCCAATCCATTCATCTTCACCAAGGGTTATGCAAGTCATTTGAGTGGAGAATGATTTGAAACAGAGTCAAAATGCACAAGTTGCCATGGTTGTACATTGAAGAAAATTGAATTTTGGATCAAGCAATTTGGGCCATGATTGGGCCATGTTAGGATCCAAACAGCTTCTATTTAAGTTCACAATCATGTTCAGATGATTTTTTGGAAGGAATTGGTGGAGAATTCAGTTGTGGCAGTTAGAGATCAAAGCTTCCAACTCAAAATCGTGTTCTGCAATTCAGAGGGTTTCAAGAGGATTTGAGGATTCAGTTAGCACCAGGATCATTCATTGAAGGTTTCTGCAGCATTTGAAGCCAAGAATCACCCTGCTACTGCTCCAATTTCAAGCTTTTTTCCATGTTTTTATTTTTCACCATTGCTATAGTTCTAGGCATGTTTAGACTGAAATTGGCATGTGGTTAGGTTGTAGTGATGACATAGATCGTTTTAGGATCATAATTGAGAAGTTTCGTGATGATTCATGATGAGATGAGTTTTCTGTTGAGACTTGTACATGGCGGATTCTTGAGTGTTAGCATGAATTGATTGGTGATTCTTGATCTCTGAAGAGTGAGGAGTAATTCTGTGTAATCAATTTTGAGTTTGATGAGGATTATGGAATTGAGGGATTTTCTGTTCCTCTTTGTTTTTGGAGATTCTTGAGGAATTAAGAGGAATGAAGTGGATCTTGATGATCACCGAGAAGAGACAAGAAGAATCATATAATTTTCTTTGAGTTTCGTGAGATTTGGTTGCAGAGCTTGATGGCTCTCGCCGGAGAAGACGGTGGTGCCCTTCTCCGGCCACCGTGGCTGAGTTCCCTCCTTGTTTTAGTTTCAAACGAGGAAGATGAACAGGAAACCGTTGGATCTAATTGATTTTGTTGACTGGGTCACAACATCTGAGGGTTGAGGCTTAGTTGAATTCGGGTTTGGTGATGTGGCATTACAAGAAGCGTACGATCTGAATACTTTTTCATTGGATGATTATGATTAGGGAGTACCATGGTCTTCAGTCAAACTTACCACACCTTGCTTTGAGTTAATACGCACCATTTCATTTAATTAGGTGGCACGCGCGTGGATGTTGGACCATTTGACCAGTAATCTCATCCAATGGTCCTAATATTTTCTGAGTTGCTTTTATTTCTTTAATTGATTTTATATTTTCTTTTAATTGTTTTTTCATGTTTAATTCATTTTAATTAGTTTTAATGATCAGAAAAATATGATAAAAATATGTGGTTGATCCTTGTGGAATTTCTGATTTTTCCATGCCCTTGGATTTTATTTTGGTGTTGTTTTCCATTTAATGTCCATTTTTCTCTTTTTGATAATTGAATAAAAATGCATAAAATGCCTTGTTGCTTGCTGATTTTATTACCAATGCATGCTTTTGAGTTTGAGGTTGATTTTTGGCTGGCTGGTTATAGACATGTTGATGATGTTATGTGATTTTTGTGGTGATTTTTAGGTGATTCTAAGATTAGTATTGAACTAGGTTATTAGAGCCTTCCCCACTTGAACCTTCCTTTGACACCTTGTGGTTTAGAATTCCTTTAGGGCCCTTAAACCTTGATTTAAGCTCTGGATTTTTTTACCATAGGTTCTTAATACCCTTAGGATCCCTTAGGAAAATTTATAGATTTTTAGTAATTGATTTACTATTTTAGTTAGATTTTACATCTAGGCTGTGTTTAGGATGATTCTAGCATAGTACTTCCCATAGATGAGCTTCAAAAGTGACCTTTAGTTTATGATAAGTTTCCAAACCTTTTCTGATGGTTTAGTAGACATGTTGATGCCTTTGCAGATTGAATCTCAAGGTTAGATTTAGTGTTTTAGTTCCCTTTAGAATGTTTCTTTTAGGGCTTGTAGAATTAGGTTTTTTATAGAGCTTTAGGAGTTACTTCCTTTTGCATAAATGTGGTTTGCTTTGATTTGCATTCCATTTCCTATCCTATGATGCAAGGTTCCTTGTGGGATCCTAGTCCCTCCTTTAGAAGGACTAAAGGCCTACCACAAAAGGTAAAACCTTTGAGGATACCAATCTCAGATGAGTGGTTGAGTGCCTTGAGGGATTCCATTGGTTTCCCTCTTGCTTCCCCTCATCATGCAATGATCTTTGTGTTGATTCACATCCTCTCTTGAAGGAGAAAGTTGAAGCTTAAAGATGAAGTTCTCATTCACTTTTCTCCTGATGGATAGCTTGGACTAGAAGACAGACTGTTGGGTTGTTCTGCTGCTGGAGTGTTGTTGTGCTGCTCTGTTGTGTTTGTTGTTTGACTGTATCTGTATGACTGGTTCTCTGGTGTGTTGCATTAGAATAGGCTTTCATGTAGTTGATACTAGGCCTATGTGCATTGAAAGGTAGAGCTTGCCTCCCTTTGCTTGTTTGCATAAGAGGTTGAGTCTGTTTCCTTCTGCTTGTCTGTTACTGTTTGGCTTTGCTTGTTGGCTGAAGGTTGAGTCTGCCTCCCTTGCCTGTGGGTTGTGTGCTGTTTTTGCTTGATTACTCTAGAGGTTGAGCGAGTCTCCCTCTGCTTGTATTGCTGCATTGCATGTGCATCTTTACTGTTCTGTTTACTGATGTTTAGTTGATGCTTTATCTGTTGTCTGTTGCCCATTGACATGATCCCCTAGGATTCTCACTTCCTTTGACAAGGAAGTGATGATTAGAACTTTAGGTTGAAACCTATGCATGATAACATCTAGGAGTTCCCTATTTCAAACCTCAACCATAGGATGAATCCTTGGCATGACAACATTAGGACTTGATAGTTTCCCCTTAGTTGTGTCTGTTCTCTCTTCTCTCTTCAAACAAATCAAAATACAGTAATAAAGGTTAACTGATGTCGTATGTTACGAGCCTTAAGTTACTTAGGAAATGATTGTTGGAGGGTCTCCTTCCAATGATCAGGATGTTTAGTATGGTACCCTTTGGGTGACATGCGACACATTCACTCCTAGGTCATAGTCTATAGTGCGATATTAGTTGCAAACATCCATAAAAGACAGTTCTTCCGTAAAAAGACAGAAAACAAACTTCAAACCTTTATCCCCCGTGGGCCCATAAATCAAGGAAAGCTTTTCTGAAGAAAAGAGTGTCGTTAACTCTCAGTTCTACCGCAAACGGTAACGCACGAGTCTCTGACGAGCAAGCTGCATACACCAAACTGCTGGAACTGTTTGTTAACCCTACTCAGAAAAATAGATGAATCTGAATCCCCGTAATCCGTATTATCCCGAACTACGTAAGCTCTGATCTCTCATATATGTTGAGAGTACGTAGGCACAATACTGACGTGTTGGCAAGCTACTTTCTCCTATCCATTACCCGTAGTTAGCCGAACTACGTTGACTCTGATTTCTCGTTCTCTGACGAGAATACGTAGGCATAAAGCGCGACGCTTTTCCGAGTCATTTTTTCTTTTCTCTTCAGACCAGCCTTGATAGGTAGATAGTAAAACCAACCCGTCAGATAAACACAACAAGCGTGGATCCCATCGAGTACGATGGACGTGAGGGGTGCTAATACCTTCCCCTTGCGTAACCGACTCCCGAACCCAGACATGGTTGCGATGACCTTGTCTTATACCTTTTCATCAGGTTTTTCCGATCGTTTCCTTTCCCGTTCTGAGAGATAAATAATGAAAGGTGACGACTCTTCCATTTTGCCGGCACCTTATTTTCGCAGTAGCGACACTGTTCTTGCATAGTTTGACCTAAAATGGATTTGCATGTCCAAAAACATGTTTTTCAATGCACATATGATGTTGACTTTTTTTCAAACTAATTTAAATGCTTCCTGATGACAAGATGCGTATCTAGAATGGGAGGATATCGTCCAATATACATAACGCTATACTTTCCTAGTTTTAACATCACTTAAAATATACAAGCACTCACAGAAGAACCATCAAAAGCTACCTCTAGAGCACTATCATACTTGTACAACTCATCTTCACTATCAACACTACTTACAACATCATCCACCTCACCACTTTCCATACCAACATTTTCAGCCTCCAACACAACCTTGTCATCCTCTAACTTAGCTTCAGTGAACTTATCTTCTCCATTGACTACTTCTTCATACAATTTAGAAAGAACTTCTTTAACTACATCAGGCTCCTCATTGACATTGGCAACATTTTCTACTTCTGCTTCTATAGGCCCATCATAATAATCAGGCTGATTAAGTGTGTATTGAATATAAATGTCTACACCTAGGTGAACCCTATAAAGATCAACTATTTCTAATGCTCCTACATCATCAATCAATGCATTTGTCCCAAATGTCGGGTTATGGTAATAAATTTTCTCAAAATCCCTATAACCTAACTTCTTCAGTTCACCTACCAACTCAAAGTAACTCCATTTGTCAACATGTACTTTTAACTCATCAACTTTCCATCCTTCATACATTTTAAGATCACCATTAATGAATTCACCACTATGATGAATTCTTAGTACTAGAAATTCGTCCATTTCACCTAGTCAGTTCAAAATTGAGATTAATAAGCAAACTGTTACGACGCCCTAAAGTTATAAAAAAACCTAAATTTGAACCACTACAAGAACGAAAACATGCAAAGCCCTAAAAGTACTATTCTCATATTGAAAACATCAAAACCCCTAAATTTGTAGCATTATCTGAACGAAAACATGATAATTTATGAAAACATCAAAAACCCTAATTTCTACCACTATCAGAACTGCAACAATGCTTTCAAACGTTTGCTTGGCCTTCGATCTCGCTTTCAAGAACACATGCAAAACAATGGATTTCGCCTTCACTCTCTATTGTTCTTCACTTCACTTTCTGAAAATGGATTTTTCACAATAGTAGACAATATAACATGTTATAGCCACATAAGCCATCAACTAAGTCACATGGACAGTTTTTTTGAATCCTCACTAACGGAAACAAACGGAAGGACAAACGTGCACCGTTGTTAATATTTAAGGGATCGATTTGAACATTTTAAAAATTAAGAGACCAAAATAAACACCGACATAAAATTATAGGACGAAAAGAAATATTTTGCCTTTAATTTACTAACATATATACATGTGGACCACCGCTCTAGAATCTTCTTACACAAGAGCAAAACTCTCATTCTCATCTCTACTATTGTTGATGTGAAACCAACGATCCTATGCAATCTAAGTTGTAATAACATGGATAATTCTAACTATTATCTCTATATAAACACAACTCTGAATTACGTATAGATATTCATTCATTCACACTAGCAACTATTTCACCTGTTTCAAAAATTCAAACATATATTTTACCTCTAATATTCTTGCCTAACTATCAATTTAACTACATTATTGAAGCATCTTACTTGCACTTAATATCTATAAAAAAAAAATTGTAATCGCCCTTATGAAGTAACCATGGTTGTGTAGCGGCAATTAATGTGTCAGAAACAATGAAGCATGCAATCTGAGTATAAAATGTTATTATCATAGTATAGACAAAGTTTAAGAAATGATATTATTATAATATAATACAATAGATATTAGTATAAAATGTTTAATATTATAAGTCATGTTAAATCATACTAGCCTTGATTACACCTAGTAATGAATGAATACAAGAAAAAAGGACAAGAATTATTGGAATTTAGTTCCTGATACAAAGTAAACATATCTTTCAGATTTTTATTTTCATAAAAAACATCATAACTAACAATACTAATATAAGGCACATAAAATAACACAAATTGAATTGTCAATTGCAATTAGGTAGTGTGTCAGTCGGTGACCAACAGCTTTAATTAACTTAGATAGATTTCATATATGCAAATAATGCAAATCATGATTCATATGTAGCTTAAGTTCCAATCACTTTCCTATGTGTCCCCTTCCCTCCACACAATTAGGTACTCATTTAGGAAAAAGATAACAAATAAATAATTTATAACTTATCCTCACCATGGATATTCTTGCAAGAGATTAGGATAATCTAGTTCCTAAACTTTTGGTTTAGTTTCCTAGTTGTTAAACCAAAATTAGTAATAAATAATTTCATGGTTTGTTGCCAAGAAGGTTGAGTCACTTTGGACATTTAACAAGAATCAACTCTCCAAAGGAGTGGTACAGGTTGGAATGACAGAACAATACTTTTAAAATACGAGTTAATACTACCTATCAAAAAGTGATTGATAATATTTAAAGAGAAAAAAAATATATATAGACGTGTATTCTGTTAATCAGTAATAGACGTATATTCTATCACATCACACTTTTATTTTTAAAATATTATTATAATTTAACATTTTAAAATAATCTGATTAAATTTCTGTATAATATTTCTTTAGTGCATTACCTTTAAATTTATATTTAAATTATACAATCTAAATAAACATTTGGATTAAAAAATATGTATGAATTAATTTTACTATATTTTCTATGTATTTTATTTTTATAATTTAATTTATATTAAAGATTCTTTGATTTTGACAATTTGTGGCATCTGATTGAACAAATATTCTTATGTGGAAAACATATGTACTTTTTAAATAAAATAAACACATGTTCATGTAATGCTAGGTCAATATTCAATTAAAATTTTTAACCAAAAAACGATCTCAATAATCATGTCAATTTCATATTTTTGTATTTTGACCCCTCTCATTTTGCCCTAACTTAAAAGTTGAATACACCATTGAAGATTAAAAAAATGAGAAGAAGAATGAGAGACGTTGAAATAGAACAAAGTCATTGAAGGAAGACTTGTTCAATTTAATCAACTAGGTTTTCGCGAAGAGGAATTGAGCCACCAATTGAATTTCGAAGGTGAGATTTCGTTTTTTTTCTTCTATGAATTTTTGTTGTTTAGTTCCTAATGCAAGAGTATATGTTGTTGTTCCACATAAAATGTGTCTCGTTAATGTGGTTTTCATCATGGTTGTAAGTTTGTTAGGATTAATACCATGTTTTATAGAGGTAGGGATTAAACTCTTGTTCTTAAGAAAAATTATGACAAGTGGGGAATTTATGAGGTGGTTATTTTGGTGATTGATTGAGGTTATGGTGAAAATAATTTTAGGGGTTGGAGTAAAGTAAATGGGATAAATGATTCTTTTGTGCAAGTGAATGTGGATGATCGTGTTGGTGATGTTGCAATACATGACTTGTGTTACAAAATTGAAGGTCATATCTATGTTGAGCACAATGTGATAAATGTTATTATGAAACTAACTGAACATCAATGTTTGATTTAAACGAAGTAGTATGGATGAAGAAGCTGGTGAGAAAGGAAGTTTGGAAGGCAATGATGATAATGATGAATGTGTGAGGTTTGATGATAGTGAGGATGGGTAAATTACTCCACTCAGTGACGGTTTTGAAGTGGTTAAAGTGGATCGACTACAAAAAGCTCTTGGCAGAGTTGAAGTCAAAGGAAAGTCATATAGAATCAAGGATTGTGATTCAAAGTCACCTACCAAGAAACTATCCTCTAAAAAAAGTTGATTGTGCTTGCACCTGTTTATCTCTCTATGATTCTAAAATCAAAGTTGAAGAAGATGAGTAATACTTGAGTGATGAATTTGGTAGCTCAAATCCATATGCATCTAACGAAGAAAAATGTCAAAGATGTAAGTTATGTATGAAATTTAATTCTTTATTTTAATTTAAAGATGCGATTATTAAGTAGTTTGTTTTAAATAAACAGAAATTACCTTTATAGAAATGAATGTTATATAGAAGTGTAATGTGCAATGGAAAATATAGATTTTTAGCTCAATGTTCTAAAGTGTGTGGTGAAGCTGGTGGGATTATACCTGACTGAATCACACACTCAAAGATACAACAGAGTCGCCACTGAACTTTATTTAGTCTCAAAAGATAGGGAAAATATCGATAAAACCCAAGGGGAAGAGAAACGGGTAAGGGGGTCGGTTATGCGAGAGGAAGGTACTAGCACCTCACGCATCCATCGTACTCGACGGGAACCATTTTGCTTACTTATAGGCTTGGATGGGTTATCTATCTAAAACCTACTAGCTAAAAAGAAAATAAAAAGAAAGAAAGAGAAAGAAAGAGAAAGAGAGAAGGAAGAATAGAGAAAGAAGTGCTCGCGAAGGATTGTGGGCCCTCGTGCCTACGTATCCTTATAGTGCAATGAGGAATTCAGAGATCCGTAGTTCATGGAACCAGGGAAGAGGAAAGGAGAAAGACGAGAAGGAAATAGAAGAAGGTAGAAGGTAGCTCATCGAGATATCGCGATCTCGTGCCTACGTATCCTCACAGTACAATGAGGAAGTCAGAGCTCCGTAGTACGGGGAACTAGGACGGAGAAAGAAAATGAAAACTAAAAAGGGTGTCAAAACTAAGAGCACAAGGAGGTAGAAAGACTCTACTAAGAAATACAGAAGAATGGTAGTGACTTCATTAAGGAGAAAACAAGAGAATGGTGTCGAAACTAGGAGAATAAACAAATAAAGGACAAGAATCAAGGTAAAGGTAAGATCCACTCGGGATTTGGTACATAACTGGCAGGCAGTGATTAACCAAAGAAAGGTAAGAGCAAGACACTGTGAGGAAAGGAAAAGGTTGGTGTCAACAGACAGACTGTGATGAACCAGAATAAGAGTATGAAACCAAAAGAAGGTGTTTGACTCTCTGGGAGACTCAGTGTGTTAACTGGTAAATAGTGGTTAACCAAAAGGACGGGTGTAGAAACAAGCGAAGGTTGTGACCCAAAGGACGAGTATGGAACCAAGCGAAGGTTGTGACCTACGAGAACGGGTGTGGAACCAAGCGAAGGTTGTGACTTAAAAGGAACGGTACACTGACTGCACAACCGTCCTGACAAAAAGAAGGGTATTTGAACTAAAAGAAGGTTACTATCTCAAAGGTGCGAGTGTTTGAACCAAAACGAATGAATGATTAACCAAGAGACAGTGATTAACTCAAGAGAAACTTAGTATGTTAACAGACAGACTGTGCTTAACCATGGAACAGATGATTAACCAAGAGAAGGTGATTAACCCAAGAAGGGTTGGTTTTGGGTTGTGATTAACCAAAGGAAGGGTGATTAACCAGGAGAAAGTGGTTAACCCAAAGAAAACTCAATATGTTAACAGACGGACTGTGATTAACTGTGGAACAGGTAATTAACCCAAGAAGGGTTGGTTTTAACAGGCGGGATGTGGTTAACCAAAGGACGGGTGATTAACCGGGAGAAGGTGATTAACCCAAAGAAAACTCAATATGTTAATAGATAGACTGTGGTTAATTTAGAGAAGAGAAATTGGTGTTTTAATTTCCAGGCATGATTAACCAACAAAAAGGAAGAGGAACCAAGAGAATGTTACGAACTCCGCTAGGGACTCGGAATTTAACAACCAAACTGTGATTAACTGAAGAAAAGGATGTGTGACCTCGCTAGGGAAGAATAAAATTGGTTTTGACCAAAGAACGGTTGATTAGCCAAAGAAATAAGTGATAAAAACTCTTCTGGGGAATCAAAGAGTAGTGATTGGCCAAAAGAAAAAGGTGTTAAACCGAAAGGAGGTAGTTAACCCCAGAGACAATGATCAGGGCGCGAGTGATCAAGGATCGAATCGGCTGGGAATTGGAAGACACTACAGTAAGGATATAAAGATGTCTATTCCAGGCACATGGTCATTCGTCCCCTATCCAAAATAATCAGAATGAGTGTAGGAACTCTCCACTCTCATTCCTTCTCTAGCACCAAAGTATAGTGCGATAATTGAAACCGAAAGAGCAAAGGCGCCAACTTGTACAGTGCTCCAACGTGTTGTGCAAACTTATGAATCCGCAGGGGACTAAGAGAACGAGACTCTAAAAGATCCTATAGGAAAGAAAGCAGGAATATCAATTACCAAAATAAGGTTTCGATCAATCAATAAAAGGGAATCCAAAAATCTTTCACACGAGTCGAAAGATCGTCAAAGCCAATGTGCGAAGTAGTGATTATATAAAATTAAATTTGCTAAATAAATAAAAAACATAATGCAATCATGAATGAATTTGCAAGGCAGCAACAAACATCAATTAACATGCATCACCAATCATGTTATCCTGTAATCAAAGGTGTGCAAGAATAAACATGATCATACAATATAAATAATGCAAACAATTCCAAAAAAATCGATAAATCGTGCATCAAAGTTTGCATACATGCTTTGTACAGAGGTTGAACAACTCATAAAAAAGTCACAAATATCAAGCACATCAAGCCATGGAAGTTAAATGGGGAAAGAAAACCAAACAAGCATGAAAAAACACAAAAATGGAATTTTGTCAGTGTTAATCGGTTAACCATACATGGTTAATCGATTAACCTCTTGAAAAGTTCAGAAAACATGAAAAATGAATGGTTAACCGATTAACCATTTTGCACTGCAAATGGATAATCACTTAACACTGTGACAGTGACAGAAAATCAATTTTCCAAAAGTACTTCCAGCAACTAATCAATTATCCAATCAACCACATGTTATGGCATGCAATTGTACACGAAAGTTACATCAATTAGCATAAATTAAAAACCAATGAATCATCAAGATCAAGAATCAAACAATTGAATGATCGATTCACGCAAAAAAAACTATCGGATCTACATCGCAACCACACAAAAGTGATCAAAAATAGTAAATTAAGTGAGAATTACCAACCTACAAGGAGGAGGATTTCCTTGGTGATTGTTGCAAGTGAAATGTGGTGATAATAAGCAAAGAAAACTAGAGAATTCCAAGCTTGAGACCAAATCGTAGCGAAACCAATAAAAACGCAATAAATGCTCTAAATACGAATTTGCACCAAAAAAGTTTGAGATGATTACTTGAACTGAAGTAGAAGCTACTATAAATCCAGAAATCCAAGCAGAAATGCAATGAAATGGAGGTTTTTCTCAAGAGAATAACAACTTCAATGTGAAGATTGTAACACTCTAATAGTGGAAATTGAGCTTTTGTTTGTGGTTTGGGGAAGAAGATGAATATGAATTGCAGAAAATTCAGAGAGAATGTGAGAGAGAAGAGTGAAAATTGAGAGAGAATAAAGAGTGAAGAGTGAAAAATGGTTGAAGGTCGTATTCACAAGTGTAAAGGTTTCTTTATATAGAAGCTAGCTTAGGAGTGGACTAGGTTTGGAGTTTGCTTTGGAGCTAGCTTTAGAGTTAGTTACATCTAACTCACTGAGTCAAAAATTGACTCGACTAGTTATTTGTCAACTCGGTGGGAGCATCCCAATGCAAGTCCAAAATCCAATGGTTCACATGTTCAGAGACAAAGGTGCATGGTGGTCTTGATTGGAAATGATGTATTGTAGCAAATGCAAGTGAATTTTTGAAGTGTCTCGAAGTGTCTAGAATATTCCACATGATACTAGAACCAAGTAGACCCCAAAGGAGTGGATGAAAAGTTGTTGTCATGAAAATGCAGCAGAATCTGCCAAAACACATGTGTTAATCGTTAACACAACCAAATAGGCATGATTTCAATTTTTGATACTTTGCTTTGATAAATAGGTATGGAAACCCTTGTATTTTGCTTGTATTGCTAATGTGATGACTTTGTGATGATGCGATTAATCAAGCTCTGAAATTTTGAATACTCCTGCAACAAAACCACAGAGAAAAAATGTTGATGCATATGTCGGCGATGTGAATGCACATGCTTATGCAAAAAGGAAAAAGGGGAGGTCAAATTTCGGGTTACGACAGTTGCCCCTATTTAATCCTCTTCGACCTGAATGTTCGAATTGCGTCAACTTTTCGATTATTCGAGGTGGAAGGAGATTAAATAAAATAGTAGCTCAAAAATTTGGTTGATGGAGATAAAAGATGAAGAGGTGAAAGTGTAGTGAGTTTTGATTAGGTGAGAACTTTGGTTGAAATTTACTGGAGAGATGGATCAGTCGATAAGGAGTATGCTTGATGCATATGCTATGTATGGTTGATCTTACATGATGCTTGATATCATGTTATGCAACAGTATAGGTTAAGATATTATGTGGTAGGTAGGAAGTGATTGTAGCAAAACAGACTCGACATCCTCAGTTGGGGAAAGAACATCATAGACGATGACCACTCCATTGGGGAACGCGTCTAGAATCTTGGATTTCCAACTACTACCATTACTGCTGCTGGGGATGAAGGAACCATGTACGATCTTCACAAAATCGCCTCCTTAGAGAAGAACAAGGTTAGGATGATTCTCACTGCTTGGGGTAAAAGGACAACCGAAACACCACCACTGCTGGGGAATGATAGTTTTGATCGGTTGGGGATGCTGCACGAATCCCGCTCTTGCTGAGGAAAAGAAAACATGTCATTGCTTGGGGCCAATCATGGTTCTGCTGGGGAAAAAGGGAGGTAAATAAACCTCCCAAAGAACCATAACGTGCTCGTTGGGGATTAAGCTTACAATAGGGATTACCGATCATCCCTTAGGGATTTTCGGCAAAGCATGCAATGCATAATGCTTGCTCTGTTGATTTAGTTTTTTATTATTCTCAATGATTTATAGTATTATGTGATCACAAATAATCGTTCATTTTGCAAACAAAATTTTGAAAAGAGACAAATGAGAAATCAAATGATGAACTTTATTGAATATGAAAATATTTGTACATAAAGTGTGTACAAGGATGTAAAAATCCTTGATGAGGAAATTTATAATAAATTGAAAAACAAATTAAATGGCAATTGGAAATTAGATTTTACATTGATTACAACATTGGCCACTATCCACTGTAAGTCTTGGTTCCAACACTTTGCATTCGTTGATGATGATTTGATTGATCATTTACCGTATGAGGTCCATCTATGATGAAGATAGGCTCAAATGTTCACAATCAAATGCCTTTATCCCTAATTTTTTCCTGGACATTTTCTATTTTTTTGTCCACCGGGATACCCATTTTTGCCTAAGTCGCCCTTTCGGGTTTTCGACTTAGCAGACTATCATTTTTTTTGCTTTGTCCCTAACATCCTATCCAGAACAGACAAGTAAGTCTTATGATTCTTCTGTAACTACATCTGATCTTTCTAATAGAAATGTATCTTCATCTCTTCCAACACCACCTCCACTTTTTTCAACACCACTATTTTTCTCAACAATAGTGACAACTTCATCCATCCCTATTTCTGAACCATCACCATTATCTCAGATAATTACATCCTCTACACCCTCTACACAACTTCCACCACCTTTATTCCAAACCACTTCAACTCAACTAACTCCCACCATTTCCTTACCAATAACTTCCACCATATCTGAACAACCAATTTCCACCATCTCCCTACCATTAATCACTCAACCCGATTCTGAAGAATCTCCTACAAAACATATCCCTACAACCAATTTTGGGGAAGTTACTAATGAACCCTTTCAAATAACCATACCAGACAATTTTGAACCTTTTTCACCAAATCCTGAAAATAATTATATCACCAATTTGGGTGATTCTGATGAAGAAACCCAACTATTCCTTGAGAATCAACCTTCTGATATTCCCCCTCCTAACCTAAATGAAGTTATTTCAATTTTTAAAGACAGTGTAGTTAGGAGATTCAACACAGTCTCTGATGAATCAAGTTTTACCGAAGACTTTTCATCTTTGGGTGCTCTTTGGGATCAATTCAATCAGTGGATGTCAAAAGAATTTCAAAAGATTCAGAATCTCTCTGTTCATACAAAAGATTATTTTGTCCAACAAGCTGAAAAGAGATTAAGGGCTAAGAGGAAAGCTGAAGCAAAGCTAGCTGCTGAAAGGGAACTAGCTGAGAGATTAGCCAAGGAAGCTCTTGACAGAGAAGCTGAAAGGTTAGTTAAGGAAGTTCAAGGTCAAGCTGAGAGAGAAGATGAATTGAAAAATCAAGAAGAAGCTCTAAAAGCTACTGAAAACTCTACCGCTGATCCAGTGTTAAAAGCTCTAGCAAGTATTCAGAAGGATCAAGAGTTGTTTAGAACGAGAATGTAAAAGCAAGATGAAGTCACTTACAACATTCAAAATGAACTTGCTCAGATCCTTTAGAGGCTCCTTCCTCCTGCTCAAACTTAGACACTCGTTAGGCCACCTCTTAGTTTCCTTTGTCTTTTTGTGTTTATCTTATTTTGTTATCCTTTACCTCTTTGATTATGACAAAAAAGGGGAGTATATTAATGGAAAATTATTTTGAAAAAAATATCTTGTCTCTGAATCATAGCTCTGACATTCTAACTTTTTAATTGCACACAATTTTTCTTAGAATGTTTTTCAAGAACAAAATTGATATCTTGGTAATCAGGATCTGATTTAACCAATCATTACCACTATAATCAAGCGTTGTTATTCTGGATCTAACAAGATCTTATAAGACCAATCAGGCTCTGGTATATAATCAAAATCTATTATTCTGAATATGATAAGATCTTTATAATCAGGCTCTGGTATCCCAAATCTGATAAGATTTTTAAGTCTTAGATTCAGGGGGAGTTTGATAAAGGGAAGTTATTTCTAAACTTATTTATGTCACTTCCTTTTGATTATTTTTGTATGAAATTGTTTCATCAAAATACATTGTTTTATATCAAAAATGTGGAGATTGTTAGAACAAGATTTGGTTCTGCTCGTTATCTCTAAGTTTTGATAATAACAAAGTAGTATTTGTGTGAGAACAATTTTGGTAGTCTAACATTTATTTTTCTGAAGAATTAACAAATAGGTTCTAACTCTGATAGAGAAAGATCTGACTTTGATAGAGACCATGTACAACGTCACTCTGATCTGACCAAAGTGACTTCTGCGCCATAAAAGTAAGTCTACTTCTGATCTACTCACATTCAGAAAGATTCTAAGAAGAAAATATGTTGGTGCTGCAATGCTCTCTTGGATTCTGGTTCTGAGTGTGATTTTGATGTCTTACGTCTGAAGGCTATCTAGCTTCTAAAGTCATTACCTTCTGAAGACTAAGTGTTGAAGACTCTAAAAACAAGGTTCTGCTGAACAAAGTTCTGAAGGCTTAAGTTTCTGAAGATTAAGTGTTGAAAACTCTGAAGACAAAGTTCTGCTGAACAACATTCTGAAGACTCTAAAGACTTAAGTTACTAAAGACCAAAGGTTCTAAAGACTGAGTGCTTAAGACTCTGAAGACAAGGTTCTGGTGAACAAGTTCTGAAGACTCTGAAGAATCAAGACTCTGAAGACCCATTGATCAACTCTTCTAATCATGCTTCAATCATCTCTATTCAGAAGCCTCTGATGTATAAAAGATAAGATCAAACATTTACGAGGGAAATTATACATAGTACATATCAAACACATTCTATTCCACTACCACTCCACTACCCTGATTTTATGGTACAAATGGCAACTTTTGTGTACGATTTTCATTCCTGCGTAATAAAATTATTTCAAGCCACCAGCTATCTAAAGGATATTCTTGATTTGCCCTCCAACAGATCTTTTTCTGGCTATATAAGGACTTGATTACTTGAAGAAAAAAAGAAAGAAAGAATGAATGACAAAAAGTAGACGAACTATGAAGAAATGAAGCAATAGTATTGAAGCACCACAATACAAAGAAAGAACATTGTTCATACTATATAAGTTTTATTTAAGTCATTTGAGCTATTAATATTGTTTATATCTGCTTGTGTAGAAGCAATTCATTGTAAAAAAAATTGTTCAAATAGTTGTTTGTAATTCCTTAAGGGACCAGTTAGGTCAGAATCCTTAAGAAGAGACAATTAGTCTTTTGGTTGTTAGTTACCAGCGGTTGCTGGTGCAGTTGTAATCTAACTCTTGTTTGTATTTCCTTAAGGAACCAGTTAGGTTAGAATCCTTGAGAAGACATAGATTGTGTCTCTTTGTGGTTTGTTAGTCACCAACGGTTGCTAGTGCAGTTGTAATTAGTTGATTATAGTGGATTAAGTGCTTGTGTATAAGGAGAAATCACCTTAGCGGGTGAACTGGATTAGCTTGATAGTTTTCAAGTGAACCAGGATATATCGTGTGTCTTTCTCTCTTGTTAGTATCTTTGTGATCTTTGTTTGAGTTTCACAAAAAGCTTTCATTTTTGAAAACCCAATTCAAACCCCCCATTTCTTGTGTTTTCTCACACCTTTATAAAGTAGTATGGAAAATCATATATTGTCCTAGGCGTCGAGCAACCCAAACTAGAGCACCACAAGTTTTCTCCAATAGTGAGTATTTGGTCTCACAATCGATGAACTTCTTGCTCAAATAGTAAATTGCATGTTCTTTTCTGCTAGTATCGTCATGTTGATCCAATACGCATCCCATAGATTCATCGAGAATAGTGAGATACATTATTAAAGGTGTACCAGGAACCGGAGGTACTAAGATCGGTGGTTCTTACAAATATTTTTTTAATTTGTCAAAAGCTTCTTGACAATCATTGTTCCATTCAACCGATTGATTTTTATTAGCAATTTGAATATCGTTCCCAGGTAGCTGTCAAATGAGAAATGAATCTGGATATGTAATTAAGCCGGCCCAGAAAGCCACAGACTTCTTTTTCTGTTTTGGGAGGCGACATGTTCTGAATTGCTCAAACCTTGTCAGGATCAACTTCAATACCCTTCTTACTCACATCGAAGCCCAACAGTTTACATGATCGAACTCAAAAGGTGCACTTTGCAGGATTCAACCGTAGTTTGAAATTTCAGAGTCTGTCAAACAGTTTCCTCAGATGGCCCAAATGATCGTCTTTAATTCTGGATTTGTCAATCTTATCGTCCATGTAAACCTCAATCTCTTTATGGATCATATCGTGAAAGAGGGTTGTCATGGCGCGTTTTTATATTGCCCCTTTGTTTTTCAAACCGAATGGCATGACTTTGTAGCAGTATGTATCTCATGGCGTGATGAAAGTGGTCTTCTCCATATCAGCTAGGGACATCTTGGTCTGATTATACCCTGAGAAACCGTCCATAAATGAAAAAACAGAGAACTGCACAATATTTTTTTACTAAGACATCAATATGAGGCATCAGAAAATCATCTTTCAGGCGTGCCTTATTGAGATCTCGATAATCCACACACATTCTGACCTTTCCATCTTTCTTCGGAACAAGGATGATGTTAACAATCCATTCAGGATATTCCGAAGTGGCTAGGAACCCAGTTTCTAACTGTTTTTTACCTCTTCTCTGATTTTAAGTTCCATGTCGGGTCTGGTCCTTCTGAGCTTTTGTTTTAGAGAAGGACATTCGGGCTTGAGTGGTAAGTTGTCGCAACGCGAAAAAAAAACCGACGGAAAAATAGAATCGCCACCGAACGTTATTTAGCCCGACAGGGGAAAGGAGAAAATCAAAGAAACCTCAAAAGGGAGAAGATATGGCCTCGCAACTAAATCCTGGGTTTGGGAGTCAATTACGCGAGAGAAAGGCATTAGCACCCCCTCACGTCCGTTGTACTCAACAGGATCCACTCTCGTTGTTCTAATCAAAGGATGTGTTTATCTAAATCCTACTTACTAACAGAAACGGAAGGAGAAAAAGGTGACTCGAAAGGATATCGTCGTCCTATGCCTACATATTTCCTCGTGCAATGGGAAAGTCAGAGTCAACGTAGTTCGGAGGACTACGGGTGAATGGGGGGAATGTGCTCGCTAAGACTTTGTTGTCTTGTGCCTACATATCCTCATTTAGACGAGAATGAAGAAGTCAGAGCACTCGTAGTTCGACCACGGGTTAGTTGGCATCTTTTATGAGCATGCTAAGTTTGTGTTCCAGCAGTTAGGGTCGATGTCTGTTTGCGGTAGAACGAAAATAACATGCCTTTCTAAAAATGATTTGATCAACAACCCCAAAGGATAAAATGATTTGCAGTTTGTTTGTAAGTTTTAAAGAAGTGAATTGAATTGGTTTGAGATTCTTATTGCACTAAAGTCTATGACATATGATCGAATGCTTCGTAAAATCGACCCAAGACGGGACGAATACAAAACACTCTAGACAAGGTAAGGAGAGACTCGCGCTTATCATTTCCAACATACTTAAGGCTCATGAAGTATAATACTCATCGTATGTATTACATGTTTTATTTGTCTTAAGAGAGAGGAGATAAGGATGCAACGCCATATCTAAGGGAGACTTGGTCCTAGAAGTTGTCATATTTGGAGCAGAGCTTAAGATTGAGTTTGAAGGGAACCCTAGCAAAGTGGTCATGCTCGGATAGAAAACCCTAACGTCTATCTTAATTTGAATTAATCAAATACTAAAATTAAATCAAGAATCCTACAAGAGCACATGAATCACAACAAGCAATAGCACGTCAGTGTCATGGCAAAAATCACTAACCAGGATGCATCAAGATTTAACCACAATTCACATTAAGATTAGTCAACATCAGTATTAAAGTTAACATTAAAAATTAAATTAAATTTCATTATCAAAAATCTAATTAAGAATTGAAATTGAAATTAAAAATTAAAACTTGATAAAAAAAATACATATTAAAATACATATTTAAGTGGTTATTCAAAATTTCTACTAAAAAAAAAGGAGACAAGATTTAATCAAAATTAATAATCAAAAGCTAATTAAAATGTATCAAGATTAAAATTAAAACAAAAGTTAAGAGGATCAAAATTAATTAAAATTAAGAGGCTAATGGCAATCTTAATCACCATTAAAATTCTAATGAAGTTTTAAAAAGAAAAAAAAAGAAAGGAAAAGATAGGGTGTGAAAGGAAATTATGGATGTGAAAAAAGGAATGCATGGGCTATGAAGCCCAACCCATCTCATAAAGGAAGAGGATTATGAAATCAACAACACGACACATTCATTCACTCCTTCTTCTCTCTCAAAAAAAAAAACCTCGTCGGTGATAATGTTACTCCCTTCTTTTCACTCTCATACGAACGACGACCCTCTAGCCATCTCCTTTCGACAACAAGCTTCTCCTAAAGCTTTTGTTACCATCCTTTTCTGCAAGATTCAGAATTAATGTCAAATTGCTACATCATACTTTTACAGCAGATAGAGATCATCGACCTTCATTTGGAGCAATCTTAGGGTACTTGGATTAGGATTGAAATGTATTTTGGTTTTGTAGTAGTCCTTAATACTTTATGAGCAGCATTGACATACTAGGTGATTTACATGGTTCTAAATTTTGTACTTTAAATACTTCTCATGCTAGAGCAAATATATGAACAATACAATAGTGTTATAACTTTTTGTATACTTTATATTTTCCTTAAAACAAATGTCCTTCTAGATAATTGGTGCTTTTGGCATGAAACGAGTTGGTTTAGGTGCTGGTATCATCCCTTCAGACCTTGCAAATTGTATAGCACCTTGAAAGCTTTCGGTTTGTACAATTGTAATCACTTCCATTAAACCTTACTTGTAGACATGAGAGATCAATGGTACCATAGAGCAACCCCTAACATGAATTTGATCAAGAACAAAATCATGACCAAGTGTATGCCTTTTCATGAAAGGAGTTAACCCTGCTGTATCACCAAAATCATAAGCATATATCCCTTTTGTTAATGAAGGACATCTTGTAGGTTCAACTTCTCTAATCACATGATTAATTCTCTTACTAAGTCCTGCAAAATTGGAACCACCACCAGTGCAACCTATGATCATATCAAGAGTTTCTCCAATAGCTTCCATTTGTTTAATGCACTCTTTGTAACGACCCTTGGCAATTTGAATGACATTCGGACTTTTAAGTGAAGATTGAATTTTAAATTGTTGTAATTTGCTTGACAAGAAATCTCTATTTCTCCTTTTGGTTTTGAATTTGAAATGCCATGGTCTTAGACTTTTACTTTGCATATTTACTTGAATCACTTCCGATACCAATTTAAAGTCGTAACTTGCACCACCAGTAATGTAATCTCCAGACCCAATGAATGTTGAATTGAACATAATTATAGATATCATTGTAATCTCCTTGAATAAATTTGAATGAGACCAACCACGAAACTTAACCCGTAAGAATCTTTCACAGCTAGAACTTGAATGAGACCAACCACGAAACTTAACCCGTAAGAATCTTCCATAGCTAGAACCAAAAAAGAAGCTGTTCACTTGAATCACACCTAGATGAATACCCACCCTGATGTTATGTCACAACCAAAGATCTTGGCCATGAATTAAACCTGTCCCTCATGGATCTTGAACGCATTTAGAATGTACCATATGAGCCAATTCCCTTTTCCCATCATTTGTACCTTAAGTAGTGATGATACTTTGGATAATCAGATACATCAATGGATAGTTTTCATGAGGAAAACACTTGAAGGTCTCTTAGCTAGGGAAATAAGCCCTAACTAATCAACGATGAATGTAAGAAGATGAGTCTCTTGAGGAGTGAAACCTTAGCTCCATGATTTAGGCCACAACTTGCATGAGGAGGAAACTCTTGACTTTCACCAATGAAAAGGAATATCCCGACTCTCCTTGGAATAAACATTGAGGCTTGTTAAAGAAAATGATCTTAATATTTGATGCACCTTGATGAGAATAGATTCGTGATGACAATCCAAAACTTAGTATGAAAAGGCCGGTTGGGGTAATCTTTAAATGAAATAGAAGCCTCAAACCAATAGAAAACCTTGGTTATTCAAAGAGCTTTGATCCCATGCCTTAGGATCTCATGCAAATGAATGATTACAAGTGTATGACATAGTGGACAAATGCATATGATTGTGAAGCAACAACCAGTTAGGGTTAGGAAGAGTGAGGGAAAATTTTGGGGTAAAACATAAGTGATGTTCAACGATGTTGGTATCCAAACCAGGCATATCTTGATCAGACCAGAAAAAAATATCAACAAACTCTTGCAATAACTTGACCAACTCGGAGTGTACATGCTTAGCGAGGGATGCCCCAACCTTGACTTCCTTTCTGACATCATTAGCACCAAGATTAACGACTTCCACCGGCTCTCTATGTGAATGAATCTCTTTCTGCTTGTGCTCAAGGAGCCTTGCCAGTTCAGCCGATAATTCACAATTTTCCTCATTATCTTTTTCGGCTTGATTGATTTGAATCCCAAAATTACAATGGACGTTTTCCATGTTGTTATCAATGCATTTATTTGTTCTGCATGTTTATGAATTTGTTTAGAATGAGCTATTTTTAAAAGGTGAAAATAAAAGAAACTTTTGCCATTTGTTATTTATGAAAAAGTAAAATAAAGAAAGAAGATAGAACATGATTTAAATGCAAAAAAACTATTATTTGTTGATCATATAATATGTCAAAAGTGGGAGGCCCTTTACAAGATATTCACTCGTCTCGGGCGAGGACGAGGGAACAGGAAAGCAAAATGCATTACATGTTTGTAGGAAAAATCATAGGAACCACAATAGATGTCCAATTGTTGAGCTTGAAGCTAGGTGGACACTTGTGTACAAACCTTGCACTTTGGTTGCTAGGACCAGCATCATCAATAGCTGCCACGGTATCCCCGTTCTGGAAACCAGCGCTAATGAACTTGATTAAGTTGCATTTCTTCTGACCGTGCAAAGTAGCCTGTTGATTAGGACAATAACTCATTCCAAAGCGGTCATGCTTCTCTACCACCTCCAGCACATGCCCTCAACCAGGAATGGCACATTTCTCAATGGTCTCCTTGGCATTCTTGACAGATGACATGGTCATTTTTGGTGATCTTCTTGGATTGACAGAAGTGAAGCTGGCGTCTTCAAATTCAAGACATTGCAACGGTACCTCAACTATTCCTTCTTCAGTCTCAACATATCAGAAGGATTATAGCTCACTAACTAGTAAATCCTCTTCGCCACAAACGATGATTAATTGGTTGTCAAACATGAATTTCATTTTCTAATGCTATATGGAAGTAATTTCCCCTACGACATGGATCCTGGGTTGACCTAATAACAACCATATGCAAGATTGATATCCATCACTTAAAAACTATTGGTAAATAAATGCGGTCCAATTTTGATGGGTAAATCTACCTCACAGATAACTTGCCTTATGGAACCGTCAAAAGCTCTGACAATTAAAGCGTTCGACCTCATCTCACTCCCTTCTACTAGTATTTGACTCAACGTGCCCTTAGGAATCACGTTGCGAGGAGAACCGATATCCATAAGAACACGAGATAGCAAGGAGTCCATACAAGTTACTGATATATGTAATGCTCTATTATGGGAAGTTCCTTCCGGAGGCAACTCTGATTCGTTGAATCCCAAATATCGAGTTGAAGATTTGTTTGCTACCACGTCATCAAAATGTTATATGGGAATACCATGCATTACATGAGTAGCGCTCAACACTTTCCACAAAGCTAATATGTATGCGGGCGAGCTCATGTGCAAAGACAAGATCGAAATCCTTGAAGGAGTCTGCCCCAGCTGATCCACAACTTTAAAATCACTCTTCTTGATCAGCTTGAGAAACCTTGATCATTAATTTTCTCTTTACTTTTTGTAGCATCCATAGACGAAGTGACTGGAACTGATGCAGTAGTGGGTGCCCCCTGTTGCACATTAGGGGTTGCAGATTTCTCCTCGGGAGGAACAAAAGTTGGAACTTGTACATGGGTTAGATGTGACCTTTGGAGAAAACACTCGTTTTCTATGAGTCATCCCTCTAGTAGCAGTTAATTTCACAATTTCGGATTCTGAAAATTGAATTTCTCGACCCCCAGAAAATACGGGGGAACAATACTTCCAAGGTACCTCTTTTGAATTTTGATATGGGAAAGGCTTTGGCACACAAACAGTGATGGGCCGTACTTTCTTCTTAGGAGCTTCTGTGGGAACCTTTCTATATATGATCATGAACGGCTCGATGGTAGCTGCCTCTTCCACAGACTTGGCTCTGGAAAACTGAACCACACCTCCGGTTTATCAAGATCTGAACACAACCCTTTAACTTTTGACACTGATTGGGATTATCATCGCAGATCTGGCACTTCCCATGAAGATCTTTCAATAACCCTTGCTCCTTCAACTTCTTGATCACAACAATCATCGGAGTTTTCACTTCGTCGACATCTCTAATCAACTCAGCCCCGTGATGGTTCTTAACCATATTAGCCCGAGTTCTACCATGAGTAGGCAAAGGATTAGTTTATTTATTGCGATGCTCTTCAGCAAATGTCAGGATTTTCTGGTCAATAATCTCTTGAACCTTGGTCTTGAAAATAATACAATGTTCTGTGGCATGCCCTATGTACCCAAAATGGTAAGCACGAGATGCATTCAAATTATGCTTTGGACCATAAGGAGGAATTGCAGGTGCGATCTTTTTGGGGATAATTTCCCCTTGATGAACTAGATAAGGAAATAACTCTATATATGGCACCAGAAATTTTTCGAAATTCTGGCGCTTGCGGTTGTTCTGATTGTTGTTGTTTTGTATGTTCTGATATTGTTGATTTTTGTTGTTTTGGTGAGATTGTTGATGTTGTGGTTGTTGTTGATTTTGAGAATTCTGAACTTGTGGCTGAGGATGATACTGATATGGCGGTTATTGATATTGGGTAGTAGCGACATAAGGATAAGGATAATACGACATGGGAGCCATGGGAACCTGATACTGAGGAGAGGCTTTTACCATCACAACATTTTCTTCACCTTCTTTCTTCTTCGAATGATTGCTCTGAGGTTTCTTGTTGGTTTACTGTTAACCAGCATAACCAGCGATCCTACCAATTTCTAAACCATTTTCAATTCTTTCACCAATAGTCACAATATCAGCGAAGTTTGAAGAAGAACCTCCCGCCATTATCTCATGGTACAACCCTTGTAAAGTTCCCATAAAGATATCAACCAACTCAGTGTCAGAAAGAGCGGGTCGCACACGAGAGGCCATTTCACGCCACCTCTGCGTATATTCTTTAAAAGTTTCAATTGTACGTTGAGCCTGATTCTGTAATTACAATCTAGTAGGTGTCAAATCAAGATTATACTTGTATTATTTCAAGAAAGCTTCAGACAATTCTCTCCATGAGTGAATCTTGCTACACTCTAAACTCATATACCAATCCAAAGAAGCTCCTGACAAGCTATCTTGGAAGCAATGAACCAGCGATTCATCATTGTTAATGTAGGACGCCATCTTGCTACAGTATATTATCTCGTGACTTCGCGGACAACTCAACTCTTTGTATTTTTGGAAGCTCTGGAATCTTTAATTTTTGTGGCAGCACAACATTAGGAACTAAACACAAGTCATTGGCGTCCGTGCCAAAATCAGAATATCCTTTGATAGACCTAATCCTTTCATCTAACAACTTATAGTTAGAAGGCTTGTTTTGATTAGTAGATCTCATAAGAGTCTGTGGATTTGAAAGTTGTGATGCACCCGGAGCAGGCATCTGAGGAGAAGCAAACTGAGACGGATATACCAGCCCAGAATTATTCACTTGACCAGAATTCTGACCCATATGAAAATAATACGGATAACCAGGCGGAGGTACCACAACGGTAGAGGATGCCCCAAGATAAGGCACTCCAGAATGAACATTCTGAACAACAGTTTGAGCAGATTGAGATAAAACCGGGACATGAATCGGAGGACCTCTGTACTCATGCTCATCTTCATCAAGGGTCTCAACATTAGTCGACATAGGAGTCTGGCGAATATGCGCTTGAGGAATTTCATGATCATCATGGCTCACCACAGGAGGTGAAAATGGAGTAGGCATGCTCCATGGGTAGGCAACAGAATTCCCATTGGGCATGGGCACAACAAAAGGTTGATACAAAACAAAGGCACTACCAATGGCAATCTGAGGAGTGAAATTCGGGGGCATTCCCCATGGATAGGTGTAACACCCCCTTTCTATACCCCAAAATAATCACATATCAAATCATATAGTCACGAATACAAGTGTTTTTCTTTTCATCAGAGTGTATTTACATTAAGGTATAAAAGAAGTGCGTCACAATACTCACGAAACGACCACATGAATATTAATGTTTAAAAAGAATTAACTCAAAAGGGGTAAATCTCAACTAAAAATAAACGCATGATTCTTCGAAATTACATATTCATGTTTTCTCTTAAAGCGGAAGACTAAAACATATATATATTCACTTAAGACATGACAAAACGTAATTACATGTCATCTGGTTATTCACAACTTCATTCACATACAAACAAAGCATCATTAAGACATTCTACAAGCCTATCTACCCAAAGTTACATATCAGAGCAACCGACACGAGGGAAAGGAACTATACTCCAAAGGAAACCTCCAGCGAATCCTAATATGCAATGCCTCATAGGGCATTATAAAACAACAGAAGGGTGAGAAACATTATCATAATAATCAAGGCATAAGATATATATATATATATATATATATATATATATATATATATATATATATATATATATATATATATATATAAATGTACAAGTACCGAAAGCCTATACCTCATACTTATTCACTACAATGCATAATCATAGATTCTCACCGCATCAAATACACATAGGCATAATCGCTCACACTTAGCCGTCTATTCATCGGTCAATATCTTTCACATTTATTTATTTGCTAACGCATCTCATCAATTCCTGCACATAGGCATATTTACATATGACAATCGCGATCATACCATGCGAACCATATAAGACTCATTCACTTCCCTCAATCCTCTTTCCGGACTATGGGTACGTCGCTTATGCTCTACCGGGAACAACGTCTCAGCCATTCTACTCCGGTAACTACCTCACTAGGAACGACGCATCACCGTTCTACCCTAGTGAGTAGAATCTCTCTACATATACATCAACCTCATTCTCATATTTACCAGACGCAATATATATATATATATATATATATATATATATATATATATATATATACACATACATACATACACTAATACTTTCTCAATGCATTATTTTCAATTCATCATATGATGATGATAATGCACTCATAGAGACCGACAACTCGACCCTATGCAGCTACAACCACGATACCGACTCATTCGTCCGTCAGATTCTCTTAGAACTCACTCCTCTCGCACTTATACGGTTACACTATAACTCATCAGATTTCCCTAGGAATCACTATATAACCGTCGCATCAAGAGAGGTTCTGCAAATCCTCCAAGGGATCAAATATAACCATCGCTCACACCCCACATGGGCACACGTGGTTCTGCAGATCCTACACGGGATCAAATATAACCATCGCATCAAGTGAGGTTCTGCAGATCCTACACGGGATCAAATATAACCATCGCATCAAGCGAGGTTCTGCAGATCCTACACGGGATCAAATATAACCATCGCATCAAGCGAGGTTCTGCAGATCCTACACGGGATCAAATATAACCATCGCATCAAGCAAGGTTCTGCAGATCCTACACAGGATCAAATATAACCATCGCATCAAGCGAGGTTCTGCAGATCCTACACAGGATCAAATATAACCATCGCATCAAGCGAGGTTCTGCAGATCCTACCAGGATCAAATATAACCATCGCATCAAGCGAGGTTCTGCAGATCCTACACGGGATCATATATAACCATCGCATCAAGCGAGGTTCTGCAGATCCTACACGGGATCAAATATAACCATGCATTTTTATTCAATTCTAAACAATGCATAATTTGCCCAAAGGTCACGGTTTAAAATCACATTCATACACTAGGATTCACGCCTTACGGCTACCCACAGCACATCACAAACCAGCATATAAGCTATTAAATCAAAGAAGGGTCGATCGCAACCGAAACCCCAAGCCACGACGACACCACGCGACAGGGAAAATTCATCCTGCTACGTTTTCTACATGCTCGCCTAGCGAGCTGCTAGCGAACGTTCGCCACCTTCTCGCCTAGCTAACTGCTAGCGAGCAAGAACAGAAGCTACAGACTTTGTTCGCTGACTCGTTCGCCACAGCGAACCCCCCAGCGAGTCATTCGCTACTCCATTCGCTTCCAGCGAAGGAGACCAAAACACCACTGTCCCAAGTCTGGGACCATTCGCTACGTACTCGCCTAGCGAGATGCTAGCGAACACTCGCGACCTGCTCGCCTAGCGAGCTGCTAGCGAGCGTCTGCGGACTAAACTTCCTCCCACTGTTCAGAATCCAAACACCCGATGAAATCCACCGATAAATCCCGACTTGTTTCCAGTAGCCTTAGTCCAACATTCCTCGACTAAATCCTACCACTTATTCTCATTTTCAATCATTAAAACTCGGCTTCTACCGATCGAATCAATTTCGACCTAAAATGGAAGCTTATAGAAAACTCTCCAAAACTCTAATCAATCAACCATACACATACATAACCAAGCATATTGATTAAGATAGTAAGATTTCACACCCTTACCTTGGATTAATCGAAGCTTTTAGTTGCTCTTGATGATTCCACTCTTTTCCTCTTCTTCTTCTCTTTTCTCTTCCTTTTTCCTTCTTCTCCCTTCTTTTCTCTTATATTATTTCTTTCTATTTCTATTCTTTATATTTCTTTCCATTCTATTTCCTCCAATACACCTATTAATCCAATCAATTTCCATAAACCATCCACTTAACCATTAATTGAGACTGCCCGAAATATTTCCCACTAAACTTTCCAAAACTCTACAAATGATAAAATAGCGTAATATGTAGACTTAACATATTATCACACTATCCTATAATTAAAATAATTCTAATAACTAAATTAATTAGTTAAACCGAAATTGGGCTGTTACAACTCTCCCCCACTTTAGGAATTTTCGTCCTCGAAAATGTTATCCAATTCAGACAACTCGGGATGTGACTCACGCATCCCAATCTTCCCAATCCGATTCCATCTAGTTGATTCTTCCCAAATACCTTTACCAAGACAATCCCTCTTTCCTCGAAGTTGCCCCAGTATTCAAATTCTCTCTCACTCACATACCATCCATCTGGATTGATGCGCTTCCTCAGCTTAGACACGCAAACACATTGTATAGTTTCCTCTAGTGACAGCGGTGAAACAATCTAACATGTTATTCCCCACGCTTCCACTGCACTACTCTGATACAGTTACAACGAGTCACGGTGTACTCCCGAGACTTCAAGCTCGACTAAACCAGTTACTATCGTAACTCTCAAAACACGTCTTTTCTTGGGTCCTCTAATCTCTTCAGTCGTCTTTTGCACAAACCTCAGGTCCGAGTACAACTCTCTCGCCTGAATCATATTAATACAAATGAGCCTTACACCTCCTGCCATACAAGGCTTCGGATTCCCATCCGACACAATATTCGGTGATACTACATACGGTCTTTATCACTTTGGTGATATCCATCACAACTAGTTCCAACATAGAATGTTTAATCTTCTCTGACAGGAAAAGGGTCAATCCAGTCATTCCATCCAGAATCTTATCAACAAAATCATATTCTCACATCCTTCGGAAAACCCCATGCAAAATTCATGGAATTACCCTCCGATCTCAACTCTGGAATATACAACGATCACATTAGACCTATCAATCTCAGACGTTCATTCTTCGACTCTCGACAAGTCACACCAGCACATACAACTGCTGCTTTCTCCATCTGTGGCTACCAAAACAATTCTTTCAAAATAATCTCATCCAATTCCCTTTATTCGGACTCTTAGACTCTATCACAACATCTCATGTCACCATCTCCACCAATCCAAACATCACTCATTCGATTTTTAATTCGTCAAACTCAATCCCCCTATTAACTCCAATTAGAATTCCAACCTTCTCGAATCTCGTCGAGAATACCAATAATCAGCTTCATCACCTAAGGTTCCGCAATTCGTTGTCGTAGCATACACACCAGACACAAGTTTCCAAAACAACTCATTCAATTTTTAATCCTTTTACCATCTAAGCAGACATACCATACGGAGCTCTCAATATCTGACTAGTTTCCGCAACTAAGTCGATTGCAACTCCACTTCACGTCCTGGTTGTACAACACTTATCTTGTCAGGATAACTCTCGGGCAACAACAATCAACCGGTAAACCGCCAACTTCCCACTTTCATTAATACTCCAAATTTCCCTAAAAGTTAAACATCTTAAGCTCTCAAGGCCATTACTCGCCTCAAATCCCAACTAAACAATTGAAGCTCTCAAACTCTGGCACAAACACACAACAAATGGTCCGATCGGGTTCGACATAACCGACACACAAGTTGTTGACGGTTCTTCCAAAACTCCTTGAACTTCTTCATAATGACATAACACTGCTTTCTCCTCCAACACGGATAACACCAGCTCTGGATGTTCAACAATACACCTAGATACAGATCCACACTTGTAGCATCTTGGAGAACCACAAGTTCTCCCCCACTTGGATCATTCCTACCTCTGCAGACAATGGCTAAACAACAAACATGTACCGACAGTGTCTTCACACACTTGTCGTGTACAAGGGAACAACCAATATTAGACAACTTGGCCGGATGGACCGACCTGCTCTGATACCACTTTGTAACACCCCCTTTCTATACCCCAAAATAATCACATATCAAATCATATAGTCACGAATACAAGTGTTTTTCTTTTCATCAGAGCGTATTTACATTAAGGTATAAAAGAAGTGTGACACAATACTCACGAAACGACCACATGAATATTAATGTTTAAAAAGAATTAACTCAAAAGGGGTAAATCTCAACTAAAAATAAACACATGATTCTTCGAAATTACATATTCATGTTTTCTCTTAAAGCGGAAGACTAAAACATATATATATTCACTTAAGACATGACAAAACGTAATTACATGTCATCTAGTTGTTCACAACTTCATTCACATACAAACAAAGCATCATTAAGACATTCTACAAGCCTATCTACCCAAAGTTACATATCAGAGCGACCGACACGAGGGAAAGGAACTTTACTCCAAAGGAAACCTCCAGCGAATCCTAATCTGCAATGCCTCGTAGGGCATTATAAAACAACAGAATGGTGAGAAACATTATCATAATAATCAAGGCATAAGATATACATATATATATATATATATATATATATATATATATATATATATATATATATATATATATATATATATATATATATATATATATATATATATATATATATATATATATATATATATATATATATATATATATATATATATATATATATATATATATAAATGTACAAGTACCAAAAGCCTATACCTGATACTTATTCACTACAATGCATAACCATAGATTCTCACCGCATCAAATACACATAGGCATAATCGCTCACACTTAACCGTCTATTCATCGGTCAATATCTTTCAGATTTATTTATTTGCTAACGCATCTCATCAATTCCTGCACATAGGCATATTTACATATGAAAATTGCGATCAAACCATGCGAACCATATAAGACTCATTCACTTCCCTCAATCCTCTTTCCGGACTATGGGTACGTCGCTTATGCTCTACCGGGAACAACGTCTCGGCCATTCTACCCCGGTAACTACCTCACTAGGAACGACGCATCACCGTTCTACCCTAGTGAGTAGAATCTCTCTACATATACATCAACCTCATTCTCATATTTACCAGATGCAATAAATAAATAAATAAATAAATAAAATATATATATATATATATATATATATATATATATATATATATATATATATATATATATATACATACACTAATACTTTCTCAATGCATTATTTTCAATTCATCATATGATGATGATAATGCACTCATAGAGACCGACACCTTGACCCTATGCAGCTACAACCAAGGTACCGACTCATTCGTCCGTCAGATTCTCTTAGAACTCACTCCTCTCGCACTTATACGGTTACACTATAACTCATCACATTTCCCTAGGAATCACTATATAACCGTCGCATCAAGCGAGGTTCTGCAAATCCTCCAAGGGATCAAATATAACCATCGCTCACACCCCACATGGGCACACGTGGTTCTGCAGATCCTACACGGGATCAAATATAACCATCGCATCAAGCGAGGTTCTGCAGATCCTACACGGGATCAAATATAACCATCGCATCAAGCGAGGTTCTGCAGATCCTACACGGGATCAAATATAACCATCGCATCAAGCGAGGTTCTGCAGATCCTACATGGGATCAAATATAACCATCGCATCAAGCGAGGTTCTGCAGATCTTACACGGGATCAAATATAACCATCGCATCAAGCGAGGTTCTGCAGATCCTACACGGAATCAAATATAACCATCGCATCAAGCGAGGTTCTGCAGATCCTACACAGGATCAAATATAACCATCGCATCAAGCGAGGTTCTGCAGATCCTACACGGGATCAAATATAACCATCGCATCAAGCGAGGTTCTGCAGATCCTACATGGGATCAAATATAACCATCGCATCAAGCGAGGTTCTGCAGATCCTACACGGGATCAAATATAACCATCGCATCAAGCGAGGTTCTGCAGATCCTACACGGGATCAAATATAACCATCGCATCAAGCGAGGTTCTGCAGATCCTACACGGGATCAAATATAACCATGCATTTTTATTCAATTCTAAACAATGCATAATTTGCCCAAAGGTCACGGTTCAAAATCACATTCATACACTAGGATTCACGCCTTACGGCTACCCACAGCACATCACAAACCAGCATATAAGCTATTAAATCAAAGAAGGGTCGATCGCAACCGAAACCCCAAGCCACGACGACACCACACGACAGGGAAAATTCATCCTGCTACGTTTGCTACACGCTCGCCTAGCGAGCTGCTAGCGAACGTTCACCACCTTCTCGCCTAGCTAACTGCTAGCGAGCAAGAACAGAAGCTACAGACTTCGTTCGCTACCTCGTTCGCCACAGCGAACCCCCCAGCGAGTCATTCGCTACTCCATTCGCTGCCAGCGAAGGAGACCAAAACACCACTGTCCCAAGTCTGGGACCATTCGCTACACACTCGCCTAGCGACATGCTAGCGAACACTCGCGACCTGCTCACCTAGCGAGCTGCTAGCGAGCGTCTGCGGACTGAACTTCCTCCCACTGTTCAGAATCCAGACACCCGATGAAATCCACCGATAAATCCCAACTTGTTTCCAGTAGCCTTAGTCCAACATTCCTCGACTAAATCCTATCACTTATTCTCATTTTCAATCATTAAAACTCGGCTTCTACCGATCGAATCAATTTCGACCTAAAATGGAAGCTTATGGAAAACTCTCCAAAACTCTAATCAATCAACCATACACATACATAACCAAGCATATTGATTAAGATAGTAAGATTTCACACCCTTACCTTGGATTAATCGAAGCTTTTAGTTGCTCTTGATGATTCCACTCTTTTCCTCTTCTTCTTGTCTTTTCTCTTCCTTTTTCCTTCTTCTCCCTTTCTTTTCTCCCTTCTTTTCTCTTATATCATTTCTTTCTATTTCTATTCTTTATATTTCTTTCCATTCTATTTCCTCCAATACACCTATTAATCCAATCAATTTCCATAAACCATCCACTTAACCATTAATTGAGACTGCCCGAAATATTTCCCACTAAACTTTCCAAAACTCTACAAATGATAAAATAGCGTAATATGTAGACTTAACATATTATCACACTATCCCATAATTAAAATAATTCCAATAACTAAATTAATTAGTTAAACCGAAATTGGGCTGTTACAATAGGCATCAGGCATACTGCTCAGACCAGGCAGAGAGCATGGCAAATTGACATTGGATTGAACAACAGTCTCAACCGGCACTTCAACAACAACAGGAGAAGAAATTACCACAGAAGTTACAATAGTTGCATCAGTAACAGTTGCGACAATAGAAGTAGCAGCAACAACATCCTTCTGAGCATGAAGGAACTCCATGATAACATCCATGTTGGTCTGGAACTGATTCATCCGACCTTGGAACTGAGCCAAGGTTTCCTTATATGCAAACATTCTCTTGTTCATAGTCATCCATGAAATTCTAGAAAGCACACGATGGATGTTATTGCCAAAGTTATAACATCCACTGTGACATTGACTATTATACTAACTAATTAAACTGTAAGTAAAAGAAGTAAATAACACCACAATTGTTCACCCAGTTCAGTGTCAACAACACCTACATCTGGGGGATACCAAGCCAGGGAGGAAATTCACTATTAGCATAATCAATTCAAAGTTAAACAACGAGTTTGCACTTCTCACTTAATCTCTACCCAATAACACTTCAACCTAGAGACACTCTAGACCTGAGTATTCCCACTCACCCCCCCTCAATCACACCACAGTGATATCCAATTACAATTATAGAATAAAGATGAAGACACACTTCATACACACCTTGATCATGCTTCAAAGCTTTGATCTAGGGACACACACACTCTTACTTAAAAGCTTTGAGTGATGCACAACTTAGAATCTACCTAACCAATGCAGCAGACAGTTGCTTGGTAAACAAGTATTCCTAAGACTCAATTCACACGTGAAGAACACACTTTCTTCACTCACAATACTCATGTAAAGAACAACCTTCTTCACTCACAAGGACTCTGTAATCTGCACTCTGTAATCTTCTGTCAAGAGCTTGATTTCTACGATTGCTCCTTCTGATATTTATAGAGCAGTCAGTCCTTTGGGCCTTGGTGCATATAGTTAGGTTTAATCATAACAAACCCTACTCTTCAATTCTCTGCATGCTTGCCATTTAATTCAGGAGCATTTGTTTCGCTTTAGGGCTTCTCAAATGTCTCCTGTCTTTCAGCTTGAGCTCCTGATTTGTTTCCTGATTTCTAGATACCAGAAAAACTAACATGCCCGCTGGATGTCATACGGTCAGTGTCATGACATTCTTTATGACATTCAGCTTAACTTATAGTTAACTTACCCTGCACACACATCATTAAATATGTCTTAACATTCAGTATGACATACATGCAAACTCTAAAGTTTTACCATAAAATGCAGCCAATCAAGAGCACTTACAAACTCCCCCTTTGGCAAATTTTTGGCTAAAACACACTATTTAACGTATCATAGTTTACACACAGCAGAAGGCTTATCATGTGCCCTGTCATGCAGGAAAGTTACTAGCTCAAACCACTCTCAAAGTCCTCACAGTTAGCTCTCACTGTTAACCATCTATTAGTTACCACTACAGATGTCACACTTTGTTGAGTAACACACTGGGTTACTCCCCCTCAACTGATGCACCTTACCAGCTGAGCACTTAACCTGCACACTCTGCAGTCACACAAATTCATCCAGTCTGCTCTGGATGTTATGACATTCAGGATAACATCCTGAAACACACACACACACCTGTGCTACTCCGCCTGAAGAGATGCACAACACACTCTGCTACTATCCACACAAATTCATCCAGTCTGCTCTGGATGTTATGACATTCAGGATAACATCCTGAAGCACACACACTCCTAAACACCTTCTAGGATCACACATGGTTAGCAACAAACATTCCTATACACCATAGGAATTCACACACAAATTGAAACATCATATTACTAACATCACAAGGCAGCTGTTATCACACAAATCCTCAGCAGCACCTGCAAGTATGATTATACCATGTGCACACAATAACACATATGCTAGCCCACCTGTTCTTCCATCTTTTTGTACCTGTTGTTCTCTTATTTCATCTTTTTGTACCTGTTGTTCTCTATTATACTCTTGGTATCCCTACTGTACCTGCTGTTCTCTATTTCTCTATTATACTTTCTCCCCCTTTTTAGCCACAAATTAGGATCTAACTACGAACTTAACACAAATCAAAAATTGTAACATTACAATTGTTAGGGGCACATTTAAACAAACTGCTCATAGAGAGCATCACAAATACAGATTGTCAACCAACTCCTACAGGAGGCTAACCAAAACTAATCAACAAAAAAAAACAGCAGCAACACCTCTTCCTACATTAACTCAGTGGTCACAGCAGGCTTAGTCATTAATCTTGTTCTTCAGCTGAGCTGGACATGTCCTCCTCAGATTCTTCAAAGCTTCCTTCTGCATCATCAGTATCTTCTTCTGAGCTGTCAACAGCTTCCTCTGAGCCAGCTTCTTGACCATTATTTTCTCTTGTACCATTATCATCAGTGAGATCAGTATTCTCATATTGCTCTAGAGACCTTAGCAATTTTTCAAGGGTTTGCTTCCTTGCATCCAATTCCTTGCATGTTTCTTTGATTACTGCCATTACTTCAGCTTTTCTGGCTTTGGGACCCCTTTGGGATGTCTCAGCGGATGTCATGGCAATGTCTGGAACATGGGTTCCTTGAAACAACTTGTTATATAAGGCTAAGGGAGTTTCTCTTTTGCTAGATACATCACTGGTCTTGAGGATATTTAGCAATTGTGCTAACATAATTCCACAAATGAGAGAAGGAAATGCTATGGGTCCTTTGATGCTATAGCTACCAGCATGCTTCATAGTTTGATTGAAGATGTAAGTGCCATAATCCAATTTGGTCTTGGTCCCAACAACATAGATAACTCTCCCTAGGACAGTGGCCACTGATGATTTGTGATTAGTTGGCACCCAGTTTGCAGCACCAATCTTGTGCAGCATAGCATATTTCACACTTAGTTTGCTGGCAGCAAGCTTCCCTTTTGATGGCCACTTTCTGACTTGATTTCCAGTAATAACTTGGCATATTTTGTTGTCAGAGATGTTTAACTCAGGTTGAGCCTCATTTGATCTTCCAAGGAATTTGTTGATGGTAGTGGGAGTGAAGATGACACCATTTCCTCTCACATAGACTTTCCCAAACTCAGTGGATTTTCTATCAACACATTCATCTGATAAATTTACTATGAATTCTTTGACCAAAATTTCATAGCATTAGGAGAACTGAGTTACAGTTTTCATCAAACCTGCATCATAAATGAGGGCCATGATCTCCTTGTTCTCAAGAGAAGTTTGTGCAAGCTCTCTCTCTAGGGCCAACCTCTTTTGATATACATATTTCCATCTGATAGCACACGACGGATAGTGAAAACAGATGTTGTCAATTGGCACTTTAGGGATATTTGCAGCCAGTTTGCTGGTAGAAGGTTTCTTCTTAGATTGGATGTCAGTGACATCAACAACAACATCAGAATCTGTCTCTGGTTCTGAACTAGATTCAACCTTTCTCTTTTTAGTGGTTACTTTGCTCCACCCTTTGGAGGGTCCAACTTGAGTCCTCTTTGTTCCAGCCTTTCTATTGGGGATGTCTTGCTCAGCAGTCTTCTCAACTGCCCTTTCTGTGGAGATGTCTTGCTCACCAGTTTTCTCAATAGCCTTCTTCTTGAGGGAGCTTTGGTCAGCCACCTCTTTCCCTTTTCTTGTCATCAGCCTTTTGGCTATGCCCGGATTGATCTTTGCTATGAGGTCATTGTCAGAATATTCATCTAGGTCTACCAACTCAGTGTTTTTGGTGCCTTGAATATCATCACTCATTTTCTCAGCACCTTTACCTTTGTTCTTCCCTTCTGATGTAGGTTCTTTCAATGTTTTGACATTGTTAGAGACATCAGCTTGATCATCCTGGTTAGGATCAGTCCCCTTATTGTTGGATGGTGTGGGTGTGTTGAGTGCGCTAGCCATCATATCTGCAATTTTAAGGTGTGTTCTTCTTGCTTCCTTTCCATTTTGGTCATCAGATGTAGCAACATGAGGAACCTGACCTGTGATAAGATCTTTGGGTCTTTTTGCATGCAGCATTTTAGGTTCTTTCACCAATAATCCTTCTGGTGTCATCATTCATAGTGGAGCTATTTCAAGCACTTCATTAGGGTTTGATTCAACATCGTTGTCGGTTATTCTTTTGGCTGAGGATGGTTTAGAATGCTGCGACATTCTTAGGGTCGTTGTTTGAGGAAGAAGAGATTTTTTGTGCTTGTTGGAAACGGTAAGGAAGCTGAATAGTTTGTGATGGCACCAAGAGTAGAGGGGTTGGTTCGTATAAGTGGTAATGGGGTACGATTGCCTAATAGGAGGGAACTTACCTTTTTTATTTATCATTAAATAATTTAAATTCAAAATGTAATTCCCTTTTACTATTAATTGCTATAACTCATCATTTCTAGAGGACTTCAATTTTAGAGAATTTTTAAATTGAGACTCCTTGACACTTCTTGAAACCATGTCAGCACTATTACGGACATAATCACCAGGTTTAACACCACCCTCTTGCCATTTACACAAGTTACCCTTGAGCATGACTCCCTTGAAATCATTAGATCTTGTTTAGATGGTACTCTTGATGTCACAGAGCAAGGTCATGACATCTAGAGTGACATTGCTTTCTTTGTGCAGGTCAACTTCCATGGATTTCATCAGGTTCTAATATAGCCTATCTAGCTTTCCCTGATGACCAGTCTTTGGGTATCCCTTCTTGGCTTGCTTCTCCACATGAGGTTTCTTACATCCTGTCCTTCTTTCTGAAGCATACTTTGAAGATTCACTTGGTGATGAGTTAGACCTGGTCCTTTCAATCTTTAGAGGTTGTCTTCCTTTCTCCAGCCATAGTTGGTCCTTATTTTCTTTATTGATCAATCCAGTTATGTTACTTCTGGGCTCCCATAGATAACAATTATTCTTGGATCTAGTTCCCCTCATTTCTTCCTCACCTTCTTCATTGACAACCACACACTTATCCCTTGAAAAATGTACTTTTAAACCTTGATCACATAGCTGACTTATGCTTATTAGATTAACAGTCAGTCGTTTAACCATCAAGATATCCTTCAATTTTGGAATTTTAAGACTGTCAAGTTGTCCAACACCTGTGATTTCTCCTCTAGCTCCATCACCAAAAGTTACATGAGTAGATGATTGAGGTCTGAGTTTTATCAAGTGATCCTCAATTCCAGTCATACGTTTGGAGCAGCCATTGTCAAAGTACCAATCCTCTTGGGTAGGCATCTGTCGGTACTCGAAAAATACGCGTAACGACGGGGAAGGCGAAAAGGAAAAGGACAGAAGAGTCTCCACCAAACTTTATTTATCCCATGAGGGGAAAGGAAAATATCGAGAAAACTTTAAGAAAAGAACGGATAAGATGGTCTCGCGACCAAGAACGGGTTCAGAAGCCGGTTATGCGATGAGAAGGTATTAGCACCCCTCGCATCCATCGTACTCGATGGGAACCATTTGTTTGTCACTATGTGAATTTATTTGCTTAAATATTATGTTATAAAAGTGTTCCACGGGATAGTGAAAAAGGGTTTAGAAACGGGGAAAGAAAGGTAACGGGGGGAAGAAGGGAAAGAACGGACTCGGTAGGACTTCGCGGTCCTAGGCCTACGTATTCTCAACGGATATGAGAAAATCAGAGTCGACGTAGTTCGGGAAACTACTGATATGAGGGATTGTGCTAGCCAAGACATCGCCGTCTTGTGCCTATGTATCCTCATCTGGTATGAGAAATCAGAGCAGCCGTAGTTTGGCCTATGATTTGTTGAATTATATTTTAGGGGCGAGATAGGTCCTCGGATAGTAACCCCTACGGGTAGTACCCAATTCTTTATCTCAAAGTTTTTGTTATGAAAGGGTGTGGCGAACATAGCGTCTTCGTATTGAAAGACGAGTATCAAAACCGCACACACTATAGTGAGCATCTCGACACTCGGAGAGGAAGAAGTCTACACTTAATCCTCTCTCTTTAGTTCAATACAAAAAGAACTTCGTTATCTTATTAAAGTGTTTTTGGTTTTGAATGGTAAGTGCTTTTGCAACGGAGAACCCTACGGTAAACGTCAGCACTCAGGATAGGAGAAGGCCTGCGCCTAACCACTCCACGACCATTCAAGTTTTCATTATGAAAAGAGTTAAAAAAGGCGCTCGGTACGGGACCGAGGTTTTAGGTGACAAAGATTGCGGGAGGAATTTGTGGAAAGAGATAGGTGGAAGGAGTCGCGTCTTCATATTGAAAGACGAGTGTCTAAACCACCCACACTACAGTGAGCATCTCGACACTCGAAAAGGAAGAAGTCTACACTTAATCCTTTCTCTTTAATCCGATACAAAGAGAGGTTGATTCTTTATTGAAAGGGATTTTGAAAATGCGCTCGGCGCGGGGCCGAGGTTTTTAGGAGGAAATGGTTTGAAAATATACTCGGTACAGAGCCGAGGTTTTAGGAGAGAAAGTGGATGGTGCGGAGAATACGAGCATCTTCATATTGAAAGACGAATGTCTAAACCACCCACACTACAGTGAGCATCTCGAAACTCGGAGAGGAAGAAGTCTACACTTAATCCTCTCTCTTTAGTTCAATACAAAGAGAACTTCATTCTCTTATTAAATATGGTGAGTTGGTTTAACCATTTTTTGAGAAAATCCGCTTGACGTTGGGTCAAGAGTTTTAGTTGCTTAAAAAGATTTGAGGTGAAGCGAGCAAGGTCGATGGCGACGCACAAGGAAATTGGCTTACAAGGTCAAAAATGGCTCGATGAGAATCGAGAGTTTGTTTTCTTGAAAATAGTTTTTAGAACCAAAGGTAAAAAAATGACCAACAATAAACATGCATAAAAACCATACCAATACAACGGGTTAATCGGCTTAAAAAAACGAAACACAAAAAAAACGGAAAATTTTTTTTGAGGTAAAAAAAGTCGGGAAAACGTGGAAAACAGGGGTCTGACACGGGTGGCTGTGTTGTGTGACACGGCCCGTGTCACAGTTCCAGAGAAATCAGGTTTTTGAGGCAAACAACGGCGTGACACGGCCGCCCGTGTTGCATAACACGGCCCGTGTCACAAGGTCTGGGGGAAAAATGCAGAAAAACTTAAACAGCGGTGTGACACGGCCGCCTGTGTTGCATGACACGGCCCGTGTCACAAGGTCTGGGCCAAAAAGCTAAACATAAGTGTGACACGGCCGCCCGTGTTGTGTAACACCCCACTTTCCCAAATTAAATAAAATATGAATATTAAAATAATAATCAGAGTTTTCACCAAAAAGTGGGATATCACATCTCCAAATTTTATAAAAATACTTTATTCATTCTTTTCAAAATAATACAGCGGAATTTGTTTCATAAAGTAAAATACATCAAATTCATGATACGACACAGGAAAAAGAAATAAGTTCAACATAGACACAACAAAACACCCAAGTCCCATGCTACGTATCAGAGCATCCTAGACTCAACTGGCACACCACCATCCAAGCTATCTAAGTACCTGAATTATCTGTACTTCCGGAGAAGCACAGACACAACAACAGCAAAGGGGTGAGAAATCATGATCAAAATATAATGGTAATGTAATACATGTAAATAAGGCAGTAAAACACACCAACACATCAACTATTCACCCCAACAACACCATATAACGAACCTACTGTTCAAATTACAATATAACATATTATAATGCAATTATGCAACACAACACCATGCATGCGGTACCGACTCATTGGTTCATTCAATCGAACCTGGATATATCACTTACGCTCCTCCTGAGACATGATCTATCCCTCACCATTCTCCACAAAGGAGTACGGATGAATCACTTACGCTCCTCCTGAGACATGATTCATCCCACCAAAACACCATGATATGCACACACCAATGCATAACTATCATAATTAGGCACTCAAAGTGCACACGATCCTCCTGATCATATCATCATACATCAATGCATATATGTACAGATATAACATACACCAACACCGTATAGATCAATCAGATAATAAACAACTTCATACTATAACACCAGATATAACCACATCCCAACACTCGGGAACGCACGATCCTACTGATCACTACATATATATACATTAACTAATTGTTCACCAACAATATCAAGGAAAATGAGTACCATCACCAAGTAAACAAGTTCATACTTTATCACCAAGATATAAACACGTCCCACCACTCGGGAATACACGATCCTACTGATCACTACACCATGCTCCGCATGATTCATACACCAACTAATTATCCATTTAAATAATTAGTAACGGAAATCACATACTATCACTGAGTACTCACTCCATAACACTCAATCATCTCCCCTATAATCAACAAAGTCCAAGGGCACTACACTCTTAGCGCACACAGCATAACAGCATAGAAAAACCACATTCTGCTACGCTCGCTACACCCTCGCTAGGCAAACAGAACCTACTGGACTCACTCGCTACCTCACTCGCTAGGCGAGCACCTAGCGAACGCTCGCTGCCTTCTCGCTAAGCGAAGTGCTAGCGAGTTGCCTGCGACTTCTCAAGTTCTCACAGTTCAGAATTCTCACTCTTCTCCGATTCAAGCCTATTCTATAACATCCACTTCCTATACTATCCGTATTACGACCAATGCATATTAGGCTTATCAATCTTCCTATAATTCTACTCCAGATCAACATTACGGCACACTACCGGCACTTTAGAGTTACTCTGAACCTTACTCAAACCAAACCAACACCAACAGTCAATCAACAATGGCAACATCAAACATCCGTCCATCATCATATACATATCATTCCAAAGTCATCACTTAAACAATCTATCGACACATCAAAAAGGTCACACAGAACTTCCCTAAAACCGTAAACCCAACCTATACGCCAAATTAACCAAAAACAACAATTCACCAACAATCAACATATTTCAATCCATCAACATCAACATAACTCAACAATCAATAGCATGTCAATATAAAACTTCATCAACGATACATTCCTACGGGGTTAAGGAATCCCCACTACCCTATACATGTATATACCATTCCCAATCAAGTTTCTCCCCCCTTACCTTGTTAATCGGTTGATCGATGAAATTCTTCCTGGATTTGGTCTCTTGGCCTCCTCTTTTCTTTCCGTTATTCGTTCCCTTTTTCCTTCGTTCTTCTCACTTCTCTCGTTCTTTTCTCTTCTCTCTTTCTATCGCTCTTTCTCTCTTCCCTCTTTCTATCGTGTTATTTTCTCTAATACTTCCCCCACCCCTTCATATTCTATTTTCATTTTTATTTCCTATCCCAATAATAATAATAATAACTAATAAAAATAACATAATAATAATAATAATAATAATAATAATAATAATAATAATATAATACTATTATAATATTATAGTAATATTCAACATAATAATAATAATAGTAATACACCCAACAATAATTATAATTAATGATAATAATATTATCACACCTATAATAATAATAATATTAATAAGAATAATATAATAATATAATAAATATAATAATAATAATAATAGTAATACCCCCACCAATATTACTATTATTCATTATATTATCATATTCACACCAAAGCACCACCAATATTACCATTAGTTATTATATTATTATATCTACACCAATTCACCACCAATAATTCTCCCATATCAGGGACACCCACCAATAATAATATTCATACTAATGATAATAATAATAATAATAATAATAATAATAATACCACCAATATTACTATTATCTATTATATTATTATCTCCACACCACCAATGATCCTTACATATCAAGGGTACTCACCAATCATATACCAACACACCCCACCTAAGGGCACACCAACATAAAATATTTAAAATAATAATAAAATGACTAAATAATTAAAATGGGTGTTACAACTCTCCCCCACTTTAATTATTTTCGTCCTCGAAAGTTACCTGATGGAAACCAATCCGGATACGCTTCCCGCATCCTTCATTCCAATTTCTAGGTCACACTGCCTTCTGCAGCACCTCTCCAAGCCACTTTCACCAAAGATGTCTCCTCCCCTCGGAGTTGACTTCCGTTCGTCAAAACGAACCAGCAATGTTTCAACACTCAAATTATTTTTCACTAGTACATCATCCACCTGATTCAATGTACTTTCTCAACCAGACACATGGAACACGTCATGCCAATTTACAACGGCAACGGAAAAACAGTCTAACATGTTACTCCTCCCATGCCTCCGCTGCGCCACTCTGATACAAACCACAGAACACGGTGCGAACTTCTAAGACTTCGAAGTTCGACCAACATCAGTCACTGGCGTGACTCTCAAAACACATTTTTTTTGGATCCTCTTGATCTTCTCAGCCATCTCAAACATAATTTTCAGGTTTGAGCACAATACTCTCACTCGACCCATTCCAACACAGTAGATTCCTATACTCCCTACCTCACCAAGCCACATATAGTGTCATTCCGACTCTAGGATGATAACCGTTATTATAGGTAACTCAATCAACGGTAATTAATCATCCCACGATCCACCTTGATCCAACACCCAAGCTCTCACCAATTCTCTACAGACTCAATAGTCCTCTCTGACTGACCATCAGTTTGCGGATGGTAAGTCGAACTCAACTTCAACTTAGTACCCGAAGCTTCCTGTAAGCCCCTCCAAAATCTCACTATAAACCTCAAATTTCCATCTGACACAATATTCGTCAGTATCTCATCCAACTTCACCACTTTCTCAATATGCATCTCGTATATCCTCAACACGGAATAGTTAATCTGCTCCTAACAATCCAAATTAAAATTATGTCTTTACAAATTCTTTAGCAATCTCAACACCAATTTCGTGAAAATACTACCTGATTTCCACTCTGGAATATTTAACGACTGCATCAGATTCAACAGTCTCTGATGTTCACTCTTCGAATTCCGACAATTCTAACTAGCATATTCCACCTCTCCTTATCCATGGTCTCAAAAACAATCTACTCAAGTTCGGTTACTTCTTCATAGCACCGAGATGGATACTCCATCTACCTCAATGTATTTCTTCACGAGTACTCCTACTCCCTTCAACAACATCTGATATACATATTCTATCATAACACCTCGTGGTATTATTTCCACAAACCCGACAATCCACTCTTCGACTCTAATTTATCAATTTCAACTAATTCACTATTCAACCCAGATTTCTGACTTTCTCGATTCTTCTCAAGGATATCACTAGTCAGATCTTAATAATAAAAGCTTAACTCCATAAGAAGTATCCTTACTCACAAAACGCATATTATGAAATTTCTCAATCAGTTCTAACTCTTCTCACTGTCATCTTCGGTATACACAGACATTTCCAACTCACCGCATCATCTACCACATGCACTTCACCCGAATGGTAATTCAACTCGAAGCCGTACTCCTTCCAAAGTCTCAATTATTTCCTATGCCTCATATTCGTCTGATTCAAATTAAACAAACACCTTAAACTCTTAAGATCACCAAACATCTTCGATCTCAGTCTGAACTTTCGAAGCCTCCGATTCTGGTACAACAACAATAGTAACCAACTCTAAATCACTGGTCGGATGATTTCTCTTATATACTCCAAGTTGCCTTTTGCATAATTGAAACTCGCTGAAGTTGTCTTTAGTAAATCCCCTAATTATATCAACAAGCATTACAAACACCACAATTAGTTCTATCGGATTCGGCAGAACTTTCATTACGGAAGTATATCACCGCTCTTTTTCCAACACTGATAACTCCAGTTCCTTATGCTCAACATAATCCTCTATACTCTTCGAATACCTCAAAATATCATTTATTAACACAACCATCGCCTTATATAAATAATTAGAGAAGATCACATGCCAAATGGACAAACAAGTTGTGAGTTATGGCGGGAACACGTACCGTACCGCCCGTCCTTACCACAACATTCAAACACACTTCATCAATAAATAGATTAATTCCATGTCAATACTTAACCATCTCATAGATAATTTCAATAGCTTTCCAACGCTATGAACCACGCGTCATTTCGATTTACGGTTCTCCCGTTACGGCAAAAATACGAACACCGTGGCGAACGAGGAGCCATTCGCTACCGTACTCGCTAGGCGAGGACCTGGCGAACATGACAGTCCAAAATCTTATTTTTGATCGTCACCTGACTTTCGAGTGTCCGATTTTGATTCCGTAAAAAGCTGCGATCTTGAAATTCGACGTACAACAACAATTTTATACTTAGGAGGTGTCGCTACTGCGAAAATCGGCGCCGGCTGACAGAAGAGTCGCCACCGTGCGTTATTTATCCCAACGGAGGGAAAGGAAACACTCGAAGTAAACCTCGCGAAAAACGGGAAAGGTATGGTCATCGCAACCAAAACCTGGGTTCGGGAGTCGGTTACGCAAGGGGAAGGTATTAGCACCCCTCACGTCCGTCGTACTCGACGGGATCCACGCTTGGTGTTTATAAGGAAAAGGGTGTGTTTATCTATCTACGCTAGTGGTCAGTCTGAAAAGAAAAGAAAAGGACAGGACTCGACAGAACATACGTTGTTCTGGGCCTACGTACTCCCTCGTGCAATGGGAAAGTCAGAGTCAACGTAGTTCGACTACCTACGTCTAGACGGGGGGAAAGGTTGCTCGCCAGGACATCACATCCTGTGCCTACGTACTTCCACACGGCATGGAAGATCAGAGCAAACGTAGTTCGGGCTACGCACGACACAAGCTGTTCAAGTGTTTTTTATGGGAAAATGCACCTTAACCAAGGGTTTTCACAGTCCAGGAGGACAAAGGGTTTTGATGTTTGTTCAAATCTTTTGATGGGAGAAATGAATTCACTTTTGTTTTATCCCTTATTAAGTGTTTTTCTGTTGTTTTGAGAAAGGAAAGAGACACCCTAAAACTATGGCTAAAAAGGGGAATCTACCTAATGTTATCATGCCTGATTAACCAACCTAATGTCTATCATAACTCCTCCACAGCAGAGAAGTTAGAGCTCCTAAGGGATCATGGCAACAGAACTAAACAGCAAACCGGAAACACTGCAAAGTAAAGAAATACTGGAAATATGCATGAATGCAACAACCAAACAAGCAAGGCACAAAGGCCACAAACCACAGAGGTAAGGGAGCTTAGCTCTACCAAATACCAACAAGCAAAGCCACTCAATAACAATCAAGCAGAAGGAGGCCCACCTCAACTTCTCATGCACATAAGCAGGCTTACTTCTAAGATGCACCTATCTCAGAAATATCTATATGAACCCCTAAGTCTAATGCAGCACAGCACCACACAAGTCAATCAACACCAAGAGAAGGCTAACCAGCCTGGCAAACTCCTATCCAAAAGCAAGAAACTACCCCTGATCAAGACCCTAAAAAACCCTAAAACAAAACCCTAATCTACACTAAGCAAAACCCTAAGCAAAACCCTAATCTACCCTAAAGGGAGAAATCAATCCCATTCCACAAGCTTCAAGACAAGCTTACCAAAGAAGGGGAGCTAAGTAGACAGACCCATAGTGCCTTCCTCAGGAAAGTACTAGGAGGCTTCTACTTAGGAATCATATCCCATGTGGCTCAACAACTGTGAACGGTTTACGTTCCTCCTCAGGAGAAACTAAACTCACATGAAGGCTCCAACATCATCGGATATTTAAGAAATCCTACATGAACTAAGGGAACTAAGTGAACAGACCCATAGTGCCTTCCTCGGGAAAATACTAGGGGGCTTCCACTTAGGAATCATATCCCATGTGGCTCAACAACTGTGAATGGTTTACATTCCTCCTCAGGAGAAACTAAACTCACATGAAGGCTCCAACATCATTGGATACTTAAGAAATCCTACATGAACTACAGGAACTAAGTGAACAGACCCATAGTGCCTTCCTCTGGAAAATACTAGGGGGCTTCCACTTAGGAATCATATCCCATGTGTCTCAACAACTGTGAACGGTTTACATTCCTCCTCAGGAGAAACTAAACTCACATGAAGGCTCCAACATCATTGGATACTTAAGAAAGAGGTGAGAAGAAAGAATGAAAGACCTCCATAGTGCCTTCCTCAGGAAAGTACCCTGAATTCCCCTCAAACTTCAGGATCTCAAACCTCACAGAAAGGGAGCAAGCTTCTAGACTAGGTCCATGCATCCTTGCAAGCTCCATCAAGTCTTCCTCCAGCCTCCATCTTCTAGAAGAAACCACAGGCCCTCAAACCAAAAGAAGCTATCTCTAAAGTTCAACCACAGTTGAACTTCAAAGTCAGAAGCCCTTAAGACTTCTCCTATTCTCAAGCTCAAGCAAAAATAGCAAAACAGCTTCTAAAAATCCACCAAAAATCTAGGGGAAACCTACATGGCTCTATGATCCCAAGATCAAATCTCAAAGCCTAAGTCAACTTCTAAGGCTACTAAACAATCCCTAACATGTGAATGGTCAAGGGTTAACCAGCAAGTTATGAGGCCTCTACTCTCTAATCCTAAAACAACATCAATCAACTTCTAAAAAAACCACGAAAATCCTATGGGGAGCATGCATCAGTCTAGTACAACATACTAAAAAATAAAAGCAAGATTCAATATCAAGCGAGAGAAATAAAATCAGCAAGGCAGACACATCACAAATCAATATTCAATACCAACTAAAATACAAAAATGCAAATAAAAATTAAAATGCATGATCAATTTAATATTTTTGCACCATAAAATCCTAAATTGAATTATGAATCTACAGAAAAAATAAGGGAATTAATTGGATCATCCTACTATTTTTTATGAATTATTTTCTAAAATGGATAAAACAAAGTAAATTAAAAAAAGAAAATAAAACCAGGGGGTGGCGATAGCAAAATGCCCTAGTTACTTCTCCAAATTGGGCCAAAAGGGGGGTGCGCTTAGCGCTTGGGACCTAAGCCCAAACCAAATTCATTCAGTTCACAACCAGGGGAGGGGTCAACGAGTAATGAGGGGGTGGTTCGCAGCAATTTCATCTTGTTTGGGCCCAGTCCAAACTCAAACCCTAACCCAATCAAACAACTAACAAAACCACATCCTCACCCCAAAAAATCGTTCACTGTTCACTAACCCAAACCCTAGTGCCGCTGTTCTCCCAAATTCCCCTCCGACATCCTCTCAAACCTCACCCAATCTCTCACGAAAATCTGCAACCAACCCTAATCTAAAATCTCACCAAACTTCGATTCAATACTCCAAACTCAACCTAAACTCTATTTGAATCAAGACAAACATCAAGCAATCCCAGTAAACAGAAAGGAGAATGCAACCAGAATCAAGCGAAGACGTACCTGGATACGGAGTACGAACGGCTCGTGAAGGTCTTGGGGCTTCGATGAAGAAAACCTGGTGATCTCAAGCCGTTACACAGAGATCTTGATGAAGGTTCTTGAAGATCGCTGAAGACCGTGAAGATCCTTGAAGATCGTTGAAGATCGCTGCGAGAAAGAGGAAGATCTTGAGGCTCTTTAAAGATCTTCTGGGGATTGTTGAAGATTAAGTGGATTTCTGGAAAATCCGGATGAACACGATGAGCGGATCTGACGAACTCATGAGGAACGTTGCTGAATATTGATGAACAGATGATGCTGACGAATAAATCTGGAAGAGTGTTGATGAGGTTCTTGAAGTGTGGACGAAGATCTGTTGTAGGTTGATGATTCGCAAACGTTGATGGATCTTGGATGAAACGATGAAGATCCTGGAGATCTTGATGAGTCGATCTGGAGATTGTTCGTGATGAGTGTTCTTGGTATCGATCGGAGAAGAAAGGAGGAAATTAGTGAATTCTGGGTAAAAAACCGTCTCCGGCGGGTTGTTGCGGCTGCCGGAGTACGTTGGTGTGGTGGCCGAAGGATTTAGGAGGTGGCCGGAGTACGCTGCATGCCGGTCGGTGGATTTTCCGGTGGGATGTGAGGCGAAGACAAGTGGCGAGGGGGAGTTACTGCATGCGCGACACGTGTGCTGGTCACTGGTGGTAGTGGGAAACATGGCAAGGTGTGGGGCGTGCATGCAGATAGTGGAGTGTGAGGTGGGACCCTGAGAGAGAGACTCGTGGATACTCTTATAGTGCGACACATGGCATGACAAAAACAGACTGAAAGAATGGGCCTCCAAAAAAACTCTGGCCCACGAAAATGAATTATTGGACTGAATCTCCACTGAATGGCATGGCTAATGACATATTAAACTCCATTAAAAACTGATTAGAGATTTAACTAATTAACTAATGATACTCAATTAAGACTAAAACAGAAATTACAACTACAATTAATGAACTAACGGAAAATTAAAACGGTATATAAACCTAATTAGACCTAATAAATTCTAATTAAAATCTAACTAAATCTAATTAAATCCTAATTAACACCTAAACAAAAGATTAAAGTCTAATTAATCTAACTAATCCTAATTTAATCTAAAAAAGAGAATTAACCTAAAAAAAACTCTATTAATTCCAATTAATTTCTAAACTAATAAAAGTAGAAAAAACTCTAATAGATCTATTAATCCTATCTAATGAAAACCTTATTAATTTCTATACTAACAAACTATATTAATTTCTATTTAATGTCTAATGAAACCTATATTAAGCTATATTAATTTCTACTTAACAAATCCTAATAAAAGAAATATTCTATTAAACTAATATCTAAAAATAATCAAAACTCTAAACTAATATCTATTAAAACTATTAAAACCTATATTAAAAATATATCTAAAAACTATTATATTCTATAAAAGAAAATCTATATAAAAAAAACTATTCAATTAATATTCTAAAAGGTTTTTTAAAAAAACTATTAATTTCTATAAAAGAGGAAATCTATTAATTTTCTATTAAAACCTATTATCCATTTCAAAGAAATACATTCTATCTATTTGAACTGATTAAAAAAACACCTGAAATGTGAGGAGAGGGCTGTGATCCCGATAAAATCAAAACAACTGGAAAAAATGCACTGTATGTGATATGCGGATGCGAATGCGAAAATGAGCCGAAACGTAAATCAGGAGCGGGACCCGGTTGGTCAAATTTTAGGGTGCAACAGTTGCCCCTATTCAAACGGCTTGGACCCGACTGGATGAAGAGCGAACGGCCTTCAGATAATCGAGGTACGAGACGGTTGAATACCAATAAACCCTGAAATTTGCCAACCGCAAAAATAAATTGTGCACACCACTGCTTGGGGAGAATTAACCAGGGAACTGATTTCCGTTGCCACAACGACAACTAAACACCTATCCATCAACCTATTTATGAAATAGTCTGATATTGTCCATAGACCATCCCATTCCGAAGAAGTGAGCATACACTAAACAGTGAGAAATTGTTGATCTCTCTTATCAACCTTCCGTATCCTGAAGAAACGAGCAAACGCCTAACCAAGCGGGGCAATGCTGATTTCACTTATCAGCCTTCCGTTCGTACCTGAACGAGCAAACGCTAAACAGCGAGAAAATGTTGATTTCACTTATCAACCTTCCGTTCATACCTGAACGAGCAGCCCTGCGGGGACACGAGAAACTTAACCAAGCAACTCTGAGAGGACAATTCTGACGACGGCCGTCAAATACCTATCCTGAAAACACTCCGCTGGGGAAATTGGGAACTTAACCAAGCACCTTGTTGACGACTACCCTGCTGGGGACTACGAGGAACTTAACCAAGTAACTCGTTGAAGTAACACCCTGCTGGGAAACATAACTCTGCTGAGGAAACTACGGGTAATACTCAGAAATCTGCATTACCATCTTCCAACGCTGACACCACAGCATCCTGAGAAAGAATCAACTGGGGGGAAGAAGGTGCTTGACCAATCAAACTCTGCTAGGGGAATATGACATGACGAACACGATCACTGCGTGCCTGGCCCCCCATATACTACCCATAACAAGATGAACACGATCACTGCGTGTTTTACACCACAACCCTCTTGATAGGCGGAACATGATCACTGCGCGTCTTGGCGTTGCAAACAAAACCACATATAGGACAAATACGATCACTGCGTACTCCACCACAAATCCCCACAACATAACGATGACCACGATCACTGCGTGCCCTGCGCCACAACCCTCTTGACAGGAGGAAACACGATCACTGCGCGTCCTGTGTCGCAAACAAAACCACAGGATGAATACGATCACTGCGTACTCTACCACAAATCCCCACAACATAACGATGACCACGATCACGGCGTGCCCTGCGCCACAACCCTCTTGACAGGAGGAAACACGATCACTACGCGTCCTGTGTCACAAACCAAACATACGCACCTCTCCGTGAACCACGATCTCACTTATCGACAGAGAAAATCCACCTGAAGCTGGACGGGTAATCAATCCTGCTCACGTTTCCAAATGCACATGTTTGATAATGCCGTAATGCTTCCATACTGCATGGAAATGCTACGTATTCGTGTAAAATGCAAGTGCTTATGATGCATGTTTATGCAAAGAGTTACTTCAGCAAAATAAATGCTGAAGACAAACTGGATCCGCTGGGGATAACCAGAATACTACCGATACGCGTCCAACAAAATAAATGCTGGTAAGATGAACTAACTCCGCTGGGGATAACCGTCCTGCTGGGAAAGTAGCTCACAAACTCAAAACTTCAAACTCTGCTGAAAATGATCGTCCTGACGAGGAAGGAACAACCTGTTGGGGAAAGAGAAAAGCAATCCTGGAAACTGCTTTCAAAAGGTATCAACACTTTGATTACGCCCTGTGGGGATAATTCATCCTGCTATCACTGAGCTGGGGATTGACCGGTGTACTCTGATTCGCACTACACAAGACTCTTTGGGCGGGTTAATCATATCTGTCTCGTCCCTTGCTGGGGAGGACTCTGCTCTGCTTGATAAGCCAATTCTGAACTACTAAAGATACATTGATCTTTTCCTTTGACGCAATCTCCACTCTCCTGGGGAGACAACATTCAAATTTTCCTGGGGCGACTTCACTGGAGAAAGACACAACATTCATCCTCTGGAGAGGGTACCAGCCTACCATGGATGCTGGCGGGGAACTTTGCGAGCTTTTGAATACCTGCAAAAGTCAACAAGCAAATACAAGACAATCTATGCAAAAAGAAACATCTTGGTAATCACCCATGAAAACCATTCAGGTAATTTCTGGTTTTAACAATCATCGGCCGAGGCCTGCCTGTTTACACACATGTAAGTTTTATCAAAAACATCGGCGTTTTTTACAAACAAAACTGTAAAAGTTAAAACCAACGTCACACACTACACTGAATAACACACTTTATTGATAACGGCCTGAAAATAGGCAAGATTTGTACATCAGATGCAACTCCTGAAAAGAGGTAGTCACACATAAACAAAATGCAGAAATGTACAAAGATACAGAATAAAATTTGTACACATGTCGGCAACGTGTTACAGACGAACACCATGAACCGATCCTCCTATGACTCGCCGGACTCTGACGCTTTCCTGATCTCTATCTTCGGAAGGGATTGCTTTGGATAGTCGACCCCCCAAGGTTCTCCCAAACCACTAGATAATCTAACTTGGATCGCAGTCATTTGCTTCTCAAATCCCTAACTTTTGCGTGAATCGCCCTTTGCGGGTTTTCAATTCACCGGGATACCCTTTTTTGCCGAAGCCGCCCAGTGTAGGTTTTCAACTTCGCGGGTGTACATTTTTTCATTTTATCCCTAACTTTTGCCCGAACCTTTTTATTCTGTTTTTGGTTCGCCAGGATTCCCCATTTTTGCCTGGACTCTCTTTTTACTGTCCAGCGGGTCAATTTTTAAGCAAAGTATTTTTTAACTGCGTCCGAGTTTACAGGGGACGAAAAGTCTTCACCATCCATGGTGGATAACAATAAGGCTCCTCCGGAGAAGACCTTTCTCACGACGTATGGACCTTCGTAATTGGGAGTCCATTTGCCCCTGTGATCCGATTGCGGTGGGAGAATCTTCTTCAGCACAAGATCACCCGTCTGAAAGCTTCGAGGTCGAATTTTCTTGTCGAACGCTTTCTTCATCCGGCTCTGATACAGCCTACCACGTGCAATTGATGCCAGTCTCTTCTCGTCTATCAAGCTCAGTTGATTCAATCTATTTCTCACCCATTCTGCCTCATCAAGCTGAACATCAAGCAAAACCCTCAAAGATGGTATCTCAACCTCCAATGGCAAGACTGCCTCCATGCCATACACCAAGGAGAACGGAGTTTCCCCGGTTGATGTACGCACCGTCGTGCGATAACCGTGCAAAGCAAACGGCAACATCTCATGACAATCCTTATACGTTACCACCATCTTCTGAACAATCTTCTTTATGTTCTTGTTGGCCGCTTCAACAGCGCCATTCATCTTGGGTCTGTACGGAGATGAATTATGATGCTCGATCTTAAACTCCCGACAAAGATCCTTCATCATCCTATTGTTCAGGTTCGAACCATTATCAGTAATGATCCGTTCGGGAATACCGTATCTACAAATTATATCCCTCTTGATAAATCTGGCCACCACCTGTTTCGTCACATTGGCGTAAGATGCTGCTTCCACCCACTTGGTGAAGTAATCAATCGCGACCAGGATAAAGCGCTGCCCATTAGAAGCAGTAGGCTCAATCTTGCCAATCATATCAATCCCCCACATGGCGAAAGGCCACGGAGAAGCCATAACATTCAGTGGACTGGGTGGCACATGGATCTTATCAGCATAGATCTGGCACTTGTGACACCGCTTGGCGAACTTGAAATAGTCCATTCCCATCGTTAACCAGTAATACCCCGCCCGCAACAACTTTCGAGTCATAGCATGCCCACCAGCATGTGTACCAAAAGTTCCTTCATGGACCTCTTCCATGAGTAAATTGGCTTCCTTCTCGTCTACACACCGGAGGAGTACCAAATCGTGGTTCCTTCTATACAGAACGCCATCAGGATTCAGATAGAAGTTGCCTGCTAATCTCCTTAGAGTCTTTTGATCACGACTGGATGCCCCAGCCGGATATTCCTTGTTCTTCAGGAAATTCTGTATGTCGAAATACCAAGGTTTACCGTCAGATGCTTCATCAATTGCAAACACAAAGGCCGGCCTATCAAGGCGAGATATGACAATCCTGGGAGCCTCATTCCAGTGGTTGACCTTATACATCGAGGATAATGTTGCAAGGGCGTCTGCCATTTGATTCTCCGCCCGAGGTACATGATGAAACTCCACCTTATCAAAGAAAGGTAACAACCTTCTCGCATAATTCATGTACGGTACCAGATTAGGTTGGCGTGTCTCCCACTCTCCCTTAATCTGATTCACAACCAATTCTGAATCCCCATATACGTCCAGATTCTTGATCCTCAGATCGATAGCCTCCTCCAACCCCATAATACAAGCTTCGTATTCGGCTTCGTTATTCGTTACTGGAAAAGTTAATCTGGCCGTGAACTGGATGTGCGACCCGTGGGGAGTTGTAATGATTGCCCCAATCCCACTACCGTACGAATTGACAGCCCCATCGAAAATCAATTGCCACTGGGAACTCCGCTCAGGACCCTCATCTGGCAACGGCTCATCACAATCTTTAGCCTTCAAGTACATTATGTCCTCATCAGGAAACTCAAACTTCATAGGCTGATAATCCTCAATCGGCTGTTCGGCAAGATATTCGGACAGAACACTTCCCTTAATGGCCTTCTGGGAAACATACTATATATCGTATTCTGTCAATACCATTTGCCATCTAGCAATCCTTCCAGAGAGCGCTTTCTTTTCAAACACATACTTGATCGGATCCATCTTCGATATCAACATGGTTGTATGGTTCAGCATGTATTGTCTTAGATGTTTGGCAGCCCACGCCAATGCACAACACGTCTTTTCGAGCATAGAGTATCGAGATTCACAATCCGTGAACTTTTTACTCAAGTAGTAAATTGCATGCTCTTTCCTTCCTGTCTCGTCATGTTGACCGAGAACACAACCCATGTTGTTCTCAAGAACCGTCAGATACATAATCAGTGGTCGTCCCGCTACTGGGGGTATCAACACCGGAGGTTCCTGCAAGTATTCTTTTATCTTTTCAAATGCCCTTTGGCAAGTGTCGTTCCAGACCACCGCTTGATCTTTCTTTAACAGTTTGAACAAAGGTTCACATGTGGTCGTTAGGTGAGAGATGAACTTAGCAATGTAGTTCAATCTCCCTAAGAATCCACAGACTTCTTTTTCTGTTCTCGGTGCTGGCATCTCTTGTATTGCTTTTATTTTTGCCGGATCGACCTCGATTCCTTTCTTGCTCACAATGAACCCCAGTAGCTTCCAGGATCTCACTCCGAAGGTACACTTGTTAGGGTTCAGCCTCAGCCTGAACTTCCTCAGCCTCTTGAACAACTTCAGCAGATTAACCAGATGTTCTTCCTCCGTTTGAGACTTGGCGATCATGTCATCGACATACACCTCAATCTCTTTGTGCATCATGTCGTGAAAGAGCGTTGTCATAGCCCGCTGGTACGTTGCCCCAGCATTTTTCAAACCAAAGGGCATCACCTTATAACAGAAGGTCCCCCACGGGGTGATAAAAGTCGTTTTTTCCATATCCTCCGGAGCCATTTTGATCTGGTTGTACCCTGAAAATCCATCCATGAAAGAGAATACCGAAAACTGAGCTGTGTTGTCAACTAACACATCAATATGCGGCAGCGGGAAATCATCTTTCGGGCTCGCTTTGTTTAGATCCCTATTATCAACACACATTCGAACCTTGCCATCTTTCTTTGGCACAGGCACGATATTAGCGACCCAGGTGGGATAAGTGGTGACAGCCAGGAACCCAGCATCCCATTGCTTCTGCACTTATTCCTTTATCTTTACAGCCATGTCAGGACGAGTCCTTCTGAGTTTCTGCTTCACAGGCGGGCAATCTTCCCTCAACGGCAGACGATGAACAACCATATCGGTATCCAAACCCGGCATGTCCTCGTAGGACCAAGCAAATATATCGCTGTATTCGCGCATCATCTCAATAAGCTCTTGCTTGATGTCGACCTGCAACACGGCCCCTATACGGATATTCCTGACACATTCTTCAGACCCTAAATTGACAATATCAATCTCTTCCTGGTGAGGCAGAATGCCCCTCTCCTCTTGCTTCAACAACCGACTCAGCTCTTCTGATAAGTCACTATCCTCAACAACCTCCTCCTCAGCTTGGAAGATCGGATGCTCGAAGTCTAAACGAGTCATAGGAAGTCTTTGGTCGATGTCATCTGCAAATACATGAATCCTGCGAGGGAAACGGTTAAGTGCTTCAAAATGATATACAAGCAAAATACATAACCACGCTGCCATTTTATTGAAAAATAAAAAAATAAAAAAACAGAAAGAAAAGGATCACAACATTTGAATGTAAAAACGTCGTCATTTATTGATCATGCAAACATACAGGTAAACAGTTAGGCCCTAAGACTAGGTCAACGATGCCCCGGGCAAGGCATGTGATCATACAATGATTGAAAAAACAACGCATTACTGTTTGGTGACTTGGATGACGTCCTGGATGGACCAGTTGCATAGGCTTTGCCCCGGCGTGCTGGGTCGAATCCATGCGTCCATGTCGCAGTCGCTATCCACTTCCTCCGTATCAGACACGGCATTAATCCTTTCAAAGCTAACCCCTCCGGGTGAGAACACCACAGGTCCCTTATACTTAGGCGCACTCTGTGAGGGGGATGGGCGGTACCCCAAGCCATACCTATCTTGCTTCACTGGTATGTCCAGAACCTGCCCCCATTTCTGAGTCTCTCCCGCTTGCATCAACGCCTTGGCTTCTTTATATGAGGAGACGGCCACCTCTTGCCCCTCACTCTTTACCGGAGCTTCTTCTTTAACCTTCACCCCTTCGAACGCCTGACACAGCGTTTCATGAATCTCTCCATCTACCTCCACGTATTTGAAGGAAGACAAATGACTGACTAGGATATCCTCTTCGCCACACACCGTCACAATGCTCCCCTCAACCATATACTTCAGCTTCTGATGGAGTGTAGAAGTTACTGCCCTAGCGGCGTGAATCCAAGGTCTCCCGATCAAATAGCTATATGCAGGCTGGATGTCCATGATGTAAAACACTGTATCAAACACCTCCGGACCTACCTGGATGGGTAACGTTACGGACCCGAATACCGATCTCCTTGTTTCGTCAAAGGCCCTCACCACCAAATCACTAGGGGTGCACAACAACCCACGGGTATCCAATTTCAACAGGGCTTTCTTTGGTAACACATTCAACGAGGACCCAGTGTCTACCAGCACATGGGATAAAATAGTGCCCCGACATTCGATAGAGATGTGCAAGGCATTATTGTGATCACGCCCTCTAGGCGTTAGGTCAAAATCCGTGAATCCCAAACCATGCCCAGCATTAACATGTGCCATAACTCCCTCCAGTTGATTGACTGAAATCTCTTGCGGCACGAAGGACGTCTCAAGTACCTTCAACAGGGCATTTCTATGCGCCTCAGAACACAACAACAACGATAATATGGAGATCTTTGACGGGGTCTGCTGCAGGTGATCTACGATCTTGTAGTCACTTTTGCGAATCAATCTCATGAATTCTTCCACATCTTTAGTTGTCGGTTCTTTCTCCTTACTCCCCGAAGATTCCCCCTCAACAACTTTATTCTTACCCCTGGCGAGCCTCTCTGCCTCGACCTCAGGTGAAGTGAAAATTCTCCCGCTCCGGGTTATACCACCCGCTCCCACTATGTTATCTACGGATCCCGCTGGCGGATCATTCAAGTCAATCTTTTCCCCATTGCAATACACTTCAGCACCGTAGCTCCACGGGACTACCTTTGTACTCTCATAAGGGATTGATTTAGCTTTGGTAATAGTAATGGTCGGCCTTTTCGATGATGCCGAAATCGTCACTGATTTGAACGGAATGGTGATCGTAGCAACCTCGCTGCGCTCTTTTCCAGATTCGGTCTCAACAGACTTCTCTCGCCCCACAGACCTGTCAAACTGCAGGATTCCTTCATCAATCAAACCTTGAACTCCCCTTTTCAACTTCTCACAGCCCTCAAGTTGAACCAAACAGTCAGCACACTCTTCACTGCATCCGGGATAGACACCTCCCTCCAATAAGCGCAGCTTTACGTAACTCAAAGGGGTTTTCAGCTTGCTCACTTCTGAAACCAAGTCCAACTCATCATCTGTCAGGATTGCATTGGCCCCAGTCCCACCATGCTTGGGCATTGGCTGTTGCGTGATATTGGGACCGTCCTTCCCGAAGTTAATAGCCGTACTATCAAGCAAATCCTGTACTTTATGCTTGAAAGCTAGGCAATTTTCAATATTATGCCCTGGTGCTCCCGAATGGAAGTCACAATGCTCATTAATATCATACCCGACTGGTGGCTGGCCGGTTAGTGGCGCTAAAGTCCTCTTCTCGACTAGCTGCAATTTCAACAAAGCTTGAAGAAGTTCTGCATACGATACCGGCGGCGCCTCGAATACTCTCCTCGGTCGCGGGTTCTGAAATCTGCGCTGATTATTATTTGGCTGCTGCTGAGCCTGCTGCTGTGGTTGTTGTCTCTGTTGCTGAGAAGACCCTGGAACGGTTACACTTGCAACCTGCGACTGCTGATGCCAGTTCTGACCTCTATTTCTCCGTCGAGCATTGTATACAGCATTGGTATCACCCTGCCTTTTACCACCAAACGTCTTCTTATTACCTCCTGCGGAACTGGACTCACCCGCTTGAATTTTACCCATCTTCACTCCGTTTTCAATGCGCTCCCCCATCAAGATCAACTCAGAGAAAGTACTCATCGAAAAATTGAGCAACCGGTCACAGTACATTCCAGAGAAAGTTCCTATGAACATATCCATCATTTCGCGCTCCACCATCGGAGGGTGTACCCTAGCAGCCAGATCTCGCCATCTCTGGGCGTATTCCTTAAAGCTCTCGCTAGACTTTTGAGACATGCTCTGCAGCTGGACTCGGTTAGGGGCGAGATCACTATTATATTAATAATGTCGAACAAAAGCCTCTGCCAGCTCTTTCCAACTCCTGATCTGAGTAGGTTCCAAGCTCATATACCACTCCAACGATGGCCCTGACAGGCTATCCTGGAAGAAATGCATTAGCATCTTTTCATCCTCAGAATACGCGGACATGCGCCTGTAAAACGCACGCACATGCACCCTAGGGCATGTATCCCCTTTGTACTTATCAAATGACGGCGCTTTGAATTTCAGCGGGATCCTCAGCCCTGGGACCAGCCCCATATTTGACATATCCAGCCCAAGAGCATTCTGGCTGGCTAATCCGTTCACTTTCTCTTCTAGCAATCTCATCCGATGGTTGTCATCCCTAGCTCTTTCATAACCCTCATTCTGACCAGAGAACACATCCTCCTGACGGTCTTCCCAGTGAGGTACTGCATCGTATCCAACATAATCTGCATCACGGTCCAGACCCGTTTGGAAGTACCTGGGGTCATACCTCAGATTGCCCATCTCTTGAGCGTTGTATGCACCAGTTCCATATCCAAGATTACCATAACCATAGTCACCAAACCCAGCCTTGGTGCCAGCAATGTTGCCATACCCCATGTTCACACCATTGAAGCCCTGGTTACCATTATTACCATTCATTCCGACGTTCTCAGCGCCCCCATTGAAACCCTGGTTGACATTACCCACAAATACTCCAGCAGTATCTGCATTGGCATTCATATTACCGGCGTTCCCACCTCCGCCTGCAGGACCAGTTTCTCCAACATTCAAACCAGTTACGGGAATAACATCAGCACTTTGACTATTCTCAATTCGAGGAGAAGCAGCAATATTTTCACCATGCGGTGTCCCGTTGTTTTCAGCCCGTGCGACCAACGGTTGAACCAGAGTCTGCAGCTGCTCTTGTCCTTTGGCGATGGTCTCCATGGTTTGCATGAGCATGGCCATCCTGTCACGCATTTCTTGCATTTCACTCTGCACGTTGTCCATGATCTTCTCGTGATTAGCTCTGGTAGAGTAACGGTGGACCCGCTTTTCTGCAATCCTGAAAATACCTGGATATATGTATGAAGAATGATAAGGAACATGGATCACAAACCTGTAATGCAATGTCATTTATGCAACCAACAATGCAAAAATGCTAACGTGCATGTGTGCGTTGGGTATATTTCCCCTCCAATTCCAGTGTCAAGGTAGCAAGACAAGAGAAACCATAAAGACAATATTTAGAAAAACCCTTATATATTTATTGGAATAACAATCTCGTCAAGGCGTTACACAACTATGTTCCATACAACTGATACGATAAAGGAGGATCCCAACCAACATGTCTGGCGGTGATCTCAACACATAGAATACAAGAAAGAAGTCAAGTGTGGGTACGATCGCAGAAATTCTCGAACAGCTTCTTTATCACTAGGTGATCCGGTCGATAAATCAAGCCTTCTATCAACTGATCCCTTTTCCTGACCGTTCCTTGGATATCTCTGACAAAATCTTCCCAAGCCTTATCTTGGGCACCATCCTCAAGTTTGGGCCTCTTGGTGTCTGCTCTGCGCTGACAATCTTCCAGATTCTTCATGGCATCAATCAGTTTGTGTTCGGCCTCGTATTGACGACATGCTTCTTCTTCAAGCTCTTCAGTCTTCACTTTAACCTGTTCTCCCAACTGAGCAACCTATATCTTTAGCTCTTCCTCCCGTTCTTTGCGTTTGGCCATAGTAAGGTCCCAACGCTCTCTGAACTTAGCTAACTTCGTGTAGGCCCTTTCCAGTTCTTGTTTCTTAGTAGCCAATACACTGCTAATTGGGTCTACATCTAACTCCAGACGCTTCTTGGTTTCAGTCAACTCCAATAAAGTAGTCTTCAGATGTTTCAAAGTTTCGGCCTGTTGCTTGGAAGAATATCCTGTTTCAATCTTTTCATGACGAAGTTGGGCGTTCTCTTTTTCTAAAGCTTCTTTAGCCTTTGATAACTCTTCTTTCTCCGCCATCAGCTGATTGTATACCTGTACGTCTATAGTGGTGGGCTCCTCCATCGGAGAAGGATACAATGGCTGAACTGCAGGATAAGGCATAAGGAATTTCGTAGCTCGTTCACGAATCCATTCCACATACGGACCAAGAACTCGAGTACCCCCTTTGCTAAATGAAGACTTTCCTCTCTTATGCAGGTTCTTCCATGCTTTCTTAAGCTTGATCAACATCTCTTCCTCTATTGCCCCAGTAAGATACAGAGATTCCCGTATCTCCTCGGGCTTCGGCGCTTCCTGAGGTGCATATCCAAACTGCCTGATTAATAAGGAAGGGTTGTAATTGACACACCCTTTCCTTCCTATCAAAGGAACATTAGGGAATCCTTCGCATTTGTATATGACCTCAACTCCTAACACCTCCTCATTAACCCACACCACATTCTCAGAAGTCAACCCCATCAAGCGCTCAGGCCATCCTAAAGAATCAATAGAAGTGACAAAAGGCCCTGACTTCGGCATATGACTAATAAACCACTTGCACAGTAGAGGTACACAGCAAGAGACATTCTTTCCTCGCCGTTTTTCATTTTTATAGTGAGTGGAATGGTGAATATCTCCCAGCAAGGTAGGAACTGGGTTCTTTGCAGCCAGAATATAGAAGGCATCCGCATCAACAAAATCAGGTTGGTTTGGGAACAACACAATGCCATAAACACACACAGCAAGGATGGCATCAAAAACAACCCAACCACCCTTCTTAGCATACTCCCGAGCCTTCTCTACCAAAACAACCAACGGAAATCCCCACACATCTCCTTTTCTGATCATCTTCCCTGTCAGCTCAAACTCTCCTAAGTATAGAATAGCAGAAAGCTTAGCCAAATTAGGCTTAGCGTCCGTGTGATAGAAAGGCATCTGCTCGCGAATTGGTATATCCAAGAGTGCAAAATACTCCTCCAGGGTAGGAGCCAAGACAAAGTCAGGAAATACGAAACACCTGAGCTCAGCATCATAAAACTGCAACAGGGTGTAAATACCGCTGATCTCATAAACCGAGGGCTGGTAAACGTAAGTTAGGATCCTCCCATATGTCTTCCTGAAATCTCCCATCACCTTCTTCCCAGCAATAGTAATTAACTCTGACAACAGACTGATATCTGGAGACGGGAATCTGTAGGGTAACACTCTCTTCATGGCTTCCATGTCTGCTAGGAAACAACCGCCGGAACTGGGAGGGAAAATATGTACCTGCAATACACACAAGTTAGTTGGATGCAAATGGTAATGCAATAATGCAATATGGTAGATGATGCAATCAAAGAACACAGAGGCCATGTTGTAGCCTGAAGAGGAACATCTCTGTGATGTCAAGAACAGAAAACCACCACAGTCACCAGAACCTCATGATACTGGCTATCATCCGACACCCAAAATACCAATACCCTGGTAAGAAATCCATCTGAACCTCTGTCTCTGACGAGAAAACCATCTGATAATATTATCAACCTCAGACAAGAAATCCATCTGATCCAAACAACACACCTGTTAACGAGCCAAGAAAACCATCTGATAAATACTGAATCACGGTTTCTGAAGGCCAGTTTTCCTGCAATAACCCAATCCCTCTCACAGGTATGGACCTACTCCACGGGAAAAGGTACGGCATCCTATGCGGTCATCAGCGTCACAGACTTTCATGAGTGACGATACGATTCCCAGAAGGAGTGGCATCATCAAGTCATGAAGAGGCCTCACTTAGCCGACTTCCAATTGATCGGTCCCTAGAGTCGACAATCCTCACGTCTGGACTCCCCTCAGATCCTCAGGATCGGAAAGGAACACCTCGGAGAGAACCTCGTCTGAGCGCAGATTTCGTAGGGAACTGTGTCTGCTCAGCAAACAGGTTCGTCTACTACTCTCCACAACTATGTCTAGGTGCATACTCAAGCCCAGGTCCGACTTCTCACTCATAGTAACCTCCCTCTCCCACAGCAATAATCACAATAATATAGTGCTGAAAGTAAATGCGGAAAGGTAAAGGTGCGGGAAAGTAAAGTGCGGAAAGGTAAAACACATATGTACAACACCCAACAGATAAACACCCAAGCGCTAGGATTGATTCGCGTAGGGGATGGGAAACGGTCCCAGCATAAGGGATGGGAAAAGTCCCTAGATGCTATAACGTCCCCAGCAGAGTCGCCAGCTGTCGCTACTGCGAAAATCAGCGCCGGCTGACAGAAGAGTCGCCACCGTGCGTTATTTATCCCAACAGAGGGAAAGGAAACGCTCGAAGTAAACCTCGCGAAAAACGGGAAAGGTATGGTCATCGCAACCAAAACCTGGGTTCGGGAGTCGGTTACGCAAGGGGAAGGTATTAGCACCCCCCACGTCCGTCGTACTCGACGGGATCCACGCTTGGTGTTTATAAGGAAAGGGGTGTGTTTATCTATCTACGCTAGTGGTCAGTCTGAAAAGAAAAGAAAAGGATAGGACTCGACAGAACATACGCTGTTCTGGGCCTACGTACTCCCTCGTGCAATGGGAAAGTCAGAGTCAACGTAGTTCGACTACCTACGTCTAGACGGGGGGAAAGGTTGCTCGCCAGGACATCGCATCCTGTGCCTACGTACTTCCACACGGCATGGAAGATCAGAGCAAACGTAGTTCGGGCTACGCACGACACAAGCTGTTCAAGTGTTTTTTATGGGAAAATGCACCTTAACCAAGGGTTTTCACAGCCCAGGAGGACAAAGGGTTTTGATGTTTGTTCAAATCTTTTGACGGGAGAAATGAATTCACTTTTGTTTTATCCCTTATTAAGTGTTTTTCTGTTGTTTTGAGAAAGGAAAGAGACACCCTAAAACTATGGCTAAAAAGGGAAATCTACCTAATGTTATCATGCCTGGTTAACCAACCTAATGTCTATCATAACTCCTCCACAGCAGAGAAGTTAGAGCTCCTAAGGGATCATGGCAACAGAACTAAACAGCAAACCGGAAACACTGCAAAGTAAAGAAATACTGGAAATATGCATGAATGCAACAACCAAACAAGCAAGGCACAAAGGCCACAAACCACAGAGGTAAGGGAGCTCAGCTCTACCAAATACCAACAAGCAAAGCCACTCAATAACAATCAAGCAGAAGGAGACCCACCTCAACTTCTCATGCACATAAGCAGGCTTACTTCTAAGATGCACCTATCTCAGAAATATCTATATGAACCCCTAAGTCTAATGCAGCACAGCACCACACAAGTTAATCAACACCAAGAGAAGGCTAACCAGCCTGGCAAACTCCTATCCAAAAGCAAGAAACTACCCCTGAGCAAGACCCTAAACAACCCTAAAACAAAACCCTAATCTACACTAAGCAAAACCCTAAGCAAAACCCTAATCAAAACCCTAATCTACCCTAAAGGGAGAAATCAATCCCATTCCACAAGCTTCAAGACAAGCTTACCAAAGAAGGGGAGCTAAGTAGACAGACCCATAGTGCCTTCCTCAGGAAAGTACTAGGAGGCTTCTACTTAGGAATCATATCCCATGTGGCTCAACAACTGTGAACGGTTTACATTCCTCCTAAGGAGAAACTAAACTCACATGAAGGCTCCAACATCATCGGATATTTAAGAAATCCTACATGAACTAAGGGAACTAAGTGAACAGACCCATAGTGCCTTCCTCGGGAAAATACTAGGGGGCTTCCACTTAGGAATCATATCCCATGTGGCTCAACAACTGTGAACGGTTTACATTCCTCCTCAGGAGAAACTAAACTCACATGAAGGCTCCAACATCATCGGATATTTAAGAAATCCTACATGAACTAAGGGAACTAAGTGAACAGACCCATAGTGCCTTCCTCGGGAAAATACTAGGGGGCTTCCACTTAGGAATCATATCCCATGTGGCTCAACAACTGTGAACGGTTTACATTCCTCCTCAGGAGAAACTAAACTCACATGAAGGCTCCAACATCATTTGATACTTAAGAAATCCTACATGAACTACAGGAACTAAGTGAACAGACCCATAGTGCCTTCCTCTGGAAAATACTAGGGGGCTTCCACTTAGGAATCATATCCCATGTGGCTCAACAACTGTGAACAGTTTACATTCCTCCTCAGGAGAAACTAAACTCACATGAAGGCTCCAACATCATTGGATACTTAAGAAAGAGGTGAGAAGAAAGAATGAAAGACCTCCATAGTGCCTTCCTCAGGAAAGTACCCTGAATTCCCCTCAAACTTCAGGATCTCAAACCTCACAGAAAGGGAGCAAGCTTCTAGACTAGGTTCATGCATCCTTGCAAGCTCCATCAAGTCTTCCTCCAGCCTCCATCTTCAAGAAGAAACCACAGGCCCTCAAACCAAAAGAAACTATCTCTAAAGTCCAACCACAGTTGAACTTCAAAGTCAGAAGCCCTTAAGACTTCTCCTATTCTCAAGCTCAAGCAAAAATAGCAAAACAGCTTCTAAAAATCCACCAAAAATCTAGGGGAAACCTACATGGCTCTATGATCCCAAGATCAAATCTCAAAGCCTAAGTCAACTTCTAAGGCTACTAAACAATCCCTAACATGTGAATGGTCAAGGGTTAACCAGCAAGTTATGAGGCCTCTACTCTCTAATCCTAAAACAACATCAATAAACTTCTAAAAAAACCACGAAAATCCTATGGGGAGCATGCATCAGTCTAGTACAACATACTAAAAAAGAAAAGTAAGATTCAATACCAAGCGAGAGAAATAAAATCAGCAAGGCAGACACATCACAAATCAATATTCAATACCAACTAAAATACAAAAATGCAAATAAAAATGAAAATGCATGATCAATTTAATATTTTTGCACCATAAAATCCTAAATTGAATTATGAATCTACAGAAAAAAGAAGGGAATTAATTGGATCATCCTACTATTTTTTATGAATTATTTTCTAACATGGATAAAACAAAGAAAATTAAAAAAAGAAAATAAAACCAGGGGGTGGCGATAGCAAAATGCCCTAGTTACTTCTCCAAATTGGGCCAAAAGGGGGGTGCGCTTAGCGCTTGGGACCTAAGCCCAAACCAAATTCATTCAGTTCACAACCAGGGGAGGGGTCAACGAGTAATGACGGGGTGGTTCGCAGCAATTTCATCTTGTTTGGGCCCAGTCCAAACTCAAACCCTAACCCAATCAAACAACTAACAAAACCACATCCTCACCCCAAAAAATCGTTCACTGTTCACTAACCCAAACCCTAGCGCCGCTGTTCTCCCAAATTCCCCTCCGACATCCTCTCAAACCTCACCCAATCTCTCACGAAAATCTGCAACCAACCCTAATCTAAAATCTCACCAAACTTCGATTCAATACTCCAAACTCAACCTAAACTCTATTTGAATCAAGACAAACATCAAGCAATCCCAGCAAACAGAAAGGAGAATGCAACCAGAATCAAGCGAAGACGTACCTGGATACGGAGTACGAACGGCTCGTGAAGGTCTTGGGGCTTCGATGAAGAAAACCTGGTGATCTCAAGCCGTTACACAGAGATCTTGATGAAGGTTCTTGAAGATCGCTGAAGACCGTGAAGATCCTTGAAGATCGTTGAAGATCGCTGCGAGAAAGAGGAAGATCTTGAGGCTCTTTAAAGATCTTCTGGGGATTGTTGAAGATTAAGTGGATTTCTGGAAAATCCGGATGAACACGATGAGCGGATCTGACGAACTCATGAGGAACGTTGCTGAATATTGATGAACAGATGATGCTGACGAATAAATCTGGAAGAGTGTTGATGAGGTTCTTGAAGTGTGGACGAAGATCTGTTGTAGGTTGATGATTCGCAAACGTTGATGGATCTTGGATGAAACGATGAAGATCCTGGAGATCTTGATGAGTCGATCTGGAGATTGTTCGTGATGAGTGTTCTTGGTATCGATCGGAGAAGAAAGGAGGAAATTAGTGAATTCTGGGTAAAAAACCGTCTCCGGCGGGTTGTTGCGGCTGCCGGAGTATGTTGGTGTGGTGGCCGGAGTACGCTGCATGCCGACCGGTGGATTTTCCGGTGGGATGTGAGGCGAAGACAAGTGGCGAGGGGGAGTTACTGCATGCGCGACACGTGTGCTGGTCACTGGTGGTAATGGGAAACGTGGCAAGGTGTGGGGCGTGCATGCAGATAGTGGAGTGTGAGGTGGGACCTTGAGAGAGAGACTCGTGGATACTCTTATAGTGCGACACATGGCATGACAAAAACAGACTGAAAGAATGGGCCTCCAAAAAAACTCTGGCCCACGAAAATGAATTATTGGACTGAATCTCCATTGAATGGCATGGCTAATGACATATTAAACTCCATTAAAAACTGATTAGAGATTTAACTAATTAACTAATGATACTCAATTAAGACTAAAACAGAAATTACAACTACAATTAATGAACTAACGGAAAATTAAAACGGTATATAAACCTAATTAGACCTAATAAATTCTAATTAAAATCTAACTAAATCTAATTAAATCCTAATTAACACCTAAACAAAAGATTAAAGTCTAATTAATCTAACTAATCCTAATTTAATCTAAAAAAGAGAATTAACCTAAAAAAAACTCTTAATTCCAATTAACTTCTAAACTAATAAAAGTAGAAAAAAACTCTAATAGATCTATTAATCCTATCTAATGAAAACCTTATTAATTTCTATACTAACAAACTATATTAATTTCTATTTAATGTCTAATGAAGCCTATATTAAGCTATATTAATTTCTACTTAACAAATCCTAATAAAAGAAATATTCTATTAAACTAATATCTAAAAATAATCAAAACTCTAAACTAATATCTATTAAAACTATTAAAACCTATATTAAAAATATATCTAAAAACTATTATATTCTATAAAAGAAAATCTATATAAAAAAACTATTCAATTAATATTCTAAAAGGTTTTTTAAAAAAACTATTAATTTCTATAAAAGAGGAAATCTATTAATTTTCTATTAAAACCTATTATCCATTTCAAAGAAATACATTCTATCTATTTGAACTGATTAAAAAAACACCTGAAATGCGAGGAGAGGGTTGTGATCCCGATAAAATCAAAACAACTGAAAAAAATGCACTGTATGCGATATGCGGATGCGGATGCGAAAATGAGCCGAAACGTAAATCAGGAGCGGGACCCGGTTGGTCAAATTTTAGGGTGTAACAGGAGGCCATCCAACACACTTTCAATCTTTTGAATATTTTAAAGCCCGATTACTTCTAATCTCAACAGCAGGTCTTGGGGCCTCCCGTTGCGATACAACCATCGATCTTTGATACCACAACCACAACAACTCTACTCGAGGTCACACGACCAAGGAACTCACATTCCTCGATCAATTGTTCCATCAAATCCTTAACTCTTAGAAGAGAATACCGATCCTTGATAGTCACCTTGTTCACTTATTTATAGCTCACCCAAAACTTCCCAAAACCTTCTGTCTGTCTAACCAACAAAATTGGTGCACCTTACGGTAACACACTCAAACAAAAGAACCTCTCTTCCGGCAGATCTTCAAGTTGACTCTTCAACTCTTCCAATCCCAACGCAACACACAATACGAAGTCACCAATATCAGACTAGTTCCAAAACTAACTCGATTGTAAGCTCCACTTCACATTCCCGGTAGTAAATCACTTATCTCTGTAGGAAAACTCCGGACAATCACAAATAGCTGACAACTCCCAATTTTTCACTTTCCTTCTCATTCAAAGTTTCCGTCCAAATAAACACCTCGACACCGTTTTGCGCCGATTCCTCAAAATAATCCCTTAAGCACTTAGCTTAACTCAAGACTATTCACTGCTCACGCCACCCAAGCTTGCAAGATACGTCTATCCCATCCAACACAATCCCGTCCACTATTAACAAGAGATTAAGGGTGATCAGTTCCTCAATTTGTTAATAGACAGCCGAAATCATGATGGGGTACAAACCATCTTTACCAAACTATGATATCACTCCTCAACACACTAAGCCACCACACTGTAGCTTTTCGGAGAAATACAACTTCTCCCCCACTGGAATCATTCCACTTCTACCAATGAAGTTAACCAACAACATGTATCGACAATGTTTTTACACACATGTCGCATACCAGGAAACAATAACACTAGACAACATTGGCCGGACGGACCGACCTGCTCTGATACCAATTGTAACACCCCACTTTCCCAAATTAAATAAAATATGAATATTAAAATAATAATCAGAGTTTTCACCAAAAAGTGGGATATCACATCTCCAAATTTTATAAAAATACTTTATTCATTCTTTTCAAAATAATACAGCGGAATTTGTTTCAGAAAGTAAAATACATCAAATTCATGATACGACACAGTAAAAAGAAATAAGTTCAACATAGACACAACAAAACACCCAAGTCCCGTGCTACGTATCAGAGCATCCTAGACTCGACTGGCACACCACCATCCAAGCTATCTAAGTACCTGGATTATCTGTACTTCCGGAGAAGCACAGACACAACAACAGCAAAGGGGTGAGAAATCATGATCAAAATATAATGGTAATGTAATACATGTAAATAAGGCAGTAAAACACACCAACACATCAACTATTCACCCCAACAACACCATATAACGAACCTACTGTTCAAATTACAATATAATATACTATAATGCAATTATGCAACACAACACCATGCATGCGGTACCGACTCATTGGTTCATTCAATCGAACCTGGATAGATCACTTACGCTCCTCCTGAGACATGATCTATCCCTCACCATTCTCCACAAAGGAGTACGGATGAATCACTTACGCTCCTCCTGAGACATGATTCATCCCACCAAAACACCATGATATGCACACACCAATGCATAACTATCATAATTAGGCACTCAAAGTACACACGATCCTCTTGATCATATCATCATACATCAATGCATATATGTACAGATATAACATACACCAACACCGTATAGATCAATCAGATAGTAAACAACTTCATACTATAACACCAGATATAACCACATCCCAACACTCGGGAACGCACAATCCTACTGATCACTACATATATATACATTAATTAATTGTTCACCAACAATATCAAGGAAAACGAGTACCATCACCAAGTAAACAAGTTCATACTTTATCACCAAGATATAAACACGTCCCACCACTCGGGAATACACGATCCTACTGATCACCACACCATGCTCCGCATGATTCATACACCAACTAATTATCCATTTAAATAATTAGTAACGGAAATCACATACTATCACCGAGTACTCACTCTATAACACTCAATCATCTCCCCTATAATCAACAAAGTCCAAGGGCACTACACTCTTAGCGCACACAGCATAACAACATAGAAAAACCACATTCTGCTACGCTCGCTACACCCTCGCTAGGCAAACAGAACCTACTGGACTCACTCGCTACCTCACTCGCTAGGCGAGCACCTAGCGAACGCTCGCTGCCTTCTCGCTAAGCGAAGTGCTAGCGAGTTGCCTGCGACTTCTCAAGTTCTCACAGTTCAGAATTCTCACTCTTCTTCGATTCAAGCCTATTCTATAACATCCACTTCCTATACTATCCGTATTACGACCAATGCATATTAGGCTTATCAATCTTCCTATAATTCTACTCCAGATCAACATTACGGCACACTACCAGCACTTTAGAGTTACTCTGAACCTTACTCAAACCAAACCAACACCAACAGTCAATCAACAATGGCAACATCAAACATCCGTACATCATCATATACATATTATTCCAAAGTCATCACTTAAACAATCTATCGACACATCAAAAAGGTCACACAGAACTTCCCTAAAACCGTAAACCCAACCTATACGCCAAATTAACCAAAAACAACAATTCACCAACAATCAACATATTTCAATCCATCAACATCAACATAACTCAACAATCAATAGCATGTCAATATAAAACTTCATCAACGATACATTCCTACGGGGTTAAGGAATCCCCACTACCCTATACATGTATATACCATTCCCAATCAAGTTTCTCCCCCTTACCTTGTTAATCGGTTGATCGATGAAATTCTTCCTGGATTTGGTCTCTTGGCCTCCTCTTTTCTTTCCGTTCTTCGTTCCCTTTTTCCTTCGTTCTTCTCACTTCTCTCGTTCTTTCCTCTTCTCTCTTTCTATCGCTCTTTCTCTCTTCCCTCTTTCTATCGTGTTATTTTCTCTAATACTTCCCCCACCCCTTCATATTCTATTTTCCTTTTTATTTCCTATCCCAATAATAATAATAACTAATAAAAATAACATAATAATAACAATAATAATAATAATAATATAATACTATTATAATATTATAGTAATGTTCAACATAATAATAATAATAGTAATACACCCAACAATAATTATAATTATAATGATAATAATATTATCACACCTATAATAATAATAATATTAATAAGAATAATATAATAATAATAATAATAATAATAATAATAAATATAATAATAATAATAATAAATATAATAAATATAATAATAATAGTAATACCCCCACCAATATTACTATTATTCATTATATTATCATATTCACACCAAAGCACCACCAATATTACCATTAGTTATTATATTATTATATCTACACCAATTCACCACCAATAATTCTCCCATATCAGAGACACCCACCAATAATAATATTCATACTAATGATAATAATAATAATAATAATAATAATAATAATAATAATAATAATAATAATAATAATAATAATAATAATAATACCACCAATATTACTATTATCTATTATATTATTATCTCCACACCACCAATGATCCTTACATATCAAGGGTACTCACCAATCATATACCAACACACCCCACCTAAGGGCACACCAACATAAAATATTTAAAATAATAATAAAATGACTAAATAATTAAAATGGGTGTTACATGTTGCATGACACGGCCCGTGTCACAAGGTCTGAGCCAAAAAGGTTAAACAGAGGTGTGACACGGGTGGCCGTGTTGCATGACACGACCCGTGTCACAAGGTCTGGGCCAAAAAAAGTTAAAGAGAGGTGTGACACGGGTGGCCATGTTGTGTGACACGGCCCGTGTCAGGGGATTCAGGGAAAATACGCCATGAAAACTCAAGCAGAGATGTGACACGGGTGGCCATGTCGTGTGACAAGGCCCGTGTCAGGCTACCAGGGTGAAAAACCAAACTTTTCTCTTGTTTTTTTGCTTCTTTTTGTGGTTCTTAAAAATGGTTTCTTGGTCCCTTTGGAACCTCACACAATTTACACAGCACCAAATAACTTAACAGAGATAAATAAATGACAAGTGCAAGGTATAAAAAGGGAAAAGTTTGAAGGAATGGATACCAAAGATATTCTCCTTCTTTGTTTAGCCTCTTCTGATTTTGGTTGGATGTACTTCACTCTTCACTCTATGTTGTGAAGATTATGTTCTTCAAGGATGCTCTTGTGTTTCTATGTCACTCTCCTTTTTCTGTTTTTTAGGGTTTGTTCTTTTCTCTATTTTTTCTGGTTTTTCTTACTCTTTGCTCTCAATCTCTATCTCAAAATGTTGTGAATGATAATGAATGATTTTTGTTTGCAGCTCCTTCCCTCCTTATCTCACTTTTTCTGCTGCCTTTTTCTGCTGTACCAAAACCACAGCTCTTGCACACTTCTCCATTTTCAGAATTTCCATTCTTGGCAATATTTTTTACCATCTTTTGGTGCAGCCCCACTTTCCTTCCATTTCTAGTATGTTTTTTGTTGTATTTTCTTCTGCAGCACTCTACCTTTCTATTCATCCTTGTACCCATTGGTTGGTTGATTTGTTTGGACATACTCATGTAACCAATAACACTACATTTTGGACCTCATTTTCAAATTCTGATTTTTGATGTGTAGATGTATCAACATAAGCTTATAGCCTTGGTTTTGTGACATAAAATGATTTTGTAATATGATACACATTGCCACTTCTTGCATGGGGCTGTTTTGGACCATATTCAAATTGCCCATGATTGAACATGCATGGTATTGATCTTGAAATATTCCAACATTGGATTAGCTCTTAAATATTTTTCCTTGCATGTTTGTAAGCACAAAGAGGGTCATATGAACTTGATGGGGGATGGGGGATACCATGGCATGAAGTTATTTTTAGAAACTTGAGTTAAGACTAGAAATAGCTTAATTTCCTAAGCATTACCAAGAGTTTGAATTTTGTAACAAATGTGACATTCTTGAAAATGTCATGAAATTTCTCTTTGTAATATTCTTGAATCTAGCCTTGGATTCATGAACCTTGAATTTGGAATGATGGGCCTCCCTTATGTCATTGAATTTGAAAGAAATGAAGAAATGAGTCAAGCCTTGAAAGAGGGCAAATTTTGGGGTGCAATAGCATCCTTAGAGAATTATGAGCTACTAATGCCATATTCTTGGCAACCCATTGTCTTTGCTTGTTAGTAGCATCCTTCTTAGGTTTTGCTTGATGCTGCCTTTTGACATGAGCTCTCTGTTTAGATTTCCCTTGATGAGGATGACTAGGAAATCCATGCAGTCAGAAACACACAGATTTGATATGACCAAGTTTTCCACAGTGGTAGCATCTATACCCTTTGAATCTACTTTTGACTTGGTTCCAGTTTCTGTGTGGTGGATGTTGTGACATTGGTCATGACATTCTCTTTACCTTCTGAATCTCAGGTTGTAATCTCTTGGGTTTCAAAACAGGATTCTGTCTATCAACAAATCCCAGTCCAGCCCTATTTCCTAAGTTCTGACCACTCTACAGAATCTCTTTTAGAGTGTCAGTCCTAGGATTTAGCATCCTTATGGATTTTGCCATCTGCTCCATTTTGGATTCCAACAAGTTGATCTCACTTTTGAGTGAGTTTATTGTTGCTAGTTGCTCTATCTTCTCAGCCTCTAATTCCACTATGCACTTCTTTTGGTGCTCTCCTTGATGATACAATTCAATGCTTCTAATGGATAGCTTCTTATATGATTCTGCTAGTTCATCATAAGTTAGCTCCACTTCACTTGAGTCACCATCAGATACACATACACTTTTCCAGAGCTATGACATGTTTTGCAGACTCATCTTCTGATCCACTCTCAGAATCTCCACCAGACCAAGTGATAGTTAGGCCTTTTACTTTCTTTTTGAGATAGGTGGGACATTCCTTTCTTATGTGTCCATATCCCTCACACTCATGGCATTGTACTCCTTTTCTTTGATTGGAATTTTCCTCAGACTTATCCCTTCTGCTACTGTCAGAAGAGGTGTTCTTGCCATAGGACTTTGACTTATGATCTATCCTTTTGATCAGTTTATTGAACTGTCTTTCAAGCAAGGCTATTGCTTATGACAAATTCTCCTCTTTTTCACCACCCTCTTCTTCTGAATCCTCAGCAGTGTTTGAGACAAGAGCTATGATTTTTCTCTTTTTCTCTACAGGTTGTTCACACATGCCCATCTCAAATGTTTGGAGAGAACCTATGAATTCATCCAATTTCATGTTGCATATGTCTTGAGCTTCTTCAATGGTTGTGACCTTCATGGCAAACCTCTTAGGTAAGGACCTGAGAATCTTCCTTACAAGCTTCTCTTCAGCCATCTTTTCTCCCAAGGCTCCTGAGGTGTTTGCAAGTTCAAGAACATTCATTTAAAACTCATGAATGGTCTCATCTTCCTTCATTCTCAGACCTTCAAATTTGGTGGTCAGCATTTGAAGTCTTGACATTTTGACCTTGGAAGTTCCTTCATGAGTAGTTCTGAGAGTGTCCCAAACATCCTTTGCTAGTTCACAGTGGTGTACCGGTCTAAAGATGCTTTTGTCTATACCATTGAAGAGTGCATTCAATGCTTTACAGTTCCCATGAGCTAAGGCCTCTTGCTCTTTGTTCCATTCCTCTTCAGGAATTAACACATCTACTCCATCCTTGTCAGTCTTCACAAGATGTTTCCAGCCAGAGTTTGCAGCTCTCCAAGCTTTGCTGTCTAATGATTTTAGGAATGAAATCATCCTAGGTTTCCAATAATCATAATTAGAACCATCCAGAATTGGAGATCTATTAGTGAATCCTATATCTTTATCCATAATACCAGAATTTATTTCCCTAGATCTCACCCAGAATAAACAGGCAGGGTGCCTGCTCTGATGCCAATTGAAATTCTGGCAAGCACACGATGGATGTTATTGCCAAAGTTATAACATCCACTGTGACATTGACTATTGTACTAACTAATTAAACTGTAAGTAAAAGAAGTAAATAACACAGTAATTGTTCACCCAGTTCAGTGTCAACAACACCTACATCTGGGGGCTACCAAGCCAGGGAGGAAATCCACTATTAGCATAATCAATTCAAAGTCAAACAACCAGTTTGCACTTCTCACTTAATCTCTACCCAATGACACTTCAACCTAGAGACACTCTAGACCTGAGTATTCCCATTCACTCCCCCTCAATCACACCATAGTGATATTCAATTACAGTTACAGGATAAAGATGAAGACACACTTCATACACACCTTGATCTTGCTTCAAAGCTTTGATCAAGGGACACACACACTCTTGCTTAAAAGCTTTGACTGAGACACAAATTAGAATCTACCTAACCAATGCAGCAGACAGTTGCTTGGTAAACAAGTATTCCTAAGACTCAATTCGCACGTGAAGAACACACTTTCTTCACTCACAATACTCACGTGAAGAACAACCTTCTTCACTCATAAGGACTCTGTAATTTGCACTCTCTAATCTTCTGTCAAGAGCTTGATTTCTACGATTGCTCCTTCTGATATTTATAAAGCAGTCAGTCCTTTGGGCCTTGGTGCACATAGTTAGGTTTAATCATAACAAACCCTACTCTTCAATTCTTTGCACGCTTGCCATTTAATTCAGGAGCATTTGTTTCGCTTTAGGGCTTCTCAAATGTCTCCTATCTTTCAGCTTGAGCTCCTGATTTGTTTCCTGATTTCTAAATACCAGAAAACTAACCTGCCCGCTGGATGTCATACGGTCAGTGTCATGACATTCTGTATGACATTCAGCTTAACTTATAGCTAACTTACCCTGCACACACATCATTAAGTATGTCTTAACATTCAGTATGACATACATGCAAACTCTAAAGTTTTGCCACAAAATGCAGCCAATCAAGAGCACTTACAATCCATGATCTTAGACTTGCTTGATCGAGTGAAATAGTGATGTCGAGTCATCGTCTTGCTACAAGGCAGAGACGGACAATGTAAACATTTTGTTTTTCTGGTTGAATGGTGTGCATATGCGTGCATGAATGAATGCAATGCATGCAAATTAAAGTTTTAAATCCCAAGAATTCGTGAGCTTTTATCTTTTTTAATAATAATCGTAAAGCATGTGAGTAAAGGCACAAAGATAAAACTGGCAAGAAAAACTCTTCATTCATTCAATAAGAGAAAGAAGTACAAGTCAAATACAACTCAAATATATGCCTTTTAGGATACAATAAGATCGGCATGAGTCCTATCAAAAACCACCCTAAAAACAAACAAGAAATGAAAAATAGCCCCAAGAGTCTTGTGCGGAAGCACATCAGCATACGCTTCCTTCAACAACTCTGGTAAGTCCTCCAGTGCGTGCTCGACAAATCTGGCTAGACGGTCGTGTCTCTCACTCCAATATTTTTCATCCTTCATGAGGTTATGCAACAAAGAATGATTAGGTCTCTGAAGAAGATCCTGTAGAAATTCCTCTTTCTGATCTAAGAGGACTCGCAAATGACGGCTCTGGCGCTCCTAGTGAGTACTTTTCAAGTTGGACTGGCAAATCTCCTCTCGGCTCTGATGCACCTGATCTTGCAGCTTCTAAATATCACTGAAGGCTTTGTCGAGTCTAGCTTGAGTTTGAGAAAGGTTTTTCACCAACTGGTAAGCACGACCTTGTTCACTCTACAACTTTGTCTTATACTCTGATAGCTTTTCTCGAAGATTTGTAAGTTACTTCTTGTAGCTCAACTCATCCTTGTAGGATTGTTAGTGAGTGTCAACGAGTTGTTTTTTCTTTGAGGCAAGTCAATCATAAGTACTCTTCAAAGCATCACATACTTTCCTTTGCTTGTTCTGTTCAACCTCCACTTCTTTGAGCATGAGCTCTCTCTTCTGGCGGAGTTCAATTTGTGAGCTTTCCTTCTCAGATGTGATTTTTCCAAGGTTGAAACAAAGACCAGAATTCTCCTTCTTTAACACCTTTATAATCTACTGGAGTTGATCAACTTCAGATGGAGGAACGATGGCAAGCTCAGGAAGCTTCGCATTCATGGAAGGCTCAGAAGGAAATGGCAACAAGATCACTTGGAATCGTTCCTTAACCCATTGCGTGTAGGCTTCTTTTGCTATGCAATTCTTCTTACCCAACTCATCTCTTCCTTCACGATGAATATGTACCCATGCAGCGCTAAACCTCTTTAGTAACCTCATGTCATCTACTCCTTCATGAAAGATGGGCTATTCCACTACCTCAGGATTTGGCTTGTCAAGCATAGGATACCCCAATTGACGGAACGAAAGTCTCAGATTGTAGTTAATTCCATTCTCTGTACCTAAGAGAGGTACATTGGAGAATTTACCACGATGAAGAATGATTCTGGTGTTGCCGTAAACTCGAGAATACTAAGAGATGTCAACAACAGTAAGAGACATGATCCTTTGAGACCATTTGAGATTTCCACTATTCTTAACGAATGGACCCTTCTGCGGAAGATGAGACATGAACCAACGGTACAACATAGGAGCACAACATACAATAGTTCATTTCTTCTTTTCATCCCTCAAATGAACAGAATAATAAGTCTCAGCAAGAAACGTAGAACTGAACAAGTGTATGAATGACAGTAATGTTGACTTCAGTGTTGAGGTTGGCCAAAAGGTTTCCATAATCATCCTTGAAAACACCCTTGTTATCTTCAACCAGACGGAATGCCAAACATCTCAAAGTCCTCAGTGTAGGCTCCACAAACTTGTAGCTAAAGACACCCTTGCAACTAGTACTTATCTTCTATGATTATGCCAAAAAAGAATAAGCTCTCGAATAACCTGGAAGTGCACATTCAAAAATTAATTGCTATAATGAAATGGTATGCAACACAAGAATCAAGAAGCCAAGCACAGTCTGAATAATAAATTCTGCATAATCTGAATATCCGCATATATAATTTTGTATCGGTACAAAGATCTGATGTACGTGAGAGAATAAAAAGATATGAAGAGTATTGATTTCCTGCAAAAACTCAATATCCCCTCACAGGTGTGATCTAATCTTCCAAAAGGTGATCCCTAGAAGGTTTCCCAAACCAATGGAATCAAGTGAAAATACCCAGCCGTAGCAAATTCTCGCAGGACTAAGATTTTCTTAAGCGAAGTCTAGGATGTGTCTCTCGTGACAACCCAACACACAAAATGCAGACATCATGACTAACAACGATTTTATCCTGTGTGTATGTTCAAGCCTATGTAGTGGGCTTATCTCTCAAGTAACATCTACCCATCCCAACAACATCAGAAAATATAGCAGATATCCAAAATATACAGCATATGAATATTTAAAGTAGTAAAGAAATGCAGTAAATAACATAAAGATAAAGCAAGTAAAGTATAAAGATAATCACCCAAACAAACAAGAACGCAAAAAAAAAAACTAGGCGAAACCCCAACTTGCAAGCGCGAGGAACTCCTCAGCAGAGTTGCTAGCTGAAGCTAGCAGGATTATACCTAAATGAATCGCACACTCAAAGATACAACAAAGTCGCTACCAAACTTTATTTAGTCCTAAAGGACAAGGAAAATATCGATAAAACCCAAGGGGAAGAGAAATGGGTAAGGGGGTCGGTTATGCGAGAGGAAGATACTAGCACCTCACACATCTGTCGTACTCGACGGAAACCGTTTTGATTACTTATAGGCTTGGATGAGTTATCTATCTAAAGGCTAATAGCTAAAAAAGGAAAGAAAAAGAGAGAAAAAGAAAGATAAAGAGAAAGAGAGAAAGAAGTGCTCACGGAGGATTGGGGACCCTCCTGCCTACGTATCCTCATATTGCAATGAAGAACTCAGAGCTCCGTATTCCATGGAACCAGGGAAGAGGAAAGGAGAAATATGGGAAGGAAATGGAAGAAGTTAGAAGGTAGCTCGTCGAGATCTCGCGATCTCGTGCCTACGTATCCTCACAATACAATGAGGAAGTCAGAGCTCCATAGTTCAGGGAACTAGGACAGAGAAAGAAAAGGAGTGTTGATATTGCACTAAGTTGTAGATGATCGTCACGAGTTCATTAGGGTCATGCATTTCTAATATTGCTTGGTGTTGAAGGTTGTGTGATACATTTCGTATAGAAGATTGGAATGGAGATGAATGAGGAAATTGTTGTTTGAATGGTTTAGAAATTGGAATTTGACATGGTGTTGCGACTGAAAAAATGATTAGAATCAGAGCTTGTGCTTCTTGTTGTTAAGAATACTTTTTACAGTGAGAGTGAAGATCGACGGGACAACATCTTGGAACATCTTGAGTGGTGATCGTCCATCAAGTACGGAAAATGTGTTGTGGTGATTTGTAGATAGAGTCACCTTTGATTCTACCATTTGAGATTATTGCGTGAAATGAGTGCAAAGTGGTTAATATTGATCAAAATTTGATAACATGAATGGTTAAAGTGTCTAGATCGGTAAACATAAGTTGTTGCGGTGGCACACCAGTTGATATTAGAAAAATGTGATGGTAATTGACGAGAATCAAAAAATAATTTCCAGAAACGACACCATTATTTCGTACTAGAATAAAAGTTGAAGCATAGTTTGAAGAAGGCCATCATGGAAAGACTTCTGGTATGGTAGTAGATGTCTCTGGTGATATAAGAGAAGAGATATCTACAAGATTAACACTTCAACGCTCAAATCACTAAAATATGGAATGTGAAACTTGCAAGTACGAGTATAGTTAAAATCTTGGGCGTAACTCAGAGTCGCGCTTATATAGGGGTGACAGTTAAAACTCTCATCGGTTGATCTGACTTGAAATGCAGAAGGTTGTTGGATGAGCATCAACAATTGAAATAAAAATAGAGCTATGTCTCAGTGTGGTGCTTTGATGTAAATGTTTATTTGTTCACCAGCTAAATGTTTGTGTGTGGTTGAATTAGACCTCTAAATTTGGTTGGTGTTATTAAGCCTTTGCCGACATATAACTTTTAGAGTGTGTTTGTAATTTATGTTGGGTCGTCTTTGAAGGTGTGCAAGACAGACTACTGCACAAGACCACAAAATTTTCATAGCTAAACTATTCTTAAATAAGGTCTCATAAATCTTTGTTATTGTTAAATTTTGATCAAATTAGATCTCTAATTATTTTGTCATGGTTGAATCGTGACTAACCTATTCAGGATTTCCAAAAACTTGAGACGACTCTATATTTATTTTAAATTTATATAATTGCATAATAAAAATTTATAATTTAATATTTAAGTTTTTTTATGTATGCACTTGTGATCTATGATTCTGGATACATCACTAAAGATAAGAAGTTAATTTATACTACACATAAATTTGGATTGACGTGAGTTTAACAAAAGTGTGGTACACTATGATGATTTATATTTTTAGAAAAACTACATTTTAAAGTTTAAACCAAATCAAGATGTCATCATAATTTTGCCAAATTCACTCAGATTAAAAACATATAATACACCTGACTTTTTGGCAACTGAAATCCAGTACGAAGGTAGAGTAGAGTGGTAACCTCTTAAAACGATCTATCATTTCACATTAAAACCTTTGTTTTTGTGCGCCATTGCACATTTATAGGTATGCCAAGAACAAAGTTGCGATGGTAAAAAGACACATTACTACATACATGCAGTTGTCATTCATGTTCCATAACGTGGTAAGTGGAACAGTCCAAAAAAAGTCATATAAAGCTCAACATGTGAAGGAACAAGCTATGTATTATCAAAAAAGCGGATAAAACTTTGGCATGCTGTTTCTTCCACAGAAAAAACTCAAAAAGTGATTGTCCTTTTCGGTTCAGCATATTCAAAGCAAGAGTGCACATCACTAAAGATGTAAATTTCGTGTAAAAGGAAAAAGAAAAATAAGTGAAGCAGAGAAAAGATGAGAGAGAGGTGAATTGAATGCTTGTGTATGTTTTATTAGCTTCCAAAGTGATACGGCTAGGTATCGTTTGGACATTAGCCATTTCTCCATAAACTTGTATTGTTATATGGACCCTATTTTAACACCATATTGGTGAGACATGTGAATTAGGTCATGTGCATGGTTCAATAAGTTTCATACTATGCACATTTATTTGAGTCACAACCAAACAAAAACTTTAGAAAATGCATTAAAAATAGAAACAGGAATGTGGTTGAATTCAAATCGTGAACAAGATCCAGTTAAAATCAGACTGTTCGTGAGAAGCTGAGTTCAAATTCTGATTGTAACAATTATTAGTCAGACTTTATTTTTAGATTTGGTCGAAATAACCTAAAATCACGTAAGTTTTTTTATTGTAATTTTTTGCCGATGTTAAAAATTGTGACTTCGACTATGATTTAAAACATTGGTTACAGCTCACAAACTTTTCAAGTTATAGCTAACAAGACTTGATACATGTTGTCGATGACATGATCAGTGTCATATGTATTCTTTGTAAGGCATCTATGTCTTTATGTGTATGAAATTATGAATGGATGTTTTGTATAAGAGAAGGAAAGTGAAAGATGTGTTTACATGTACAAATAATCACTAACAAAATTTATGGTGTTTGGTTGGTTTGTCACATACAAAGCCAGCTGCTAAAAATCCATTCCCTTGACCTAACAACAAGCCCCCCACCACCTTTTATTATTAATGTCTTATAAGGTGTAGTCACCATAGAAAGTATAAATCCAAGTGTGACTGATGAACCAGACAACAATTTTTAATGTTGAATTGAAAGTAAATAATTTGATAATGGTCACATAATTCATTGAATCTTATGACTTCCCCTTTACATTTTTGTATGCCATTTTTTTTAGCATATCAATTATCAAGATTAATGTAAAGTTTGTTGGATTTTAAACCAACTATAAGAAAATGAGAGGGATTGTTGAATTGAGTTATGAGTATAAATTGAATAATTATTACATACATAAGCCACATCTTATAGGTGTGTTTCCAACTAACAATTTGGTTTACTTGCAGTAGACATTGTAACTTAAGCTAACTAACTTCTAATTTAACCAATAAACATTAACATGTTCAACTACTACCAAGTAACTAACTTTACTTAATTGTACATTTATAAATGTTGATTTTACATATAAATGGGATAAAAACCAACTTATGCTACAAGTTAGAGCAATGAATAATCTAATTGTTTCATGTCTAGTTACAAAGTGATAAATCTTTATAATAATCTACACATTTCTTTTGTAGAAACTCTGTTGTGAATCGGATGTCTTTAAACAAAATATAAACGATTTTTTTATGATCAAAAAACACGCAAGAGTTAGGGTTAACAAAGAAAACAAGGTAAAACAACAAGGAACAACAAGGATTGGTTATAAACAGATATTCTTTCCTTTATCTTAGAACAAGATTACAAGTATACAAGAATAACAAAATAACCCCTCTCTCTTGAAATTAGGATTTTATCTTCCTATTTTTCCTTATATCAAGATTGAGAAACTAGCATCCCATTTATAAGAAAAATAACATACTAACCTAATGGGATTTTTGACAATTACCCATTACAAGCTAACTTAGGGTACAAGCTAATTTAAACAGTTGGACTTACAAGCAATGCCCAATTCAACATGCTAACAACCCTAGCAATATTGACTAATGCATATTAGAACAAACTTCGACTACAACACGCATTACTCCGACAGCAGCATGCGAATAGAGTTCGACCTCATGCGTAATTCCTGTCGAACCAGAAGCTACCTTTCGACCATACTAGAGTTCGATCCAACGTCTCACAAATATCCACCTTGAATCTAACTCTATAACATCAAGAAACTAACTTTCTTCATGCAGCTTTATCAACTGCATACAGTGGATGCAACAGGGCAACGTCTTGGTGATCATATCAGCAGCATATGAACAAATTTCGATTGCTGCTTTAATATCTTCACCCAAAGCTCCGCCATAAATTAGGACTCTATTCAGAGAATCATTTATGTACCTTAGAATCCACTTCAATGCTTTCCAGTGAGCCTTTCCATGATTCGCCATGTACATGCTTACAAGACTTACTGCATATGCTATGTCGGGTCTAGTACAGACCATAACATACATCAAAGAACTCACTATATTAGCATATAAAATGCTTTTCATATAAGTTCTTTCAACATCAGTGCTGGGACAATGGTCTATACTCAGCTTGAATTGAGGGTTTGTCGGTGTCACAACAGACTTTGAATTCGACATACCAAATTTTTCAAGGACCTTCTATAGGTATGCCTCTTGAGATAAGCATAATTTTGACTGCTTTCTATCTCTTCAGATGTCAATCCCAAGAATCCTGGATGCAACTCTCAGATTCTTCATGTCGAACTCTTTATTGAGTTCAACCTTCACCCTCATCACATCTTTGACATTATTGCTTGCTATTAGAATATCATCCACATAGAGAAACAAAATAACAAATGAATTACCTGGTAGAAACCTGAAGTAAAAACAGTGGTCGAATTGATTTCTGATGAAACTTATGCGTGCCATGAACTTGATAAATCTCCTATTCCACTGTTGAGGAGATTGTTTCAGTCCATATAAGGATCTATTCATCTTGCACACATAATCTTCCTTCCCTTTTTCGACATGCCCTTCAGGTTGCCTCATCAGGATTGTTTCATCTAAGTCACCATACAAGAACGTAGTCTTCACATCCATCTGTTCCAGTTCAAGGTCGAACTGTGCCACTGTGGCAAGCAACATTTGAATGGATCTGTACTTCATAACAAGAGAGAACACATCATTAAAGTCGACACCTTCTTTCTGAGTGAACCCCCTAGCAACCAATCTTTCCTTGTATCTCATCGATGTCACTCCTTCGATTTCTTCCTTAACTTTAAAAATCCATTTACAGCTGACTAACTTGGCTCCAGCAGGTTTCTTGATCAGTTCCCAGGTGTTGTTATTATGAAGAGATTCCATTTCATCATCCACGACCTTCAGTCATTCAGTCTTCTTTCGACTCCTCATAACTTCCTTATAGTCTCTAAGTTCTTCATGTAGAACCTCACTGTTGCACCCCAAAATTTGCCCTCACAATACAAGACTTTGTGTTCCAAGAAGGCTCACAAGGTTCACAAAATTCACAATTGGTCAGAAGAGTTGACAATTCCCTCAGACAATGCACCTCCTAAGCAGTGCATCCAAAACTAGGGTTTTGACTTTAATCAGGCTAAATGGACTTCCAAGACTTCAAGTGAGCTTCATAACATCTTATATGTGTATAAGAACCCCCATGTCAAGTTTCAAGACTTTTCTCAAAAGTTTGCTCAGTCAGATGATCAGATAAGTCAAAAGCAGTCAATGCAGTTAAAAGGTCAAACTGAGGTCAACTGTGGTCAAACCAAAGTCAAACTTCATGATTTTTTTTGCCAACATCAAAGAGAGGTAAATATCATATGGCATGCATTTTTTTTCTAAAAAGTAAAAATGGCACAATTGGCAGGAGGACATGTGTAAGGAGTTCGAATCTCACCTTTGTCACTTTTTTTTGTTTTTTATTATTTTTACTCTAAATTTTTCTATCTTTCATTAAAAAAATAACAAAAATAGTTTTTTATTATTATTTAATTATTATTTTCGTATTTTAATTAAATCATTTTTTAAAATATTTTTTTTTCACTTTTTTCTAAATTATTCATAAAAATATCCAAAAAATCATAAAATAAAAAATATTGAAAAAAATTTTGTTCTTTTTATAATATTTTTTATTTTAGGAATCAATAGGATTATTAGTTTTTATTTTAAGTTTATTTTAATTATTTTAAATTATTTAAATTTTATTTTTTCTTAACTAATTATTTAGTTTGGGCTTTAAAATGGGCTTTAGGGACATTATTGACAATTTGGTGTTAACCCTAATTTGTTCCCTATATATACATGTGTTGCCTTGTTGGAAAAGAGGAGAGAATGGAAAAAAAACCTAAGAGGAGTGAGTGCCGTTTGCCGTTATTTAGTTTTCTTCTTCATCCATTACTATTGTTTCTTTTTCTTCATCGTTTACCGTTATTTCTTTTCCTTCATCTATTACTGTTGTTTCTTTTTCTTCATCTTTTACCGTTATTTCTTTTTCTTCATCTATTACCGTTATTTCTTTTTCTTTATCTATTACTGTTACGTTTATATATATATAATTTTTAAATTGTTAGAGTTTATATATATAAGATTTTTGATCGAATTATGTCGATACGATGTTTGCACATTTGTGTGCATGACACGTGACATTTGTGTTAGTTCGATCTGGTTGCGATGATCGCATTTTTGTGTGAGCAATAATACTATTTTTTTTGCTTAATTTCTTTTTCTTTGCGATAAATTTTGTTTCGTCCGATTTAGATCTGGTTGCGATGAGCGCATTTCTGCGTTCGCAACATTGTTGGGTTATTTGGCACATTTAAAATTCATTATTGCTTTATTATTATTATTATTATTATTATTATTATTATTATTATTATTATTATTATTATTATTATTATTATTATTATTATCATTATTTATTATTATTATCATTATTATCATTATTATTACCATTATTATTATTATTGTTATCATTAATTTATTAAAATTTGTTATAATATAAAAATCTGTTTTTTAAAATAAATAACATTAACATCTTTTCCAAATTAATATGAAAACCTATTATTTTTAAGAAAAACTTTTTTTTAGATAAATTTAAAATAATAACTAAAATCTTTTTTTTAAAATAATAACTAGAACCGTTATTTATTTTATTTTATTATTGTTCAATTCAAATTTCATTATCATATTGTATCTGCTCCTCTCATGTAACCTCGCGAACTTAACAATCGCTCTTTAAATTCTGCCTTTAAATTTCTGCTTGCATGGTTTAAATTATGACATTATCTCTCTGTTTGCATGATTCAATTATCTCATGCGTTTACTATTATTTCTGTCACATTGCACACATCCGAAGGTTAGGTCTAACTGTTTGGCCGCCGCGCCAATAGTCCGTAAAACTTCACACATTCAATTTCAAATCCTCAAAACTACAAACTACAAACCCTAATTTTCACAAATGCCTCGCCGCAGGCAAAATTACAATTTTACCCTTAGCATTAGGTCAAAGAGCCGCCGCGCTCATTTTAGGGTTTCCCGCCGTGGAATCCCTAATTTAACTCTAATTACAACTTAACATTTCAACGTAGAGATTTGGAGTTTCTACACTCCACGTAAGCGTGTCCTTAAGATGCGTTTATTCCCCTTGAGACCTTGACCACAGTCAAGAAGTTTCTAACCTCCCTATTGAGGGGAACTACGATTACTCTGATTCCACTCCCGTAAGGATACGTAGGCACAAGATGCGATGTCTTGCCGAGTAAACTTAGAATTAACCCCCTTTATTATTTATTATTGCTTATTTATATTTTATTTATCTTTGCTATTTAATTATTTTGCTTATTATTTTGTAATTGTTTCTTGGATGTAAAGTTGTTTAATTATTTAATTATTATTATGGTTAGTAATTAGGGAGTGTAACAACATGTATGTAATATTAAAATAAATTTAGATCACTTTTAAATAAAGATAATTAAAATAAACACGTCACACACGTAAGTCGATTTTAATCGCCGTCTCACTTCCTAAGGATATCCCTCAAGTTGCCTACGAATAATGGTTAAGTGGGGTGTATAAAGCAAGTCCCTCAAATAAAAAAATCATCAAAGTCCCTTATGGTTGCCTTTACGAATCAAGTCCCTTTCGAAAAATGATGATGGTCCCTTATATGTGCTTATTACATCCCACAATGGCCTTCAAAGTCAAATTGTCCCTCACATACCCCTTAACATCCAAAGTAAGGACTACCTACTCCATTATAGTAGGGATAGTCTTACTAAAGGAAAGAATGAAGAATAAGAAAGACCTTTAAACATTAGGGTAGGTTACTCCTAGGTGCTTGCTCACTTCAAAATTGTTTCGCACTTAAACAAATTTTCAACAAGTTTTCAAACAAGTTCTTAACACATCCTTACATGGATTATTTATTAACTATTCTGAAAATTTTCTATTCACACACTACAATTTCAAAACAATTCAAAAGTGAGCTTAAGTACCTAAGAGCCCATGGATAACCATGGATGAAAAGGATGCTAATACCTTCCCTTTTCATAACCTACCCCCCGGACCCAAAATATTCTCTAAGGTCTTTCCTGTTCTTTTATAACCTTTCCTTATGGATAAAATAAAAGTCGGTGGCGACTCTTGCTATCCGCAACATTGTTTAAAGTCAGTTCACCGGGTTACAGAACTGGCGACTCTGCTGGGGATCTATTTAAGAGGGGTACCCTTAGGAATTAAGATCACTTTAAATTGTTTGCCTTGTTTGCTTTATTATTATATTGTTGGGGTGCTCTTATGTGTGAAAGGTCCTAACCCGGATCTAGTGTACCTTAGGTAAATGGCAATAGACCAAGGAAACTATACGACGTATATCGATACGGTTGATCTGGTGGCCATAGTTAGTGCGACTTCTTGGTTGGTGCTTATATTCCTTAAGTCAAGTTGAGGATAATATTGAGGCTGCCATATGTTGTCAATGCACTAACTGACTTTTAGAACCCTAGTTAACTCATCTTGGCCTTTAGAAAGTAGTGAGGTAACCGGCTTTGGTGCAGACTGAAGTTGGTTGACACTCGATACTACGCTCATTGAGATCTTAAACTTGGAGGGTTTTGGTTGGCAAGTAAGTTGCCTTCTGAACAACCACCCTTGTGAAGGATCAATGATATTGAGATCCCTTAGAACCTGGTTACTTTTGTAGGACAGGATGAACCATCTAACTTCAGGGGAGGGTACTTGCCTTTGAACCTCATGCAAGCCTTTAAACCTAGGGCTATGGTGTGACTTGTTTGTGTGTGCCACATGTTTGTGATTGAGCATGACATCATGACATCATCATGCATCATAAGCATATCATTTTCCCTAACCATTTCAAGGACCAAAGGATTTATCTTTGTTCTTTGTTGCAGGTCATGGCTTCTGCTCGTAGAAACACCATCAGGATCAACTTTGTAGGGATACCTGCTAAGCTCAAGGAGCTGGTTTCCCTAGTGCCTGATCATTCCCAGTTCAACAAGAGACATGGTCGCTTATTGGATCTAGTTACTTCAGGGTTCAGTGAAGACATGATGAGTGTGCTGTTTCAGTTCTTTGACCCTAAGCACCATTGCTTTACATTCCCTGATTATCAGCTGGTTCCAACCATGGAGGAGTTCTCTAAACTTCTGGGTATACCTGTTCTTGATCAAAAGCCATTCACAGGCTTAGAGAAGGAGCTTAAACCAGAAGTTATTATTGCATCTCTACATCTGAAGAAGTCTGACATTGTTCTAGAGACGAGAAGTGGAGTTAAAGGTATTCTTGCCAAGGTATTAGTGGATAAAGCTCAAATGTTCTTGAAGGCTATGAGCTACGATGCTTTTGAGGAGATCTTAGCCTTATTGATTTATGGCTTAGTGTTGTTCCCCAATCCTGATCAGTTCATAGACGTTCATGCCATCAACATATTCCTGAGTCACAATCCAGTGCCTACCTTACTTGGAGACATCCTACATTCTCTTCACACCCGTACTACAAGGGCAAGAGGAACTTTGATGTGCTGCATACCTTTACTTTCTAGGTGGTTTATTTCTCACCTTCCTCGCTCAGTAATGAAGAATGAGCAAGGGTTCAGATGGTCCAAGAGGATCATGTCACTTTCTCACTCAGACATCCATTGGTGCTCCAGATCTATGGAGAATGTCACCATCATTGACCGTTGTGGGGAGTTTCCTAATGTACCACTTCTAGGCATAAGAGGAGGCATCACCTACAACCCATCTCTAGCTTTACGACAGTTTGGTTACGCCCGGAGCGATGGTCCACATGACATGTTGATTCAGGGCATTGTGTTTGACTACGACAACGATCTTCAGGGTTACCGTCAGAGATTCATACGAGCTTGGGGAAAGGTAAACAGGATTGACAGCAAGACACTGGAGCCTAAGTACACCATTCCTATGGAGGCTTATCTCAGATGGGTACGATTTCGTGCTCAGACACTCATGATGCCATATCCTGCCATCCTACCAGTTACCATGGAACCTGTTGCTGAAGGAGACACAGCTTATACCATCCTTCACCCAGACATGCCTACTGATATGGAAGACTTGCAGAGATCATGGATCCAACTGAAAGAGCAAAGGGATACTTTCGAGGCTCATTACAAAGCAAGCCAAGCAAGGATCCTAGAGCTAACAAAGCTACTTCATGAGGAACGAAACCTCAACTCATACCTCAACACAAAGAGGAAGCGTCCATGGGAGACTTAAAACCCCATCTTTTGTACTTATTTCGTTTTCATTTTTTGTAAGCCTAAAAGGCAAAACAAGTTATTACTAATAAAAAGTTACTTTCTTGTTTGTTTAAGCAAATTTAAATCCTGCGGTCCTTGAAAACATTGCATATGCATTCCCATATCATTGCATCACAGGTTTATAATTGTGCACAGGTTTCTCATCTTCTCGCTGTTTATTTCAGCAATGGCTCTTGAACAATCAGTTAAGGATCTCCAAGCACAGAATGCACAGTTCCAAGAGCTGATCCTGAACCTATCCAAGGGGCAGGATGAATTGAAGACACTGCTGGCCAAGAAGACTAAGAAGGCTAGAAGGTCTGCTGGGTTGCTCAACATGGGAAGAAGGTTCAAAGGTCCTGTCAAGACCAAGGAACATGTTGAAGACTATGAATCTGAAGAATCTGAGCAGGAGAGAGGCAGTCTCCACAACACTATGGGGGACTCTGATTCTGAGGCTAACTACTACCATGAGCCTAACGAAGACAAATTCAAGATGCTGGTGGATAGAATGGATGATATGGAATTACAGAAATCATTTGGGCTGGATTTTGAGGATTTGAGCTTGATATCTGGGGTGGTCATACCCATTGGGTTCAAAGTTCCTACATTTGTTGTCTATGATGGGGTCTCTTGTCCCAAATTGCATCTGAGGTCTTATGTCAGAAGAATTCAACCCCACACTGCTGATAAAAAGTTGTGGATCCATTTCTTTCAAGAGAGTTTATCTGGAGCTCAGCTAGAGTGGTATTATCAGTTGGAGAGTGTCAAAATCAGAGATTGGAATGACCTTGCTGAAGCTTTCTACAAGCAATATCAATACAATGCTGACTTAGCCCCCACTCGCATGCAGCTTCAAAGCATGTCTATGGGTGCCAAAGAAAGCTTTAAGGAGTATGCTCAGAAGTGGAGAGACTTAGCTGGAAGAGTTCAACCCCCTTTGACTGATAGGGAGTTGGTTGATATGTTCATGTGTACGCTGAATGGTCCGTTTTACAGTCATCTCATTGGAAGCTCATCATCTGGCTTCACTGAGTTGATCATGACAGGAGAGCGAGTAGAGAATGGTATCAAGAGTGGTAAGATCCAAGTGGGCACTTCTTCATCAGGTGCTGCAAAGAAGCCTCCCACTGGGAAGAGAGAATCTAATGCTGTGTATGGTCAGCCTGATCGTAACAGAAGGCATCAGTCTGTTAGTGCAGTTCATATTTCAAATCCAACTCCTGCAACAACAGAGCAGCCTCAAGGCAACCAACAGAGGGCTAGAAGACAGTTCACGAAGATCAACATGTCAATGGCTCAGGCATTGCAACACTTGTTGAAGGCTGAACTTATTACCCTGAGGGAGGCTCCTCAGAATCCCAATGTTACCTCTCCCAAGTACAATCCCAATGCACGATGTGCATATCATTCAAACTGTCCAGGACATGATACTAATAACTGCTGGGTCTTGAAGAACAAAATTCAGGATATGATTGATGCTGGAAAAATTGAGTTTGATCCACCAGGTACTCCAAATGTGATTACAGCTCCAATGCCAAATCACGAGAAGACTGTCAACGCCATTGATGAAGATATTGATGAAGATCTGCATGTCTATTCAGTTATGGAGTTGAGCACACCATTGTCTGTTATCAAAAAGAGGTTAGTACAAGCTGGGATCTTTCCAGGTTGTCATGAAGATTGTCTATATTGTACCTATAAGCCGGATAGTTGCTTCATTTTGAGAGATGGGATTCAACGTCTCATGGATAAATATACTATAGTGTTTGAAAGAAGACCAACATCTGTAGAAAGTATGGTGGATCATCTGACTCAGGGTAAGAAGATTGAAGAGGTTGACATGGTTGACAGAGTACCACTAAGAATCACTTCAAAGGGTCCCATTAAAATCACTCATCAGGGCCCAATCAAGATTACTGCTGAAGGTCTTGTGAAAGTTGTCGCTGAAGCCAGAGTAGCTCCTCTGATCATTACCACTCCTGGTCCTATTCCTTATACATCTGACAAAGCTGTGCCTTGGCACTATGGGTCTGATGTTTACATCCATGGTGTCAAGCAGGAGCCTTTACCTGATATGCCTGTTGACATTGATAATATTGCTGGGTCTAGCAAGATCACTCGTAGTGGAAGAGTCTTCTCTCCTCCAGTTGCTTCTAAGAGTGCAGTTACTCCTGCTGTTACTTCCACCACTGATGCTCGGGGCAAGGGTCCTGTTATTGAGCCTGTATCTACTGATGTGCCAGCTGCTGATGACCTCTCTAAGCAGATGGAAGAAGTATTGAAAATCATTCGCAAGAGTGATTATGATATTGTTGATCAGCTGGGGCATACTCCCTCAAAGATTTCTATGCTCTCCCTGTTATTATGTTCTGAGGCTCATGCCAAGTCATTGATCAAGTTTCTAAAGATGGCTCATGTACCCAGTGCAATTTCTGTGGACCAGTTTGAGAATTGTGTTGCTCACCTGACCTATGACAACGGGTTAGGATTTTCTGATGCTGACTTGACCCCTGCCAAGAGGGATCATAACAGGGCCTTGCATATTTCAATTGAATGCAGGGGCACTACCCTGTCTCATGTGCTGATAGACAATGGTCCCTCTCTGAATGTGTTGCCTAAGGAAGTCCTGAACAAGCTGAGTCCTGAAGATACGGTATTGAAGCCCAGTAATATTGTGGTAAAGGCTTTTGATGGTTCTAGAAGAGTAGTGCATGGGGAAATTGATCTTCCAATCAAGGTTGGCTCTCAGGTGTTTACCGCTACATTCTATGTGATGGATATTCGTCCTTCGTACTCATGTCTGCTTGGTCGTCCCTGGATCCATGGGGCAGGTGCTGTGACCTCCACATTACATCAAAAGTTGAGATATCCGGTGAATGGAAAAGTTGTTACTGTCTTTGGAGAGGAAGAATACTTTGTCAGCCATGTAAACACTTTCAAGTATCTGGAAGTAGAAGGTGAATACATTGAAACTCCATGTCAGTCATTTGAAGTGGTTCCCTGGGCTGTTAAGGATTGTGTGACTCCTCCTGCTGTGAAGAAGGTTCCTGTGGTCATCAGAAACCCTCCAACAATGGCAATGGCCTCCCTCAATGATGCAAAAGCTGTGGTGGAAGAAGGTGGTTGTACTATTTGGGGTCAGCTTCCCGATATGCCATACAAGTCTGACAAGTTTGGTTTGGGTTTCACTGCAGAGTCCCAGAAGGCTGTTCGTCGTGCTCGTGCTGTTCGTATCACCAATCAAGGGGTTATCAATGCTGTGGGAGATCAAGATGAAGACTACAACTTGGAGGCATGGATTTTTCCTACTGTGGGTGCTGGACTCAATAATTGGACAGCTGAAGATGTTATCCATATCTCCTTTAGTCAGGAGTAAATACTATTTTTGTGTTATGTTTTTAAATTTATAATTTCTGGAACAATTAAAACTTTCAAGCCATGTGCCTTACCCGGGGCACAATGGTGTGCTTGTTACGGGTTGTCATTTCATTTGCATACTTCATTCAATAAAATCAGTGGACGTTTCGTTTTCGTAAATATTGTGTTCCTTGTTTTTCTTTTTCTTTTATTTTTGCTTTATCAGCTATGTGTTCTTACACACACCCACGTCACTAAAATGCAGATCCTCATCCACTCTGGATCCAGTTGATAACAGTTCTACTATTGCCAATTACAATTTCGAGAATCCGATCTATCAAACTGAAGACGGAAACGAGGACGATTGTGAAATACCTGTAGGGCTTGCTAGGTTGTTACAACAAGAAGAGAAAGCTATACAGCCACATGAAGATCCAGTCGAAGTTGTGAATCTGGGAACTGAAGAAAACAGAAAAGAGGTCCAGATAGGGGCTGATTTAGAGGACAGTGTCAAGAGCAGGTTGATTCAGATGCTACGTGACTATGTGGAGATCTTTGCTTGGTCTTATGAAGATATGCCAGGGTTGGATACAGACATTGTGGTTCACCGTTTGCCAGTGAAAGAAGATTGTCGTCCAAAGAAGCAGAAGGTTCGTCGTATGCGTCCTGAAATGTCAGAAAAGATCAAAGCAGAGGTAATGAAACAGTTCAATGCAGGGTTCTTGGTCGTAACTTCTTATCCTCAGTGGGTTGCAAATGTGGTACCAGTTCCTAAGAAAGATGGTAAGGTACGTATGTGTGTAGACTACAGAGATCTGAACAAGGCTAGCCCTAAAGATGACTTTCCACTTCCTCATATTGATATTCTGGTAGACAACACTGCTCAGCATAAGGTATTCTCTTTTATGGATGGTTTCTCTGGTTACAATCAAATCAAGATGGCACCTGAAGATATGGAGAAGACTACATTTGTGACACAGTGGGGCACCTTTTGCTATAAGGTAATGCCATTTGGTTTGAAGAATGCAGGGGCAACATATCAGCGTGCTATGGTGGCTTTGTTTCATGATATGATTCATCATGAGATAGAGGTATATGTGGATGATATGATAGCCAGGTCTCAGAATGAAGAACAACATCTTGATCATCTGCACAAGTTGTTTGAGAGGTTGAAGAAATACAGGTTGAGATTAAATCCAAACAAGTGTACTTTTGGAGTTAGATCTGGAAAGCTCCTGGGTTTCATTGTCAGTGGAAAAGGTATTGAAGTGGATCCTGCAAAAGTGAAAGCTATACGAGAGATGCCAGCTCCCCGTACTGAGAAGGAGGTTAGAGGTTTCTTGGGACGATTGAACTACATTGCAAGATTTATTTCCCAATTAACTACCATCTGTGAGCCAATCTTCAAGTTGTTGAGGAAAGATCAGGTGATGGAATGGAATGATGAGTGCCAGACTGCCTTTGATGAAATCAAGAGATATTTGCTAGAACCTCCAATTTTAATGCCACCAGTTGATGGAAGACCCTTGATTATGTATTTAACAGTATTAGACAACTCAATGGGGTGTGTATTGGGGCAACATGACGAGTCTGGTCGAAAAGAGCAGGCAATATACTACCTTAGCAAAAAGTTTACCGACTGTGAAACAAGATACTCACTGCTCGAGAAAACTTGCTGCGCTTTGGCATGGGCTGCTCGCCGACTAAGACAGTATATGTTGACCCATACTACCTTGTTGATTTCGAAGATGGATCCAATCAAGTACATATTTGAGAAACCTGCTCTCTCCGGAAGAATTGCAAGATGGCAAATGATCTTGACGGAATATGATATACAGTATACCACTCAGAAGGCCATTAAGGGGAGTGTTGTTGCTGATCATTTGGCTCATCAAGCAGTAGATGATTACCAGTCAATGAATTTTGAGTTCCCTGATGAAGACATTATGTCTGTTACCAAAGAACCTGGACAATATGACGGACCTGAACAAGGATCCCGATGGACTATGGTTTTTGATGGTGCCTCCAATGCACATGGTAATGGTGTTGGTGTTGTGATTAGTTCCCCTGAAGGTTGTCATACCCCGATTACTGCCAGACTTTGTTTCTATTGTACCAATAACATGGCTGAGTATGAGGCATGTATCATGGGTATGCAAGTTGCTATTGATATGAAGATTCAGTTCCTTGAGAATTATGAAGGATGCAGGCTTGGATGAAGATGAGTGGATTCAGACTCGACTTGACCAGATAAATTTGATTGATGAGAAAAGGTTAGCAGCAGTTTGTCATGGCCAGATGTACCAGAAACGGATGATCAAAGCTTTTAACAAGAAGGTTAAGCCAAAGGTATATCAGGCTGGTGACTTGGTAATCAAGCGTATCATATTACCACAGGGTGATCCTAGGGGCAAGTGGACTCCAACATATGAGGGACCATTTGTAGTCAAGACAGTGTTCTCAGGAGGTGCCATGATACTGACTACAATGGATGGTGAAGACTTCCCACAACCTGTAAACGCAGACATAGTTAAAAAATACTACGCATAAAAAGAGACCCGCTAGGTTGACAGGCCTAGGAAAAAATAAGGGCATCCCGGCAAACCAAAAGGGTTTGGGCAAAAATTAGGGATATATATATAAAAAGATGTACACCCGGCAAGTCGAAAACCTGAAAAGGCGGCTTGGGCAAAAAAGGGTATCCCGGTGGATTGAAAACCTGAAAGGGCAATCCAGGCAAAAGTTAGGGATTAAAGCGTATGACTATGTCTCGTTTGGATCACTCATGAAACTGCAACCAGTTGTACTACTTACTCAAGCTCAAACAGATAAAGCTCAATCCAATCGTTTCCGTCTCAACAGCAAGAAGATGAGATACTTGAGTGGCAATAGTAGAATTGAAACTCAATAGGATTATTTCCCACATAGCTGATTCTTTTTGTAAAACTTCATGACCAAATTCTCTTACTAGGGTTTACGTCTCCTTGTATAAACTTACCCGTGTATGGGTCACTTTTGATATAAATAAACTCCATCTTTTGAATCCAGATTTACTTTTACCCTATTTACATAAGCGAAACGTCCATTAGTTGTGTTTGAATGTATGTATGCTTTTAATATGATTGATGTTTACCAGAAATGCATGTATGCTTTTAATATGATTGATGTTTACCAGAAATGCATGAAAATGCAGTAATAGTATTTACTAAGGACGAACGAGGGAAGGATTTCAACGAAGCTTCGTCGGTTCATATTTACAAGACAGTTACAAACCATCAGTAGGACTAATCCATTTTCACAAAGTCTAATCTCCCCTGGAATTTATATCCATCTCTTTTATCCTCATACGGATATACGGGAAATTACTTTCCAATAAGGGCACGATGAACGAAGACGGGATGTTATACTTATCCTACTATCAAACGAAAACGAAGGTTATCTATACCCTACTATCCCCAACAACGGGAGGTTATCTATACCTTGTTATCCCCAACAACGGGAGGTTATCTATACCTTGTTATCCCCAGCAGACGGAGGGTTATATATTCTTCAACAACGAATCGGGATTTATTTTCCTTGGCCAGCAGTTGTTATACAAGGATATCCAGACACTTCCAGCAGTGTCATATCATACATACATCATTTACATCATACCATAACATATATGTCTATAGTACATTACCTAAGTGTATCATGTCATACATGCATACATAAAGCATAAACTAATGTTGTTATACAGAATGCTACCTTGTTTTCAGGTTAATTATCCAACAAACAAGCTTATGATCTTTGGGATTGCTTTATTGTAACCTCAGGGTTACTTTATCCTCCTGATGAGCTTCTTATTACTTTGGGACTGCTTTATTGTAACCTCAGGGTTATTTTATCCTCCTGATAGCCTCTCATGACTTCAAGACTGCTTTAGAGCTACTGATTGCTCTATCCTCCTGAAATCATCCTATTACTTCAAGACTGCTTTAGAGCTATTCATTGCTCTATCCTCATGAGGTCATATTACTACTTCAAGACTGCTTTAGAGCTATTGATTGCTCTATCCTCCTGAAGCCATCTAATTATTTCAAGACTGCTTTAGAGTTATCCATTGCTCTATCCTCCTGAAATTACATTATTATTTCAAGACTGCTTTAGAGCTATCCATTGCTCTATCCTCCTGAAATCATTACTTCAAGACTGCTTTAGAGCTATTGATTGCTCTATCCTCCTGAAGACATATCACATTATTATTTCAAGACTGCTTTAGAGCCATTCATTGTTCTATCCTCCTGAAATCATATCATTGCTTCAAGATTGCTTTAGGGTTATCACTATTGATTGCTCTATCCTCATGAAGACATGCTGCTACATCATTATTATTCCAGACTCCTGACAGCTTTCATCATACACCCATATTTTGAACTGCTCCCCCCCTAGTGGCATCTTTAAGCCCACTCAATCATATTCGACTAGCCATCTGTACCACTCTAGTGCACTGGTGAGTGCAAATTTTTGGGCTTTTGTGTTCAATCCCCTTCAACCTTCCAGGTTACGACTGGCAAATATACCAATCTAACCCCTCAGGTTTCAGAAAATTGAACAGGGGCAGCTGTTGCACCCCAAAATTTGCCCTCACAATACAAGACTTTGTGTTCCAAGAAGGTTCACAAGGTTCACAAAATTCACAATTGGTCAGAAGAGTTGACAATTCCCTCAGACAATGCACCTCCTAAGCAGTGCATCCAAAACTAGGGTTTTGACTTTAATCAGGCTAAATGGACTTCCAAGACTTCAAGTGAGCTTCATAACATCTTATATGTGTATAAGAACCCCCATGTCAAGTTTCAAGACTTTTCTCAAAAGTTTGCTCAGTCAGATGATCAGATAAGTCAAAAGCAGTCAATGCAGTTAAAAGGTCAAACTGAGGTCAACTGTGGTCAAACCAAAGTCAAACTTCATGATTTTTTTTGCCAACATCAAAGAGAGGTAAATATCATATGGCATGCATTTTTTTTCTAAAAAGTAAAAATGGCACAATTGGCAGGAGGACATGTGTAAGGAGTTATGAGTGTGAGAGGTTGAGAGTTCGAATCTCACCTTTGTCACTTTTTTTTGTTTTTTTATTATTTTTACTCTAAATTTTTCTATCTTTCATTAAAAAAATAACAAAAATAGTTTTTTATTATTATTTAATTATTATTTTCGTATTTTAATTAAATCATTTTTTAAAATATTATTTTTTTTCACTTTTTTCTAAATTATTCATAAAAATATCCAAAAAATCATAAAATAAAAAATATTGAAAAAAATTTTGTTCTTTTTATAATATTTTTTATTTTAGGAATCAATAGGATTATTAGTTTTTATTTTAAGTTTATTTTAATTATTTTAAATTATTTAAATTTTATTTTTTCTTAACTAATTATTTAGTTTGGGCTTTAAAATGGGCTTTAGGGACATTATTGACAATTTGGTGTTAACCCTAATTTGTTCCCTATATATACATGTGTTGCCTTGTTGGAAAAGAGGAGAGAATGGAAAAAAACCTAAGAGGAGTGAGTGCCGTTTGCCGTTATTTAGTTTTCTTCTTCATCCATTACTATTGTTTCTTTTTCTTCATCGTTTACCGTTATTTCTTTTTCTTCATCTATTACTGTTGTTTCTTTTTCTTCATCTTTTACCGTTATTTCTTTTTCTTCATCTATTACCGTTATTTCTTTTTCTTTATCTATTACTGTTACGTTTATATATATATAATTTTTAAATTGTTAGAGTTTATATATATAAGATTTTTGATCGAATTATGTCGATACGATGTTTGCACATTTGTGTGCATGACGCGTGACATTTGTGTTAGTTCGATCTGGTTGCGATGATCGCATTTTTGTGTGAGCAATAATACTATTTTTTTTTGCTTAATTTCTTTTTCTTTGCGATAAATTTTGTTTCGTCCGATTTAGATCTGGTTGCGATGAGCGCATTTCTGCGTTAGCAACATTGTTGGGTTATTTGGCACATATAAAATTCATTATTGCTTTATTATTATTATTATTATTATTATTATTATTATTATTATTATTATTATTATTATTATTATTATTATTATTATTATTATCATTATTTATTATTATTATCATTATTATTACCATTATTATTATTATTGTTATCATTAATTTATTAAAATTTGTTATAATATAAAAATCTGTTTTTTAAAATAAATAACATTAACATCTTTTCCAAATTAATATGAAAACCTATTATTTTTAAGAAAAACTTTTTTTTAGATAAATTTAAAATAATAACTAAAATCTTTTTTTTAAAATAATAACTAGAACCGTTATTTATTTTATTTTATTATTGTTCAATTCAAATTTCATTATCATATTGTATCTGCTCCTCTCATGTAACCTCGCGAACTTAACAATCGCTCTTTAAATTCTGCCTTTAAATTTCTGCTTGCATGGTTTAAATTATGACATTATCTCTCTGTTTGCATGATTCAATTATCTCATGCGTTTACTATTATTTCTGTCACATTGCACACATCCGAAGGTTAGGTCTAACTGTTTGGCCGCCGCGCCAATAGTCCGTAAAACTTCACACATTCAATTTCAAATCCTCAAAACTACAAACTACAAACCCTAATTTTCACAAATGCCTCGCCGCAGGCAAAATTACAATTTTACCCTTAGCATTAGGTCAAAGAGCCGCCGCGCTCATTTTAGGGTTTCCCGCCGTGGAATCCCTAATTTAACTCTAATTACAACTTAACATTTCAACGTAGAGATTTGGAGTTTCTACACTCCACGTAAGCGTGTCCTTAAGATGCGTTTATTCCCCTTGAGACCTTGACCACAGTCAAGAAGTTTCTAACCTCCCTATTGAGGGGAACTACGATTACTCTGATTCCACTCCCGTAAGGATACGTAGGCACAAGATGCGATGTCTTGCCGAGTAAACTTAGAATTAACCCCCTTTATTATTTATTATTGCTTATTTATATTTTATTTATCTTTGCTATTTAATTATTTTGCTTATTATTTTGTAATTGTTTCTTGGATGTAAAGTTGTTTAATTATTTAATTATTATTATGGTTAGTAATTAGGGAGTGTAACAACATGTATGTAATATTAAAATAAATTTAGATCACTTTTAAATAAAGATAATTAAAATAAACACGTCACACACGTAAGTCGATTTTAATCGCCGTCTCACTTCCTAAGGATATCCCTCAAGTTGCCTACGAATAATGGTTAAGTGGGGTGTATAAAGCAAGTCCCTCAAATAAAAAAATCATCAAAGTCCCTTATGGTTGCCTTTACGAATCAAGTCCCTTTCGAAAAATGATGATGGTCCCTTATATGTGCTTATTACATCCCACAATGGCCTTCAAAGTCAAATTGTCCCTCACATACCCCTTAACATCCAAAGTAAGGACTACCTACTCCATTATAGTAGGGATAGTCTTACTAAAGGAAAGAATGAAGAATAAGAAAGACCTTTAAACATTAGGGTAGGTTACTCCTAGGTGCTTGCTCACTTCAAAATTGTTTCGCACTTAAACAAATTTTCAACAAGTTTTCAAACAAGTTCTTAACACATCCTTACATGGATTATTTATTAACTATTCTGAAAATTTTCTATTCACACACTACAATTTCAAAACAATTCAAAAGTGAGCTTAAGTACCTAAGAGCCCATGGATAACCATGGATGAAAAGGATGCTAATACCTTCCCTTTTCATAACCTACCCCCCGGACCCAAAATATTCTCTAAGGTCTTTCCTGTTCTTTTATAACCTTTCCTTATGGATAAAATAAAAGTCGGTGGCGACTCTTGCTATCCGCAACATTGTTTAAAGTCAGTTCACCGGGTTACACTCACTTGCAGAGATTAAGGCATAAGCTATAAGATTTGCATACCCAAGTCTCTGAGGTGGCTTGACAACTCTCCTCGGCCTGTCTCTTGCTAGCAGGTAGTGATTATCAGTCTCCTCGTCTTCGAAAACATCTTCTGCGTCTTATTCGACTTCATCTGGGGTACGCAATTCAGCATCAACATGTTCCACCTCAATAGGAATCTCTCCCTGTTCCAGCTCTTTGTCAGCATCATCAATTTTCTTGAAAGTCATCTCTGTTTTATTAAAAACTACATCTCGACTAGTGATACACCTCCTGTGACCTGGCTCTAGGCACCATAGCCTATAAGCTTTGACTCTTTCAGAGTATCCCATGAATATGCATTTCAGAGCTCTATGTTCGACCTTGTCTTGCCTAATATGAGCATAGGCCACACAGCCAAATACTCTCAGTCTGTCGAGACTAGGTGGATGTCCTGACCAAACTTATTCAGGTGTCTTCATTCCTAAGGCAGTTGAGAGACATCTATTTATCAGGTAAGCTGGTTCCGAAACAGCTTTCGCCCAAAACACCTTCTTCAATCTAGCACTAACCAACATGCATCTAAGCCTTTCAAGGATTGATCGATTGAATCTCTCAGCTAAGCATTTTTTTGAGGAGTACCTGCTACAGTCTTATGCCTTACAATCCTAGACTCAACACAGTAACTGTTAAACACTCCGTTGCAGAATTCAAGGCCAATGTCAGTTCTCAACCTCTTAACCTTTCTGCCAGTTTGAGTTTCGACCAGAATCTTCCAACTTTTGAAATTACCAAAAGTTCCATCATTCGTCTTCTGAATGAATACACATAGCATTCTGGAATAGTCATCAACGATGGATAGAAAATACCTTGCACCTGAGTGTGAAGGATTCCTTGCAGGCCCCCAAAGATCAGCATGAATGTAATCCAGAGACTCATGTGTTCTTTGCTTGCCTTTGTTAAAATTCTCCCTATAGGATTTACCAAATACACAAGATTCATAAAACTCCAACTTTTCGACATTGTCACGTCCTAGCAGGTTTTTCTTCCCCAATTTGACCAGGGCTCTTTTGTTGACATGGCCCAATCTCTTGTACCATAATTTTGTCATTGACACAGGTTTCGTGGATGCAACATTTGTCGAACCACTTACAACCTCAACCTCAAGGGTGTACAAGCCTTGTTTCTTCACGCCTCTCAAGACTTCCTTCGACCCCTTCATGACTCTTAGGATACTTTTATCTCCTTGAAAAACATATCCCTTTCTGTCGAATTCACCAAGAGAAATTAAATTTCTCTTTAAGTCAGGCACATACTTGACATCAGCCAATAACCTTATTGACTCATCATGGAACTTGAATCTCACAGATCTAATACCTGCAATTTTGCAGGATTTGTTATTTCCCAGCAGCACAGATCCACCATCTTGATCATATAGCTCCTCAAATAATTCTCTGTTTAGAGTCATATGCCAAGTGCAACCTGAATCCATAATCCACTTTTTTCTCGCGTCGCCACTTGAAACCACAAGAACATCAGATGAGTCGAAGTCATCTTGAACAACAGTTACATTGCCATTACCTCCATGATCTTTTAGGTGTTCAGGGCACACCTTTCTTATGTTACCCTCCTTCTTACAGTGATAACATAGAATACCAAATGTTTCGCCACTATAAGACTTCTGTTGACTTTTACCTTTCTTCTTATCGAACTTACCATCCTTTCGCAAGAATTTTCCCTTAACGGCCAAACATTCGCCCGCCGTCGAAAGTTTATACTCTTTTCGTTTGTTCAAGTCCTTAAAATACAAGGTTGATTGAACTTCTTCAAGGGTCGATGACTCCCTTCCATACAATAGAGTTTGTTTAAAGTGAGCATGTGTTCTAGGCAAAGCATACAACAACAATAGTGCTTGATCTTCATCATCGATCTTCACATCAATATTTTCAAGATCAAGAATCAGCTTGTTGAACATATCCAACTGCTCAGCCATTTGTCTTCACTCATCTTGAACGAATACAAAACTTGCTTCAGGTAGAGTCGATTCACCAGAGATTTGGTCATGTACAAACTTTCAAGTTTCACCTATAATCCCGATGATGTAGTTTCCTTTGATACCTGTTGAAGAACCTTATCACCAAGACTCAACAATATTGCACTGTGGGCTTTCTTAATCATACACGTCTTTTCTTTTCTCATCAATGCAGCGTCCATGGCTGCCTCTCCCTTCAACGCTTCCAAACAACCCCGCCGAACCAATAGGGCTTTCATTTTCAAGCGCCACAGACCGAAGTCATTCACTCCGGTGAAATTTTCAATCTCATACTTTGTTGAAGGCATCTTCTCCATGCTTACCGTACCAATTTATTGTGAATCAGATATCTTTAAACAAAATATAAACGGTTTCTTTATGATCAAGAAACACACAAGGGTTAAGGTTAACAAAGAAAACAAGGTAAAACAACAAGGAATAATAATGATTGGTTATAAACAGTTATTATTTCCTTTCTCTTAGAACAAGATTACAAGTATACAAGAATAACAAAATAACCTCTCTCTCTCTCTTGAAATTAGGATTTTATCTTCCTATTTTTCCTTATATCAAGATTGAGAAACTAGCATTTTATTTATAAGAAAACTAGCACACTAACCTAATGGGATTTTTAACAATTACCCATTACCAGCTAACTTAGGATACAAGCTAACTTAAACAATTGGGCTTACAAGCAAGGCTCAATTCGACATGCTAACAACCCTAGAAATATTGACTAATGCATGTTAGGACAAACTTCGACTACATCACGCATTACTCTAACAGCAGCATTCGAACAAACTTCGACCTCATGCTTAATTCCTATCGAACCAGAAGCTACCCTTCGACCATACTAGAGTTCGATCCAACATCTCACAAACTCTTTGGCCATCAATATTGTGCTATGCTTCCCTACTTTTCCTTAAGGATAACATTTGACCTTGTGCACCCACCTTACAAAAATTTCCTTTTTATCAGTTGATAACTTGGTTAACTCCCAACTTTTTTCTTCTCCATGTACCTCAATTCTTCAAGAACAACACCCTTCCACACTTTCTTTTTATGTTGCCTTAAAGTAGGCACATCATTCCCAAACATGGCCTATTGTACTAGATTATCATCATCCCCAATGACACTTTGGTTTTCGTTTAGTCTATTGAATCTTTTAAACATTTTTAAGGCAACACTCTTAGCTTTAATTATATATAGCCATAGCTTTCCAAAATATCCGTCTATAAGAATGTTGAAATGTTTGGTGCCGTCTAATGGATAACATATCAAATGAACCATAATAACTGAATATGTCGTATTTAATTTCTCAGTTGATTTCATTGGCAAGATACCTTTGAAAGATAGGATGATTTCCCACCATATAACACCCTAAACCTTAAGAATAATTTATTAAACATTGCAAAAAATATAAAGATAAAAATAAAAAGGTGTCACATAGAAGAGACTTTAAAAAAAAATTTCCCAACCCGATGTTACAATATTAGAGCAAAATCAGAAATAATATTGTTGTGAAACGAAGCCCAAGAAAACAGAGTATGGTAGATTTTTTTATCAACAAAAAAACCACAAAGTAAAGAAAAAGAGAGAAGAGAAAGACAATTCAAAGTGGTTAAATTGAATTCTTGATTCAAATACACATTAGGGAACAATGTTTGCAATTGAATCTCAATCAAACCACATTCTCCACCTGAATCGGATTATTAGAGATTGATGAAGAAATGGTGACTAGTATGTGTCGCAACTGCGAAAAACAACCGGCGGAAAAACAGAAGAGTCGTCACTTTCGTTATTTATCCCAAAGAGAGGGAAAGGAAACGATCGCAAAAACCTAAAGAAAAAGGGAAAGACAAGGTCATCGCAACCATGTCTGGATTCGGGAGTCGGTTACGCAAGGGGAAGGTATGAGCACCCCTCACGTTCGTCGTACTTGACGGGATCCACGCATTGTTGTCTAGTCTATGGGTGAAAAACAATCTATCTACGGCTGCTAAAGCTAAACGGAAAGAACTGACTCGATAGAGCATCACCGCTCTATGCTTACGTATTCCCTCATGCAATGTAAAAGTCAGAGTCAACGTAGTTCGGGAAACTACGGAGGGAGTTTGCTCGCCAAGACGTCGCGTCTTGTGCCTACGTATTCTCATCTGGTATGAGAAATCAGAGCAAAACGTAGTTCAGGCTAACTACGGGTAAACAAGGGTGTTCTCGATCACACGGGGGTGAGAGAAAAGGTTGCCGATACTAGCGTACGCATTCTAGCAGTTAGGTGTATTGCTGCTCGACCATTGGAGACTTAGGCGTTACCTGTTTGTGGTAGAACCGACGTAGTATGTCGGGGTTTTAAAGGTACGGGAACCTACGGGAACTAGAACTACGGTCTGGTCTCAATTGAGCTAGGGCAAGAGAAAGGGAAAGATTAGTCGTCAGCGGGAAAGTCTCGATCGAACAGCAGTGAGAGAACAAAGAAGTTAGTTGTTAATGTGCTCGCTAGGATATCGCATCCTATGCCTACATATTCTCGTCTGGTACGAGAAATCAGAGCAGCTGTAGTTTAGCCAACTATAGGAAAATGGTCTCAATTGCACAGGGGCAAGAGAAAAGAACTCAATCGCCAGGATGCGAAAGAAAAGGGGAAGTCTCAATCGCCAGAATGCGAGAGAAAAGGTTCGGAACAGGACACACACGCGAAGTCCTAGACGTAGGAGCGAATGTGTCGCATATCGTCCTAAGGACGTATACTAAACACTCTAGGCAATTGAGAGGTGGCCCCCCAATCACCATTTCCCACGTATCTAACGAATACTCACAACACTCGACGGTTGAAAAGAAAGAGATGAAAGAAGTGAAAATAAACACAATGTTACCGAACAGAGTGGTTCCGTTGACCCTTGACTTTTGCGTGCAAATTCCATTTCCAAGCTCTACTCTTTTATCCTTGATGATGACATTTCGAATCAAAACCAATGTGACGCTGAACCGTCATAATTCGACTTATAAAAGAAGTCAAACCCCAAGAGGTAGCATATTGATATCCGTGTCAAAGACAAGATGGAGAAATGATATTGAGAATCATTCTCCGATTGAATCATGTCACATGGACAGCACAACAGAAAAGCAAAATAAAATCAGAAGAAGAAGAAAAGATGAGGAGAGAAAAAACAGTCTCGGATCCTACATCATCCATCAACAATCTGATTAATAACGCATTACGGAGGTCTCGTCATCGACCTACAAAACAAACATGGTGAGAAAAAATCCAATAACAAATGGAAATAAGAATTCAACCTCTTAAATTGAAATGAAACTCCTAATAGAAAAAGGTTCTAAAAGAAATTAAAAGAAATAGGAATTGAATATAAAATAAAAACTATATATTAATATATGCATATATAAAATTATAAAAGAAATATAAAATTATAATATAAATTTCTAAAAAGAAAATAGTAAAATGTATTAAAATATATACAAAAATACAATACAAAAATTTATACATAAATGTATTTACAAAATAATTATAAAAAATAAAAAACAGAGTGGGGGTGCAGAGCAGCAACAGGGGTTCAGTCCAGAATTCACACAATTGGGCTTGGAGCCCACAATCAACAACAAACACCAAACTGGGGGTGCAGTATTGAATACGGGGGTGTAACAAAAGTAAATGGTTGGGCCTCGAGCCCAAAATCAACAACAACACACAGAAAGCAAAGGGGGAGGCGCATAAGGAAAACGGGGTATGGATCCAAAATAGGAAACAATGGGCCGAAGCCCACTAACCCCTTGGAGATGTCCGTACAGCCTATTCGTCTTCTTCATTTGGCCAAAGAAAGAAAAAAAAACCTAGAACTGTTCATGTATCCTCTCCTTTCTCAAACCATTTCCGCCGCCGCCAACATCAATTTCCCTTCGCTTTTGTCATCTTCAACCTTCCTTCCTGTTCCTCCCTACGCCGTATCCATTTCTTCTCTCTCAGTTTGCTCCTCTCTACCCGTCCAAATTCTTTGCCTGTTCAAACAACAAAAGAAAACAAAACAATAATACCCCATCGATCAACATTTTGCAAGCGGATCTGGAAGCTTGGACGAACTTCATTAAAGTTATTGATGGCGAAAGTTGAGCTCAGATCCAGAGTTTGTGAAGCTTGCATGTTGGTTTGTTGGAGCAAAGAAGTTAAGATCGTAATGGTGAAGCTTGTTGTAGTTGGAATCTGAAGAAATCTAGAGGTGGTTGAAGTCACTTGGAGGTTCGTAGAGGTTCGCTGAAGATCTGAACGAGTCTTTATGGTGATTGTTGAAGAAGTTGGAAAGTGGAAGATGACTCAGATCTGAGTTTAAAACGGAGATCTGGGTAAGATTCACGAAGGTGGTTGAGATCGAGGGAGTATTGTGATAGATCTGAAGTTTTGTTGTAGATCTTAGATCTGGTGTTTGATGATGTTGAGGTGAAGTTCAGATGAGATTTGGATCTGGTATTTGATGTTTGGATGGAACTGGAAAATTGATGAACGTGATGAAGTTCGAGTGAATCTGGGAAACAGATGGATGAGTCGTATGAATGTTTGATGAAATTCTGGGAAAGGTGATGAACACGGTTGAATGTTCATGAAGATTGATGAACATTCATGAAGATTGATGGATAATCTAGAAAATTAATGATGAACGGATGAAGGTTCTTGGGGGTGCGGATGAATTTCTGGAAAATGCTTGAGGTTTATATGAAGATTCATAGTGTTTCTGGGAAATGAAGGATGAACATGATGAATGTTCTTGAGTTGGGATGAAGATGTGAAGAAAAATCTGGAAAATAAGATGAACACCGGATGAGTTTCTGGAAATATGACGAACACATGAAGGTTGATGAATGTCGTTGATGAAATCTGGAAATGATGATGATTCCGGCGAGCTTTCCGGCGGATTTGATACGTTTGATTTCTCCGGCAATGTGTTCCGGTGGTTTGCATGGCCCTTGGGACGCGTGCCAAAGAATTAATGAGGAGAGAGAGTCAGGCTATATAGTGCTGACAAGTGTCAGCTGAGAGGATAATGGGCCTGCACAAAACTGACAAATGGCCCTGCGAAAATTCTGATTAAATGCCCAATTTAATGATTAAGCTGACAATAATAATAAAGTTGAAGCATAATTAAGCTAAAGACATACTTAAATGAAAATATAATTAAAATCAATTAATAACAACTAGACAATTAATAATAACTAATCAATTAAAAACTCTAATCTAGATTAATAAAAATCTAATAAAAGAAATTAACAGAATTAATAAAATCTAAATATATTCTAAAAACAATTAAAATTCTAGAAAATATTAAAATGAAATTAACTATTTAAAAACCAATTAACATTCTAATAAACTATTAAAAATAGAAAAAACTAACTAATCTATTAAAAACTAGATTTAAAAATTTAAACAAAGGATTAAAAAATCTAATAATATCCTAAAAATCTCTAGAAAATAGAATTAAACCTATTTAAAATCTAAAAACCATGCCAAAAATAGGGAATTAAATCTAGAAAAATAAATCTATAACAAGGGGTTTTGAGGCGTGACAGAAGTGTGACACGGGTGTTCGTGTTGTGTGACACGGCCCGTGTCATAAGGTCTGGAGAAAAATGATTTTTAAGTCAAAAAGCGGTTTGACACGGGTGGCCGTGTCGTGTGACACGGCCCGTGTCAAGGGTTTTGGGTATTTTGCACCATGAAATTTCAAACAGAGGAGCAACACGGCCGGCCGTGTCGCACGACACGGCTCGTGTCAGGAGGTCTGGGGGTTTTTGGACATGAAATCTCAAATAGAGGTGTGACACGGCCGCCCGTGTCGCACGACACGGTCCGTGTGTCGATGGTTGTGTAGTTGATGCCTCCGAGAAGTCTTTCTCGCGTGGAAGATACGAGAACCTCACCTAGAGGAGATTCTATTGAGGATATTATCGTCGTGATGAGACTTCGTCATGGTTGTAATATCTTTGAAAGATATCCATGACTCTAAGCACTTACCCGTCTTAGAATCCTACCTGTGGGGGTTTCTTTGAGCAGTGACTGTGATCCTTGAATCGTTCACCCGGCTAATTCTCAAAACTGTTTGAATTTGTGATCCTGTGATCCTGGATCTTGCATCTTGCATCGCACATCATTTGCATTGCATCTCATTTGTTGTTCATCTTGCATTCTCCTTCCTTCATCAGTTTCTCATGTTTCTCTTTCCTTCATATCCAGTAAATCAAGCTGAGTCCTCGACACCAGTACGCAACTAGAGCCAATACAAGACGAATGATGGAGCAGATTCAGCAGGAGCAAGCTGCCTTCAGGGAAGAGTTGGATTCTATGAAAGGAAAGATTGACCAGATCCTCGAAGCCATCCTCGCGGCCAGAAGAGAGGAAGAACAGCGTGAAGCCGCTGCTATCGTCAACAACAATGGTCAAGGACAAGGGTCTACTGCCATCCCTTTGGTTCCAATTCCAAATCCTCATGGGATGTCGTTGAACTTCAATAACGCAGCCGAAGGAAGCACTACTCATCCAACCCCAGCGCCCGGAGTTACCATTGGAGCTATTCCGCAGGCCCAGCCTACTGCCGTGCAGATCCCAGCTCCCCATACCGAAGATACTCTTATGGATCATTATGACGATGTTTAGAACTATCATGCTGCTATCCCCATTTCCAGTCCTGTTGCTGCCCAGGATTCAGAAGCCATGAAGATGTGTCGGGATCTAGCCGAGAAACTCCGAGCCATGGAGGGGCACAGTTCAAATTCGTTCAGTGCTTTGGAATTATGCTTGGTGCCTGATGTTGTCATTCCTCCCAAGTTCAAAGTGCCGGAATTTTCGAAGTACAAAGGTCTCAGTTGTCCAAACATTCATCTGAAGATGTATTATCGCAAGATGGCTGCCTATGCCAGAGACGAAAAGCTCATGATTCATTGCTTCCAAGACAGTTTGTCTGGGGCATCACTCGAATGGTATATGCAGCTCGAACGTAACAATGTACGCACTTCGGCCGAGCTAGCCGATACATTTGTCAAGCAGTACAAATACAACACCGATCTTGCTCCGAATCGTACTCAACTTCAGAGTATGACTCAGAAGGATAATGAATCTTTCAAAGAGTACACGCAACGATGGAGAGAGCTAGCCGCAAGGGTGCATCCACCTCTTGTTGATTGTGAACTGATTGACATCTTCATGGGTACCTTACAAGGTCAGTACTACGAAAAGCTGATCGGTAGTGTCTCCGCTGGATTCTCTGACTTGGTGATCGTTGGTGAGAGAATTGAAGAAGGGCTGAAGAGTGGAAAGATACCAGGAGGTTCTAATAGTCAGGCCAATGCCAAAAATCCTTTCAACGGATACAAGAAGAAAGAGGGCGAAACAAATGCCATCTCTTTGCAGAAAGAGCAAGCTCCTCAACAAGTTCTTGCTTCTATGCCTTATCAAGTTCCCTATTATCAGTATTCGTATGTTGTTGCTGCGCAATATGCTCCAATGCCTTATCAGCCAGCTGTTCAAGCAGTGCAAGCTCAGATGCCACAGCAATAGGCCTACAACCAGCAAGGATATCAGTATCCTCCTCAGCAACAACAGATGCAAGCTGCTCAACAACAACAAGGTGCTCGCCAACAGCGTCAGCAGAGGACGTGGAAGCCTGATAGAGTATTTGATCGCCTGCCAATGACATATGCTAGTATCTTTGCTCAATTGATGGAGAAAAAGACTATCATTCCGAGAGATTTGTCTCCCCCAACTGTCATTCCTGCCGACTACGATGCAAATGCTCATTGTAAGTTTCATAAGGGCGCTCCAGGTCACACCATTGAGGACTGCAGGGCCTTCAAGCACAAGATCCAAGACATGATCGACAAGGATGCTATCAACTTTAATGGGAAGTCTCCAAACGTTATCAACAATCCAATGCCACCGAACAAATAACGTTATTCAGATCAAATCCAGTCAAGTCAAAGTTCATCCCCGAAGAAGGCCGTCATGCTGCCATTTCATATTTCGCATTTCTTATGTTTTGTCTTTGTTTAAGTATTGTATGCTTTGAGCAATTGTCATTCGTATTCGGTTTTCATTAATGTATCGTTTATGCATGTTTTGAATTAGTTATGTCGTATTCACTCATTTTCACTTATCACAGACACATTTATTCACTCCACTCTATTCACTGTTGTTTAGCATGATTTGAGGGAGGATGATGAAAACAAGATACCCATAATTGCAAACCGTATGCTTTCAGAAAAAATCTCATCAATGATGTAAAGGCATTGCTTCAATTCCCCTAAACACTGGAGATATAAGGAGTTAATCCCTAGTAAACCACTTCGAGCCTAGGAGTAGCAGTTTCCTTCGGATATTCGAACCTTTACACTCAACCTGGGGCAGGGTAGTGTTCAGTTAATCCAACTCCGCACTTGAATCAACAAAGAGAAATCCCAAAGACGGTGGTTCATCAAAGACCCATGATATGGCAGTCACAACCTTCCCAAAAATAAAAAAATAAAAAATCCTGCTAAGTCAGACACCTTAGAGGGGACTTAGGCAAAATCAAGGCAATCCCGATGGATCTGACAAGCAAAGTAAATCCATGCAAAAGTTAAGGATCAAAAACAAAAACAAAAGAGGACCCCGAAACCCTCAAATAAAAAAAACAAAATAAGATTCAGTGGTCACCCAATCGATAGGGTCACTGATATCAATCAAAATAAGGTGACTGCCACGTTGAGCAAACCTTGAATCATCAAGTTTACACCGTCAAGACAAGTGCAGAATTAACCGAACGTAGGACTGGAGACAATTAAGAAAAAGGGGTGGGTACAAATCATACTTTGAGCCTAACATCCTTTGTATCATAACCGTAAACCAGACCACGTTACAACCCTCGAAAGACCTAATTGAGGCGAGGTTTGTTCTGAAAGCGTACTATCGCAAGGTTGCGTAACCTGACTCCTCACATGATTTCTAATCATCAGCATTGGTGTCATTTCTCTTGATATATCTTTCACACCAATCAAAATCAGCACAACGTTTGAGATAATTCGTCTCACTACCACAACACTCTCAAATAAACGATACTTTTTCAAACTTGCATCGAACTTTGCATTAATATTACCATTTATGAATGTACAGTTTTAATTGCAAATCAGTGTTAGGTATTCAAGGACATCTCAACAAAGGACAATCAAGGAAGAACTTGACTTCCAGTGGCCAACACGAAGTGAGACTACCTCAGAACCCACAGGCTGGGGAAAATCACTCAACAGCTCGAGCAGGGGCAAGTCATCCGAGTTCAACTTCCATATATCAGAATTGGTTAATCTGGGGCAGACCATTGCCATGTTCAAACTGGGGCAAGACCAGGTCGTCCTGACCATCAAGCAGAGTTGCAACCTTCTCTGAAGAAAATTCACAACCACCGAGTACCTAGACTTGGGGCAGCTAGAGTATCTTCGCCTGTTCCAATCATGGCGTCTTCAACAAACTACGTGTCGAGGAAGTCAATCCCTCCCGCCACCCAAAGTCCAATCCGCATTGGCAACTACCAGAGGCCACCATGCTGGCGTCTCCCTACATTTCCAATTACCTGTCTGCAATCATATGCATCTTACGCGTCGCATTCGACCTCATAAGTATCCTGTATCATATGCATACTCCAATCATATCATACTTACCCAGCTCTTGCCTCTCGGCATGTCAGCATTTGCATTTGCACTTCCATTCGTTATGGAATATCATTTATCATCTAGCATTCATATATGCAAGTCAAGGTCCAAGATCAATCTTGAAGATTTCCAATACCATCATCAGCCCGGTCAGGGGCATCTTCCACAAAGGTCATGGATTTCTCCCACGAATATCAGGAGCTTCAAAGCAATCATCAGCCCAGTCAGGGGAAATCTTCTGCAATTGTGGGTTTCTCCCATCAAAATTCGAAGTTGTTCAAAGCAAGATTCAACCCAGTTAGGGGCATTTTTCAAAGACCATGGGCGTCTCCCATGACGTATTTCAACCTCGTGGTTGATCAGATATGCAAATCAACATTCAGCCCAGTCAGGGGCATACCATTCAAGACCGTGGGCGTTCCCCGCGGAGTTATTCAACCTTTTATTGGGCAAATCCAAGAAGTTCAGTGCAAGATCCAACCCGAGCAGGGGCATCTTTAGCAAAACCGTGAGCGTTCCTCATGAAGTTGTTCAACCTTTTGTTGAGCAAACCAAGACATCAGGATAAACTCGGCCCAGTCAGAGGCATCCTCTTCAGAGCTCATGGGCGTAACCATGAAATCATTTCAACAAAATTATGATCTCTAAGAAAGTCAGTGGTCGTCCCCGCTGATTCATTTCAACCCAATCTTCCTCTTGGGTGTTCCCCAATGAGTTGTATCCAGCAAGCGTGACTGTTGTCAATTGCCTTACTATCATCCTTTTGGTGATAGCCGAACTTCGTCGGTTCAACCTAGCCTGCATCCTTTTGGTGTTAGTAGCCTTCAATTTGTGTTTGTTCTATCATCTTTTTGGTGATAGCAACTTGCGTGTATGTTTCGCTCCGTCATCCTTTTGGTGGGGGGTCTATCATAGTCATTAACGATAGATTATGCGATAGTTTGTTTATGTTTCGCTCCGTCATCCTTTTGGTGGGGGGTCTGTCATAGTCATTAATGATAGATTGTGCGATAGTTTGTTTGTTTCTCTCCGTCATCCTTTTGGTAGGGGGTCTATCATAGTCATTAATGATAGATTGTGCGATAGTTTGTTTGTGTTTCGCTCCGTCATCCTTTTGGTGGGGGGGTCTATCATAGTCATTAATGATAGATTATACGATATTGTTTGGCGTGTGTTTTGCTCCGTCATCCTTTTGGTGGGGGGTCTATCATAGTCATTAATGATAGATTGTGCTATATCGTTTGGGTGTGTGTTTCGCTCCGTCATCCTTTTGGTGGGGGGTCTATTATAGTCATTAATGATAGATTGTGCAATAGTTTGTTTGTTTCGCTCCGTAATCCTTTTGGTGGGGGGTCTATCATAGTCATTAATGATAGATTGTGCGATAGTTTGTTTATGTTTCGCTCCGTCATCCTTTTGGTGGGGGGGTTTGTCATAGTCATTAATGTCAGATTGTGCAATATTGTTTGGTGTGAGTTTCGCTCCGTCATCCTTTTGGTGGGGGGTCTATCGTAGTCATTAACGATAGATTGTGCGACAGTTTGTTTGAGTTTCGCTCCGCCATCCTTTTGATGGGGGGTCTATCATAGTCATTAATGATAGATTGTGCGATAGTTTGTTTGAGTTTCGCTCCGTCATCCTTTTTGTGGGGAGTCTGTCATAGTCATTAATGATAGATTGTGCGATATTGTTTGTGTTTCACTCCGTCATCCTTTTGGTGGGGGTCTGTCATAGTCATTAATGATACATTGTGCGATATTGTTTGGTGTGAGTTTCGCTCCGTCATCCTTTTGGTGGGGGGTCTGGCATAGTCATTAAATGTCAGATTGTGCGATTGTCCTTTGCTCTATCATCCTTTTGGTGGTAGTAGCCGTGTGTGTTTCGTCCCATCATCCTTTTGGTGATGGCGACCTTTTTCTAGTCTTTCTTTGTTTACTCAGAGGTTCACCTCATCCAACATTTCAATTCTCGGGCATTCATTTTCTTTTTGGAAAAATTCAGGGTCTTCTTCATATCCAATTGTCTTCTACCTTGAGAGAATGAGCGCCATAGCCGTTCACTTACTCGGTCTAAGCCAATTAGATAGGGGCATCTGTCATACCCCAAATTTGTCCTACTCCTGTACATCCACCCACTGTTTATAATTCGAAAATTTCAGATAAAATATGTTGTTTCTATCATAAGGTTGAAATGAATCGAGTCAAGTTTCATGTTGAGCTTTATCAGGGAGGTCATAAGTTGAAGATGTTCTGTGGTTGAAGGTTATCCGGGGCCAGATCATTCCTATTTTAGGATTTTTGTGTAGTAAAGTTCTTATTTCCCAGGTTAAAACATATGCAAGTAAAGCTTCGAAAGAATTCCTGGCATAATTCAAGAGGAGATTAGTTTGTTTGTAAGATCATGTTTTTTGACGTGCTTCCAAGAGCAGTTTTGCCAACGAGAGTGTTTATATCTTAAAATGAATTGATGAGACCACGTGGAAGTTCTTGTGTATATCCATTATGGTCTTGATCCCTGTTCAGCTATGTGGAATTTTTTTGGTGGAAACAAATCAAAGATATGTTCTCATTTTCACGGTAAATTAAGATGAGAGTAATTGGTTTTAAATGCTTGTTAAGTCATATTTCAAGATGATTACAAGTCATGTTTCAAATAGGCACGAAGACCATGTGGTTAAAGATGATAAAGGAGAAATTCCTTTCCAAATTAGGGTTTTAGGCAGTGGAATTCATATTTCAAATCTTGATTCTTTGATTTTTTTTTAAGGCATGATTCATCAGGTTGCATCTATTTCAAGCAACAAGATGAGAATTTTGGAATTTAATTCTAATTGGAATGTCAAATTTTAAGGATCATGGGTTTAATCAAAGAATTCAAAGTTTAGGCATGGTGGAAAAAATGTGGAGGTGCACCTAGTTTTCACTAAAGAGCCCATATCATTTCAAAGTTTCTACAAAGGATTTCAAGCCCATTTTACACATTTCAAATTCCAAAAATAAATAGATCAAGAAAGCTCATTACACAAAAAAGGGATTCTATAATGAGTACATGTCACAAAAGCCTTAAGCTCATACAAGTTCATTTACAATTTTCAACCAAAAAAGAGAAGACAAGCTCCTCAATGAGTAGAACACGGTACCACATGAGAAACAAGTCACGCAAGACCCACAGAGTTACAATAAGCTCACAAATTTGCTGTTGTTATATTAAAATAATTCTCACTTGCAGCATAGGTCAAATGATTACAAGGAAAAGTTTCTCATGCACTAAAAATGATAATAAAATTAAATTCAACAACAGCAACAAGTATGGCCCTGCAATGAATCATACCACAACTTGAGTGGAACCTCGCCGCACAACAGAAAACACACGGCCCATCACGTTGTGCAGTACCCAAAAAGGACAGCCCATACACAATTCAGAAAAGGGCACTCCCAGCAGCACCGACAGTAAGATGGCACGCAGCAGCTTTGATCTCGTACGCACCCACGATATCCTGAACCCGTACCATTCCACAAACTGTTTCCGCGAGTCTTACCATAATTCACAGACGGAACCTGCACAGGAGGAAAAAACATGACAGTTGCAGTAGAAGAACAAAGCCAGCAACATAAATTGTCAAGATGTCATGTGCATCAGCTCGCAATTCCCACCACTTCTGCAAATTTCAAACCACGAGTGAACTTGATCAAGTACTTGAAGTATATGCCACACAAAGGCACCAGCAATCTATCGATGACAGTTTCTATACAGCTGACCTATTCAGCACTCGACGCGCGCAAGAATGCGTCATCCAAGTTGATCAATTCTCGTTTCGGATTTGCAAGTCACACATGAAAAAAGAACTGAGGAAATCAGCTGAAGAAGTTTTTTTTTTAAAAAAACAATGAAACAAGCTTAGAGGCGAGCGATTTACCATGGTTAATATGATTTCCCTTTTCATGACGAGCTCTGTTATCACTACCAGCCGCTTCAACCACAAAACCAAGGCGGTCAACTTATACGATAAGGATTCATGTCACCCTTTGTGCTGAGACGCGAAGCAAAAAGAAGCCTGTCACGAGTGGTACGATGCCGCAAGCACCTTTTCCCACGTCTTGCACACAAAATATGGAATGAACTTATAATATACAGCAGATAATCTCAAATGTTATGAAATGCGCAAAACCGCAAACCGTTTCGGAGGTAGAATCCTACAAGCTGTCAAGCATGGCTCACAAAAGACCTCCCCAAAAGCATACTTCCACCATCAGCAAGAGCCATATGCGAAGTCCTGAAAAAATAATAAATGAAAAAGCATATAACAATGTCAGTACACAGCAGAATTTAATCAGGACCATGACATACAAGACAACCACTACACAAAGCAATATAACACAGCTATCAATTCTTACATCCAATGGTCTTCGACAAACCACTAGCTTCACAAACAAACAAAAAAGCCAAGAGTGAAAGGGACCCCACTTGTGATGCCCTCCATACATGACCTGCAAATAAAAAAGGCCAGCACATTAGTCTGCTTTGAAACCAGTACAACACCCCTGCATCCCTACTATCTGCTAAAAAAACCTATATTTGCAGGATCAGGACAGCAACCACACTTTGGATTCCTACATAACCATAGGGGAGGATTCTGCTTCCAGGAGGATAAAAATATGGTTCCTCCATGTCTCTCGATGGGGGGCACAAAGGCAAAATGAATCTCCCTATCTTCAACATCTTTAATCCTCATCACAAACCCCACACCACTCCTCTCAGTTTCTCAAACTTTCACCCTTCTTCTTCATAAAGCAATCATAAACCTAAACAGAGGCCACCCCAAATCGAAATCAAAAACCTGCGTTCTTCCTCTCAACCACTCCGAGAACCCCAATCAAACAACATCAACAGCATTTAACAAACTTTATGCCTCCAACACCATGAACTTTCCCAAACTTCAACCCATAACATAATCTTCTCCAAACCTCCAACATTAAACCATATTCACTTAAAATCCCTCATTCTTCCATTTACTCGCAAAACCGAATTTCATCACTAGAAGAGATTTTCCTCAACCGGAATAATACCCTCAGACAAATCTTACCCCTTCAACCTCCATTTTCTTTTCCAAACTCCCATCTTCAATCAGCACATCTCCAAACCTGTTCTTCTGAAACTCACACACTTCCAGCTTTCCTTATCTTCAACCTTCAAACAGCTAATTTCAAACTCGATTCCCAAATCCAATCGTACCCAGAAGCTTCTCCGAACCATTTCCACTTCCAACTCTTCTCATCTTCACGATTCAACCATTCGCTAAATCTTCCATAATCCACGCAAATCCAACCCTTCTTCTTCTGAATATCCAATCCTCAAATCGGCCAAAACTTTTTTTCGTTACTTTAAAACCCTAAATCCAGATGAAAAGAAACGAAATAAGATGAAATGAATTGGAGAGACTCCGCAGAGAGAGGTTAAAGGAAACACCAAGTTGAGGAAAGATTGAACGAACTCTAACCGAGATCAATACTACACGAACCTGAGTACGAGGAAAATTGAAGCGAATAACTCGAAGGTGAAGTCGAAACAGAGCCCAGACGAATCCAAAATTGAGAGATGATCCGACAAACTCAAATACCTTAGATGAAGCTTGAACAAGAGCGAGATTGAAACAAAACGAGGAGAAAGGCTAGGGATTTGGTTCTGTGAGTGTCTTGGACGGCGTTTTTGCTCTGATTGGAAGTTCTCTCCCGTTCACTTTTGGATTCGCTACTTCTAGTTTCATTGGAAATACACATAGAGGGTAATGTTGAGACTCGTGGGTTTTGGCTGTTTTCTTTTATTTATTTATTATTATTTTTATTTTTATGTTAGATTTTGGGTTTTTGGACTCCTTACGTTTTCACCCCCTGGTGTAAATACCGTTGGTTTTATTTTCTTAAAAAAAAAGGGGGATTTGTTTATTTATTTATTTATTTTTATTTGTTTTGAGTTAGGGTTTAATCATTGCTTAAAAGTTTTGTTAATGATTTTTGCAAAATAAAAACACAACTTCAATAAGTATCCTGTTAGATTTCATTAAAGATATTTCATTTGAATTTTGAGGACTTTCTCATTTCAATATTTGCCTTCGTGTTGTTGTTTCGGTCGATGACGATACCCCAAAGTTATTTTTCTGTCAAATTATTGATGAAAAATAACAAACCCGAGACCAACCTTTTTCAAACTTTTCATTTTATATTTTTATCCATTTTATTCATATTATTTATATTGTCATATTTATTTTATTATATTATTATTATTATTATAATATTTATTCGTTCTCACTCACCCATATTTGAAAACACTTAATAAATTATCGAAACTCCTAAAAGCCAAATTGGTGGACTGTTGTATCATTGGTTATTTGCAGGTATCTTGATTTTAAGTCGTGCCCGACTTTGCTCAAGGCGTAGTTTAGGACACAAATGCACACACACGGCTTTCTCTTGGGCTACCTTACAATGAGACCCCTTTATTTCGTGCAATCCCGTGTAACTTACATGTATCCCTTCCCCATTCCGATGTATGTTTCGCATTTCTTTGATTATTAGTTTATCTCCTAGGAGCACCCATAGGGACTAGAGCGGATCAAACTATTTTCAAACTAATTCTCGATTCATCATCGAGCCATTTTCAAACCCTTGTAAGTCGAGTGCTCATACGCATTCGCCATCAACCTATTACATAACTCGACCCTTGATGCGTAAGTCAAGTCGGTCACGTTTCTCAAACCATGTACATTACACGCTTTGCACGCGATAATGAGTCAAACCCTTGATCCAACGTCAAGAGGGTTTTCGAAACAAACTATCAATCAATTAACAACTATTCAATTCTTTTCAAGGTGTAAAGAGTAGGTTCAAGTCTTTGATCTTGCTTTCCGTTGTTTATATGCGAGTTACCTTATTCGTGTGAGCAATTGACGCCTTTAAATAATATTAACAAACTCGACAATACTCAACCATCTCCAATTACTCATCCTTTCACTCATCTTTCAAACAACTTCTTTTACGATGAAAAAGAGAGTGTCCCAAGTCTTTGGTTCGCTCTCCCGACTACTTGGATCTGAGAAGCCATTCTCAAGCTTCAAGTAGTCGTCATCCGAACAATCTCATCCTTTTATACACCATTTCAAATTCAAACAACCTTCTTTTACGATGAAAAAGAGAGTGTTCCAAGTCTTTGGTTCGCTTTCCCGATTACTTGGGGTCTGTGAAGTCTTTCTTGGGCTTCAAGTGATCGTCATCATTTCAACCTTATCCTTTCAAACATATCATCCCTTCATGATGAAAAAGAGAGTGTTCCAAGTCTTTGGTTCGCTCTCTCGATTACTTGGGTCCGAGAAGTCTTTCTTAAACTTCGAGTAATCGTCATCCGTACTCACTTCAAATCCAATTCAAACCCGTTTCTTTCGTGGTCGTATCCATGAACTACGACTGCTCTGATTCTTCATTCACTCTTGAATGTAAGATACGTAGGCACAAGATTGCGATGATCTTGGCGAGCACAATCCCCTCCATCTTCCATTTCCCCCATCCTTTCTGTAGTCGAACTACGACGCTCTGATTTCTCATTCTCGTTCGAATGAGCATACGTAGGCACAAGGGCCCCAATCCTTGGCGAGCACCCTATCCTCTAACCATCCCCTTTTCCCTAGTGTCTTTATCCCTTTATAGTATCCTTTAGCATTTAGTAGTGAGAAGAGAAGAATTAAGCTTAGCTAGCATCCATCACAACTCGAACTAAGAGGTTCCCGTTGAGTACAACGGACGTGAGGGGTGCTAATACCTTCCCCTCGCATAACCGACTCCCGAACCCAGGAACATTTGGTTATGACGGTCGTGTTCCTTCCGCGCTTATGAGGTTTTCTCGATATTTTCCTCTCCCGTTCATTCGGGAAAAATAAAGTTCGGTGGCGACTCTGTCGAACCGCATTTTCCGCGCCTTTCGCGCGAGGGTCGTATGTTCGAAATGAATTTTCAAGGTGCGACATGTGGCGACTCTGCTGGGGACTTTGCTCCATGCAAGAGAGAGTCGAGTCTATCTTAGTTTGAGTTGTTAGCTTGTTGTTTTTATTTCTTCTCGCTTTCTATTTGTATCCTTATCTTGGTTACTTGTGCTTGTGGCATTATGGGGTTGTTCTGCTTATGGTTATTTTGTGAGATGGCTCTACACCCGAGTCTGAGTAAAACCCTCGGATTAGGATGGTGGTTGTGTAGTGGAGACTTGCGTGGAGTATTTCACGTTAAGTTGAAGCGAAAACCCCGCTTGGAGTAGATTCCTTGGAGATATTGTTGTTGTGGTGAGTCTTTGCCATGACAATAATGTTTTCGAGTTTGAATCGTTTATCCCAAGGACCATAAACCGTTTTATCCATGGTGGTTGGTAGTGTTAATTCTTTGTGAATTAATATGAACGCCCCAATCAGATGAGATCCCTTGAACGTATTACTTTCCTACAGTAATATTTTCAACCTCGATCTATGACTCTGAGAACCTTTTCTAGAATCCGTGTGTCGATGGTTGTGTAGTTGATGCCTCCGAGAAGTCTTTCTCGCGTGGAAGATACGAGAACCTCACCTAGAGGAGATTCTATTGAGGATATTATCGTCGTGATGAGGCTTCGTCATGGTTGTAATATCTTTGAAAGATATCCATGACTCTAGGCACTTACCCGTCTTAGAATCCTACCTGTGGGAGTTTCTTTGAGCAGTGACTGTGATCCTTGAACCGTTCACCCGGCTAATTCTCAGAATTGTTTGAATTTGTGATCCTGTGATCCTGGATCTTGCATCTTGCATCGCACATCATTTGCATTGCATCTCATTTGTTGTGCATCTTGCATTCTCCTTCCTTCATCAGTTTCTCATGTTTCTCTTTCCTTCATATCCAGTAAATCAAGCTGAGTCCTCAACACCAGTACGCAACTAGAGCCAATACAAGACGAATGATGGAGCAGATTCAGCAGGAGCAAGCTGCCTTCAGGGAAGAGTTGGATTCTATGAAAGGAAAGATTGACCAGATCCTCGAAGCCATCCTCGCGGCCAGAAGAGAGGAAGAACAGCGTGAAGCCGCTGCTGTCGTCAACAACAATGGTCAAGGACAAGGGTCTACTGCCATCCCTTTGGTTCCAATTCCAAATCCTCATGGGATGCCGTTGAACTTCAATAACACAGCCGAAGGAAACACTACTCATCCAACCCCAGCGCCCGGAGTTACCATTGGAGCTATCCCGCAGGCCCAGCCTACTGTCGTGCAGATCCCAACTCCCCATACCAAAGATACTCTGATGGATCATTATGACGACGTTTAGAACTATCATGCTGCTATCCCCATTTCCAGTCCTGTTGCTGCCCAGGATTCAGAAGCCATGAAGATGTGTCGGGATCTAGCCGAGAAACTCCGAGCCATGGAGGGGCACAGTTCAAATTCTTTCAGTGCTTTGGAATTATGCTTGGTGCCTGATGTTGTCATTCCTCCCAAGTTCAAAGTGCCGGAATTTTCGAAGTACAAAGGTCTCAGTTGTCCAAACATTTATCTGAAGATGTATTGTCGCAAGATGGCTGCCTATGCCAGAGACGAAAAGCTCATGATTCATTGCTTCCAAGACAGTTTGTCTGGGGCATCACTCGAATGGTATATGCAGCTCGAACGTAACAATGTGCGCACTTGGGCCGAGCTAGCCGATACATTTGTCAAGCAGTAAAAATACAACACCGATCTTGCTCTGAATCATACTCAACTTCAGAGTATGACTCAGAAGGATAATGAATCTTTCAAAGAGTATGCGCAACGATGGAGAGAGCTAGCCGCAAGGGTGCATCCACCTCTTGTTGATCGTGAACTGATTGACATCTTCATGGGTACCTTACAAGGCCAGTACTACGAAAAGCTGATCGGTAGTGTCTCCGTTGGATTCTCTGACTTGGTGATCGTTGGTGAGAGAATTGAAGAAGGGCTGAAGAATGGAAAGATACCAGGAGGTTCTAACAGTTAGGCCAATGCCAAAAATCCTTTCAACGGATACAAGAAGAAAGAGGGCGAAACAAATGCCATCTCTTTGCAGAAAGAGCAAGCTCCTCAACAAGTTCCCGCTTCTATGCCTTATCAAGTTCCCTATTATGAGTATCTGTATGTTGCTGTTGCGCAATATGCTCCAATGCCTTATCAGCCAGCTGTTCAAGCAGTGCAAGCTCAGATGCCACAGCAACATGCCTACAACCAGCAAGGATATCAGTATCCTCCTCAGCAACAACAGATGCAAGCTACTCAACAACAACAAGGTGCTCGCCAACACCGTCAGCAGAGGACGTGGAAGCCTGATAGAGTATTTGATCGCGTGCCAATGACATATGCTAGTATATTTGCTCAATTGATGGAGAAAAAGGCTATCGTTCCGAGAGATTTGGCTTCCCCAACTGTCATTCCTGCCGACTACGATGCAAATGCTCATTGTGAGTTTCATAAGGGCGCTCCAGGTCACACCATTGAGGACTGCAGGGCCTTCAAGCACAAGATCCAAGACATGATCGACAAGGATGCTATCAACTTTAATGGGAAGTCTCCAAACATTATCAACAATCCAATGCCGCCGAACAAATAACGTTATTCAGATCAAATCCAGTCAAGTCAAAGTTCATCCCTGAAGAAGGCCGTCATGCTGCCATTTCATATTTCGCATTTCTTATGTTTTGTCTTTGTTTGTTTAAGTATTGTATGCTTTGAGCAATTGTCATTCGTATTCGGTTTTCATTAATGTATCGTTTATGCATGTTTTGAATTAGTTATGTCGTATTCACTCATTTTCACTTATCACTGACACATTTATTCACTCCACTCTATTCACTGTTGTTTAGCATGATTTGAGGGAGGATGATGAAAACAAGATACCCATAATTGCAAACCGTATGCTTTCAGAAAAAATCTCATCAATGATGTAAAGGCATTGCTTCAATTCCCCTAAACACTGGAGATATAAGGAGTTAATCCCTAGTAAACCACTTCGAGCCTAGGAGTAGCAGTTTCCTTCGGATATTCGAACCTTTACACTCAACCTGGGGCAGGGTAGTGTTCAGTTAATCCAACTCCGCACTTGAATCAACAAAGCGAAATCCCAAAGACGGTGGTTCATCAAAGACCCATGCTATGGCAGTCACAACCTTCCCAAAAATAAAAAAATCAAAAATCCTGCTAAATCAGACACCTTAGAGGGGACTTAGGCAAAATCAAGGAAATCCCGATGGATCAGACAAGCAAAGTCAATCCATGCAAAAGTTAAGGATCAAAAACAAAAACAAAAGAGGACCCCGAAACCCTCAAATAAAAAAAACAAAATAAGATTCAGTGGTCACCCAATCGATAGGGTCACTGATATCAATCAAAATAAGGTGACTGCCACGTTGAGCAAACCTTTAATCATCAAGTTTACACCGTCAAGACAAGTGCAGAATTAACCGAACGTAGGACTGGAGACAATTAAGAAGAAGGGGTGGGTACAAATCATACTTTGAGCCTAACATCCTTTGTATCATAACCGTAAACCAGACCACGTTACAACCCTCGAAAGACCTAATTGAGGCGAGGTTTGTTCTGAAAGCGTACTATCGCAAGGTTGCGTAACCTAACTCCTCACATGATTTCTAATCATCAGCATTGGTGTCATTTCTCTTGATATATCTTTCACACCAATCAAAATCAGCACAACGTTTGAGATAATTCGTCTCACTACCACAACACTCTCAAATAAACGATACTTTTTCAAACTTGCATCGAACTTTGCATTAATATTACCATTTATGAATGTACAGTTTTAATTGCAAATCAGTGTTAGGTATTCAAGGACATCTCAACAAAGGACAATCAAGGAAGAACTTGACTTCCAGTGGCCAACACGAAGTGAGACTACCTCAGAACCCACAGGCTGGGGAAAATCACTCAACAGCTCGAGCAGGGGCAAGTCATCCGAGTTCAACTTCCATATATCAGAATTGGTTAATCTGGGGCAGACCATTGCCATGTTCAAACTGGGGCAAGACCAGGTCGTCCTGACCATCAAGCAGAGTTGCAACCTTCTCTGAAGAAAATTCACAACCACCGAGTACCTAGACTTGGGGCAGCTAGAGTATCTTCGCCTGTTCCAATCATGGCGTCTTCAACAAACTACGTGTCGAGGAAGTCAATCCCTCCCGCCACCCAAAGTCCAATCCGCATTGGCAACTACCAGAGGCCACCATGCTGGCGTCTTCCTACATTTCCAATTACCTGTCTGCAATCATATGCATCTTACGCGTCGCATTCGACCTCATAAGTATCTTGTATCATATGCATACTCCAATCATATCATACTTACCCAGCTCTTGCCTCTCGGCATGTCAGCATTTGCATTTGCACTTCCATTCGTTATGGAATATCATTTATCATCCAGCATTCATATATGCAAGTCAAGGTCCAGGATCAATCTTGAAGATTTCCAATACCATCATCAGCCCGGTCAGGGGCATCTTCCACAAAGGTCGTGGATTTCTCCCACGAATATCAGGAGCTTCAAAGCAATCATCAGCCCAGTCAGGGGCAATCTTCTGCAATTGTGGGTTTCTCCCATCAAAATTCGAAGTTGTTCAAAGCAAGATTCAACCCAGTTAGGGGCATTTTTCAAAGACCATGGGCGTCTCCCATGACGTATTTCAACCTCGTGGTTGATCAGATATGCAAATCAACATTCAGCTCAGTCAGGGGCATACCATTCAAGACCGTGGGCGTTCCCCGCGAAGTTGTTCAACCTTTTATTGGGCAAATCCAATAAGTTCAGTGCAAGATCCAACCCGAGCAGGGGCATCTTTAGCAAAACCGTGAGCGTTCCTCATGAAGGTGTTCAACCTTTTGTTGAGCAAACCAAGACATCAGGATAAACTCGGCCCAGTCAGAGGCATCCTCTTCAGAGCTCATGGGCGTAACCATGAAATCATTTCAACAAAATTATGATCTCTAAGAAAGTCAGTGGTCGTCCCCGCTGATTCATTTCAACCCAATCTTCCTCTTGGGTGTTCCCCAATGAGTTGTATCCAGTAAGCGTGACTGTTGTCAATTGCCTTACTATCATCCTTTTGGTGATAGCCGAACTTCTTCGGTTCAACCTAGCCTGCATCCTTTTGGTGTTAGTAGCCTTCAATTTGTGTTTGTTCTATCATCTTTTTGGTGATAGAAACTTGCGTGTATGTTTCGCTCCGTCATCCTTTTGGTGGGGGGTCTATCATAGTCATTAACGATAGATTATGCGATAGTTTGTTTATGTTTCACTCCGTCATCCTTTTGGTGGGGGGTCTATCATAGTCATTAATGATAGATTGTGCGATAGTTTGTTTGTTTCGCTCCGTCATCCTTTTGGTGGGGGGTCTATCATAGTCATTAATGATAGATTGTGCGATAGTTTGTTTGTGTTTCGCTCCGTCATCCTTTTGGTGGGGGTCTATCATAGTCATTAATGATAGATTATACGATATTGTTTGGCGTGTGTTTTGCTCCGTCATCCTTTTGGTGGGGGGTCTATCATAGTCATTAATGATAGATTGTGCTATATCGTTTGGGTGTGTGTTTCGCTCCGTCATCCTTTTGGTGGGGGGTCTATTATAGTCATTAATGATAGATTGTGCAATAGTTTGTTTGTTTCGCTCCGTCATCCTTTTGGTGGGGGGTCTATCATAGTCATTAATGATAGATTGTGCGATAGTTTGTTTATGTTTCGCTCCGTCATCCTTTTGGTGGGGGGGTTTGTCATAGTCATTAATGTCAGATTGTGCAATATTGTTTGGTGTGAGTTTCGCTCCGTCATCCTTTTGGTGGGGGGTCTATCGTAGTCATTAAGGATAGATTGTGCGATAGTTTGTTTGAGTTTCGCTCCACCATCCTTTTGGTGGGGGGTCTATCATAGTCATTAATGATAGATTGTGCGATAGTTTGTTTGAGTTTCGCTCTGTCATCCTTTTTGTGGGGAGTCTGTCATAGTCATTAATTATAGATTGTGCGATATTGTTTGTGTTTCGCTCCGTCATCCTTTTGGTGGGGGTCTGTCATAGTCATTAATGATACATTGTGCGATATTGTTTGGTGTGAGTTTCGCTCCGTCATCCTTTTGGTGGGGGGTCTGGCATAGTCATTAAATGTCAGATTGTGCGATTGTGCTTTGCTCTATCATCCTTTTGGTTGTAGTAGCCGCGTGTGTTTCGTCCCATCATCCTTTTGGTGATGGCGACCTTTTTCTAGTCTTTCTTTGTTTACTCAGAGGTTCACCTCATCCAACATTTCAATTCTCGGGCATTCCTTTTCTTTTTGGACAAATTCAGGGTCTTCTTCATATCCAATTGTCTTCTACCTTGAGAGAATAAGCGCCATAGCCGTTCATTTTACTCGGTCTAAGCCAATTAGATAGGGGCATCTGTCATACCCCAAATTTGTCCTACCCCTGTACATCCACCCACTGTTTATAATTCGAAAATTTCAGATAAAATATGTTGTTTCTATCATAAGGTTGAAATGAATCAAGTCAAGTTTCATGTTGAGCTTTATCAGGGAGGTCATAAGTTGAAGATGTTCCGTGGTTGAAGGTTATCCGGGGCCAGATCATTCCTATTTTAGGATTTTTGTGTAGTAAAGTTCTTATTTCCCTGGTTAAAACATATGCAAGTAAAGCTTCAAAAGAATTCCTGGCATAATTCAAGAGGAGATTAGTTTGTTTGTAAGATCATGTTTTTTGACGTGCTTCCAAGAGAAGTTTTGCCAACGAGGGTGTTTATATCTTAAAATGAATTGATGAGACCACGTGCTTCCAAGATTAGTTTGTTAAGTCATATTTCAAGATGATTACAAGTCATGTTTCAAATAGGCACGAAGACCGTGTGGTTAAAGATGATAAAGGAGAAATTCCTTCCCAAATTAGGGTTTTAGGCAGTGGAATTCATATTTCAAATCTTGATTCTTTGATTTTTTAAGGCATGATTCATCAGGTTGCATCTATTTCAAGTAAGAAGATGAGAATTTTGGAATTTAATTCTAATTGGAATGTCAAATTTTAAGGATCATGGGTTTAATCAAAGAATTCAAAGTTTAGGCATGGTGGAAAAAATGTGGAGGTGCACCTAGTTTTCACTAAAGAGCCCATATCATTTCAAAGTTTCTACAAAGGATTTCAAGCCCATTTTACACATTTCAAATTCCAAAAATAAATAGATCAAGAAAGCTCATTACACAAAAAAGGGATTCTACAATGAGTACATGTCACAAAAGCCTTAAGCTCATACAAGTTCATTTACAATTTTCAACCAAAAAAGAGAAGACAAGCTCCTCAATGAGTAGAACACGGTACCACATGAGAAACAAGTCACGCAAGACCCATAGAGTTACAATAAGATCACAAATTTGTTGTTGTCATATTAAAATAATTCTCACTTGCAGCATAGGTCAAATGATTACAAGGAAAAGTTTCTCATGCACTAAAAATGATAATAAAATTAAATTCAACAACAGCAACAAGTATGGCCCTGCAATGAATCATACCACAGCTTGAGTGGAACCTCGCCGCACAACAGAAAACACACGGCCCATCACGTTGTGCGGTACCCAAAAAGGACAGCCCATACACAATTCAAAAAAGGGCACTCCCAGCAGCACCGACAGTAAGATGGCACGCAGCAGCTTTGATCTCGTACGCACCCACGATGTCCTGAACCCGTGCCATTCCACAAACCGTTTCCGCGAGTCTTACCATAATTCACGGACGAAACCTGCACAGGAGGAAAAAACATGACAGTTGCAGTAGAAGAATAAAGCCACCAACATAAATTGTCAAGATGTCATGTGCATCAGCTCGCAATTCCCACCACTTCTGCAAATTTCAAACCACGAGTGAACTTGATCAAATACTTGAAGTATATGCCACACAAAGGCACCAGCAATGTACCGATGATGGTTTCTATACAGCTGGCCTATTCAGCACCCGACGCGCTCAAGAATGCGTCATCCAAGTTGATCAATTCTCGTTTCGGATTTGCAAGTCACGCATGAAAAAAGAACTGAGGAAATCAGCTGAAGAAGTTTTTTTTTAAAAAAAAAACAATGAAACAAGCTTAGAGGTGAGCGATTTACCATGGTTAATATGATTTCCCTTTTCATGACGAGCTCTGTTATCACTACCAGCCGCTTCAACCACAAAACGAAGGCAGCCAACTTACACGATAAGTATTCATGTCACCCTTTGTGCTGAGACACGAAGCAAAAAGAAGCCTGTCACGAGTGGTACGATGCCGCAAGCACCTTTTCCCACGTCCTGCACACAAAATATGGAATGAACTTATAATATACAGCAGATGATCTCAAATGTTATGAAATGCGCAAAACCGCAAACCGTATCGGAGGGAGAATCCTACAAGCTGTCAAGCATGGCTCACAAAAGACCTCCCCAAAAGCATACTTCCACCATCAGCAAGAGCCATATGCGAAGTCCTGAAAAAATAATAAATGAAAAAGCATATAGCAATGTCAGTACACAGCAGAACTCAATCAGGACCATGACATACAAGAATACCACTACACAAAGCAATATAACATAGCTAGCAATTCTTACATCCAATGGTCTTCGACAAACCACTAGCTTCACAAACAAACAAAAAAGCCAAGAGTGAATAGGACCCCACTTGTGATGCCCTTCATACATGACCTGCAAATAAAAAAGGCTAGCACATTAGTCTGCTTTGAAACCAGTACAACACCCCTGCATCCCTACTATCTGCTAAAAAAACCTATATTTGCAGGATCAGGACAGCAACCACACTTTGGATTCCTACATAACCATAGGGGAGGATTCTGCTTCCAGGAGGATAAAAATATGTTTCCTCCATGTCTCTCGATGGGGGGCACAGAGGCAAAATGAATCTCCCAACCTTCAACATCTTTAATCCTCATCACAAACCCCACACCACTCCTCTCAGTTTCTCAAACTTTCACCTTTCTTCTTCATAAAGCAATCATAAACCTAAACAGAGGCCACCCCAAATCGAAATCAAAAACCTGTGTTCTTCCTCTCAACCACTCCGAGAACCCCAATCAAACAACATCAACAGCATTTAACAAACTTTATGCCTCCAACACCATGAACTTTCCCAAACTTCAACCCATAACATAATCTTCTCCAAACCTCCAACATTAAACCATATTCACTTAAAATCCCTCATTCTTCCATTTACTCGCAAAACCGAATTTCATCACTAGAAGAGATTTTCCTCAACCGGAATAATACCCTCAGACAAATCTTACCCCTTCAACCTCCATTTTCTTTTCCAAACTCCCATCTTCAATCAGCACATCTCCAAACCTGTTCTTCTGAAACTCACACACTTCCAGCTTTCCTTATCTTCAACCTTCAAACAGCTGATTTCAAACTCGATTCCCAAATCCAATCGTACCCAGAAGCTTCTCCGAACCAATTCAACTTCCAACTCTTCTCATCTTCACGATTCAACCATTCGCTAAATCTTCCATAATCCACGCAAATCCAACCCTTCTTCTTCTGAATATCCAATCCTCAAATCGGCCAAACCTTTTTTTCGTTTCTTCAAAACCCTAAATCCAGATGAAAAGAAACTAAATAAGATGAAATGAATTGGAGAGACTCCACAGAGAAAGGTTAAAGGAAACACCAAGTTGAGGAAAGATTGAACAAACTCTAACCGAGATCAATACTACACGAACCTGAGTACGAGGAAAATTGAAGCGAATAACTCGAAGGTGAAGCCGAAACAGAGCCCAGACGAATCCAAAATTGAGAGATGATCCGACAAACTCAAATACCTTAGATGAAGCTTGAACGAGAGCGAGATTGAAACAAAACAAGGAGAAAGTCTAGGGATTTGGCTCTGTGAGTGTCTTGGACGGCGTTTTTGCTCCGATTGGAAGTTCTCTCCCGTTCGCTTTTGGATTCGCTACTTCTGGTTTCATTGGAAATACACATAGAGGGTAATGTTGAGACTCGTGGGTTTTGGCTGTTTTCTTTTATTTATTTATTATTATTTTTATTTTTATGTTAGATTTTGGGTTTTTGGACTCCTTACGTTTTCACCCCCTGGTTTAAATACCGTTGTTTTTCTTTTCTTAAAAAAAAAAGGGGGATTTGTTTATTTATTTCTTTTTTTGATTTGTTTTAAGTTAGGGTTTAATCATTGCTTAAAAGTTTTGTTAATGATTTTTGCAAAATAAAAACACAACTTCAATAAGTATCCTGTTAGATTTCATTAAAGATATTTCATTTGAATTTTGAGGACTTTCTCATTTCAATATTTGCCTTCGTGTTGTTGTTTCGGTCGATGACGATACCCCAAAGTTATTTTTCTGTCAAATTATTGATGAAAAATAACAAACCCGAGACCAATCTTTTTCAAACTTTTCATTTTATATTTTTATCCATTTTATTCATATTATTTATATTGTCATATTTATTTTATTATATTATTATTATTATCATATTTATTCGTTCTCACTCACCCATATTTGAAAACACTTAATAAATTATCGAAACTCCTAAAAGCCAAATTGGTGGACTGTTGTATCATTGGTTATTTGCAGGTATCTTGATTTTAAGTCGTGCCCGACTTTGCTCAAGGCGTAGTTTAGGACACAAATGCACACACACGACTTTCTCTTGGGCTACCTTACAATGAGACCCCTTTATTTCGTGCAATCCCGTGTAACTTACATGTATCCCTTCCCCATTCCGATGTATGTTTCGCATTTCTTTGATTATTAGTTTATCTCCTAGGAGCACCCATAGGGACTAGAGCGGATCAAACTATTTTCAAACTAATTCTCGATTCATCATCGAGCCATTTTCAAACCCTTGTAAGTCGAGTGCTCATACGCATTCGCCATCAACCTATTACATAACTCGACCCTTGATGCGTAAGTCAAGTCGGTCACGTTTCTCAAACCATGTACATTACACGCTTTGCACGCGATAATGAGTCAAACCCTTGATCCAACGTCAAGAGGGTTTTCGAAACAAACTATCAATAAATTAACAACTATTCAATTCTTTTCAAGGTGTAAAGAGTAGGTTCAAGTCTTTGATCTTGCTTTCCGTTGTTTATATGCGAGTTACCTTATTCGTGTGTGAGCAATTGACGCCTTTAAATAATATTAACAAACTCGACAATACTCAACCATCTCCAATTACTCATCCTTTCACTCATCTTTCAAACAACTTCTTTTACGATGAAAAAGAGAGTGTCCCAAGTCTTTGGTTCGCTCTCCCGACTACTTGGATCCGAGAAGCCATTCTCAAGCTTCAAGTAGTCGTCATCCGAACAATCTCATCCTTTTATACACCATTTCAAATTCAAACAACCTTCTTTTACGATGAAAAAGAGAGTGTTCCAAGTCTTTGGTTCGCTTTCCCGATTATTTGGGGTCTGTGAAGTCTTTCTTAGGCTTCAAGTGATCGTCATCATTTCAACCTTATCCTTTCAAACATATCATCCCTTCATGATGAAAAAGAGAGTGTTCCAAGTCTTTGGTTCGCTCTCTCGATTACTTGGGTCCGAGAAGTCTTTCTTAAACTTCGAGTAATCGTCATTCATACTCACTTCAAATCCAATTCAAACCCGTTTCTTTCGTGGTCGTATCCACGAACTACGACTGCTCTGATTCTTCATTCACTCTTGAATATAAGATATGTAGGCACAAGATTGTGATGATCTTGGCGAGCACAATCCCCTCCATCTTCCATTTCCCCCATCCTTTTCGTAGTCGAACTACGACGCTCTGATTTCTCATTCTCGTCTGAATGAGCATACGTAAGCACAAGGGCCCCAATCCTTGGCGAGCACCCTATCCTCTAACCATCCCCTTTCCCCTAGTGTCTTTATCCCTTTATAGTATCCTTTAGCATTTAGTAGTGAGAAGAGAAGAATTAAGCTTAGCTAGCATCCATCACAACTCGAACTAAGAGGTTCCCGTTGAGTACAATGGACGTGAGGGGTGCTAATACCTTCCCCTCGCGTAACCGACTCCCGAACCCAGGAACATTTGGTTGCGACGGCCGTATTCCTTCCGCGCTTATGAGGTTTTCTCGATATTTTCCTCTCCCGTTCATTCGGGAAAAATAAATTTCGGCGGCGACTTTGTCGAACCGCATTTTTCGCGCCTTTCGCGCGAGGTTCGTATGTTCGAAATGAATTTTCGAGGTGCGACAACTGGTAGGAGATGTGAGGATTTCCCCTATCCCATTGCCTTGAGAATTTGCAGCACCATCGAACACGAGCGTCCATCGTGATCCTTGTTCGGGTCCCTCATCTGGGCCTAACGTCTCATAGTCTCTGACAAACATGACGTCTTCGTCAGGAAAGTCAAAACGCATGGGCTGGTAATCTTCCACAGGTTGGTGGGCAAGGTAGTCAGATAACACACTCCCTTTGATAGCTTTTTGCGAGACGTACTAGATGTCATATTCTATCAGTACCATTTGCCAACGGGCTACTCGTCTGGTGAGAGCAGGCTTCTCGAAGATGTACTTGACTAGATCCATCTTTGATATCAACAATGTGGTTTGGGTCAACATATACTGTCTTAAGCGTTTGGCAGCCCATGCGAGCGCACAACAGGTCTTTTCCAACACTGAGTATCTCGTTTCACAGTCAGTGAACTTTTTGCTTAAGTAGTAGATGGCATGCTCATTTCTACCCGTTTCGTCATGTTGCCCCAACACACATCCCATGGATCCTTCCAGAACGGTCAAGTACATGATGAGAGGTCTTCCTGGCACGGGAGGCATCAAAATCGGTGGTTCTTGCAGATATTCTTTTATTTTCTTGAATGCTTTTTGGCAATTGTTATTCCACACGATTTCTTGATCTTTGCGAAGCAGCTTGAATATTGGCTCACAGGTGGCTGTTAGGTGAGATATGAATCTGGCAATGTAGTTTAATCTCCCTAAGAAACCACGAACCTCTTTCTCGGTTCTTGGAGCTGGCATATCTTGGATAGCTTTTACTTTGTCAGGATCGACTTCAATTCCTTTTTGGCTCACGATAAAACCTAGCAATTTACCAGATCTTACCCCAAAGGTACATTTATTAGGATTGAGCCTTAGCCTGAACTTTCTTAGCCTAGTAAACAACTTTTCCAAGTGGATAAGATGTTCCTCTTCAGTTTGGGATTTTGCGATCATATCATCTACATAGCATTCAATCTCTTTATGTATCATGTCATGAAAGAGAGTCACCATCGCTCGTTGATATGTCGCACCAGTGTTCTTCAGACCAAATGGCATAACCTTATAGCAGAAGGTTCCCCAAGGGGTAATGAAGGTAGTCTTCTCCATATCCTCTGGAGCCATTTTAATCTGGTTGTATCCGGAGAAACCATCCATGAAAGAGAACACAGAGAATTGGGTTGTATTATCCACTAACACATCAATATGTGGCAGCGGAAAGTCATCTTTTGGACTGGCTCTATTTAGGTCTCTATAGTCAACGCACATCTGCACCTTACCTCCTTTTTTAGGCACAGGTACAATGTTGGAGACCCATTTAGGGTATTTTTATACTGCCAAGAATCCGGCATCAAGCTGCTTTTGTACTTCCTCCTTAATCTTAAGGGCCATGTCAGGCGAGTCCGTCTCATCTTCTGCTTTACAGGCGGACAATCTTCCTTGAGCGGCAATTTGTGCACCACGATATCTGAATCCAATCCGGGCATGTCTTGGTATGACCAAGCAAACACATCTGCATTTGTGCATAGGAGCTTGATCAGTTTTCTCTTCACACTCTCTTCTAGGGCAGCGCCTACCTTGACCTCTTTGATGTCCTCTTCGGTTCCAAGATTGACAACTTCCAATGACTCTTGATGCGGCTGAATGATCTTTGATTCCTGCTTCAATAGTCTGGCTAACTCCTCGGGGAGTTCACAATCTTCCTCACAATCCTCGTCAGCATGGTATATTGGGTTATCAAAGTCATATGGAACCGTAGCAGTATCGTTATCAATGGAACCCGGGGTAGATCTGCATGATTGGTGATTTTATGCTTTATTTTGAGAAGATGAAAAAGAAGAATGCAAGAAAACATTGCCATTTATTTATGCAAAAATAAAAAGAAAGATAGGGAACACAATTGAATACCAAAGGTTCATTTCATTCATGATAAATATTAATTGAAAACATGGGGGGCCCTACAAAATAATCCTTATGCCTTGGGCAGAGCATAGGATTTGAAAGCAAAATAAGGAAAATTACTCTTCGACAAGGGTGACTTCCGGTATTTCCGTAACAGTCCAATTGTTGAGTTGTTGATTCGGTGCCCTTGGGTACACCATGCAGACTTCCTTTAGTGCATCATCTTCAGCTTCCACAACGGCCACCTGATCATCCACCATATGTCCACCACTAACAAAGGCAAGTGGAGGAATGAACCCTTTGTCCTTGTCAACGGTTGTCTTCTGTTAAACTTTGTGTTTGCCAAGGTAACCCAAACCAGTTCTGTTTTTGTTGCTGGGTAGCTCCAATACTCTTCCCCAACCTTCAGGGTGACCGGCCACAATTACGGTCCTTGCGTCCTTCCAAGTAACCATGGGGGATCCCGACCTTTGTGATTTCTTCATCTCCTTCTTAGCAGGGATCATCTCCACACTTATCACATCAAATGCTTGAAAAGGGGTCTCATGAATATCCCCTCCCACTTCCACATAGCGAAATGAAGACAGATGACTTTCTAGCATATCCTCTTCTCCCTCGATGATGACAAGTTGATTATTAATCATGAACTTTAGTCTTTGGTGAAAAGTGGATGTTACAGCACCAGCCGCATGAACCCAAGGACGGCCTAGCAAACAACTGTAAGCAGGATAGATATCCATCACATAGAATGTGATAATGAAAGTGTGAGGTCCTATTTTGATGGGGAGATCAACTTCCCCTATCACCGTCCTTCTTGCCCCATCAAAAGCTTTCACTATCACTGAACTGGGTTTCATCATCAATCCTTCAATAGTCAGCTTGGCCAATGAATTCTTTGGTAAAACATTTAAGGATGACCCAGTATCTACCAATACTCTCGACAACACAACATCAACACATTCAATGGAGATGTGCAAAGATTTATTATGGTTATTCCCCTCGGGGGGCAACTCTCCATCGTTAAAGCTCAGAATATGCGCGGAGGCAATATTCGACACCAGTCCTTCAAATTGCACAACGGATATTTCTTTGGGGAACATGAGCAGTCTTCAAAAACTTGATCAATGACTCCTGATGGGCAGGGGAGCACATTAGCAATGACAACATGGAAATCTTTGAAGGTGTTTGGTTGAGCTGGTCCACCACCTTATAATCACTTTTTCGGATGATTCATAAGAATTCTTCGACATCTTCATTGGAATTTCTTTTTTGAGTAGAAGTCTGCCCCTGCTCAATTGTTGGCTGCTTCTCATTTGTATTGTTTGGTGGTGGTACGGGCGCAAAAATCCTCCCACTTCTAGTTATTCCTCCGGTCCCAACCATGTTCTCTACAGAACTATCAACTTTCAAAGCATCCTCTTCCACCTTCTGCCCATTGATGTAAACAGTTGGCTCATATTTCCAAGGGACAGCCTTGGTGCTCTTGAAAGGGAAAGGAGCAGGTGTGGATATCACTAATGGAGCGAGTGAAGGCGGAGACAATGGAATTTCTACTTGATCATACGGTATTTGCAATGGTTCACGAACTTGATTGCATGGGGTCTGAACAGAATGCCAATCGTAATCACATGGGATTTCCAAGGACGCACGAGGCTGATCACATGGAATTGTTAGTGGTACAACATCATACGGAATTTGTAGTGGAACTTGGACAGGATACCAATCTTCATCACATGTAATTGTCAAAGGCACACGGGGTTGCTCATACGGGATCGTCAATGGTATACGGCTTTGACCATACAAATTGTTCAACAGTTCTTCATCATAAGTAAGTTCCATCAGATCATAGGGAATATCAAGAGTGGCCACTTCTTCAGCATTTGACACCTGTTATATCAATATGACACCTTGATCTAACAAATTTTGGATGCCCATCTTCAATTCATGACAGCTTTGGGGATCTTTCAAACAGTGTTGGCAATCCTCGGTACATCCTGGGACAATATTCTTCATTAACAATTGTTCTTTAACAACAGCAAAGGGGGTCTTCATTTTATCAACTTCTGATACCAACTTCTTTCCTCTAGATTCTTCAATCATGTTTGTAGCATGGTTTGGCATTGGATTATTAGTCACATTGGGAGTATTTTTGGTGAAATTGATGGCCTTCGAATCAATGAGATCTTACACCACGTACTTCAAAGCTTTGCAGTTTTCAATATTATGTCCTGGAGCTCTAGAATGGAATTCGCAACGGGCATTTGCATCATAGCCGGGAGGTAGGACAGTGGGAGGAGCTTTCATTTCTCTCAACTGTACTAAGGAACCCTTAAGCAAGAGTGGAAGCAACCTAGCGTATGTTGTCGGAATATGATCAAATCTTTTCTCAGGTCTCCTTTGTCTTGGCGGACCCTAATAATAGCCTTGACGCTGTTGTTGGTAGGGAACTTGAACAGCCGGTTGAATTGCAGGTATAGAGAGAGGTTGATTTGGAGTAACAGCGGCCACATGATGATAAGAGCCTTGGTATGCTTTGGCTTTCCCCTTATCCATCAAGGCAGCGCTCGTTTCACCTTCTCTTTTTCTTGCAAAACCTTGGTAGGGCTTCTTAGATCCACCGGAAGCTCCATCAGCATTCTGAATCTTTCCAATCTTTATCATGTTCTCGATGCTTTCGCCGGCCATAACTAAATCTGATAATACAGTAGATGTGCATCCCGCCAAGCATTCTAGGAAAGGACCTTGAAGAGTTCCCATGAACATATCGGTCAATTCTCTTTCAAGAAGAGGAGGCTGGACTCTAGTAGCTAAGTCCCTCCACCTTTGGGAATAGTCCTTGAACGCTTCACCAGATTTCTGGGTCAAGCCTTGGAGTTGTGTTCGATTAGGTGCCATGTTAGAATTGTATTGGTAGTGCTTCAGAAATGCCTCGGCTAACTCTTTCCAAGTCTTGATATGCGTACCTTCTAACTGCATGTACCATTCAAGGGAAGCTCCACTGAGGCTATATTGAAAGAAATGCATTAGTAGTTTTTCATCATCAGAGTAGGCAGCCATCTTCCTACAATAAGATCGGATGTGAGTTCGGGGACAGCTTGTCCCTTTGTATTTTTCAAAGTCGGGGACTTTGAACTTGAGTGGAATCTTAACACCGGGCACTAAACACATATACACGGCATCTAACCTAAAAGTGCTTGGGCCTTGTAGTCCTTTGACTGTCTCTTGCAAGGCGAGTACCTTCTTTTCCAAGTCAGTAGTTGGTATCCCAGAAGCGTCTACAGCCAAGTTGTCGTGAGGGTTGTAGAAACCTTCGTGATTATCAAAGTGGATTTGAGGGGTAGATGCACCACTACCAGGAGTAGGGATTGCGCCTACGCCGGCAGGAGTAGGGACCGTGCCACCAGGAACGGGGATTGCATTTGTAGGAGTAGGAATAGCATTTTCGGGGGTGGGGTTTGAGCCCACAGTGGTAGGAATTGGAGCGTTGGTAGTGTTTCTCTCTACAGCTTGTCTTATTTCTTCTTGTCCTCTGGCCATAGCCTGGATGACTTCCATCAACTGGCCCATCTGAGTCTTCATGTGGGTCATCTCCTCCCTGAAAGCGGCTTGAGTCTACTCAATTTGATCCATTAGTAATATTTTCTTTCCACGAGTGTAGTAGGGATGTCGGGAAGTCAGCTTGTTTACTGCGAATGGAGGTCAAGTTTTTGTAAGTTTTGGTTTTGTTTTTATGAAATGCGATATGATGTGTATGGAATGCATATGAACAATGTTATGTGCAAAGCTCTTAGTAACCTTGTTAGTTATTGTTAGAAATATAAGCATTTTCCATTGCAATTAATCAGAAGAGACATAATAGAATAAAACTCTCATTTCATTAAGGCTTGAAGCCAAGTTCAAATACAAAATACAAAAGATACACTTCTTGAACAAATTATAAATTGACTCTAAATATGACTCCTTGGGCTCTGCGAACCGCCTCTAAATCTGTAACAAGTTCTCCCGTTGTTTCCTTGCAAAACTTCACAAAGTCGAACATAGGGACAGGAGTGTTTTCAGGAGTCATCACTTGATCGGCTACCTTCAATTTTTCGGGGATCTGCTGAAGCACGAAGTTGGAGAATCCCGCCAAGTTTACAAATTTGTTTTTCCACTCCTCATAGAGAATTTGGAGATCATGGATGATGTCATCTCGCTGAAGTACCGCAACTTCTGCCTGATGACAACTTTCTTCCCAATAGTGGCAACTATCCTTCAGCTCCAGATGTAGCTTATCATATATTCCATTTTTTAGTCTTCGGATTTCTTCGATAGCTCTACCCAACTAGTACTTTGCTTGCATGAAGTCTCGCTGCACATTCTCCTTTTCCAATAACTCACGAGCTAATTGATCTTCGCAATCTTTCATAATGCCTTTCAACTTGTGAATCTGAGCTTCAAATTTTTCCCTTTCATCTTTCTTCATCTGGGTGGCTATTCTCACATCATTTTCTAAGTCTCTGACCTTTCGCCACACTTGGTCCAATTTTTCATTTTGGTGATCCAAGTCGGCGTTGGCGTTTTTGAGAGCTCCACCAACCCATTCTTTCTTTCCTTTCTCTTCCCTAGCTCTTTTCTTGCTATCCTCGAACTTTTCTTTCAACTCTTTGCTTTTGTCTTCCCAAGCTTCGCTTTTCTGCTTAGTCTCGTTGAGTCGAATTCGAAGCTGAGTGTTCTCCTCTTCAAGTTCTTCGATTTTAGCCTTAAGTTTCTCCATATCTTCGGGTAAGATAGGCTCGGGCTCAGGATTCGATGGGAAAGAAGATGCATCAAAGACAAAAGGTAATCTGACCTCTTTCACTCTCTCTTTCACCCATTTGACATAAGGTTCACGAGCAAGGATGTTCTTCCGCCCATTGTCTGGATTGCTTCTTTGGATGTTTACCCATGCTTTTCTTGCCCTTCGTACAGATGGATTACTTGGATCGGTCGTATTGACAAGGAACGACACCAAATCTTCTCTTTTAGGGGGGCCATCCATGGAGTGTCCAAACTGTCTCTTGAGTAACACCGGGTTGTAATTGATGCAACCTCGTGTCCCCACAAGAGGCACGTTAGGAAATTCTCCACAAGAAAAGATAATATCTTTGGTTTCCCATTCCCTCTTGTACCATGTGATGGAACTAGCGGTGAGTGAAGCGAATCTTTGAGGCCATGAGAGTTCCTTGGAAGCAAAAAGACCTTTTTCGGGCATGTGGGTCCTTAGCCACCTATGTAGAAGTGGGGCGCAACAAAGGAACATTCCACCTCCTTTTGTATGTCTTGTATGGAGTGTGTGGTAGAAGTCACCTAGGAGGAAAGGCACGGGGTTCTTGGTCAAGAAGATTTCCACAGCTACTTGGTCCACAACATTTTCCCCATTAGGAAACATCACAATTCCATAGACCAAGAGTGCCAGAATTGAACCACATATTTCCTATTTCTCTTCCTTGCCATACTTCCACGCTTGTTCTTCCAAGAATTTCCTCGAGAAACCCCTAGCTCCTTTGGGTGCCCAATTGGCTATCACATCTGATGTGGGAATCCCTAAGGCAGAAGCCACTTTCTTCAAAGTGAACTATTCTTCGAGCTTGGGAAAAGGATTGCGATTTTTGATGGAGATGTTCAAAATCTTCTCAAATTCTTCCAAAGTAGGAGCTATCTGAAAATCGGCGAAGGTGAAACAACAGAGGGAAGTGTCATAGTACTGAGCCAAGGCTGTGAGAGCTTCAAACTTTATCTTCTCTGTCAACATATCCAAAATTCTCCCATAAGAAGAGTGAAATTTGTTGTGCTTGATGGGAGTGATCTTGGCACTTAGCGCTTTCAAACTGTCAATTGAAGGATCTTTGTATTTGAAAGTGAAAGTACTCTTTCGGTCGGTCTTCTTGTTTAGCTTCATTGTTCCTAAATTCACATTCATCATGATTGCTTCTGAAAAATGCTTATACCTGCAACAAGAACAAGACACTAAGAGCTTTGTTTTTTTATGAAGTATGTATGTATGAACGGATGCGGAATTCGAGCATATGGGTTCATAAGTCCGTGGTATGGATAGGGCCGATACTGACTGCTTTATAAAAAAGGTTCTCACAAGGCGTGATCTAAGGTTTTAAAGGGGATCCCAAGGTCATGGATTCACATGATTGTTCATCATACATGACATGAATATGTCGGAAGATGACTTTATCACATGAATCTCTTTTGGGTGAGGTCCTCGTATCGACCCACACGAGAAGAACTTCTCGGGGACCCATACTACGAGACACATCAACATTGGGTTCTAGACAAGGATTTCAGAGTCATGGACTTTCTTGACTGTTTGTTACGTATGTCAGTCATTGCCAGGCAACAACTCCATCAAGAAAGTCTCTCCTGAACGAGGTCTTCATATCGATCCACACGAAAAGAGCTTCTCGAGGACCCATACTACGCGACCATCAATCTTAGTTAGCCAAAGGTTTAAGGTTCTAAAAAGGTCCTTAGAGTAATGGATTCTTGAGAAAACGTTGATCGAACACGCCAAGAGCTTGACGGTTCTCATCATTCTCAAATGAATCTACTCTAAGCGAGGCTCTTGTATCGACTATCACGAGATGAGCATCTAGGAAGCCCATACTACTCAACCTCTCCTATCTCAATTTTAACCCTCTAGACTCGGGTATAGAGTCTTTCCCTCAAGTTTACAACCAAAGTTTCCAATTCATACCAAGAACCAATGAAACCAAACACGGTGAGATACAATTGAAAAAACAAGGAAAGCGATAAACAAGCAAAAAGGAAAGAACCCAAACACGTGAGAACAACCTAGGTTAGGCTTGACTCGCTTAGGAAAAAGTCCCCATCAGAGTCGCCAGCTGTCGCTACGCGAAAAATGACACAGAGTCGCCACCGGATTTTATTTATCCCAAATAGGGAAAGGGAAATAGCGATAAAAACTTTGGTAAAAGAGCATGGTCATTGCAACCAAGTCTTAGGGTTCGGGAGTCGGTTATGCGAGGGGAAGGTGTTAGCACCCCCTCGCATCCATCGTACTCGATGGGAACCTTCTAGGTTGTTTAGTGTGAATGGGTGTTTTTATTAAGAGTTTGCTTGCTTAAGGAAAAGAGGGGTTGGTTTATTTATTTTAATGCTCGCCAAGGATTGTGGCCCTTGTGCCTACGTATCCTCACTTAAAAGAAGTGAAGAATCAGAGCTCCGTAGTTCGGAGGCTTATGAAATAGTTGTTTGTTGGTTGATTTTATACCTTAAAAAAGGGTTTTCAGATTGATGCCCTAAGGCGGAAAATAGTTTGATGAGTCGATGTTATTTTTAGGTTTTTGAAGAGAAATGGTTCTTGACTAGGATTACACAAAAGGAATTTGGACGGAGGTGAATGTTTCGAATAGCCAAGTCGAGTGCCTTGTATCCAAAACATTCGGAACGAGTGTAGGAGGATTCCATTCTCATTCCTTCTCCACCACCTTAAAATCCATGGTGTGCAACCCTAACCGTATATTTATTGTATTTTGGGTTTTTTATGAGAAAAAGGATCACTTGATGTTGGATCAAGGTTTATTGTTTGTAAAGATATATTTGAAGCGATGCGGACAAGGTCGATAGCGATGCACAAGGCAATCAGCTTACAAGGTTAAAAATGGCTCGATAAAATCGAGAGTTTGTTTTTGAAAATGGTTTTTGGAATCAAAAGTCAACAAGGACAATAGCAATATTCACATACTAAAATCATGTAAACATATAGGGTTAGTCGGCTAAAAAATTGAGACATGCAAAAAAAACGCGAACTCCTTGAGAAATTTTTTTTGAGGTCAAATATCAAGAAAAGCGAGAAAACAGTGGTGTGACACGGGCGGCCGTGTTGTGTGACACAGGCGGTCGTGTTGTGTGACACGGCCCGTGTCATAAGGTCTGGAGAAAAATGATTTTTTAAGTCAAACATCGGTGTGACACGGGTGGCCGTGTCGTGTGACACGGGTGGCCGTGTCGTGTGACACGGTCCGTGTCAAGGGTCTTGGGTATTTTGCACCATGAAATCTCAAACAGAGGCCCAACACGGCCGACCGTTGTAACACGGTGGGAGAACTGACTTTAAACAATGTTGCGGATAGCAAGAGTCGCCACCGACTTTTATTTTATCCATAAGGAAAGGTTATAAAAGAACAGGAAAGACCTTAGAGAATATTTTGGGTCCGGGGGGTAGGTTATGAAAAGGGAAGGTGTTAGCACCCTTTTCATCCATGGTTATCCATGGGCTCTTAGGTACTTAAGCTCACTTTTGAATTGTTTTGAAAGTGTAGTGTGTGAATAGCAAAAGATTTCAGAATAGTTTAATAATCCGTGTATGGATGTGAAAAAAAACTTGTTTGAAAATTTTGTTGGAAATTTGTTTAAGTGTGAAAAAGTTTTGAAATGAGCAAGTATCTAGGAGTAGTCTACCCTAATGTTTTAAGGTCTTTCTTATTCTTTATCCTTTCCTTAGTAAGACTATCCCTACTATAATGGAGTAGGTAGTCCTTACTTTGGATGTTAAGGGGTATGTGAGGGACAATTTGACTTTGAAGGCCATTGTGGGATGTAATAAGCACATATAAGGGACCATCATCATTTTTCGAAAGGGACTTGATTCGTAAAGGCAACCATAAGGGACTTTGATGATTTTTTTATTTGAGGGACTTGCTTTATACACCCCACTTAACCATTATTCGTAGGCAACTTGAGGGATATCCTTAGGAAGTGAGACGGCGATTAAAATCGACTTACGTGTGTGACGTATTTATTTTAATTATCTTTATTTAAAAGTGATCTAAATTTATTTTAATATTACATACATGTTGTTACACTCCCTAATTACTAACCATAATAATAATTAAATAATTAAACAACTTTACATCCAAGAAACAATTACAAAATAATAAGCAAAATAATTAAATAGCAAAGATAAATAAAATATAAATAAGCAATAATAAATAATAAAGGGGGTTAATTCTAAGTTTACTCGGCAAGACATCGCATCTTGTGCCTACGTATCCTTACGGGAGTGGAATCAGAGTAATCGTAGTTCCCCTCAATAGGGAGGTTAGAAACTTCTTGATTGTGGTCAAGGTCTCAAGGGGAATAAACGCATCTTAAGGACACGCTTACGTGGAGTGTAGAAACTCCAAATCTCTACGTTGAAATGTTAAGTTGTAATTAGGGTTAAATTAGGGATTCCACGGCGGGAAACCCTAAAATGAGCGCGGCGGCTCTTTGACCTAATGCTAAGGGTAAAATTGTAATTTTGCCTGCGGCGAGGCATTTGTGAAAATTAGGGTTTGTAGTTTGTAGTTTTGAGGATTTGAAATTGAATGTGTGAAGTTTTACGGACTATTGGCGCGGCGGCCAAACAGTTAGACCTAACCTTCGGATGTGTGCAATGTGACAGAAATAATAGTAAACGCGTGAGATAATTGAATCATGCAAACAGAGAGATAATGTCATAATTTAAACCATGCAAGCAGAAATTTAAAGGCAGAATTTAAAGAGCGATTGTTAAGTTCGCGAGGTTACATGAGAGGAGCAGATACAATATGATAATGAAATTTGAATTGAACAATAATAAAATAAAATAAATAACGGTTCTAGTTATTATTTTAAAAAAAGATTTTAGTTATTATTTTAAATTTATCTAAAAAAAAGTTTTTCTTAAAAATAATAGGTTTTCATATTAATTTGGAAAAGATGTTAATGTTATTTATTTTAAAAAAACAGATTTTTATATTATAACAAATTTTAATAAATTAATGATAACAATAATAATAATAATGGTAATAATAATGATAATAATGATAATAATAATAAATAATGATAATAATAATAATAATAATAATAATAATAATAATAATAATAATAATAATAATAATAATAATAATAATAATAATAATAATAAAGCAATAATGAATTTTAAATGTGCCAAATAACCCAACAATGTTGCTAACGCAGAAATGCGCTCATCGCAACCAGATCTAAATCGGACGAAAAATTTATCGCAAAGAAAAAGAAATTAAGCAAAAAATAGTATTATTGCTCACACAAAAATGCGATCATCGCAACCAGATCGAACTAACACAAATGTCACGCGTCATGCACACAAATGTGCAAACATCGTATCGACATAATTCGATCAAAAATCTTATATATATAAACTCTAACAATTTAAAAATTATATATATATATAAACGTAACAGTAATAGATAAAGAAAAAGAAATAACGGTAATAGATGAAGAAAAAGAAATAACGGTAAAAGATGAAGAAAAAGAAACAACAGTAATAGATGAAGGAAAAGAAATAACGGTAAACGATGAAGAAAAAGAAACAATAGTAATGGATGAAGAAGAAAACTAAACAACGGCAAACGGCACTCACTCCTCTTAGGTTTTTTTCCTTCTCCCCCTTTTTCCAACAAGGCAACACATGTATATATAGGGAACAAATTAGGGTTAACACCAAATTGTCAATAATGTCCCTAAAGCCCATTTTAAAGCCCAAACTAAATAATTAGTTAAGAAAAAATAAAATTTAAATAATTTAAAATAATTAAAATAAACTTAAAATAAAAACTAATAATCCTATTGATTCCTAAAATAAAAAATATTATAAAAAGAACAAAATTTTTTTCAATATTTTTTATTTTATGATTTTTTGGATATTTTTATGAATAATTTAGAAAAAAGTGAAAAAAATAATATTTTAAAAAATGATTTAATTAAAATACGAAAATAATAATTAAATAATAATAAAAAACTATTTTTGTTATTTTTTTAATGAAAGATAGAAAAATTTAGAGTAAAAATAATAAAAAACAAAAAAAAGTGACAAAGGTGAGATTCGAACTCTCAACCTCTCACACTCATAACTCCTTACACATGTCCTCCTGCCAATTGTGCCATTTTTACTTTTTAGAAAAAAAATGCATGTCATATGATATTTACCTGCAAAAAGTCAAACGACTACACAAATTTGTTAGTAATTGATTAAATGCAATGAAATGCGACGACAAATCTTAGGGCAAAATTTGGGGTATTACAGTTATTATGATAATATTTCTCACCCAACCTCTCTTTGATGTTGGCAAAAAAAAAAATCATGAAGTTTGACTTTGGTTTGACCACAGTTGACCTCAGTTTGACCTTTTAACTGCATTGACTGCTTTTGACTTATCTGATCATCTGACTGAGCAAACTTTTGAGAAAAGTCTTGAAACTTGACATGGGGGTTCTTATACACATATAAGATGTTATGAAGCTCACTTGAAGTCTTGGAAGTCCATTTAGCCTGATTAAAGTCAAAACCCTAGTTTTGGATGCACTGCTTAGGAGGTGCATTGTCTGAGGGAATTGTCAACTCTTCTGACCAATTGTGAATTTTGTGAACCTTGTGAACATTCTTGGAACACAAAGTCTTGTATTGTGAGGGCAAATTTTGGGGTGCAACAGCTGCCCCTGTTCAATTTTCTGAAACCTGAGGGGTTAGATTGGTATATTTGCCAGTCGTAACCTGGAAGGTTGAAGGGGATTGAACACAAAAGCCCAAAAATTTGCACTCACCAGTGCACTAGAGTGGTACAGATGGCTAGTTGAATATGATTGAGTGGGCTTAAAGATGCCACTAGGGGGGGAGCAGTTCAAAATATGGGTGTATGATGAAAGCTGTCAGGAGTCTGGAATAATAATGATGTAGCAGCATGTCTTCATGAGGATAGAGCAATCAATAGTGATAACCCTAAAGCAGTCTTGAAGCAATGATATGATTTCAGGAGGATAGAACAATGAATGGCTCTAAAGCAGTCTTGAAATAATAATGTGATATGTCTTCAGGAGGATAGAGCAATCAATAGCTCTAAAGCAGTCTTGAAGTAATGATTTCAGGAGGATAGAGCAATGGATAGCTCTAAAGCAGTCTTGAAATAATAATGTGATATGTCTTCAGGAGGATAGAGCAATCAATAGCTCTAAAGCAGTCTTGAAGTAATGATTTCAGGAGGATAGAGCAATGGATAGCTCTAAAGCAGTCTTGAAATAATAATGTAATTTCAGGAGGATAGAGCAATGGATAACTCTAAAGCAGTCTTGAAATAATTAGATGGCTTCAGGAGGATAGAGCAATCAATAGCTCTAAAGCAGTCTTGAAGTAGTAATATGACCTCATGAGGATAGAGCAATGAATAGCTCTAAAGCAGTCTTGAAGTAATAGGATGATTTCAGGAGGATAGAGCAATCAGTAGCTCTAAAGCAGTCTTGAAGTCATGAGAGGCTATCAGGAGGATAAAATAACCCTGAGGTTACAATAAAGCAGTCCAAAGTAATAAGAAGCTCATCAGGAGGATAAAGTAACCCTAAGGTTACAATAAAGCAATCCCAAAGATCATAAGCTTGTTTGTTGGATAATTAACCTGAAAACAAGGTAGCACTCTGTATAACAACATTAGTTTATGCTTTATGTATGCATGTATGACATGATGCACTTAGGTAATGTACTATAGACATATATGTTATGGTATGATGTAAATGATGTATGTATGATATGACATTGCTGGAAGTGTCTGGATATCCTTGTATAACAACTGCTGGCCAAGGAAAATAAATCCCGATTCGTTGTTGAAGAATATATAACCCTCCGTCTGCTGGGGATAACAAGGTATAGATAACCTCCCGTTGTTGGGGATAACAAGGTATAGATAACCTCCCGTTGTTAGGGATAGTAGGGTATAGATAACCTTCGTTTTCGTATGATAGTAGGATAAGTATAACATCCCGTCTTCGTTCATCGTGCCCTTATTGGAAAGTAATTTCCCGTATATCCGTATGAGGATAAAAGAGATGGATATAAATTCCAGGGGAGATTAGACTTTGTGAAAATGGATTAGTCCTACTGATGGTTTGTAACTGCCTTGTAAAGATGAACCGGCGAAGCTTCGTTGAAATCCTTCCCTCGTTCGTCCTTAGTAAATACTATTACTGCATTTTCATGCATTTCTGGTAAACATCAATCATATTAAAAGCATACATGCATTTCTGGTAAACATCAATCATATTCAAAGGCATACATACATTCAAACACAACCAATGGACGTTTCGCTTATGTAAATAGGGTAAAAGTAAATCTGGATTCAAAAGATGGAATTTATTTATATCAAAAGTGACCCATACACGGGTAAGTTTGTACAAGGAGACATAAACCCTAGTAAGAGAATTTGGTCATGAAGTTTTACAAAAAGAATCAGCTATGTGGGAAATAATCCTATTGAGTTTCAATTCTACTATTGCCACTCAAGTATCTCATCTTCTTGCTGTTGAGACGGAAACGATTGGATTGAGCTTTATCTGTTTGAGCTTGAGTAAGTAGTACAACTGGTTGCAGTTTCATGAGTGATCCAAACGAGACATAGTCATACGCTTTAATCCCTAACTTTTGCCTGGATTGCCCTTTCAGGTTTTCAATCCACCGGGATACCCTTTTTTGCCCAAGCCGCCTTTTCAGGTTTTCGACTTGCCGGGTGTACATCTTTTTATATATATATCCCTAATTTTTGCCCAAACCCTTTTGGTTTGCCGGGATGCCCTTATTTTTGCCTAGGCCTGTCGACCTAGCGGGTCTCTTTTTATGCGTAGTATTTTTTAACTATGTCTGCGTTTACAGGTTGTGGGAAGTCTTCACCATCCATTGTAGTCAGTATCATGGCACCTCCTGAGAACACTGTCTTGACTACAAATGGTCCCTCATATGTTGGAGTCCACTTGCCCCTAGGATCACCCTGTGGTAATATGATACGCTTGATTACCAAGTCACCAGCCTGATATACCTTTGGCTTAACCTTCTTGTTAAAAGCTTTGATCATCCGTTTCTGGTACATCTGGCCATGACAAACTGCTGCTAACCTTTTCTCATCAATCAAATTTATCTGGTCAAGTCGAGTCTGAATCCACTCATCTTCATCCAAGCCTGCATCCTTCATAATTCTCAAGGAGGGGATCTGAACTTCAATAGGCAGAACTGCTTCCATACCATAGACTAAGGAGAATGGGGTTGCCCCTGTTGAAGTACGTATTGTAGTACGATAACCATGCAGAGCAAATGGTAACATCTCGTGCCAATCCTTGTAAGTAACAGTCATCTTCTGTACAATCTTCTTAATGTTCTTATTAGCAGCTTCAACTGCCCCATTCATCTTTGGACGATACAGAGAAGAGTTGTGATGCTTAATCTTGAACTGCGTACAGAGATCAGTAATCATAGTGTTGTTCAGATTAGAGCCATTGTCAGTGATAATCCTTTCAGGGATACCATACCTACATATGAGATTATTCTTAATGAACCGAGCCACAACATTCTTAGTCACAGATGCAAATGAAGCTGCCTCTACCCACTTCGTGAAGTAATCAATAGCAACCAGGATGAAACGATGCCCATTAGAAGCAGTAGGCTTGATCTCACCAATCATATCAATGCCCCACATGGCAAAGGGCCAAGGAGCAGTCAACACATTCAATGGAGATGGAGGTACATGTACTTTATCAGCATAGATTTGACATTTGTGACATGTTCTGGAGTGTTGATAGCAATCAGCTTCCATGGTAGACCAATAATAACCTGCTCTCAAAATCTTCTTTGCCATGGTATGACCACTAGAATGAGTGCCAAAGGTCCCATCATGCATCTCTTCCTTCTTATCCACACAACGAAGCATAGTTGAATCATGATTACGCTTATACATAATGCCATTACTCAGAAAGAACTTAGCAGGAAACCTTCTCAGGAACTTCCTATCTTTGACAGATGCCCCTTCAGGGAACTCCTGAGCTTCAAGATAATTTTTCACTTCATAGAACCAAGGCTTCTCCTCTGCCCCTTCAGTGTCAATCTCATTGCAGTATGCAGGCTTCTTAAATCTATCAATGGTAATCTTGGGAGCTTCATCATCCCAGCTGATCTCAAACATAGATGCCATGGTGGCCAATGCGTCTGCCAACTGATTCTCTCTTCGTGGAATATGTCCAAAAGTAATCTCTTTGAAATGTGGGATCAAAGACAACACATGTTCTCTGTAAGGAATGAGATTATCATGCTTTGTATCCCAATCTCCTTTAATCTGACTTACTACCAGAGCTGAATCTCCATACACCTCAAGGAACTGAATCTTCATATCAATAGCAACTTGTATACCCATGATACATGCCTCATACTCAGCCATGTTATTGGTACAATAGAAACAAAGTCTGGCAGTAATCGGGGTATGACAACCTTCAGGGGAGCTAATCACAACACCAACACCATTACCATGTGCATTGGAGGCACCATCAAAAACCATAGTCCATCGGGATCCTTGTTCAGGTCTGTCATATTGTCCAGGTTATTTGGTAACAGACATAATGTCTTCATCAGGGAACTCAAAATTCATTGACTGGTAATCATCTACTGCTTGATGAGCCAAATGATCAGCAACAACACTCCCCTTAATGGCCTTCTGAGTAGTATACTGTATATCATATTCTGTCAAGATCATTTGCCATCTTGCAATTCTTCCGGAGAGAGCAGGTTTCTCAAATATGTACTTGATTGGATACATCTTCGAAATCAACAAGGTAGTATGGGTCAACATATACTGTCTTAGTCGGCGAGCAGCCCATGCCAAAGCGCAGCAAGTTTTCTCGAGCAGTGAGTATCTTGTTTCACAGTCGGTAAACTTTTTGCTAAGGTAGTATATTGCCTGCTCTTTTCGACCAGACTCGTCATGTTGCCCCAATACACACCCCATTGAGTTGTCTAATACTGTTAAATACATAATCAAGGGTCTTCCATCAACTGGTGGCATTAAAATTGGAGGTTCTAGCAAATATCTCTTGATTTCATCAAAGGCAGTCTGGCACTCATCATTCCATTCCATCACCTGATCTTTCCTCAACAACTTGAAGATTGGCTCACAGATGGTAGTTAATTGGGAAATAAATCTTGCAATGTAGTTCAATCGTCCCAAGAAACCTCTAACCTCCTTCTCAGTACGGGGAGCTGGCATCTCTCGTATAGCTTTCACTTTTGCAGGATCCACTTCAATACCTTTTCCACTGACAATGAAACCCAAGAGCTTTCCAGATCTAACTCCAAAAGTACACTTGTTTGGATTTAATCTCAACCTGTATTTCTTCAACCTCTCAAACAACTTGTGCAGATGATCAAGATGTTGTTCTTCATTCTGAGACCTGGCTATCATATCATCCACATATACCTCTATCTCATGATGAATCATATCATGAAACAAAGCCACCATAGCACGCTGATATGTTGCCCCTGCATTCTTCAAACCAAATGGCATTACCTTATAGCAAAAGGTGCCCCACTGTGTCACAAATGTAGTCTTCTCCATATCTTCAGGTGCCATCTTGATTTGATTGTAACCAGAGAAACCATCCATAAAAGAGAATACCTTATGCTGAGCAGTGTTGTCTACCAGAATATCAATATGAGGAAGTGGAAAGTCATCTTTAGGGCTAGCCTTGTTCAGATCTCTGTAGTCTACACACATACGTACCTTACCATCTTTCTTAGGAACTGGTACCACATTTGCAACCCACTGAGGATAAGAAGTTACGGCCAAGAACCCTGCATTGAATTGTTTCATTACCTCTGCTTTGATCTTTTCTGACATTTCAGGACGCATACGACGAACCTTCTGCTTCTTTGGACGACAATCTTCTTTCACTGGCAAACGGTGAACCACAATGTCTGTATCCAACCCTGGCATATCTTCATAAGACCAAGCAAAGATCTCCACATAGTCACGTAGCATCTGAATCAACCTGCTCTTGACACTGTCCTCTAAATCAGCCCCTATCTTGACCTCTTTTCTGTTTTCTTCAGTTCCCAGATTCACAACTTCGACTGGCTCTTCATGTGGCTGTATAGCTTTCTCTTCTTGTTGTAACAACCTAGCAAGCTCTACAGGTATTTCACAATCGTCCTCGTTTCCGTCTTCAGTTTGATAGATCGAATTCTCGAAATTGTAATTGGCAATAGTAGAACTGTTATCAACTGGATCCAGAGTGGATGAGGATCTGCATTTTAGTGACGTGGGTGTGTGTAAGAACACATAGCTGATAAAGCAAAAATAAAAGAAAAAGAAAGACAAGGAACACAATATTTACGAAAACGAAACGTCCACTGATTTTATTGAATGAAGTATGCAAATGAAATGACAACCCGTAACAAGCACACCATTGTGCCCCGGGTAAGGCACATGGCTTGAAAGTTTTAATTGTTCCAGAAATTACAAATTTAAAAACATAACACAGTAATAGTATTTACTCCTGACTAAAGGAGATAGGGATAACATCTTCAGCTTTCCAATTATTGAGTCCAGCACCCACAGTAGGAAAAATCCATGCCTCCAAGTTGTAGTCTTCATCTTGATCTCCCACAGCATTGATAACCCCTTGATTGGTGATACGAACAGCACGAGCACGACGAACAGCCTTCTGGGACTCTTCTTCCACCACAGCTTTTGCATCATTGAGGGAGGCCATTGCCATTGTTGGAGGGTTTCTGATGACCACAGGAACCTTCTTCACAGCAGGAGGAGTCACACAATCCTTAACAGCCCAGGGAACCACTTCAAATGACTGACATGGAGTTTCAATGTATTCACCTTCTACTTCCAGATACTTGAAAGTGTTTACATGGCTGACAAAGTATTCTTCCTCTCCAAAGACAGTAACAACTTTTCCATTCACCGGATATCTCAACTTTTGATGTAATGTGGAGGTCACAGCACCTGCCCCATGGATCCAGGGACGACCAAGCAGACATGAGTACGAAGGACGAATATCCATCACATAGAATGTAGCGGTAAACACCTGAGAGCCAACCTTGATTGGAAGATCAATTTCCCCATGCACTACTCTTCTAGAACCATCAAAAGCCTTTACCACAATATTACTGGGCTTCAATACCGTATCTTTAGGACTCAGCTTGTTCAGGACTTCCTTAGGCAACACATTCAGAGAGGAACCATTGTCTATCAGCACATGAGACAGGGTAGTGCCCCTGCATTCAATTGAAATATGCAAGGCCCTGTTATGATCCCTCTTGGCAGGGGTCAAGTCAGCATCAGAAAATCCTAACCCGTTGTCATAGGTCAGGTGAGCAACACAATTCTCAAACTGGTCCACAGAAATTGCACTGGGTACATGAGCCATCTTTAGAAACTTGATCAATGACTTGGCATGAGCCTCAGAACATAATAACAGGGAGAGCATAGAAATCTTTGAGGGAGTATGCCCCAGCTGATCAACAATATCATAATCACTCTTGCGAATGATTTTCAATACTTCTTCCATCTGCTTAGAGAGGTCATCAGCAGCTGGCACATCAGTAGATACAGGCTCAATAACAGGACCCTTGCCCCGAGCATCAGTGGTGGAAGTAACAGCAGGAGTAACTGCACCCTTAGAAGCAACTGGAGGAGAGAAGACTCTTCCACTACGAGTGATCTTGCTAGATCCAGCAATATTATCAATGTCAACAGGCATATCAGGTAAAGGCTCCTGCTTGACACCATGGATGTAAACATCAGACCCATAGTGCCAAGGCACAGCTTTGTCAGATGTATAAGGAATAGGACCAGGAGTGGTAATGATCAGAGGAGCTACTCTGGCTTCAGCAACAACTTTCACAGGACCTTCAGCAATAATCTTGATTGGGCCCTGATGAGTGATTTTAATGGGACCCTTTGAAGTGATTCTTAGTGGTACTTTGTCAACCATGTCAACCTCTTCAATCTTCTTACCCTGAGTCAGATGATCCGCCATACTTTCTACAGATGCTGGTCTTCTTTCAAACACTATAGTATATTTATCCATGAGACGTTGAATCCCATCTCTCAAAATGAAGCAACTATCCGGCTTATAGGTACAATATAGACAATCTTCATAACAACCTGGAAAGATCCCAGCTTGTACTAACCTCTTTTTGATAACAGACAATGGTGTGCTCAACTCCATAACTGAATAGACATGCAGATCTTCATCAATATCTTCATCAATGGCGTTGACAGTCTTCTCGTGATTTGGCATTGGAGCTGTAATCACATTTGGAGTACCTGGTGGATCAAACTCAATTTCTCCAGCATCAATCATATCCTGAATTTTGTTCTTCAAGACCCAGCAGTTATTAGTATCATGTCCTGGACAGTTTGAATGATATGCACATCGTGCATTGGGATTGTACTTGGGAGAGGTAACATTGGGATTCTGAGGGGCCTCCCTCAGGGTAATAAGTTCAGCTTTCAACAAGTGTTGCAATGCCTGAGCCATTGACATGTTGATCTTCGTGAACTGTCTTCTAGCCCTCTGTTGGTTGCCTTGAGGCTGCTCTGTTGTTGCAGGAGTTGGATTTGAAATATGAACTGCACTAACAGACTGATGCCTTCTGTTACGATCAGGCTGACCATACACAGCATTAGATTCTTTCTTCCCAGTGGGAGGCTTCTTTGCAGCACCTGATGAAGAAGTGCCCACTTGGATCTTACCACTCTTGATACCATTCTCTACTCGCTCTCCTGTCATGATCAACTCAGTGAAGCCAGATGATGAGCTTCCAATGAGATGACTGTAAAACGGACCATTCAGCGTACACATGAACATATCAACCAACTCCCTATCAGTCAAAGGGGGTTGAACTCTTCCAGCTAAGTCTCTCCACTTCTGAGCATACTCCTTAAAGCTTTCTTTGGCACCCATAGACATGCTCTGAAGCTGCATGCGAGTGGGGGCTAAGTCAGCATTGTATTGATACTGCTTGTAGAAAGCTTCAGCAAGGTCATTCCAATCTCTGATGTTGACACTCTCCAACTGATAGTACCACTCTAGCTGAGCTCCAGATAAACTTTCTTGAAAGAAATGGATCCACAACTTTTTATCAGCAGTGTGGGGTTGAATTCTTCTGACATAAGACCTCAGATGCAATTTGGGACAAGAGACCCCATCATAGACAACAAATGTAGGAACTTTGAACCCAATGGGTATGACCACCCCAGATATCAAGCTCAAATCCTCAAAATCCAGCCCAGATGATTTCTGTAATTCCATAGCATCCATTCTATCCACCAGCATCTTGAATTTGTCTTCGTTAGGCTCATGGTAGTAGTTAGCCTCAGAATCAGAGTCCCCCATAGTGTTGTGGAGACTGCCTCTCTCCTGCTCAGATTCTTCAGATTCATAGTCTTCAACATGTTCCTTGGTCTTGACAGGACCTTTGAACCTTCTTCCCATGTTGAGCAACCCAGCAGACCTTCTAGCCTTCTTAGTCTTCTTGGCCAGCAGTGTCTTCAATTCATCCTGCCCCTTGGATAGGTTCAGGATCAGCTCTTGGAACTGTGCATTCTGTGCCTGGAGATCCTTAACTGATTGTTCAAGAGCCATTGTGAAATAAACAGCGAGAAGATGAGAAACCTGTGCCCAATTATAAACCTGTGATGCAATGATATGGGAATGCATATGCAATGTTTTCAGGGACCGCAGGATTTAAATTTGCTTAAACAAATAAGAAAGTAACTTTTTATTAGTAATAACTTGTTTTGCCTTTTAGGCTTACAAAACATGAAAACGAAATAGGTACAAAAGATGGGGTTTTAAGTCTCCCATGGACGTTTCCTCTTTGTGTTGAGGTATGAGTTGAGGTTTCGTTCCTCATGAAGTAGCTTTGTTAGCTCTAGGATCCTTGCTTGGCTTGCTTTGTAATGAGCCTCGAAAGTATCCCTTTGCTCTTTCAGTTGGATCCATGATCTCTGCAAGTCTTCCATATCAGTAGGCATGTCTGGGTGAAGGATGGTATAAGTTGTGTCTCCTTCAGCAACAGGTTCCATGGTAACTGGTAGGACGGCAGGATATGGCATCATGAGTGTCTGAGCACGAGATCGTGCCCATCTGAGATAAGCCTCCATAGGAATAGTGTACTTAGGCTCCAGTGTCTTGCTGTCAATCCTGTTTACCTTTCCCTAAGCTCGGATGAATCTCTGACGGTAACCCTGAAGATCGTTGTCGTAATCAAACACAATGCCCTGAATCAACATGTCATGTGGACCATCGCTCCGGGCGTAACCAAACTGTCGTAAAGCTAGAGATGGATTGTAGGTGATGCCTCCTCTTATGCCTAGAAGTGGCACATTAGGAAACTCCCCACAACGGTCAATGATGGTGACATTCTCCATAGATCTGGAGCACCAATGAATGTCTGAGTGAGAAAGTGACATGATCCTCTTGGACCATCTGAACCCTTGCTCATTCTTCATTACTGAGCGAGGAAGGTGAGAAATAAACCACCTAGAAAGTAAAGGTATGCAGCACATCAAAGTTCCTCTTGCCCTTGTAGTACGGGTGTGAAGAGCATGTAGGATGTCTCCAAGTAAGGTAGGCACTGGATTGTGACTCAGGAATATGTTGATGGCATGAACGTCTATGAACTGATCAGGATTGGGGAACAACACTAAGCCATAAATCAATAAGGCTAAGATCTCCTCAACAGCATCGTAGCTCATAGCCTTCAAGAACATTTGAGCTTTATCCACTAATACCTTGGCAAGAATACCTTTAACTCCACTTCTCGTCTCTAGAACAATGTCAGACTTCTTCAGATGTAGAGCTGCAGCAATAACTTCTGGTTTAAGCTCCTTCTCTAAGCCTGTGAATGGCTTCTGATCAAGAACAGGTATACCCAGAAGTTTAGAGAACTCCTCCATGGTTGGAACCAGCTGATAATCAGGAAATGTAAAGCAATGGTGCTTAGGGTCAAAGAACTGAAACAACACACTCATCATGTCTTCACTGAACCCTGAAGTAACTAGATCCAATAAGTGACCATGTCTCTTGTTGAACTGGGAATGATCAGGCACTAGGGAAACCAACTCCTTGAGCTTAGCAGGTATCCCTACAAAGTTGATCCTGATGGTGTTTCTACGAGCAGAAGCCATGACCTGCAACAAAGAACAAAGATAAATCCTTTGGTCCTTGAAATGGTTAGGGAAAATGATATGCTTATGATGCATGATGATGTCATGATGTCATGCTCAATCACAAACATGTGGCACACACAAACAAGTCACACCATAGCCCTAGGTTTAAAGGCTTGCATGAGGTTCAAAGGCAAGTACCCTCCCCTGAAGTTAGATGGTTCATCCTGTCCTACAAAAGTAACCAGGTTCTAAGGGATCTCAATATCATTGATCCTTCACAAGGGTGGTTGTTCAGAAGGCGACTTACTTGCCAACCAAAACCCTCCAAGTTTAAGATCTCAATGAGCGTAGTATCGAGTGTCAACCAACTTCAGTCTGCACCAAAGCCGGTTACCTCACTACTTTCTAAAGGCCAAGATGAGTTAACTAGGGTTCTAAAAGTCAGTTAGTGCATTGACAACATATGGCAGCCTCAATATTATCCTCAACTTGACTTAAGGAATATAAGCACCAACCAAGAAGTCGCACTAACTATGGCCACCAGATCAACCGTATCGATATACGTCGTACAGTTTCCTTGGTCTATTGCCATTTACCTAAGGTACACTAGATCCGGGTTAGGACCTTTCACACATAAGAGCACCCCAACAATATAATAATAAAGCAAACAAGGCAAACAATTTAAAGTGATCTTAATTCCTAAGGGTACCCCTCTTAAATAAATCCCCAGCAGAGTCGCCAGTTCTGTAACACGGTGGGAGAACTGACTTTAAACAATGTTGCGGATAGCAAGAGTCGCCACCGACTTTTATTTTATCCATAAGGAAAGGTTATAAAAGAACAGGAAAGACCTTAGAGAATATTTTGGGTCCGGGGGGTAGGTTATGAAAAGGGAAGGTGTTAGCACCCTTTTCATCCATGGTTATCCATGGGCTCTTAGGTACTTAAGCTCACTTTTGAATTGTTTTGAAAGTGTAGTGTGTGAATAGCAAAAGATTTCAGAATAGTTTAATAATCCGTGTATGGATGTGAAAAAAAACTTGTTTGAAAATTTTGTTGGAAATTTGTTTAAGTGTGAAAAAGTTTTGAAATGAGCAAGTATCTAGGAGTAGTCTACCCTAATGTTTTAAGGTCTTTCTTATTCTTTATCCTTTCCTTAGTAAGACTATCCCTACTATAATGGAGTAGGTAGTCCTTACTTTGGATGTTAAGGGGTATGTGAGGGACAATTTGACTTTGAAGGCCATTGTGGGATGTAATAAGCACATATAAGGGACCATCATCATTTTTCGAAAGGGACTTGATTCGTAAAGGCAACCATAAGGGACTTTGATGATTTTTTTATTTGAGGGACTTGCTTTATACACCCCACTTAACCATTATTCGTAGGCAACTTGAGGGATATCCTTAGGAAGTGAGACGGCGATTAAAATCGACTTACGTGTGTGACGTATTTATTTTAATTATCTTTATTTAAAAGTGATCTAAATTTATTTTAATATTACATACATGTTGTTACACTCCCTAATTACTAACCATAATAATAATTAAATAATTAAACAACTTTACATCCAAGAAACAATTACAAAATAATAAGCAAAATAATTAAATAGCAAAGATAAATAAAATATAAATAAGCAATAATAAATAATAAAGGGGGTTAATTCTAAGTTTACTCGGCAAGACATCGCATCTTGTGCCTACGTATCCTTACGGGAGTGGAATCAGAGTAATCGTAGTTCCCCTCAATAGGGAGGTTAGAAACTTCTTGACTGTGGTCAAGGTCTCAAGGGGAATAAACGCATCTTAAGGACACGCTTACGTGGAGTGTAGAAACTCCAAATCTCTACGTTGAAATGTTAAGTTGTAATTAGGGTTAAATTAGGGATTCCACGGCGGGAAACCCTAAAATGAGCGCGGCGGCTCTTTGACCTAATGCTAAGGGTAAAATTGTAATTTTGCTTGCGGCGAGGCATTTGTGAAAATTAGGGTTTGTAGTTTGTAGTTTTGAGGATTTGAAATTGAATGTGTGAAGTTTTACGGACTATTGGCGCGGCGGCCAAACAGTTAGACCTAACCTTCGGATGTGTGCAATGTGACAGAAATAATAGTAAACGCGTGAGATAATTGAATCATGCAAACAGAGAGATAATGTCATAATTTAAACCATGCAAGCAGAAATTTAAAGGCAGAATTTAAAGAGCGATTGTTAAGTTCGCGAGGTTACATGAGAGGAGCAGATACAATATGATAATGAAATTTGAATTGAACAATAATAAAATAAAATAAATAACGGTTCTAGTTATTATTTTAAAAAAAGATTTTAGTTATTATTTTAAATTTATCTAAAAAAAAGTTTTTCTTAAAAATAATAGGTTTTCATATTAATTTGGAAAAGATGTTAATGTTATTTATTTTAAAAAAACAGATTTTTATATTATAACAAATTTTAATAAATTAATGATAACAATAATAATAATAATGGTAATAATAATGATAATAATGATAATAATAATAAATAATGATAATAATAATAATAATAATAATAATAATAATAATAATAATAATAATAATAATAATAATAATAAAGCAATAATGAATTTTAAATGTGCCAAATAACCCAACAATGTTGCTAACGCAGAAATGCGCTCATCGCAACCAGATCTAAATCGGACGAAAAATTTATCGCAAAGAAAAAGAAATTAAGCAAAAAATAGTATTATTGCTCACACAAAAATGCGATCATCGCAACCAGATCGAACTAACACAAATGTCACGCGTCATGCACACAAATGTGCAAACATCGTATCGACATAATTCGATCAAAAATCTTATATATATAAACTCTAACAATTTAAAAATTATATATATATAAACGTAACAGTAATAGATAAAGAAAAAGAAATAACGGTAATAGATGAAGAAAAAGAAATAACGGTAAAAGATGAAGAAAAAGAAACAACAGTAATAGATGAAGGAAAAGAAATAACGGTAAACGATGAAGAAAAAGAAACAATAGTAATGGATGAAGAAGAAAACTAAACAACGGCAAACGGCACTCACTCCTCTTAGGTTTTTTTCCTTCTCCCCCTTTTTCCAACAAGGCAACACATGTATATATAGGGAACAAATTAGGGTTAACACCAAATTGTCAATAATGTCCCTAAAGCCCATTTTAAAGCCCAAACTAAATAATTAGTTAAGAAAAAATAAAATTTAAATAATTTAAAATAATTAAAATAAACTTAAAATAAAAACTAATAATCCTATTGATTCCTAAAATAAAAAATATTATAAAAAGAACAAAATTTTTTTCAATATTTTTTATTTTATGATTTTTTGGATATTTTTATGAATAATTTAGAAAAAAGTGAAAAAAATAATATTTTAAAAAATGATTTAATTAAAATACGAAAATAATAATTAAATAATAATAAAAAACTATTTTTGTTATTTTTTTAATGAAAGATAGAAAAATTTAGAGTAAAAATAATAAAAAACAAAAAAAAGTGACAAAGGTGAGATTCGAACTCTCAACCTCTCACACTCATAACTCCTTACACATGTCCTCCTGCCAATTGTGCCATTTTTACTTTTTAGAAAAAAAATGCATGCCATATGATATTTACCTGCAAAAAGTCAAACGACTACACAAATTTGTTAGTAATTGATTAAATGCAATGAAATGCGACGACAAATCTTAGGGCAAAATTTGGGGTATTACAGTTATTATGATAATATTTCTCACCCAACCTCTCTTTGATGTTGGCAAAAAAAAAATCATGAAGTTTGACTTTGGTTTGACCACAGTTGACCTCAGTTTGACCTTTTAACTGCATTGACTGCTTTTGACTTATCTGATCATCTGACTGAGCAAACTTTTGAGAAAAGTCTTGAAACTTGACATGGGGGTTCTTATACACATATAAGATGTTATGAAGCTCACTTGAAGTCTTGGAAGTCCATTTAGCCTGATTAAAGTCAAAACCCTAGTTTTGGATGCACTGCTTAGGAGGTGCATTGTCTGAGGGAATTGTCAACTCTTCTGACCAATTGTGAATTTTGTGAACCTTGTGAACATTCTTGGAACACAAAGTCTTGTATTGTGAGGGCAAATTTTGGGGTGCAACAACCGTGTCGCACGACACAGCCCGTGTCAGGAGGTCTGGGGGTTTTTGGACATGAAATCTCAAACAGAGGTGTGACACGACCGCTCGTGTCGCACGACATGGCCCGTGTCAGGCTACCAAGGGGAAAAACCAAACTATTTCTTTGTTATCTTTCGTTTTTATGGTTCTAAAAAATGGTTTCTTGGTTTTTCTTAGGACCTTACATGATATACTCAGTACAACAACACATAAAAGAGGAAGTAAAATGAATATAAAAGCAAAAAGTGAAGAGAGAAAGGTTTGATGAAATGGATACCCAAGAGCTTTCTATCCTTCTTGTAAGTTCTCCACTGATTTTTGTTGGATGTGCTCTCCACTCTTCACTCTATGTTATGAAGGTTCTGCTTCTTCATGGTCCTCTTATGCTTCTATGTCACTCTCTTTTTTCTGGTTTTTCTTCCTTTCTATATATCTGGTTTTTAGGGTTTCTCTTGCTCTCTCTATTTTTTGGTTTTTTTGCAATGTCTAGATGTTGAAAGTATCCTTCTTGTTTACAGCCCCCTTCTTCTTATTTCACCACTCTAGGGTTTTCTCTTCTCCCCACATATCAGATTTTTTCATGGGGTGATGTCTCTTACCACCTTTTCTCATGCCACTCTCTTTCTTTCCATTTCCATGCAAGATGCTATGCTGCATTTTTGCTGTTGCACTTTGCCTATGCTGTTTTTTTCTGCAGCACTTTGTGCCTTGCACCCATTTTGTTTGCTTGTGCTTGGACAGCTCCTCTTGGTCAATGCTACTACTTTTTGACAGCATTTTGAAAATCTAATATTTAGATGTATTATCATGTTATTCTCTTGATTTTGTGACATGTAGATTTTGTGACATGAGGTAATTTTCCACCTCTTGCATGGGGCTATTTTGCCCATGATTAAACATGCATATTCTTGGTCTTACAACATTCCAATGTTGATTTAATTTTTGCATATTTCTTGGATGTTTGTAAGCATAATGTGGACTTGGTGTGACATTACCATAACATGAATTTGATTAGAGACTTGAATGAGGATTAGAAATAAATTAATTTCTAAACATTACTTAGAGTTGGATATCTTGCAACAAATGACATTCTTGTAATGTCAATAAAATTTCTCTTTGTAATATTCTTGCCTCTAATTCATGAATTCATGATGGATTTCCCTAGAACCATTAAACTTGAAATGGATGAAGTCTTGAATTATGGACTTGTGATCTTGACTCATGCTTTGCAAATTTGGACTCCACTTGATCAAGAATTTGAAACAAACTTGGATGAAGCAAACTTAAATTTCGCCTTGCATTTCATGTTCATTAGGAATATATATTGAATATCCTAATATTTTTCAAGTAACTTCTTCTTGAAGTAATCTACATGAGTAGACTTTCCAACTTAGATCAAGCCTTAGGTGATGAACCTTTTCTTCCATGTATTCCATGATAGGCAATCTATCTCATTTGAAATGGAAAATAACAAATCGACCCAATCTATACCTTATGAACCCACATGCTCGATATGCAGTAGAACGATGTATGATATGGCGAATGTAGGGTATAAAGGCTAAAGGAGAAAATGAGGGTATGACAAACGGTAATAAAACCGGATACCGAAATACCACCGAAACCAACAGCGTAGACTGAATCACCGAGCAGAGCGCAAATTCCATAATAAAACTCCGTATTCGAAACGGTTTGAATTGTCTGAAACACAAGGAAAAAGGTTGTAATCCCGATAAAATCAATCCGGCCGCCAAAATGCACAGTATGCGGTATGCAGATGCAAATGCAAATGAAACGAAACATAAGCCAAAAACGAGAAATGGTTGGTCAAATTTTGGGGTGCAATAGTATGCTATTTACAGGAAAAAAAACTCTAGCTTTCAATTAATATACTAAACAATAGATCTAATAGGTTGGCCAAATTAAACATGCTAACTTAAACAACAAGCTAACATAATTCGACAACATGCTTGAACTGACTTCAACTACAGCATGCACATCTTCGACTTCAACATAGCTCTACGACTTCGACAAAGTTTTCTACAACACTAGCTTATAACCCATAGGCTATAAATCTCCACCTTGGAACAAACTCTAGACCTCGAAACCAACTAGTTATCATCATGCAGTTCTAACGGCTGCATATAGTGGAAAAACTTGCAACTTGGCAATGTCTTAGTGATCATATCAACATCATTGTCATCAGTCGAAACCTTTAAAACTTGGACTTCTCCATGCTCGATTATATCTCTGATGAAGTGCAGCCTCACATCGATGTGTTTGGCTTGCTCATGATAAGCTTAATTATTTGACAGGTGTATTTCACTTTAACTATCACATTTAACCGTGATAACTTGACCTCGAAGTTTCAACTCGTTAGCAAAACTTCAAGGCACAATTCTTCTTTCACAACTTCAGTGGGGGAAATATATTTCACTTTAGTGGTTGATAAGGAAACAACCTTCTGAAGTGTTGTTTTCCAACTAATTGTTATGCCAAACATAGTGAACACATATTCAGATAATCTGCATAATCAGAGTCGATAAATCATTCAATTTCGACTTCGCTATCATCACCACAGGTTCCAGCATAAATCAGGACTCTGCTCAAAGATCCATTTATGTACCTTAGAATCCACTTCAATGCTTGTCAGTGTGCCTTCCCATGGTTGGCCATATATCTGCTTACAATGCTCATTCTGTATGTTATATTTGGCCCCTTACAAAACATAACATACATCAAAGAACCTAATATACTAGCATATGGAATACTATTCATATAAGCTCTTTCAACTTCAATACTAGGACTTTGAGTTGTACTCAACTCAAATTTTGTATTAGTCGGTGTTACAACAGGCTTTCAGTTTGACATAACAAACTTGTCTAGAATCTTCTTCAGGTATGTCTCTTGAGATAAGCACAGTCTTGATTGTTTTTTATCTCTCCGGATGTCAATCCCAAGAGTCCTGAAGGCAGCTCTCAGATCCTTCATGTGGAACTCCTTATCGAGCTCAGCCTTCACTTTTATAACATCCTCGACAATGTTTTTTTGCTATGAGGATGTCATCCATATAAAGAAAAAAAATAACAAGTGAATTTCCAGTTCGAAACCTAAAGAAAACACAGTGGTCGTACTCATTCCTATTCAAACCTATATGTTCCATGAACTTGTCATATTCCAATGTTGAGGAGATTGTTTCAGGACATACAAGGACCTATTCATCTTGCACAAATAATTAACCTTTCCCTTTTCAGCATACCCTTCAGGTTGCTTTAATGAGATTTTTTCATATAGATCACCATATAGGAAGGTTGTTTTTACATCCATCTGTTCAAGTTGTAGGTCAAACTTTTCCACCATGGCTAACAACATTATAATGGATCTATGCTTTACAACAGGTGAGAACACATCATTAAAGTCAAGCTTTCTTTATAAATGAACCCCCTAGCAACCAACCTTGCCTTAAATCTCTTTGATATCACTCCTACAATTCCTTTTTTAACTTTGAAAGTTCACTTACAACTGACTAACCTGGCCACTACAGGTTCCTCGATCAGCTCCCAAGTGTTATTATAATGAACAAATTTCATCTCATCATCCATGGCTTTCATCCATTCAGTCTTGTGTCGACTCCTCATAACTTCCTTATAGTCTCTAGGTTCTTCATCTAGAACCTCACTTATAGAGATTAAGGCACAATCTATGAGATCTGCATAACCAAGTCTTTGAGGTGGCTTGATGCCTCTTCTTGATCTATCTCTTTCCAGCAGGTATTCATTTTTAGTCTCCTCGTCTTCATTAGAAACTTGTGCTTATTCTTCTACTTCATATGGGTTATGTATTTCAGCATCACTATTTTCCACATCAACAGGAATATCTTCTTGTTCCATCTCTTCTTCAAAGAACTTAGAACTTCAACCAACATTATCGGTTTTCTTGTAAGCCATCTCAGATTTATTGAAAATTACATCTCGACTTGTGATGCGCCTCCTGAGACCTGGCTTTAGGCACCACAGCCTATAAGCTTTGACTCTTTCAGGTTATCCAAGGAACGTACTCTTCAGAGCTCTAGGTTCAACCTTGTCTTGCCTAATATGAACATAAGCTAAGCAACCAAATACTCTAAGTTTGTCAAGATTAGGTGGATTTCCCAACCAAACTTCTTCAGGTGTATTCCTTCCCAAGGCATTCGAGGGATACCTATTTATCAAATATGACGCAATCACAGCAGCTTTTGTGCAAAACACCTTATTTAATCATGCACTAACCAACATGCATCTAACCCTTTCTAGAATAGTTCAATTAAACCTTTCAGCCAAACCATTTTATAGAGGAGTACCTGTAGTAGTTATGTGCCTTGCAATACCAGACGCATCACCATAGTTATCGAAAGCCTCATTGCAAAATTCAAGACCATTCTCGGTCATCAACCTCTTGACCATCCTGCCAGTTTTTTTCCGACCAGAGTGTTCCAACTTTTGAAGTTTTCAAAAGTTTTATCCTTAGTCTTCTGGATGAATATCCATAAATTTCTAGAATCATCATTAAATATAGATAGGAAATACTTTGCACCTGAGTGTGAAGGATTTCTTGCTGGCCCCCAAAGATTAACATGAATGTAATCAAAGGATCCATGTGTTTTTTATTTACCTTTGTTAAACTTCACCCTATATAATTTACCAAATACACAAGGTTCACAAAATTCTAGTTTTTCGACCTTGTCTCCACATAGAAATTTTGTTTTGACAATTCGACTAGGTCTTTCACTGAGATGGCCAAGTCTCTTGTTTTATAGATCACTTTTCAACACATGTTTTATAGATGCCACATCTGTTGAACCACTTACAACCTTAGCCTCAAGGGTATACAAGACTTGTTTCTTCATGCCTCTAAAGACTTCTTTTGATCCCTTCATTACCCTTAGGATACTTTTCTCTCTTTTAAAAGTATATCCTTTCTTTCTAAGTTTACCAAGAGTAATCAAATTCCTCTTAAGATCAAGTAATACCTGACATTAGTTAATAGACTTATTAACTCATCATAGAGCTTGAATCACACAGATCTAACACATGCAATCCTGCAGGCTTTGTTGTTTCCCAGCAGCACTGATTCACCATCTTGATCACATAATTCCTCAAACACTTCCTTGTTTGGAATCATGTGTTAAGTACAACCTGGATCCATAATCCACTCCTTGCTAAAGTGATTGCTTGAAACCACCAGGATATCAATGATTCATAACCATCTTCCACAATGGTTACATTACCATTACCTTTTCCATCATGATTATTCAGACGTTCAAGGCACACACTTCTTGTATGACCCTCCTTCTTAAAATGATAACACCTAATTGCAAGAGTATTAACACCATAAGAATAATGTAGAACTTTACCCTTCTTCTTCTCAAACATGTCATTTTTCTTCAAGAATTTTCCCTTAACTGACAAACCTTTACCAACAGAAGATGGCTTGTGCTCCTTTTGTTCGTTCAAATCCTCACAGTACAACGTTGATTGAACTTCTTCAAAGGTCAATGAATATCTTCCATACAAAAAATTTTCTTTGAATTGAGCATGAGATCATGGTAAAGCACATAACGTCAACAACACATGATCTTTATTATAAATCTTGACCTTAATATTTTCAAGATCAAGAATCGACTTGTTGAACATATCTAGCTGCTCAGCCAAGACTTTGTCTTCACTCGTCTTGAATGAATACAAAGCTTGCTTCAGGTAGAGGCGATTGACCAAAGATTTGGTCATATAGAAACCCTCGAGTTTGATGCACGCACCCGCTACCGTCTTCTCCTTTGAGACCTGCTGGAGAACCTTACCACTAAGGCTCAATATGATGGAATTGTGGGTTTCTCAATCATCATCGTCTTCTTCATTTACATTAGGGAAACATCTAACTTCACTAATCCTTTCAATGCTTCTAACAAACTTTGTTGAAGCAGTAGGACTTGCATCTTCAAGCGCTATAAATCAAAATCATTTAGACTGGTGAATTTCTCAATCTGATACATAGTTGACGGTATCTTCTCCTCCATGCTCACTGCACCAATTTATTGTGAAACGATGCCCAAGAAAATAAAGTATGATCGGTTTCTTGATCAATAAGAAACCCATAAGGTAAAGGAAAAAGAGAGAAGGGAAGAGAAGAGAAAGACAATTCAAAGTGGTTAAAAATTGGATTCTTGATTCAATTACACATTAGGAAACATTGTTTACAATTGAATCTCAACCACACCACTTTCTCCACCTGAATCGGATTATTAGGGATTGATGGAGAAGTGGTTAGTATTTTGATATTAATAGAAAAGCTAAACCCTAGTTTTCAACTAACATACTAAACAATTGGCCCAACAGGTTGACCTAATTCAACATGCTAACTTAAACAACAAGCTAACATAATTCAATACCATGCTTGAACGGTCGTCACCCTTGGGAAAAGCTCACACGTCATCACTGACGGTCATTGAGAGCTTAGCATCTGTCGTGACGTGCTGACAGTCTGCCTGTCGGCTCGCTGATGCCTATCATCCAGTGATGACTCATCATCTTCTTTAGTGTAATGACGTTCGGACCGTCACCTAGGGTAACACCCTTCTTCGCTTTAGGGACGCGTTTTTCTGCATTTTCTCCATGAAAACAAATCTAGATCTCAAAGTTCTCAAAGTTCTCCAATTTCATGTCAAATAAAAACCTAGATCACGATATACTCAAATAAGCAACAATTTTGACATCAAAGAATTCTAACCGTAATGTAACCTCAATTATTCATGTTTTATTTATCAAAATATCATATAACATAGTAACATTAACAATCTAATTTTTAGCACAGATTTACATGAATTTCACATTAATGATAATAGAAGCAGCATCAACAATACAAAATCAGAATCCATAATTAACATAATCATGGAGGTTTTGCACAAACCTCACAAAATTCAACGATAATACATACAATAGGAATGAGGTTAAAGGAATCCCCATTATTCCTAAGCTTAAACACCCATTATAAAATAATATCTCCCCCTACCTTGATTAAGCTGAAACTCTTGAGATTTTGGTGATGGAAGTTCCTATTCTTGAAATCTCTCTTCTAGGGTTGCCTCAACTCATCTTATTTTTCTCTACTGACATGCTCTCTAAACTTCCCTCACCCTTAAATAGAAAAATATTATTTATGTTAATTTTACTTATTCATACTAATATCTCTTTATTTTATTAATTCTTATTATTTAGCCCTTAGTTTATAAATAACCACATAAGCTTATTCGAAACATGGGTTTTTGAAACCCCTTGTGGGAGAAAGGGTAGAACACCCATGTGTTCATTCGAATCTTGTGATTTATGCCTATTAATATGAAATAGTTATTAGTAAGAATAAACTACAAATTGAAGCCCCTTCTCGTTTGTCTAGAAGCATAGGCTACAGTTTGACCATTCTGCATAAGCACACCACATAAACCCATCTTGGATTCATCACATTATACCATAAAAGATTCTCTCAGATTCTTCAGAATCCAGAATGGCTCAGACACAACCTCTTTTTGAGCCATTGAAAAATTTCCTCGCACTAGACATCCCAAACATAAGCGTGCCCATTTCGGGTCAACTAGGTCAAAGGCAAGGCCAACTTCAAAAATCCTTTGATGAATATCCAATAACAACTTGCCATACGTACGAAACTTGTCATCTTAGTAACCTGTTTAGGAGTTTTCCACTGCAACACTGTGTATAGTTTAGACAAATCCACTGTTATACAACCATTAGAGATCACATGCCCAATTAAGATTACTTCTCATGGCCAAAACTCACACTTTGACAGCTTGGCATACAACTTATTATCCTTCAAGATCTGCAACACCACTCTCAGGTGTCCCGCATATTCTTCGCCTAATTGTTATTACACCAGAATATCATTTATAAGTACCACGACAAACCAATACAAGTAAGGGTCAAAAATCTTATTCCTATACTCCATGAATATTCCTAATGCATTGGACACATCAAAGGGCATAAGCAAATACTCATAATGACCATAACGGGTTCTAAATGATGTGTTAGGTATATCCTTTGTCTTCACCCTAATTTGATGGTAACATATGTCGCATCTCAAAAAATATGACCTTCGAGCGTGTTGAACGCTTGCAGAACGAATAACAGAGTCACCATCGAACTTTATTTATTCCAAAAGAGGAAAGGGAAAATATCAATAAAACCCCTAAAGAGATGACAAAGATATGGTTGTCTCAACCAAATCGGGTTCAGGAGTCGATTATGCAAGGGGAAGGTATTAGGACCCCCTCACATCCATTGTACTCAACGGGAAGTATTTAGTTAATTTTGAGATAAGTGTTAGCTTTCATTATTTTCTTTCTTCTAAAGTTTGAAAGAAAAAGAAAACGACTAAAAGGTGTATTTTTATTAGGGTGCCTGACGAGAATTTGAATCTCGCTCATACGTATCTCCAAGTGTGATGGAGAACTCAAGACTACATAATTCTAGGAAAAAATGTTGGTTTGTTGGTCAATTTTAGCAACAGGTACTTAGTCGAATTCAAACAAAAAACAATACTTGCTACCCAAAATATAGAGAAGTGAACATTTTCATTGCATCAGAATGGATAACATAATATGGATTCTCACATATTTTTGATCTCGTCGCATTCGAGCAGAAAGCATTCTAACTTCTTGTGCATGGTAGGAACAAAGCTTTATTTTCATCTTCTCAGAATGAACGAAGCCTCTTTCGTTTATGAAAATGTTTGAGTTTTAAAGCGAAAAGGAAAAAGGTTTGAATACGTTGGATTGTTTTTGGGAGGATGGTGAATGCTGGAATGGTCGAGATATACATCTCGTATCCAAGCACTTGTGGAAAAGCATGATATATACCACGTTCCTTTTACATCTTATTTATTAAAAGATGTTTAATAATTATTAGGTATTTTATTTTTATTACGAAAATGCATTTGATATGGTCGAGGTTTGATTTATGTTGTAGAATGAAATATGAAATGATTTATTTTCGTTTGCGAAATGATTGAAAGGTGAGAATCGTCACACAAAGTCATGAATTGCATCGCAAGGGCGCGAACTCTAACGCAATGGAAAATGTAACACCGCAAACCAATGAAATCGCAATATTGCACGTAGAATGCAATTGAATAAGAGGATATAAGCGCATACAAAATAATTATAGCACGCATTCATCACAATTGAATTGAAAAAGTAAAAAAAAATCAAAGTGTGCACGTGTCAAAATATTACAATGCAGGGACATGAATCGAGGTCACGTAACACGAAGACGTGCGATGCAAAGCTACCAAAGTAGAATTTTAATTCGATTTAAATGTAATGAAAGTCAAATCGATGTATGCCAACACAAATCGAATCACAAGTTTCTAATGTATAAGCGTGGTCATCTTAAATAAATCGAAACACAATGGATCATAACATAACAAAAATAAAAGCCATTGTTCGAAACGCAATGTAGTGAAGTACAAAATGCAAATTGTGGCTATGCCAAATTACCAAAAGCGCATAAGAATTCAAATTAAAAATGCAACAGGAACATAATTGAAATTTCACATGAAAACCAATGAAAATCAACCATTAACTTGCTAACGTGAAACACATTCGTCGTAATCAAAAAGAAATACACAATAATAGAATATTGACAAACAAAATTAAACCAAATACACATGCTTTCTTGGCCGATTTTGATGCAACAATAGACATTAAAATAGAGGCTTGTATAGAGAATAGTTACATCAATATGTCGAGAAACAATCCAGCATTGTTACGACATCAAACCATGTTGAATCTGCAAATTGAATCAGCTTTATCCAACTCAATGAAAATATAAACAACATCAACTCACATACGCAATACATACAATATTTACTGCAACATTACAATCTCAGAATAATAGAATATCAGCAGCCAGTAACTAAACAAATCCAGAACCAAACTATATCACATAAAATAATAGAACTCAGTAAAAAGATTCAAAACTGAGTGTTACCAAGTAGAACGTGTTACTGCCAGAGGTGATGGTAGTTTCGTTGATGTCGTGACCGGGGTGGTGATGCTGTTGGCCAGAAAGATGAGGTTATCGCCATAGTCGTAACTGTGGTAGTGTAAGTGAAGATGGAGGAAGTTCGTAGCTGGCTGAAAACGATTGTTAGAGGTTTGTGCTTGAATTTTCTTGGATGGAAAATTATATAGAGGGATGTGTTATTGTTCACGTTTTGAAGGAGGCATAAGGGTGGTGTGTTGTGGTTTGTGCAAGAGAATAAGGTTTTGGGTGGTTAGAAGATGGTTTTTATGGTGTTTTTGGTATGAACAATGAAAGTAGGAAGTATATTATGGTTAAGGCGAAGGAGCAGGTGTGGTGTTGTTGGATGTGTTTGGCTTGAATATTGGAGTTTGATGGTTATAGTTTACGTGTGTTGTGAACGAGATAGCAAGAGGCGAAAAAGGTTTAGAATGATGAGGTAGATGAAGTTTGATTTTATGTAAGTAAGAAGAGATGATATGGAAAAAGTGGTTTTAATGTGTTCTTAAAAATAAAGAAGCAAAAAGACTCGCCTGCGTTTTCTCCTTTTCACTTTACCAATTTTTCTTCTTTTTTTCTAATTATTGTGTGTGTGCGCGCACGCGTGTGTGTGTGTGTGTGTGTGTGTGTGTGTGTGTGTGTGTGTGTGTGTGTGTGTGTGTGTGCGCGTGTGTGCGTGTGTGTGTGTGTGTGTGTGTGTGTGTGAGAGAGAGAGAGAGAGATGGGGGATTATCATTAGGAATTCGTCGCTTTTATGTGTGGTGATTGGTTTAGTGAATCAAGTTCTCATTCCAAAGTTCTTTTTATACCATTAGTTAGGGTTTGCAAAATAATAAAATCCCAAATCTACCCCTAGATATTTTGGGGGATCAAAACAAGTTTTAAAATTAAATGAATTAAAATTCAATCTTTTTTTAATAAAGCAAGTAAAATCAAATTGATCACATATTTGTATCTATTTATGTTTTTCTCAATATTTTGATTTAAAAAAAGGAATTAAAATGAATCAAAATCGTGTGTAAAAATGCGCAAAAAATAAAATGAACGCATTAAAATAAACTACGAGAAATAAAGTTCCATAAAACATACAGATACGAATCAAATCGCACAAGAAAATATTATTCAATTGAAAAGGCTCAAACTAATCAAAATGCAAACAAAACAGAATCGAAAAATTAAACAAGTACACTGAGTTAAACTACCCAAACTATAGATCAACTAAATAGACAGCTACATGCCCGGTCTCTAAATTTTTTGTCTACTTATTTTACGTGCAATTGATAATCGATTCAACCAGTTTGTCTGAAAAGCCAAAATTTTATTCTAGTTGACTTTTAAGGCTTTATGCTAAAAGAAATGCATGTCATGATATGCAGATGATGAAAATATCTTGGGAATGCATCAATTTATTGATTTTATAGGTAAAATTAAGGTATGACAGTTGTCCCTATTTAAATATCTTCAACCACAGAATATGAAGAATATCGCTCTTCATATGATCGCGGTGGGAGATAGTGAAATGCTAAATGATCCAAATTTTTTCCCTTGATGAAATGAAATAATATGAGATTCTATGTTGTGAGTTTATGGAAGATTTTCTTGTTGGGGATATGAAATGTGAAGCAGGCTCTTTGGGGATTATTGAGATGGCTTGCAAATAAGGTTTGATGGGGATTAAACGAAGCAAGGTGAAATGACTCACTAGGGATACTTTGAGAAAAATGGTTAGTTTTGGCTTCTCACAGAACGAACCAAAAGATATTTGACAATCTTTGTAATAAAATGGTAAGTTGTGGATTCTCATAAAGCAAAAGGTGGATTACAGATTTTTCACATAAAAGGAAGAGGTTATGGCTTCTCACATAACAAAATGAAGGGTTATGGATTCTCACGTAACAAAGAGAAAAGGTCTTGGCTTCTCACAGAATGATTATGATAAGTTATAGCTTCTCATATAACAAATGAAAGGTTGAAAGGTTTTGGCTTCTCACATAACGAAAATACCAGGTCGGCTATGGGTTCTCACGTAACAAAAGTGAATGTGTTCCGGTTTCTTATCGAACAAGGAGTAAGTTATAGATTCTCATATAACGAAGGTAGGTTACGGGTTCTCATATAGCAAAGATGAAAGGTTTTGGCTTCTCACAGACCAATAATGATAAGTTATGGCTTCTCACATAACGAAAGATGACCAAGTTATGGTTTCTCACATAACAAAATTGAAAAGTTATGGTTTCTCACGTTATAAAAAATTAAGGCTCTGAATTCTCACAGAAAGATAATGATATGTTATGGATTCTCATAGGATAAAAGGATGGAAAATTATGGATTCTCACGTAATAAGATGAAAACGTTTTGGTTTCTCACAGAATAAAGATGACAAGTTATGGGTTCTCACATAACAAAAGATGATAAGTTACGGGTTCTCACATAACAAATAGGAAGGTTATGGCTTCTCACAAAACAAAAATGATAGGTTGTGGATAACACAAGGTGTCACAAGTTACGGATTCTTAAGTAACCAAAAAGAAAGGTTTTGTCTTCTCATAGAACAAAAGGACATGTTATGGATTCTTACATAACAAAAAGGTTGGGCTCTTTGGCCACACGGAACAAAGTAAGAGGTTATGGATTCTCACATTATGGTAATGACAGGTTATGGCTTCTCACATAACAAAATTGACAAGTTACTGCTTCTCACGTAACGAGATGAAAAAAATTAAGATTTCTCATAGAATGGATACAATAGGTTATGGATTCTCACTTAACAAAAGGTGTCAAGTTATGGATTCTCACGTAACAAAAGTGAATGTGTTTTGGTTTCTCACATAACAAGGAGTAAATATGTTATGGATACTCACATAACAAAAATGACAAGTTCTGGCTTCTCGTGAAACAACGTGGTACATTCTGGTTTCTCACAGAACGAAAGAAGTGGGTTACAGATTCTCACGTAACAAAAGATGGGTTCTGGCTTCTCATAAAATAAGGAAAGTAGGTTACGGTTTCTCAATAATAAGAGAGAGATTACGGATTCTCATAGAACAAGGTTATAGGTTATGGATTTTCACATAACAAGAAGGTCGAGTTCTAGGTTCTCATAGAATGACTCAAAGGTATCTGATAACTCACAGATTCAACGGGATTTTGAACTTTGTTGGACAAGAAACTAGCCTTTGTAGCTGGAAAAAGATGTAATAGATTTTGATGCTGATGATGTGTGCTCTTTGGGAATGCAGATGGGCACTGAGCAAGGTTTGTTATGTATGAGATTTGAGGTTTTATTTTATGCATGCAGTATACGTGACTCATGAAATGATATGCATGATTTGATTCTAGGCGCAATTTATGCATGAGTAATGCATGATGTATTCAAACATGATTGTTTCAACTAGTGCCTAAGCGGTGTGCAATAGAACAGCTAAGGCTGAGAAAGGCTCTTTGGAAACAAAGCTTCTCATCAAGAGAAAAGTTTATTTGACAGGTCATTATGCTAGCATGATCCCCCGTTACTCATCTTGAACTCAACATTTACTGATGTATGGTAGCATCTTCTTGAGCAGCTTGAAAGTATGGAGAGGACTTGCCCCATTATAACCCATCTTGCCCCAGTCTGTTATGTCTTTGAAGAAGTTTTCCTTGAAAGGAGTTTTGAAGTAGTCTTGATATTAGATGACCTCGAGACGACTTTCCCCAATATATAAACTCTTGAAGCCATGTGCCCCATATTAACTGACTCTTAGAGTGGTTTACCTCTGATTGACGGTCCTTTGAAAGGTTGGCTAAATTATGCTATTGAGTTGGCTTTCCCCATCATGGACTTTGAATACATTTGTCTTGGATTAACCAACTTTTGGTGCGGTTGGCCCGAACTAACCTATTCTCGAAGTGATTTGCCTCTGATTTTACTTCTTTCACATGATCAAGTTCCTTAACTGACTGCATTTTGTTGGATTTTCCTTGATGCTAAGTGTCAACTTGCAGATAAAATTGTTCTTTCAAAATGGTAATTTTAATACAATGCTCATGAAAATTTTGAAATCAAAGTTTATTTAGACCATATCATGAAATAAAATGAATGGGCCAGTGATCTGAACCTAATGTCAATCTAGACATCCAAAGTGTGAAAAGTGATGTGAGAGCATGATACCAACACATATGATTAGCAAATATCTTTTGAGTCAGGTTAATGCAACCTTGTTATAGTATACTTTCAAAATAAATGTTGCTTCAATTAGGTCATTTGAATGTTGTAATGTGGTCTGGTTGACGGTTTTTTGAGACAAAGGGGTATAAAGCTCAAAATTTAATTTTAACCCACCTCATTCTCCTTGACGACCTCCAGTCCTGCGTTTAGTTATTAAACACACGCATTCGACTTCCAAGAGAGTTTGAATGTGTAAGGTTAAATATGAAGATTCAAGATCTGTGATGAGATTTTCTTGAAATGGCAATCAACTTATTTTATTTTTATCAAGAATGTTGGTGACCCTTTGATTCTTCATAGGTGGTCACTTAATCTTGTTTTTTGTTAGGGATTTTAGTGACTCCTTTTGAATTTTATCCCTAATTTTTTCCTAGACCGCTTCTTTTAAGATTTTATTCCACCAGGATGCCCTAATTTTTTCCTAATCCATTTTTATGGTATTTGACTTAGAACGCTTTTTATTATTTTATTTTTTTGTTGAAATGTTGTGACTTTCATGTTATTGGTTATTAAGGAACAACCATTATAACTCTAGCTTTTCACGACTTCATCAACATTTGATGATATGTGCGGAAAATAGCATATGGTTAAATCTCATATTAGGTGTATGGATGGACTAATTCTCTTGAAGATTGAATGCATAGTCAAACTATCTGAACATAACTACCATGCCCCCTGTTAGTTGTAAGGTTTTTCAATTTTAAAAGAAGCACCAACTTATAGGCTCAAAGTGGTTGACTAGGGACTAACTCCTTATTTATTCGGTCTTTAGGAAATTGAAACAATACCTTACATCATCTGTAAAGTTCTATTTGAAAGCATATCATCAACAACTTTGGGTATTTCGCTTTCATCATTTTGCATCCAATCTTTTTCTTAAATAAAAGTTAGTAAAGAAAGTGAGGCAGAGAAAACATTGATGTTTTTTCTTCTTTTATTTATATATAAAGTGATAAAAAAAAGAAAGTAAAAATGAATGAACACAAAATGATAAATTCAAAAAGATGCATGATAATTTCATTAATATTATTGTTTAAAACAACAAATTCAAAAACAAATTGCAATTATTCAACAAGGAAATTGAAAATGATAGAAAGATGGCCTAATGACTATCGACATCTAGGATGAGCTTTCTCGTCTGATCCATTGGCTTTAGGAGATGAGTTCTCAAGCTTGCTTCTTGCTTCATTCTCCATATCTTGGAATAGGGTTGCTTTTGACATTTGGGCCCACATCTCTAAAAGATAAGACCTTACTGTTAATCAGATCTTGAACCTTGGCCTTCAGTGTCGTACATCTATCAAGCGAGTGCCCAGGTGCCCCATCATGATATTCGCAGCGAGCATTAGGGTCATACCTATGAAGATATGGCTCTGGAAATGGAGGAAGTGATATAGGGACCACTAAACCTTTCTAAAGTAAAGATGGGTACAACTTATTGTAGGTCATGGGAATAGGATCGAAGCTATTACTTCGATTGCAATTTTGATTGGCTAGTGCATTGTGAATTTTAGGATCTTGGGACCTCGGCTTTTGATAAACCTGAGTGGCAAACGCTTGTTGATATGGAAGAGCTACAGGGTTTTATGGGTACTCTTGAGCAACAGGTGTTTGATAGGCAGGAGAAGCTTTTGGCTGGTATGTGGGCATAACAATAGCTACATAGGGTTGTAGGTAGTATGGCATAGAGATTGTCGATTGTTCATATGCCAAGGGTTGTTGTGACCTCCTTTGATGATATCTCCCCTTACTAGTAGAGATAGCATTGGTCTCTCCCTCTTTTTTCCTCTGGATATTTCCAGAGAATTTATTTGGAGCGTTGGACTCCCCAACATTGTTGAGAATATTGCCATATTTTAGTCCCTTCTCTATTCGGTCTCTAATTGAAACCTAATCATGAAATCCAGAAACTCCACTAAAAACCAGTCTGTCAAAGTAAGAATCCCACAAGGTATCCAAAAATATTCCAGCCAGTTCTTTTTTCAGACAGGGGAGACTCCACCTAGGTAACCAACTCTCTCCAGCGTTGTGCATATTCATTGAAGAACTCTCTTTCCTTAATTTCCATGATTTACAGCTGCCTTCAGTCTGGTGTCACATCCAGATTGTACTTGTACTGTTGAAGTAAAGCATTAGCCAAATTCTGCTAGCTTTAGATACTAGTTTTCTCCAAGCCCATATACCACTTCAGTCAAGCTCTTCTCAAATTGTCTTGGAAACACTATATGAGTAGCTTATCATTTTTAGAATAGGCCGCTGTTATACCCCAAATTTTTCATACCTATGTATAGCTTTCATCTATACATTCACCCATTAACCATTGTTCAAAAATCCAAAAATATCTGGCTTCAAATTTTATTTTCTCTTACCTAAGTCCAGGTTCATTTGAGGCCATCAAGTCAGGAATATATGTAGGGAGGTTCAGTAAATTTGATCTAATCTGGGTCAGGCAAGAGTATTTTCATGATAAAGGCCAAAGTGTGCAATTCAAGTGGTATGTGTTTGAAGCCCCAATCTGGGTTTTGAGTCATATTCAAGGCAGTTGTGTTGTCAGGGCACATAGGTGTGGTGACGATGGAAACTCAAGAGTAGTTTGACTTGATCTTGGTTAGACATGTAGTTTGCTTCATCCTTAAGATATCAGGCTATGGCAAAGAGGATATTCAAATTCAATGCACTTGGCCAAGTTATATGGTTCATTTTCTTGCCTTGAATTCAAGGAAAAGTCAAGCAGGCCATTTATTCAAGATGATTTCAAGTTGGATACAATTTCAATCGTGTTTCAAGGGTTAGTTCAAGGATGGTTAAGATTCAATATTTGATTCACTCTCACTCAAATTCGAGATTCATAGGTTTCATTGTTTCAAGGCTTTAAGGCATCTAAAGATCCGGAATGTTTCATGTTCATCCTTTCAAAGATTAATTCAAGGATTGATGGAAATTGTTAGATTTGATTCAGGATTTGATAATTTTCTTTCTTTGGAATCAATTAAGGCATGATTATACAAATTCAAGTCAAGTTCTCAAGTATGGTTCAATTAAAAATGGGAGGCGCCAATTCCAACTCAAAAATTCAAAAACTGATATCATTTCACAACTCAAGCCCATTTTCTTTTCTCAAGAGGAAGCTCGTCATTACCAAAAAAAATTCATTTACAAAAATTACAAAATATGAAAGGCCCATGATTCAAGTGTTTTGGTAGAGCCCATTGTTTCTTATTATGTTGCAAGTCCAATTTCAAAATATTGTACAACAAAGAGTCAATTTACAATAAGTTGGAAACACAAAAAAAAGGGAAAGAAAGAAGGCCACCAAGCCTCATATGGAGTTGTTACTACACAACTAAAAGCTACTAATGCGTGAGCCAACCACACCATCAGTCTCACATGAATACGAAAAGAACCATCATGCGCATACCTTCACCAAGCTAGCCATTGTCATTTTTCATGTTACACGCATCAACCACGTTGCTACTTCATTTAGCCACAAACCAATCGCATAAAGCCGAAGTTCCTGCAAAACTCAAACCAATTTCCACGCATAAGCCTGTGAAAAATGAAGGTCCCACTATGATTACACGACCCCATCACTCACGTTGAATTCTGCAAAATGGAAAAATACGGGCAACATGAAAACAACATATGTACCAAAATTAAAATTGTTTCGTAATGCATCACGTACGAACCATTGGCCACAACTTGCAAAAAAATCAAATCAAATCTTCTGAAATCGTTACAATTGCCAGATCACCCTTTTTCATGCCTCAAAATTAGGCTGCAGCATTCACAACCCAAACTCGGTCTAAAACCTTCACCTCCTACCTCAAAAAGCCTCAGCAACAACACAGACTCATCCCTAAAACCGTAAATTCAAGTCCTCCTTCAACTATGCAACCTCACTCTTCGAATTCAACCACACACCCATACAAAATCCCAAATCGTGAATGTGTTAAGTATTAACAAGTGTGAGTAGGGTGGATAATAATCCCACATTGGATAGAAATATGGTGACTTGAGTATTTATAAGTGAGAGAACCCATACACCTATCACCTTAAGGTTTTGGGTGAGTATGTGGTGTGTCTCTCACAAATGTTGCTCTAGAAAAAAATTCCCACTATGTTCAATGCTCCCTAGTTGAAAGTCCAACAGTGGTATCAGAGCCTGGTTCGAATAAAGGGAACGACTTACTTGTATCGAAAGTATCCCCATAGGTCGTGGGTTGAGTGTCTCGTTGAAGAATGTCAACGGCGGTACAAGGGTGCAGTTGCACAGTTAAAGTTTCCGCTTAAGGGAGAGCATTGGGATAGACTCACACTTGAGGGAGAGTGTTAAGTATTAACAAGTGTGAGTAGGGTGGATAATAGTCCCACATTAGATATAAATGTGGTGACTTGAGTATTTATAAGTGAGAGAACCCATACACCTATCACCTTAAGGTTTTGGGTGAGTATGTGGTGTGTCTCTCACAAATGTTGCTCTAGAAAAAAAATCCCACTATGTTCAATGCTCCCTAGTTGAAAGTCCAACAGAATGAAACAATATAGAAGGAGAATAAGAGATTTGAGATAAGGAGAGATTGAAATCGAACCTGAAACCCAGACGAAGCAAGCAAGAAACGAGCGAACGAGACGAGTGAAAAGGACGAAGCGAGACGTTTTCATTTCACGTAAGTCTTGTTTCTTCTTTCGCTAGAGTACTGATGATCACGATGATATTGTTGAAGTAATCTGTTCTTCCATGCCCTTATTATTATTTTACTTGGAAAGATCATGTTGTTATATGGTGAAGAAGCAGAATATGATTATTTAAGTTTTTTTTTCCAAAGTTAATGACCGTGTTTTGACTTTTCGCTTTTCCGAATTTAACTCTTTTTTTTTATACAAAAGTTAAAGCTAGTACCACTCAATGGACATGTTTTAAAGTGAAAGTTTTTTCTTAGGTGGTTGTTAATGATCTGAACCGTATGGGTTATGTGGGCTTCATGGCCCGTTAGATTTAAAGTATATCACCTTTAATATCAATTCTCTATCGTATTTTTATTACGAATATCAACTTGAGCGACCTCCTATAGCTTGATCTTCGTCATAGATCGAGTTACGACGGTTTAGTGCTACATTTTGTCCCGATTCAATCAAAATCAACTAAGAACTAACTCTAATTTCCGTCAATATACTCTTGATTTATTTTCAGTCATTATATCTTGATTATATTATCATTGTTCATATACTTGTTAATATTATCTTGATTATACTATTGTGGATATTATGTTGAATATATTGTTATATATCTTGTCATATTATTCACATTGTTCATATCATATTCATATTGTTCATATCTCATTCACACTACTCGAAAAACACATTAATAATTATCAAAACCTAAAAGCCTAAAATGGTGGACTGTTGGTTACTTTTCCGAGCAACAGAACTTTGACTTTGTACAAAAACCCTAACGAGCTTTTGTCTAACTCTTGCTCAAGGCCTAGTTTAGGACACTTCGCACACACACTGCTTCCTCTTGGGTTACCTGACAATGAACCATTTTATTTCATGCAATCCTGTGTAACTTACATGTAACCCTCTCCCATTTCGATGTATGCATTTTTATTTATTTGATTCTCTTTTATCTTCTAGAAGAACCCCTAGGGACTAGCGTAGACTAAACCATTGTCAAACTAATTCTCAACTCGTCATCGAGCCATTTTCAAACATCTCTTGTAAGTCGATTGCTCGTACGCGTTCGCCATCAACCTATCGCACACACTTTCACATCTTTTGGAATGGCTAGATTTATTAAAACATACAAATATAAATGCAATAAAACAAAAGAAATATATTTTGCTGGTTTTCAAAATAATTGTCATTTTCTTTAAAAGTAAAAGAAAAAAATAGTAAATGAAACAAATGAGGATTGTAACAAAACATCTTCAATGATCATAATAATTTGAAAGCTTATGGCCCATACAAAATAATCTGATAACCTTGGGCATGGTTATGGAAAACTTTTTTTTAAAGGAAACTACAAAATAAAAAAAATAAAAAAATTACTTCGTCATAGGAAAGATAACAGGAATTTCAACAGCCTCTCAATTGTTCAGAGCGGTCTCATCATGATATACCAGTTGATCAATATAGTCGTCTTCAAAATCCTCCTCAACTGTGTTGATTTGGATACTTCCACTGATAAACACCTCATTGATGGTCTTTATCCATCCTTTGGCAAACTCTTGAGTCTTGTCATGATTTGGTTTGTAACTCAACCCTTGGCGATTCTTCTTTGCTCTTGTCTCCACCTCAATGACCTCCCCTCATCCTGTAGGAGTGTCATTCTTCAATGTGGATTTTATGCTTTGAACAGATGCAAAGAATAGACCACTATCAACTACAGCTTCTTTGATCAATACATCATTGGCTATTTCTAAGGCTTGGAACGAAGTTTTCAAAGCATCTTCGTCCACTTCGATGTACTAAAACAATGACAAATTTATCACTATTAGATCCTCTTCTCCATGGACGACCACTAATTTGTCATCCACTACAAATTTCATCTTTTGGTGAAGAGTAGAGGACATTGCACCAACAGTATGGATCAATGGTCTTCCCAATAAACAACTATATGCTGGATTGATGTCCATCACCTGGAAGATAATGTCAAATACATGGGGCCTAACCATAACAGGTAAATCTACTTCGCCTATCACTGTTCTTTTGGAACCGTCAAAAGCTCTGACAATCAAAGAGGTAGGTTTCGTGTCATCCCCCTTATATGCCAGCTTAGCGAGCGTCCTTTTGGGTAATACATTTATAGAGAAACCAGTATCCACCAAGACCCTTGCTAGAGGTTCCTCTTGGAATTTTACTGATACATGTAAAGCACAGTTGTGCTTACAACCTTCGGTAGCTACTTCATTGTTGCTGAAACTTAGGGTATTACATGTAGTAATATTGGCAATCACTAAATCAAATTGACCAACTGTTATGTCCTTGGTTACATGGGCATGTGCCAGCAATTTTTGCAATGCGGATCTGTGGACGGGAGAACTTAAAAGGAGAGACATGATCGAAATTTTTGAGGGAGTTTGGTGTAGGTGATCTATGATTTTGTAGTCACTTCTTTTGAGGATCCTTAAAAACTCTTTATTTTCTTCATTTGACACTTCTTTACTTTTTGCAGATTCTACAGTGATGGTTTCTTTGAGAGGGACCACATTTACCTTAGGTTGGTAAATTCAACTACTTCGGGTCATCTTGCTCGTACCAGCAATATTAGAGACGTTTTCATGTTTACTTTTCGTCCCTTCACTTCGTACATCTTTCCCAGATCTCTGATTTCTCCACGTGTTATCATATTTCCAATGTACCGCTTTGGTACTTTTGAAAAAGAATGGCTTGGGATTTTGAGCGTTGACCGACTTTGGCTGACTAGTCGTTGATGCAACGGGTTTTTCAACATTGAACACTGGTTTGGGCGCTAAATCTGTTGAACTGACATTTGTAATATTGAATATGGGAACTTTTTCAGTCTCCTTTGGCATATTAGAAATAGGTACAATCACTAACACCTCCTCTTTCTTCGTTTTACTACAAACTTGCAAAAAATACCATCATTCATTAATCCCTGAATGTCTTCTTAGACTAGAGTACAACACTTGGAATCCTCAGCACATTCTGAGTGGGTCTCAATCATACCAGTTTTGAATAATCTTCTGTGGAGAGCCTGTAGCGGAGTCTTGATTGTTTTTACATCAGAAATTATTGCTTCATGCACGTCTTCTATTGCATTGACGCTCCCATGGTTGGGTAGCGGGTTGTTTTTGACATTGGGTTGATGGTCCCCAAATGGCAAAATCTTTTTCTCCATTAGTTCTCAAACAACATGCTTTAAAGCGAAACATCCTTCTAGATCATGTCTGACAGCCCTTTCATGAAACGCACATTGGGCATTGGGATTATAGAATGGTGGGAGAGGATCTGGTGGTGGTCATATCTTTCTGGTGGTTATCTGACCTTGTTGCACCATGTATGGGTACAATTCAGTATAGCTCATTAGAATTGGTGGGATAGGAGGTCTTGCCCCTAGTATTTTGTTTTGTATATTTTGTCTAGGGATTGGAGCCCTGGGTTGTTGTTATTGCTGATATGTTGAGGCGTTGGGCACCTGTTGATAGCCTTTTTGATATGCGGGTGTTGGTTGATCTTGCTGAAAAACCGGAGTTTGATTGTGAAACATGGGCGTAATGGCCGCCACGTAGGGTTGTTGAGTGTATTGCACAGGGTACAATGGTTGTTGTCGAAATTGTTGTTGACGTTGAGGTTTCCTGACCTGACTTCTTTTTTCTGCAGAAATGGCATTAGTCTCACCTTCCTTCTTCTTATGAACATTTCCAAAGGACTTCTTAGTGACGCTTCCACTTAAACTGCCAGCGATACTTGTCATCTTTCTATTTTTCAATCCCAATTCCACTTTTACTCCCACAGCTACAATGTCGGAGAAGTTAGCAATCACACTGCTAATCATCCTCTCGTAGAATTCTGGCCTTACTGTGTCAACGAACCAATCAGCTAGTTCTTTTTCAGTTAGAGGAGGCTACACTTGTGAGGAGGTTTCCCTCCAATGTTGGGCATATTCTTTGAAAGATTCAGAACTTTTCTGATCCATGCTTAATAACTGTATTTGATCCAGAGCCAAAACCAGGTTATACTTGTAATGCTTGATGAAAGCATCAGACAAGTCTTATAAATTATGAATTCTAGATTGTCCAAGCTCAAGTACCATTTAGCTGAAGCGCACTTGAGACTGTCTTGAAAACAATGGATCATTATTTTACAATTTTACTCATAGGCTGCCATCTTCCTATAGTACATGATTAAGTGGGTTCTGGGACAAGTATCCCCTTCATATTTTTCGAAAATTGAGACTTTGAATTTTGGTGGAATCACTAATCCAGAAACCAAGCACATGTCCTTCGCATCAGCCCCAAATATGTTATTACCTTCCATAGCCCTTATCTTTCTTGCCATAGTTTCCGAATCTTCTCTCATTTTCTTGTGGCGTTCATCTCCTTCTTCCGACTGGTCAGGGATATCATAAACCTGATGTTGGTTTTTGAAGTATGGATGTTCCTGTGCTTGCACAGCAGCTGGAGTGTAAGTAGCAATAGTATGAGGGAAATCAACATTCAGAGGAATGGTCTGCTGACGTACTTGCTGAGTAGTCTTTACAGTGGCTGGCGGTGGTAAAAAGTTAAATGGTAGACCAAAGGGTGGATCACTGGTGGCAATAATTATAACTGGTGTAGGCTCCATTTTTGTGGCATTGATCTCGGAAACCACGGTCGGCTGAGTGTCTATCTTTGCACGGATCACTTGCAACATCTCCATCATTTGCCCCATATTGCCTCGTATTTCATCCAAGTCATTGTTGACTCTGTCAAACTCTTGATCTTTCTCATCCATTCTCCTTCATGCTTTAGCTCTAATGCTGTAAGGATGCGGAGAACTCAGTGTGACAGACTGGAGGTAAAATAGCATAGATAAGCCACAGAATATGAAATGCATATGTAATGCTCATGAAATGTTGATGAAAATGCAAAGCTAACATTCAAAGTATGAAGACAAAGCTTCTCAAGCGATTTTGATGACGACACATTCCAATACATACAAGGATGGTTCAAAGACAAGTGTTCAACTTCAAGAATGAAATCAAGTTCTACATAAAGGAAGGTACAATGTTTAAGCTACTATATACCTTAAACAACTCAATTTCATATCATTATGTCAAAGCTTGATCAAGAATGAAGACAAGTTCTACATAAAGGAAGGTACAATGTTTAAGCTACTATATACCTTAAACAAGTGTTCAACTTCATCTCTCCTTCTTGCATCTAATGTTAAAAACTTTTAAAACCTTTTCTTTGCACTCCTGCCTCTTTTTTAAAACTGATTTTCTAGAAAATTGAACAACTAACCGGTTACTCAAACCTGGTAACCGATTAGCCTTTGTAAACTTTCAATTTTTTTTAGTCGTTGAGGCCGGTAACCAGTTACCCACTTATGGTAACTGATTACCACTGGCGCTGCAGTCCAGAAAGTTGCATCTTTTGGCGTAAAATTGTTTTCATTCTTCTTCTTGAATCATGACACCTCTTGGCCATTATGTCTGTTATGAAAAGGTTTTTAGAGGCATAGATATACCTCTAAACTCAGATTTTAAATTCACCTTCTTGCAAAAAAAAATTCAAATATATTTTTCATCTCACATTCTCAAATTTTCACAAGTGTTAAAATTCTGATTTTTCAAGAGTGAAACCTGCATACTTCAACTTTCATAATTTCATCGTAGTTTGACTCATTTACCTCTTGAACACTTGTTAAGATATATAAGAGTTGAAATATCAAAGAAGAAGATCGATCGGAAAATTGATATTTTGAAGACAATTGCAAAACTACTCAAAATAGATTTTATTCATTTACTCTTTGATTACATACTTAGTGTTCCAGGATTGTTGGAATTAAGTTTGTAAGATTGTTACCTTGCTGTGCAAAATTGTTGGAAGCAAGAGGTCCATATTGAGAGGATTGTTCTCATTGGACTTTGTTAAAAAATCCAAGAAGGTTATTCTTAGTGGTATGATTGTTTAGAATCTGTATAGAAAGACTAGGTAGAGGTCTTGTCTTAGGATCTAATAATTACTGAAAAATATCTTTCATATTGAAAGGGGATTAGAGCACTCTCAGATTGTGAGGGGAACCAGGATGCATCGCTGTGTCTCTTTACTTTTCGTATTTACCGCATTTTGCACTTAGTAAATTTTAGAAAAGTAAAACAAGGATCCTATATCAAAGACCAAAAAATTTTAAGTATCTAATTCACCCCCCCCCCCCCTTAGGTGCATTTCACACTTACAATTGGCATCAGAGCAGGTTATAGGTAACCTGTTCCTAAAAGATCTAGATGGCTTCCACTAGCGCAAATCTGGTGTTCAAATATAGCGGTAGCAGTAATAAACCTCCTTTTATTCTCTGGTGAATGTTTTGACTTCTGGAAAATTCACATGATGGCACGTCTAGAGGCACAAGGAGAAGGCATATAGGAAATTATTGAAACTGGCCCTCATATACCAATCAGTGTTGTTAACGGTGTCGGTACTCCAAAGATTCAAAGTGCATGGTGTCGCTACTGCGAAAATCGGCGCCGGCAATGACAGAAGAGTCGCCACCGTGCGTTATTTATCCCAAAGGAGGGAAAGGAAACGCTCATAGAAAACCTAACGCAAAAGGGGAAAAGGAATGGTCATCGCAACCAAGTCCTGGATTCGGGAGTCGGTTACGCAAGGGGAAGGTATTAGCACCCCTCACGTCCATCGTACTCGATGGGATCCATGCTTAATTGTTTATCTAAAAGGGTTTGATTAGTACTATCTATGCTAAGGGCTTAAGGACAAAAGAAAAGAAAAGTGACTCGGCAGAACACAGCAGTTCTATGCCTACGTATTCCCGTCTGGAACGAGAAGTCAGAGTCAACGTAGTTCGCCTAACTACGGGTAAAAGGGGGGAAGGTTGCTCACCGAGATATCGCCTCTCGTGCCTACGTACTTTCATCTGGTATGAAAGATCAGAGCAAACGTAGTTCGGGCTAACTAGACCACAGGTTTGGTTTAAGTTGTTTTTAACCCGAGTAATGTTAACAATCGGTTCTAGCAGTTTGGTGTATGCAGCTCGACCATTGGAGACTTAGGTGTTACCGTTTGCGAGAGAACCGAGAGTTAACGAAACTCTCATTACGAAAATGGTTTTCCTGATTAAGGTCCAAGAGGGCAGAAATAAGTTGAATGTTTTTTTTGTGTCTTTTAATAGTTTTGAGTTTTGTTTGTAACTCGTGTTGCACTAAAGACTTGGACTTAAGAGTGAATGCGTCGCATGTCACCAAAGTCCGTTCGAATGTCCAAATTACAAGTCCGAATACAAAAATACAAGAAAAATAGCAAAAGGTGCTAAAAAATTCAAATAAAAATCTCCAATGCCCTACATCAAGTCACAAACCAGGGGTGAGAGATACAACAAAATATCCAAATAGAAATGGTCAAATAAGATGAAAACCTTGCAAGATGTCTCATGTATACCAAAGGAAAAGTTAAAATGGAGCATGTTAAAGAAAGCATCCAAAACCAATTAAAATGGTACAATAAAATTCCCATAAAAATATATCACAATACCTCAACATGTGTATGAGATCCCTGCAAAAGGTTAGGCCTTGAAATGACATATTGATGGGTCAAAGAAAATTCACAAGATCATGACTCGATTAGGATATTTTTTATGACCACTTAAATATAAAAAATTCTAATAAAATTTCAGAATGTGATAAAATTGTGATTCCAATTTTATTAAATCCTAGACATCTTAAAGATTCAGCACAATAAAATGGGGATCAAAAAGACTAAGTATGCTATTTTTTATGATTATTTGAAGTCAGCATATAAGAAAAATAAAAGAACACATGGAAGCACATGAATACATGAGAAATAAGGTGAATAAGTGAATAATTCAGAAGTGGCAGGGGGAGGGATCGAACCCGCATTCTCCCAGCCCCTGCACTAGCCCAAAACGACGTAGTTTTGGTCTGGGACACGTGGCATAGCTCCTGGCCCTTAGATGGGTGGAAAAAGTCCACTTTTCTGCATTGATCTGATGGCTACTGCTTGTCTTCTCCACTTGGATGAAATTATGAGGGAAAAATTCAGCATTTGAACATGGTGGCCGACGGCAATGAGGGGGGTGGCCGGAAAAAATTCAAAGGTCCATATCTCTCTCAATTCTTGTCCAAACGAGGTGATTCTTGAATGAAAATTTTGGGATTTTTTGAGAGGAATCCAAATATACCCTTAGTTTCCAGTGAAAAGGCCTCTAACTCCAAACCATATTTGAATCTCAAACTTTCAAGAACACAAAATTGTCATAAAAATGGATCTTTCTTTACCAGAAACGATGTACTATTCCAGGGGAATGCAATGCTATAAAAATGGCATGGAAAAGACTCATAATTAGGGAGAAAACTTGAATTTCCATTACCTCCGAATTTGACATCCTAGAGCTTCACACAACCACTAAACCTTCAAGAAAATTGTATGAACACGTTCTAAAATTGTTGGTGGAGATGTTTGAATCGAAGAACAGCCTTGAATTGCAGTGGAACTTGAAAATCGAATTTGAGTTTTTCACCACTTTTTCATGTTGCTACAATGCTATTCTTGCTCCAATTCTCTCCAAAAAGATGATGAACAATATGTATAACTGTTGTGTGATTGATTGGTAATGAGAAAATGAATGAAAAGTGGGAGAATCCAAGGATTGAAAATTCAATTTTTTCAAATATGTGAAGTGTGAAAAATGATCATGGAAGAGGATTTTTGCCTTGGCTCCATTTGGTTTTATATCTTGCATCATAAGATACATCTAGGGTCCAAAATTATCCCTTGTTTCAATCTTAAGGGCTTAGATTCAAAGCGTTACTTAAGTGTGAAGAAATCTTGGAATAGGTCATGAAGAGAGCTTCAAATGAAAAATGTTAAAGTGTCATTGTTCTTAAAATGAGATTTCCACTCAAAATAAGTACAAACATGGACTTATTTGATTAAATTTTGAAGAAATACCAAACTATGTCTTTTCACATGTTTTCACCAAAGTGACTTTTATCAAACTTACACCATGAGCTAACCCATTAAAACCTTGAGGTTTAGTTGACCCAATGACTCCATTCGGAGCAACTTTCATGTTGGAAAAAAGTCTCTTTGAGTTATGCAAAGTATTGAACTTGACCTGTAATTTTATGACATGTAATCATAGTTTCCCAACTCATTGATAATCTTCAGTTGGCCTCTAAGTCAGGGGATGAACCCCCACACAAGCATTTGAACTTCTCAAGGGCATAAACCACTTCCTGGTGACTTTAGTGACTCCTCAAGCTCGAATAAAACCTCTAGATAGGCCTTTCTTGATGTATATCACACTTGATCCATTGCGTAAATGCTAATGCAATGCTATGATAATGCTATGATGATGTTATGCTAATGCAAAAACAAGAAGGAAAAGGTTGGGCAAATTTTAGGGTGTAACAGCTGCCTCTATTCAAGCGACTTGGACCTGAATGAGTGAAAAGCGAACGGCTTTCAATCAATCAAGGTAAAAGGTGGTTGAATACCGAAAGAACTTGGAAATTTGCCAACCGCAGAAACAAACTGCGAACTCTGATTGGGATAGAATCTCCGAAGAAACTGAACATAATGAACATATTGAACATCCCACCAAGGGAAAGAGAAACTTAATCAAGTAACTCTGCTTCAGGAAATACGTAACTGACCATGGCCTGAACACCACATGGGCCAAAGAACAATCTTTCGAATCGTCGGAATCTGAATACTCAACGCACAATAGGGCCACATCAAAATCTGTCGGAATCTGGATACTCAACACACTGACCGGAGCCTAGATGCTCGACATAACTGGTGATTTCACTGGGGATTTACCGGAGCCTGGATACTCGACGAACGAAGCAATACATCAGAAACCGAACATTCACCGGAATCTGGACATTCGACAGAGAGAGAGTACTATCACAACACTTATTAGGATCTGTATACCCAACTGCCTTTATCAGAGTCCGAACACTCAACGGACAAAGAAAAACGTTACAAATTGGAAGTTTCACCGGAATCTGGATATTCAACGGAGGAGCCGGGGCTTGAACGCTCAATGTAACACATCGGAGTCTGAACACTCAACGCAAAAAACCGGAGTCTGACAACTCAACGAAAACACACTGGAGCCTAAACACTCAACGCAACAAACCGGAGTCTGAAAACTCAACGAAACGAAAACGCACCAGAGCCTGGATACTCAATGGAGCTAACAAATTGTAGCCTAGATACTCGACGGACGAAGACGCACCGGAGTCTGGATACTCAACGAAGCTAACAAACCGTAGCCTAGATACTCGACGGACGAAGATGCACCGGAGCCTGGATACTCTACGAAGCAACAAACCGGAGCCTGGATACTCTACGAAAACACACCGGAGCCTGGATACTCAACGAAGCTACAAACCGGAGTCTGGATACTCAATGAAAACACACCGGAGCCTAGATACTCAACGAAGCTACAAATCAGAGCCTGGATGCTCGACGAAAACACATCGGAGTCTGAACACTCAATGAAGTAGCAAACCGGAGTCTGAACACTCAACGAAAATACACCGGAGCCTGGACACTCAACGAAGCTACAAACCGGATCCTGGATGCTCAACGAAAAAAAACCGGAGCCTGGATACTCGACACAACAAACCGGAGTCTGAACACTCAACGAAAACACACCGGAGTCTGAACACTCAACGAAGCAGCAACCGGAGCCTGGATACTCAACGAAAACACACCGGAGCCTGGATACTCAACGAAGCTATAAATCGGAGCCTGGATGCTCGACGAAAACACACCGGATCCTGGATACTCAATGCAACAAACCGGAGTTTGAACACTCACCGAAAACACACCGGAGCCTGGATACTCAACGAAGCTACCAAACGGAGCCTGGATGCTCGACGAAAACACACCGGAGTCTGAACACTCAACGAAGCAGCAAACCGGAGCCTGGATACTCGACGGATGAAAATGCACCGGAGCCTGGATACTCAACGAAGCTAACAAACCGGAGTCTGGATACTCGACGGAAGAAAATGCACCGGAGCCTGAATACTCGACGAAGCTAACAAACCGGAGTCTGGATACTCGACGAAGCAAACAAATCGGAGCCTGGATACTCGAGGAAATAGCCACGAACACTAATAAGGGTATGGACCCTTGCTTGATTTTACCGGAGTCTGAACACTCAACGTACTGACCGGAGCCTGAATACTCAACGTAAAACTGATGTCTGAATACCACAGCTCCATGCTGGGGAGAAAAACTTTGAACAACTTTGGAAGATACGATCACAACTCTGCTGAGGGACATACCAACAAACCTGGAGTTACAAATTTTACTGGAGATGAACAAGTCTCTGCTAGTGATGAGCAACTCTTGCTGAGGGACAGAGTAAAGGTCATGCATGACCTCCCTGGAACACACGTTACACTGTTGGGGTCACGAACGACCTGTCGGAGGATATTCCACACATGCCTGGTGGAGAGAAATCTGATCTCGACTCGTTAGGGAACAAACCCATACTCGTACTCTGTGGGGATTAGAGGTACACCTGACCAACTGCTGGGGAATGATCTTTGATTGTTGGAAAATGAGCTTCATCCGAATCTCTCTGAGAAATCGCCCCAAGCGTAATGCCCCTGCCCCAGTCTGATTCTTGGGAGGGTCTACGCTGAGAAGAAAATAGCTTGCCATGAGACGACCCCGAGATGGATTACCCCAGAATCTGGATCGTGAGAGGATCCTTGGTTGAATAGTTCGGATAAGCTCTAGAGGTATGGAGAAGAACAAATTCTTTTCCTCATAGGGTGGCATGCCCCAGCCTTGTAATGGCTTTGCCTCTGATTGACTAGTTTGCGGAGCAGTACCCCCGATTGCGAGAGATTTACCAAATCTCGACCTGATTTCCCCAGATTAACTGATTCTTGGATGGCTGACCTTACTGGGGGTTATTTGATAATAGCTGGCCACAACTCAACGGAGTATTCAGGCGTTCTACATTCTATCCTGATCAAACTTTCCACTGTGGAAACTTTCCTACGGTCGAGCGCTTACTCGCAAGTAAAACAAGTTGTTCTGCATAAAAGATATATTAAATGCAATGCATATGACAGTTTTTTCTTCAAAACCCAATCCTGTTCACCGGAAAAATTTATGACATATAATGAACGAATCAATTATCAAAGTGTCAAAATTAATACAACGCTGTAAGAGGAATCCTTTTTGGAGTCAGTTTCGATGCGATCTTTTGCCGAAGTATGCTCTCGAACTAAACCTGTTTCAATTAGGACTTTTTTAGGTTGTAACGTGGTCAGGTTCATGGTTTTGAAAGAAAGGATAAAGGCTCAAAATTCGTTTTAACCCACCCATTCTTCGTGATGTTCTCCGATCTTACGTCCAGCTAATTCGACCTTAGCGTTCACCTTTCAAAGGTGGAATGATAGGAGTGATGGTTCAGGAAACCACCTGCTTTCTGAAGTGACAGTCATTCCCTTTCCTTCTTTGTAGTGCCTGGAGTCACACGATTTCATTCTTGCTTGAGGATTTTTCTCTTGTAATCCTTTTCGTTTTTTCGCTTTTTCGTTCCCTAATTTTTGCCTGGACTAACTCTTTTGAGTTTCTGATTTTGAAGTCCAGCGGGATACCCAGATTTTTTCCTAAGTCGCTTGTTCCCAAGATTCGACTTAGCGGGCTTTTTCTTTTGATTTTTTCTTTTTGAACAAATCATGTGACACCGGCTTGTCTGACTTGTTAAAAGAGATTGTGACTGTTTCACTCCTTATCGGCAAGGTTTAACCATTGTGGTCCTTTAGGCACGACCTATACAGGTGTGGTTTATCCTTGAACTGACATTCCTTTTGCAATTCGGACGCTTGGTCAAATTAACTGACGCCTACCCTGCCCCAGGTTAAGATTGAGGGTTTTTCATTTTCATAAAGAAACTCCTACTACAAGGCTCAACGGGGTTGACAAGGGATTATCTTCCTTATGTCTCCGGTGTTTATGGATTTGGAACAATGCATGTATATCGTCAACAGGTTTTTCTATCCAAGAGCATACAATCGGCAGCTCATGCATTCTTCAATTTTGTCATCCTCCCCGGATTCCACTTAAACAAGCATTTGAAATAAAAGAAAGCAATAAAGTGAACACGAATGGATTAATTCAAAACATGCATATTTATTTCATTACCAATATCAATTGAGAAACGACAAGTTTTTACAAGCGAAAATTGCACGTAGACAGGAAAGAAACTACAAATGCAAAGAAATGACATGATAAATGAAAATTGCCAGCTTCTAGGAACTGGGCTTTATCCACTAATCCAAGTCACGATCGCTGTCTTCGCCTTCAACATCGGACACAGCATTGATTCGTTCAAACACGACTCCTCATGGAGTGAACACAATTGGCCCTTTGAAACGTGGAGCGCTCTGTGATTACGATGCAGGACAGTACCCTAAACCGAACTTGTCTTGCTTGTTGGGGATGTCCAGAACATGGCCCCAACCTTGCGCTGCCCCAGTCTGAACCACTGTTTGGGCTTCCTTGAACAACGACATTGCTACCTCCGGAGCTTTGCTCGTAGTTGGAGACTTATCTTTAACTTGAACCTCCTCGAAGGCCTGACACAGAGTCTCGTGGATCTCATCGTCCACTTCTATATACTTGAATGACGATAAGTGGCTTACCAGTATATCATCTTCACCGCATACGGTGACAATGCTGCCACCGACCATATACTTCGACTTTTGATGGAGTGTAGACGTCACGGCCCCCGCTGCATGAATCCAGGGCCGACCCAACAGACAATTGTAGGCAGGTTGTATATCCATTATGTAGAACACAGTATCGAAAACTTCAGGTCCCACTTGGATGGGTAAGGTCAGCTCTCCGAACACTGAACGGCGCGTCCCATCGAAAGCGCGCACCACCAGGTCACTAGGCGTACAAATGATACCTCGGGTATCCAGCTTCATTAGGGCCTTCTTGGGTAGAACATTTAGGGAAGATCCAGTGTCAACCAACACATGGGACATGACTGTGCCCCTGCATTCAACCGAAATATGAAGTGCACTATTATGATTACGGCCTTTAGGTGTCAGATCAAGATCCGTAAAGCCGAGCCCGTGCCCCGCATTCACGTGGGTCATCACCCCCTCAATTTAATTGACCGAGATCTCTTGGGGTACATATGAGGTGTCAAGGATTTTCAGTAAGGCGTTCCTGTGGGCCTCAGAACACAATAGTAATGACAATATAGAGATTTTAGACGGCGTATGCTGCAAGTGCTCGACTATCTTGTAGTCGCTTTTCCGGATTAATCTCATGAATTCCTCCACGTCCTTCGTCAAAGACTTCTTTTCCTTCCCCTGAGAATTGCTTTCTTCCGTAACCTTACTCTTCCCTTTTGCAGCTCTCTCAGCCTCTACTTCTGGTGACGCAAAGATCCTGCCGCTGCGGGTCATGCCACCTGTACCCACCAGATTATCCGCTGAGTCTGCTGAAGAACTTTTCAACTCCACCTTCTCCCCATTACAAAAGACTTATGCTCCGTAATTCCACGGAATCGCCTCAGTACTCTCATACGGGACTGGCCCAGCTTTAGTTATGATGACGGTCGGCCTTTTGGGAGGCACTGGTATTGTGATCGTTTTGTAAGGGATTGAAATTGTCGCGACTTCATCCCGCTCCTCTGTCACTTCCTCAACAGGTCTATCTTCCATAGTACGGTCAAACTGTAACGTTCCTTCATCTATCAAAGCCTGAATATGTCTCTTCAGATCTTTGCACCCTTCTGGATGGTCCACACAATTAGCACAAGTTTCAGAACAACCAGGGAACACTCCCCCTCTTAGCAATTCTTTCTTCACCTGACCCAGCGGAGTCTTCAACTCTTCAACCCTCGTCACTAGATTCAAGTTTTCCTCTTCCAAAATGGCACTAACTCCTGTCGGTCCGTGATTCGGCATGGGACTTTTCAAAATGTTGGGCGCTTCATGCGAGAAGTCTATGGCTTTACTGTCAATTAAATCTTGCAGCTTATGCTTAAAAGCCTTACAATCGTCAATGCTGTGCCCAGGTGCCCCCGAGTGGAATTCGCAGCGGGCATTTGCATCATAGCCAGGTGGTGGTCGGCCTGTCAGAGGGGCCAAGGTTCTGTTCTGGATTAACTGTAGTTGTAGTAACGTCTGAAGCATCTAGGAGTACGGCATTGGCGGCGTATCGAATACTCTATTTGCTCCCCTCGAATTCTGGTACTTCTTGTAGCCCTGTTGATTCTGCTGCTGTTGTGGTTGTTCTTGTTGTTGTTGTTGTGGTATCGGAATAATAACACTTGCAGCCTGATGATGACGACACTGATCTTGATATCTACCTCTGCCTCTACCCCGAGAGCTTGACACAGAATTAGCGTCGCCTTCACGCTTTTTATTTCCGAACACTTTCTTTCCTCCACCTGACGAAGGTACTTCTATGGCCTGAATTTTCCCAATCTTGATGTCGTTTTCTATATGCTCACCAGTGATGACAAGGTCAGAGAAACTCCCGGACATACAGTTGACGAGCTTTTCATAGTACATCCCAGATAACGTCGATACAAACAAGTCAATCAACTCTCTCTCTACCATTGGGGGTTGCACTCTGGCTGCCAGCTCACGCCACCTCTGGGCGTACTCTTTGAAAGATTCCCCATTCTTCTGGACGACATTCTGAAGCTGGACCCTGTTGGGAGCAAGGTCACTATTGTACTGGTAATGCTTCACGAATGCTTCAGCCAAACCCTTCCAACTGCGAACCTGAGAGGGTTCCAAACCCATATACCACTCGAGCGACGGCCCCGACGGGCTATCCTGGAAGAAATGCATGAGCATCTTCTCATCATTTGAATAGGCTGACATTTTTCTGTAGTATGAATGTATGTGCACCCTTGGGCAAGTGACACCTTTGTATTTATCGAAGGTAGGAACTTTGAACTTGTACGACACTCGTAAATCAGGGATCAACCCTAAATTGACCATGTCGAGCCCCATGGAGTCCTGATTTGTTATATTCCTCATCTATTCCTCCAGCATTCTGAATCTACGATCAGCTTCAGCAGGCAGCTCAGCGTCCACATCCCTCATAGAGAACACGTCGTCCTGACGATCTTCATTCCATTGTTGGTCCCCATTGCCATACTCAGCATAGGCACCCTCCGGACCATAGACGTTTCGATTGACGGTGTAACCATACCCAGCGTTACCAAGACCATGGTTAGCAGCACCAGGTCCAAACCCAGCATTATGAGTACCATTACCACAACCCAAGTTAACAGTATTACCAAGACCTGCGTTACCAGCATTACCCAAACCTGCATTACTAGCAGCATTACCCAAACCAACGTGGCGGACGCCAACATCACTACCATTCCCGGCCCCTGCAGCAGTTGAGGTGCATCCGGTAGGCACAACAGTGGAGTTAGGAATTTCTGTATCGTTGCGGGGAGTATTAGCAGCAATACCTCCGTGAAGAACTCCATTAAGATCAACCCTAGCTACCAGGGGCTGGACCATTGTTCTCAGTTGCTCCTGTCCTTGAGCCATACCTTGCATAACTTCCATGAGCTCAGTGAAGGTGAGATAATACTTAGAAGGGGGGGTTGAATAAGTATGAAAGATTAAAACTTAGAAATAAAACACAATTATTTTTATCCTGGTTCGTTGAACTCAACTACTCCAGTCCACCCTTCCTAGAGTGATTTGCCTTTCTCAATCAAGGACTTAATCCACTATTTAATCAAACAGATTACAATAGTAACACCTAAGAACAACTGTTCTTAGTCTTCTCAAGAGCTACTGATCCCAACTGGATCCTCTTAAGGAAATCTTTTACAATCAATGTAAAACTATTACAAGAGTAAGAATGCTTCTAAAAAGCTTTTATCACAACTGTGATATTTCTCTTAAGTTTAAGTACAATGAAATAAATTCTAAGAATGAATATGAAAGTATGAGAGCTTGAATGTTTTTAATTTCTTTTCAACAAAACGTCAACTGAAGAATTTGGTGGAGTCTTGCTTTTATAGGCAGTTGATCCAAGGTGAGTTGCACGTTGAGAAGAGTGTCCAAAAGGTCTGAGCCTTTTTGTCTTCACATCAAGTGACCTTTCCTAGAAGAAGAAAGCACAGAAAAATCCTTTTTGTCTGTGTTCTTGTGTCTAGCATAAATAAGGAAAGAGACGTTTGATTTACTCCAACGGATATAATCTTTGAATATTTCTTCTTTAGTTTTCAGCAAGTTCATCAGAGTCTAATTGGGTCAGAGTCTTCTGATGATGATCAGAGTCTTGCTGGATCAGAGTCTTCTGCAGTAGGTGTGCTTTCAGCGTATTAAATATCAGAGCATATTTGAGACAGAACTTCAGTACTGGCAGCTTTAGTACTTTCATAATCTTCTGTAGAAACTACGCTTTGAAAAGCTCTTCATACAAAAATTCTTCTTTGCTTCAGATGCTTCTGACTTGCTTCAGATGCTTCTGGAGCTTCTACTTCAGATCCTTCTAGAGCTTCTGCTTCAGAATCTTTTGGAGACTACGCTCAGAATTTTCTGTTGGCAGCAATCAGAATCTTCTAATGTATACATCTGGCGCTATAGAGTCTAGCTAATTTCTTGTGTTCAATTCTGATTTGCTTCTGGAGTGTTAATTCCTTTACTATCTGCAGTAAAAACTCTCAAGCAAATTTTAGAGTATATAATTCTTAAATACAAAATTTCATAATAGTTATCATCAAAACATAGAGATATTATTAAGAACCAATCTGTGTTCTAACAATCTCCCCCTTTTTGATGATGACAAAAACATCAGAAATTTTGTTTAATTGAAAAAATTGAAATTATAACTCCCCCTGAGATGATGAATCTCCCCCTGAGTTAAATACAGATAAGGAATAGAAACTTCCCTTTTGTCTTGAGTAATCTTCAGAGTTAGATCTTGTTTGTTCTTTTAACATTTGAAAGTCAGAATGTCTTGCAGATTTAAGATTCAGAGTTTGATAATAGTCAAATGATCTGAGAGACTCAGAGTTTCTTTTATAGGGTACTTATCAAATGTTCTGAAATACTCAGATTAAATGTTAGATAGAATAAATATGTCTGAAGTTTCATTCTGGTGAAGTTAAATTAAACAGTTCAGATCTATATTTTTCCCCCTTTTTGTCATAAGCAAAAAGTAACAACTTTAAAACGACAAATAAAAGGAAACAGTAAATGAGAGAATTTAGTGGAGAAAAACTTTGATTCATTTAATAAGTTCAGATCAATAGTACATGCATCAGAAGATATATAAAAAAAATACAATAGCAAACATCAGATGCAAAAACATCAGAATGAAAAAAAATGAAAATCTAAGAGTGTTTTGACAAAAGCATCTTCAATAGATTTGTAATCTCAGAGGAGGACTGCTCTTGCTTGGACATCCACTTAGCCATTGTTTCATTCTTTTGATATTGCTTTGACATCCATTTTGTCATGTCCTCAGACTTCTTATCCTGTTTGGTCATCCAAGACTTGATCTCTGATTGACCAGCTTCCAGAGCAGCAATCTTATCCTCAAAATCTGGATGTTCTTTCTTTATCTCAGATGAAGAAGTATGATTAGGTTCTAGAGCTTGAACAGAGTCAATTTCCATTGGTTCTGTAGAGTCTGGAGCATTAGAGCCAGAAGGTAGGTCTACCAGAGTCATGGCCAAAGGATTTTCTTCAGATGCAAGTTCAGTAGTTTCTTCTGATGATGGAGGAACACCTGTAAGGAGCAGAGGTTCATATTTCGTGACAGTCCAGAACAGAGTTCTTGTAGCTTCAGCAAATCTGAGCTTCGCATCATCAGAACATATGTTCTTTAGATTGGAGGCCACAGAGTTGAATCTGTTGATGAATCCATTCCAGATGACATCAGATTCTTTGGCATCCATTGTTGCTAAGCACTTCTTTTGTACAGTACCTAAATACAACTGTATTTCTTGCAAAAATGATTGAAATAAATGATTAATATTAAGTATGGGCTTAGGATGTAACAGAGTTTCCAGAGTTATTGGTTTTGGTTGGGGAGTTGGTGGAAAAATAGATTTCTGAATAGAGATCAGAGGAGGAGGATAGTATGGAATGAAAGGAATTTCATGAGCTTTTTCTTTGGATCTGTTTAAGGCATTTAACAGATGAGGTTTTGTTCTGGTGTGAAAGGGAACCACATCAAAGGGTTTGTTTGAGTAGGTTTGGAATGCAGATTTGGGAGGTTCATCAGAAGCAACATTGTTATCAGATGAAATTGGTATAGCTGAAGCAACAGCTTTGTCAGATTTAGCAGAACAAGATATAGTTGCTAATGAACCTACATCTGACATGGATTGTATATAGTTGAGAATCACAGAGGGAAGGGTCATCGTGAGTTTGGGTTTCAGAGGGGTGATAGGGTCAAATGGTTCAACTCTGTCATAAAAATCTTTGAGTTTGAAACCATAAGCCAAATTGTGAAATAGTGATGAAACTTGTGCACAGGAAATAGATGATCTTGGGTTAGAATTGGGAATCAGTATTTCAGATGATGGTGCAGGTGTGGGAATAGGATCTGGAATAGAAGCTTTAGAAGGTATAATGGGTTCTGGTTGGTTTACCTCAGAGTCTCTGGGAGATGGAGAGATTAGAAAGTCTGGGTGGATGTCAGATTCTGAGGAGTTTGAAGAGGTGGCTGGTGTGCAGGAGGTAGAAGATACTTGAAACACAGTTTTTAATGGTGTGACATCAAGAACTTCTGTCTCAGGAATGTTGGCTTCAGAAGTATTGGTTGGTTTTGAAGGAATTTCAGAGGGTTTTGATGGTTGTTCTGAGATAGGTGAATCAGATGGAATTGTTATTGGTTCAGATGAAACTGGAACAGATGGTATTTTTGTAGTTTCAAAAATAACAGGTGCAGATGCAGTGGGTTCAGATGATTTTGATGGTGGATTATCTGATGATGGTTAATGTTTATAGGCTTTTTCTGGTTGTTTTTCTTGTGGGTGCTTTTGTTGTTCAGATGGATTTTGTTTAAGTGGTTCAGAGAGTTTTTGTTGAGCAGATGGTTTTGTTGTTTGTTGTTGTTCTGTGGGTTGTTTTTGTGAAGGTTGTTTTTGTGGTACAAACTGTTTGATTTGAATTTTTGGTTGAGTTGATTGTGGTACAGAGACATTTGGATGACTTGTTTGTGTTGTGATTGGTGTTGGAACAGATGATTGTTTTTATGGTGATGTGGAAATTGGAGCAGTAACAGAAGTATTTTGAGTAGAGGGTGGTTTTGGAATAGACTTAATATTAGAATCATTTAAAACAACAGTATTTGCAGAAGATACAGAAGATTTAGTACCTTTGATTTTGATTCTCTTGGCTGGTACAAAAGAAGTGTCTCCAGATTCTTTCCTCTTTAAGAGCTTTTGTGGCTTCTCAGCAATCTTGATCTTCTTCTGAGCAGGTGCAACTTCTGCTTCTGGCTGAGTCCTCTTTCTTTGTGGTTGTTCTTCTTCTTCTCCTACATCAGGTAGTGGTTGTCTTTCTAGTTGTACTATGTTTGCAGGAACAGGCTTTCCTTCTTTCTTACACTCATCAATGTACATCACAACAATGTGCCTTGGTTCTTCAGCATAAAACAGTGGATAATCATCTATAGGAATTCTCTTCTTACTCAGTTCAGAAACATTCAGCTTCTTGGGAGCTGTTGTGAGTTCATCCACTATTTTAAGTCTCTGAAGACTTTTGGCATTCAGAGGCTTTCCCATAATGAATTCCAATTCCTCTGTAACTCCAGCAGCGTACAGAGCAGTGACCAATCCATTCTCAGTTAGAAGATCTGAGATTAACCTTCCAAAAGGAATCCAGGTTTTGATCTTCTGTCCATTTTCTTTCACATACTCTCTAGAGGCATTTATATGGTTCCAAAGATGCATAAAGAGAATATATGGAAGAACTACCTTGGTGCTCTGACTGAGGCAATACATGAAATAGAGCTGTTCATTATTGACATAGTCTGGAGAGTTTGTTGGCTTCCTATGATGAATGCATCCCATGAAGATCTTAGCCCAGATCTTGTAGTCAGGCTTCAGATCCTTGAACTTGTTAGAAGTTTGACCAGCAGTCATCATTTCTTCATACACTTCATCCATATCCACACGCCCAGCTGGCAAGTGTGAAACTCCATCTGTTTCTTCATATCCAATAAGCTTTCTGATCAGATCTTCTGTTATAATAATTTTTTGCCCAGAACAGAAGAAAGGATAAACTTAGGGTAAACTGAAGCATGGATCCAGAACTCTTTCACAAGGAGGGGGTAAACTGGTCCAAAGAGTCTATCAAAGTTCTTTACCCATCCTTGAGCACCTATGATGGAACGAAACTCAAAGCCATTTTCTGCAAGTGAATCAAATTCTACCATTGACTCACACAAAACTTCCAGCTTTTCAACAGGGGTTAACAGAGTTCTTTTTGGTGGAGAATAAGGAGCAACACCCATGTTAGCAGATGTAACTGCAGCCATTGAAGATTGAAATTGTGCAGCTGTTGATGAAGAAGTTGCCATTGAAGATGGTTTTGTCACACGCTTAGGGTTTTTATGCAGAGAGAAGAGAAGATGAAAATGCATAAAATTTCTGAGATGTGAAAAGTGTGAAAGTGAAGAGAGGTCATGTATTTATACTAAAACAATTAGGCATACAAACAGTCAGAATTTTTGCACGTTTGAACAAAGCATTAAATGAAAAGAATAAAATTCATTTCAAACATTTATTGCTTCTGACAAATTGGGGGGAAAATCAAGATTTTCACTATTCAAACTTCACCTCAAACGTCTCTTCAGTAATGTACACACCACTTTTGCAGATTTGGTATGACACGTGTTTGCTTGCATGTGTTTTGAATTCTTTTGAGAAATGAAACGTTAACCAACGTTCAGATCCTCTAAGGATTGTTAGTTTAGAGTTTCACAAAACTAAATTAATAAAATAAATAAGCAGTTAGAAGAATTACTTCTGAGCATTAGGCATTTTTGCATCTGTAAAAATTTGCTTCTGACAAATATCATTCTGGACAAAAATCCATACCAATACTTTTCAGAATAAATTTGAATCTATCTTCAACAAGGGGTTTTGTAAAAATATTTGCCCATTGATGATCTGTATCAACAAAGGCTAAATTTATGATTCCCTTCTAAGCATAGTCTCTGATGAAATGATGCTTAATTTCTATATGTTTTGCCTTAGAGTGTAAAATGGGATTCTTAGACAAACATATAGCAGAAGTATTATCACAAAAGATAGAAATGTTACTTTCAAAAATTTGATAATCTTCTAGCTGACTTTTCATCCAGAGCATCTGCGTGCTACATCCAGCAGCAGCAATGTATTCTGCCTCTGTGGTTGAAAGTGCAATTGTGGGTTGCTTCTTGCTGTACCAGGAGATTAGATTTCTTCCTAGAAATTGACAACTTCCAGAGGTACTTTTTCTTTCCACTCTGTCTCCAACGTAGTCAGCATCACAGAATCCAACTAATTTGAAATCATCAGATTTTCTGTAACACAAACCCACATTAGAAGTACCTTTCAGATACCTTAGAATCCTCTTGACAGCTGTCAAGTGTGATTCTCTAGGATCTGATTGAAATCTAGCACACAAGCATACACTGAACAATATGTCAGGTCTAGAAGCAGTTAGATAGAGAAGAGAACCAATCATACCTCTGTAGAGCTTCTGGTCTACTTTCTTACTTACCTCTTCCTTGCCAAGTGAGCTAGTTGGATGCATGGGAGTCTTTGCCAGCTTACTATCAATCATGTTAAATTTCTTCAGAAGTTCTTTAACATATTTGGTCTGATGTATGTAAGTGCACTCTGGAGTTTGATTGACTTGGATTCCTAGAAAGAATCTGAGTTCTCCCATCATGCTCATTTCAAATTCTGCCTGCATACATGTAGCAAACTCCTTTCCCAGCATAGTATTGGTAGATCCAAATATTATATCATCCATATAAATTTGACAAATTAGAAGATCTTTCTTAATTTATTTACAAAAGAGTGTTGTATCCACTTTGCCTCTGATGAAATTTTTCTTTAGAAGAAAATTGCTCAATCTCTCATACCAAGCTCTGGGAGCTTGTTTTAAACCATATAGAGATTTCTTTAGTTTGAAAACATGATCTGGAAATTTTTCATTTTCAAAACCAGGAGGTTGGTGGACATAAACTTCTTCTATAATACCATTAAGAAAGGCACTTTTAACATCCATCTGATACAGAGTGATGTTATTTTGTGCAGCAAATGAAATAAGAAGGCGTATAGATTCTAACCTTGCCACTGGAGCATATGTTTCAGTGTAATCAATACCTTCTTGTTGACTGTACCCTTGAGCTACAAGCCTTGCCTTATTTCTTTCAACTTCTCCTTTCTCATTCAGCTTATTTCTGAAGACCCATTTTGTACCAATTATATTGAATCCTTGTGGTCTTTGAACTAGATCCCATACATCATTTCTGGTGAATTGATTTAGCTCTTCTTGCATGGCAATAATCCAATCATTGTCTTGCAGAGCTTCATCTACAGAAGATGGTTCAATTTCTGACACCAGTCCAAATAGTGATGCTTCAGATGATCTTAGAAAGGATCTTGTTCTGATGGGATCATCCTTCTTTCCAATAATGACATCCTCTGGATGAGAAGCTTTAATTCTGGATGATGATCCTCTAATAGTTGATTCTTCAGAAATGTTTAGATTGTTCATCTGAGAAGTTAAAGGAATAACATCTGGCGTTGCATCCGGTTCCTTCACTTGAGCTTTGTCTGCTTCTGGGACTTCAGAGTCAATGAAGACTACTTCTCTATCTGCAGAGTTTTCAGACTGCTTTGCCTTTTTATTGCCAAGCTTATCATCATATCTGACATGAATAGATTCTTCCACAATCTGTGTCTCAGTGTTGTATACTCTATAGCCTTTAGAGCGTTCAGAATATCCAAGCATGAAACACTTCTGTGCTTTGGAATCAAACTTGTTCAGATTTTCCTTAGTATTTAACATATAGCAAATACATCCAAAAGGATGAAAATATGAAATGTTGGGCTTTCTGTTCTTCCACAGTTCATATGGAGTCTTCTCCAGAAGAGGTCTTACAGACACTCTGTTCTGAATGTAACCGGCTGTGTTGATTGCTTCTGCCCAAAAGTGTTTTGCTAGATTTGTCTCATTGATCATGGTTCTGGCCATTTCTTGCAGAGTTCTGTTTTTCCTCTCTACAACCCCATTTTGTTGTGGAGTTCTAGGACAGGAAAAATCATGAGCAATGTCATTTTCAGAAAAATATTTTTCAAAGTATTTATTTTCAAATTCACCACCATGATCACTTATGACTCTTATAATTTTGAAATCCTTTTCATTCTGGACTTGCTTGCAGAAGTCAAAGAATACAAAATGTGACTCATCCTTGTGTTTTAAGAACTTTACCCATGTCCATCTACTATAGTCATCAACAATGACTAATCCATACTTCTTGCCTCTGATGGATGCAGTTTTCACTAGTCCAAACAGATCAATATGAAGTAATTCTAGTGGTCTGGAAGTAGAAACAACATTTTTTGATTTAAAAGATGATTTTGAAAACTTCCCTTTTTGGCATGCTTCACAAAGAGCATCTGAGGTGAACTTCAGATTAGGAAGTCCTTTGACAAGATTAAGTTTATTGATCTGAGATATACGTCTCATATTAATATGGTCCAATCTTCTGTGCCAGACCCATTGCTCTTCATTAACAGACAAGAGGCGTTTAACATTTTGAACTTTAAGTTCTGAAAGATTTATTTTATAAATGTTGTTTTTCCTCTTACCACTAAATAGGATAGAGTCATTCTTTTGACTAATAGCTTTACAACATTTTTTTATTAAAGGTAATATCATAACCATTGTCACTTAATTGACTTATGGACAATAAGTTATGCTTTAACCCTTCAACAAGTAAAACATTAGTAATAGAGGGAAGTTTACCATTTCCAATGGTGCCAGATCCAATGATCTTGCCCTTCTGGTTCCCTCCAAACTTCACGTCACCTCCAGATCTAAGTTCCAGGCTTTGGAACATAGACTTTTCTCCTGTCATGTGTCGTGAGCATCCATAGTCCAGGTACCATGATTGGCGTCATGACCTTGCTGCTAAGAACATCTGCAACAGGAATTATTTTACTTTTAGGTACCCATATCTTCTTGGGTCCTTTGGGGTTATTTGATTTGTAGGTTTGTCTAAACTTCTGTTTTTCAACATAATGTTTATTCTGACTTGCTTTGGGTTTAAACACATAAGTATTCTTCTCAGAGCTTGTGTGTTTAATGTCATTTAAGTGACCAAACTTAAATTGAGAGTACAGAGGTGTCTTCTTGATGAAGAGTTTGTCAACAGATTTTGGATTACTTCCAGAGGAAGATTCATATCCAATACCTCTTCTGTTGTTCCCACTAACACCATAGATCATAGAAGCCATCTTGCTTCTGTCTATGCTCTTAGTAAGAAATATCTGAAAGCTAGAGTCATATTTTTCTAAAATGTTTTCACATGACGTAGTCTCAGATTCAGATTCTTGTTGAGTTATTTCAAAGTCATTCTTGATTTTCAGATTAATTTCTTTTTGCTCAACAAGTTCTGTCTTCAGAAGATCAATCTCATATTCAAGACTGCTTTTCAGCTTCTTGTATTTGAGTTTGATATTGTTATAGCTTTTCAGAACTTCTGATAAAACTTTTATAAGTTCTTCTTTAGTAAGTTTAGCAATTACCTCTTCAGCGTCATCGTCAGATTCAGAATCTGATTCATATCCTGAAGTTCCTTCCTCCTGATCTTCTGTGTTGGCCATCAGTGCAACATTAGCACATTCTTCTTCTAATTCAGAAGATGATTCATATTCATCTGAGTCATCCCATGTTGCCATCAAAACCTTCTTCTTTTTGTTAAACTTCTTCTTGGGTTTTTCTTTTTGAAGTTTGGGGCAGTCATTCTTGTAATGCCCAGGTTCTTTGCACTCATAGCACACAACTTCTTTCTTGCCAGATCTTCTGTGCCCAGAAGATTCCTTTCTATGATCAGATTTTCTGAAGTTCTTGAACTTCTTTCCCTTGTGCTTCTAGAGTCTGTTGATCCTTCTGGACAGCATGGATAATTCATCTTCTTCTTCAGAGGAAGATCCTTCAGAGTTTTCTTCAATAACCTGCAAAGCTTTAGCAGATTTATTAGATTTTAAAGCAACAAATTTACCTTTCTCTTTCTTCTGAGGTTCATCTTCCTCAAGCTCAATTTCATGGATCCTTAGTGAATTGATCAATTCTTCCAAGGAGATTTTGTTCAGATCTTTAGCCATCTTCAGCGCTGTCACCATAGGTCTCCATCTAGTGGGTAAACTTTTGATGATCTTTTTCACATGATCAGCAGAGTATCCTTTGTCCAGAACCTTTAGTCCAGCTGTAAGTATTTGGAATCTGGAGAACATAGATTCAATAGATTCAGAGTCTTCCATCTTGAAGGCTTCATACTTCTGGATCAGAGCCAGAGCCTTTGTTTCCTTGACTTGAGAGTTTCCCTCATGAGTCATCTTTAAGGATTCAAACATATCAAATGCAGTTTCCCTGTTTGTAATTTTTTCATACTCAGTGTGAGATATTGCATTCAATAATATTGTTTTGGCCTTGTGATGATTTCTAAAATCTTTCTTCTGAGCATTTGTCATAGATTTTCTGTCTATATTCTTGCCATTCCCATCTGTGGGATGAACATATCCATCTATGACCAGATCCTATAAATCAGCATCATATCCAAGGAAAAAACTTTCAATTCTGTCTTTCCAGTAATCAAATTTCTCCCCATCAAACATAGGGGGTTTGGTGCTAATTCTGTCCCTTTCTTCATATTTATTGTTAATGTTGGATATTGTATTATCAGCCATAGTAACAACTAAATATATATCAAAGTATTTCTCTTTGGATCTTTACTGTCACTGTTAAGTGGTAGCACACACAGAACCGGAGCTCTGATGCCAACTGAAGGTGAGATAATACTTAGAAGGGGGGGTTGAATAAGTATGAAAGATTAAAACTTAGAAATAAAACACAATTATTTTTATCCTGGTTCGTTGAACTCAACTACTCCAGTCCACCCTTCCTAGAGTGATTTGCCTTTCTCAATCAAGGACTTAATCCACTATTTAATCAAACAGATTACAATAGTAATACCTAAGAACAACTGTTCTTAGTCTTCTCAAGAGCTACTGATCCCAACTGGATCCTCTTAAGGAAATCTTTTACAATCAATGTAAAACTATTACAAGAGTAAGAATGCTTCTAAAAAGCTTTTATCACAACTGTGATATTTCTCTTAAGTTTAAGTACAATGAAATAAATTCTAAGAATGAATATGAAAGTATGAGAGCTTGAATGTTTTTAATTTCTTTTCAACAAAACGTCAACTGAAGAATTTGGTGGAGTCTTGCTTTTATAGGCAGCTGATCCAAGGTGAGTTGCACGTTGAGAAGAGTGTCCAAAAGGTCTGAGCCTTTTTGTCTTCACATCAAGTGACCTTTCCTAGAAGAAGAAAGCACAGAAAAATCCTTTTTGTCTGTGTTCTTGTGTCTAGCATAAATAAGGAAAGAGACGTTTGATTTACTCCAACGGATATAATCTTTGAATATTTCTTCTTTAGTTTTCAGCAAGTTCATCAGAGTCTAATTGGGTCAGAGTCTTCTGATGATGATCAGAGTCTTGCTGGATCAGAGTCTTCTGCATTAGGTGTGCTTTCAGCGTGTTAAATATCAGAGCATATTTGAGACAGAACTTCAGTACTGGCAGCTTTAGTACTTTCAGAATATTCTGTAGAAACTACGCTTTGAAAAGCTCTTCATACAAAAATTCTTCTTTGCTTCAGATGCTTCTGACTTGCTTCAGATGCTTCTGGAGCTTCTGCTTCATATCCTTCTAGAGCTTCTGCTTCAGAATCTTCTGGAGACTACGCTCAGAATTTTCTATTGGCAGCAATCAGAATCTTCTAATGTATGCATCTGGCGCTACAGAGTCTAGCTAATTTCTTGTGTTCAATTCTGATTTGCTTCTGGAGTGTTAATTCCTTTACTATCTGCAGTAAAAACTCTCAAGCAAATTTTAGAGTATATAATTCTTAAATACAAAATTTCATAATAGTTATCATCAAAACATAGAGATATTATTAAGAACCAATCTGTGTTCTAACACTCAGTCATGCGCTCCCTCATCTCTTGCATCTCAGTCTGAACGTGATCCATGGCTTTCTTGAGATTGTTTCTAGTAGGATACCGGTGAAGTCTCTGGTCAGCAATCCTGAAACAACTCTGAAAAGACAACAGAACATAAGAACGAGGCTTAAGAAGGTACCTGCAAACACAAAGAAAAATATGAAAAATGCTAACAATGTATATATGCATATGGAATATTTCCCTTGATTCTAGTTCCGGGTGAAACCCATGACAATGGAAACCCCTCAGACAGCAATAGTAAAAAACTCCTCATATACAGATGGAAGACCACATAGGTAGTTACAAGCACAAGTATCTGAGCACGAATGACGGCAAGCGAGATAGCTAGAATCAAAGGGAATATGCACCTGCAATGTTAATGCAATGTCATGTAATGCAGATGAGAAATGCAAAAATGCAAGGATGCTATAGGGGATCAAGGTAGTTGTGTTGTGCTATAGCAATAATAATCAGAAGCTGATTGTGCTGTAGCTTGAGAATAAATAGAGCTTCGCCTTTGCATAACATATATCACTGCATGACATAGATCACTGATACTGAAGACCTATGATATCAAACCCAAAAGTTCACACTGTAGAGAAAACCGGGTGATCTGGAGCTATGGTTTCCTGCATAACCCAATCCCTCTCACAGGTATGGACATATCCACTAATAAGGTACGGCATCCTATGCGTTCATCAGTGTCACAGACTTTCAAGAGCGATGATACGATACCCAGAAGGTGTGGCATCATCATCTCTTGAAGCGGCCTCACTTAGCTGAATCACAAATGATCGGTCCCCAGAGTCGACAACCCTCCAAACCAACAACCCCTCAAGCCCAAAGGGCTAGAAAAGAAGTCAACCGGGAGAATCTCGTCTGAGCGTGGATTTCGTGAGACACTAGTACCTGCAAAGCAAGCACGCGCCCACTACTTTCCACAACTAATGCTAGGTACACTCAAGCCTGGGTCTGGCTTATCACTCATCAGAATCAATCCCCTCCCGCAACAGCATAATAAGGATATAATATAATGCTGAAAATAAACTGTGGGAAAATAAAATGCGGGAAAGTAAAGCTAAGATACAACAGGTATGTACAAAACACACAAGATAAACAAACAAGCGCTAGGACTGACTCGCATAAGGGACGTTGGATCCCCAGCAGAGTCGCCAACTGCTGGGGATGACCCAGACAGCTAGGAAGAAAATCCAAGGCGAGACTCGCATAGGGAACCATCGCAGTCCCTAGCAGAGTCGCCAGATGTCGCTACTGCGAAAATCAGCGTCGGCAATGACAAAAGAGTCGCAACCGTGCGTTATTTATCCCAAAGGAGGGAAAGGAAACGCTCATAGAAAACCTAATGCAAAAGGGGAAAAGGAATGGTCATCGCAACCAAGTCCTGGATTCGGGAGTCGGTTACGCAAGGGGAAGGTATTAGCACCCCTCACGTCCATCGTACTCGATGGGATCCACGCTTAATTGTTTATCTAAAAGGGTTTGATTAATACTATCTATGCTAAGGGCTTAAGGACAAAACAAAAGAAAAGTGACTCGGCAGAACACAGCAGTTATATGCCTACGTATTCCCGTCTGGAACGAGAAATCAGAGTCAACGTAGTTCGCCTAACTACGGGTAAAAGGGGGGAAGGTTGCTCGCCGAGATATCGCATCTTGTGCCTACGTACTTTCATCTGGTATGAAAGATCAGAGCAGACGTAGTTCGGGCTAACTAGACCACAGGTTTGGTTTAAGTTGTTTTTAACCCGAGTAGGGTTAACAATCGGTTCTAGCAGTTTGGTGTATGCAGCTCGACCATTGGAGACTTAGGCGTTACCGTTTGCGAGAGAACCGAGAGTTAACAAAACTCTCATTACGAAAATGGTTTTCCTGATTAAGGTCCAAGAGGACAGAAACAAGTTGAATGTTTGTTTTGTGTCTTTTAAGAAGAAGTGTTTTGAGTTTTGTTTGTAACTCGTGTTGCACTAAAGACTTGGACTTAAGAGTGAATGCGTCGCATGTCACCCAAAGGGTGCCATACTAAACATTCAAATTATGTGAGGGAACCCCTCCCATAACTCTTTCTCAAGTAGCTTAAGGCTCGTGGCATACAACACGCGTTATCCTTTATTAAGTATTTTAAGAATGTTTGAAGATGAGAAAGAGAAACAGACCTCTAAGGGAAACTACACATCCCTAAATGTTATCATACAATGTTCGTCCTATGGTTGAAGTTTGCAAAGGGGAAGACTACCCTAATGTTGTCATACATGGTTGCAAAGCCTAATGTCTATCACATTCTATCTTCAACAAGAAAGAATGGAGCTCCTAAGGGAAAGGCAAAGGAAGCAACAGAAAACAGATGAAGTAATAGCATACAAGAAATGCAGATTCATAACAGTAAACCTGGAATGCAAGTGAGGGAGGTGAGTCATCTCAACCTCAAGCCCATAATGAATGGAAGTTGGCCTATTCTAAACATGCGATCTTGCCCACAAGTGAATATAAAGAGATACAAGGCAATAAAACTCACGAATAACGTACATAAACCACGATTTGAAATCATAACGCACTATCATGGAAATATGGAACCTAATGGGCAATTTTATATGATAAAACCAGCCAATCAATGATCTACATATCCTATATAATGTATATAACAAGCAATAAGAACCCTAGCGTTCACCAAACAAACAAATCGAGGTCGTTGGAGCCGAAATGAAACCAAAGTCCGTTCGAATGTCCAAATTACAAGTCCGAATACAAAAATACAAGAAAAATAGCAAAAGGTGCTAAAAAATTCAAATAAAAATCTCCAATGCCCTACATCAAGTCACAAACCAGGGGTGAGAGATACAACAAAATATCCAAATAGAAATGGTCAAATAAGATGAAAACCTTGCAAGATGTCTCATGTATACCAAAGGAAAAGTTAAAATGGAGCATGTTAAAGAAAGCATCCAAAACCAATTAAAATGGTACAATAAAATTCCCACAAAAATATATCACAATACCTCAACATGTGTATGAGATCCCTGCAAAAGGTTAGGCCTTGAAATGACATATTTATGGGTCAAAGAAAATTCACAAGATCATGACTTGATTAGGATATTTTTTATGAACACTTAAATGTAACAAATTCTAATAAAATTTCAGAATGTGATAAAATCGTGATTCCAATTTTATTAAATCCTAGAAATCTTAAAGATTCAGCACAAAAAAATGGGGATCAAAAAGACTAAGTATGCTATTTTTTATGATTATTTGAAGTCAGCATATAAGAGCATCTTTAGTGGGAGTAAACTAAATGGGTAAACTAAGATACTTTTTGTGGGCCCAAAGTGATTTGTAAGATTTAAAAAATTTATAGTTGATTTGAGTAGTTTTTACTTTAATGGTGGTTGTCTATAAGAAACCAGACTTGATCCCACATTTTATATTTTTTATTCAAGTTACCATTAATTTAATTATTTTATTTAAAATGCATATATTTTTTTTTAAAAGTTTACCTTAAAAACTTAAAAATAATATTAAATATATTTTATTATAAAATTAAAAATGATACAAAATTCATAACAATAATAATAAAAAAAATTATATTTTCATAGGAATATAATTATAATAAGGATTTGATTGGTTGTCATCCATTTGATAAATAAATAAGATTGAAAATTGAAAGAAAAAAATTTAGAAGTAAAACTGTATGTAAAAAAAATTAATGTTTCTATAGAATTTATAGAAGGTAAAAAATGGTAATATGACCGTTACTATTTAAAATGAAATATTTGGAATATTTTATTAATATTAAATAATATTATAATAGGTTTCACAAGAATAGTTAACGTTAACTATATAGATAATGGGAACTAAATTTTAGTTCATTTGGATGCCATGTCAGCTCTATTATAATGCAAATTCCTTATTACTAACGTAAACTATAAGGAATTTTGGTTTAACAACACTGCGTTAAAGTTGCTCTAAGAAAAATAAAAGAACACATGGAAGCACATGAATACATGAGAAATAAGGTGAATAAGTGAATAATTCAGAAGTGGCAGGGGGAGGGATCGAACCCGCGTTCTCCCAGCCCCTGCACTAGCCCAAAACGACGTAGTTTTGGTCTGGGACATGTGGCATAGCGCCTGGCCCTTGGATGGGTAGAAAAAGTCCACTTTTCTGCATTGATCTGATGGCTACTGCTTGTCTTCTCCACTTGAATGAAATTATGAGGGAAAAATTCAGTATTTGAACATGGTGGCCGACGGCAATGAGGGGGTGGCCGGAAAAAATTCAAAGGTCCATATCTCTCTCAATTCTTGTCCAAACGAGGTGATTCTTGAATGAAAATTGTGGGATTTTTCGAGAGGAATCCAAATATACCCTTAGTTTCCAGTGAAAAGGCCTCTAACTCCAAAACCGTATTTGAATCTCAAACTTTCAAGAACACAAAATTGTCATAAAAATGGATCTTTCTTTACCAGAAACGATGTAATATTCCAGGGGAATACAATGCTATAAAAATGGCATGGAAAAGACTCATAATTAGGGAGAAAACTTGAATTTCCATTACCTCCGAATTTGACTTCCTAGAGCTTCACACAACCACTAAACCTTCAAGAAAATTGTATGAACACGTTCTAAAATTGTTGGTGGAGATGTTTGAATCGAAGAACAACCTTGAATTGCAGTGGAACTTGAAAATCGAATTTGAGTTTTTCACCACTTTTTCATGTTGCTACAATGCTATTCTTGCTCCAATTCTCTCCAAAAAGATGACGAACAATGTGTATAATTGTTGTGTGATTGATTGGTAATGAGAAAATGAATGAAAAGTGGGAGAATCCAAGGATTGAAAATTCAATTTTTTCAAATATGTGAAGTGTGAAAAATGATCATGGAAGAGGATTTTTGCCTTGGCTCCATTTGGTTTTATATCTTGCATCATAAGATACATCTAGGGTCCAAAATTATCCCTTGTTTCAATCTTAAGGGCTTAGATTCAAAGCGTTACTTAAGTGTGAAGAAATCTTGGAATAGGTCATGAAGAGAGCTTCAAATGAAAAATGTTAAAGTGTCATTGTTCTTAAAATGAGATTTTCACTCAAAATAAGTACAAATATGGACTTATTTGATTAAATTTTGAAGAAATACCAAACTATGCCTTTTCACATGTTTTCACCAAAGTGACTTTTATCAAACTTCCACCATGAGCTAACCCATTAAAACCTTGAGGTTTAGTTGACCCAATGACGCCATTCGGAGCAACTTTCATGTTGGAAAAAAGTCTATTTGAGTTATGCAAAGTATTGAACTTGACCTGTAATTTTATGACCTGTAATCATAGTTTCCCAACTCATTGATAATCTTCAGTTGGCCTCTAAGTCAGGGGATGAACCCCCACACAAGCATCTGAACTTCTCAAGGGCATGAACCACTTCCTGGTGACTTTAGTGACTCCTCAAGCTCGAATAAAACCTCTAGATAGGCCTCTCTTGATGTATATCACACTTGATCCATTGCGTAAATGCTAATGCAATGCTATGATAATGCTATGATGATGTTATGCTAATGCAAAAACAAGAAGGAAAAGGTTGGGCAAATTTTAGGGTGTAACACATGGGACGATGATGATAAGAAGAGAGTTTTAAATGAAAAGATATTTATCAATGTTTTACAAAGTTCTTTAAGCATGGATGAATTCTTCCAAATTTCACAATGCAAATCGGCTAAGGAAATCTAGGATACTTTGGTGGAGACTCACGAAGGAACCGCCGAGGTTAAAAGATCAAGGCTGAACACACTAAGTCAAGAATATGAGATGTTTCGTATGCTTCCCAGAGAATCCATTGTTGCTCTCCAGAAAAAAGTTGTTCACTTGACCAATCATTTGATTGCATTAGGTAAAAAAAATTCCAATGATGAATTAAATCTGAAAGTGTTAAGGTCTTTAACAAGAGAATGGTAACCTAAAGTTACGGAAATTTCGAAGAAGAAGAGTCTCTCAACAATGACTTCTGCATCGCTTTTTGGAAAACTTCAAGAGCACGAGTTAGAACTTGGACATATTGAGAAACATGAACATCAAGAGAAAAAGACTAAAGGCATTGCTCTAAAAGTAGACTCAAAAGAAGAACAAGATGATGATGCATCTAAGGAAGATGAAAATTTTATGCTATTAGTTAAGAGACTTGGGAAATTCTTCAACAAAAGTAGCAAACCCGTCAATTATGCAAAAAGTAAGAAACACTTCAAGATAAGGGAGACTTCCACATCAAATCAAGATATTACATGCTATGAATGTGGGAAGCAAGGTCAAATTAAACCGGATTGTCCAAGACTTCCAAAGAAGAATGGATTCAAAGGCAAAAAGGAGACAAAGAACAAGAAGGCTTATGTTGCATGGGAGGATAATGACATTAGTTCATCATCTGAATCAGAAAGCGACGAAAGTGCAAATTGGCATTGATGGCTTCTCATCACTCCGACGACGAAAATGATGAGGTTAGTACTTCTTTTTCACTTTATGATAACGATGCTCAAGAGGCTATAAACGAACTATTAAATGAATGCAAAGTTTTGTGTAAAACCATATCTTCACAAAAGAAACAAATATCATCTTTAGAAGAAAAAGTTCAAACTATGGAAAAAGATGAAAAGAATGAAAAATAAAAGGTTGATAGTGAAGAAAAACAAAACTTTGTATACAAAAATTGTGAGTCACTTTCATTCCAAATTGTTCAACTTAAAATTGTTCTTGAAAGATTAAAAAAAAAAGGACAAATTGGTTTATAAGGGGTCCTTAGCCAACAAAGATACTCAAACGATAAAAGCAGACTTGGATATTCAAAATTTTATAAACCAAGTTCTAACAAAACAATCTTTGTTAAGGCTAGTGATCGAACTTCTAAAGAGAAAGTGAGCAAGCCTAAAGTTGTGCATCGTCATTATAAAAAGAAAAAGGTTACGAAAAAAATCTTTCGTTCCTAGATATAAAAGTGATTATGTACCTAGTTATTTCTATTGTGGTATCATTGGCCATACACCTAATGCATGCTATGTTAGAAAATTCAGTATAGCAAGCGGACATTATGTGTGGGTTAAGAAGGGCACTAATTATGAAGGACCCAAAGCAACTTGAGTACCTAACAAAAAATAACTTGTTTTGTAGGTTTGCTTGAAAACCACTTCAAATCTTTCGTATATTGATAGTGGTTGTTCGAAGCATATGACTGGTGACCTCAACAAATTTTCAAATCTAAAGCTTAAGGCCAAAGGTTATGTTACCTATGGTGATAATAACAAAGGAATGATTCTCGGCATATGCAAAGTTGGAGCACCACCTTTCACATCTATTGAAGATGTTCTTTATGTCGAAGGACTAAAGCACAACTTACTTAGCATAAGCCAATTATGTGACAAAGGATTCAAAATCAAGTTCACAAAAGATGAATGCTTGATAGAAGACGAAGTCACTAAAGAAGTAAAGCTAAAAGGTAAAAGGATCAATAATATATTTATGATTTCTATTGACAATTTGTCTTTGAAGGTTAAATGTCTCATGGAAAACAATAATGATTCATGGTTATGGCATAAGAAATTTGCTCATATACACATGGAACATTTGAACAAGTTGGTTAAACGTGATCTAGTTATTGGTTTGCCTAAGATAAAATTCATCAAGGATAAGTTGGGCGACGAATGTCAAAAAGGGAAACAAACCAAATCAACTTTCAAGTCAAAGAATGTAGTATCCACTACAAGGCCACTACAATTGTTACACATGGACTTGTTTGGTCCATCAAGAACAAAGAGCTTCGGAGGTAATGTTTATGCTTTGGTTATTATTGATGATTTTTCTAGATTTTGTTGGACTTACTTTTTAGTGCAGAAAAGTGATTCTTTCAAAGCATTCAAGAAGTTTGCAAAACAAATACAAAATGAGAAGTCGTTAACAATTGCCTCCATAAGAAGCAATCATGGTGGAGAATTCTGAAATGCTCATTTCGAAGAATTTTGTGAAGAATATGGAATCTCTCACAACTTCTCGGCACCAAGAACTCCCCAACAAAATGGTGTTGTAGAAAGGAAGAATAGATCATTGGTGGAACTTGCAAGGACAATGCTTAGCGACTCGAATCTTCCAAAATATTTTTGGACAGATGCGGTTACTACGGCGTGCTTTGTAAGTAATCGTGTTAATATTAGACCTATTCTTAAAAAGACTCCTTATGAAATTTTCAAAGGGAGAAAACCAAACATTGTTTACTTTCATATCTTTAGATGCAAGTGCTTTGTCTTGAACAATGACAAAGACAATCTCGGTAAGTTTGACGAGAAATCTGACGAAGGCATATTTCTTTGCTACTCTCTCTCTAGTAAGGCTTAATTTATAATAAAAGAAATTTAACTATTGAAGAGTCTATGCATGTTAAATTTGATGAATCTAACCCCTCCAAGGAGGAAGTTGTTTTGTGTGATGATGATGATGATGATATTGTAGATATTCCTAAAGAAGGTACTTCTCTATCAAATGATCAACAAAAGTCAAAAGACGATGATCTACCTATGGAATGGAGAACATATAGAGATCGCCTGATTGATAAAGTTATTGGTGATATTAGTCAAGGTATTATGACTAGACTCAACCTCAAGGATGCATGCTTGAATATGGCGTTCGTATCTCAAATTGAAGCTTCCAAAGTTGATGAAGCCTTAGGAGACGACCAATGGATCATTTCTATCCAAGAGGAGTTAAACCAATTCGAAAGGAATCAAGTTTGGAAACATGTTCCTAGGCCAAGTGATAAAGACATCATAGGTACCAGATAGGTGTTTAAAAACAAACTTGATGAGAATGGGATAATTGTTTGAAACAAGGCATGATTGGTGGCCCAAGGGTATAATCAAGAGGAAGGAATTGATTTTGAAGAAACTTTCGGTCTGGTTGCAAGGTTAGAAGTTATTCGTTTATTACTTGCTTATGCATGTTCGTTGAATTTTTAGTTGTACCAGATGGATGTTAAGAGCGCATTCTTAAACGGCTACATCAATGAAGAAGTCTACGTTAAGCAACCCCCTTGCTTCAAGGACTTCAAGAATCCATCACATGTCTTTAAGTTGAGAAAAGCTCTTTATGGCTTAAAACATGCACCAAGGGCGTGGTATGATTGACTCAGCAACTTTTTATGCGAAAAGGGATTTGAAAAGGGTAAAGTTGATAAGACCTTATTCATCAAGTGAATCAAGGACAACACTTTATTAGTTCAAGTCTATGTTGACGACATCATATTTGGATCAACTAACAAAGATCTATATGAGGAATTCTCGTTGATGATACAAGGAGAGCTCGAGATGTCTATGATGGGAAAAATAAATTATTTCCTTAGATTATAAATAAAGCAAATGAAGGATGGCATCTTCATCAACTAAGCAAAGTATTGCAAAGAGCTGTTAAAGAGATTTAACATGGATAGTTGTAAAGCGATGTCTACTCCAATGGGATCCAGAACTTATGTTGATCAAGACTAATCAGGAATTTCAGTTGATATCACAAAGTACCGAGGTATGATTGGTTCTCTATTATATTAGATGGCAAGTCGTTCTGACTTTATGTTCAGTGTGTGTTTATGTGCATGGTTTTAAGCAAATCCAAAGGAATCACATCTCACTGCTGTAAAGAGGATCATGAAGTATCTCAAAGGAACAACAAATTTTGGATTATGGTATCCGAAAGGTAGTATTTGTAACCTAGTAGGTTATTTTGACTCGGATTATGCAGGTTGTAAGACAGATCGCAAGAGCACAAGTGGAACATGTCATATTCTTGGAAATGCATTAGTTTCTTGGTCCTGTAAGAAGCAAGCTTGTGTTGCCCTTAGCACGGCTGAAGTGGAATACATTGCGGTAGGAAGTTGTTGTGCTCAGATTTTATGGCTCAAACAAAAATTACATAATTATGGATTAAATCTCAGGTGAGTTCCTCTAAGATGTGACAGTACAAGTGCGATCAACATTACAAAAAATCTTGTCATGCATTCAAGAACAAAACATATTGATATCCGACATCACTTCCTATGAGATCATGTGTTACAAAAGGACGTTGAAGTTACCTTCGTAGATACTCATATTCAACTGGCGGACATATTCACAAAACCTCGTCCAGGATAAGCTTTTTACAAGATCTGAAGGGAGCTTGGAATCCTAGACGAAGGTGATGTATAAATCTTCAATATTGATTCATTATTTTTCCTAAAATAATGCTAAGGTACTCCTTACTATATGCTTTATATTCAAAATTGACAATTTTCACTTTTTACATTTTTATGTGAGATAAATTCACTTATTTTAACTTGCTCGACTTTTCAATATGTGCATTATACTTTATAATAACTTGTTAAAATAAAACTTTTTTGAAATCTCATGGTGGTTAAGAGAAAATGAGTTGTTGTTTTTTTTGCTTACGGTAACCGGTTACCTAAAGTGAGTAACTGATTACCACTGTTTCGTTTTCAATTATGTTGGCCTTTTTGAGATAGGGTAACCGACTACCCATTCTTGGTAACCGGTTACTCCTGAACGTTTTTCAATTTTTTTAAAAAACCATAATTGTAACAGTCACTTAATTCTTTTTCTTTCCCACTTCCATAAGCTCTTATTCATTCACTTAAAAGAATTATTACCTTTCTACTCATTCACTTCACTCTTCAATCTTCTCTCCTTCTCATTCAAGATTGAGTCAAAGTTCTTAAAATTCAATTAACTCACTCTACTCATTAAAAACCTCACCAACATTCTTCTCTACTCACCCAAATCCAAATTTCACTCTTATCTATCATAAATCCTAAAAGCTTCAGAAATCATCAATGGCTCCAAAAATGCAAGATAAAGGGAAAAAGAAATTGGGAGAAAGCTCAGAACCCACAGAAGCAGAACAACGACAAACTATCAAAGAGAGGCGGCTTAACTTCAACATTCGGAACCGACCTCTTATGCTAGTGAAATATGTGAGTTTGATTTCTTTCCCTGCTCATAGTTTTAACTTTTCGGAACTACTGAAAAATCAAGGTGTAGATAAACTTATGAGCAACATTGGACTGGTTTATCTGGATTTAGTAAAGGAATTTTACTCTACTCTTGTGGTTGGATACGATGATTTCGGAGATGTTCCCCTACAATCCACTGTTAAGGGTGAATCAATTACAATGACTATAGCAAAATTGGGAAAATGTTTAGGGATTCCTTATGAAGGGGATAATATCAAAACTGGTTTTCAATTAGAAGAGGAACCTTGGAATAATTTTTCAAGCATTAACTATTATATCGATATTTCCCGAATTACTCAGGAAGAGCTAATGAGTAGGCAGAACCCTGAATCCTCTCATATGATTAAGCTGGCCAAGAATGTCACTGTTAGTGATCAGATGCTTCACTACATTCTTGCATATATATTGGTTCCAAAGCACTTTAATCACTCTCAGGTGAGTGATATGGAGATACAACTATTGTTTTCCATAAAAACCAACTTACAAGTGAATTGGGCGTATTTTATCATGCAACATATGGCAAAACTCAGAACTTTAACTAGAGGACTTCCTTACTAACGAATTATTTCTATCATTTTAGAGGCAAATTCAATTCGACTTCAACGGGAACCTTAGACAATGATGACTTCAAAGGTCAATGAAATCAACGTTACAACAGCTACCAAGAACACAGGAATTATTGAAAATGATGAGAAACGGTATGTGTAGAAGGATGATTATTCTTCTTCTATTGCTGTTCCGACTCTTGAAGAGGGTTACTCGAATGAACTCATCTACCAAAGGATTGTAGCACTTGACAACAAGGTGGATCTTCACATTCGGGAACATCGAAAAGGTATGGCTTTAATGAGAAAAATGTTCAAATCCATAGCCTTGCAGCAACTAGCAGCTATCCGGAAAGAAGAAGAAGAAAAGGGAAGTAACGACGGAAATGAAGATGAAGATGAAGAAGATGAAAATGAAGATGATGATGATGAAGAGGACGCTATGTTTGAAAGTGAATGATTAACTTTCTATTTATGCTCTATGTTTTTAAAATTTTTGGTTTACTATTATGTTTTTATGCTCGCTTGGTGTAAACAAGTACAATGTTTCGTTCCTTTGTTAATTATGTGTGTTTCATAACAAGGTGTTTTTAAAATGTTTGTATTGTATTCTTGTTTCGTATTGTGTTATTTTACATGTTTATGTATAGTCTGTCTTGTGTATTGCATTTCCCATCCTTTTTTTGTTGACAAAGGGGGAGAAGAAATGCATATGTGTTCTTCCTTGTTCTTTCTTTCTAACAAACTTTGTAGAAAAATCTCAAAGACTCTCTTAAATCAATGATTAAAGGGGAGCATTATCTGAGGGGGAGCAATAGTGCATCTGTAAGAAAAGCCGGTGAAAAATGAACTTTCAAGCAGAGGTTGTCATCATCAAAAAGGGGGAGACTATGAAGGCAAAGCTTCTTAAGCGATTTTGATGACGACACATTCCACAACATACAAGGATGGTTCAAAGACTATCAAGTAAATCAAGTTTGAAGCAACTCAAGTTCATATCGTTATGTCAAAGCTTGATCAAGAATGGAGACAAGTTATACACAAAGGAAGGTACAACGTTTAAGCTACTATATACCTTAAATAAGTGTTCAACTTCATCTCTCCTTCTTGCATCTCATGTTAAAACCTTTTAAAAACCTTTCTTTTCACTTCTGCCTCTTTTTTAAAACTGATTTTCTGGAAAGTTGAACAGAGTAACCGGTTACTCAAACCTAGTAAACGATTATCCTTTGTAAACTTTCAATTTTTTTTAGTCGTTGAGGCTGGTAACCAGTTACCCATTTATGGTAACCGATTACCACTGGCGCTGTAGGCCAGAAAGTTGCATCTTTTGGCATAAAATTATTTTCATTCTTCTTCTTGAATCATGGCATCTCTTGGTCATTATGTCTCTTGTGAAAAGGTTTTTAGAGGCATATATATACCTCTAAACTCAGATTTTAAATTCACCTTCTTGCACACAAAAAATTAAATATATTTTTCATCTCTCATTCTCAAATTTTCACAAGTGTTAAAATTTTGATTTTTCAAGAGTGAAACCTGTATACTGCAACTTTCATAATTTCATCATAGTTTCACTCATTTACCTCTTGAACACTTGTTAAGATATATAAAAGTTGGAATATTAAAGAAGAAGATCGATCAAAAGATTGATATTTTGAAGACAATTGCAAAACTACTCAAAACAGATTTTATTCATTTACTCTTTGATTACATACTTAGTGTTCCAGGATTGTTGGAATAAAGTTTGTAAGATTGTTACCTTGTTGTCCAGGATTGTTAGAAGAATGAGGTCCATATTGAGAGGATTGTTCTCATTGGACTTTGTTGAAAAATCCAAGAAGGTTGTTCTTGGTGGTTTGATTGTTTAGAATTTGTATAGAAAGACTAGGTAGAGGTCTTGTCTTAGGATCTCACAGTTACTGAAAAATCTCTTTCGTGTTGAAAAAGGACTGGAGTACTCTCGAATTATGAGCGGAACCAGGATACATCTTCGTGTCTCTTTACTTTCCATATTTACCACATTCTGCACTTAGTAAATTTTAGAAAAGTAAAACAAGGATCCTACATCAAAGACCGAAAAAATTTTAAGTACCTAATTCACCCCCCCCCACCCACCCCACCCCTCCTTAGGTGCATTTCACACTCACAAAGAACCCCAAATTATGTTTACAAACATTAATAATGGAGAAAAAGAGCAAAGCAAAATAACCTTTTCATTAACGCATGATAGTTTTACAGGAAAAGAGATTACATATCAAAAGCCAAAGTACGGACATGAATTACAAGAGAAGTCTGAAACTAAGAGGCCTAGTCTTTCTGACGAGAAGATGCTTCTCTTTCTCGAAGCTTCATCTTCCTTGCAATTTCTTCTTTCTGTTTCTAACGGAGCAGCTTCCAGAGTTCCTCGTTCTCTTGAGCGACCATGAAGTGCTTATCCTCACATGCCTTCTTCCTTTTCAACTTTTACTAAAGAAACCTTCAACTCCTCCATAGAGAAATGTTCTTTCGGATTCATCGGAATAGGCTCGAAGTGAGTGTAAAACATCTTTAAAGGTATCTCTTTAGACCAAAGAAGATACGCCTCTGAGACGGTACAGTCTGGATGCCCCAAAGCAGTTATCCCTTGGGTATTGAGGTGACGTCAAGTGTACGTAATTCGTGCTTTGAGATATCGGTTTCTTCCTTCTTCAAGAAAAAATCTTCCCAAAAGGACCAAATCAGGCTTTTCCTCTGTCGGATATCCTAGCTGGCGGCGAGCTAGGATAGGATTGTAACTAATGCATCCTTTTGTGCCAAGAAGAGGAACATTAGGGAAGTCCACACAGTTATGAATCATGGTAATCCCTCCATACATGAGATCGTACCAACGGATGTCATAGTGTTTGAGTGATAGAAGCTTTTTTGTCCATGCAGGATTATCCTTTAGATTCCTTAGAGGGGCGGTCCCTGGCAAATGTGAAATAAACCACTTGTAAAGGAGAGAGGTACAGCAAGTAATCTAGCCTTCTCCATGGGAGTTCTTTAGATGAATGGAGAAGTATGTATCAGCTAGCAAGGTGGGAACAGGGTTCCTAATTAGGAACAGGTTGATGGTGTTCAAGTCAATGAACTCGTCAGCACTTGAGAACAGAAGGAGTCAATAAATTAATAAGGCCAAGATAGCCTCAAAGATTTATGTGTCTTTCTTATCAACGTGAGCCTTATCCCTTTCCACCAAAGGTCATTCTTGCAAACCAGAGAATCCATCCTTGACATTCAAATGAGTCTGAAGATCAGATGGCTCTATGCGTAAGGCTTCAGTCGAGACTCTTCTATTTGGCATTCCTTCCCTTCCATAGAATGGTTGGGGAGTGACACACAACCCTATTAAAACATAATACTCCTCCAATGTTGGTAGTAGTTGATAGTCTGGAAACGTGAAGCAATGGTAAATGAGGCCGTATAACTGTACGAGCGCCATTAACATCTTCTCATCTACTTGGAGCTCCAATAGAGGTAGAAGGTTTTCATACTTGTAGCTAAATGACAAAGGATCCTCCATTAAGCCTCATAGTATTTTCAGTTTTTCCAATCTCGAGCTCTTGAATGTGCATAATGGAGTTGTTCTCTTTCTTGATTCCATTACAATGTCTATAAAATAAGAGATTGGGCTCCTTGAATGTTAGCAAAATAATTAAATACAATGCAATTGGTTTTAAGAAACTCAGAAGATAGATTTGCAAAAGAAACACTTTTGGCACAAAAACCTTACTTCATTAATAGTGGAAAAAGTTACAACTTGAAAGTATAATACAAGAGACTTAAAATACAAGAGGAAAAAGACTAGGCCCTAAGGTCTCGACGGAGTCTAGCTAGAAAGGTTATATCTTCGTGTCCTTTTTTGTCTTTTTAACTCTGCATTTTCTAATACTAGCTTGTCAACGATTCCCTTCCAAGCACCGGACGTAGGTGGGATGTCGGAGTACTCATGAGTACTAAGCACTGGCTGAACACTAGAGAAAAATAAATTCTCTTATGCTACATACCTGTCAACAACCCTCCTTTCAAGCAACTCAATTAAATCATCCTTCTCTTTCAGTTTCCTTTTCATTTCCAACTGCTCGGAATGAATGATGTGGTACTTGCTTTCCCAACCATCTCGCTAAAGTTTCATCCTAGACAATGCTACTTGGTATTCATCCATATGCTCGATAGGAATGATAGAGGAAGAAGCAAAAATAGTTTGTATAGGTTTCTCTGGGAGATAAGGCATTTTGAGATTACGAGCTCTAGAACGGACCCACTGCATGAAAGGCTCAAATGCTATACAGTTCTTCTTTCCTAGATCAGCCTTGTTCTTCTTGCGGATGGTCTTCCAAGAATCTGCAATGCTATCTCTAAACCCCATACTAGCTTCTGTGTTGAGATAGAAAAAACCTGACAACAGGATGTTGCTAGGCTTTTCTTTCATGGGAAACCCAAACTGACGTCTTGCAAGGATAGGGTTATAGTTGATTCCCCCTCATACACTAAGAAGAGGTACGTTGGGAAATGAACCATAATTGTTGATGATCACTCCTTTGTCATAAGCGGGATCATACCAATGTACATCAGTATGAGTCAGAGCCATGAGTCTTTGAGACCACCTCAGTCCATTTGGGTTTTCTCTGAAAAGGTCTATCTTCGGCAAGTGTGTAATGAACCGCCTATACAAAAAAGGAACATAACATAGGATAGTCCCATCTCCTTTTAGAGTCCTATAGTGAATATAATGGTACACACCTCCAAGCAGAGTAGGCAAGGGGTTACCATTCATAAAGATCTGGATAGCATTAATTTCAATGAATCCTTCTTCTTCGGGGAATAAAACCAAACCATAGATGAGCAATGCAAGGACGGCTTCAAAAGAATCTAGACTATTTTCCTTGGCTAGAATTTCCATATCAAAAATTCAAAAGGTAGACCTATGAGTCCATACTTGGTGGTGATATTTTCTTTGACTTCGGAAGCTTCTAGGTGGATGGCATCTGCAAGGTCTTTCGGTGAAGGGAGCTTCTCCAAACCACTGAACGGCTTCTTATTCAACACGGGTAGCCCAATATGATATGAAAACTTTTCCAAGGTGAGGACGAGTTGATAATCAGTAAAGGTGAAACAACGATAGATAGGGTCATAGAACTGGACAAGGGTGTTGAGGACTCCTTCTTGCATCTTGATCTTGACAAGTCCCAACAATCTTCCATATCTCTTTCTGAAGTCTTCAGGGCAAGACACTAAGGCCACTAATTTCCTGACTTCTGTCAAATCTGGTTTCTTGAAGTTGTACTTTCTAGTGTTTCTTTTTCCAAAATCTATTACCTAAGGTTTTTGTAACAAAGAAAAACATTTGAGCTTCTTAAAACCAATTGCATGAGTACTTATGGTGAGATGATGCACAGGCAACACACATACACACAAGTATTCACATATTCACATATATGCATATGCACACAAGCAAAAGCCCTAGGTTTAGGTTATGAGAATGGAGCCATGGTATGCCCTTCCCAACAGATATGTACTATGGGTTGTTTGTACCTACATAACGGGTTCTACAAATTTCCCAGATTCATCGATAAATCTTTCAGATATTATCAACTTACACGACTACTCATGTGAGTCAAAATTATTCTTAAGATAAACTCGTCTGAGTGTAGTATTGCGTATCAACTATTAGGGACTACTCCCTCATAGTCATCGCACTATATCCTAAAAAGGCCAAGTGGGTTAAGTGGGTAACTAAAAGGTCCTCAGTTTCACGGACTCTTAAGTCGGAAAAAGTAATGAACGCATTACTAGTCATACGCCATCAGTAATCCCAAAGGGGTCTCAACTGAGCGTGATTACATCATATGTCAATCATGTTAGGACTACTCCCAATAGTCAACTATTGATCATACCACAATCCTATCATAGGTATACACTCAAGTCCGGGCTAGGACTTATCTCACCTCTTAAGGTATCAACCCAATGCACATATGCAACATAGCAGGTATAGTATATAGATATTCACAAATATACATGTATAAAGCAAAAATGCATAAACAAAACACAACTGTAAACAAGGTGGACTTAACCCTATTGAGAATCTCCAATGAAGTTGCCATTTCTGTTGTGGTTAGAATCGGATATCAAGCTATTAATTAACTTGAATCATAAATCTTTAAATACTCACTACCGAGCTTTGCTTTATCCAAAGGAAAGGGTAAAGATCGAAGAAAACCCTAAGTGCGCTACATAACAATGAAGCTAAGAGATTGGGGGTTCGGGGGTTGGTTATACTAAGGGAAGGTATTAGCACCCTAAGTATTTGTAGTGCTCTACAGGAGCCTCTTGTTAGGTATTTGTGTTATTGTTAATGTTTGCATGCTAAAGGTTATCAACTAAGGTAAAGGTGCTAAAGGTAAGGACCTATGGGTATATACACTAAGTATGCTCGTCAAGACGTCGCATCTCGTGCCTATGTATCCTAACAAGGATGGAATCAGAGCAGCCTTAGTTCTCCTAACTAGGGTGAAAGAACTCTTGACCATGCTCAAGGTTCCAAGGGTAATAAGTATTCATAACAATGATACTTATGTAGAGTTAACAAAATCTCTAAGTCTAAGTTCACGACTAACTGGGGATTAATTTTAACGAAAGTCAGAAAAGGGAATGTGAGTACCCATAACAATGGTACACATATAGAGTTAACAAACTCTATACCTAAGTTCTAATTTATAGGACTCTTAACAAGGTATGCTAAGGATTTGACTTAACAAATTCAAAGGGATGTAGGTTCTAACTTAAGGCTAAGTTGAAGGACCTAATGACTCTAACAAGGTCAAGGTAAGGTTAAGAATAAAATGAGATATCTATGACATTGAGTCAATAGAGAGACTTTCCTTTGGACTAAGTAACATAAGGCAACTCTATAGGATGAGAGTTAACAAGCTACATCACTTAGGGGAACTTAACAAGCTTCAAGAACACACATATATATTCATTCAAGCATGATGAAGACATAAAATCATGGTAACAACCAAGAAAATAAGGACAAGTATGTGACAACATCAAGCAAAGTTTTGATAAAATTAATAGATGATAAATGTAACAACCAAGCATTCATCCATAGAAGTTTAGAATCAAACCAAATGGTTACAACCAAAGGTAAACATAGATGTTACAACATCTTAATAATCGTGAAGTGAGGTTCTTACAAGATCAAACATCATGGATGATAATTTGAAGTACAAATAGATCATGCATAAGTCAAAACATTACTTATCATGGCAAGGTTCAAAAATCAAGATCAACATGTATAAATCATAACAATACTTAAAGCATGGATATAAGTCAAGGAAAGCAGAGGTAACAACCAAAAATCTTTGAACAAGAGTGAGACATGTGTGGCAACAACATGTGGGTTGAGATGTAAACATGTATACAACAAGTATTTGAGAACACTTAAGGCATGGTATGAGAAATATAAAGTATTTGTATATTCAAATTACTTGATCATAGAAGAGAAACACATGTTAAGCGCAAGGTAACAACCAAGGTTTCAAGAGATTCAAACATGTATTCATATATGGACACGAACTTGAAAAAGTAATAATGACCAAGTAACAACAAGGGTATATAAGTTCACCATATCAAGTGAGATTCATACAAGGTGTGTAGGGTTCATAAAATTCAAAAAGTACAAGGAGAATCAAAAGATCAAAAGGAATCCTAAAGAAACCCTAAAAAAGTCATATGCTTTGATTATGAATAATCACAATATAAAATAATCTTTTTGGAAATTTCTTAACATAAATGAAAAATAGACACGAGCATGAACATTTTACAAAAATAATGGGGAAAAAATCATTTAAGATCAAGAAGCTACGACCATTTGAAATTGTGAAGAAAATTAAAAAAAAATAAAAAAAAATAAAAAAAAAAAACAAGTGGCAAAAATAAGGGAAATGGTCCCCATGGGTGTTGAACCTCGCTGCTAATGTTGCAACCTAAAACACTAGCCAAACCAGTCAAACCATGCTTTACGAAAATTAATGGAGACATGAAATAATATATAAAACTTCTTTAAAAATAAGAAAAGAAATGAAAAGAACTTGTGCGAGGGGGATTTGATCCCTAGTTATCTTGCTCAAACATACACACGCGCGCAGGCTTCTAACCACTGGGTGGTGATACATCCATTGTAAAACATAAGCCTAATGATGGCCTAAAATATGCCCTAATGCGCCATGGCTGAACAAATCAACCTTCAAAGATCAGCTTGCAAAAGCTACCATATCTAACTCAATATTCCATGAAAATGGATGATGTAAAAATCAATCTTGCCTAATTTTTCACAAGGATCATAGTGGTACCATTGGTTTTGTCTAAAAGTTCCTATAAAGTAAAACACGATAGCAACATCAAGATTAGCTCATATTTGCAACTTTTATGGCATAATCACATACAATCATGATAAGTAACAACCAAATGAAGGAACATATTATAAATAACATACCAAACATGTTTGTGGTTAATGCATATCAAAGCATAGCATGGTTCAATGAGTTTCAGTTTGAGCACTTACCTCTTGAAGCTAAAACTTAAAAATCCAAACAATCTGCTATAGAACTATTTCAATGACTTAGATTTCTTCCTTGGACCTTTTTGAACTTTTCTGGATGCTTGGAACCCAATGGAATCAACTGGAACAGATTGTGCTTCCTTTCTTACAAAATGAGAAAAATGAGATTTTGAACCTTAGCCAAATGGAGTTACAATCAAGATTTAAGGTTATGGATAGCTCAAGACATGTTTGAGGATTGATTTCAGATGATCAAAGTGTTTAGAAAAGGTCAGAATAGGGTTTTGGCTTGAGAAATGCAGAAAGTCAATGATTTTTGGATTGAAGGTTGACTTTTTGATTTCTGATGTTTTTGATTAATGTGGTGGTTTGGAAACCTTTATGAGGTGTTTTGTGTGATGTTTTGCAAAAAGATGATTCTTGGTTTCAAATGGTGACTTGAATACCAATTCTGATATGAGAGGGCTTTGGTATGCTTTGAGGTATGTTTTTTCTCCATGAAGCAAGAATTAAGCCTCTATTTATAGGGCAAAGATGAGGATCAGGTTATACATAATTGTAACTTGATGGTTCCATGGTTTGGTTGGATTTCAACATGATGGTTTCATGGTTTTCATGGTTCCAAGACAAAGTACAATTAGATCTTGCTTCTGCAGATGCAATAAGTTATGGTCTCAAGAATAGCCATTTATGGTTAAAATTGATTTTCAAGAATGGCATTGTGATGTTTATGGCCAAAACTTCCAAATGGAATGAAACTTGAACTAATGCTCAAACCTTTGTGTAATGACTCAAAAATTAGTACAACCTTCTATTTATAGATGGATTTTCAAGTCTCAAGGTTGTCAATCAAAGGATTTTGCAGATTTTCTTGATCTTGCAATTTGTTCTTGACTTGAAAATGACCAAAACTTATGGAGGGATAACTTTCCTCCTTCGAAACTCCTAGCTTAAAAATTGTATGGATGAGTTCTTGAACCTTTTTGAAATCCCTAAGCATGCTCTACAACTTTCATGTTTTATGAAATTCTTGAATTAAAATGGATCTTGGTGAAAACTGGCCTTGAAGTTGGCTGAAAATTGAAGGAACAAAGATGCCTTGAAAATATTCCAAGTGTTTTTAAATTCTTCCAAACTTTGAAGCTTCATAACTCAAAATCTAAGCATCATTTTCTAATAGGTCAGTATGATAGTTTTGCATTAAATAAGGAGATCTACAAACTGATCTTTGGAAATCAAAAAATGGATATGTGGATTGGAAATTATGATCTCTCAAAGTTGGTACCAAAATTAGGGTTTTTTCACACACTTAGAAAAAATTCAAGTTATCCAAGCTTTCTTATTTTGCAAGAAACCTATCAAATCTTTATTTCTTAATCAAACTCATTGGTTAAACATATCTTGTGAAATTTGGCTTGAATGCTTCAATTTGGACCAAAAACCCCAAAAGTCAAAGGGTTGACTTTGTCAAATGAAATTTGTATCAAATGAATTCAATTGTGTGATCTTTAATGAATTTGCATATTTGAACATATCAAACATCATATATAGGCTCCAAGGATGTATATTAACATGTTGAATCCCAAGGCTTGGGATCATGCTTGGATCAAAAGTCAAAGACAGCGTTGACTTTTCCTAACAAAACCCTAATTTAGGCTAGATGACATTGTGCTTCAATGATCTTGTATTGAGACAAATTTGAACTTGGTTTTTATTGAATATAAGCTTCTTGAATGTATGGGAACTTGATTTGATGATTCCCAATCTAAAACATTGAATGATCGAGCAATAATCCTCTTGATTCTAAAGATGTGAAACCCTAATTCAGATGGATCTCAATAACAACAAACTTGAAACAAATTTAGGGTTAGGAAATAATGCTTGATGCTCCTAGAATGGTGATGGAATATAAGGGTCAAAATTTGGGTATGACACTTTGAATTCGAATAATTTGACATTTGCCATTCTTGACCTTGTAATCCAATTTGAATATAACTTTGAATTTTCAATTTGAACCTCCATGTTATGAAATGTAACTGGATCGGCCTTTGAAGCCTATGAACTTTAGGATGAATAAAAGTTTCGAATTTTCAATTGCCTTGAACCTTCATATGGACACCAGTTTATCACGAACCTGAATTAATCCTGAACAGAGAATGACATGATGCCTTGAATTAGTAGATTATCCTGAACTTTGTCCCTTGGGATGATGAACCAACTATTGCACCATGCACTAATGAACCAATTATTACACCATGAACCAAATGAGCAACAAAATGCCTTGAAATCATAAAATAATGCCTTGTGATATGAACTGCATTACAAATGCTCCAAAACTCTAATTGAGATGAACAACCTCCATATGATTCTCAATCAAATAGCACCTGCTTTGGCATAAACTGAGAACTTGTTTTACTCGCAACTAACCTAACTTGACACACAAACCCTTAATTGAAACCTCTGGCACACATCACTTGAGTCGTGCACACCCTAACCTTGCTCTCGAAATGAACCATTTTGCTTGACAAAGATTAGGTCAAACCCGGCGATTCTCAATCCATACTGCACACGTTCCTGAGGTATAAACTTAGGCAACAAGGAAATGAAAATGGAAGAACATTTTGATACCCAATGATCCTTAGCTGATGAAGTAAACAGCCTGAGATGTTGACAATCAACAAAACCCTAGTTCCTCAGTCTCAATTAGAACCATGATGAAACCTTAATCACTTGATGGCTCTTGAGAAATGTTGAAGTAGATAAACTTGATACTTGATTAATTTGATAAGAATATACTCATAAGGTTGGGAGCTACACCTTTGCCTGAATCTTAAGTGTAATAGCCAGATAAATCACCACTGAATAAGGAAAACTCAAATCACAAGAAATTACTTTGATCCATGTCTTTAGAAGCTCAACGAAATGCATGATTTCAAAGTTATGACCTAATGGAGATGCATATGAATGTGAAGCACAAGTCAGTTAAGGTTAGGAAAAGAGATGGCAAATTTTAAGAAGGAACAGTTTCCCCTATTCAATCGACTTAAACCTAAAGGTATGAAGAGTCGTGGCTTTCAGACATTCAAGGTAGAAGGGAATTGAATAAAAAAATCATAAAATTTTCATTCTGTGGGGAAAGAAAAAGGCAAGGTGATAAGGTGCCAGTCAACATGGACTTAAAACAAAAGGTGTTGGCCGAAGGTGGACTTACAACTAAAGGACGGTCGGGAACTGAATAAGAGAAGTAAGATCAACCGATCTAATACCCAAATGAAGGTTGAAAGGAAGTAGAAACAACGGACCTACGACCTAAAACGAATAGAAGGTGACTCCACTGGGGATAAGCACGGACGAGTGTTGAGGATCAAAAAAGATGGAGTATCGATGAAAGGACTCAAACACAACAAGTGTTGAAAATAAAAGATAAAAAAAATTATTGGCGAAAGGAATCAAACACGACGAGTGTTGAAAATCAATATGGGTCGAGTATTGATAAAGGGAATAAACAAGACAAGTCTTACCTAAATCTGGGGATCATGAAAACACCAGTTCTATTCATCAAAGAGTTGATGGAAGGAAAAAATGTCATTATCAAAGGGACACATCATCAAAGAGTTTATGGGAAGGAAACTTCACTTAAAGAGACACATCGTCAAAGAGTTGACGGGAAGAAAACTTCATGAGAGACACATCGCCAAAGAGCTGACAGGAAGATAACATCTAGAATGCCGTCATCAAAGAGTTGATGGCAAGAAAACTGACATCGTCAAGGAGTTGACGTAAAGAACTAACTGACATCGTCAAAATGTTGACGGAATAACTTAAAAAGGAACCTCATTAAAGAAGTTGATAGGAATGGATTTATCCTCGTCAAAGGGTTGACGGGAAGGAAAAATTCACTGAAGAGACACATCGTCAAAGTGTTGACGGAAAGAAAATCTATTTTTGGAATGTCGTCATCAAAGAGTTGATTGAGAAGGACTGGTATAGGGTATGATCTATGACCCAAAAGAAAAGACTACATAGGGGTTGATTGAAATACCCGTTGGGGAATAGGCTAGGCATTCTATGGGGATATGTCATTGTCTTAACTGAAAGTTGATTTGGGCTTTTGTGTAATGTACCAAATCTAGCTTTTGCTTCGCATGCATATGTTTGAATTTTTCCATGGTGTAATGTTCTATATCAAATGGAAATGCTACGCGTTTGAGGATGTCATGTAATGATGATTACTATATGCAGAATGTCGATGTATACTCGGGCTACTGGGGAAAGAAGGATGTGTCAAGCGTGGTTGGACTATGTGGGAAAGATAGGTGAAACTTGATGGTGATTGGTTTTTAGATTGGTCTTCTCTTCGAATGTAAGATTTTCTGGATACCAATATGGATTGGATTTTAGAATGGGGACGCTAATAAGAATTGGACTTTTGGTGGTTTCCAATAGGGATTTGTCTTTTGGTTTAGGAGACGCCAATAGGGATTGAACTTTTGTTGGTTGCCAATAGGGATTGGTCTTTAGTTAGGGTGCCAATAGGGATTGGACTTTGGAAGGGAATGTCGGTCGAAGGTGGACTTACAACAAAGGAATGAAAGTGTATTCCATGAATGTCATAATTTCCCAAGGAATATATCGGTAAGTGGCTTTCAAGAAAATATTCGAATGGCTTATGCTAGACGAATGATATGCATGAGCAAAGCGACATGATTGATACATGGTAATGACTATAACGGCTCGCTGGTGTCTTTGAGGTAGGCCAGGTACGGTTGAAATTGGAAAATGTCTTTCTTGGCTACAAGGTTTATGTCTGAAAGGTTATGGGAATGTGTTGAATTCCCGACATTCATCTTAAACTTGGCGGTTGACAAACCTCGCTTAAGCAACTCTAGAAGTATGAAGAGGAAACATTCCTTTGTCGCCAGTCTTGCCCTAGCCTGCGAGACCTCTGCAAGAATCTAACTAGAAAGGAAACCTAGGACTTTTTTACCCTGATGATTTGAGATAGAAAAGTATTCTGAACCTCCGAGAAGTGCTTCGAATTAACCGCCTTCTAGACAAGATTACATTTTTCTCTTTCGGTGGCCTGCCTCAGCCTTGAAGTGATTTTGCCCCTGACTAGATGATTCATGAGGGAGTGCCTCTAACTAATTGACCTTCAAGAGATTTACCGAATCTCAACCTGATTTCCCCAGGTTAACTAAATGTTAGAATGGCTTGCCCTCCTACTCAACTGAGTCATAAGGCATTTGGCATATTAGCTTGATCAATTCTTCCATTACAGAAATTCTCCTGATGTCAAGTGCTTACTTGCAAGTAAAACATTTCATTTTAAAAATGATAATTTTAATGCAATGCATATGACAACTTTGAAATCCAAGTTTGTTCACTGGAATGATGTTGTGACATATAATGAACAAATCACTTATCAGAAGGTCACAACAATACCAACATGAATGATAAGCAAATCCTTTTAGAAGTCAGGTTTGACGTGATCTTACCGAAGTATGCTTCCGAACAACCCTGCTTCAATTAGGTCTTTTGAAGGTTGTAATGTGGCTTGGTTCACGGTTTTAGAATGAAAGGATGTAAGGCTCAAAGTTTTATTTTAACCCACCCATTCTCCTTGATGCCCTTCAGTTCTACGTTTAGCTAATTTGACATAAGCGCTCACCTTTCAAAAAGTTATTCAATGGTAAGAGTGATGGTTAGGTAACCCACAAGGTTTTCGGAGTGACTCTCACCCCTTTTGTCTTCGGTGTCTGCAGTCACCCCAATGTTTGCTTAAGTCACTTGTTTTCAATTTATTTACTTAGAGGGTTTTCTTTCTTTTTTTCCTTTTTGGGACAAATTGTGTGACACTGGTTGTCTTGATTTCCTTAAAAGGATTGTGACTGCCTCATTCCACTGTGAGTTTGTGAGGTACGACCTCTTGTGAGGGATAACAAGTAATGGATTCTTAGATTCACATTCCTTTTAAAATTTGAATGCCCGATCAAATTAACTGACAACTACCCTGCCCCGGATTAAGATTGAGGGGTTTTAGAAATCTGAAGGAAACTCCTACTTCTAGGCTCGAAGTGGCTAACTAGGGACTAGCTCCTTATCTCTCTAGTGTTTGTGGAATTTGAAACAATGCATGTACATCATCAGCAGGGTTCTATTCAAAAGCATACTACCAGTAGTTTTACGTCTTTCAATTTCGTCATCCTCCCTCGGGTTTTGCTTAAACAAGCGTTTGATAACGATAAAAAAAGGTATGAGTGAACATGAATGGATTTAATCAAAATATGCATATTCATTTCCTTAACATTATCAATTGAAAACAGACGAGTTTTACAAATGAGATTACATTTAATAGAAAGAAATTATAAATGCAAATAAATGATATGATCTAAAGATTTCCAGCTTCGGGGAACTGAGCTTTCCTTTCTTGATTCGCTACTGAGCTAACCATCTTCAGAATTGCTCGTCGAAATCAGTTTGATAATCATCTTCACCTCTATTCTCGGCAATCTCTTCCAAACATGGACTGGTGAACCCACGTGACTGGGTGAAGGAGGATTATTGATCTGAATGCCTTGAGGCATGAGAGAGAACATCTTGGAGTCAAGCAAAGTCTGAATCTTACTTTTGAGCGCCTTATAGTCTTCAGTTGAATGCCCATGTGCCCCAGCATGATAGTCACATTGGGCATTGACATTAAAGTATGGTGGGTATGGAGGAATCACTGGATTTATCTCCTTCAGCACTATCAGTCCACCTTTGATCAAATTTGGCAAGACCTGATTGTACAACATTGGCAACAGAGTGAAATACCTCTATGGCTTTCTTGGCCTTTGTTGGGCGTGCTAACACGAATGAAGGTGATATGACCGTTGATACTGAGGAGGTCCTTGATTTGGATAAGGATATTGTCCTTGTAGAGAAAATGGAATCTGGTACGAAGATCCAAGAGATTGTTGACTCTGAACAGTTGAAATGCATGAGTACTAAGAATGAGGTAGTGGAGATTCCCATATGGAATTATTTTCCTCCTCTCATTCTTCTTGAGAACTGATAATTGATTCAATTTTACTAGCTTGGATGTTTGAAGCATCTTGAATCTTTCCACTTTTGAGGTCGCTCTCGATGCGTTCCCCAACTGATACCAAGTCAGAGAAGTTGGATGTCCCACTGCCAATCATCTTATCTAAGTATGGGCCTTGCAAAGTATCCATGAGCAGGTCGACCAATTCTCTATCCAAGAATGGTAGTTGAACTGGAGAATCTAACTCTCTCCACCTCTGAGCATACCCTATGCAGAATTCATTGTCCTCTTAAGATAAGCCTTGCAACTGTATACGACTATGAGCCATGTCAAGATTGTACTGGTATTGCTTCATAAGGCATTGGCTATATCTGACCATGATTGGATGTGGCTGCTCTCTAGCTGCATGTACTAACTTAGTGATGCCCCACTCAGACTATTCTTAAAACGGCGGATCATAAGCTTGTCGTTACGCATATACAAGGCCATTCTTTTGTAAAATATCACCAAATGTTATTTTGGACAACTATCCCCTTTATACTTCTCAAACTTCGGTGTCTTTAACTTTGGAGATATTACAAGGCCAAGTACCAAACACGTGTTCAAAGCATACAGATCAAGAGCATCAAGACCCTCTATGGCGTTAAGCTTCTCTTCCAATACATGATATCTTTCCATAATCTCAACAGCTCATGGGTCCTTGGTTTTCATCCTTGGGTCCTTGGTGTTCAAAGCATTTTGAATAATTGTTGCACTGCTGACTGAATAAGTTCAAAGGTCTGCTCTAACAAGATAACCATAATATCAGGTTCATAAGTACATACTGATAAGAAAACCAGAAAACCGGGTAGGATGAAGGTTAAGGTTTCTTACAAAACAAACCTGTCCCCTCTTGCATGCAGGTTCTAGTCTTTGACAGAGGCATCCTAACAGATCCTCAGTCTCACGGGATCTCAGGTCGAGAAATGATAATATGTTTACCATTTCTGGTTTGGCATTATCACCAATCAAGGAAGTCTCAACTGACTTCCCATGAACGGTCTCCAGAGTCATAAGCTCTCTATTGGAACATCCTATCATCTGCACCAGATGTGCAGGATAGAATATCTCCAAAGAAAACCTCGTCTGAATGTGAGTCTTGTTTCAACCAAACGTAATTAGATGCTACACACGCCACACGACTATCCACTCTAATCTTATATATGTACTCAAGCCTGGGTAGTGGGCTTATCTCGCATAGAACAATCTCATCCAACAGCACAGCATCAACAGAACAATATGACAACAGTAATCAAATGCAACAAATGTAAGATAATGCAATAATATACAACAAATAAAGCAAATAGAAACATAAATATAAACAACCAATGACAAGAAACGAACAATCTCTAGGATTGACTCGCATAGAGAACCAGAGTCCCCAGTAGAGTCGCCAGTTTTCACAACTGCAAAAAACAACCGGTAGGAAAACCAGAGTCATCACTGAACGTTATTTATTCCGATGGGGGGAAAGGAAACGATCGAATAAACCTTAAAAGGGAAAGGAAAATAGTCTCGCAACCAAATCCTAAGTTCGGGAGTCTATTACGCGAGAGGAAGGTATTAGCAACCCCTCGCGTTCGTTGTACTCAACGGGATCCACTCTTGTTGTTCTAATCAAAGTGTGTGTTTATCTAAAGCTTATCTGTTAACGGATACGTGGGAAAAAGGAAAAATAACAAAAAGGAGACTCTATATGACTTCGTCTTCCTAGGCCTATACATTCCCTCGTGCAATGGAAAAGTCAGAGTCAACGTAGTTCGGAGGACTATGGGTGATGGGGGAAGATTGCTTGCCAAGACTTCTCCGTCTTGTGCCTACGTATCTTTATTCAGATGAGAATGAAGAAATCAGAGCGTTCGTAGTTCGGCCTACGAAAGAAAGGGATAGAAGGGTCTCGATCACACTAGGGCGAGAGAAAAGGCTCGGTGAGTTGGTCTCGATCGCACGAGGGCGAGAGGAAAGGGGAGTTAGTTGTTAATAAGCTCGCCAAGGATAGGGATCCTGGTCCCTACGTATCCTCATTAGGCAATGAGGAATCAGAGCATCCGTAGTTCACGGTACTATAGGTGAGAAAAGGTCACGATTGCACAGGGGCGAGAGAAAAGGTTTGGATCGGTCCTAGTCCCTAAGGGTGCTCCTAGTAATGAAATCACAACGAAGAGGTGCAACTGTGTGCATTAGGTTGATGGTGATGTTAAGAAGCAATCGACTTACAAGGGTGTTTTGAAAATGGCTCGATGATGAATTAAGAATTAGTTTCAAAATGGTTTAGTCTATGCTAGTCCCTAAGGGTACTCCTAGTAAACAAAACCACAATCAAAGAAAAGCAATTAAAGAGCATACATTGAAAAGGGAGCGGGGTACATGTAAAGTACACGGAATTGCGAGAAATAAATGAGGTCATTGTAAGGTAGCCCAAGAGGAAGTCGTGTGTGTGTGTGTGTGTGTGTGTGTGTGTGTGTGTGTGTGTGTGTGTGTGCAAGGTATCCTAAACTAAGCAAGAGTACAGACGAGAATCTTCATGCTAAGGTTTATGTAAAATGTCTGACTCCAATGCTCAGGATAGTAACCACAGTCCACCAATTGAAAGTTTTTTTATGGTTTCGATAATTTTATCATGTTTTTTTCTGTTTTTAATGAGATAAACAAGATATGGGCAATATGACAATATGAACAATATGACAAGATGATAATATAAATAATAATAATATGAACAGGATATATTAAAAGAAAAATAAAGCAGGAGTATATTGAACGAAAATTCAAGATAGTGGTTAATTGTAAATCGTTAATTGTCATTGATTGGATGATCACTTTTCAAATCGGGTCCACTGTAGCGCTATGTTAAGCAATCGTAGCATAATATATGAGGAAGATCATGCTAAGGGAGGCTGGTCAATAACAATGTTTGTGCTAAAACACGATACAGAAATGATATGTAGATCATTCTTTAAAAATCGTGACGCACGAAAAGAAAAGAGAATGGTTTCGTCTTAATCATAAACTTTCGACGATTAATCGAAGGTAACCTATCATAATCCCAAAGTATATAAAATGATCTCGATAATCATTCACTACAAATTTGAAATAATGAAGGTTAAACAACCTCAACAATCGACATTCGTTGTTCTAAAGACCTCATAGACCAAAGATAAAATTGAAGATAAAATCGAAGTGAAAATAAAATTGAAAGAAAAATAAAAATGACATGAAACAAAAGTAATAAAAGATCAAAAATTAAATCAATTGATAAAAATAATGAGAAGTAGAGTAAATGAAAAAAAAACAAATTAAAATAGAAAATAAAAAAAAAACAAGAAAAAATGGGGGAGGCACATACATCAGGAGGTATGAAAAGGAATATGGAATCATATGGGCTTCAAGCCCATCATCCATTTGTAACAAAACCACACGGGTATCAAAAGAAAAAATAAGGGTGAAGAGAAACCAAAAGGGATCCTATGGGCTTCATAAAGCCCATCACCATTTCAATAATGCAATGATACGGTCCACATATCAACACGGCACAGTGAAAATGTCTTTTAAGTTTCTAAGTCAAAATGGAAAGAAACCCCATGGTCAACAAAAACCATCAGCAACATCAACATCCACGACATGTTTAACAAAACAAAACAACACCATAAATTAAAACAAGTTATGTCGAACAAAAAAAATGAAGAACGGCATCTTCAAATTTACAACCTTCGCGAGCGATTCGGTTCTCCCTCCTTTGATTTATCACTTTTTCGCTCGATCTCTCTGTGTTTGTGTTCTCGTCTCAGATTTGGTTTCAATTTGCTTCAAATCAGGTTTTTTAAGGAATTTATGCAGAGTAAACTTGGTTCTGCAGAACTTGGTTTTTTGAGGGATAGAAGGGAGTCATTTATAGGGGAGGGAGAGGGTAATTCCAGGTTTTTGTTGTCGTTTTTGTTTTTATGTCGTTGTTGTGTTTCATGTTTTTTTTGCAAAATTGGTTATTGTTGTTGTGCGTATTGAGTGCGCAAATGAAGTCTTGCAGGTTTGTATTTTGCTCAGGTGGTCACTTTGCTATTTGTGCGTGATTTTTGTTTTATTTGGAAGTTGGCGTATTCGTTTTGTGGGGTCATGTTTTATTGTGATGCAGGTAATCGTTGTGTTGAAATTGCATCATGTTGCAGAATGGTGTGAGCTGATGCGTGAGGCTTGTGAATTGGCTGGGAATGGCATGGTATTGATTTCTGGATAGTGGCTTTGTGAAGCTGCGTAGCTTGGCTCGTGGCTTGGATGAAATTTCAAGGAGGTACACAAGTAACTTACTGCGTAATTGTTGCGCTCATGGTTTGTATGTGACGATTTTGCTGGATGTGGCGTGATGGATTCTTGTGGTGGCATGAAAGGTTTTGTTGTATGTAACAAAGCTTTGTGGGTCGTGTCACGTTGCTCTTTGATGTGTAGTAGCAACTTCATGACTTTTTCCTTCTTTTTTCAATTTGCTCTCATTTTTGTTTTGATTATGGGATTTGGTCTTGGTATTTTTTGTAATGAATTTTATTTGGTAAAACTTTGGTATTGAACCTGGTTGAAGCAATTTTGGCATTTATTTGATAACGGCTCAATGGGTTTTTTGTTTATGAAATAGACTTTCCCTTTGAACCACATGCTGGAATGACTTTGAATTTGAATCATTTGACATTTGACATTTGTCATTCTTGACCTTGTAATCCAATTTGAATATAGCTTTAAATTTGCAATTTGAACCTCCATGTGATGAAATGTAACTGGATCAGCCTTTAAAGCCTATGAACTTTAGATTGAATAAAAGTTTTGAATTTTTAATTGCCTTGAACCTTCGTATAGACACCAGTTTATCACAAACCTAAGCTAATCCTGAACGGAGAATGACCTGATGCCTTGAATCAGTAGATACACCTGAACTTTGCCACTTGCACTAATGAACCAACTATTGCACCATGAACCAAATGAGCAATTGTGATGTGAACTGCATTACAAATCCTCCAAAACCCTAATTGAGATGAACAACCTCCATATGAATCTCAATCATATAGCACCTGCTTTGGCATTAACTGAGAACTTGTTTTACTCACAACTGACCTAACTTAACACACAAACCCTTAATTGAAACCTTTGGCACACATCACCTGAATTGTGCACACCCTGGCCTTGCTCTCGAAACTAACCCTTTTGCCTGACAAAGATTGGGTCAAATTTGGCGATTCTCAATCCATATTGCACATGCTCCTGAGGCATAAACTTAGGCAACAAGGAAATGAAAGTGGAAGAACATTTTGATATCCAATGATCCTCAATTGATGGAATGTCCACAAACTCAACCATGAATAAGAAACCATAAGTCACCTTGAATGCACACTGATGAAGAAAACAACCTGAGATGTTGACAATCAACAAAACCCTAGTCCCTCAGTCTCAATTAGAGCCATGATGAAATCTTAATCACTTGATGCCTCTTGAGAAATCTTAAAGCAGATAGACTTGATACTTGATGAATCGGATAAGAAGATACTCATGAGGTTGGGAGTTCAACCTTTTTCTCAATCTTGAGTGTAATAGCCAGATAAATCACCTATGAATAAGGAAAACTCAAATCACAAGAATTGCTTTGATCCATGTTTTTAGGAGTTCAATGAAATTCATGATTGCAAAGTTATGACCTAATGGAGATACATATGAATGTGAAGCACAAGTCAGTTAAGGTTAGGAAAAGAGAGGACAAATTTTAAGGTCCAACAGATGGTCATCATATTTTATGAAAATTTCAAATTCATCCCTAAAATTTTCAAAAAATTACAAATAAATCCCTAATAATTTTTAAATTTTATGTATTAGTCTCTTCAAATTTTCAAAAATTACAAATTAGTCCCTATTTTTCATATTTTAAATTTGGCTCAAATTTTAAAATTTATGAAACTGATCCCAAAAATTTAACAATGAATCATTTTAATACTCCATCTAAACAAAAAAATAATAAAAATGAATAAATTTCAAGTGAATCATTTAAATTATTTAGAATTTTGAATTCCTTAAAAATTCTCAATTACCTCATTCAAACACATTCTAATAGTGTGTTTGGATAAAACATTTTATTAAGGAAAAGTAACCTTTTAAGGGAATTTAAAATGACTCGATCAAAATTTATTATTTGAATAAAAAAATATAGAGAATTGTTAAAATGATACAAATTTATAAAATATTGTATTTACGTTAAATTTAAGAAATCTCAAATAACATCTACAAGTAAAGAATTTGAAATTGTCTCACACTATATATAATACAAATTTTAATTGTTTATTATTAATTTTTCAAAATTGTAAGATGGTCCTCATATTTCATTAAAATTTCAAATTCACTTTCAAATTTTTTAAAGAATCGCAAATAAGTCTCTAAAATTTTCAAATTTTACAAATTAGTCCCTTCAAACTTTCAAAAAGTGGAAATTGATCCTTATTTTTTCATATTATAAATTTGGGTCAAAAAAGTTTAACAATAAATCATTTTAATACTTCATCCAAACAAAAAAAATTTAAAATAATTAAAATTCAATCAATCGAATTGCTTAGAATTTTAAATTACCTATAAATTCTCAATTACTTCATTCAAACACATTCCAAATTAAATATATGAATCATTTCTCTTATATAATACAACACTTTCTCAATTCCTAATCGGTGTGGAGCTTAATCACCCACACTTAAATTTCCACGAGAAGCCTGAAAACTACAACTTCCTCCTCCTACCATAATTTCTCACAAGATCTTTCACACCTATGAAAGATCAAAACTTCTTGAATCGTATAAGTTTTATGATCCTATGTTGGACCTTAAACCAACTATAACAATTAACGATGAAGTAACTGAAGTACAAGAAGAAAATGAGAGATTATTGTATCATTACAAGCATAAGTCCCCTTTTCCAACTAACAAGCTCGTTTACTTATAATGCAAGTAAACCGATAGAAATAGTTAGTTAAGCAAAATAACTTCTAACCTTACCAACAAACTTGTATCCTAATCTATTTAGTAGTAACTAACTTTACATATTTTATTACAACTAACAAATTCAAGTTTTGGATTCAAAGTTCAATTTGTTTCAGTAGTTCTTTTATAAAAAGTAGCAACCGAATAAGAAAAACCGGAAGATAAGAGTATGAAACACATAATAGATACTAAAGGGGGGCTTTGGAAAAAAAATTAGTATAATCATATATCAGGATGATGGAGCAAGAATATGCATGGATTGGGATATTATACAAGTCCCACTTGAAAAGAAAAGGATCTCTCTCACCTTTAACGTTTTCGACCCAAGTGAAGTGGTTGTTTGCACTTTTATTCACTTCAAAATTAGAAGGAAAAAAGGGTCAATAAGTTAACGTAAAAGAACAACGATAATCATTACTGAAAAGCCCATTCATCTACTTTTGAAGAACATCGTGGTATCTTCAAATATCAATAAGACGACAAAAAATCTTTGTAACATCTCCTGAAAAATCACCCTATGTGTTTCAATCTGAAAATATACTTTCCAAAGGTAAAAATTGTGGATTCCGAAAGTATACTTCCAATGTGATTTGGACGGTGGAAAAAGAAGATCCTATCTAACCTTGTGCGAATATCCAATTAACTCAGTGAACAAGTACCAAGCAAATAGAAACACATTACTTACCTTAAACTATGCCATGATTATTAGAAACATAGATTGCCTGACGTAGAATGCAACATCAGAGTTTAATTTCAAAACATCAATCCACTCAAACCATTTTCCGGGAAATATCAAAAGTAAACCAAAAAAGAAAACCTATCTAGTATCCGATCAAATATATTCGTAAGATGCCACAAAAATGCATAGCCGCCGCTAAAACAAGGCCCCGATTATGTTTAAATTTGAAATCCAGACTCCAAGAGTAGAGTGAGACTAACTGCATCAGATCCTGGGCCAGAGAATTGAATTGGACCTACAGAGAAAATACCATGAGAACCGAACTTATTACATAATTAGGATGAAATCCAGTTCAACATTGAAGTTGATTTAAACCTATATCATCTTTCTAGTACACTAAACTTGTCAATTTAAGCAGAAAAAAAAACATGAATTTCTTTAAGTGAAGGCAAACAAACCAAAAGGTGAAAAACCAGTGAGTACAAACCTGGACTGATGTAGCAATTCTTCAGGGCCCATTCATCACGCAAGGAGGCAAACTTTCTGAAAGGTTCCCCTGAACAATCCAACATGAAATATAGTCAGTATGGGAGAAAGTTACAAGTCACTGCTTTAAGGAGGCGTCAAGCCATAAACATTAAGGGTTTAAGGAATACATACCTTCAAGCTCTACCATTGCCTTCTTGATCACAGGCTTAAACTTACCTGCAAAGAAAATTACATATTCATATACAGCAAAACAATGAAAAAATGCATTTTCATACAAAATCATAATGTAACATACTAAAACTACCTACAATTTTAGAGTAACAATTATCAAACAAGAACAAAATGAGTGAATGAATGATTATCCAAAAAAACTTATAACATAAAATGCATTTGATGAATAATCAGAGTTATCAACGGATCTAAGTTGGCTATAACATTGAAACAAAATACTATTTTGCATGGATTCTAATTTAGTGAAAAGAAGTATTTAAGCAAAGCTCCTGAAGATCAAAATGTGTACCATGTCTCCTCTCCACATCCATGAGTGAGGTGAGTGCAGTTCCACCAACCGTCCACTCTTCTACTGGAGCACATAAATTTCCAACCTGATTGAAGTATCATAGCAAAATCAATTAAATTGATGAGTTTGGTACATATGAAACTAACAATTTGAAATAGCAATTAGTTATAAATATCAATCTAGAAGAAAATTTTAAGTTGATAAAGGAAGCATAAAGGCATAAATAAGAGCACAAACCGATGATATTAGTCCAGTCTTGCCACTATGAAGGAGGGCTCCAGCACCATAACCAAGAGCATAGCAATAATTAGCATCAAAATTTGTTGGCAACCCACATCTACCTTCATAACTGCACATTTTAAACAAATCTGGGTTGGCAAAGAACATGCATACCATGCATACGATCAAAAGAAAATTTAATCCACGTAAATGATGTTATATAAAAGCTATGTATCTATAACATCTGTTTGCATCATATAAATGTTTAATAGAGTTTACAACATGGAATAATAATATAAAATTAGATAACTTACCCGAAAAAGTGAGACTGCCCTTTGAATTCTCCTTTATACTTTCCTTCTTGTTTCCTCTTTCCCAACTCAGTTTCAGCCATTTCGATAAGCATTTTCTCTGTTTCAATTTTGGCAACCTAAATGTGAACAAACAATGTTAATGATGCCAATTCGGATTGCATAAATGACAAATAAACACAAAATATAGTGCAATGCAACTTTAGGTACCTGAACATTTCCATGTGGATCTCTTTCAAGCAACAATTGTTCTTGGATTGCTTGAGGTAAAAAGTCAAAAAGCTCCAATGATTGATCGGTGAGTTTCTTCTTCCATAAACCAGCCTCATCAACGGTATCATGAGCCAGAATTTCATTAAGTTCTGCAATAAGATGCTGGACCTGCAAATAGAACAATAGCATGTATGTTCATTTCATACTGATTGTACAATTAAGAACCAACAACACATAATTGCAAGTCCTTAAAGTGAAAATTGTGATTCAGAGTGATAGGCACCTCAGGAATGAAATCAATTAGACCTTCAGGGATAAGAATGACCCCATAGTTATAATTAACTTCAGCTCTTTTACAGATAACATCGACAATATAGTCGGTGACATTTTTCAGTGTCAGCTTCTTTGCAGCCACCTGCAATGCATATTTACAGTTCAAAAATTGATAAAAAGCTTTTGGCCAATTAGCAAACTTCAACACCAACATAAACATGGAAGCATTTTGAATTTATTTATTTCAAACCTCTTCTCCAATAATAGTAATGTTTGGATGAGTTTGTAGAGCACATTCCAGTGTAATGTGGGAAGCTGCACGCCCCATAAGCCGCACAACTGCAAACACAGAAAACAATTAGCTGGTTACAAATATGATACCTCACATCCACCATATGAATTGAAGAATTGAAGTATTGTTTGTTTTAGGAGAAGTTACATAATATTAAGGAATTTAATAAAGAAAGCTCTGAGAAGTACAGAACCATTTTCTATCAATCTAATGTTGAGGTGAGGGCATAGTTGATATTCATTTTAAGACTCGATAAAGTGCCATGAAATTAGATAAACCCTTCAGCAGCACAAAACATGGGTAAGTATTATTACTCAGAAAAGTCGGTTCAATAGTAGAAGAATCATATTACAAGAGAAATGTTCATAGCACAAACCGCAAGGGTGTGGATGCATCATTTCGCACTAAATAACATTACAAGAAAAATGATCATATCACAAATCACAAGGGCATGGATGCATCATTTCTCGCTAAAAACTAGAACGGATGATATAGTACAAATGAAGAGAGGAACTAGTGAAGATAAGGATAGCCATCCATCACCATCCTGTCAATGTTTTGCTTTAGTAAAAGCAAGGAGGTGAAGAAAATGAAAAATATTAGTAATAAGTAATTTGCAAACCCTAAACCCATATAGGTATTGGAATATGGTTTTGCTATCTTGACAGCTATACTGGCAATCTTAGACAAAACAATAGGGAAAAAATGAACCACGGGCTTTCACGATACAATTAAAACAAATTATAGCAGCAGGTCTGAGGGTTAAAATGTTTAAAAAGTAAAGCATCCGTGATGTAAGATTATGGGATATTAACAGCAAGCGATGTCTGGAGAATGGAGATGCATTAAACATTGATATGTACAACCTTGCAAAGTCTTTAGTTTTTAATTGACGTATAAATAACAGAGTTTATCAAATTCATGTACTCACAATGGTAATATTTTCCGGTTGATCGGGCATCTATCATAACGTTTCCAATCATTTCTGCATATATCTGAATCAAATTAACATAAAAACATGAAAATAAGTCAGATCATGAAGTCATGTGAATATGCAACGCACTTAGCAAATGGAAAAAATGCATTGCTAAACTAATATTTAGGAACATTTCTGGGAGAAAATATTAAATAAATTAATATCATAATGACACTGCAATAATTTATAAACCAAACACAAGTGGTAGAAACAGCCATGGCAATTCAATGTTTCTTTTTAAATAAATAAAAAACTATATATTTGAAATAGATGATGATGGTGGTGGAGAACAGAATATTTCATGAAATCTGTACTGCAGGAGAAACTGCGATGCACCTGGTTCTTTCAAAAGAATACTAATATACTACCACGGATGAAAATAAAAAATGGGCTCTTACATCTATTCCTTTGCAAACTAAAGGTGTGATCAGAAGACAAAACTACACATTTGAAATGTTTAAGTACGGACTAGACTGATAAAATGTTACACATGCACAATGAAGACTGAGATGTGTATCTCCATTCACCTTGCAAGCAGTATCAAACCCAAAGCTTGTGGGAACTTCTTTACTTTTCAGATCACCATCAATGGTTTTGGGGCATCCAAGCACCTGAGTTTTTAAATTTTTGCTTCTGCACAGATCCAAACTAAAGTATGAGAAAAACATTAATATAGAACAAATTTCCCTTCAAATTAATATTTCAACTTATTACATGATAGACAGAATGGTCCAAACATTGATGAATATAAATTACAAACCAACATGAAATGTTAGGTTATACAAAAAAATAAAACTATAAGGCAAACCTGAAGTTCTCGGCGAGGAGGCATGCATTGGTGTTGGAGTCATCTCCACCAATAACAACAAGCCCATCCAAGTCTAGCTTCTTTGCTGTTTCCTCAGCTTGTTTAAACTATATCAAGTAAATTAAAATTACATTTAAAGAATATATAAAAAAATTTATGATAGCTCTAATCCTAAATATGTAGCCTCACGGCCCTTACCTGCTCTGGAGTTTCAATCTTGTCCCTCCCACTGCAAATCATGTCAAAACCACCCTGGAAAAAAAATTAGTATATTAATTAAGTATCAAAAAGTTGTGATCATTTTGCAAAACCAAGATTTACACACAAACATGTCGAGAGAAAGAAAGAGCAATAACCATGTTCATTATAAAATATTCACATGCATAAGCCAAAATTAGAAACAGGTAAAAATCTCAGATTATCTTAGTCGGCCTCAAAAGTTGCAATATAAAGTATACATTGCGGCAACAGGTAAAATCTATTTCAAATATCCTCTTGTTAAAACAAAAGCAAGGCATCAATTAAGCGAAGATATGTATGATATCAAACAATAAAAAATCACGAAAAATTCAACTAAACAAATACAATTACATTCCAAAAAACTTGTAATCGAGAAAAGTAAATAATAAACACCTGATTTCTGTAAGGATAAATATACTCAGAATTAAGTTCAGTGTATTTGCACTTCATAATGCCGGCAGGACCACCTTTGAAACCATACAATGTGCTTCCACTTGCACGTTGTTGAAGGTAATCTAAAATGCAAAAATCAAAATCAAAACCTACTAAAGACAAATATGTATGAATATCTACATCTATTATTTACAACTATAACGTCATGCTAATAAGTTTCTTAAAGGAAATTTTGTAATGAACCGATCAAAAGAAATTCTGTTTTGCAAAGTAATGAGTATATTTCTATTTTATTCAAAAGTTCCTTTTCATTATTCATTAAACAATGCCTAAATCAGCATTTTTCTTATCTATAAGTATACATTAATTGATTGATTAATTTGGATTGAAATCGATAGTTACCGTAAATTCCAGATATAACATTATGACCACCGGGAGCCTGTCCACCGGAGAGAACAACGCCAATCTTCAACTTCCGATGAGGAAGCGCATTGACTGAATCAGAAGGCACCAAAGCAGCGGAAGGTTGTCCAAACAAAAATGGAAACAGTTTCGCGATCTCATCTGCATGAAAAGAACAACAATGAAGATATTTAACAGCAACAGAAAACCAGATCAAGTACAGATCGAAGTGAAGGATGATGATTTACCTGGATTTCCGGCGGCGGAGCTTTTAGGACCATCGACAATGGCGAACGGTGTTTGGAGAACGGAAGGAAGACGGAGTTTGTGATCGACGCGGCTATTTTGGACTTCGCTATAGACGGAAGCGAAGCGAGTTGTGACGGTGGGAGTTCCGTTTCCGTTACTTACGATGGAAGCTGGTGCCATTGTTTGTTGAGAGAGTGAGAGAAAGAGTGTTGTTGTTGTTGAGAAGTGGTGTGAAGCGTGAATCTAGATACTGTTTTATTTTTTCAAAGAGATCAGAAAGTAGGTTTGAAAAGGGTACTACTAACTAATTTAAATATAAAAAATAAAAATAAAAATAAAACGAGAAAAGACACACTTTCGAACCCGAATATACAGATCCGCCGATTTTTTAGCTACTATTAATGTCATTGTCGTATGAAAAAAGAGTCTTATCTTTTTCTTTTGGAATATTTTTGGATTGATTTTGATTGAATGGAGATAAAATTATCTTTATAAAGAAATTGCTTTTTATTTTCTATTGAGAAATTTTAAAATGTTTGGATAACTTGATTGATAATCGAAGTATACAAATAATTTTGTTGATATGTTTTATAAATTATATTATATGTTTTAAACCTAAATAAAAAATGTTAATTTTTAAAAATTATAATATTTAACTTTAAGTATATTTTGGTCAATATTTTATTAGTTTTAAGTTAAATGAATTTGACTGTGCTAAAACTTATTTCCTCCGCTTTTCTCTAACATATTGCACTCATTTTCTCTCTTAAAACCAATTGTTTCTTTTTAGACGTATCATCGGAGTAATTCTATGTTGGTGGTTTCTATACAAGATTCAGTATAATAATATTGTTTTTCTCTGTTTCTCTGCTTATTCATATAGGCATTTGGTTTCGGTGTTCAGTTATAATTGTTGGTGTTGCTTTTCATCTAACGCCTGCAATAGTTTTTGGATAAAAAAGAAAGAATTTCGTGTTTTTAGATAGATCTGGTTTGTCGATTTTGTTTCGTTTCAGGTGTGATTTACCGATTTGGATTCGAATGTTACTCTGTTCGTCGAATCGTTCTTTCAATTCACGTTGCCTTTTGTTAGTTATTCGGACCCTTAACTGAGATGAGTTGATATTTTCTTCTTCATTTTCTGTTTCGCAGTTTTGGCTTGTTTGACTAAAAATGATCGTTATTGCTTGTTGGATTTTGTTAGCGAATTGTTGGTTAATGATCTCGTTACTGTGTTGGCGGTCGGGTTTATTCATCGTTTTCAAAATTTGTGTTTGGTGTTGGTCACTTTAGGTTTCATACTTTTTGCAATTTAGTTGTGCACTTTTACATGGGTTCACTGGAATGCGCATGTGATGTGTAAGTGTCTCGCTACGATTGAGATTTATTTAGCTTGCAAGAACTTTTATGTTTATTGTGATCTCTTTTAGGGAGTTGTTGGCACTTTAATTGATTTATGTTGGCTCTTGAATTTATTTATGTTGGCGTTCGTTGATCCATCATCAATTAAAATTGTGCACAACGCCTTTTTTACTATCTAGTTTTATGCAAATTTGCTCGATAGTACATGTGTTGTGTGTTTTTACTTTTCTTTTTTTCTTTTAGCCCACTAATATTATAGTTGTAATCTATTTAAATTGTTTACTAGTTTTTTATGTGGTATAACTGAGTCAGGTATTTCTTTCCTTAGTGTCTTGTAATTTTTTTTATTTAATTTACTTGTTGTTTAAAAATAAATTGACAAAATGTGTCGATCAACTAGACTAAAGTTTTAGACATGAATCTTTTAGCATGTTTGATATCGTGGGTAAGAATTTTTTGTGGACTTCTAAACATTAAAAAGAAAAATTACAAATTTTAAGCTTTAGGATATCAAAACTCACATGTGTATGTTAGCCCTTCTCCACTTTCATTTTTATAGGATAGGTCAAGTTTTTATTTTCGCGCCCTAAATTATATTTGGTTCATTCTATTTTTGATGAACTTTTTTTACATGAGGAACATAAACAAATAAACGGATGTGGCATTTACCACCCTAAAAATATAGGCTTAATCTCTTAAAATATTATTCTCTAAAAATTAAAAAATCAAACTTATATATATATATATATATATATATATATATATATATATATATATATATATATATATATATATATATATATATATATATATATATATATATATATATATATATATATATATATATATATATATATATATATATATATATATATATATATATATATATATATAAGAAACATGTTTTGAAATGAGATAAGATATAGTATCAAAAAGTATAAGTTTTTTCTTTTTGAATCATCAAAACTTATATGTTGAGATACAGTAATTGGATAAATTATATTCACAAAAATTTAAAAAGCACATTTGAAACTTATAAACATAATTGCAGTGTTTGGATCACACTTGCAAATTATGATTTTGTTTTGATAAATCGTTATAATGTTAACTTTATGGTTTTATATATTTTTTCCAAAGAATTTGTAATATATTGAACAGAGCACTTTACCTTATATCAAAAGCTCTCCTAAATTGAGTGATTGGTAGGTGAAGCCATTTATCTCCACCTAACACCAATAAGCATAAACCTTTATTTGGTGTACTGTCATTAAGTAAAGGTATGTTCTAAAAAGATATCACTTGGTTTCAAAAACGAATTAGGTGAAGCAAAAGTTAGGCCCTAGGTGAAGCCAATTGATACGCCCTAGTTAACTAACAAGATCCGAGTTTAAACCTTTGCCTGTGTCTTTCGCAGTTAAGGTTTGAGCAATGTACTTGTATGAAATACAAGTATCTTGTTAAGAGGATGATAGAACTCTTCTAAAGTTATATTGGAAAGTGCATAACAAAAATGTGCATTAGAAAGCTACTAACTCTAATTCTCTTATATATTTAAATAAAAATCTGCTAATTTTATTAATCCACTAACTCTCCTCAAGTATTACTAATTCCACATTTCTCCTCACTTTTAATTAAAATTCTAATTTATTCCCTAAAACTCAATTTTTCATTATTTATATTATTTAAATAATTAAAAACTAGTGATAATTTTAATAACATTTCACCTAATTAACCAGAAGAGTTAAAGGTCTAAAGCTCGTCAAAGTTAAGCCCAATGATGGCAACTCTACATCGAAGGAAGCCTTCGAGGCATACTTCTACATGTTCTACAATTGCATAATATTCATTTCGACTATGACCTATTTCATTAGACGAGGCTACGGACCAAACTAGTTTAGGAAGGCGTTCTGAACCTCTTCATCTGACGAACAGAGAAAAATTCATGACATTTTGATGGAATTTTTTGAACTCTCTTCCTTGTCGACTAAATTGTGTTCTTCCAAGTCAAGTATCTGGGTGGCTGCTTATCAGCCAAATTTAGTAGCCAAGTATTTTGGCTTCAGCTAATTCTTGCCAACGTCCCTTATTGCAAAAGAATAGTCGATCTTCGTTGTTGTCGATGAGCTAGATGAAGAATGGCTTCAAAAGTGTTTAAAAATTTTTAATAAAAAGGTTTTACATCTCAATCCTTTTGAATTCTCTCATTCATTCCATTGTACAGATGAATTTGAAGACTGGTGGTTTGTCTACTATTGAGGCGTGACAGATCTTGTAGTTATGGTTCAACGCCTAACATGTGCTTTTTCATTTCTATAGAATTAGACAAATAAAAGCAAAGGGACGCACATCAAGGAAATTCAAGCATGCCATCATTATTTTGAAACTGTATATAATCTTTGTGATATTCAATAAACCATCTATGATGCAATTGTTACCTTAAAATATAAACTTATTGAAAAACTTCAAATTTTGAAAATTCCTTCCTATCTAGAAGATATGTCTAAATTTGCTTTAAACTTGTTGTTTTCTAAAATTCCACCATTGTCAACTTGTGAATTTGGCTTGGCCTTTCGACCACAAATTTCATACTGCTTCCATGTGGGTCTTTATCAGTTTTAAATAATGAGTTTACAAAGCCTCTCTATATAGTAGTATCAACTAAACATCACATGGATAATTATAGAGGTAATTTCCATGTTAATATTAAACATATTCAAGTCTTTGAATTTGTTTCAAAAGGTGAAATACAAGACTCTTAGGAAAAATTTGAACTTCCTTTGTTTCCCTTTTACTCACTTATATTGACCTATTTCAGCCATACCCATCAATCCAAAGGAATCTAAGAAACGACCAATATAGTCAAGTAACAAAAAATCATGGTCTGATCCGACCATAGAGACAACACAAGTAGACTTTCACACCTTTTTCTATTAGGAGTATACACATTTTGCAGGCTTACTCATCCTTATCTTTTTCTTTCAGGGACGAAAGAGAGGGAACACTTCCATCACTGTAGCCCAAGCTAAGAAGAAAAACAAGCAGAACAAAGAAATGAAGTCCCTAACAATAAAGAAACACGAGTTTAACTTACCTTCTTGTTCTCTTTCACTTCTTCATATTTATCATTTATCATACTAACCATGTAGAATAACTTAATATGCACAAAAAGAGACAGAGTTAATGGATGAGAGTGAAGAAAGTTTACACTCGACTCAACCCATCCCTCCAAAACATCTAACTACTGCGTTTATTATTGCTGCAACCTTAAATTTTAAAGATAGGGGAAAAGACAAGGCTTTTGTTGAGACCTCTAGGAATCGACAAAAGAAGAAAAAGAAAACAAATAAGCAAACTTCTAAGGTGATCCCCAAAAAGGTCAGGAAGGAAACTGTGGTCACCTTCGACGATGAAGGGAATGTTGAAAAGGAAAGCCCTCAACTAACAAAAAAGAAAATAAAGTGAACCCCACCATGTCGATCTGCCAAACGCCCAGGGAGTGCCACCTCAATTCCATATTTTTATGTTATTGAGGTATCTTCAACTTATTTTCATTCCCTTTCAATTAAAGAAACCAGAGGCGCCTAATTTATTCAATTTTATACTTGACTTCGAGTTGTTTCTTGAGGAAACCATTTAGAATATATGGCTTAAAGAGGAATTAGCTATTAGGCTTGATTGACAGATTAATTTCATGACTGGACAATGGAACTTTTCACCCAATCTGAAATTCGATTTAATGAGTTAGAGATGAAGGTCAAAGAGCCTAAGGAATAGTTGGCCACTTGTGAAGAAAACATTCTGCATTGGACTCGACAAATGGACGAGTTATAGCAGAAAAACCGAAGCAGCAGAGAAGGAGAAAGCTGAGATTAATACTTTGCAATTGGCTACTGTGGAAATGAAATTGGTTAAGGAGGCAAAGATTGGCATTCACCATGTTGAAATTGCTCGTGACTATGAGAAAGAAATCAACAAACTGAAGGTTGAATATGCTATGAGTGGCAAAAAGATTTGGTTTTCCAAACAACGCTTTGAAAAGATGAAAGTCGACTTCCTAGCTTGATTTTTGACTTTATGTACTTTTATAGCTAATGTATTAATGACTCTGCCATTTTGGCATATTTGAATTTAACGCCATTTTAGCTTTTTATTTTTCATGCCTCACTACTCTTCTGTTATTTGAATTTCATGTAGCATAGGCTTGAACCTTTTTAAGTACTTGTCATTTATCTTTAGGATTCTATTATCAAGACTTAGCTCTTCAACTTCATAAGCAATGTTTGAAAATACTTGGCTGATCTGAAATGGCCCTTCTCAATTTGGTGACCACTTACCTAAGGCTCTGTCCTTTTAATCCTTAGGCAAAATGACCTTTCAGACATAATCCCCAACTGTAAAGGTTTTTGACCTAACCTTTTTATTGTAGGCTTTGGCTATTCTATCTTTTTGTCTTGTAAGAACGTCTAAAGTAGCTATCCTTTATTCATCTACATCGACCAACTCATCCAACATCATATTTCAATAATGATCATATGGAATCTCGACTTGGCTTTAGACCCTAATTGACTATAATTTGATGTCAACAGGCAAGACTGCGTCATCACCAAGTGTCAGTCGAAAAGGGGTTGGATTAGTTGCTTCCTTATGAGACGTCTGACAAGCCTAAATTGCTTGGTCTAAAGTCTTATGTCAATCTTTGGCTTTTAACCTATATGTCTTTTAATTAGGCCTATGGTAATTTTATTTTTTTTCTTTGACTTGGCCATTTTCCTGAGCATAGTAAGGCACAGATGTTAAGAGTTTGATCCTTGCATCTGAAGCAAACTCAAACATATTTCAACTAGTGAAAACTAAACTTTGGTCAGTGGTTAAGGTTTTAGGAATTCCAAACCTGCAAATGATGTGACTCTAAATAAAATTAATCACCACTTCTTAATTAACATTCACCAAAGGCACAACTTCGACCCACTTGGTGAAATAGTCTACACCAACTAAAATATATCTATGGTATTTGGATGATGCATGTCAAATTTTACCAACTAAATCCAATGCCCAACCTCTGAATGGCCAAGGCTTGATAATCAAATGCAATTCACTAGCAGGGACATACTGGATAGCGGCATGTCTCTAACATTCTTGGCACCCTTTGGTAAATTCTATGCAATCTTTCAACATAGTCGACCAATACAATCCTTGTTGAAACAAAAGTCATTTCATCTTGTGACCTGCCTGATGAGCACCACATGACCCACTATGGATATTGAAATTTTCTAAATATTTTTCGCTTTCACTAAGGCATTTGAGTAAAACTCCTTCAGGAGACTTTTTAGACAACTCGCTACCAATAATAATGTACCTCAACGTCTTGTATTTGATCTTCCGATCTGTTGTCCCTGTTAGATTTTTCAAAATACTCTATAATTGATTTTCACCAATCATTATTTGACAGATTGTCAATGGTAAAAATTTCAAAAATTTCAAAAAATTTGCAAGTCTTCTAATCCTTCTATTCTTGCTAAAAACACTGAAAGGTTGACTTCCTCATTCTAACTCGAAAAATCCCTAAAAGATTGGTTGAGGTGTTTGTTATGTATGTATTTACATGTTATTTCCCACTTTATCTTACAAGCCATATTCTATCTATAGGCTTCCCTTCACTAATACACCTTCCTGTGACGCCCCCTGTCTCCATAATTGTCCTATAACGTCCGCTTTTTTATGATTGTAACTCTCCAACCATAATATATAATTTTATAATTGTTCCTTGTGACTCTTCAGGTGGTATTATGTTGCTATCACCGACCTCAAATTTTACTAATAAGGTTGACCCCAGATTGGTACAAGTAAGATCGGCCCCAATATGGTCATTTTAACCGGACTTCGACATGTTTGAGTAATCATAATCCGCCAACCTGTTTCATCAACTCGGTCCCAAAGGATTTTTGGTACACATAATAGGTCATCTTCCGAGCTTAGGCCTAGTCTAGTTAAACCGATTTTCTGGGATGTACATAAGTCCCCCGAGCATGAAGTCTAAAGGATTGAAATGTTCGAACAAAAGAAGCCCATAAATACCATTCTCATCTAAGCCAAGGATCGAAACTTTCCTTCGGTCTCCCCTTTCCACGGTACTCATTTTTAGTGGTGTGTCTTAATTATGTCTAAAAGTGTATCTTCACCATATTTTCTTTTACTTCAGTAATGATGATTTTTTATGGGATTTTGATCTCCTTCAATGATTCCAAATGCTTCGAGTTTCTTGGGCCATTAAGAGGATTTCCGCTTGATTGAAGTTACATATTCATCTTCTGGCTTATCATAGTGTATTCCTTTTTTTCGAAACAAATTTCAGAGCTTTCGCTCACTCTTCAAGATCAGGTAAATTTGCTTTTTGTTTCTTTGTTATGTGTTCTTTTATTCAATGGCTATTGTTGATGCATGTGATGATGATAAAAATGTACTAAAAATTTGAGTGTTCGAGAAATAAATTTTTTTTGGGACTTTTATGTGAGAGGTCGTAGGAATACTTTAACCCAGCCTGATTTTGATCATATTGTAAAAGAGGCTTACAATATTTTCGTCTCTTTTAGTAATTCTAATTCTGAATCTTCTTCATCAAGTTCATCGGTAGAGGTGTTTATGGAGATTACGGACTCGTTTGACACATAAGTAACGAGTTACGACCATAGTTTTGTTGACGAATTAGAGATTTCTAAACATTAGTCTTTGAGAAGCGTTTCCTCTACTAGGAACGAATATGATGTCATTTTGGAACCTTGTATCCCTAAGGAGCATGTTTGTATAGTTTGTCCCAGAGGATTTAAAAAGGAATATTTCCATTTTCATGTCGGGGTATTAGAAGATTTTAAGATTCAACTTCCCTTTACTAACATTGAATCTGACTTGCTAAGGATCCTGAATACCGACTCTTCTCAACTTCGTTCAAATAGTTTGGGCTTATAAAGCTTTCAAAATAGTTTGCGAGTCCATAAATATAGAACCTACCATGGGCTTATTTTTCTCCTTTTTTGAAATCAAAGGTGTTGAGTGTTGCAGTGAGAATCGAATATCAAACTATTGTATTCTTGAATCACAAATCATAAAATATCACCGTCGATCTTTAATTTATCCATGGAAGGGGAAAAGAAAGAATAACCCATAAATAAAATGTAAAGCTAAAAGCAAGGCCTAAATCTAAGCAAAAGAGAGATCAAAGGTACGGGGGTTGGTTATAATAAGGGAAGATACAAGCACCTTAAGCATTTGTAGTACTCTACTAGAACCTCTTGAAATATTTGTGTTGGCTAATATGTTTGCTAAAGGTAAAAGATGGGTAAGGAAAAGGTGAAAAAGAAAAAGTTAGCTCGCTAGGATCTCGCGATCCTATGCCTACGTATCTTATATAGGAAGTCAGAGCAATCATAGTTCAGAACTACGATGTTAAAAGGAAAAATGGTGAAAAAGAAAAAGAGTGCTCGCCGAGGATTGGGACCTTGTGCCTACGTATTCTCAAAAGGAACTTGAGAAATCAGAGCGTCCGTAGTTCGTGAAACTACGAGTTACCAAGTTCTAAGAACCAAAACACAACAAAGACAAACATACAAGGGACTTGCACAATGATAATAAGTCTACATACAATCCCTCCCCTTGGATTAGGTCAACAAAGATCCAAAGAAACCAACAGATACATGGAAGTACATCATATAAATGGCATGCAAATAAAAACACAAACACAGTACATGACCAAAATTTCATGTATGGTCAGACAGACAAGATATCACAGAATACACATGGAAAAACATTATGGTAATCAAACAGTGAAAAGTCAACAAAAGATATATGGCAAGAACATCATGCATAAATAGACAAAGATATGCGACAAAGCATTGTGATCAAACATAAACATTCACGACAAAACATCGTGAGAAATCTACACACATACACGACAAGACTTTGTGTAAAGGTTAATCGACAAACACATGGGAAAGCATCATGGTAATCAGACAGTGAAAAGTCAACAGAAATATATGGAAAAACATCATGGTATCAACAAGTAGAATTAACAACCTACATGGAAAAGCACCATGCATAAACAGATAGAGATTGCGGCAAAGCATCGCAAATAAAATAGAGGTACACGACAAAACATCGCGGTAAAGACCCACAAACAAGTCACGGTAAAACATCGTGAGAAATCCACAAACACAAAGAACAGTCACAACAAAACATCATGTATAAACAACAGATAAAATCCTCAAACAAAATAAAACATTCACGGAAAGTATCGTGATATCAGATTAATCATGGATAAAACAACATCAAGAATTAATCAGATAGAACAAGTCCAAAACATGAAAACAAACAAGACATCACATAGAATCGGATAACAAAGAATTATTAATTAATTTAAATATAATATTTAATAAGATTAATTAATAATTTAATTAATCAATATTAAATAAAAATATTTAAACCAAATAATAATCAAACAAAATTGTTTACATTTTTAATATCATAAAATTTAATGAAAAAAAATATATTAACATAGTTTTTGACACTTTTGAATATTACAAAATAAAAATAGTTAAAACAATTTTTTTTTTTTACATTTTAATATACAAATAATTAATTAGAAATAAAAATGCTAAAATGAGCAATTAAAATATTTTTGGTCTTTTTTAATATAATATTAAACGAATTAAAAATAGAAAATAATTAAAAACAAAAAATTAAAATCTAAATGTTTTTTTATACAAATGAATTATTAAACTCAAAGGAGATATTATTAAAATAAAATGACAAAATGTTGTTTTCTTAGTTTCTAACAGGCTATAGAAAAATCAACGGAAGAAACAACACAAAAATAAAATAACGGTGCTCAAATTAAAAGAAAGAAGCAACGTATAACCATAGAAAACTAGTACTGCTCCTACTTTCCACAACTAACTGGAAAAAAAAAAAGAGCTAACTACTATGGCTAAATCAACAATAATTCTTTTTTTTTAAATAGTCATTCACATAAGCAAATAAAAATAAATAAATAAATAAATAATATGCAATACCATTGGACTAGACTAACATAACATTGCAATTATCTTGAACAGCAACACATAAAAACTAGAGAAATGATTTGATGACACTATATTTACACTCACACCGTATTATATACATTACATACATACCTATTATTTTTTTAATAATTTTTTATTTAACTTTGATAATTGTGCAACACAAACAATTGGATACATATACGGTGTAATTTGTATACGGTGTCATAAATTAGTGTCAACCTAGCAATGCTCTAAAAACTATGACCAACCTCTTTTATTATCACGTGCTAAAAAAGGAAGCAAAAACACGTGAATCGCATACACCATATCTGTCCGTCATTCCATGCAACTAACATTCATATGAACTATCAGCTACTAATAACATATAGAAACACCAATAACATACACTAATGACACGACACACACGCATGACTGAACATCATTCACTGTTCTTACATGGTACAAACCAATTGAACAAGGAAGGAAAACACCAATAATATCACATATAAAACTAACACCTAACCAAGCAATGTTAAAAAAAAATGAATGCATATCAAATGTTACCAAATGTGAAACCGTTGTAGTTGTGCTCGTGCGGTTTGTAAACGGGGGGAGGAGCGAACTCGGTGCGCTCCCGGTGGTGTGATTCGACGGCGTCGATGAAAACTTAAAAGAAATGGTTTTGCTGTCACTGTTTTGAAATGATGAAAGTGGAGAAGATTCATTCATGTGGTGATGGTGAAGCTTCACACGATGATGGGTCTATGTAGTTTGTAGTGGTTCTTTGTGGTGCTATGCTTTCATGAATTTTTTCTCATGTGATGAAGGAGATGAAGTGGTTTTTATTGGTTTCGGATGAGTTCACGTGTTGGAGGGTGGTGATGAAACGTGAACAAAGCGAGAAAGGATGAATGGTATTTTTGTGTAGAGATATTGAAGTCCCAAGTGTAGTGTTATGGTATGTGGAATTTCATGTAAAGAAATATAGTTTAAGGGGAAAATAGGCAAGTGATGGTGTGTGTATCTACTGTGTTATGCTGGCTTTTATGTGGTGACAAGTGAAGTCCCTAGAGTGTGGATCCTTTTTGTTTTTATCATGCGATATGTATTATTTTCTTTCATGCCTTGGAACAGAGGGAGTTTCATATGGTATAGGAAATTATGGAAAATTGACATGTCAGTTTTCATTTCATTTAGATGCATGATATTGCTTTTTCTTATGGCAGTATGTGTGGTCGCATGAAAGCTGGGAGTAGACATTGCTTTCACTTTAAATTATTCTCTTAAAAAAATATAAGAGACTGTGTAGGAAAAAAAGTGGGTTCAGGTTATAGTAGCATGAAAGGTGCATGGAAGTGTGATGTGTAAAGAAGGAGAAAAAAGTGATAATGCATAAGTTTATGAAAGGTGATGCGCAGAAAATTATCATGATGTGCCTAAGGTGTATGTTTTTTGGAGTAATATAAAGTAGAGAGTAAGAAAAGTGAAGAGGAAAAGTGGATTATGCATGTGTATGTGAGGGGAGTACATGCTACGTGTATCGTATGCGTGTGTATATGTATTATGGGAACTCAACAAAATTATTTGTCTACTAAATTTGCTTAAAATTAAAATTAAAATTAAGTTTAAGTATTAAAAGATAAAAAATAATAAGAAAAAGAATTAACTATAAAAATTAAAAATATAAAACGAAATTGATTAATTAAAATAATTATTAAATAAAAATAGAAATAAAAGCGGTAAAAAACGAATAATTGGACCGGTATCGAAGTGCTCGAAAAAATAAATTAAATACACTAAAATGATCAGCGTGAAATATATAATTCGGAAAAATACAGCGTTTGGTCAAATTTTGAAATAAATTTTACTCGCTAAAATGGCTTAAATTATCCAAAAATGCGACCGAAAAGTGGTCGAAAAATTTAAATGTGTACACCAGGTTAAACTATGCAAAATGTAGATTAATATCACTGACGTTTGCAAGCTCGATTTTAAAATTTTCCGTCCGCTGATTTTACGCATAATTGATTTTTAATTTGATTGATTTGGCTGTAAATCCAACAAGTTTATTTCAGCTGATAAATTGGGTATTATGTGAGATGAAAGACATGATATGCTATGCAGATGATGCAAAAAATCGTGGAATCTTAGAGTTAAAAATTAGGATATGACAGATGCCCTTATTTAAGTTTCTTCGATCCAGAGATGTGAAGATTGAAATTTTCGTCTCGATAAGATCAGAGAGACTTAAATACAAACATGCACAATTTTTGTCCCTAAGATACCACAAAAATGCTTTATGATATGTGTCGCTACTGCGAAAATCGGCGCCGGCTTGACAGGAGAGTCGCCACCGTGCGTTATTTATCCCTCAGAGCGGGAAAGGAAACGCTCGAAGTAAACCTCGCAAAAAACGGGGAAAAGGTATGGTCATCGCAACCATAGCCTGGGTTCGGGAGTCGGTTACGCAAGGGGAAGGTATTAGCACCCCTCACGTCCATCGTACTCGATGGGATCCACGCTTGGTGTTTATAGGTAAAAGGGTGTGTTATCTATCTACGCTAATGGCTGGTCTGAAAAGGAAATAAAAGGACAGGACTCGACAGAACATACGGTGTTCTGGGCCTACGTATTCCCTCGTGCAATGGGAAAGTCAGAGTCAACGTAGTTCGACTTCCTACGTCTAAACGGGGGAAAGGTTGCTCGCCAGGACATCGTGTCCTGTGCCTACGTACTTCCATCTGGTATGAAAGATCAGAGCAAACGTAGTTCGGCTAACTACGGGTAAACAGGGGGCTCTCACACAGCAGTGAGAAAACAAACTGGTCCTAAAGGCTCGGGAACCTACAAATACGATCTGGTCTCAAATGCACTCGGGCAAGAGAAAAGGATAACAATTAGTCGTTAGCGGGAAGGTCTCGATCGCACAGCCGCGAGAGAACTAAAGTTAGTCGTTAGTGTGCTCGCTAGGATATCGCATCCTATGCCTACATATCTTCGTCTGGTACGAAGAATCAGAGCAGCTGTAGTTCAGCTAACTACGGATCAAGCTACTCAAAAGCTCCTACTGAAAGGAAAGGGAAACCCTAAAACTATAGCTGAGAAACAGGGGAATTTACCTACTGCTATCACACCTGGCGGACCGTCCTAATATCTATCATAACAACTCCGCAGCGGAGAAGTCAGAGCTCCTAAGGGATCATGGCAACAGGACTAAACTACAAACAAGGAACTGCAAAGTAAAGAAATACCGGAAATATGCATGAATGCAACAACTAGACAAACAAGGCGCAAAGGCCGCAAACCACAAAGGCAAGGGAGCTCAGCTCTACCAAATACCCACAAGCAAAGCCACTCAATAACAAACAAGCAGAAGGAGGACCACCTTAACTTCTCATGCACACAAAGTCTACTTCTAAGATGCACCTACTCAGAACTATCTAGATGAATACCTAAGTCTAATGCAACATAACATCATACAAGTCAAACAATCCAAAGAGAAGGCTAGCTAACCTGACAAGCCTCTATCTATAAAACAAGAAGCTACTCCTGGGCAAGGCCTCTAACAAACCTGAAACAAGCTCCTAATCTATCTCTAAACAAAACTCTATACAACACCCTAAGCAAAGATCTAAGCAAACTCTAATCAAAACCCTTAAGCAAAAGGAATCAATCCCAGTCTCCAAGCTTTAGAACAAGCTTACCAGAGAAAGGAAGCTAAGCAGACAAGCTCATAGTGCCTTCCTCAGGAAAGTACCAGGAGGTTACTACTCAGGAGTCATATCCTATGCGGCTCGACAACTGTGATCAGTTTACATCCCTCCTCAGGAGAAATTAAACTCACATGAAGGCTCCGGCATCACTGGATATTTGAGAAATCCTATATGCACTAAGGGAACTAAGTGAACAGACTCATAGGACCTTCCTCAGGAAAGTACTAGGAGGCTGACACTTAGGAGTTGTATCCTTCGTGGCTCAACAACTGTGATCAGTTTACATTCCTCCTCAGGAGAAATTAAACTCACAAGTTGGCTCCAACATCACTGGATACTTGAGAAAACCTAGATAAACTAATGGAACTAAGTGAATAGACCCATAGGACCTTCCTCAGGAAAGTATTAGGAGGCTTCCACTTAGGAATCGTATCCCATGTGGCTCAACAACATGTGATCAGTTTACATTCCTCCTCAGGAGGAATTAAACTCACAAGTCGGCTCCGACATCATTGGATACTTACGAAAGAGGTGAGAAGAAAGAATGAAAGTCATTCATAGTGCCTTCCTCAGGAAAGTACCATAAACTCCCTTCAAACTTCAGGATCTCGAACCTCACAAACAGACAACAAGCTCCTAGACTAAGCCTCAATCCAATGCATCTTTGCAAGCTCCAACAGGACTTCAATCAGCTCCCACCTTGAGAAGAACCCACAGGCCAACAAACCACAAGAGACTATCTCTGAAGTTCAACCACAGTTGAACTTCAAAGTCAGAAGTCATCAAGACTTCCAGCTCAGACAAATCACCTCAGAACATCCTACAAAAATCTAACAAAAATCTAATGGGAGACCTACATGGCTCTATGACAACATACTGAAAAATCAGAACAGAATTCAACACCAGATGAAAGAACTAAAATCAGCAACACAGGCATATCCACAGACCAATTATTCAACATCAATAACAGTGAAAAAATGCAATTAAAATGAAAATGCATGATTAAGCTAATGTTGCTGCACTATAAAATTCTACACTGAATTACGAGTCTACAGAAAAAAAGAACGGAATTATTTGACTAAATCTACTATTTTTTTATTAATTTTCTAATGACATGTATGCACTAAAAATATTAGAAGAAATCAATTAAATGGGAAATATACAAAAATAGTAAACAAAAATAACATGACACTTTTATTTTTTTCTAAACATTTTCATGAAATGGCTGAAAAAAGAAGAATTAAAAAATCACCTATTTACATTTTATTATGAATTATTTACAAACATGAAAATATAAAAGAAAGACAAAATAAAAGAAAATGGGGGAGGGGGTTCAAACAGCAAGGTATTATAGTTATTTATCATTGGGCCCTGAAGATGGGGGGTGCCATCAGCAAATGGGCGCAAGGCCCAGGTTTGTCAAAAACAAATAATCAAACACAGAAAAGACAAAAAACGCCTGGGGGTGCTGTTAGCAAATTTCCAGTCAATTTCATTGGGCCTACGCCCAGGGGGGGGGGGTGCTGAAAGCAATTAGGGCCTAAGGCCCATATCAATTCACTCTGTCTCTCAAACGCCAAGGGGGGGGGGGGGGGGAAATTGAGTGAAATGAGGGTAGTGTTCAGCAGAACACGTTTGGGCCTAAGCCCAATACCCTAACCCTAAACCAAATACTCAGTGAACAAAACTTGATTCCTCTCCCAAACCCTAATACTGTTCACCCCTAAACCACCTAGCCGTCTCCTTCGTCTTCCTCACCCTATCTCTTCTCTGCAACCCTAAGTTCTAACCTCTCTCCCTCATTCAATCTCTTCACAAAGCTTGACATTAAACCCAAATCCTAACAAAACTCCGATCCAATCTCATGCTCAAACTGAGTTCTAGATGAAACAAAACAAATCGATACGTCCTAGCAACCAAAGGAACACATACCTGGACACGAATTGCTTGTGAATCTCTGGGAGCTTGCTCAAAAACACTTGGTGATCTCAAGATGTTAAGCCAAAACTGAAGAACCTTGGCGTGAGTTCCTTGAAGCTCTTTCAAAGATCTTCTGGTGAGCGGTGAACGCGAGGAGGATTCTTGAAGATCGGACGAAGAACAAAGGATGAAGTATCTGAGTTCTGACGATTTCTCTGATGGCGGTTATGATGATGAACGCGTTGGACGCTTGATTGAGTTCTGAGGATCTTGATGCAGATTCTGGAAACTCTTCATTGTTGAAGATTGGATGATGTGATGAAGCTGGGAGGAATACGTCAAAAACCTGGAAAATAGGCAAGAACTGTTGCAGATCTTGAGGAGGATCGGAGTGGATTAGAGTACGAATTTGGGATTTCTGGACAGTTTGCAGATTCCGGTGAGTTCTCCGGCGAACTGTGGATGGAGGCGAACGGAGAGGATCAGAGACGATCGGAGAAGAAAGGAGGAAGAAAATGGATTTCTGGCGTTTCTGCACTTTTTGGGGATTCCGGCGAGAAGGACGGTGGCCGGAGGGTGTTGGACGGCGGCTTCAGGGCTTCTGCATGCCCGGCGGCGAAGTCCCGGCGATGCTCCGGTGACTGGCTGTGGTGGCGCCAAGTGTCCCAGGGAGTTGTTGCATGGGGGGCGCGTGTCAGCAGAGAGAGAGAGAGTGAGCGTTTGGGACACGTGGGAGAGTCTGGGAGTTTCTGAGTGTGTGAGGTGTGGTGATTACTACGAAACGCGTGGGGCCTCTTTCTGAGCAACACGTGGCGTGCTTCTGCTTATATACTGATAATTGCTGGCACCTTCTAGAATCTCTTGGACAAATCTGGAAATTGTTGGACATTCTGGGCTGCGAGTTGATGGGCCCTGATTACAATTAGCTGGATAATGAGCCCAAACAAAAAGCTGATAATGGACTAAATGACTAATGAATGGACTAATGACAATGATTAAACTGAATTGATTAACTAATTAAAACCTAATTAATCTAATCTAATCAATCAATATCTAAAACTATTAAAACTAATCTAAAAATTAAAATCTGTTAATTCTATTTAACTAATAAGAAAAATTTATTAAAAGATATTTTCTATTGAACTATATTAACATAAAAGAAAAATCTATAATATTTTCTATATTATCTAAAAAAACAATTAAAACTATTTTTAAAATCTTCTATACTCTAAGAAAAAGATTAAAACAATTAACCCTATTCAAAAGTCTATATAAAATTCTAAAAAAGAGAATTAAACTATTAAACCTATTTAAAAATCTATATAAAATTCTAAAATTGATTTAAAAAACAATTAAACCTATTTTAAAAATCCTATAAGATTCTAAAAAGAGAATTAAACTATTAAAAAATACAAAAACTCTATTTAAATTCCAGAAAAATCTATAAAGCCTATCTAAAATTCATGAAAGTCTATTAAAATCCTAAAAATGCAGATGAATGCAAATGACCCCCATAAAAGAGCGCACGAGACCAGATCGAATCGAACAGAGATCCCCGGGCATCAGAATATCATTAAAATCATTGTGCAAGCTAAAAATCACCGAGGAGCGCACAATTTCCCGAAAATAAAACCTTGGTGATCTGGACTAGATCTGCCATATCTGATAGACGAAAATCAAGCTGTAAACTCTGATATCCTCTGTCTGTGCACAAAAATCATATATCCGAGCTGTGAATATGAATTTTAATCATGAGTCAGATAGGAGAATCGGTTGGTCAAATTTTAGGGTGCAACAGCTGCCCCTATTCAAGCGACTTGGACCTGAAGGGTTTGAAGAGCGCTCAGCCTTCAAACATTCAGAGGTACGAGACGGTTGAATACAAATAAAACCCGAAAATTTGCCAACCGCGAGCATATACTGTAAACTGCTTGGGGGATAAAGTCCAGAAAACCGAGTCCAATTATTACGGCACCACACTGATCAATCATCTGATAAAGAACTCCTGATTTGAATACCCGTTGCTTGTGATACCCCATATAACAAAACCCGAGGGCTGCAACAAAATACCTGATCCTTTCACATTGCCTACTGATAGGCAGGAAGAGAAACATACTCACATCGTCCAAAGATGGACGGGAAGACACCCTGATTGAACACTCACTCGTCTAAGGGTAGACGGGATCATCCTGATTGATGAAACAAATCAATCCACATCGTCTAAGGATAGACGGGAAGAAATAATCTCCAACTCCACATCGTCTAAGGGTAGGCGGAAAGACACCATTAATCTCCATATTCACATCGTCTACTGATAGACGGGAAGAAAGCCTTAATCTCCATACTCACATCGTCTAAGGGTAGACGGCATCATCCTGATTGATGAACAAATCAATATTCTCATCGTCTAAGGGTAGACGGCATCATCCTGATTGATGAACAAATCAATATTCACATCGTCTAAGGGTAGACGGGAACAAAGCCTGATCCCATACTCACATCGTCTAAAGATAGACGGGAAGAAATAATCTTCGTGCTTGCATCGTCTAAGGGTAGACAGAAAGACACCATTAATCTCCATATTCACATCGTCTAAGGGTAGACGGAAAGACCATAACGCAGTTCAACACCCTCCTTTGAATTTCAGAATTCTTCTGTCTACGGAAATTGATGGAAAGATCAATATCCTTGAAGGGGCCACATCGTCAGTATGGACTGACGGGAAGAAAACCACCTTTTAAGGAACCATGTCGTCAATAAGAATCGACGATCACGCAAACTGAACATTCTTCGAAGAGCCTCGCCATCAATAAGGATTGACAGTCAGAAAAGTCCCTCTTAAACGTCATCATATCCAATAACCAGGAAGAAAACCAATACCCAAAATCGTTTTGAAACCCCTCAACAACTAAAGATAGCCGGAGCAGACTCACTGGGGAAACGCCTCATCATACGTATGATCTGGCAATAAGAAACCCGCTGGACAGTAACCAAAACTTCACATCGTCTACTGATAGACGGAAAGAAAAGCATATCCTGGGGGAAACCCCTTCTTGAAACCTTACCGTGATCACCCGTAACTTCACATCGTCTAAGGATAGACGGAAAGAAAACCACATTCGCACTCAAAACGTCTAATGATAGACGGAGAAATCCATTTATTGGAGGAGCACATCGTCAATATGAATTGACGGGAAGAAAAGTCTGTCGACATCAGATGACTACTTGATCAAAGCATAATCGTTGTCTGACCTGGGATACAAATAATCCGCTGAATCGTCTGAATACTGTTGCTGGATAAATGCCCCTGAACTGATCACAGAGTAATTCACGCGCCATATGAGGCTGCTAGAAAGCCTAACTCATGCTTCGTATGCATATGCATATGCTTTAATCCTTTCACGGCGTAATGCTCCATTCTGGATGGAAATGCTACGCATAATGATATGCAAGTATGATGCAAATATGATAATGCATGTAATATGCTAATGCAGGCTCGAGCTGTCGGAGAGAGCTGGGTACAGAACCACTTCAGCAAAGTAAATGCTGAAGACGAAGCCAACTCTGCTGGGGATAACCCGGATATCACTGAATTATAAATGCTGGGAGAGTGAAATCAACTCCGCTGGGGATATTGGGAACTCAACCGAACGCCTCGACGAAGTAATACCCTGTTGGGGTATATAACTTCGCTGTGAAATAGCAGACGTGCTGAATATGATTAGACTTCTCTGGGAATAGCTTATCCATGCCAATGACAAATTGGACTTTGCTGGAGAAAATAGAGGGGGTCTTCCTACGTACTGACGAAGCTCGGATTCGGAAATTGATGCGCCAACGCGGATGGGCTTCGCAGTAATCGCAGACATGGGTTTGAGCTGTTAAGCTATCTTGCTGGGTCAGGTACAACTGACGCTGGAAAACATTCTTCCTGAATACACAACCTTTCAGTGAAGAGTCAAGGGATAGTAACACGACTTCCCGCATTCATCTCGCTCTCGAAAATCGACTGCATCTGCTCGAATAACTCTGAATGGCCTTGCTGGTACGGAGAAGACCAATCCTTTCTCTTCTGATATGCCCCAGCCTACGGGACCTCTGTGGGGATAGTCCTTGAAAGGAAATCTGCAAATCTGAGCCTTGATGGTCTGATATGACATGCCCCAGCGTTCTGAACTTCCGAGAGACACTTCACCTCAAATGCCCCTCGAATAACTTCTGCGTGCTTAAGATGGCCTGCCCCTGACTGCAATGACCTTGCCCCTGATTATCTGATTCAGAGTAGTGCCCTTGGCTACGCCGGATTCACCGAATCTCAACCTGATTGCCCCAGAATAACTGACTTCGAAAAGCTGACCTGACTGGGGATCACAGTAAAAGCTTGCCCCTGCTCTCGGAACATTCGGGCGTTCTGCATTCTATCTTGACCATACTTTCCATTGTAGGAAGCTTTTCTGCTGTCCAGCGCTTACTTGCAAGTAAAACAAGTTGTTCTGCATAAAAGATGTATTAATGCAACACATATGACAGCTTTGACATCCAATCTGTTCACTGGGAGAAGGAAAAAACAGTTTATGGCATATGATGCACAAAACATTCATCAATATCAGTACCATCATGGTAAGAGGAACCTTTTTAAGAGTCAGAATCGACACGACCTTTACCGGAGTATGCTTTCGAAACAACCTGCTTCAATTAGGACTTTTGAAGGTTGTAATGTGGTCAGGTTCATGGTTTAGAAAGGAAAGGATAAAGGCTCAAAGTTTGCTTTAACCCACCCGTTCTCCTTGATGTTCTCCCATCCTACGTTCAGCTAATTTGACCTTAGCGCTCACCTCTCAGAGGTTGAAAGATAGGAATGATAGTTCGAGAAACTTTCGGCTCTTGGAGTGACAGCCACTCACTTTTCGTCTTTGACACTTGAGGTCACACGACTCGTATTTCATTTGAGGATTTTTCTTTTGATCCTTTTCACCTTTTTCTTTTCATATCCCTAACTTTTGCCTGGACTGACTCCTTTTGAGTTTCTTTTGATTTTTTTAAGTCCAGCGGGATGCCCTCATTTTTGCCTAAGTCATTTGTTTTGAAGTTTTCTTGACTTAACGGGCTTTTGATTTCTTTTTCGTTTTTTCGGACGAGTCGTGTGACACTGGTTGTCTGACTCTTTGGGAAATGATGTGGCCGTCCCACTCTTGATTGAACCATTGTGGTCTTTTAGGCACGACCTCTAGGGACGCGATTGATCCTTGAACGGACACTCCTTTTGCAATTTGGACGCTCGGTCAAATTAGCTAACACCTACCCTGCCCCAGGTTAAAGATCGAGGGTTTTTCATTCACAGAAAGAAACTCCTACTACAAGGCTCAAAGGGTTTGACAAGGGATTATCTTCCTTATATCTCCGGTGTTTAGGGATTTGAAACAATGCCTGTACATCATCAGCAGGTTTTATTTCAAAAGCATACAATCGGAATTTGCATGATGTCGGTCATTTTCGTCATCCTCCCCAAATTCTTCTTAACCAAACGTTGGACATTTGCAAAAAAACAGTTAGTGAACACGACTGGATTCAATCAAAACATGCATATTTATTTCATTATCATCAATTTGAATGAAAACAACAAGTTTTACAAACAAGCTTACGAATTCAAACAGGAAAGCAACTACAAATGTAAAGAAATGACAAGCTAAAACAAAGAAAATATGCTAGCTTCTGAGAACCGGGCTTTCACATCTGCCCTGCTGCTGAACCAGCTATCTTTATTAGAGGCAATTTGATGTTGTCCTGATCTGCTTTCAACGACCCAGCCAAATTACAGAGCCCTTCCTCCTTCATTCAGATGATTTGGGGACCTCTTGGCCCGAAGCTGATTGCTGCACTATCAAGCAAATCCTGCACTTTGTGCTTAAAAGCATGGCAACCTTCTATATCGTGACCCGGGGCTCCAGAATGAAACTCACAGTGCCTGCTTGCATCATAACCAAACGGGGGAGTTCCCGTTATCGGTGCCAGAGTTCTTTTCTCTACCAGATTCAATCCCAACAATGTCTGCAACAACTCGGCATATGTTGAGGGAGGCTTCTCAAACACTCTTCTCGGTTTACTACCCTGGAATCTTCGTTGAGCCTGCTGTGCCCCCTGCTGAGGCTGCTGCTGCTGGTATCGGGTTGACCCTTGAACACCCTTTATATCAAATGCAACATCAGTTTCTTGACCTTCAATGTACTGATTAACGCTCTCCTTATGCTTAACCATTTTCTTTCTTAGATCTGCCCCAGGAATAGGCAACAATTGTGGGCCTGGGGATTCTGACACCATGGAGTCCAGGATACGCTTCTGACCTACTGCAGCTTTAGAAACATCTGTCATCTTAGCATCGACTGAGACAGGAGCAATATGCACTGCTACGCCGCCCGGCGTGAATTCAATATCGTGTGAGTCAATCAAGTCTTGAACATTGTGCTTAAAAGCATGACAACCCTCGATGTCGTGTCCGAATGCCCCAGAATGAAACTCACATTGCTTATTGGCCTCGTACCCATGAGGAAACACTCTCGTTGGTGGTGCCAACGTTCTCTTTTCAACCAGATTAAACCTCAATAAAGTCTGCAAGAGCTCAGCATATGTCATAGGCGGCGCCTCAAACATTCTCTTTGGCTTCCCTTCCTGGATCCTTCGCTGAGCCGAATGTATCTTCTGTTGCTGCTGCTCAGGTTCCACATGCACAGGTGGCGCGAGCTTCTTCATTGCGGCTTCAAATAGCTGATCGTCTTCTTTCCTAAGCACATTCTTGACTACTTCCATGATCAAGCTCATTTGGGTCTTCAGCTGACTGTTCTCCTCTTTGAGAATCTTCTGCTCCAGACGCATCTCTTGCATGTCTCTCATCATCTGCCCCAGCTGGCTTCGGACTTCAATCAATTCAAACTGATTCTGTTCCATATCTCTGGAGGAATTCCTGCAATAAACTGAGACGATGGAATAAGGCCCACGGTTCTGATATACCTGTTAAATGATAATGCAGCGCAGAAAGCAAACACATATTCACAACGAGACAAAGAGAAACTCAAGCTATAAGCATACAAACGAACATCTCCCACACATGTACAACCAACAAAATCAGCAGGTAAGCACAAATGAGTATGAATACAATGACCCCAGCCAACAATCCTGGCGGTGGTCAGCAAATACTAGTGCACAAAAGTTAAACGGGTTAAGCAAAGAAAACAGATGCGACACCCGACACATAAACTTCTAGAAACTTCTCCCATATTCAACTGAACTCTCCGATTGACAATCTTCAGAGCACACACTTCCTGTGGAGTCTTCCATGACATTAACTGACGAACCCACACAACTGGAGGATGGAAAATCATTAATCTGAACGAAACCCTGAGGAGTGATGCAAATACGGCTAGAGTCTAACAGATCTTGAACCTGGCTTCTAAGCACCTTACAATCATTTGTTGAATGCCCCTGTGCCCCAACGTGGTACTCACAGCGGGCGCTGGCATCAAAACCTGGAGGATAAGGTGGAATCACCGGCTTAGTCTCTTTCGGCACTATCAATCCACTTCTGACCAGATCTGGCAACAACTGACCGTACGACACCGGTAGCTGAGTAAACTGCCTTTCAGGCTTCCTTGGTCTTCGTGGAGCATGCTGACGCGATCGGCGATAAGATGACCGTTGACTTGAAGTGTCTGAAAACTGATCCTGAGATGCTAGAGATTCTGAGGTGGCGTCATCTCCTTCCCACTCTTCTTGAGAACTGACAACTGACTCAATCTTATCAACTGGGACGTAAGGAACACCTCGAAACTTTCCATTCTTGAGTCCTCGCTCAACAATCTCTCCCAGCCTCATCAGGCCCACAAAGTTTGTGCAACTGAACAATTTGTCAAAATAATGGCCTTTCAGAGTACCCAAGAAGATGTCAACCAGTTCTCTTTCCGGAAGCGGTGGTTGAACACTAGCAGCCAATTCTTTCCATCTTCGCAAATACGCTCTGAATGATTCATTTTCCGCCTGAGACAATTCTTGCAGATCTACGAGACTAGGAGTCAAATTCAAGTTGTAATCGTACTGCTTCATGAAAGCTCTGGCTAAATCCACCCATGATCGAATCTGATTATTCTCCAATTGCACATACCACCTTAAGGATGCCCCAGTCAGGCTATACTGAAAGCAATGGATCATTAGTTGGTCATTTCGCACAAACGAGGTCATCCTTCGACAGAACATCATCAAATGCAACTTTGGACAGCTATCTCCCGTGTATTTTTCAAATTCCGGCACTTTGAACTTGTACGGAAACACTAGGTCAGGAACCAAACACATGGCCACAGCATCCAGGTTAACGGCATCTTTCGTTTCCAAGGCTTTCATTTGCTCTTCCAACACTCGGAGTCTTCTACCATCGTCAAGAGCTCTTGGATCTACTAACCCGGTCATTGGATTATCTCTCCGGTAATTCATCACAGGGAAAGCAACACATTGATTGTTAACAGGAGGATAACGTTCATTTCGGACAAGAAACTGCTCATGTCGGTCTCGGTTCTCATTCGTAGGCTGTACAACTTGGTCTGCAGTTAGATTGTTCGCTTGCGGGAAGCCTTCCATAGAATCATACTGATGGTTGGACGCCACAGTAAACCTTGCCAAGGTGTTAGGAGACTGGAAATTGCCTTCAGACATAGCCACCAATTACCTGCAACCGACTATGCTGCTTGATTCTGCTCAAATCCGCTTCAGCCCCTTGGTCGTCTTCAACACTCCACTCTTGCCTCAAACAATTCCCCGAGAATCACTTTCTGGTGAAAACAAAGGCTGGATAAGTGCTCTGACCTGCTAGAGAAATGCTATGCAGTATGATTTATGCAAACAGAAATACAAAAATGCTAATGTGCATGTGTGCATTGGAGATATTTTCCCTCCAATTCCAGTGTCAGTGGTAGCAAGACGAGACAAACCATAAAGACAATATTTGGAAAAACCCTCATATATTGATTAGAACAGCAGTCTTGTCAAGAAGTTACATAACTATGCTCCATACAGCTGATATGATAAAGGGGATCCCAGCCAACATGCCTGGTGGTGATCTCAACATACAGAATACAAGAGAGAAATCAAGTACGGGTACGGTTGCGGAAGTCCTCGACCATCTTCTTTGTCTCTGCATGATCCGGTTGGTAAATCAAACCTTCTATCAGCCGATCCCTCTTCCTGACCGTCCCCTGGATGTCTCTGACAAAGTCTTCCCAAGCCTTATCATTGGCACCGCCCCCAGGTTTGGGTCTCTTGGCATCTGCTCTATGCTGGAAATCTTCCAAATTCTTCATGGCATCTGTCAACTTGCGCTCGGCCTCGTATCGGCGACAGGCTTCTTCTTCAAGCTCTTCGTTCTTCACTTTGACCTGTTCTTCTAACTGAGCAATCTGTGTCTTCAGCTCTTCTTCTCGCTCCTTGCGCTTGGTCATAGTGAGATCCCAGTGTTCTCTGAATTTGGCTAGCTTTGTGTAGGCCCTTTCCAGCTCTTGCTTCTTGGTGGCCAACACGCTACTAACTGAGTCTACATCTAACTCTAGACGCTTCTTGGTTTCAGTCAATTCCAATAGCGTAGTCTTCAGATGTTTCAGAGTTTCAGCCTGTTGCTTAGAAACATATCCTGTTTCAATCTTTTCATGCCGAAGCTGGGCATTCTCCTGCTCTAAAGCCTCTTTAGCCCTTGCTAGCTCTTCTTTCTCCGCCATCAGCTGCTTGTAGACCTGCATGTCCACAGTGGTAGGCTCCTCTACCGGAGAAGGATGCAATGGCTGAACCGCTGGATACGGCATAAGGAACTTCACAGCTCGCTCACGAATCCATTCTACATATGGGCTAGGACCTCGAGTATCTCCTCTGCTACCTGAAAGCTTCCCTCTCTTGTGCAAGTTTTTCCAAGCTTTCTCAAGTTTGGTCAGCATTTCTTTCCCTATTGCCCCGGTGAGATACAGAGATTCCTGTATCTCCTCGGGCTTTGGCGCTCCTTGAGGTACATACCCAAATTGCTTGATCAATAGGGAAGGGTTATAGTTGACACAACCTTTCCTTCCTATTAACGGAACATTCGGGAATCCTTCGCCTTTGAGTATGACTTCAGCTCCAAATACTTCTTTATTGACCCATACCACGTTCTCAGCAGTCAATCCCATTAAGCGCTCGGGCCATCCTAGAGAATTGATAGATGTGACAAAAGGGCCTGACTTAGGCATATGACTGGTGAACCACCTGCATAGGAGAGGTACACAGCAAGACACATTCCTTCCTCGTCGCTTTTCATTCTGGTAGTGAGTTGAATGGTGGATATCTCCCAGCAAAGTAGGGACTGGGTTTTCCGCAGCCAAAATATAGAAGGCATCAGAATCAACAAAATCAGGAATGTTCGGGAACAATACGATGCCATAAACGCATACAGCAAGGATGACGTCAAAAACACCCCAGCTACCCTTCTGGGCATATTCTCGAGCCTTCTCCACCAAGACATCCAACGGGAATCCCCATACATCTCCTCTTCTGATCATCTTCCCAGACAGCTCAGACTCTTTCAAACACAGGATGGCAGAAAGCTCAGCCAGCTTAGGCTCAGCGTCCGTACGATAAAAAGGCATCTGCTCACGGATCGGTATATCCAGAAGTGCAGAGTACTCCTCCAGGGTAGGAGCCAAAACGAAGTCGGGAAATACAAAACACCTGAGCTCCGCGTCGTAAAACTGTAACAGAGTATAGATGCCGCTGGTCTCGTAGGCAGATGGCTGATAAACGTAGGTCAGAATCCTCCCATATCTCTTTCTGAAGTCACCCATTCCCCTCTTCTTAGCAATAGCAATCAACTCTAACAATAGACTGATATTCGGCGACGGAAACTTATAGGGCAATACTCTCTTCAGGTTTTCCATGTCTTGCTAGGAACAAACACCAGAACTGGAAAGGAAAATATGTACCTGCAATACACACACGTTAGTTGAATGCAGATGGTAATGCAATGATGCAATATGATAAATAATGCAATCTGCGAACACAGGGGCTATGCTGTAGCCTGAAGAGGAATATCTCTGTGATCAAGAACAGAAAACCAACACGGTCACCAGAATCTCATGCCACTAACTACCATCTGATACTCAAAATATCAATCCCCTGGTAAGAAAACCATCTGAACCTCTGTATCTGACGAGAATACCATCTGATAATAGCCTCAACCTCAGATAAGAAACCCATCTGACCCAGACAACACACCTGAAGATGAATCAAGAACACCATCTGACAAAGGTACTGAATCATGGTTTCTGAAGGCCAGTTTTCCTGCAATAACCCAGTCCCTCTCACAGGTAGGATAGACCTAATCCACGGACAAAGGTACGGCATCCTATGCGGTCATCAGCGTCACAGACTTTCATGAATGACGATACGATTCCCAGAAGGAGTGGCATCATCAAGTCATGAAGAGGCCTCACTTAGCTGACTTCCAAATGATCGGTCCCCAGAGTCGACAACCCTCACGTCTGGACTCCCCTCAGATCCTCAGGACCGGAAAGGAGCACCTCTGCAAGAATCTCGTCTGAGCGCAGATTTTCGTAGGGAACTGTGCCTGCTCAGCAGACAGGTTCGTCTACTACTTCTCCGCAACTATATCTAGGTGTGTACTCAAGCCCAGGTCCGGCTTTCACTCACAGTAACCTCCCTTTGCCCACAGCAATAATCATAATAATATAATGCTGGAAAATAAATGCGGAAAGGTAAAGGTACAGAAAAGTAAAGTGCAGAAAAGTAAAACACAATATGCACAACACCCAACAAATAAACACCCAAGCGCTAGGATTGACTCGCGTAGGGGATGGGAAACGGTCCCAGCATAAGGGATGGGAAAAGTCCCTAGATGCTATAAGTCCCCAGCAGAGTCGCCAGCTGTCGCTACTGCGAAAATCGGCGCCGGCTTGACAGGAGAGTCGCCACCGTGCGTTATTTATCCCTCAGAGCGGGAAAGGAAACGCTCGAAGTAAACCTCGCAAAAAACGGGGAAAAGGTATGGTCATCGCAACCATAGCCTGGGTTCGGGAGTCGGTTACGCAAGGGGAAGGTATTAGCACCCCTCACGTCCATCGTACTCGATGGGATCCACGCTTGGTGTTTATAGGTAAAAGGGTGTGTTATCTATCTACGCTAATGGCTGGTCTGAAAAGGAAATAAAAGGACAGGACTCGACAGAACATACGGTGTTCTGGGCCTACGTATTCCCTCGTGCAATGGGAAAGTCAGAGTCAACGTAGTTCGACTTCCTACGTCTAAACGGGGGAAAGGTTGCTCGCCAGGACATCGCGTCCTGTGCCTACGTACTTCCATCTGGTATGAAAGATCAGAGCAAACGTAGTTCGGCTAACTACGGGTAAACAGGGGGCTCTCACACAGCAGTGAGAAAACAAACTGGTCCTAAAGGCTCGGGAACCTACAAATACGATCTGGTCTCAAATGCACTCGGGCAAGAGAAAAGGATAACAATTAGTCGTTAGCGGGAAGGTCTCGATCGCACAGCCGCGAGAGAACTAAAGTTAGTCGTTAGTGTGCTCGCTAGGATATCGCATCCTATGCCTACATATCTTCGTCTGGTACGAAGAATCAGAGCAGCTGTAGTTCAGCTAACTACGGATCAAGCTACTCAAAAGCTCCTACTGAAAGGAAAGGGAAACCCTAAAACTATAGCTGAGAAACAGGGGAATTTACCTACTGCTATCACACCTGGCGGACCGTCCTAATGTCTATCATAACAACTCCGCAGCGGAGAAGTCAGAGCTCCTAAGGGATCATGGCAACAGGACTAAACTACAAACAAGGAACTGCAAAGTAAAGAAATACCGGAAATATGCATGAATGCAACAACTAGACAAACAAGGCGCAAAGGCCGCAAACCACAAAGGCAAGGGAGCTCAGCTCTACCAAATACCCACAAGCAAAGCCACTCAATAACAAACAAGCAGAAGGAGGACCACCTCAACTTCTCATGCACACAAAGTCTACTTCTAAGATGCACCTACTCAGAACTATCTAGATGAATACCTAAGTCTAATGCAACATAACATCATACAAGTCAAACAATCCAAAGAGAAGGCTAGCTAACCTGACAAGCCTCTATCTATAAAACAAGAAGCTACTCCTGGGCAAGGCCTCTAACAAACCTGAAACAAGCTCCTAATCTATCTCTAAACAAAACTCTATACAACACCCTAAGCAAAGATCTAAGCAAACTCTAATCAAAACCCTTAAGCAAAAGGAATCAATCCCAGTCTCCAAGCTTTAGAACAAGCTTACCAGAGAAAGGAAGCTAAGCAGACAAGCTCATAGTGCCTTCCTCAGGAAAGTACCAGGAGGTTACTACTCAGGAGTCATATCCTATGCGGCTCGACAACTGTGATCAGTTTACATCCCTCCTCAGGAGAAATTAAACTCACATGAAGGCTCCGGCATCACTGGATATTTGAGAAATCCTATATGCACTAAGGGAACTAAGTGAACAGACTCATAGGACCTTCCTCAGGAAAGTACTAGGAGGCTGACACTTAGGAGTTGTATCCTTCGTGGCTCAACAACTGTGATCAGTTTACATTCCTCCTCAGGAGAAATTAAACTCACAAGTTGGCTCCAACATCACTGGATACTTGAGAAAACCTAGATAAACTAATGGAACTAAGTGAATAGACCCATAGGACCTTCCTCAGGAAAGTATTAGGAGGCTTCCACTTAGGAATCGTATCCCATGTGGCTCAACAACATGTGATCAGTTTACATTCCTCCTCAGGAGGAATTAAACTCACAAGTCGGCTCCGACATCATTGGATACTTACGAAAGAGGTGAGAAGAAAGAATGAAAGTCATTCATAGTGCCTTCCTCAGGAAAGTACCATAAACTCCCTTCAAACTTCAGGATCTCGAACCTCACAAACAGACAACAAGCTCCTAGACTAAGCCTCAATCCAATGCATCTTTGCAAGCTCCAACAGGACTTCAATCAGCTCCCACCTTGAGAAGAACCCACAGGCCAACAAACCACAAGAGACTATCTCTGAAGTTCAACCACAGTTGAACTTCAAAGTCAGAAGTCATCAAGACTTCCAGCTCAGACAAATCACCTCAGAACATCCTACAAAAATCTAACAAAAATCTAATGGGAGACCTACATGGCTCTATGACAACATACTGAAAAATCAGAACAGAATTCAACACCAGATGAAAGAACTAAAATCAGCAACACAGGCATATCCACAGACCAATTATTCAACATCAATAACAGTGAAAAAATGCAATTAAAATGAAAATGCATGATTAAGCTAATGTTGCTGCACTATAAAATTCTACACTGAATTACGAGTCTACAGAAAAAAAGAACGGAATTATTTGACTAAATCTACTATTTTTTTATTAATTTTCTAATGACATGTATGCACTAAAAATATTAGAAGAAATCAATTAAATGGGAAATATACAAAAATAGTAAACAAAAATAACATGACACTTTTATTTTTTTCTAAACATTTTCATGAAATGGCTGAAAAAAGAAGAATTAAAAAATCACCTATTTACATTTTATTATGAATTATTTACAAACATGAAAATATAAAAGAAAGACAAAATAAAAGAAAATGGGGGAGGGGGTTCAAACAGCAAGGTATTCTAGTTATTTATCATTGGGCCCTGAAGATGGGGGGTGCCATCAGCAAATGGGCGCAAGGCCCAGGTTTGTCAAAAACAAATAATCAAACACAGAAAAGACAAAAAACGCCTGGGGGTGCTGTTAGCAAATTTCCAGTCAATTTCATTGGGCCTACGCCCAGGGGGGGGTGCTGAAAGCAATTAGGGCCTAAGGCCCATATCAATTCACTCTGTCTCTCAAACGCCAAGGGGGGGGAAATTGAGTGAAATGAGGGTAGTGTTCAGCAGAACACGTTTGGGCCTAAGCCCAATACCCTAACCCTAAACCAAATACTCAGTGAACAAAACTTGATTCCTCTCCCAAACCCTAATACTGTTCACCCCTAAACCACCTAGCCGTCTCCTTCGTCTTCCTCACCCTATCTCTTCTCTGCAACCCTAAGTTCTAACCTCTCTCCCTCATTCAATCTCTTCACAAAGCTTGACATTAAACCCAAATCCTAACAAAACTCCGATCCAATCTCATGCTCAAACTGAGTTCTAGATGAAACAAAACAAATCGATACGTCCTAGCAACCAAAGGAACACATACCTGGACACGAATTGCTTGTGAATCTCTGGGAGCTTGCTCAAAAACACTTGGTGATCTCAAGATGTTACGCCAAAACTGAAGAACCTTGGCGTGAGTTCCTTGAAGCTCTTTCAAAGATCTTCTGGTGAGCGGTGAACGCGAGGAGGATTCTTGAAGATCGGACGAAGAACAAAGGATGAAGTATCTGAGTTCTGACGATTTCTCTGATGGCGGTTATGATGATGAACGCGTTGGACGCTTGATTGAGTTCTGAGGATCTTGATGCAGATTCTGGAAACTCTTCATTGTTGAAGATTGGATGATGTGATGAAGCTGGGAGGAATACGTCAAAAACCTGGAAAATAGGCAAGAACTGTTGCAGATCTTGAGGAGGATCGGAGTGGATTAGAGTACGAATTTGGGATTTCTGGACAGTTTGCAGATTCCGGTGAGTTCTCCGGCGAACTGTGGATGGAGGCGAACGGAGAGGATCGGAGACGATCGGAGAAGAAAGGAGGAAGAAAATGGATTTCTGGCGTTTCTGCACTTTTTGGGGATTCCGGCGAGAAGGACGGTGGCCGGAGGGTGTTGGACGGTGGCTTCAGGGCTTCTGCATGCCCGGCGGCGAAGTCCCGGCGATGCTCCGGTGACTGGCTGTGGTGGCGCCAAGTGTCCCAGGGAGTTGTTGCATGGGGGGCGCGTGTCAGCAGAGAGAGAGAGAGTGAGCGTTTGGGACACGTGGGAGAGTCTGGGAGTTTCTGAGTGTGTGAGGTGTGGTGATTACTGCGAAACGCGTGGGGCCTCTTTCTGAGCAACACGTGGCGTGCTTCTGCTTATATACTGATAATTGCTGGCACCTTCTAGAATCTCCTGGACAAATCTGGAAATTGTTGGACATTCTGGGCTGCGAGTTGATGGGCCCTGATTACAATTAGCTGGATAATGAGCCCAAACAAAAAGCTGATAATGGACTAAATGACTAATGAATGGACTAATGACAATGATTAAACTGAATTGATTAACTAATTAAAACCTAATTAATCTAATCTAATCAATCAATATCTAAAACTATTAAAACTAATCTAAAAATTAAAATCTGTTAATTCTATTTAACTAATAAGAAAAATTTATTAAAAGATATTTTCTATTGAACTATATTAACATAAAAGAAAAATCTATAATATTTTCTATATTATCTAAAAAAACAATTAAAACTATTTTTAAAATCTTCTATACTCTAAGAAAAAGATTAAAACAATTAACCCTATTCAAAAGTCTATATAAAATTCTAAAAAAGAGAATTAAACTATTAAACCTATTTAAAAATCTATATAAAATTCTAAAATTGATTTAAAAAACAATTAAACCTATTTTAAAAATCCTATAAGATTCTAAAAAGAGAATTAAACTATTAAAAAAATACAAAAACTCTATTTAAATTCCAGAAAAATCTATAAAGCCTATCTAAAATTCACGAAAGTCTATTAAAATCCTAAAAATGCAGATGAATGCAAATGACCCCCATAAAAGAGCGCACGAGACCAGATCGAATCGAACAGAGATCCCCGGGCATCAGAATATCATTAAAATCATTGTGCAAGCTAAAAATCACCGAGGAGCGCACAATTTCCCGAAAATAAAACCTTGGTGATCTGGACTAGATCTGCCATATCTGATAGACGAAAATCAAGCTGTAAACTCTGATATCCTCTGTCTGTGCACAAAAATCATATATCTGAGCTGTGAATATGAATTTTAATCATGAGTCAGATAGGAGAATCGGTTGGTCAAATTTTAGGGTGCAACAATATGATATGAATGCAAGACAAAGATCATGTGTGGAGAAATGTCACAGGAGATGAATATATACTAGGGAGATGTTGTAACTCCACTAGGGAAAGACTGACAACTTCACGGGGAAAAGTCTCAAGGAGATAGAATTGAGGAATACAAGATATTATGGACATCTGTCAAGGTGATAAAGAGTATCCAATAATACTTGAAAAGAGAGGGGCGAACCATAAACAAAGATACAAACATCTGGGAAAGCATCAGATGCTAAAAGTAGCACAATTTGAAAAATATATCAGAAACATCGAGAAAAACATTAAATATGGAATGATACCATAAATTTCAAAATATAACAGAGACTTCCAAGAAAGCAATTAACTTTACTGTGAAATAACATAAACATCCAGAAAGCAGAAGCAACTCTATTGAGGAAAAGGTTACAGTCATCAAAGGTTTTTTTGTCAGAAATGCATTGAATAAACTCTAGAAAAGGACGGTAATAACTAACAAAGTCATTCAAAAAAGCATTGAATGAAATTTTGGTACAAAAACAAGTATCAGGGATAAACAGGTAACCAACAGAAATATTCAGAACAACGTTGAATAAGCTCCACTGGGGAATCAACAGTCATCATCCATGAATGGAACTGGATGGAAAAGAGTCACAACATTCAAAAGATCATTGAATGAGGTTAGGAGAAATCTGGGAAATACATTATGTATATCCAGAAAAGATCAGAGATATTCAAAAAAGCATTAAATAAACCCTGGAACATAGAAACATCAGAGATATTTGGGAAAACATTGAATAAATTTCATGACACATCTAGAAAAATATTGGATGGAGAATGGAAACAGACTTAGAAGCATTCAGCATCTATTAACCAAAGTCAGAAATAAATTGAAGACATCTAGAAGAGCATTAGATGAAGACAAAAATTCTGAAAATACATCTGAAACATTTGGAAAAGCATTAAATGTACGGGAAAAGATTTTGAAGACATATCTAGAAGGAAATCAGATAAGCAACATCATATCTAGAAGAACATCTGATAAACAAGGTCGTATCTGAAATAACGTCAGATAGACACAAAGGGGTTCTGGAAGAATATCAGAACAAAAGATACATCTAGAAAAACATCAGACGCAAAGTCGTATCTGAAAGAACGTCAGATAAACACAAAGGAGTTCTAGAAAAATGTCAGAACAACTGACACATCTGGAAAAACACCAGACGACAAAAGAAATGAAATTCTGGAAAAGCATCAGAATTACAAACACATCTGGAACAACATTAGACGGTAAAAGAAATGAAATTCTGGAAAAATATCATAATTACAAACACATATGGAAAAACATCAGACGACAAAAGAAATGAAATTCTAGGAAAGCATCTGAATTACAGACACATCTGGAAAAACATCAGACGGTAAAATAAATAAATTTTGGAAAAACATCAAAATTACAGACGCATTTGAAAAAACATCATACGACAAAAGAAATGAAATTCTGGAAAAGCATCAGAATTACAAACACATTTGGAAAAACATCAGATGGTAAAAGAAATAAATTCTGGAAGTGCATTAGAAGTAAAGGCATGTCTGGAAAAACATCAGACGACAAATGAAATGAAATTCTAAAAAAGCATCAAAGTTAAATATACATCTAGAAAAACATCAGATGGTAAAAGAAATCAATTCTGGAAAAGCATCAAAAATAACAGAGGTATATGTCTGGAAACTCACTAGGGAGTAAAACAAATTCTAGAAGGGTGTCAAAATCATAATGGAAATATATGGAAAAATATCAGATAGGTTCTGGGAGAACATCATAACAAAAGACTCAATCTGATAAAACATCAGAGAGAAAAACACATCCGGTAAAACCTCAGATAGATTATGGAAAAGTGTCAGAATTAAAGACACATCTGGAAAAACATCAGACGACAAAAGAAATGAAATTCTGGAAAAGCATCAGAATTACAGGCACATTTGGAAAAACATCAGATGACAAAATAAATGAAATTCTGGAAAAGCATCAGAATTAAAGACACATCTGGAAAAATATTAGACAGTAAAAAAAAATGAAATTCTGGAAAAGCATCAGAATTAAAGACACATCTAGAAAAACATCATGCGGTAAAAGAAATAAAATTCTGGAAAAGCATCAGAATTACAGACATATATGGAAAAACATCAGATAGGTTCTAGAAAAACATTAGAACAAAATACTAAATTTGGAAAAACATCAAAGAGACAAACACATCTAGTAAAACCTTAGATATATTCTAGAAAGTCGTTAGAATCACAAAGAAATATCTGGAAAAACATCAGATAGATTCTGGAAAAACATCAGAATAAAAGACTTAATCTGGTAAAATATCAGTGAGATAAACATATGTGACACCCCAAGAATAGAATTGGATAAAAAAACAACAAACATGTCCGGAAAAACATCAGATAAGAAAGGTCATATCTAGAAGAATGTTAGATAGATATGACAATATCTGTTTGGTAGGTGCCAAGTAAGTTAGACTTTGACCACAAGGTGAGACGTTGATAACAACACGACCTCTAGAGAATGCAAATGAGGATGAACCACTCTTGTTATGCCTATGTATATGAATTTTGCTATGATATATGATCAAATGCAAATGTGGATGTCGACGACATGACTCAACTCTTTTAGTGAGAAGACAATACCGGAATACTAATTCCTCAACACGGAGATCACTGCCATTCTAATTAGGGATTAAAGATGCTACTGCTGAGCACATCTATACCACACTAGTAAACTATATCAAATTGATGATCCTTGTAGGAAGGATGAAGAGTTGCTTGATGATTCTTCAAGTAAATTTCCCCAGATTAACTGACCACTGTAGATGGATTAATCATTGCTCCAGCTTGTTTGATTTCATAAATGACTGCTTTACTGAGCACTTAGGAAGCCTTCCCCAGCATGAGTCTTGAAAAATCTTTTGTATAAACCAATTCTGAGAGGGGCTTGCACTGAACCATAAATCTTGAACTGATTCTTCAACAGGATGTGAAAGGAACTTTCCCCTGATAGGATCATGTTGCACCCCAAAATTTGACCAACTTATTTCACCTGATTTTATGTCTCATAGCTTTAGCATTTGCATATTAGGTCATGTACATAATTCATTCATCTGCATAGCATAGCATGGGCAAGCCATCCAACAAGGGATCAAATGCCATTCTTATGTCAAAGAGCCTAGCAAGAGGTTCTTATTCAAAATTTAAGCCTATGCAAGTCATCAGAAAGAAATTGAAGCTTGAGAAGTTAGTGGACCAATCAGTGGGTTTTTCTCCTATCTTGAGGGGGTTTGAAGATCATCAGAGAAGGTGTGGACTATGAATTAAAAGCATGGAATGTATATTGACATCATGGAAGACCTAGAGGGTCATTTTGAGAGTGAGACAAGTCATTGGTGTGGTTACAAGAGTTACAAGTGAAGACAGTCAACTAGGGTTTCATCTGGGTCAACCCTGAGTCAACCTTAGGTCAAATGCTTGATTGAAGGGCATCAAGGCCTATTTTGAAGATTTGGGGTTCAACATTTGAGATGTGGATATAGAGGTGGTGTTGTGCCAAGGAGAAATCAAAAGAAATCAAGAAGCAGAGAAGTTTCTAAATTAGGGTTTCTGTGTAAAATCCCCTGATTTAGGGCAAACTTCCAAGCAAGATAATTCAAAATGCAAGTCTCAAATGGATCCTTGGTCAACATTAAACTTGTAAAGTATCTCAATACCTTTAATTTTAGTGGTGTAAGGCATCAAGTATATTTATAGAACTCAAGTTATGGTTCTTGCAAGTTACAGGTCATCTGAGGACACTGAAATTTGTCAGTGAAAGTTACTTGACTTCCAAGCAACTTTTGCCCCATAAGGAATGTTCAAATGGATTTTTGGTGAACATGAAAGTTGTTCCTCATGATCTTAGCTTTCTAGAAAGGTATAGTATGCCTTCATATGATTTATATAACTCTACTTATGATCTTGGCAAGCCAGGGGTATTTTGGGAAAGAGGAATTACAGGTCATTTCAAGCATATGCCCAAAACTCCTATTTCCAAGCTTCAAATGAAGAAATGTTCAACATAAAACTTGCTCCAAATGACATTTTGAGTCTAGAAAAGTGGGTGTGGCAAGTTGGAAATGCTCATAGCTTAGAATTGCAAAATTGACCAATTATAAAGGGAAAAGTACATTTTTAAATGACCAAACTTGTGAATTTTTGATACAAAAGCATAACCAAGCATATGACCAACCATTTTGAAGGTAAATGACATTTTAAGACTATTGGAAATGTTAGATTTTTGGTTTGAGATCAGAATTTGGGAATTATCATAGCTTGCTTATAATTGAAGTTACACATCCAATGCATACAAGGGATTAATGTGCAAGCTAGCAAGGCCTTTCAACATGTTCAAAATATCACCTAATGAGATTTTCAAGTGAGAATGAGGAGCTGCAACAAGGTCTTCATGGACTGATTTTTCAACTCACCAATTTCATTTTCTCATGCAAAGATATAAACAATTTCTCATGGGATCAATCTAGCAAGTTCTGGAACTTTCCATCATCATCTATATATTCATTCTAACTGATCCAAAGCAAGGTTGAACTTCATTTTGATAGAAAACTCAGAGTTTCACTTCATCTTGCTCTTTTGCAAATTGCTTCGAATCCTCTCAATTCTTCATCATTCTTTCAAGTTTTTGTTTCTATCCAATTCAATAATCATCACTGATCCTATTACTATCAAGATCTAAGTGGATTGGTGCTTGAATCGTGCTCTGCAATTTTCACATCCTCAAGTGCAAGAAGAATCGGTTATGATGATCCAAGGTGTTTGAGGAAGAATCTTTGCATACAGAATCAAGATAATAGTCCATTGAGTGATCCTGGAGCATTGCAAGCTTTGAATTGAAGAATTCAACCTTCTGTTTTCATTTTCTTACCAGGTTAGTAACTCTCACGATTTGGCTTGAATTAGGGATAGTATTCATGATTTGTTAGGTTAGACATGATCTAGGTGGTTAGATGATTGTTTCTGGAGACTTTAGCAAGATTTGGTGAAGTTTGATGTATGCGCGCGAATTCTTGATGGAGTTAGAATGAATGATATATTGAGTTTTAGTGCTAGATTAATGGCTGGTCTTGATGAGTATAGCATGACGATTATTTTTGTATAAAGAATGTTGAGTTTAATTGAGGTTGAAAACTGATGAAATTGTGAGTTCATGGAGTTCCCCCGTTCGGTTTGGATGATAGAGGTTGCTTTAATGCAAACCAACACCATGGTTGTATTCTACATGGAAAATGGATTAAATTTGGTTCTTATATCGTGTCATTTGATGAAGAGACGAGGGAGAACGAATGGTGGAAAGTTCTGCGCATGGGAGCTGTTTTCATGGTGTTTTCTGAAACCCTAGGTCTCAAGGAAGGAGACGAAGTTATGGCCGTACGATCATGCGTGGAATGGTTGACTTGAAAAGAATCCAAGGGCTCACGTTCAAAGCTGATTATGGAGGGAATGAAAGCAGCGTAAAACACTGCGTTTCATTTAAACACATGCTGGGCCTCACGTGATTGTTTCTAACCAAACCCCCTAATTGAAGCCCATTCCAATATTAACTGCATTTCACTGCTATTTACACCGCGTTTTTGATTTTTTTTTCCTTGCATTTTATTTTGTTTTTCTGAATCATAACTGGGCCCAACACGCTTGTTACTCCCTGCACCCCCCAGTTTGGGCCCATGCATAGAAATAACTGGATATCATTGCTGTTCATACCCCCATGCATTTTCTCATATTAATTTTCCTCCAAAATTTTTATAACTTTAAAAAACCATATTAAATTGAAAAATCACTATTTTTCAATCGGATTTTTTTCGCACTTTCCATTTTCTGTCAAGAAAAATATAAAATCATAAAAATTGTCATTTTACTTCATTTTATATTTTTTTTGTATATTTTTACATTTAATTGCTTTTTTTTAATTCTTTTAGTTGATGCTCTAATTTGTAGGATTTAGTTTAGGAGTTTCCTTTAGGATTTTCACGCCATTCTTTTTAGTATAACTAGATATGGATATTAGGTGCCCCTGTTTTTTATACCACAATTTTTAGGATTTCATTTTAGGTAGTTTAGTTAGAAACTATTAGACTAGTTAATTAGGGTTTTGAACATAACATAGGTGTATTAAGACAATTCTCTTTTGGGTTTTTAGATTGAATTAGGACCTGGGCCTATAGGGGTATTAAGGGTAAGCATAATAGATCCCTTAGAATAAATATTAGAATTTTCCCCATTGTATTACTATTTTTAGTATATTTTTGTAACTGATTGATTGTATGGTGTGCCCTTTCTAGGGTTATTGTTTGATTGTGTGGGTTATTGGGCCTGCTTGGGGTATGGGTTTGAGTTGAAGACTTTGTTGATGGAGCCCATTCAAGAAAAAAAGAAGTGAAGATCAAGCTTTAGAGTTGATGAAGATTGTAGCTCGCTTGTAGCTGTTGAAGATTATAGGAACTAGGAGCTAGGTAGAGCTTAGAGTAGAAACTTGCTTCATAAACATGGAAGGTCTTGGTTGCCTCCATTATTTCTCTATGATTCAAAGTCTCTTTTAAATAATTACCTCCTTCCTTTGGAAGGATTAATGAATGTATTTAAAAGATAGAACTTTTGAGAGAAAACTGTCTGTATCTTGTTAACAGTCAGTAGGCCACCTTTGGTAGGCAACTGATTGTTTAACATCCATTTCATCTTGTTAACTGCTACTCATCTTGGAGAGTTTGATTTGAAGAAAAGCCATGAAAGATTGAAGATAGAGACCTTGCTTGAAGGCTGTAAAAGATGAAGATTGTGCTGTTGAAGCTGTGCATTTTGATTGCTGTTGGTGAAGCCCTGCTGTTTGAAGTTGTTGAAGGTGTTTACTATTAGAGTTTCCCTCCGTGAAGATTGATGCTTGCTTGAAGCTTGTAGATGTTTTGAAGATGACTTGAAGATAGAAGATGATGGAGCTTGCTGTGTAGAGTTGATGTTTCCTATTTATTTTTGCTGTTTAAAAGCTTTTGATGTACTGTTTGATTTTCCCGGACTGTATTGTTTGCCAATTAATCTGTTAGGTTGGAAGCGAATTTCGTTCGCTTCTGCCTATTGTTTTCTAGGTTCGAGGTTGAGTAGGAATCCCTTGCCTCGCTTGTACTGCTGCATTCATGCATATTTTACTGTTTTATTGTATCTGTTGTTTCTGTTTCCGCTTATCCCTTAGGATCTCTGTTTCTCTTTGCGCAAGAGAGGAACATGATAGACATTAGGTTCTCATCCATGCATGACAACATTAGGATAGATTTTGATTCCCTTTTAAACCATAGGTTAGAGTTGCTGTTTCTCTTCTCATCTTAAGACAATCAAAAAACACAATAAAATTTCAAACCCAATAAAAGACACTTCTTCCGTAAAAGAATGTGAACCAATCAAAACGTCATTTTTGTCTGCTTGGACCAGTAATAAGGAAAACCCTTTTTTTAGAAGGAATAAAAACAATCAAGACAGACTTGTGTCGTACGTGGCCCGAACTATGTTTGCTCTGATCTTTCATGCTGTGAGAAAGTACGTAGGCATAGGATGCGATATCCTAGCGAGCAACCTTCCCCTCCTTTCCAGTAGGTAGGCGAACTACGTTGACTCTGATTTCTCGTTCCAGACGGGAATACGTAGGCATAAAGTGCGATACTTTGCCGAGTCATTTTATTTTCTTTTAACCCTTGACCTGTAGAATAGATAGAATAACAATCCGTACTAGAAACAAGCGTGGATCCCGTCGAGTACGACGGACGTGAGGGGTGCTAATACCTTCCCCTTGCGTAACCGACTCCCGAATCCAGGATTTGGTTGCGATGACCATTCCTTTCCCGTCTTTGCGGTAGGTTTACTTCGAGCGTTTCCTTTCCCTCCTTTGGGATAAATAACGCACGGTGGCGATTCTTTTGTTCAGCCGACGCCGATTTTCGCAGTAGCGACAGTTCAGTGGCCAAGTTTCTCAATTGTTTGAAAAATCATTAAGAGGAAAGCCAATTCGCAAACAAAAGTATTCATACAAACACGGTAAATGCAAAGTTCATGTAACTTTTGAAATAAAAATAATTTTTTGAAAGATGCAAATCATATGAGCCATTAGTCAGAACACGGCGGTTCAAGACACTCAAAGTGTAAAGTAAAGCAAAGGTGGTAATGCCAAAATAGTTGATTTGCAATAAAAATTTGGAGTTAGTTTACCCAACCTTGTTGTAGTATGCTTTCAAAATAATCTTGCTTCAGTTAGGTATTTTGAGGGTTGTAACGTGGCATAGTTAACAGTTTATGAAATATAGGATAAAGGCTCAAAGTTTATTTGTTCCCACCCAATCTACGTGATAACCTCCATTCCTGCACTCAGCTAACTCAAACTATGCGCTCAGGTTCCCACAGGTTGGAAATTGCACTGATGATAGCCATGATGATGGTTCAGAAATCAAGGGACCTTTTAAAAGGCAGTCACTACTTCCTTACTACATTTAGTTGTTCTTGACGTTGAGGATTTTCAGGGTGAAGGATTTAAAGATCTTCTTCTTTTAGTATCCCTAACTTTTTCCTGAACTGTTTCTTTCGAAGCTTACAGTCAGTGGGATGCCCCATTTTTGCCTAAGTCTCCTTCATAGGTTTTGAATTAGCGGGCTTTTTCTTTTGATTTTTTTCCTACTTTGAGAAGGAAGAAAGAGAGTGACTGTCTGGCTTAATGATTACGGTGAACCATCATTGGCTTTTAGCTTGAAAGACATCTTAGACACTTGCTTGCTGTGTGTGAAGGAAAAAAATTATTGTTGCAACCTTTATATGAAAGGTGTCTCGCATGAACACACAACCAAGTTAACTGAGAACTACCCTGCCCCAGGTTAAGATTGCAGGTTTTTTGTAAAGAAAGAAACTCCAACTTCTAGGCTCGAAGGGGTTGACAAGGGAATAACTTCCTTATTTCTCCAGTGTTTAGGAGTTGAAACAATGTCTTACATAGTCAACAAAGTTTTGATTGAAAGCATACCAACAACAATTACGGGTAATACATTTTCATCATCCTCCCTCCAATCTTCACATATCAAAAGTTTGAACAAGAGGTGCATATTTTGAAAGATAAATCATAAAGATGCAGATAATAGACAAAATAAATTGAATAAAAAGTTGCAATGCTCATTTCGTTAATACGAATGTACAAACATAATTTGAAAGCAAACAACTTATACAAAAATGAAGGATAGTATAAACAACAAGAAACACGACCTAGTGATTAATCAAATATAAGGATGAGTTGTCCTGTCTGAAACACTGGCTTTTAGGAAGATATTCTACTGAAATCGGCTGAAGCTTCACTTCTGATGCGCTGTCAGAGGAATGTTGTTAATGTTAGGATTAGAGTCTTGAAAGCTAAGGATTTCGACCTTAATCAGATCACGCACTTTGGCTTTTAGTGCATATCAATTTTCCACGTCGTGGCCTGTTGATCGGTAAAATAGAAAGTGTGTTATTCTGCCGATTGTAGTTTAAAATAGGGGGATTATCCCTAGTATCGATCTCGAGGACTGCGTTAGCCAATATAAGCTTAATTTAAATTTAATTAAACAAAAGTCAATTGAGGGTTTGTAAAATTGGTTTCACTAATTTGAAAACAAAATATTTAAAATAGAGCAAAATAATGAACAAAGTTCAACAAGATATGAGAGCATGCTAGTGGTCGTGTGTGAATTGCCTTGCGAAAATATTAATCCTTATTTCAATAATATAACCATAATTTCATCAAGCTCTTGACTGCAAAATTTGTTTACTCCTAAAGCCTTAGTGAGAAAACTTCTTAAAATCATAATCAAATTACTATGTCCATAGAAAATCAATTTGAGATCAAGTAATGAAAATGGTTTTAGCAGTAATCAAGTGCAACAGGGTCATCCAAGTTCTAGAAATTATCTACTGAGGCATTATCGATCAAATCATATTAACAATGGTTTTTCCGACCTAAAGTTAACCGTAAAACGAAATCAATTTTTCTGGTTGAAAAAGTTATAAAATCATTGATCGACAAAACCAGATTAATAAAATAAGTGCTTATATTTTTAAAATAAAGAAGATAATGTCATTACAATAACAATTCAGGGACACCCCTAGCATTGGGGGGTTTAGCTTCTCATATTCAATAAAGTAAATTGAACAATTAGATTAAACATTATAGTAAAAATGGGGATTACTTTTGATCTTCAATTGCTTCTGCCTTTGAAAATCTTTCGTTCTCCCTTTTCTCCTGAGCGCTCAATTGTATCTTGTCGTTCTTTCTTTTACGATCCAAAAAGTTTTTTTCTCCTTTTCCAAAATGTGTTTCAAATACTAACAGATCCAATAGACAGGTCAGGAAATTCCAAAAATGCCCTCAGGGGTTAAAACATTCAAAACTGACAAAAATTAGAAAAAGACACACCCAAGCCAACATGGGCCGTGTCAGCTGACACGGGCGGCCGTGTTGGCCCCCTGTTCCAGATGCCAAAGAAACCTCATCAGCCATCCTTGCTAACACGGGCACCCGTGTCATCTCCCTATCTTTTTCTCCAACACGCCCAAGTTTTCTTTCTCCTGACATGTCCCGTGTCAGGTGACACAGCCCGTGTCAGGAGACACGGGTGGCCGTGTCAGGCCGTTGGATTTGCTTGAAAACCTTCTGCGACTTCTTGAAATCCCCTGTTTCTTCTCCTGAGTCCTAATCCTTTCTTCGTATGGACCTAAAATAATCAAGACTACCACTAAACGTATAAAATGCATAAAATATAACATAAACTACTTAAAGAAGCAATGCGAAAAGTGTAATAAACATCAACATTAAGAAAGAAAGTGTTACCGATTATTGTGACTTCATGCCGAATAAATGAACAAAAACTCATAGAATTGGTGACCGATCACCTACGACGCCTTCATGGAATGCACAGTGGAGATCAGATATGAATCTTGTTGGAAGAGGATTTGGAGGAGGAGGTAGAGTCCTTGTGGTAATCAAACCTTGCTGAACCAGACCAGGATAAAGTTCAGTATACGTTATGGGAATAGAATCAAATTGATTCCTATTACGGTACTGGTTTTATCCAACAGCGGGACATTGAGGAGCTCGAACAGGCCGTGGAGCAGCAACCACAGGAGTAACAGCAGCAACAACAGGGTGATCAGCATATTGTGGTCGGGGACGGGGCCTTTTTGTTTCAAACATGAAAGCATTAGTCTGATCTTCCCTCTTCTTCTGGAAATTCCCCTAGGACTTCTTCGCAACATTAGAAGATTCAGCGGCCTTAGAAACTTTTTTATTTTTGAGACCTTCCTCGAGTCTTTGGCCAATAGTTACCGAATGAGTAAAGTTGGAGGAAACACTGTCAATCATCTTATCCCAATAGAATGGAGACAAAGTGTTCATGAACATTTCACTCAGTTCCTTTTCCGCCAGAGGAGGTTCAACTTGAGAAGCTAACTCTCTCCATCGCTGAGCATATTCCTTGAAAGACTCTTTCTCGTTTTTGGTCATGTTCTGAAGCTGGCGACGATCTGGAGCCATGTCAAGATTGTATTTGTACTGTTTCATAAAAGCATTGGCAAGACCTTAGAAGCAGTGGTCACTATTCTGTTCAAGGTTCATATACCATTTGAGTGAAGCTCCACTCAAGCCGTCTTGAAAATAGTGGATGAGCAGCTTCTGATTGTTGGTATAAGCAGCCATCCTTCAGAAGTACATGACTAGATGAGCTCTTGGGTAAGAGTGACCCTTGTACTTTACGAACTCGAGAATTTTAAACTTAACAAGCATAAAAAGGTCAGAAACTAAGCACATGTTGTACGTATCCACATTGAAGAAGCCAATACCCTCAACGACTTTAAGTCTCTTATCTATGATTTGAAACTATTCATGGACAACCTCAAGCTCAACAAAATCTTCACGGTATTCACCTTGAGCACTGGAAGCATTATACTCATAGAGGGGGTTCTTAAAGGGAGCTCGGGCAATCTGGGTAACAATGAAGACCACAGGTTTGGGCTCGGCGAAAACTAGAGCTTAAAAAACTGGTCTGGCAGTCTGAGCAATCATAGCAGTAGACGCAATAGATGGAGAGTAGTTGTGAGGTAAACCAAACTCTAGCTAAGTTGAATGTGACATTTGAACAGGCAGAGGATCAACGATTGAAACTTCCTGAATGACAGTCCTCTGAGGTTTCTCTCCTATGGAAATCAAGACTTGGAGCATCTTGGTGAGCGTAGTCATGCGTGAATTCAAATCATCGATCTTCATTTGGATCTCTGCATTAAGCACTTCTTGCTTAGACATTCTGCGTCTGTAGTTTGCTATAGTCTTATATCAGTGTCAAGGAATCAGCTTGACGACTGACAGGTGACACTGGAAGATAGAGACAAATGGAAATGAGTGGCTGGACAAACAGATAATATGCAATGGATCATGAAAATATGCAAATGATATGTAATGCGATGCAAGGCAGGATGTAAATCACACTTAATAGGATCAAAGGTTCAAGATCACGGAATGGAGTCTGGGTGAAGAACCAACCACGGGATGTGTACTAGAGGTAAAACACCTGTACAACGGGTTCTAACAAAGTTCCTAGAGTCATCGATAAATTTTTAGGATATTATCGGCTTGCACGACTACTCATGCAGGCTAATAATATTCTTAAGATAAACTCGTCTGAGTGTAGTATCGCATGACAACCATCACAAGTCTACACCTGGATAATCACTACACTACGTCCTAAAAAGGCTTAGAGGGGTGAAGAGATACTAAGGTCCTCAACTTCACGGACTCCCAGGTCGAAAAAAGTAATGCCAATATGACTACTCGTACGACATTAGTAATCCCAAAGGGGCCTCCACTGAGCGTGGTTATATCATATGTTAATCATGTTAGGACTACTCCCAATAGTTAACTATTGATTATACCACAATCATATCATAAGTGTACTCAAGTCCGGGTTAGGACTTATCTCACCACTCAAAGGTCACAACCCTCCACGCAGAAAAACCAAAGTAATACAAATATATACAAATATACAAATATACAAGTATGCAAGCAAGCAATAATAGCAAACAAATATAACAAGTTAGGCTCAACCCATTGAAAAATGTTTCCCCAGTGAAGTCGCCATTTCTGTTGCGGTGAGAATCAGATATCAAGCTATTGTATTAACTTGAATAAAAAATCATAAAATATCACCACCGATCTTTAATTTATATGTGGGAAGAGGAAAATAAAGAATAACCCATAAATAAAATACAAAGCAAAAAGTAAGGCCTAAAACTAAGCAAAAGAGAGATCAAAGGTACAGAGGTTGGTTATACTAAGGGAAGGTACTAGCATCCTAAGCATCTGTAGTACTCTACTAGAACCTTTTGAAATATTTGTATCGGATAAGATGTTTGCTAAAGGTAAAAGATGGGTAAGGAAAAGGTGAAAAATAAAAAGGTAGCTCGCTAAGATCTCACGATCATATGTCTGCGTATCCTATATAGGAAGTTAGAGCAATCGTAGTTCTGAACTACGATGTTAAAAGGAAAAAGGGTGAAAAAGAGAAAGAGTGTTCGCCAAGAATTGGGACCTTGTGCCTAGATATCCTCAAAAGGAACTTGAGAAATCAGAGCGTCAGTAGTTCGTGAAACTACGAGTTGCCAGGTTCTAAGAACTAAAACACAACAAAGACAAACATACAAGGGACATGCACAATGACAATAGGTCAACATACAACCCCCCCCCCCCCCTTAGATTAGGTCAACAAAGATCAAAAGAAACCAACAGATACATGGAAGAACGTCATGTAAATGGCAAACAAATAAAAGCACAAATACAGTACACGACAATAACATCATATATGGTCAGACAGACAAGATATCACAGAATACACATGAAAAACATTATGGTAATCAAACAATGAAAAGTCAACAGAAGATACATGGTAAGAACATCATGCTTAAATAGACAAAGATACACGGAAAAGCATTGCAATCAAACATAAAAATTCATGGCAAAACATCAAGAGAAATCCATATACATATACGACAAAACTTTGTGTGAAGGTTAATCGACAAACACATGGGAAAGCATCATGGTAATCAGACAGTGAAAAGTCAACAAAAATATATGGAAAAACATCATGGTATCAAAAAGTAGAATTAACAACCTACATGGAAAAGCATCATGCATAAACATATAAAGATACGCGGCAAAGCATCGCAAATAAAACAGAGGTACATGGCAAAGCATCATGGTAAAAACCCACAAATAAGTCACGGTAAAACATCGTGAGAAATCCACAAACACAAAGAACAGTCACAACAAAGCATGATATAGAAACAACAAATAAAATCCTCAGACAAAATATAACATTCATGGCAAAGCATCGTGATATCGAATTAATCATGGATAAAACAACATCAAGAATTAATCAGATGGAACAAGCCTAAAACATGAAAACAGACAAGACATCACATAGAATCGAGTGACAAAGAATTATTAATTAATTTAAATATAATATTTAATAAGATTAATTAATACTTTAATTAATCAATATTAAATAAAATATCTAAACCAAATAATAATCAAACAAAATTGTTTACATTTTTAATATCATAAAGTTTAATGAAAAAAAAATTAACATATTTTTTTTGACACTTTTGAATATTACAAAATAAAAATAATAAAATTTTTTTTTTTACATTTTAATATACAAATAATTAACTAGAAATAAAAATGCTAAAGTGAACAATTATAATATTATCGGTCTTTTTCAATATAACATTAAACGAATTAAAAAGAGAAAATAATTAAAAACAAAAAATTAAAACCTTAAATATTTTTTATACAAATGAATTATTAAACTCAAAGGAGATATTATTAAAATAAAATGACAAAATGTTGATTTCTTAGTTTCTAACTGGCTATAGAAAAATCAATTGAAGAAACAATACAAAAATAAAATAATGATGATCAAATTAAAACAAAGAAGCATCGTATAACCATAGAAAACTAGTACCACTCCTACTTCCTACAACTAACTAAAAAATAAAAAAGAGAGCTAACTACTATGGCTAAATCAACAATAATTATTATTTTTTTAAAAATAGTTATTCACATAAGCAAATAAAAATGAATAAATAAATAAATAATATATGCAATACCATTGGACTAGAGTAACATATAATTGCAACACATAAAAACTATGACCAACCTCTCTTATTATCACGTGCTAGAAAAGAAAGCAAAAACACGTGAATCACATACACTATATTTGTCCGTCATTCCATGCAACTAACATTCATATGAACTATCAGCTACTAACAACATATAGCAACACCATGAACATACACTAATGATACGACACACACGCATGACTGAACATCATTCATTGTTCTTACATGGTACAAATAAATTGAACAAGGAAGGAAAACATCAATAGCATCACATATAAAACTAACACCTAACCAAGCAATGTTAAAAAACAAAATGAACTCAGATCAAATGTTATAAAATGTGAAACCTTTGTGGTTGTGCTCGTGCGGTTTGTAAACGGAGGGAGGAGCAAACTCGGTGCGCTCCCGGTGGTGTGATTTGATGGTGTCGGCGAAAACTAGAAAGAAATGATTTTGCTGTAACGATTTTGGAATGATGAAAGTGGACAAGATTCGTTCACGTGGTGATGGTGAAGCTTCACCTGGTGATGGGTCTATGTAGTTTGTAGTGGTTCTTTGTGGTGCTATGTTTTCATGATGTTTTTCTCATGTGATGAAGGAGATGAAGTGGTGTTTAATGGTTTTCGATGAGTTCACATGTTGGAGGGTGGTGATGAAACGTGAACAAAGCGAGAAAGGATGAATGGTATTTTTGTGTAGAGATATTGAAGTCCCAAGTGTAGTGTTATGGTATGTGGAATTTCATGTGAAGAAGGATAATTTGAGGGGGGAAATAGGTAAGTGATGGTGTGTGTATCTACTGTGTTATGTTAGCTTTTATGTGGTGAAAAGTGAATCCCTAGAGTGTGGATCCTTTTTGTTTTTATCACGTGATATATATTATTTTCTTTCATGCCTTGGAACAGAGGGAGTTTCATATGGTATAGGAAATTATGAAAAGTGACATGCCAGTTTTTGTTTCATTTAGATACAGGATATTGCTTTTTCTTATGGCAGTATGTGTGGTCGCGTGAATCCGACAATTTTATTTCAGCTGGTATTGGATATTATGTGAGATGAAACACATGATATGCTATGCAGATGATGTAAAAAGTCATGGGATCTTATAGTAAAAAATTAGGGTATGACATTGAGAAAGGTGGTTAGGTGACAATCAATAGTCTTCCCGGTAAGAGCTTTCTCTAAGCTTATACTACGAATTATAAAGGCTTTAAAGATCGGTTCTTTCGGATTAAGTGTGGCCTGAGATGTCCTCAGGTAATGTATGCGTTGGATGGATCTCACTGTTTCCTTATTGTATCAAAAGTCCACTCTCGGTGTCTGGGTTTGATTTTGACAAATTGAATGACCAAGAAATCAAATCTCTAGCCATATTAGATTCTTTTTGTATGACGAAGGTTTGGGATCTATTGTCATTACCCGAAGAACAAGTTCTTTCTTTTTTGGGTAATACTTGTTTTCTTTTCGCATTATTTGGGTATCTCTTTTTACTCTTCTTACATTATGCTCTAAAATCATGCATCAAGGGTTTCAAAAACACACATGTGAGGAGTTCTAACAACAATGGTTGTAAAAACAAGACAAAGTTAAACATCTAGCATGATAGTCATAATAATGTCAGGAAAGTGTTTATGAGTAAAATCTAAACAGAAGTAGTAACAATCCTTGGTCACTAACCTCAATTCCAAACAGTCCCTTCAAATAAAAATCACAACATAACCAATCTCTAAATGTGAGAAACCAGTTTTGACAGCAACAAGGTGGGTTGGCAAACTCAGACCTTAAAGACAGTACTCAAATTACTCAATCAACAGTATGAAGAACAAAATAACAGCTTTACAAAGCAATGTTGATGAAATGGTGGTGTTGCACCCCAAAATTTGCTCAACCTTTTCTTACCTGGTTTATGTTTCATTGCATTTCATTTGCATAGTTACATCATGTACATAGTTCTAATCATTTGCATATCACAGCATATCACTCATCCAACAGGGGATCAAGTGTGATTCTTATCAGAAGAATCCTAGCAAGAGGTCTTATCCAAGTATGAGAAGTCATCCAGGCCATCAAGAAGTGATTTGAAGTCTTGAGAAGTTTGAGTGCCTACATGTGGGTTTTGCTCCTATCTTGAGGAATATTGAGAATCATCAGTGGGATGTGAAGCATGGAATGTGAATTTTAGGTGTTTATGGATCTCATGGAATGCCTAGAGGGCCCTATTGAAGCTGAGACAAGTCATTGATTCAAGTACAAGAGCCACAGTTGAGGTGCAGTCAACTTGGGTTTCATCTGGGTCAATCCTAGGTCAATTGAGTAATTGAAGAGCATCAAAGCCTACTTTGAGGTCATGAGGTTCATGGATTGGTATGTTGATACATGTGTGGTGTTGTGCCAAGATCAAGCAAAGAGGAATCAAGGATGTGGGAAGTTGCTAAATTAGGGTTTCAGTGCAAATCACCCTGTTTAGTGCCTAACTTCAAAGCCACATAAATAAAAATACAAGTTTCAAATGGATCTTTGGACAACATGAAACTTGTAGAGCATCTCAATACCTTTAATTTGAGTACTAGAAGTCCTTAAGGGGATTTATAGAACTCAAGTTATGGTCCTTGCAAGTTACAGGTCCTCAGATGCCACTGAAATTTATCTGTGAAAGTCACTTGACTTCCAAGCAACTTTTGCCCTTCAAGGAGTTTTACAATGGACTTTTGGTCAACATGAATGTTGTTCCTTATCCTCTTAGCTTTCCATAGAGTACTAGAAGTACTTGATAGGATTTGTAGAACTCAAGTTATGATCTTTGCAAGCCAGGGGTATTTTGGGAAAGTGAGATTATAGGTCACTTTGGATTATAGGTCCATAACTCTAACTTGCAAGCTTCAAATGGAAAATTGTTCAACATGAAACTTGTTCAAAATGATGTTTTGAGTGCAACCAAGTGGTCATGAGAGTTTGGTTTGGCTTGGAACACAAAGTTGCTTGAAATGGCTTAAAAAGGAAAGAAAATTAAGCATTAAAAGGCCAAAAAAATAGAATTTCTTGATTTAGGGTTAAACAAGGTCATGTTATAGGTCATTTTTATCAGAAATACCATTTTGAGAAGGATGGAAATATTACATTTTTCATTTGAGGTTAATTACACATATTTCCCTTTTGTGACTTAAGGTGGAAGTAACATAAGCAATACACTTCCTTTAGATCAGAAACAAGGAGCTACACATCCCATTCATTTCTAAATCTCATGAGATATTCATTGCAAGCAAAATTGAGAGCTGGAGTAGAGCAATGCATGACTGTTACATATGAGAAATTGGAAGAGAATGAGAAATTCAAAATCTCATTTAGTTAGTTACAGAAAGTTCTAGAGTGTTCTAACACTCTCTATATAACCAATGCAATGTGTTCAGGCAGTTTTTTGGGCAAGAAGTGAAGAGAATCGAGAGGAAGCCATTGAAATTTCTCAAATGCATATCAGAATCGATTTTGGTGATCAAGGAAGATTCAGAGCAAATTGCTTGTTGCAGAAGCTTTAGGAGTTGATATTGAGTGATTCTGGAAGACATTGGAGGCTGAATCGAAGGAAATCACCTTCTGTTCATCCATTTTTTCCAGGTATGCATCTTTCCACCTATGGCTTAGAATAGAGGTAATTGATTAGGATTCTTTATGCGGTTAGGTTATTGATGATGCTTAGAAGGATTTAGGCACAAGAATTGAGTGATTAGAGACCAAACTAGGCATAACACCATTTCTGTTGAAGCTTATATCTCTTGATTCTTGAGGTTGTAATCACATTTGGATAGCAAGATTTGATGCCTGATACATGTAGTTCACATTGATGACTTTAATTTTAAGTTTCGTGACAATCAAGATTTGGTGATTTTCTGTAACTAGGATCGGTTTTAGAGTAGGAGCATGAATCAATAATTTTGGATGGTGGATTTGAGTTCAGGGTGAAATTCTGAGTGGGATAGGATGTTTAAGTGTCAAGTTTGGTGCGTTTTGGGGACCTCTCACCAGAGACGACGGTGGCTCTGTAGCTCAGGCCACCGTCCCAACTTTCCCTCTCAGTTTTGAATTTTGGAGAAGATGAAGTTTTAACTGTTGGATCACGTTTGACTGTTGACTGGAGATAGGAACCAATGGCCACGATCTTGTTTCATTTTCTGAAGAGAATGAGTTTGATGAAACTTACCGTTTCATTAATTCAATTGGATGGGATGAATGAGATTCTTGCTATACACACCTCCATTTGGGCCCAGTCTGAAATTACAACGTGAAGGCATTGCTATTCACCACGTGTGTTTTCCAATTTTTATTGATTTCTTTTATTTTTGTTTTGGGCTTAGCCAGATACGCTTCTTACACCCCCATTCTAGGCCCAGCCTGGAAAACAACGTGATTTTATTGCTATCTGGCACGCAACTTTCATATTTTTCTTTATATTTTCTTTTATTTTTATGTTTTGCATATAGTTAGAAATTAATTCACCATAAATAGGAAAATTAGTCTTTTTAGGTTAGATTTTTTTCCCCTGACTCTTTAGAGAGTCTAGAATTTTAGGAAATTGATAGATTAATTTTTCATGCATTTTATATTTTAATTGCATTTTTTGAAGTTTAATTGCTTTTATTTTGAATATGGTTGATGCTTGATCTTGCTGATTTTTGTATGGGAGATTGGTGTTTAATTTTTTGGTGCTTCTTTTTGGGTTATTTAGCTTAGAAATGCATGTACCCTTAGTAATTTTTCTCATATTTTTGTGAGATAATTTTAGGTTATTTTGAACAATGAACAATAGGTGTTGTAATTTTAGAGTTTTAAGATAATACCCTTAGGTTTAGGGCATAGTTTTAGGTCTTAATGAATGCTTAACCCCCTGGTTTTGTATGGAGTGATTCTTAAGAGGTTTAGGAACCCTTATAATTTTTTATAGGATTTTATAATCATTTTTAGTATTTTAATTAGATTTAGTTTTAAGACTAACTTTTAGGTGTTTCTAAACACTAACTTGACTAGTTTAATTCAATAGTTCCCCTTAGACTTAAGTGGTGGTGCCTTTGCTTTTGGATGAACATGAAGACAACTTGAAGATGCTTTGGAGAGCTTGAAGGAGCTTGAAGTTGAAGCCTTGTCCTTTGGTGGAGTGCTTGTCAGAAGCTTAGGAAAACTAGGGTTTTAGGAAGAGCATTAGATTAGTCTTGCTTGTTTCTTCAAACATGGAGTATATTGTTCATCTCCATTCAATCCAATGACATAAAGTACTCCTAAAGAAGTCACATCCCTCCTTTGGAGGGATGAATGGCATGCTTTAAGAGTAGAACTTTGAGGATGCCCTTCTCTTATAATGTTAAGTTCTTAGTGGCTTCCTTTGGTTATCATTAAGTTACTTAACATTTAAACTTGATCTTGTTAATTGATTCTCCCTTGGAGGTTGCTTGTTGAAGCTTGTTGAAGATGAGGTTTGTGCTTGTTGAAGTTGGTTGCTTGTTGAAGCTAGGGTTTTGCTGCCTGGTGAAGATGAAGTTAGGAGCTTGTTGAAGCTGTTCACTGGTTGAAGTTTGCTGGTTTAAGCTGGTTGCTTGTTGAAGTTTGAAGCTTGTTGAAGCTTGGTGCTTGTTGAAGATTGAAGGTTTAGTGGAGCTTGAAGATAGGAGCTATTCATGAAGATGAAGGTTGTTGCTGTCAACTTTTTGCTGTTTAATCAACTGTTGCTGTCCAGAGCTGTTGCTTGCTGTAGGAGTTTGGTGCTGCTGCTGGGGCTGCCTCCTCTGCTTTGGTTTTTGTTTTTTCTGTATTTGTTTGTTGGCTTGTGCAGCTTGCCCCTTAGGTTTGAAGTGAATATTGATTCACTTTGCCTGTTGTTTTCCCAGGTTCAAGGTTGAGCAGGACTCCTTTGCCTCGCTTGTATTGCTGCATTGCATGCATTTTACTGTATTTGCTTGTCTTCCTTTCTGTTTATCCCCTAGGATCTCTGATTTCCTCTGTGCAGGAGGGAATTATGACAGACATTAGGATTCTTATCCATGCATGACAACATTAGGTTAGTTTTTATTCCCTTTTCAACCATAGGCTTTTTAGAGCTTCTTTCTCTTCTTATCTTAAAACAACTCAAAAATACAGTAATAAGGTTAATCGATGTCGTACGTTACGAGCCTTAAGCTATTTGAGAAAGGGTTGCTGGAGAGTTTCTTTCCAGTAGTCTGGCTGCTTAGTGTGGCACCCTTTGGGTGACACGCGGCGTAGCCACTCTCAAATCATAGTCTCTAGTGCGTCAGAGATTGCAAACAAACTAAAAAACACTTCTTTCGTAAAAGATTCAAACAAACATCAAAGTGTCATTTTTGTCCGCTTGGACTCTTAATCAAGAAAAACCCTTTCATAAGGTAATAAAAAACAGTCAGACAAGCTTGTGTCTTCTGTAGCCCGAACTATGTTTGCTCTGATCTTTCATGCTGTATGAAAGTACGTAGGCATAGGATGCCATATCCTAGCGAGCAACCTTCCCCTCCTTTCCCGTAGGTAGGCGAACTACGTTGACTCTGATTTCTCGTTCCAGACGGGAATACGTAGGCATAAAGTGCGATACTTTGCCGAGTCATTTTCTTTTCTTTTTAACCCATACCTGTAGAGTAGATAGAATAACAATCCGTACCAGAAAACAAGCGTGGATCCCGTCGAGTACGACAGACGTGAGGAGTGTTAATACCTTCCCCTTGCGTAATCGACTCCCGAATCCAGGATTTGGTTGCGACGACCATTCCTTTCCCGTTTTGTGTTAGGTTTACTCTGAGCATTTCCTTTCCCTCTTGTGGGATAAATAACGCACGGTGGCGACTCTTCTGTCATAGCCGGTGCCGATTTTCGCAGTAGCGACAACTGGCGACTCTGCTGGGGACTCAAACGGTTCCCTACGCGAGTCAATCCTAGCGCTTGTTTTCCCGTCGTGGGTTTTGTATGGATTTACCTTTCTGTATTTACTTTTAGCATTATATTATTGCTGTTATGCTGGGTAGGGGTCAGATTGAGAGATAAGCCGGACCTGGGCTTGAGTGCACCTAGAATTAGTTGTGGAAAGTAGTGGGCGCGTGCATGCTTTGCATGTACTAGTGTCCCGCAAAATCCACGCTTGGATGAGGTTCTTCTGGTTGACTTCTTTTTCAACCCTTTGGGTTGAGGGGGTCGTTGGTTAGTTGGATTGTCGACTCTGGGGACCGATCAATTGGAAGTTGGCTAAGTGAGGCCTCTTCAGGACATGATGATGCCACACCTCCTGGGTATCGTATCATCAGTCTTGAAAGTCTGTGACGCCGACGACTGCATAGGACGTCGTACCTTGTGTCAGTTGATAGGACACCTATCTGTGAGAGGGATTGGGACATGTAGGAAACTTGACCTCCAGACTACCCGGTCTTCTTGATATTAGATCAGTATATGTGGTTACTTGGGGTTCTTCATCAGGACAGTGTTATGGACCAAGTTGGAACTTTGTTATAGGTCAGTTGAGACCAGGTTGGAGCATTGTTATGGGTCTGTTAAGACCAGGTTTGAGCGGTATTGTGGGTCTGTTGAGACAGATATTGTGGATGGATCTCTTCAGCAATATATCACTTGATCCCTGTTGCATTGTTTGCATATTGCATTGTTGCATACTCATTTTTCATATCATAAACGTGTGTCTGTGCTGCAGGTGCATTTCATACCCTCTGATTCTAGTTGCCCGGATTTCTGTCTGCTGATATTATGGATACTTTGAAGAAGAGTGTGGCATACAAGTTGCCTACTCCAGATGTTTCTTCTTTGCTTGGTTTGATATCCTTGGCTGATGATGATGTGAAGAGAAGTTTCAGGAAGAGTTATGGGAAACTGCTTAGGTTGGTCTGCAAACCAACTACGTATGAGCTGAACGGATTATATGCACCTATGCAGTTTTATGATCCCCCGCTGAGGTGTTTTACTTTCCCTGACTTCACTCTGGCTCCGACCATGGAGGAATATGCTGAGATCTTGGAGTTAACCATTCAGAACAGGGTACCCTTCATTCATATGGATGCTGAGCCCAAGCTGGAGGATTTGGCTGTTGCTCTGCATTTAGACTCCTCAGAGTTGCTGTTAACCTTGTGGAATGGAGTTTCTGGTTTTTCTCTCAAGTTCTTGGCGGGGAAAGCACAAGAGTATGCCAAGAGTGGCTGTTGGATTGTATTTAATGTTATCCTTGCTTTGTGTATCTATGGCATTGTATTGTTCCCCAATATGCCTGACTTTGTGGATTTGGATGCATTCCATATATTTACTTCAGGCAATCCTGTGCCTACACTGATTGGAGACTTCTATCACTCTCTGCATTACAAGAACGAGAATAGAAGGGGCAAGAACGTCTCTTGTTGTGTGCCTTTGTTGTATATGCGGTTTGATAGTCACCTGCCCAAGAAGGGTATCTTTGCTGAGTCTGCAGCTACGGTGGAATGGTCTGAGCGTCTGATGGGGCTTTCTTCAGAAGATGTTGTCTGGTTTGATAGGGATTTACTAGGATCTGAGATTATCTACAGCTGCACAGGATATCCTAACGTTCCTCTGATTGGGAGGAAAGGGTGCATTAACTACAATCCGTCATTGTTGATCAGACAATTCGGTTATGCTTTGAGAAGCCCGCCAAAAGAGGAGGAAGTGCAGGAATCTCTGTACTTCACAGGCGATCTAAGTGGAGAATTATTATCCAAGCTTCAGCATGCTTGGAATAACATTTGCAAGAAATGGAAGCCGTTGTTGGGTAAGAATGATAGTCAAGCCTATCCTCCGTACCAAGTCTGGATCCAGGATAGGGCAAAGCAGGCGCTGATGCCGTTTCCTGCAGTATTACCTCCTGCTCCCCTCGTGGTTGAGGAGCCAACTACTGTGTCTATTGAGAGATATGAGCGGGTTGTGAAGGAGAAGGAAGCTTTGATGAAAGCCAACGAGAAGTTGGAAGAAGAGCTAGTTCAGCTCAGAAGCGAAAGAAATGAAGCCGTATATTCCTTCAAGCAACAAACAAAGCTGGTGAACCAGTTAGGTACAGAACTGACTGAACAACGAAAGAAGCGTGAACGTTTGGGGATAGATTTCAAGAGCTCTCATGACATCCTGGAGTCTAAGAAGAAAGCACTTGATATAGCTTACTTGGAGATCTCTACGTTCAACAAAACTTGGAACGCTACGCTGATAAACAACAAGGAGAGAGAAGATAAGCTGAAGTTGCAAATCTCCAAGTTATAGGATCAGTTGAAAGCTAGCCAGAGGAAGTTTGGGGAAGAAGCTGTGCGTAGTTCTTCCATTCAATCCTCGTTGAACAAAGCTGTCAAGAATCTGCAGGAGCACAGACAGAACTTTGAAGCCAAGAAGCGGAAGTTAGAAGACTGTTTTGGCAAGAGAGCTTGGGAAAACTCCAATGAAGGCCTTCAGTTCACTATACGGCAGTTAGAGTTGCTCGTCGAAGGGTTGCTCACTCAGTCAGATCATCCAGAAACCAATAAGTTGTTAGAGGAGTATCGTGCTCATTGTAACACCTGACTGTTGTATATGCTTTAGTTGCATTGTGCTGACCATCACCAGGATTGTTGGTTGAGGTCATGCCTTCTTGTTATTGTGTACACTCAGTGATATTGTATTTCTGACTTGATGGGCTCTTTGCAGCAATATATGAGATGTTTCTTCCATGAGTGGATTCCAGCTTCTTAGCACTGTCACTACACTGGCACTTTGGCACTAGAATCAGGGGTTGATCTCCCTAACGCACAGACACATATTGCATCTGCATATTCATTTTGCATTGCCAGTTACTGGTTGAATCTGTATCTTATCTTCTGCATCTCACAGGTTTTCCAGGGTTGACGACCAAAGAGTTCATCGCTATTCAAACAGAAACAGCTGTAAGAAAGATAATGGATCAAGTTCAGAATGAGATGCAAGAGATGCGCGACAACATGACGCAGTTCATACAAGCAATGGAAACCATGGCCAAGGGCCAGGAGCAGCTGCAGGCTATTGTGCAACCTCTGATTGCACGGGCTAATGATAGTACTGCTGATATTACTCTTTGTGACTGTCAGGGTTTCCTCCAGGGTTTTGGACGCCGACTTGCAGAGATAGACATGGAGCATGTTCAAGCTGAGTTAATTGAAGTTCAAGGCCAACTAGGGCAATTCATGAAGGACATGCACACGTTGTGCTCGAATCAAGAGACGCTCGAAGAGGAGAATTACCGATTGAAGGCTCAGGTAGGATTGATGGCTGAAATATTGAGGAATGTACTCAGAAGAGAAGGTGAGCATATGTCCGAAGTTGCGGTCGGTTTACTTGCCCCACAGGGGTCGGAAGAACCAGTGCCCAGGCATGATAGGCCTAAGAGACCCTCTACGCAATTCGAAGCTCGGGATTCTCCTCGTCGGCAGTCGCGACTGATTTCTTAGGATAACACAAGGGGGTATGGTAAAAGGATGAAGCTCTCTGGCAGGGTATTTGGTGAGATTCCGGTGGATTATGATCAGTTGGTACAACTCTTGTTCCAACTTCAATTGATTAAACCCCGCACTTTGGCTCCATTGACTGGGAAGCCACCATCAGGCTATGATGTGAACGCCCATTGTGTCTTCCACTTCGGTGCACCGGGGTATAACATCGCGAACTGCAAGTCGTTCAAGCAGAAGATTCAAGATTTGCTGGATGAAAAGGCAATTGAATTTGTGTCGGGCGGTATAAAGGTCTCAGAGACCAATATTTCTATTTCCCCACCGGAAGTTGCAAAAGAATCGAGGCATATCCTGGAATCATTGGAAACTGAACCCCCAGGTCCACAACAGTTGCCAATGCCTGGGCTGAATTTGAGGATGACAGTGCATGAGCCTAAGGAACGGGTTGATCAAAACCAGCAGTGCATGAAACGCCAGCATCCGGCTCGACGAAGAATTCAGGAGAGGAAATCAAAGAGGATATTTGAGGCACCTCCATCAACGCATGCTGAACTCTTTCAGACTTTGTTAGGGTTGCACCTTGTTGAAAAGAGAATGTTGGCCCCACCAACGGGTGCACCTCCATTTGGTTTCGACGCCAGTAAGCATTGTGAGTTTCATTCCGGGGCACCCGAACATGATATTGAGGGTTGCCACGCTTTCAAGCGTAAAGTCCAAGATTTAATCGACAGCAAGGCTATCAGCTTTTCTGATAGGGTCCCCAATGTGGTGCAGGGCCACAGACAAGCAAAGGTCGGGTTGATGAAAACGGTTCCTAAATTTGGTCGGGCCGTGGAAAACTGGTCAAGACAGCAGCAGGCTACCTCCAACAATTGTTTCTGAGGATGGTTGACTCGCCAATAAGTCAAAATGCAAGAAGTCCGATTCTAAGACGCCGACATTTTTCATGTTATCTTGTTCATGTCTTTGCATTTGTAGTTGCCTTTCTGTTCAATTGCAAATTTCGTTTGTAAAACTTGTTGTTTTTTTTCAACTGATATTGATAAATGAAATAAATATGCATGTTTTGAATTAATCCAGTCATGTTCACTCTTTGTGTTTTCATTTATTTCAAACGCTTGTTAAGTGGAATCCGGGGAGGATGACGAAAACCGATGACGAATAAGCTTCCGATTGTATGCTTTTGGATAAAAACCCGTTGATGATGTACAAGCATTGTTTCAATCCATAAACACCAGAGATATAAGGAAGATAATCCCTTGTTAACCCCTTTGAGCCTAATAGTAGGAGTTTCTTTCTGAAAATGAAAAAATCCTAAATCTTAACCCGGGGCAGGGTAGAGGTCAGTTAGTTTGACCAAGCATTCAAATTACAAAAGGAGTGTCCGTTCGAGGATCAATCACACCTGTATAGGTCGTGCCTAAAAACCCACAATGGTTGAACGTCATGAGTGAGACAATCACATTATCCCCCAAAGAGTCAGACAACCAATGTCTCGCGACTTGTTCAAAAAGAAGAAGAGAATCCAAAGCCCGCTAAGTCGAAACTTCAAAACAAGTGGCTTAGGCAAAAATTAGGGCATCCCGCTGGACTTTAGAATCAAAAGAAGCTCCAAAGAGTCAGTCCAGGCAAAAGTTAGGGAACGAAAGGAAAAATACAAAAGACGAAAAGGATTACCAAAGAAAAAATCCTCGAAAAGGACAAAGTCGTGTGACTCTAGGCACCCAAAGATGATAAGTGAATGACTGTCACTCCGAAAGGCAAGTGGTATCCTGAACCATCACTCCTATCACTCCACCTTTAATAGGTGAACGCTGAAGTCAAATTAGCTAAACATAGGATTAGAGAACATCACGAAGAATGGGTGGGTCGAAATAAGCTGTGAGCCTATATCTTTCCTTGTTAACCGTGAACCTGACCACGTTACAACCCGAAAAAGTCCTAATTGAAACAGGTTTAGTTCGAGAGCATACTTCGGTAAAGGTCGCATTGAAATTGACTCCTAAAAGGATTCCTCTTGGGGCATTGTGTTAATGTCGATATGTTGATGATTGATTCGTTGTAGGTCATAAAACTTTTTCATCAAATCGGACTGGATTTTGAAAACTGTCATATACATTGCATTTAATATATCTTTTATGCAGAACAACTTGTTTTACTTGCGAGTAAGCGCATGCAACAGGAAAGTTTCCTACAGTGGGAAGTCTGATCAGGATAGAATGCAGAATGTCTGAATGTTTCGTGAGCCGGGGCATGATATATTAATTAATCCCCAGTGGGAGTCAGCCATCCAAGAATCAGTTAATCTGGGGCAATTAGGTCGAGATTTGGCAGATCTCTCGCAGCTAGGGGCATTGCTTCACGAATCGACTGATCAGGGGCAAAAGATTATTGCAAGACCAGGGCAGGTCACCCTAAGAACAAAAGATTTTGTTGGGACATCCTTTTGGGTTTGACGTGCAGAAACAGTTCATATCTAACCGTCAGTGCTCAGAAATCGAAGAGTCTTTATCAGGAAGTTGGTGCCGGTTCAAGGGCAAGGTATTGTGAGGTAGCACCATGGCTAGCTTTCCCTTTCAAGACGAAGCGTTCAGACTGGGACATGTTGGTATTTTTTGGGCAAATTTCCGAGAAGGTGGATGGAACTCATGTTTCCCCAGCCAAAATCTCTTGATGAAGATCCTGATTTCAGTTGATGTCATTCTTCGGCTAGTCGCATCTTATCCCCAGAGAGTTGGAATGACGTTATCCCTTCCCGAAGGAGGGAATTATCTTCCCCAGGAGAGTGTCCTCATGGAAAGCCGTCCATAGGATTAACCCCAGCAAGTCAAAATCAATGTCCCCTGCAGAGGTTGCGCTCCTCAGTGAATCGAAGATGTGCATGTTCAATTTCCAGCATGGGAGATTCCCGCAGAGTTTAACCAAGTTGTTGGTTCAGAAGGATTATACCCGGAGGACGGTTTCCCTTCTCCCCGCAGGTCGTCATGCCATTGACAGGATGTTGATCCTCAGTAGAGTCTGAGGTTCCGAGTTTGTAAACTGTGCCCAGACAGTGCGCTTTTTCTAGAAGTGTCGCTTCTTTCCCCAGATGAGTTGGTTCACCAGCAAGGTGTTTGTTCTTTCCTTCCAGTGGAAATTGATGTTTAATCTCTCCCCGACAGAGTTGGCTGTGTTTCCGGCATTTATTTTACCGGAATACCTTATGATACTTGTTCTCCCCAACAGAGTTGGCTTTATCCTCAGCATTCATGTTGTTGAGACATCATTATCAGAGTGGCCCCGACAGCTTGAACTTGCATTTGCATTTGCATATATCGTCATATTTGCATCTACTCAAACGCGTAGCATTTCCGTGCCGTACGGAGCATTACGCCATTTTCAAACATACGCATTTTGAAACATAAATCAGGTTGGTTAACCTTTTGCTTTCAGGTGTGTTTTCTCAGCAGGAGTATGGAGTCTAGCTCAGATCTATTACCAGGTATTCGAGGTCTCGCCGTGAGGCGTGTGATGATACAGTTCATCTTACTATTTTCCCCACAGAGTTGCTTGTTGAAGTTTCTCTTATCCGGCCAGCGGATTATTTTCTTCAAATTTACTGTTACGTCAGCGTCAAAGGGTTTCATGAATCAAAATTTCAGAAGCTGCCGCCGGTTATCGAAACAGGCGTCCGGCAGTTTGGTTTCCAAATATCCCCAATAGAGTCCTCCTCAAGGTCGATGTCACGTCAGCGCTAAAAGGTTTGTGGGTTGGGACCAATGGAGTTAGCTACTGCAGAGATAAGCAGAGAAACGGTATTCAGAGTATCTTCCCGTATGGATAAACGGATGTATTTTCCTACTGGTTGACAGAAGTATTTCCCCGGAAGTCGCCAAAATTTTATTGCCTATGTTGATAGGAGTTCCTCGTGTTGATGAGATATGAGTCCTGACGTGGACAAGTTATTCCTGTATTGACGGGATTTCTTCGTGTTGGCGAAGTGTAGTCCTAACGTGGACATATTTATTTCCTCGTGTTAACGAGATGTGCTAGTCCTAACGTGGGCAAATTTGATTTCTCCGTGTTGACGAAATGTGAAGTCCTAACGTGGACAAATTGATTACTCTTCGTGTTGACAAAATGGTGTCCTAACGTGGACCATTTATCCCCAGCAAATATCTTTCTTCGCATTGGCGAAATGTGCGTCCTGACGTGGACAAGTTTATAGTTCCTCGTGTTGACGAGATGCACGAGTCCTGACGTGGACAAATTTATCTTTCTTCGTGTTGACGAAACGGTGTCCTAACGTGGACAATTTACTTCTATGTTGATATGATCTCCTCGTGTTGACGAGATGCGGACAACTCATCCCCAGCAAAGTCGCCGGGATTTCTCCGTGTTGACGAAATGTGGAGTCCTGATGAGGACAAGTTTTGTTCCTATGATGATAGGATTTCTCCGTGTTGACGGAATATGGAGTCCTGATGAGGACAAGTTTTATTCCTATGATGATAGGATTTCTCCGTGTTGACGGAATGTGGAGTCCTGATGAGGACAAGTTTTATTCCTATGATGATAGGATTTCTCCGTGTTGACGGAATGTGGAGTCCTGATGAGGACAGGTTTTATTCCTATGATGATAGGATTTCTCCGTGTTGACAGAATGTGGAGTCCTGATGAGGACAAGTGTTATTCCTATGATGATAGGATTACTTCGGGTTGACGAAATTTGAGTCCTAACATGGACAAGTTTATGATGGGATTTCTTCGTGTTGACGAAGTGTGCGTCCTAACATGGACAAAGTTTTGCTTTTGTTGAGGGGATTTCTTCGTGTTGACGAAACAAGCATCCTAACATGGACAAAGTTCTATTCCTGTGTTGTTGGGATTTCTTCGGGTTGACGAAATATGAGTCCTAACATGGACAAATTTGTATTTATTCGTGATTCGACGAAATTTGGGTCCAGATGTGGACAAGGTTACTCCTGTGACGACAGAATCTCTATTCGTGTTGACGAATTTGTTCCTCTTCTTGTGTTGACAAGGTTAGTCCAGTTATGGACGGAGAGGTGTTTTTACAAAAATTGTTCAGTACCTATGGCGTTACATAGGTGGTTGAAGTTGAAATCAGAATTATTATCAGACGTTGGATCAGTTATTGCCGTAACAACCAGATTCAGATAGGGGATGTTTCTCCCCAAGCAGTGTAGTTTATTTCTGCGGTTGGAAAATTTTCGGGTTCCTTGGTATTCAACCGTCTCGTACCTTGATTGTTTGAAGGCCGTTCGCTCTTCACCCAGTCGGGTCCAAGCCGTTTGAATAGGGGAAGTTGTTGCACCCCAAAATTTGCTCAACCTTTTCTTACCTGGTTTATGTTTCATTGCATTTCATTTGCATAGTTACATCATGTACATAGTTCTAATCATTTTCATATCATAGCATATCACTCATCCAACAGGGGATCAAGTGTGATTCTTATCAGAAGAAGCATAGCAAGAGGTCTTATCCAAGTATGAGAAGTCATCCAGGCCATCAAGAAGTGATTTGAAGTCTTGAGAAGTTTGAGTGCCTACATGTGGGTTTTGCTGCTATCTTGAGGAACATTGAGAATCATTAGTGGGATGTGAAACATGGAATGTGAATTTGAGGTGTGTATGGATCTCATGGAATGCCTAGAGGGCTCTATTAAAGCCGAGACAAGTCATTGATTCAAGTACAAGAGCCACAGTTGAGGTGCAGTCAACTAGGGTTTCATCTAGGTCAATCCTAGGTCAATTGAGTAATTGAAGAGCATCAAAGCCTACTTTGAGATCATGGGGTTCATGGATTTGTATGTTGATACATGTGTGGTGTTGTGCCAAGATCAATCAAAGAGGAATCAAGGATGTGGGAAGTTGCTAAATTAGGGTTTCAGTGTAAATCACCCTGTTTAGTGCCTAACTTCAAAGCCACATAAATCAAAATAAAAGTTTCAAATGGATCTTTGGCCAACATGAAACTTGTAGAACATCCCAATACCTTTAATTTTAGTACTAGAAGTCCTCAATGGGATTTATAGAACTCAAGTTATGGTCCTTGCAAGTTACAGGTCCTCAGATGCCACTGAAATTTATCTGTGAAAGTCACTTGACTTCCAAGCAACTGTTTCCCTTCAAGGAGTTTTCCAATGGACTTTTAGTCAACATGAATGTTGTTCCTTATCCTCTTAGATTTCTATAGAGTACTAGAAGTCCTTGATAGGATTTGTAGAACTCAAGTTATGATCTTTGCAAGCCGGGGGTATTTTGGGAAAGTGAGATTATAGGTCACTTTGGATTATAGGTCCATAACTCTAACTTGCAAGCTTCAAATGGAAAATTGTCCAACACGAAACTTGTTCAAAATGATGTTTTGATTGCAACCAAGTGGTCATGAGAGTTTGGTTTGGCTTGGAACACAAAGTTGCTTGAAATGGCTTAAAAAGGAAAGAAAAATAAGCATTAAAAGGCCAAAAAATGGAATTTCTTGATTTAGGGTCAAACAAGGTCATGTTATAGGTCATTTTTATCAGAAATACCATTTTGAGAAGGATAGCAATATTACATTTTTCATTTGAGGTCAATTACACATATTTCCCTTTTGTGACTTAAGGTGGAAGTAACATAAGCAATACACTTCCTTTGGATCAGAAACAAGGAGCTACACATCCCATTCATTTCTAAATCTCATGAGATATTCATTGCAAGAAAAATTGAGAGCTGGAGTAGAGCAATGCATGACTGTTACATATGAGAAATTGGAAGAGAATGAGAAATTCAAAATCTCATTTAGTTAGTTACAGAAAGTTCTAGAGTGTTCTAACACTCTCTATATAACCAATGCAATGTGTTCAGGCAGTTTTTTGGGCAAGAAGTGAAGAGAATTGAGAGGAAGCCATTGAAATTTCTCAAGTGCATATCAGAATCGGTTTTGGTGATCAAGGAAGATTCAGAGCAAATTGCTTGTTGCAGAAGCTTTAGGAGTTGATATTGAGTGATTCTGGAAGACATTGGAGGCTGAATCGAAGGAAATCACCTTCTGTTCATCCATTTTTTCCAGGTATGCATCTTTCCACCTATGGCTTAGAATAGAGGTAATTGATTAGGATTCTTTATGCGGTTAGGTTATTGATGATGCTTAGAAGGATTTAGGCACAAGAATTGAGTGATTAGAGACCAAACTAGGCATAACACCATTTTTGTTGAAGCTTATATCTCTTGATTCTTGAGGTTGTAATCACATTTGGATAGCAAGATTTGATGCCTGATACATGTAGTTCACATTGATGACTTTAATTTTAAGTTTCGTGACAATCAAGATTTGGTGATTTTTTGTAACTAGGATCGATTTTAGAGTAGGAGCATGAATCATTAATTTTGGATGGTGGATTTGAGTTCAGGGTGAAATTCTGAGTGGGATAGGATGTTTAAGTGTCAAGTTTGGTGTGTTTTGGGGACCTCTCACCGGAGACGACGGTGGCTCTGTAGCTCAGGCCACCGTCCAAATTTCCCTCTCAGTTTTAAATTTTGGAGAAGATGAAGTTTTAACTGTTGGATCACGTTTGACTGTTGACTGGAGATAGGAACCAATGGCCACAATCTTGTTTCATTTTCTGAAGAGAATGAGTTTGATGAAACTCACCGTTTCATTAATTCAATTGGATGGGCTGAATAAGATTCTTGCTATACACACCTCCATTTGGGCCCAGTCTGAAATTACAACGTGAAGGCATTGCTATTCACCACGCGTGTTTTCCAATTTTTATTGATTTCTTTTATTTTTGTTTTGGGCTTAGTCAGATACGCTTCTTACACCCCCATTCTGGGCCCATCCTGGAAAACAACATGATTTTATTGCTATCTGGCACGCAACTTTCATATTTTTCTTTATATTTTCTTTTATTTTTATGTTTTGCATATAGTTAGAAATTAATTCACCATAAATAGGAAAATTAGTCTTTTTAGGTTATATTTTTTCCCCCTGACTCTTTAGAGAGTATAGAATTTTAGGAAATTGAGAGATTAATTTTTCATGCATTTTATATTTTAATTGCATTTTTTGAAGTTTAATTGCTTTTATTTTGAATATGGTTGATGCTTGATCTTGCTGATTTTAGTATGGGAGATTGGTGTAGAATTTTTTGGTGATTGTTTTTGGATTATTTAGCTTAGAAATGCATGTACCCTTAGTAATTTTTCTCATATTTTTGTGAGATAATTTTAGGTTGTTTTGAACAATGAACAATAGGTGTTGTAATTTTAGGGTTTTAAGATAGTACCCTTAGGTTTAGGGCATAGTTTTAGGTCTTAATGAATGGTGAACCCCATGGTTTTGTATGGAGTGATTCTTAAGAGGTTTAGGAACCCTTAGAATTTTTTATAGGATTTTATAATCATTTTTAGTATTTTAATTAGATTTAGTTTTAAGACTAACTTTTAGGTGTTTCTAACACACTAACTTGACTAGTTTAATTCAATAGTTCCCCTTAGACTTAAGTGGTGGTGCCTTTTCTTTTGGGTGAACATGAAGACAACTTGAAGATGCTTTGGAGATCTTGAAGGAGCTTGAAGTTGAAGCCTTGTCCTTTGGTGGAGTGCTTGTCAGGAGCTTAGGAAAACTAGGGTTTTAGGAAGAGCATTAGATTAATCTTGCTTGTTTCTTCAAACATGGAGTATATTGTTCATCTCCATCCAATCCAATGACATAAAGTCCTCCTAAAGAAGTCACTTCCCTCCTTTGGAGGGATGAATGACATGCTTTAAGAGTAGAACTTTGAGGATGCCCTTCTCTTATAATGTTAAGTTCTTAGTGGCTTCCTTTGGTTGTCATTAAGTTACTTAACATTTCAACTTGATCTTGTTAATTGATTCTCCCTTGGAGGTTGCTTTTTGATGCTTGTTGAAGATGAGGTTTGTGCTTGTTGAAGCTGGTTGCTTGTTGAAGCTAGGGTTTTGCTGCCTGGTGAAGATGAAGTTAGGAGCTTGTTGAAGCTGTTCACTGGTTGAAGTTTGCTGGTTTAAGCTGGTTGCTTGTTGAAGTTTGAAGCTTGTTGAAGCTTGGTGCTTGTTGAAGATTGAAGGTTTAGTGGAGCTTGAAGATAGGAGCTATTCATGAAGATGAAGGTTGTTGCTGTCAACTTTTTGCTGTTTAATCAACTGTTGCTGTCCAGAGCTACTGCTTGCTGTAGGAGTTTGGTGCTGCTGCTGGGGCTGCCTCCTCTGCTTTGGTTTTTGTTTTTTCTGTATTTGTTTGTTGGCTTGTGCAGCTTGCCCCTTAGGTTTGAAGTGAATATTGATTCACTTTGCCTGTTGTTTTCCCAGGTTCAAGGTTGAGCAAGACTCCTTTGCCTCGCTTGTATTGCTGCATTGCATGCATTTTACTATATTTGCTTGTCATCCTTTCTGTTTATCCCCTAGGATCTCTGATTTCCTTTGTGTAGGAGGGAATTATGACAGACATTAGGATTCTTATCCATGCATGACAACATTAGGTTAGTTTTTATTCCCTTTTCAACCCTAGGCTTTTTAGAGCTTCTTTCTCTTCTTATCTTAAAACAACTCAAAAATACAGTAATAAGGTTAATCGATGTCGTACGTTACAAGCCTTAAGCTATTTGAGAAAGGGTTGCTGGAGAGTTTCTTTCCAGTAGTCTGGCTGCTTAGTGTGGCACCCTTTGGGTGACACGCGACGTAGTCACTCTCAAATCATAGTCTCTAGTGCGTCAGAGATTGCAAACAAACTAAAAAACACTTCTTTCGTAAAATATTCAAACAAACATCAAAGTGTCATTTTTGTCTGCTTGGACTCTTAATCAAGAAAAACCCTTTCATAAGGTAATAAAAAACAGTCAGACAAGCTTGTGTCTTCCGTAGCCCGAACTACGTTTGCTCTGATCTTTCATGCTGTATGAAAGTACGTAGGCATAGGATGCCATATCCTAGCGAGCAACCTTCCCCTCCTTTCCCGTAGGTAGGCGAACTACGTTGACTCTGATTTCTCGTTCCAGACGGGAATACGTAGGCATAAAGTGCGATACTTTGCCGAGTCATTTTCTTTTCTTTTTAATCCAGACCTGTAGAGTAGATAGAATAACAATCCGTACCAGAAAACAAGCGTGGATCCCGTTGAGTACGATGGACGTGAGGGGTGTTAATACCTTCCCCTTGCGTAATCGACTCCCGAATCCAGGATTTGGTTGCGACGACCATTCCTTTCTCGTTTTGCGTTAGGTTTACTCTGAGCGTTTCCTTTCCCTCTTGTGGGATAAATAACGCACGGTGGCGACTCTTCTGTCATAGCCGACGCCGATTTTCGCAGTAGCGACAGGTGGCACTCAAACTTATCCAATAAACTATTCTATTCACACATGATAGACAGTTGTTGCTGGACAGATTTTGTTATGAGAGACATGTTTTAAAACAACAATGCATCATGAGTTTAACACTAATCACCTCTAAACTCAGAGTGAAAAGCCAGACCAACAAACTTCCTTCCAAGAACCTAAATAGCACACAACAACCTTAAATCCTCATGACAGCACCAACTTGCTAGCAATTAAACCTGAGTTGTCAAACTCAACTCTCAAGCATACACACATAAGTTTTATTATGAAATCCATACTTAACAAGAGCAAATGTAACCCTAACACATCAATTCCAAACAACAATGATCAAAATGCATTGAAATGTCTCACAAGCTCATGACAGCAAGCATACACATTCAAACAATTGCTTTAAAATCCCACACACAGAATCCTTGTGTCAAAACCAAGATACCATGCCTTTAGTGAAATTAGAACAACACACATCAAATGGTAGTACCACCAATCCATACTTAAATGCTCTATGCAACACACAATCATGTTTGACAAACTTCAACAGCAGACTACACCAATTGGTCTGAACATGACTTATACAAACTGCTCATATCAACATGTCACACAATGCACAATCCAACAAAGCCTTAAATGTAAGTAATGCTCTAATCACACCTAAGCTAAACAGAACCAGCAACATTCACAAATGGAAAAGATCAAATCCAACACCAATCATCTTGGTAGTTGCAAAGTTAATAGAATTAGCTTAAAATGGACTTGGCACAATGTTAAACAAGGATTTATGACAACAACTGCAATAGGTCATGAACTTCACACACATACATTACAAAGTTTTGAAAAAAAGGTCACTTGGTGATGTTGGAGGTTAACAAACCTTAAAACAGTATGCTGACAAAAATAATACACTAATAAACTCAAAACAGTTAGACAGTTGGCTCTTGGTGTTTCAATCAACATTCATTGATGAATTCCAATCATGGCTCCAACAGTAAGTTAAAACAAAACGGAAACCAACTTCACAAGACTAAACTTGTTGACAGAAGCAAAAAACTCATGTAGCCAACAACCTTATTTATGCAAGCATTAATGCAATAGTTAAATTGATAATGAAAGAAAGAAAAGAAGACTCAATCATAGAAACAAACAGCAGGTTTTTGTTGAAAACTGAAACAATAACACATTTAAAGACAAACAAAGTGCAAACACAAAAACTGATGTATCCAAAACAAACTGCCAAACCTCAACAAAAATATAGACAGTGCGTACTAAACACACAATGCTCGAGAGTTAACCAAGATAGCCTAAGCCTCTTCCAGTGGATGGTTGGTAGATTTTAAAGCTCAAAACAGTTTTAATGCTAATGAAACTGCACTTAGCATAACAATGTCAAGACACAAACTCACCATGTATTCAGCACACTACTTTCACAAAAGCAATAACATACATACTTTTAAAGACATTACAACAAATACACATGGTTTTTGACAGACTCAATATCTAACTAGATTTGGACAGCATAATCACAATTTAACATAACAATGTCTATACCAATCCAATAAACCACAAAACATAAACATGATGCATATCAATGGTGGGGTTTGAAACCATATACCTCTTATAGACCTCACTATGCTAGCAGCCAAGAAAACCAAGGATCCTTCCCTTTTGAGCACCCTTGTGAGAGTTACTTCCTTTTAAAGCAAAAATTGATTTTTGAGGACAATTTGAGCAGATGAAGTTCCAGTTGTTTTTTAGAGTTTTAGACAGTTGGTGTAACACAAATGGAAGGTGTCCAAAGTGTCAAAGTGTTTAGAACTGGTCTAGGCAGTGTGTTCTACTGGTTTATGCAGGAAAGTCAATGTTCATGGTGTGAGGAGTTGACTTTTTGAATTATGGTATTTTTGAGTGGTTTAATGGTTGGAACACCTTCTAAACATGATTTTGAGGTTGTATGGAAGGTTTTTACGGTGATTGGATGAATGGAAAGGGGGCTGGTATTCAACTTGCACAAGACAGTTTTTGTGTGTTTTGGAGGGTTTGAGGTGGTTTAAAGGAAATGAAAGGCCTCTGGTTTTTCAATGGAACAGTGGCTAGGTTTTTGTATTGACTGATATTTGGTCTTAAATATGGAATCAAATCAGGTTTGGAGGAGTTTCACCATGGTAAAGATTGAATGGCCAGATTTGCATTCCATGGTGATTTTTTGAATCAATGGTCGATCTTCAAGATCCAACAACCAGCTGCATTCTCTTGTCTTATTGTAGGTTACTTGTGGGTGAAGAGAGCAGCATAGTTGGGTTGCAAGGATCAGAACAAAGGGCAGCTACTTTGTCTTTTTACTTGTTTTGGCTAAGGATTCAAAACTGGGGCAAAATGGTATAATGGATGTTGGTTCATTTTGGGAAAAGTTTGGTGGCTCCCAATGTAGTATCCCATGCGCATGGTTTGAGACATGAGTGTCGCTACTGCAAAAATCGGCGTCGGCTGAACAGAAGAGTCGCCACCGTGCGTTATTTATCCCAAAGGAGGGAAAGGAAACGCTCAGAGTAAACCTACCGCAAAGACGGGAAAGGAATGGTCATCGCAACCAAATCCTGGATTCGGGAGTCGGTTACGCAAGGGGAAGGTATTAGCACCCCTTGTTAGAACACAGATTGGTTCTTAATAATAACTCTTTGTTTTGATGATAACTGTTAGGAAATTTATATTTAAGAATTATATACTCTAAAATTTGTTTGAGAGTTTTACTGCAGATTGAAATAATATTAACTCTCTAGAAGCAAATATGTTTTGAATACAAGAAGTTATTCTGACTCTGAAGCGCCAGATGCACCTTACAGAAGAATCTGTTTGCTCCTTACAGAAGATCCTGAGCATAGTCTCTAGAAGGATCTGAAGCAAGAAGCTCCATAACATTCTGAGTCAGAAGCATCTGAAGATAATCAGAAGCATCTGAAGCTGAAGCATCTGAAGCATAAAAGAATATTGATTGAAGAGTTTCTCAAAGCATTAGTCTACAGAAGTTTCTGAAAGTACCAACGCTGCCAAGTACAGAAGTTCTGTGTCAAATATGCTCTAATGATCAACACGCTGAAAGCACACATGCTGCAGAAAACTCTGATACAGCATAGTTCTGAATTTCATTAGAAGACTCTGATCCATTTAGACTCTGAAGAACTTGCTGAAAACTGAAGAAGAAATATTCAAGAATATATCCGTTGGAGCTATTCAACATCTCTTTCCTTATTTGTGCTAGACACACTTACACAGACAAAAAGGATTTTTCTGTGCCATCTACTTCTAGGAAAGGTCACTTGATGTGAAGACAAAAAAGGCTCAGACCTTTTGGGACTCTCTTTTCAACGCTCAGCTTGCATGGATCAGCTGCCTATAAAAGGAGAACTTCACCACATTCTTCAGTTACACACTTTGCTGAAAAGAAATCATTATATTCTAAAGCTCTCATTCATTCTTATTCTTCTTAGAATCTCATTGTACTTAAACTTAAGAGAAAAATCACTGTTGTGATAAAAGCTTTTTAGAAGCATTAAAACTCTTGTATTTAATTTACATTGATTGTAAAGGATATTCCTTAAGAGGATTCAGTTAGAATCAGTAGCTCTTGAGAAGACTAAGAGTTGTTGTTCTTAGGTGATACTATTGTAATCAGTTTGATTTAATAGTGGATTAAGTCCTTGTTGAGAAAGGCAAATCACTCTAGGAAAGGTGGACTGGAGTAGTTGTTAAACGAACCAGGATACAAATTATTGTGTGATTATTTTCAAGTCTTAATTTATCATACTTATTCAACCCCCCCTTCTAAGTATTATCTCACCTTCAGTTGGCATCAGAGCTCCGGTTCTGAGTGTGCTACCACTTAATAGTGTCAGTAAAGATCCAGAGAGATATACTTTGATATATATATTTATTTGTTATCATGGCTGATAATTCAATGTCAAATATTAACAATAAATATGAAGAGAGGGATAGGATCAGCACCAAACCCCCAATGTTTGATGGGGGAGAAATTTGACTACTGGAAAGACAGAATTGAGAGTTTTTCCTAGGATATGATGCTGATCTATGGGATCTTGTCATAGATGGATATGTACATCCCACAGATGGGGATGGCAAAAAGATTGACAGAAAATCTATGACAGATTCTCAGAAGAAAGACTTCAGGAATCACCACAAAGCCAGGACTATATTACTGAATGCTATTTCACATACAGAGTATGAGAAAATTACAAACAGGGAGACTGCTTTTGATATGTTTGAATCCCTTAAAATGACTCATGAGGGAAATTCTCAAGTTAAGGAGACAAAAGCTCTGGCTCTGATCCAGAAGTATGAGGCTTTCAAAATGGAAGACTCTGAATCTGTTGAAGCCATGTTCTCCAGATTTCAGATACTCACTGCTGGGCTGAAAGTTCTGGACAAGGGATAGTCTACATCATATCATGTAAAGAAAATCATCAGAAGTCTGCCTATCAGATGGAGACCAATGGTGACTGCCTTGAAGATGGCCAAAGATCTGAACAAGATCTCTCTAGAAGAACTCATCAGCTCACTGAGGAGCCATGAGATTGAGCTTGAGGAAGATGAACCTCAGAAGAAAGATAAAGGTAAATCTGTAGCATTAAAATCTAACAAAACTGCTAAAGCTTTGCAGGTCATTCAAGAAAGCTCTGAAGAATCTTCTTCTGAAGAAGAAGATGAGTTATCCATGCTGTCCAGAAGGATTAACAAACTCTGGAAGCACAAGGGAAAGAAGTTCAACAACTTCAGAAGATCTGACAACAGAAAGGAATCTTCTAGTCACAGAAGATCTGCCAAGAAAGAAGTTGTGTGCTATGAGTGCAAAGAACCTGGGCACTACAAGAATGACTGCCCCAAACTTCTGAAAGAAAAACCTAAGAAGAAGTTTAACAAAAAGAAGAAGGTTCTGATGGCAACATGGGATGACTCAAATGAGTGTGAATCATCTTTTGAATCAGAAGAAGAATGTGCAAACGTTGCACTGATGGCTAGCACAGAGGATCAAGAGGAAGGTACCTCAGGATATGAATCAGAATCTGAATCTGATGATGATGCAGAAGAGGTAATGGCTAAACTTACCAAAGAAGAACTCATTAAAGTTTTAACAGAAGTTCTTAAAAGTTATAACAACATCAAACTCAAATGCAAGAAGCTGAAAAGCAATCTTGAATCTGAAATTGATCTTCTGAAAACTGAACTTGTTTAGCAAAAAGAAATAAATTTGAAAATCAAAAATGAATTTGAAAGAACTCAACAAGAATCTGAATCTGAGACTAAGTCATGTGAAAATATTTTAGAAAAATATGACTCTAGCTTTCAGAGATTTCTCACTAAGAGCATAGACAGAAGCAAGATGGCTTCCATGATCTATGGTGTTAGTGGAAACAACAGAAGAGGCATTGGATATGAGTCTTCATCTGGAAGCAATCCAAAACCTGTTGACAAACTTTTCATCAGGAAGACACCTCTGTATTCTCAATTCAAATTTGGTCACTTGAATGACATTAAACACACAAGCTCTGAGAAGAGTACTTATGTGTTTAAACCTAAGGCAAGTCAGAATAAACATTATGTTGTAAAACAGAAGTTTAGACAAACCTACAAACCAACTAACCCCAAAGGACCCAAGAAGATCTGGGTACCTAAGAACAAAATAATTCCTGTTGCAGATGTTCTTAGCAGCAAGGTCAGGACACCAATCATGGTACCTGGACTCTGGATGCTCACGACACATGACAGGAGAAAAGTCTATGTTCCAAAGCCTGGAACTTATATCTGGAGGTGACGTGAAGTTTGGAGGGAACCAGAAGGGCAAGATCATTGGATCTGGCACTATTGGAAATGGTAAACTTCCCTCTATTACTAATGTTTTACTTGTTGAAGGGTTAAAGCATAACTTATTGTCCATAAGTAAATTAAGTGACAATGGTTATGATATAACTTTTAATCAAAAATGTTGTAAAGCTATTAGTCAGAAGGATGGCTCTATCCTATTTAGTGGTAAGAGGAAAAACAACATTTATAAAATAAATCTTTCAGAACTTAAAGTTCAAAATGTTAAATGCCTCTTGTCTGTTAATGAAGAGCAATGGGTCTGGCACATAAGATTGGGCCATATTAATATGAGACGTATATCTCAGATTAATAAACTTAATCTTGTCAGAGGACTCCCTAATCTGAAGTTCACTTCAGATGCTCTTTGTGAAGCATGCCAGAAAGGGAAGTTTTCAAAAACATCTTTCAAATCAAAAAATGTTGTTTCTACCTCTAAACCATTAGAACTACTTCATATTGATCTGTTTGGACCAGTGAAAACTGCATCCATCAGAGGCAAGAAGTATGGATTGGTCATTGTTGATGACTTTAGCTGATGGACATGGGTAAAGTTCTTAAAACACAAGGATGAGTCACATTTTGTGTTCTTTGATTTCTGCAAGCAAGTCCAGAATGAATAGAATTTCAAAATTATAAAAGTCAGAAGTGATCATGGTGGGGAATTTGAAAATAAATATTTTGAAAAATATTATTCTGAAAATGGCATTGCTCATGATTTTTCCTGTCCTAGAACTCCACAACAGAATGGGGTTGTAGAGAGGAAAAACAGAACTTTGCAAGAAATGGCCAGAACCATGATCAATGAGACAAATCTGGCAAAACATTTTTGGGCAGAAGCAATCAATACAGCATGCTACATTCAGAACAGAGTGTCTGTTAGACCTCTTCTGAAGAAGACTCCTTATGAATTATGGAAGAACAAAAAGCCCAACATTTCATATTTTCATCCTTTTGGATGTATTTGTTATATGTTAAACACTAAGGAAAATCTGGGCAAGTTTGATTCCAAAGCACAAAAGTGTTTCATGCTTGGATATTCTGAACGCTCTAAAGGCTACAGAGTATACAACACTGAGACACAGATTGTGGAAGAATCCATTCATGTCAGATTTGATGATAAGCTTGGCTCTGAAAAGCCAAAGCAGGTTGATAACTCTACAGATAGTGAAGTAGTCTTTATTGACTCTGAAGTTCCAGAAGCAGACAAACTTCAAGTGAAGGAACCAAAAGCAACTCCAGATGCCACTCCCTTAACTTCTCAGATGAATAATCTAAATATTTCTGAAGAGTCAACTATCAGAGGATCATCATCCAGAATTAAAGCTTCTCATTCAGAGGATGTCATTATTGGAAAGAAGGATGATCCCATCAGAACAAGATCCTTTCTAAGATCATCTGAAGCATCACTTTTTGGACTAGTGTCAGAAATTGAACCATCTTCTGTAGAAGAAGCTCTGCAAGACAATGATTGGATTATTGCTATGCAAGAAGAGCTAAACCAATTCAGCAGAAATGATGTATGGGATCTAGTTCAAAGACCTCAAGGATTCAATATTATTGGTACAAAATGGGTCTTCAGAAATAAACTAAATGAGAAAGGAGAAGTTGAGAGGAATAAGGCAAGGCTGGTTGCTCAAGGATACAGTCAGCAAGAAGGTATTGATTACATTGAGACATATGCTCCAGTGGCAAGGTTAGAATCTATACGCCTTCTCATTTCTTTTGCTGCACAAAATAACATCACTCTGTATCAGATGGATGTTAAAAGTGCCTTTCTTAATGGTATTATAGAAGAAGTTTATGTCCACCAACCTCCTGGTTTTGAAAATGAAAAATTTCCAGATCATGTTTTCAAATTAAAGAAATCTCTATATGGATTAAAACAAGCTCCCAGAGCTTGGTATGAGAGATTGAGTAATTTTCTTCTGGAGAAGAATTTCATCAAAGGCAAAGTGGATACAACTTTATTCTGTAAAACTATAAAGAAAGATCTTCTAATTTGCCAAATTTATGTAGATGATATTATTTTTGGATCAACAAATATTATGCTTGGAAAGGAGTTTGCTACATGTATGCAGGCAGAATTTGAAATGAGCATGATGGGAGAACTCAGATTCTTTTTAGGAATCCAAGTTAATCAAACTCCAGAGTGCACCTACATACATCAGACAAAGTATGTTAAAGAACTTCTGAAAAAATTCAACATGTCTGACAGCAAGCTGGCAAAGACTCCAATGCATCCTACTAGCTCACTTGGCAAAGAAGAAGTAAGAAAGTAGACCAGAAGCTCTACAGAGGTATGATTGGCTCTCTTCTTTATCTCACTGCTTCTAGACCTGACATATTGTTTAGTGTTTGTCTGTGTGCTAGATTCCAATCAGATCCTAGAGAATCACACTTGACAGCTGTCAAGAGGATTCTAAGGTATCTGAAAGGTACTTCTAATGTGGGTTTGTGTTACAAAAAATCTGATGATTTCAAATTAGTTGGATTCTGTGATGCTGACTATGCTGGAGACAGAGTAGAAAGAAAAAGTACTTCTGGAAGTTGTCAATTTCTAGGAAGAAATCTAATCTCCTGGTACAGCAAGAAGCAACCCACAATTGCACTTTCAACCACAAAGGCTGAATACATTGCTGCTGCTGGATGTAGCACGCAGATGCTCTGGATGAAAAGTCAACTAGAAGATTATCAAATTTTTGAGAGTAACATTTCTATCTTTTGTGATAATACTTCTGCTATATGTTTGTCCAAGAATCCCATTTTACATTCTAAGGCAAAACATATAGAAATTAAGCATCATTTCATCAGAGACTATGTTCAGAAGGGAATCATAAACTTAGCCTTTGTTGATACAGATCATCAATGGGCAGATATTTTTACAAAACCCCTTGTTGAAGATAGATTCAATTTTATTCTGAAAAATATTGGTATGGATTTTTGTCCAGAATGATATTTATCAGAAGCAAATTGTTACAGATGCAAAAATGCTTAATTCATCTGAAGTATTTCTTCTGTTTATTTATTCTATTCTGATTAATATTTCTGATGTGAATCTCTGAACTAACCATCTTTAGAAGATCTGAACGTTGGCTAACGTTTCATTTCTTGAGAGAATTCAGAACAACATGCAAGTAAACACGTGTCACACAAACTCTAAAGAGGTGGCGTGTACATAACTGAAGAGACGTTTGAGGTGAAATTTGAATAGTAAAAATCTTGGTTTTCCCCCCAAAATTGTCAGAAGCATTTATTGTTTGAAATGATTTTATTCTTCTTCATTTAATGCTTGCTCAAACGTGTGTTTTTCTGACTTTTGATGTGCCTGAGTGTTTAGTATAAATACTTGTTGTGTATTCACTTTCACACTTTTCACTCTCAGAATTTACATGCGTTTTCATCTCTTGTTCTCTCTGCATAAAAACTCAAAACCTAAGTGTTTGAAAAAGCATTCTTCAATGGCGTCTTCTTCATCAACAACTGCTCAGTTTCAATCTACAATGGCTGCTGTGACTTCAGATAACTTAGGTGCTACTCCATATTCTCCTCCTAAGAGAACTCTTCTCACACCTATTGATAAACTAGAAGTGTTGTGTGAATCTATGGTTGAATTTAATTCTCTGGCTGACAATGGGTTTGATTTTCGCTCCATTGTTAGAGCTCAAGGTTGGGTAAAATACTTTGATAGATTGTTTGGACCAGTTTACCCTCTACTTGTGAAGGAATTCTGGATTCATGCATCTGTGTATCCCAAGTTTATTTTATCATCTGTGCTGGGAAAAGAGATCATCATCACAGAGGATCTGATAAGAAGATTGATTGGTTATGAAGAAACAGATGGTGTTTCCCACTTGCCAGCTGGGCGTGTGGATATGGAAGAGGTTTATGAGGAAGTTATGACTGCTGGACAAGCTTCTAACAGATTCAAAGATCTGAAGCCTGATTACAAGATCTGGGCCAAGATCTTCATGGGATGCATACATCACAGGAAGTCAACAAATTCCCCAGATTATGTCAACAATGAACAGATCTATTTTATGTACTGCCTTAGTCAGAGCAACAAGGTAGATCTTCCTTACATTCTGTTCATGCATCTGTGGAATCACATCAATGCATCTAGAGAATCTGTAAAAGAAAAAGGCCAGAAGATCAGGACTTGGATCCCTTTTGGAAGGTTGATCTCAGATCTTCTCACTGAAAATGGTTTAGTGGCTGCTCTGTATGATGCTGGGGTTACAGAGGAATTAGAGTTTATTATGGGAAAACCTCTGAACGCCAAAAGTCTTCTGAGACTCAAGATTGTAGATGAACTCACTACTGCTCCAAAGAGACTGAATATGTCTGATTTAAATAAGAGGGTTCTAGTATCTGACTTTCCTCTATTCTTTGCTGAAGAACCCAGACATATAGTATTGATGTATATAGAGGAATGCAAAAGGGAAGGAGTACCTGTTCCAGCAAATGTGTTTCAACTTGTCAAACAACCACTACCAGATGCAGGAGAAGAAGAAGAAGTACCACTTCAGAGGAAAAGGACTCAGCCTGCAGCAGAATCTGAACCTGTCCAGAAGAAGGCTAAGATTGCTGAGAAGCCAAAGAATCTCTTAAAGAGAAAGGATTCTGAAGAAGCTGCCTCTGCATCTGCTAAGAGGATTAAACTAAAAGGTACTAAGACTTCTGTTATTTCTAAAAATGTTGTTATTAATGATTCTCTATTAAGTTTGTTCCCAAACCACCTGTTACTCAAACAACTTCTGTTGCTGCCCCTAGTTCTGTCTCACCTCAAAAACAAAACACTGCTTCTGTATCAAAAACACCTCAACCCAAAATACACATCAAACACTTCATTCCACGTCCATCACCAGCAGAACCACAACCATCAGAACCACAACCATCAGAACCACAACCATCAAAACAACAACAACCTTTTGAAAAACAAAACTCTGATCAACCACAAACAGAAAATCAACCACAAACTTCTGAACATCCAGAAAACCAAACCACAGAAGCTCAACCAGAAAAAGACTCTGTCATACCACCATCAAACATTCCATCTTCTGAACCTGTTGCACCTGTTACTTCTGTACCCACAAAAGTAACTTCTGCTCCTGTTTCATCAGAACCACCATCCAAACAATCTGATACTCCTTCAGAACCTTCTCATATCCCTGAGACAGAAGTTCTTGACATCACTCCATTAAAAACAGTGTTTCAAGTTTCTTCCACCTCTTGTACACCTACAACATCCTCCAATTCATCTGAATCAGATATCCATCCAGATTTTCTTGTCTCTCCATCCAAATACTCTGATATGAACCAACCTGAACCTGCATCAACCATACCTGCTAAAACTCCCATTCCAGATCCTTTTCCTCCACCTGCACCTTCATCTGAGATGATTGTTCCCACTTCTAATCCATCATCATCTAGTATATCTTGTGCCCAAGTGTCTTCTCTTTATCATAATTTATCTTATGGTTTCAAACTGAAAGATTTTTATGATAGAGTTGAACCTTCTGATCCCTTGAAACCTCTGAAACCAAAACTCAGACAGACTCTTCCATCTGTGATCCTTTCATATATTCAATCTATGAACAATGAAGGATCCTTAGCAACAATATCTGCTACATCTGGTAAAGCTGTTGCTTCAGCTCTGCAACCTGCATCTGATAACAAAGTTGCATCTGATAAACCATCAACCTCTGCTTTCATACCATATTCTAATGAACCCTTTGATATTGTTTACCCACGCACAAGACCACAACCTACTCTGCTTAATGCTTTAAACAGATCCTTACCTCAAAAACCAGAAATTCCTTTCATTCCATATTATCCCCCTCCTCTAATTTCCATCCCAAAATCACTGATACCACCAACTCCCAAACCTAAACATATGACTCTGGAAACCTTGCTTAAACCACCACCCAGACTTAATATTGATCATTTATTTCAAACGCTTTTGCAAGAAATACAGATGTCTTTAGGTACTGTTCAGAAGAGATGCTCTGAAACTATGGATGCAAATGAAACTGACATCATCTGGAAAGGATTTATCAATAGATTCAACACTGTAGCTTCAAATCTGAAGAACGTCTGTTCTGATGATGCAAAGCTCAGAGCTGAAAGAACTCAATTCTGGATTATCAACAAGACTGAACCTCTGCTTTGTTTGGATGCTCCTCCTCCTCCAACAGAACCAACTGCCAATGCATTGACTATGACTCTGGTAGAACCCTCTTCAGGATCTCCAGAACCTATGGCACTTGACTCTGTTCAGGCTACAGAACCTCCACCTTCTTCATCAGAGATAAAGATAGAACATCCAGATTTTGGCGACAAGATTGCTGCTCTGGAGGCTGGACAATCTGAAATAAAATCTTGGATGGCGAAGCAAGACAAGAAATCTGAGGACATGACAGAGTGGATGTCAAAACAAGATGAGAAGAATGAGACAATGACTAAGTGGATGTCAAAGCAAGAGCAATCATCATCTGAGATCACAGACCTATTGAAGATGCTTTTGTCAAAACACTCTTAGATTTTTTTCTTTTCTTCTAATGTTTGTGCATCTGTTGTTTTGCATCTGAACTTTACTGTTGTATCTTCTGATATTTACCTATGTACTCTTGCTCTGTTTTGTTAAATGAATCAGTTTTTCTCCATTGAATTATCTATGTATTATTCCTTCTATTTGTCTTTATTAAAAGTTTCTACTTTTTGCTTATGACAAAAAAGGGGGAGAAAATAAAGATCTGAACTATTTAATATAATTTCACTAGAATGAATCTTCAGACATATCTATTCTTTCTAATATTTAAATTGACCATTTCAGAACATTTGATAAGAACACTCTATAAAAGAATCTCTGAGTTTCTCAGATCATTTGCTTTTTTATCAAACTCTGAATCTTATATCTGCAAGATATTCTGACCCTAAATTGTTATAAGATCAAACAAGATTTGACTCTGAAGATTACTCAAGATAAAAAGGGAAGTTTCTTTTCCTTTTTCATATTTAACTCAGGGGGAGTTACAATTCTTTATGTTCAGTTAAATAAAATTTCTGATACTTTTTGTCATCATCAAAAAGGGGGAGATTGTTAGAACACAGATTGGTTCTTAATAATAACTCTTTGTTTTGATGATAACTGTTAGGAAATTTATATTTAAGAATTATATACTCTAAAATTTGTTTGAGAGTTTTACTGCAGATTGAAATAATATTAACTCTCTAGAAGCAAATCTGTTTTGAATACAAGAAGTTATTCTGACTCTGAAGCGCCAGATGCACCTTACAGAAGCATCTGTTTGCTCCTTACAGAAGATCCTGAGCATAGTCTCCAGAAGGATCTGAAGCAAGAAGCTCCAGAACATTCTGAGTCAGAAGCATCTGAAGATAATCAGAAGCATCTGAAGCTGAAGCATCTGAAGCATAGAAGAATATTGATTGAAGAGTTTCTCAAAGCATTAGTCTACAGAAGTTTTTGAAAGTACCAACGCTGCCAAGTACAGAAGTTCTGTGTCAAATATGCTCTAATGATCAACACGCTGAAAGCACACATGCTGCAGAAAACTCTGATACAGCATAGTTCTGAATTTCATTAGAAGACTCTGATCCATTCAGACTCTGAAGAACTTGTTGAAAACTGAAGAAGAAATATTCAAGAATATATCCGTTGGAGCTATTCAACATCTCTTTCCTTATTTGTGCTAGACACACTTACACAGACAAAAAGGATTTTTCTGTGCCATCTACTTCTAGGAAAGGTCACTTGATGTGAAGACAAAAAAGGCTCAGACCTTTTGGGACTCTCTTTTCAACGCTCAGCTTGCATGGATCAGCTGCCTATAAAAGGAGAACTTCACCACATTCTTCAGTTACACACTTTGCTGAAAAGAAATCATTATATTCTAAAGCTCTCATTCATTCTTATTCTTCTTAGAATCTCATTGTACTTAAACTTAAGAGAAAAATCACTGTTGTGATAAAAGCTTTTTAGAAGCATTAAAACTCTTGTATTTAATTTACATTGATTGTAAAGGATATTCCTTAAGAGGATTCAGTTAGAATCAGTAGCTCTTGAGAAGACTAAGAACTGTTGTTCTTAGGTGATACTATTGTAATCAGTTTGATTTAATAGTGGATTAAGTCCTTGTTGAGAAAGGCAAATCACTCTAGGAAGGGTGGACTGGAGTAGTTGTTAAACGAACCAGGATACAAATTATTGTGTGATTATTTTCAAGTCTTAATTTATCATACTTATTCAACCCCCCTTCTAAGTATTATCTCACCTTTAGTTGGCATCAGAGCTCCGGTTCTGAGTGTGCTACCACTTAATAGTGTCAGTAAAGATCCAGAGAGATATACTTTGATATATATATTTATTTGTTATCATGGCTGATAATTCAATGTCAAATATTAACAATAAATATGAAGAGAGGGATAGGATCAGCACCAAACCCCCAATGTTTGATGGGGGAGAAATTTGACTACTGGAAAGACAGAATTGAGAGTTTTTCCTAGGATATGATGCTGATCTATGGGATCTTATCATAGATGGATATGTACATCCCACGGATGGGGATGGCAAAAAGATTGACAGAAAATCTATGACAGATTCTCAGAAGAAAGACTTCAGGAATCACCACAAAGCCAGAACTATATTACTGAATGCTATTTCACATACAGAGTATGAGAAAATTACAAACAGGGAGACTGCTTTTGATATGTTTGAATCCCTTAAAATGACTCATGAGGGAAATTCTCAAGTTAAGGAGACAAAAGCTCTGGCTCTGATCCAGAAGTATGAGGCTTTCAAAATGGAAGACTCTGAATCTGTTGAAGCCATGTTCTCCAGATTTCAGATACTCACTGCTGGGCTGAAAGGACAAGGGATAGTCTACATCATATCATGTAAAGAAAATCATCAGAAGTCTCCCTATCAGATGGAGACCAATGGTGACTGCCCTGAAGATGGCCAAAGATCTGAACAAGATCTCTCTAGAAGAACTCATCAGCTCACTGAGGAGCCATGAGATTGAGCTTGAGGAAGATGAACCTCAGAAGAAAGATAAAGGTAAATCTGTAGCATTAAAATCTAACAAAACTGCTAAAGCTTTGCAGGTCATTCAAGAAAGCTCTGAAGAATCTTCTTCTGAAGAAGAAGATGAGTTATCCATGCTGTCCAGAAGGATTAACAAACTCTGGAAGCACAAGGGAAAGAAGTTCAACAACTTCAGAAGATCTGACAACAGAAAGGAATCTTCTAGTCACAGAAGATCTGCCAAGAAAGAAGTTGTGTGCTATGAGTGCAAAGAACCTGGGCACTACAAGAATGACTGCCCCAAACTTCTGAAAGAAAAACCTAAGAAGAAGTTTAACAAAAAGAAGAAGGTTCTGATGGCAACATGGGATGACTCAAATGAGTGTGAATCATCTTTTGAATCAGAAGAAGAATGTGCAAACGTTGCACTGATGGCTAGCACAGAGGATCAAGAGGAAGGTACCTCAGGATATGAATCAGAATCTGAATCTGATGATGATGCAGAAGAGGTAATGGCTAAACTTACCAAAGAAGAACTCATTAAAGTTTTAACAGAAGTTCTTAAAAGTTATAACAACATCAAACTCAAATGCAAGAAGCTGAAAAGCAATCTTGAATCTGAAATTGATCTTCTGAAAACTGAACTTGTTTAGCAAAAAGAAATAAATTTGAAAATCAAAAATGAATTTGAAAGAACTCAACAAGAATCTGAATCTGAGACTAAGTCATGTGAAAATATTTTAGAAAAATATGACTCTAGCTTTCAGAGATTTCTCACTAAGAGCATAGACAGAAGCAAGATGGCTTCCATGATCTATGGTGTTAGTGGAAACAACAGAAGAGGCATTGGATATGAGTCTTCATCTGGAAGCAATCCAAAACCTGTTGACAAACTTTTCATCAGGAAGACACCTCTGTATTCTCAATTCAAATTTGGTCACTTGAATGACATTAAACACACAAGCTCTGAGAAGAGTACTTATGTGTTTAAACCTAAGGCAAGTCAGAATAAACATTATGTTGTAAAACAGAAGTTTAGACAAACCTACAAACCAACTAACCCCAAAGGACCCAAGAAGATCTGGGTACCTAAGAACAAAATAATTCCTGTTGCAGATGTTCTTAGCAGCAAGGTCAGGACACCAATCATGGTACCTGGACTCTGGATGCTCACGACACATGACAGGAGAAAAGTCTATGTTCCAAAGCCTGGAACTTATATCTGGAGGTGACGTGAAGTTTGGAGGGAACCAGAAGGGCAAGATCATTGGATCTGGCACTATTGGAAATGGTAAACTTCCCTCTATTACTAATGTTTTACTTGTTGAAGGGTTAAAGCATAACTTATTGTCCATAAGTAAATTAAGTGACAATGGTTATGATATAACTTTTAATCAAAAATGTTGTAAAGCTATTAGTCAGAAGGATGGCTCTATCCTATTTAGTGGTAAGAGGAAAAACAACATTTATAAAATAAATCTTTCAGAACTTAAAGTTCAAAATGTTAAATGCCTCTTGTCTGTTAATGAAGAGCAATGGGTCTGGCACATAAGATTGGGCCATATTAATATGAGACGTATATCTCAGATTAATAAACTTAATCTTGTCAGAGGACTCCCTAATCTGAAGTTCACTTCAGATGCTCTTTGTGAAGCATGCCAGAAAGGGAAGTTTTCAAAAACATCTTTCAAATCAAAAAATGTTGTTTCTACCTCTAAACCATTAGAACTACTTCATATTGATCTGTTTGGACCAGTGAAAACTGCATCCATCAGAGGCAAGAAGTATGGATTGGTCATTGTTGATGACTTTAGCTGATGGACATGGGTAAAGTTCTTAAAACACAAGGATGAGTCACATTCTGTGTTCTTTGATTTCTGCAAGCAAGTCCAGAATGAATAGAATTTCAAAATTATAAAAGTCAGAAGTGATCATGGTGGGGAATTTGAAAATAAATATTTTGAAAAATATTATTCTGAAAATGGCATTGCTCGTGATTTTTCCTGTCCTAGAACTCCACAACAGAATGGGGTTGTAGAGAGGAAAAACAGAACTTTGCAAGAAATGGCCAGAACCATGATCAATGAGACAAATCTGGCAAAACATTTTTGGGTAGAAGCAATCAATACAGCATGCTACATTCAGAACAGAGTGTCTGTTAGACCTCTTCTGAAGAAGACTCCTTATGAATTATGGAAGAACAAAAAGCCCAACATTTCATATTTTCATCCTTTTGGATGTATTTGTTATATGTTAAACACTAAGGAAAATCTGGGCAAGTTTGATTCCAAAGCACATAAGTGTTTCATGCTTGGATATTCTAAACGCTCTAAAGGCTACAGAGTATACAACACTGAGACACAGATTATGGAAGAATCCATTCATGTCAGATTTGATGATAAGCTTGGCTCTGAAAAGCCAAAGCAGGTTGATAACTCTGCAGATAGAGAAGTAGTCTTTATTGACTCTGAAGTTCCAGAAGCAGACAAACTTCAAGTGAAGGAACCAAAAGCAACTCCAGATGCCACTCCCTTAACTTCTCAGATGAATAATCTAAATATTTCTGAAGAGTCAACTATCAGAGGATCATCATCCAGAATTAAAGCTTCTCATCCAGAGGATGTCATTATTGGAAAGAAGGATGATCCCATCAGAACAAGATCCTTTCTAAGATCATATGAAGCATCAGTTTTTGGACTAGTGTCAGAAATTGAACCATCTTCTGTAGAAGAAGCTCTGCAAGACAATGATTGGATTATTGCTATGCAAGAAGAGCTAAACCAATTTAGCAGAAATGATGTATGGGATCTAGTTCAAAGACCTCAAGGATTCAATATTATTGGTACAAAATGGGTCTTCAGAAATAAACTAAATGAGAAAGGAGAAGTTGAGAGGAATAAGGCAAGGCTGGTTGCTCAAGGATACAGTCAGCAAGAAGGTATTGATTACACTGAGACATATGCTCCAGTGGCAAGGTTAGAATCTATACGCCTTCTCATTTCTTTTGCTGCACAAAACAACATCACTCTGTATCAGATGGATGTTAAAAGTGCCTTTCTTAATGGTATTATAGAAGAAGAAGTTTATGTCCACCAACCTCCTGGTTTTGAAAATGAAAAATTTCCAGATCATGTTTTCAAATTAAAGAAATCTCTATATGGATTAAAACAAGCTCCCAGAGCTTAGTATGAGAGATTGAGTAATTTTCTTCTGGAGAAGAATTTCATCAAAGGCAAAGTGGATACAACTTTATTCTGTAAAACTATAAAGAAAGATCTTCTAATTTGCCAAATTTATGTAGATGATATTATTTTTGGATCAACAAATATTATGCTTGGAAAGGAGTTTGCTACATGTATGCAGGCAGAATTTGAAATGAGCATGATGGGAGAACTCAGATTCTTTTTAGGAATCCAAGTTAATCAAACTCCAGAGTGCACCTACATACATCAGACAAAGTATGTTAAAGAACTTCTGAAAAAATTCAACATGTCTGACAGCAAGCTGGCAAAGACTCCAATGCATCCTACTAGCTCACTTGGCAAAGAAGAGGTAAGTAAGAAAGTAGACCAGAAGCTCTACAGAGGTATGATTGGCTCTCTTCTTTATCTCACTGCTTCTAGACCTGACATATTGTTCAGTGTTTGTCTGTGTGCTAGATTCCAATCAGATCCTAGAGAATCACACTTGACAGCTGTCAAGAGGATTCTAAGGTATCTAAAAGGTACTTCTAATGTGGGTTTGTGTTATAGAAAATCTGATGATTTCAAATTAGTTGGATTCTGTGATGCTGACTATGCTGGAGACAGAGTAGAAAGAAAAAGTACTTCTGGAAGTTGTCAATTTCTAGGAAGAAATCTAATCTCCTGGTACAGCAAGAAGCAACCCACAATTGCACTTTCAACCACAAAGGCTGAATACATTGCTGCTGCTGGATGTAGCACGCAGATGCTCTGGATGAAAAGTCAACTAGAAGATTATCAAATTTTTGAGAGTAACATTTCTATCTTTTGTGATAATACTTCTGCTATATGTTTGTCCAAGAATCCCATTTTACATTCTAAGGCAAAACATATAGAAATTAAGCATCATTTCATCAGAGACTATGTTCAGAAGGGAATCATAAACTTAGCCTTTGTTGATACAGATCATCAATGGGCAGATATTTTTACAAAACCCCTTGTTGAAGATAGATTCAATTTTATTCTGAAAAATATTGGTATGGATTTTTGTCCAGAATGATATTTATCAGAAGCAAATTGTTACAGATTCAAAAATGCTTAATTCATCTGAAGTATTTCTTCTGTTTATTTATTCTATTCTGATTAATATTTCTGATGTGAATCTCTGAACTAACCATCTTTAGAAGATCTGAACGTTGGCTAACGTTTCATTTCTTGAGAGAATTCAGAACAGCATGCAAGTAAACACGTGTCACACAAACTCTAAAGAGGTGGCGTGTACATAACTGAAGAGACGTTTGAGGTGAAATTTGAATAGTAAAAATCTTGGTTTTCCCCCCAAAATTGTCAGAAGCATTTATTGTTTGAAATGATTTTATTCTTCTTCATTTAATGCTTGCTCAAACGTGTGTTTTTCTGACTTTTGATGTGCCTGAGTGTTTAGTATAAATACTTGTTGTGTATTCACTTTCACACTTTTCACTCTCAGAATTTACATGCGTTTTCATATCTTGTTCTCTCTGCATAAAAACTCAAAACCTAAGTGTTTGAAAAAGCATTCTTCAATGGCGTCTTCTTCATCAACAACTGCTTAGTTTCAATCTACAATGGCTGCTGTGACTTCAGATAACTTAGGTGCTACTCCATATTCTCCTCCTAAGAGAACTCTTCTCACACCTATTGATAAACTAGAAGTGTTGTGTGAATCTATGGTTGAATTTGATTCTCTGGCTGACAATGGGTTTGATTTTCGCTCCATTGTTAGAGCTCAAGGTTGGGTAAAATACTTTGATAGATTGTTTGGACCAGTTTACCCTCTACTTGTGAAGGAATTCTGGATTCATGCATCTGTGTATCCCAAGTTTATTTTATCATCTGTGCTGGGAAAAGAGATCATCATCACAGAGGATCTGATAAGAAGATTGATTGGTTATGAAGAAACAAATGGTGTTTCCCACTTGTCAGCTGGGCGTGTGGATATGGAAGAGGTTTATGAGGAAGTTATGACTGCTGGACAAGCTTCTAACAGATTCAAAGATCTGAAGCCTGATTACAAGATCTGGGCCAAGATCTTCATGGGATGCATACATCACAGGAAGTCAACAAATTCCCCAGATTATGTCAACAATGAACAGATCTATTTTATGTACTGCCTTAGTCAGAGCAACAAGGTAGATCTTCCTTACATTCTGTTCATGCATCTGTGGAATCACATCAATGCATCTAGAGAATCTGTAAAAGAAAAAGGCCAGAAGATCAGGACTTGGATCCCTTTTGGAAGGTTGATCTCAGATCTTCTCACTGAAAATGGTTTAGTGGCTGCTCTGTATGATGCTGGGGTTACAGAGGAATTAGAGTTTATTATGGGAAAGCCTCTGAACGCCAAAAGTCTTCTGAGACTCAAGATTGTAGATGAACTCACTACTGCTCCAAAGAGACTGAATATGTCTGATTTGAATAAGAGGGTTCCAGTATCTGACTTTCCTCTATTCTTTGCTGAAGAACCCAGACATATAGTACTGATGTATATAGAGGAATGCAAAAGGGAAGGAGTACCTGTTCCAGCAAATGTGTTTCAACTTGTCAAACAACCACTACCAGATGCAGGAGAAGAAGAAGAAGTACCACTTCAGAGGAAAAGGACTCAGCCTGCAGCAGAATCTGAACCTGTCCAGAAGAAGGCTAAGATTGCTGAGAAGCCAAAGAATCTCTTAAAGAGAAAGGATTCTGAAGAAGCTGCCTCTGCATCTGCTAAGAGGATTAAACTAAAAGGTACTAAGACTTCTGTTATTTCTAAAAATGTTGTTATTAATGATTCTCTATTAAGTTTGTTCCCAAACCACCTGTTACTCAAACAACTTCTGTTGCTGCCCCTAGTTCTGTCTCACCTCAAAAACAAAACACTGCTTCTGTATCAAAAACACCTCAACCCAAAATACACATCAAACACTTCATTCCACGTCCATCACCAGTAGAACCACAACCATCAGAACCACAACCATCAGAACCACAACCATCAAAACAACAACAACCTTTTGAAAAACAAAACTCTGATCAACCACAAACAGAAAATCAACCACAAACTTCTGAACATCCAGAAAACCAAACCACAGAAGCTCAACCAGAAAAAGACTCTGTCATACCACCATCAAACATTCCATCTTCTGAACCTGTTGCACCTGTTACTTCTGTACCCACAAAAGTAACTTCTGCTCCTGTTTCATCAGAACCACCATCCAAACAATCTGATACTCCTTCAGAACCTTCTCATATCCCTGAGACAGAAGTTCTTGACATCACTCCATTAAAAACAGTGTTTCAAGTTTCTTCCACCTCTTGTACACCTACAACATCCTCCAATTCATCTGAATCAGATATCCATCCAGATTTTCTTGTCTCTCCATCCAAATACTCTGATATGAACCAACCTGAACCTGCATCAACCATACCTGCTAAAACTCCCATTCCAGATCCTTTTCCTCCACCTGCACCTTCATCTGAGATGATTGTTCCCACTTCTAATCCATCATCATCTAGTATATCTTGTGCCCAAGTGTCTTCTCTTTATCATAATTTATCTTATGGTTTCAAACTGAAAGATTTTTATGATAGAGTTGAACCTTCTGATCCCTTGAAACCTCTGAAACCAAAACTCAGACAGACTCTTCCATCTGTGATCCTTTCATATATTCAATCTATGAACAATGAAGGATCCTTAGCAACAATATCTGCTACATCTGGTAAAGCTGTTGCTTCAGCTCTGCAACCTGCATCTGATAACAAAGTTGCATCTGATAAACCATCAACCTCTGCTTTCATACCATATTCTAATGAACCCTTTGATATTGTTTACCCACGCACAAGACCACAACCTACTCTGCTTAATGCTTTAAACAGATCCTTACCTCAAAAACCAGAAATTCCTTTCATTCCATATTATCCCCCTCCTCTAATTTCCATCCCAAAATCACTGATACCACCAACTCCCAAACCTAAACATATGACTCTGGAAACCTTGCTTAAACCACCACCCAGACTTAATATTGATCATTTATTTCAAACGCTTTTGCAAGAAATACAGATGTCTTTAGGTACTGTTCAGAAGAGATGCTCTGAAACTATGGATGCAAATGAAACTGACATCATCTGGAAAGGATTTATCAATAGATTCAACACTGTAGCTTCAAATCTGAAGAACGTCTGTTCTGATGATGCAAAGCTCAGAGCTGAAAGAACTCAATTCTGGATTTTCAACAAGACTGAACCTCTGCTTTGTTTGGATGCTCCTCCTCCTCCAACAGAACCAACTGCCAATGCATTGACTATGACTCTGGTAGAACCCTCTTCAGGATCTCCAGAACCTATGGCACTTGACTCTGTTCAGGCTACAGAACCTCCACCTTCTTCATCAGAGATAAAGACAGAACATCCAGATTTTGGCGACAAGATTGCTGCTCTGGAGGCTGGACAATCTGAAATAAAATCTTGGATGGCGAAGCAAGACAAGAAATCTGAGGACATGACAGAGTGGATGTCAAAACAAGATGAGAAGAATGAGACAATGACTAAGTGGATGTCAAAGCAAGAGCAATCATCATCTGAGATCACAAACCTATTGAAGATGCTTTTGTCAAAACACTCTTAGATTTTTTTCTTTTCTTCTAATGTTTGTGCATCTGTTGTTTTGCATCTGAACTTTACTGTTGTATCTTCTGATATTTACCTATGTACTCTTGCTCTGTTTTGTTAAATGAATCAGTTTTTCTCCATTGAATTATCTATGTATTATTCCTTCTATTTGTCTTTATTAAAAGTTTCTACTTTTTGCTTATGACAAAAAAGGGGGAGAAAATAAAGATCTGAACTATTTAATATAATTTCACTAGAATGAATCTTCAGACATATCTATTCTTTCTAATATTTAAATTGACCATTTCAGAACATTTGATAAGAACACTCTATAAAAGAATCTCTGAGTTTCTCAGATCATTTGCTTTTTTATCAAACTCTGAATCTTATATCTGCAAGATATTCTGACCCTAAATTGTTATAAGATCAAACAAGATTTGACTCTGAAGATTACTCAAGATAAAAAGGGAAGTTTCTTTTCCTTTTTCATATTTAACTCAGGGGGAGTTATAATTCTTTATGTTCAGTTAAATAAAATTTCTGATACTTTTTGTCATCATCAAAAAGGGGGAGATTGTTAGAACACAGATTGGTTCTTAATAATAACTCTTTGTTTTGATGATAACTGTTAGGAAATTTATATTTAAGAATTATATACTCTAAAATTTGTTTGAGAGTTTTACTGCAGATTGAAATAATATTAACTCTCTAGAAGCAAATCTGTTTTGAATACAAGAAGTTATTCTGACTCTGAAGCGCCAGATGCACCTTACAGAAGAATCTGTTTGCTCCTTACAGAAGATCCTGAGCATAGTCTCCAGAAGGATCTGAAGCAAGAAGCTCCAGAACATTCTGAGTCAGAAGCATCTGAAGATAATCAGAAGCATCTGAAGCTGAAGCATCTGAAGCATAGAAGAATATTGATTGAAGAGTTTCTCAAAGCATTAGTCTACAGAAGTTTCTGAAAGTACCAACGCTGCCAAGTACAGAAGTTCTGTGTCAAATATGCTCTAATGATCAACACGCTGAAAGCACACATGCTGCAGAAAACTCTGATACAACATAGTTCTGAATTTCATTAGAAGACTCTGATCCATTCAGACTTTGAAGAACTTGCTGAAAACTGAAGAAGAAATATTCAAGAATATATCCGTTGGAGATATTCAAAGTCTCTTTCCTTATTTGTGCTAGACACACTTACACAGACAAAAAGGATTTTTCTGTGCCATCTACTTCTAGGAAAGGTCACTTGATGTGAAGACAAAAAAGGCTCAGACCTTTTGGGACTCTCTTTTCAACGCTCAGCTTGCATGGATCAGCTGCCTATAAAAGGAGAACTTCACCACATTCTTCAGTTACACACTTTGCTGAAAAGAAATCATTATATTCTAAAGCTCTCATTCATTCTTATTCTTCTTAGAATCTCATTGTACTTAAACTTAAGAAAAAAATCACTGTTGTGATAAAAGCTTTTTAGAAGCATTAAAACTCTTGTATTTAATTTACATTGATTGTAAAGGATATTCCTTAAGAGGATTCAGTTAGAATCAGTAGCTCTTGAGAAGACTAAGAACTGTTGTTCTTAGGTGATACTATTGTAATCAGTTTGATTTAATAGTGGATTAAGTCCTTGTTGAGAAAGGCAAATCACTCTAGGAAGGGTGGACTGGAGTAGTTGTTAAACGAACCAGGATAAAAATTATTGTGTGATTATTTTCAAGTCTTAATTTATCATACTTATTCAACCCCCCCTTCTAAGTATTATCTCACCTTCACCCCTCACGTCCGTCGTACTCGACGGGATCCACGCTTGTTTTCTGGTACGGATTATTATTCTATCTACTCTACAGGTCTGGGGTTAAAAGAAAATAAAATGACTCGGCAAAGTATCGCACTTTATACCTACATATTCCCGTCTGAAACGAGAAATCAGAGTCAACGTAGTTCGCCTACCTACTGGAAAGGAGGGGAAGGTTGCTCGCTAGGATATCGCATCCTATGCCTATGTACTTTCATACAACATGAAAGATCAGAGCAAACGTAATTCGGGCCACGTGCGACACAAGTCTGTCTTGATTGTTTTTATCCTTCTGAAAAAAGGTTTTCTCCTGATTATGGGTCCAAACGGACAAAAATGACGTCTTTGATTGGTTTACAGTCTTTTACGCAAGAACTGTTTTTTATTGATGTTTATCCTTTTACTGTATTTTTCTGATTGTTTTGAGAAAGAAGAGAAACAACAACTCTAAAACCTATGGTTGAAAAGGGAATCAAAATCTACCCTACTGTTGTCATGCATGGATGAAAGCCTAATGTCTGTCATATTTCTCTCTTGCACAGAGAGAAACAGAGATCCTAAGGGGATAAACGGAAGAGCAACACCATATATACAGTAAAGCGGTAAAATGCATGAATGCAGCAATACAAGCGAGGCAAGGGAGTCCCACTCAACCTCGAACCTAGAAAACAATGGGCAAAGTGAAACAACTTCACTTCAACCTCCAGGGGAAAATTATCAAACAATACAGTCAAGAAACTCAAATAATACATCAACAGCTCTAAACAACACCAACAACAAAAACCTGACAGCACAAGCTCCTGCTTCCATCAGTCTTCAAGGCAATGAACTTCATCCTCAATCTTCAAAGTTTCTTCAAAGCGAGCTCTCCTAGATGAGTAATAGTTCACAAGATGATTTGGGATGTTAAACAGTCAGTTGACCACCAAAGGTGACATATAGACTGTTAACAAAATACAGACTGTTCCTCTCAAAAGTTCTATCTCCTAGATATTGTCACTAAGCCTTCCAAAGGAAGGAGGTGAGTATCAAAGAGAGACTTTGAATCATAGAGAAGAATGGAGGCAATAGAAACCATCCATGTTTATGGATCATATTTCTACTCTAAAGCTCTACCTAGCTCCTAGGTCCTATGATCTTCAATCAATCTTCAAGCAAGCCTAGCATCTTCATCAACTTTGAACTTGGCCTTCAATTCTTTGCTTTGTCTTCAATATGCTCCATCAACAAGATCTTCAAAGCTAACCCACACCCCAAGCAAGCCCAACAAGCCCACACAACAAACAATAACCCCAAGATGGGCAAACCAAACAATCACTCAATTGGAAAATGTACTAAAAGTATTAATATAATAGGGAAAATTCTAATATTATTTCTAGGGGATCTACTATACCTACCCTTAATACCCTATATGCCCCAAGTCCTAATTCAATCTAAAAAACCCAAAAGAAATTGTTTTAATGCACCTAAGTTATGTTTAAACCCTAAAATATTCTAAGTTTTTTATTACACCATATCTATTTCAACATTTTTTGTTACCATTTTTATTCTAAAGTTTTATCACATTATCCTAAGGGAAACCCTAAAGTATATTAATATCTATATTATCAAGATCGAAGATCAAACCCTATATCAACTTCTAAGGGGTCTAAACAATTCCTAACATGCAAGGGGTCAAGGTTAACCATCAATTGGGAAGGTCCTAATCAACAACCCTAAAACAGAACCAAATTACATCTAGAAAATCTACGAAAATTCCTAAGGGAACATGCGAGTGTTGACTACAATCTACCAAAAGATCTAAGCAAGAATCATCACCAATTGAGAGAACAAAATTTTACAAAACAGCGGTATCAAATATGCAAAGCAAACATCAATTAAATCATGCAAAATACTCATCAGAATGTAAAAATGCAAAAGAAATGGGAAAACAATCCACAAAAATCTAAGAAAAATTCTACAATCTCCACGAGATGTTATCAACCTATGGTAAAAAAATTAAAACCAAATTCTAAAGTTAAGGTCATTTTCTAAAGGAAAACCTATAAAGTGTCCAGGGAACATTCAGATGGGGATGGCTCTAAAAAGCGGATTCAAAACTAAACTTAGAGTCGTCTAGAAATTCCAATAAAATTTCTGGGGAAACCTATGCATATCATATAAAACATATCCAAAAATCAGCTCAAAATCATGAAGCATCAAAGAGAAAAAAATTAAACAAAACAGATGAACAGTTGTGTACACCAATGGATATTAGCACGAAAGAAAAATCATAACTAAATCAAAAAAAATCTAAAAAATGCAAACTCAGCGCCTAAAATTTCTTAAGACAATCAAGATCTGTAGAAAAAAATTTCATAATTTCTTGATCATTTTTACTATTTTTGACGCAATAAAAGCAAACAGGCCTCAAAACAGAAAAATAAAAAGAAAAAGGGAATGAAGAAAATCTCCAAATTAACAATCCTAAAATCATCCATAGGTGTTCATGATCCTAACCGCATAAGAATTTCTAATTATCTCATCCTAAATCCATGGTAAAGTGAAGGTTTACATACTTGATCGGAGCTTCGAAACGGAGTATCTTCGGCTCTTTTCGTACTTTCGAAAGCTTCAAATTAGTTCAACAATATGCGAGGAAAGTGCTACAATCTTCGAATCGAACCGAAATCGCCTTGAATGAATAATCACCACTTGATTTGCTCTCTTGAAAATTGATATGCTCTTTTCCAATCCAACTCCAATCAATCACCAACCTTGCTTCAAATGAGTTTCTAAACATTTATAGAGATGATTGAAATATTCTAGAAATGAAGCCCAAACCCAAAATAATAAAATCCATTTCCCTTGGAACTTTCTAGATTATTCATGTATCTTCCCTTGGAAGTTTCTAACCAAAATAGCCTTCCAAATGCCTTGTTAAGTGGTTTGGATTAGTGACTTACATTTCAAGTAACCACTTTTACAAAGCAAGTCATGAAATTATTGCTCAATTCAAAAATGTGTCAATGCCATTGTCTTTAAAATGCATTTTACAATCAAATTGGTATGTCATATGGCTTGTTTGTGACCTCTAACCCAAAATTTGATTTTTTTCACCACTTTATTTGACTTATTCCCCTTTTTAGGCCATTTTAAGTGACTTTTTGAAATAAGCCGATCAATCTACCATGATGACTTATTTGACCTAAAAACATCATTTTAAGCACATTCTGTGCTGAACGCTTTTTCATCTGAAGAGTGGAACATGGAGATTTTGACCTATGCTCAAAAAGGACCTATAATCTCACTTTCCCAAAATACCCCTGGCTTGTACAAGACCATAAGTAGAGCTCCACCAATCAGATTGAGGCATACCATACCTTTCTAGAAAGCTAAGATCATGAGGAACAACTTTCATGTTGGCCAAACATCCATTTGAAAACTCCTTATGGGGTAAAAGTTGCTTGGAAGTCAAGTAACTTTCACAGATAAATTTCAGATGCCTCTGAGGACCCCTAACTTGCAAGAACCATAACTTGAGTTCTATAAATCTCCTTGATGCCTTCCACCACTCAAATTAAAGTTATGAACTTCCTCTACAACATTCATATGGAGATCCAAGTCACTTGAAGCTCACATCTTGACTTAGAAGGCTTGGAAGTTCAGTGGAAAATAGGGGATTTTACCCTAGGAACCCTGTCTTGTCACCCTCAATCCTTCTTGATTCTTTTGATTTTCTCTTGGCACAACACCACATATGCTTCAACATATCATATTATGAATCCCGCATCCTTCAAATAGGCCTTGATGCCCCTCAATCAAGCATTAGACCTAGGGTTGACCTAGGGTTGACCCAGATGAAACCCTAGTTGACTGTCTTCAACTGTAGCTCTTGCAACCACACCAATAACTTGTATCATCTTCAAAATGACCCTCTAGGTCTTCCATGATGTCTCTACACATTCCATGCCTTAGTCCACAACTCACAACCTCTATGATGATCTTCAAATACTCCTCAGAAAGGCTATAAATCCACTGCTTGATCTATCAACTTCTCAAAGCTTCACTTTCTTTCTTGGTGACTTGAATAGGCTTGAACTTGAATAAAAACCTTTTGGATATGCTTCTTTGAGATGAATAATAGCACTTGATCCCTTGTTGGATGGCTTGCCCGTGCTGTGCTATGCAAATGAATGAAATATGTGCATGATCTACTATGCAAATGATAAAGCTATGAAAACACAAATCAGGTAAAATAAGTTGGCCAAATTTTAGGGTGCAACAGCTGCCCCTATTCAAACGGCTTGGACCTGAAGGGTTGAAAAGCGAACAGCCTTCAACCATTCAAAGGTGGAAGACGGTTGAATACAAAATAAACCCGAAAAATTTGCCAACCGCAAAAATAAACTGCACCCTTGCTTGGGGAACACCATCCAGAGAACTGAATCCAATTATTATGGCAACAAGCTGATCGATCCTCTGATAAAGAGATTTGACTTCAACACCAGTTACTTGTGTGACACCACAAATGACAAACCCGAAGATTGGATCAACATGCACTTGATCACCTCCCATCGTCTACTGATAGACGGGGACACCATCCCGCAGGCAAACAATAATATCCATACTCTCCTCGTCTAATGATAGACGGAGACACCATCCCGAAGGAAAAATATAACCCATGTTCACATCATCCACCGTAGGAAAAACCCATACCCATCTTTACATCGTCCACCGTAGGACAAACCATACTCATTTTTCACCGTCCACCGTAGGACAACCATACCCATATTTACATCGTCCACCGTAGGACAACCATACCCATTACTCACATTGTCTAAAGATAGACAGTAAGGCACCATCCCTGAAGGAAAATCCATATTCATTATTCTCCTCGTCTAATGATAGACGGAGACACCTTCCCGAAGGAACACCGATATCCAATACTCACATTGTCTAATGATAGACAGCAAGACTCCTTCCCGAAGGAAAATCAACATTCATTACTCACATTGTCTAAGGATAGACAGCAAGACTCCTTCCCGAAGGAGAAAAAATATAACCCATATCCATCGTCCACCGTAGGAAAACTAAGATCCATACTCACATTGTCTAATGATAGACAGCAAGACTCCTTCCCGAAGGAGAAAATCAACATTCATTACTCACATTGTCTAAGGATAGACAGCAAGACTCCTTCTCGAAGGAGAAAATCAACATTCATTACTCACATTGTCTAAGGATAGACAGCAAGACTCCTTCCCGAAGGAGAAAATCAACATTCATTACTCACATTGTCTAAGGATAGACAGCAAGACTCCTTCCCGAAGGAGAAAATCAACATTCATTTCTATATTCATCACCACCCATCAAATTTCAGAATCCTTTCGTCTACAGGAATTGATGGAAAGAACAATATCTTCAAATGGGCCACATCATCAATAAGGATTGACAGAAAGAAAACCCATCTCCAAAGAGCCATGCCGTTGATAAGGATCAACAACTAGGAAAACCAAACATTCTTCGAAGAGCCTCGACGTCAATAAGGATCGACGGTCAGAAAAACCTTCTTGAAATGCCATCTCGTCCAATAGACAGAAAGAACGCCGATATCTGAAAGATTGCCTTGAAACCCCTCAACGTCTAAGGATAGACGGCGAAAACCATATCCAACTCCTGATGTTTCATGATAGACGGAGAAGGCCCGCTGGGGGAAACCCATCGTCAATGTGAATTGACGGGAAAAGAAGTATGCCAATACCAGACGACCGTTGAATAAAGCCTAACTGTTGCATGATCTTAGAACCGAATACCAAAGAGCTATCTGAATAAAGCTGCTGGATAAATGCCCCTGAACTGACTACAGGGTATTTCATGTTGCCACTGGAGGCTGATAGAAAAACTGGCTTATGCTTCGTATGCATATGCGTATGTTTGAATTTTTCTATGGCGTAATGCTCCATATAGGATGGAAATGCTACGCGTTTGAGGATAAAATACAAGTATGATGCAAATATGATGATATATGCAAATGCAAATGCAGGCTCGGGTCGCCGGAGAATTTGGATACAGAAATTCGCTTCAGCAAAATAAATGCTGAAGACAACGCCAACTCCGCTGGGGATAACCAAGCGTCACAGAATTATTCCAGCAAAATAAATACTGGAAAAGTGAAGCCAACTTTGCTGAGGAATAACTAAATGCGCCAATCATGATTGGACTTCTGTCAGGGACAGCTTACCCGTGCCAATGAAAATTGGACTTTTGCTGGGGAAAACAGACGGAGTCTTCCTGCGTACCAATGAAGATTGGATTTTGAAATGATGCGCCACCACAGGATGGGCCTTACAGTGATTGCCAATATGGATTGGGCTTCTTGAAAATTGCCAATAAGGATTGGACTTTAGGCCATCTGTGATGGGTCACGTATGATTGACACTGGAACAATATCCTGTCTGAATTCACAATTTCTGATTGAAGGGTCAATAGATGGTAACACGACTTCCTGCCATTCGACTCACACTTGGAGATTAGCTGAATATGCTCGAATAGCTCTGAGTAGCTCTGATGACTCTGAGAAGAACAATTCCTTCGCTTCTGATATGCCCCAGCTTGCGGGACCTCTGCGGGGATAGTCCTCAAAAGGAAATTTGAAAATCTGTACCCTGACGGTCTGATATGAAATGCCCCAGCATTCTGATCCTCGGCAAAACTTCAAATCAACTGCCTCTCGAATAAAGAATAACTTTCGCGCTCTTAGAAGAGCCTGCCCCTGTATGCAATGACTTTGCCCCTGATTGGCTAACTCAGTATAGTGACTTTAACTATGAGAGATTTACCGAATCTCGACCTGATTGCCCCGGCATAACGACTTTGGATGGCTGACCTCACTGGGGATCACTTGATAATAGCTTGCCCCTGCTCTCGGAACATTCGGGTATCCTGCGTTCTATCCTGATCAGACTTTCCACTGTAGGAAACTTTCCCGCTGTCAAGTGCTTACTCGTAAGTAAAACCAGTTGTTCTGCATAAAAGGTACATTAATGCAATGCATATGACAGTTTTAACATCCAATCTGTTCACTGGAAAAAAGGAAAATCAGTTTATGGCCTACAAAGCACAAATCATTTATCAAAATATCAACATCAGCACCAACATGGTAAGAAGAACCCTTTTAGGAGTCAGCTTCGACGCGATCTTAACCAATGTATGCCTTCGAAACACACCTGCTTCAATTAGGACTTTTGAAGGTTGTAACGTGGTCAGGTTCACGGTTTTTGAAAGAAAGGATAAAGGCTCAAAGTCTAATTTTTAACCCACCCATTCTCCTTGATGTTCTCCGATCCTACGTTCATCTAATTCGACCTTAGCGCTCACCTCTGGGAGGTTGAAATATAGGAGTGATAGTTCGAGAAACTATGCGCTTTTGGAGTGACAGCCACTCACTTTTCGTCTTTGACACTTGGGGTCACATGACTCAAATTTCATTTGAGGACTTTTCTTTTGTAATCCTTTTCATTTTCCCTTCCTTTCCCTAATTTTTGCCTGGACTTACTCTTTTGAGTTTCTTTTGATTTGCCAGTCCAGCGGGATGCCCTTACTTTTGCCTAAGTCGTTTGTTTTCAAGTTTTGACTTAGCGGGCTTTTGATTCTTTTCGCTGTTCGTTTTTTTCGAACAAGTCGTGTGACACTGGTTGTCTGACTCTTTGGGGAGTAATGTGACTGTTTCACTTTTGCAATTTAACCCTTGTGGTTTTTTTAGGCACGACCTATGGAGGTGTGATTGATCCTCGAACGGACACTCCTTTTGCAATTTGGATGCTCGGTCAAATTAGCTAACACCTACCCTGCCCCAGGTTGAGATTAAGGGTTTTTTCACTTTTAGAAAGAAACTCCTACAACTAGGCTCGAATGGGTTATCAAGGGATTATCTTCCTTATATCTCCGGTGTTTAGGGATTTGAAACAATGCCTGTACATCATCAGCAGGTTTTATTTCGAAGGCATACAATATCGGAAGCTTGCATGTCGTTCATTTTCGTCATTCTCCCCGGGTTCCGCTTAACCAAGCGTTGGATATCTGTAAAAATCAATTAGTGAACACGAATGGATTTAATCAAAACATGCATACTCATTTCATTATCATCAATTGAATGAAAACAACAAGTTTTACAAACGAGATTGCAATTTAACAAGAAAGAAACTACAAACATAAAGAAATGACAAGATGAAACACAGAAAAACGTCAGCTTCCGAGAACCGGGCTTTCACATCTGACTTGCTGCTGAACCAGCCATCTTCAAAGTTGCCTGAAACGGAGGCCGGGCGAATTGCCTTTCTGACTTCATTGGGCTCTGTCTAGCACGCAAGTTTGACTGATAACTATAAGGCTGCTGATTCTGGAAAGGAGTTGACGTCTGCTGCGAAGACTGGACAGATTGTTGACTCTGATCACTCGAACCACTTGGAGGTCGAGTCTGAACTATCAGGGACTCCTTTTGTTCGGGCGCTTTCATCCTCAGGCTTGGTCCAGGCAGCAACTGAGGATAGGGGGATCCTGACACCAATAATTGCAGAATATACTTCTGATCTACAGCAGCTTCGGGAACATCCATTGTCTTAGCACCAACTGGGGTACGACCATTAGGTACAATTACGCCGCCCGACGGGAGTTCAATAACTTTCGCGTCAATCAAGTCCTGAACGTTGTGCTTAAAAGCGTGACAACTTTCGATATCATGTCCGGATGCCCCGGAGTGAAACTCGCACTGCTTGCTAGTGTCATACCCATAAAGACGCATCGTTCCTGTGAGTGGCTCCAATGTTCTTTTCTCAACCAGCTTCAAACTCAATAAAGTCTGCAAGAGCTTAGCATACGTTGAAGGCGGCGCCTTAAATACCCTCTTTGGCCTCCCCTCCTGAATTCTTCGCTGAGCCGGATGTATCCTTTGTTGTTGTTGCTGGTGTTGATTAACACGTCTTTTAAACTCAGGTTCCACAGGCACGGGTTCCCCAGGAACATGCGGAACAAACTCCTTCACTGCGGCTTCAGATAGCTGATCATCCTCTTTCCTAAGCACATTCTTGACGACTTCCATGATCAAGCTCATTTGGGTCTTCAGCTGATTATTTTCCTCTTTGAGTATCTTCTGATCCAGACGCAACTCTTGCATGTCTTTCATCATCTACCTTAGCTGGCTTCGGATTTCAATCAATTCAGCCTGATTCTGTTCCATATCTCTGAAGAATTCCTGCAACAAACTTGATAGGAAATAAGACCCACGGTTCTGATGTACCTGGTATGTGATAATGCAATGCAGAAATCAAACACATTCAAGACAAGACAAATAAACCCCAAGCTGTAAGCACAGATATAAACACCTCACACCACTATGCAAAGTCAACAAGAACAGTAAACAAGCACGCCCGAGTACAAAATACAATGACCCCAACCAACAAGCCTGGTGGTGGTCAGCAAACAACAATGCACGAAAGCTAAACAATCAGCAGAGAAACAAATGCGACACCTGGTGCAGAAACCTCTAGTAACTTTCCCCATATTCAACTGAGCTCTCCGTTGGACATTCTTCCAAACATACACTCTCAGCAGAGTATCCCATAACATTGACTGACGAACCCACACAACTGGATGGAGGATAATCAATAATCCGGACAAAACCCTGAGGTGTGATAAAGATCTTGTTAGAGTCTAGCAGATTCTGAACTTGGCTTCTAAGCACTTTACAATCATCTGTCGAATGCCCCTGTACCCCGCCATGGTACTCACAGCGGGCGCTGGCATTAGAACCTGAAGGATAAGGCGGGATCGTTGGACTAGTCTCTTTCGGCACTATTAATCCACTTTCGACCAAATCTGGCAACAACTGACTGTACGGCACCGGTAGCTGAGTAAACTGCCTTTCAGGTTTCCTTGGTCTTTGTTGAGCGTGACGACGCGACTGACGATAATATGACTGCTGGTTTGAAGTATCTGAAAACTGAGCCTGAGACGCTAGAGGTTCTGAGACAACATCGCTTCCTTCTTCCCACTCCTCTTGAGAACTGAGAACTGATTCATCCTTATCAACTGGGATATAACGAGCATCTCGAAGCTTTCCATTCTTGAGTCCTCTCTCAACAAGCTCTCCCATTCTCATCAAACCTTCAAAGCTTGTACAAGTGAACATCATGTCATAATAACGGCCCTTCAGAGTATCCACAAAGAGGCTAACCATTTCTCTTTCCAGAAGCGGTTGTCGAACACGAGCAGCCAATTCTCTCCATCTTTCCACATACCCCCTAAATGATTCATTCTCCGCACGAGATAATTCTTGCAAATGCACACGAAAGGGAGCTATTTCCAGGTTGTAGTCGTACTGCTTTATGAAGGCATTGGCTAAATCCGACCATGATTTGATTTCATCACTCTCCAAATGCATGTACCAGTCTAAAGATGCTCCGATCAAACTATCTTGGAAGCAGTGAATTATTAGCTTGTCATTGGTGACATGTGAAGTCATTCTTCTGCAGAACATAACCAAATGTAACTTCGGACAACTATCCCCTTTGTACTTCTCAAAATTGGGCACTTTGAACTTTGGAGGCAATACAAGACCTGACACCAAACACATGCTTGCAGCATTCAGATCAAGAGTATTCTTATTCACCAGGGCGGCAATCTGATCTTCCAATGTCTGAAGTCTTCTCATATACTCAACAGTCAGTGGGTCCTGAATATTAACCTGCGGAACAACTCTTGGGGATGGAACAATCCTTGGAGAATCTGGCGTAGAGAAAGTAGAATGGTGACACTCTGCGTCATTGAAAGAATATGGACCTCTGACAGGGGTTTGCACTAGCTGAGCAACATTGTTCATCTGAGCTCTTTGACCATTGTTTCCTCTTCCATTTATAGCTGTTACGACTTTCATGATCTGACTCACCTGGTACTTCAACAATTCAAACTCCGCCCGAGTAACAACCAAGTTCTGCTCTTCTGAAGCCATGATCTTTTCAGATGCTAACTCGAGTCCAATACGAATGTCGGGAAATCAACTGATGAAGCGGACAAAAACGGGTAAGCTCCCTGTTCCGGCTGAAGATGAATATGCAAAATGAAATGCAAATGCAAACAGTCATGCAAAATGCAAAATGCACACACAAGGGACCAAGTGCCCCTGGCTGAGAAGAATCCACCATACTGGTCTTAATCAGACCCATAACACTGCTCGAACCCGGTCTCAACAAGCCAAAACAGTACTCGAACCTGGTCTCCAACAGACCTCAGAATGTTGTCCTCAAAATATCACTGAATCTCAATCAAGAAAACCGGTAATCTGGAAGTCAAGTTACCTGCATGCCCCAACCCCTCTCACAGGTAGGTGTCCTAATAACTGACACAAAGTATGGCATCCTATGCGGTCGTCGGCGTCACAGACTTTCAGGGTTGATGATACGATTCCCAGAAGAAGTGGCATCATCAAATCCTGAAGAGGCCTCACTTAGCCAACTTCCAATTGATCGGTTCCCAGAGTCGACAATCCAACTAACCAGCAACCCATGCCACCCAAAGGGTGGGACAAGAGGCCAACCAGAAGAACCTCGTCTGAGTGTGAATTTTGCGGGACACTAGGACATTCAAAGCATGTGCGCGCCCGCTACTTTCCACTCTAATTCTAAGTACGCTCAAGCCCAGGTTCGGCTTGTCTCTCAATCATAGAACCCCCTCATACCCACAACAATAATAACAGAAATATAATGCTGAATGTAAAATACAGAAAAAGTAAATCCATACAAAATCCTTGACGGAAAAACAAGCGCTAGGATTGACTCGCGTAGGGAACCGTTGGAATCCCCAGCAGAGTCGCCAGCTGTCGCTACTGCGAAAATCGGCGCCGGCTGAACAAAAGAGTCGCTACCGTGCGTTATTTATCCCAAAGGAGGGAAAGGAAACGCTCAGAGTAAACCTACCGCAAAGACGGGAAAGGAATGATCATTGCAACCAAATCCTAGATTCGGGAGTCGGTTACGTAAGGGGAAGGTATTAGCACCCCTCACGTCCTTCGTACTCGACGGGATCCACGCTTGTTTTCTGGTACGGATTATTATTCTATCTACTCTACAGGTCTGGGGTTAAAATAAAATAAAATGACTCGGCAAAGTATCGCACTTTATGCCTACATATTCCCGTCTGAAACGAGAAATCAGAGTCAACGTAGTTCGCCTACCTACTGGAAAGGAGGGGAAGGTTGCTCGCTAGGATATCGCATCCTATGCCTACGTACTTTCATACAGCATGAAAGATCAGAGCAAACGTAGTTCGGGACACGTGCGACACAAGTCTGTCTTGATTGTTTTTATCCTTTTGAAAAAAGGTTTTCTCCTGATTATGGGTCCAAGCGGACAAAAATGACGTCTTTGATTGGTTTACAGTCTTTTACGCAAGAACTGTTTTTTATTGATGTTTATCCTTTTACTGTATTTTTCTGATTGTTTTGAGAAAGAAGAGAAACAACAACTCTAAAACCTATGGTTGAAAAGGGAATCAAAATCTACCCTACTGTTGTCATGCATGGATGAAAGCCTAATGTCTGTCATATTTCTCTCTTGCACAGAGAGAAACAGAGATCCTAAGGGGATAAACGGAAGAGCAACAACATATATACAGTAAAGCGGTAAAATGCATGAATGCAGCAATACAAGCGAGGCAAGGGAGTTCCACTCAACCTCGAACCTAGAAAACAATGGGCAAAGTGAAACAACTTCACTTCAACCTCCAGGGGAAAATTATCAAACAATACAGTCAAGAAACTCAAACAATACATCAACAGCTCTAAACAGCACCAACAGCAAAAACCTGACAGCACAAGCTCCTGCTTCCATCAGTCTTCAAGGCAATGAACTTCATCCTCAATCTTCAAAGTTTCTTCAAAGCGAGCTCTCCTAGATGAGTAATAGTTCACAAGATGATTTGGGATGTTAAACAGTCAGTTGACCACCAAAGGTGGCATACAGACTGTTAACAAAATATAGACTGTTCCTCTCAAAAGTTCTATCTCCTAGATATTGTCACTAAGCCTTCCAAAGGAAGGAGGTGAGTATCAAAGAGAGACTTTGAATCATAGAGAAGAATGGAGGCAACAGAAACCATCCATGTTTATGGATCATATTTCTACTCTAAAGCTCTACCTAGCTCCTAGGTCCTATGATCTTCAATCAATCTTCAAGCAAGCCTAGCATCTTCATCAACTTTGAACTTGACCTTCAATTATTTGCTTTGTCTTCAATATGCTCCATCAACAAGATCTTCAAAGCTAACCCACACCCCAAGCAAGTCCAACAAGCCCACACAACAAACAATAACCCCAAGATGGGCAAACCAAACAATCACTCAATTGGAAAATGTACTAAAAATATTAATATAATAGGGAAAATTCTAATATTATTTCTAAGGGATCTACTATACCTACCCTTAATACCCAATATGCCCCAAGTCCTAATTCAATCTAAAAAACCCAAAAGAAATTGTTTTAATGCACCTAAGTTATGTTTAAACCCTAAAATATTCTAAGTTTTTTATTACACCATATCTATTTCAACATTTTTTGTTACCATTTTTATTCTAAAGTTTTATCACATTATCCTAAGGGAAACCCTAAAGTATATTAATATCTATATTATCAAGATCGAAGATCAAACCCTATATCAACTTCTAAGGGGTCTAAACAATTCCTAACATGCAAGGGGTCAAGGTTAACCATCAATTGGGAAGGTCCTAATCAACAACCCTAAAACAGAACCAAATTACATCTAGAAAATCTACAAAAATTCCTAAGGGAATATGCGAGTGTCGACTACAATATACCAAAATATCTAAGCAAGAATCATCACCAATTGAGAGAATAAAATTCTACAAAACAGCGGTATCAAATATGCAAAGCAAACATCAATTAAATCATGCAAAATACTCATCAGAATGTAAAAATGCAAAAGAAATGGGAAAACAATCCACAAAAATCTAAGAAAAATTCTAAAATCTCCTTAAGATGTTATCAACCTATGGTAAAAAAATTAAAACCAAATTCTAAAGTTAAGGTCACTTTCTAAAGGAAAACCTATAAAGTGTCCAGGGAACATTCAGATGGGGATGACTCTAAAAAGCGGATTCAAAACTAAACTTAGAGTCGTCTAGAAATTCCAATAAAATTTTTGGGGAAACTTATGCATATCATATAAAACATATCCAAAAATCAGCTCAAAATCATGAAGCATCAAATAGAAAAAAATTAAACAAAACAGATGAACAGTTATATACACCAATGGATATTAGCACGAAATAAAAATCATAACTAAATCAAAACAAATCTAAAAAATGCAAACTCAGCGCCTAAAATTTCTTAAGACAATCAAGATCGGTAGAAAAAAATTTCATAATTTCTTGATCATTTTTACTATTTTTGACGCGATAAAAGCAAACAGGCCTCAAAACAGAAAAATAAAAAGAAAAAGGGAATGAAGAAAATCTCCAAATTAACAATCCTAAAATCATCCATAGGTGTACATGATCCTAACCGCATAAGAATTTCTAATTATCTCATCCTAAATCCATGGTAAAGTGAAGATTTACATACCTTGATCGGAGCTTCGAAACGGAGTATCTTCGACTCTTTTCGTACTTCCGAAAGCTTCAAATTCGTTCAACAATATGCGAGGAAAGTGCTACAATCTTCGAATAGAACCGAAATCGCCTTGAATGAAGAATCACCACTTGATTTGCTCTCTTGAAAATTGATATGCTCTCTTCCAATCCAACTCCAATCAATCACCAACCTTGCTTCAAATGAGTTTCTAAACATTTATAGAGATGATTGGAATATTCTAGAACTGAAGCCCAAGCCCAAAATAATAAAATCCATTTCCCTTGAAACTTTTTAGATTATTCATGTATCTTCCCTTGGAAGTTTCTAACCAAAATAGTCTTCCAAATGCCTTGTTAAGTGGTTTGGATTAGTGACTTACATTTCAAGTAACCACTTTTACAAAGCAAGTCATGAAATTATTGCTCAATTCAAAAATGTGCCAATGCCATTGTCTTTAGAATGCATTTTACAATCAAATTGGTATGTCATATGGCTTGTTTGTGACCTCTAACCCAAAATTTGATTTTTTTTCACCACTTTATTTGACTTATTCCCCTTTTTTAGGCCATTTTAAGTTACTTTTTGAAATAAGCCGATCAATCTACCATGATGACTTATTTGACCTAAAAACATCATTTTAAGCACATTCCGTGCTGAACGCTTTTTCATATGAAGAGTGGAACATGGAGATTTTGACCTATGCTCAAAAAGGACCTATAATCTCACTTTCCCAAAATACCCCTGGCTTGTACAAGACCATAAGTAGAGCTCCACCAATCAGATTGAGGCATACCATACCTTTCTAGAAAGCTAAGATCATGAGGAACAACTTTCATGTTAGCCAAAAATCCATTTGAAAACTCCTTATGCGGTAAAAGTTGCTTGGAATTCAAGTAACTTTCACAGATAAATTTCAGATGCCTCTGAGGACCCCTAACTTGCAAGAACCATAACTTGAGTTCTATAAATCTCCTTGATGCCTTCCACCACTCAAATTAAATTTATGAACTTCCTCTACAACATTCATGTGGAGATCCAAGTCACTTGAAGCTCACATCTTGACTTAGAAGGCTTGGAAGTTCAGTGGAAAACAGGGGATTTTACCCTAGGAACCCTGTCTTGTCACCCTCAATCCATCTTGATTCTTTTGATTTTCTCTTGGCACAACACCACATATGCTTCAAAATATCATATGATGAATCCCGCATCCTTCAAATAGGCCTTGATGCCCCTCAATCAAGCATTAGACCTAGGGTTGACCCAGATGAAACCCTAGTTGACTGTCTTCAACTGTAGCTCTTGCAACCACACCAATAACTTGTTACATCTTCAAAATGACCCTCTAGGTCTTCCATGATGTCTCTACACATTCCATGCCTTAGTCCACAACTCACAACCTCTATGATGATATTCAAATACTCCCCAGACAGGCTATAAATCCACTGCTTGATCTATCAACTTCTCAAAGCTTCACTTTCTTTCTTGGTGACTCGAATAGGCTTGAACTTGAATAAAAACCTTTTGGATATGCTTCTTTGAGATGAAGAATATCACTTGATCCCTTGTTGGATGGCTTGCCCGTGCTATGCTATGCAAATGAATGAAATATGTGCATGATCTACTATGCAAATGATAAAGCTATGAAAACACAAATCCGGTAAAATAAGTTGGCCAAATTTTAGGGTGCAACAATGAGCAGATTATGTGATAAAAATCATCAGCAAGCAAAAATGCCACATGTTTCACTCCTTGAAAAAAGTTCAAAACACCAATTTTGAGCAATGATATCTTGATGCACAAAGATCAATTTGCCCTAAACTTGAGCTCTAAGTAAAGAGGGCATGGCAAGGAATAATTTTCATGTTGAAGTCATATTGATTTGAGGATTGGAGGATCATGAAAAATGATGTTGAAAACCATGTCATGCAAGCTGTCCATAAATAACTTAGAAAAAATTCTAAGTTATGGATTTGGCTTATTTTTCCTCAACTTTACACATCCATAACTTGAGCTTCACAAATCATATTGAGGACCTCTTGGACTTTTTGGAAAGCTTGTAACATTCTCTACAACTCTCATTTGGGACAAAGTTCCATCTGACTTCAAGAACTTGATGAAAATTGGCTTGCAAAGTGAGTCCAAAAATCTGTCCAATCTTGGCAATGTTAAAATAATTGAAAACCTCAACTTTGATTGATCATAACTTGAGCTCCAAGTATCATATGATTATGAATTGGTACTCAAAAGAAATCTTGAAATACAAGGAACTACTTTGATGTTTGATCCAAGTTCATTTGAAACCTTGATCATGAAGAAAAATGGCCTTGAAGATGGCTGCTTCAACCATGAAACTTTCCATAAATGGAAAGTTTCTAAAACCCTAATTCCCTAAAATGGCAACTTTCAACAACTCTTGATTTTTTTATGGTTCCCTTGACTTTTCTTGATCAAATTCCATCCATTGGTCATATTGAACTTGAGGAACATGATTTTGACCTTAAAAAGTCAGGAGTTGACTTTTTTCACTGCACATTTGACTTCCCCAAATCTTCTGACTTTCAATTGACTGATCAATTGAAGCCCTTCTGATTAAAATTGATGGTCGATCTCCCATCCCCAAACACCTTAGGACATATGGAAGACCATGGAAACAAGTTTTGCTTCAAGAAGCAAAATTATCTTGATTAAAAATGAAACCCTAATCTCACCCTTTTTGTCTAGCCATTGCTTAGATGAACAGAGTGACCACTCCAATTCCACAATATCCTCTGAGGTACTCAACAAGCTTCTTCCTCGTGCTCACACCAATGATAAAACCTCATGAACCCCTTGACCATCATCTGATGGTTCTTTGATAACTTTATGATAATAACACCCACTTGATGGTTTGTACCAATGCATTTGCTTGAGCTTGAAGCCAGCAAAGACCCTCCTCTTGGATGGCACACACACAAGCCAGAGATCAAAAAAAGGTGGCCAAATTTAGGGTATGACACTGGAGAGTGCTTGTTTTTTAAAGACGTACTTGATCGGATCCATCTTCGAAATCAACAGGGTTGTATGGTTTAACATGTACTGTCTCAAATGATTAGCAGCCCAAGCGAGTGCACAACATGTTTTTTCCAGCATTGAGTATCTCGACTCATAATCAGTGAATTTCTTACTCAGGTAGTAGATGGCATGCTCTTTTCTACCCGACTCGTCTTGTTGACCGAGCACACATCCTGTTGAATTCTCAAGAACCGTGAGATACATGATCAGAGGTCTCCCTGCAACTGGAGGCATGAGTATTGGAGGTTCCTGCAGATACTCTTTCATTATTTCAAATGCCTTCTGGAAATTTTCATTCCAACTGACCGTTTGATCTTTTCTTAGCAATTTGAAAATTTGTTCACAAGTGGCTGTAAGATGAGATATGAACCTTGCAATGTAGTTTAATCTCCCCAGGAAACCACGAACCTCTTTTTCTGTTCTCGGCTCAGGCATTTCTTGCATAGCTCTTATTTTGGCAGGATCTACCTCAATACCCTTCTCACTGACGATGAAACCTAGTTACTTTCCAGATTTCACTCCGAAGGTGCACTTGTTAGGATTCAGCCTCAGCTTGAACTTCCTTAACCTTTCAAACAATTTCAGAAGATCGACCAGATGTTCTTCCTCCGTCTGTGACTTCGCAATCATGTCATCAACATATACCTCAACCTCCTGATGAATCATATCATGAAAGAGAGTCACCATCGCCCGCTGATAGGTTGCCCCTGCATTTTTCAATCCAAAAGGCATTACCTTATAGCAAAAAGTTCCCCATGGTGTGATGAAAGTAGTTTTCTCCATGTCCTCTAGGGCCATCTTGATTTGGTTATACCCAGAGAAACCATCCATGAAGGAAACCACAAAATATTTAGCAGTGTTATCAACCAACACATCAATATGTGGAAGCGGGAAATCGTCTTTCGGGCTCGCTTTATTCAGATCTCTGTAGTCAATGCACATCCTGGCCTTTCCATCTTTCTTAGGCACAGGAACAATGTTAGCGACCCACGGAGGGTAATTCGTGACATCAAGAAAACCATCATTCAACTGCTTCTGAACTTCTTCTTTTATCTTGACTGCCATGTCAGGCCTTGTCCGTCTCAACTTCTGCTTGACTGGTAAACATTCTTCTCTAAGAGGTAACCGGTGTACCACAATATCTGTATCCAGCCCATACATGTCTTGGTAAAACCAAGCGAAGATATCCTTATACTCACGGAGTATTTCAATGAATCTTCTCTTGATACTGTGTTCCAATGCACCCCCCCCGCTTTTACCTCTTTCCTGTCATCTTCAGTACCCAGATTGATAACTTCAATATCCTCCTAATAAGGCACAATGACCTTTTCCTCTTGCTTGAGAAGTCTAGCTAACTCTTCGGGTAGTTCACAGTCTCCGTTAGTCTCTTCTTCAGCTTGATAAATGGGATTATCAAAGTCATACTAAGTCATAGCTGAACTTGAATCGATGGCATCTGATAGAAAAGACATGCAAGATGATGTTCATGTTTATTATGTGATGCAACAAACAAAAACACATTGCCATTTTTCTGTTTAATATAAATGCAAAAGAAAAAACAAGAAAAACAGGGATCATTGTCGCTATTGTGAAAATCGAGGCCGGCTATGACAGAAGAGTCGCCACCGTGCGTTATTTATCCCAAGAGAGGGAAAGGAAACCCTCAGAGAAAACCTAACGAAAAGAGGGGTAAGATCGGTCATCGCAACCAAATCTCGGGTTCGGGAGTCGGTTACGCAAGGGGAAGGTATTAGCACCCCTCACGTCCGTCGTACTCGACGGGATCCACGCTTGTTGTCTATCTAAAAGGGTGATTGAAACTTTCTAACTACAAGCTTGATGACAAAATAAAAAGAAGTGACTCGGCAAAGCAACAGTGTTTTGTGCCTACGAATCTCATCTGAAATGAGAAGTCAGAGTCAACGTAGTTCGGCTAACTACGGGTGAAAGGGGGGGAAGGTTGCTCGCTAAGACATCGCGTCTTATGCCTACATACTTTCATCTGGTATGAAAGATCAGAGCAAACGTAGTTCGGGCTACAAGGGAACACAGGTTTGTTCAACTGTTTTTAGACGAGTAGGGTTAACAATCAGTTCTAGCAGTTTGGTGTATGCGGCTCGACCATTGGAGACTTAAGCGTTACCGTTTGCGATAGAACTAAGAGTTAACAACACTCTTGTTATGAAAATGGTTTCCCAAAGTTAAAGGCCCCAAAGGGCAAAAAGAAGTTTGAATGATTTTGTTTTTGTGTTTTTTAGAGGAGAAGTGTTTTTGAATTGGTTTGCAATTCATATCGCACTAGAGACTATGACTTAGGAGTGATTGCATCGCATATCACCCAAAGGGTGCTATAATAAACAATCAAGTCATTGAAAGGAAACCCTTCAACAACCATTTCCCAAGTGGCTTAAGGCTCATAACGTACAATGTTCATTAACCTTTATTAGGTGTTTTGGATTGTTTAGGAGATGAGAAGAGAAAGCCACAAACTAAAAGGGGACTAAACTCAAACCTAAAGTTGTCATACAATGGTGATCCTAAGATTGAGATAAGGGAATGCTACCTAATATTATCATACATGGTTAAGATCCTAACGTCTGTCATAACCTCTCTTGAACAAGAGAGATTAGAGGCCCTAAGGGAAAAGAGACAAAAGAGGAAACAAGGACAACATAAACATGTAAGAATGTAAACATGGAATGAAGGAGGAAATTAGTGTGGGGCAGTAACCTCCATAAGCTCATCTCAACCTCAAACAACAATATGAAATATGCAAGAGAAGAAAGGACAAGAAAATGCACCAAAGGAAACACACAAGTGCACTAAAATGGGATGAAATGGCCTAAACCAAGCAACATCAACCATAAGGCACAAAACCAAACACAAATGAAAAATAAACAAAACCTAAAACAAAGTGAGGATGGGAGATCATATGAGGACATCAAGGAATTCATAATAGGCACTCAACCATGAGCATCACAAGCAAAGTACAAAGAAGCACAAAGAAATCACCAAGAAATGTCCTCAAGGATTCCATCATTTTAGGCATGCTTCAAGTACCTCCAAAGTATGGACCAAACCACCTTAAATGACACTCCTAGGTCATTGGACAGCAAGGGACATAAACTAAAAGCTCCCAAAAGCCAAAACAAAACAAAGGACAAAGAAGTGCAAGCCAATTCCCAAAGGAAAGCACACATGTTTCACAAAGAAACCCTAATTGAAAGCTCAAAAGTAAGCAACCAAAAGAACAAGCTAAACTCAATATAATGACCTAAAAATGAACAAGCATCATCCTCAACATTTTAGCAACATGAACCAAAAGGCATTGAAGGTTCAAAGGATCCAAAAATGTCATATCCAAAGCAAACTAGGTCAATGTGTTTGTATGAACCTCCCTTTGGATAACTTGATTTGCAAGCTACCCTAAAAATAGGAAAATGATTAAAAAATTATCAAATCAAATGCAAGAAGATCATAAATGTGTTGGCAATCAGAGGCCAAGAGATCTCAATCAAAGTCACTTCACAACATCACCATAGAAATTGATTCACAAGGGTGCTCCATTGTGAAGGAGGATTGTTTAGGGTCAAATGAAATGCATCAAAAGTCAACCAATCAGGGGAAAAATGGTCCTCAAAAATTCTTCAACTCATTATTGGTATGAGGATTGAATCTTACTCATTGGATCAAAAAGAAATGGAAGAAACAAATGAGAGAACAAGATATGTCAAGATTTAGGTCAAATAAAACCCTCCCAGTGATAAATTCCATTTTTAATTTAAAAATAAATCAAAAAATAAAATAAAAATCTCCTAAAATTAAAAGACATCTCAAGGTGTCCAAAAAATATTTTTGGGAAATTTTATGATCATTGGAACTATTTTATATGAATTAAATTCAAAACAGATAATAAAATAAAAACAAAAGAAAATATAATAAAAAAGAAAAAAAATGTTGGTGCCAATAGCAACCCAGAATAGTTCAGAATGCGTATGGGCTCATCAAGAGGGTGCCATTAGTAGGCCCAACCCATCAGAAAAAAAACAAAGAAGAAAAACGTGTGAATCCCATGTGTTTAGTCAACCCAGGTTCATGGTGTGATCAAGTTTCCAGCCGTGTGATCAAAAAGTCACCAGATCAAGTGACATACACACACACACACACACACACACGTGGTAGACATAATATATTAAACAAAAACTGAATTAAAGAGTGATTGTGTGTGGTTGGGTCAAAGACGGTGCATCATACGTCTTAATCTAACGCGCACGAGTGAGCCACGCAGTCATCCCTAACCTTTTGAAAGGGAGAATTGGAGGGAAGTACCAGAGGGTGGCCGGAGCCACCTCCGGTCATCTTCAACCTCGCGTCCGGCCACCACACGAAATGCAGGTCGTCTAAATGTTAACCAAAAACAACAAATTTTATATCAAAAATGATCTACTCATCACAAGGAATAAGAATACACTATTATTTTTCAGAAAGGGTGCTTAAATAATACAAAATGCAAGCAACAAGAAAAAACTCAAAATGAGAAAGGCTCACGAACAGTCACCAAATCATACCAGAAATGATCTATGATATGCAAGGATCATAAATATATAAAAATGGCGTATTAAAGATGCATAAACAGTGAGATATTTTGAAAAGTAAGAAACCTAAATGCAAGCTTCCACAAGGCTCAGTTCTTAAGCAAAGCTTGAAAGAAACTATCCAGAAACGTTCTAGGAAGCTCAAGGAAGGTTTTGAAATCTTTGGTTTGGATTGAAACTCATTGAAATGCAAAAAAGAGTTTTGACTTTTTCACCACTTTTTCTCAATGCTCTCTCACTCAAAATCTCACCAAAATCAACTCTGAGGGCATGGAAATGATCCTGGAAATATATATGTTGGATTCAGATCAAGAGAAAGCCCAATGGAAAGCTCCTTAAGCCCAATTGGATTTCAAAATTTCACTTTATGGCCATGTGAATAGTGCACGAAATTGTACTTGTCAAGCTGTAAAAATGGCATGGCTGACTTGCACAAGGAGTAGGTTGATCAAAAGGCTGAAAATGATCCCTTGATTTCATCTTATGGTATGTTTTTGATATGTAACTTATTCTTGAAGAAAACTTGAAAATGGCCACCAAGATGCACTCAAACCTCTAATCCAAGGATGGAATTGTATGTGAAATATATTTGGCACTCAAAAAATGCACAAAGTTGATACAAAATGATTCCAAATGAATTAAATATGATTTCCCCTTTTAAGGTCTTTTTCATGGAAATTTCATTAGGGTTTCTTCAATCCAAGCCAAAGCAATGGTACCTTGATGCTTGATTGAGCAAATGACCCCATTTGGAGCAAGTTTGAAGTTGGAAAGATTTCCATTTGAAGTGTGCAAAGTGGTGAAAATGACCTATAATGAAAATGACCTGTAATCATGCTTTCCCAAAATACCCCTTCCTTGCAAGCCTCATAACTTGAGTACTACAAATCAGATAAAGGACTTCTAGTACTCTTTGGAAACCTACGATCATGAGGAACAACTCTCATTTTCATCAAAAGTTGTGGAGAAACATCCTTTTAGGTCAAAAAAGGCTTGGAAGTTAGTTGACTTTTGTTGACCAAAATCACATTCATCTGAGGACCTGTAACTTGTCTGCATCATAACTTGAGTTCTATAAATCCAATCTAGGACTTCTAGTACTAAATGAAAGCTAAGAACATGCTCTACAAGTTTCATGTTGGTCAAAATTTGATATGAGACTTGTAGCTTGAGATAGGTGGTCTTGAAGTTAGGCACTGAACAGGGGATTTTACATTGAGAACCCTAATTCAGTCACTCCTCACACTCTTGATTCTTGATGAATTGATCTTGAAATGATATCCCATGTATCTTAACACAACATTCCATGACCATGAATACTTGGAATTGAGTCTTAATATCCTTAAATTTCACAGTTGACTCAGGGTTGACCAGATGAAAACCCTAATTGCACCATCTTCAACTATAGCTCTTCACACTTGGTATAAACACTTGAATGAACTCCTCAATGACCCTCAAGGCCTCAAATGAGATTAAATGATCATATCTCTTCATAACCATGGGCTTGTGGTCCTCAGATGACCTTCACATGACCTCTTAGATTGGAGGTGAACCACATACACTTATCTGCTTATCCAAAGGGCTTTGACTTGTCTCTGATGATGATAACCCCCTTGTTGACTTGAATACAACCTCTTGATTAGGCTCAGAACCCTTGGCACATTCTTCTTGTTGCACACACACCTCTTGATCCCCTGTAAAAAAATGCAAAATGTTATGCAATGCAATATGCTAGTACAATGAAATGAAACATAAACCAAGTAAAGAAAAGGTTGGGCAAATTTTGGGGTACAACAGCTGGCCCTATTCAAGCGACTTGGACCTGAAGGGATGAGAAGCGAATGACTTTCAGACATTCAACGTAAAAGACGATTGAATACCAAAGAACCCGAAAATTTGTCAACCTCAGAATGAAACCTCTGACATCACCGTCCGACGCTTATATCAAGTAGAATATCTAACTTCGTCGTCAGTCACCAACCAAGTAAACATCTGACCTCGCTGTCGGTCATCAATCATCTGACTGCATCGTCATTCCTCAAAATAATAAACATCTGACCTCACTGTCATTCATCAAAATAATTTGACCTCGCCATCAGAACTCCATATTAAATCTGTAAGATACCTGACCTTACCGTCAGAACTCCACATAAAATTGGTAAAACACCTGACCTCGCTGTCAGTCCTCAAAATCATCCGACTTCACCGTCAATTCTCAAAATAACCTGACTTCACCATCAACTTTTAATAATAATCTGACTTCTCCGCCGATCCTCAAAATCATATGACTTCGCCGTCAACTCTCAAAGCAACCATCTGACTTCGCTGTCATTTCCCAAAATCATCTGACTTCGCCGTCATCTCTCAACATCATGGGTACAAGCATCTGACATCACCGTCAGGCCTCGACATCAAGTCGGTAAAAGCATCTGACCTCGCCGTCAGGCCTCGACATCAAGTCGGTAAAAGCATCTGACCTCACTGTCAGGCCTCGACATCAAGTCGATAAAAGCATCTGACCTCACCGTCAGGCCTCGACATCAAGTCGGTAAAAGCATCTGACCTCTCCGTCAAGGTGAAGAAATCCATTGGGGAAATATGAACTTGAATAAATAGACTCTGTTGCAGAGAATGATAATATGAACATATCTGTCAATGATCTTGCTGGAGGCCTGGATACCACACAGGCTTGAGAAACATGCTGATAATTGTCGGGGACACACCTGAAAAGAGGTAACAACCTGGTTTATATTTCACATACACATGTTTGAATGTGGCGTAATGCTCCATACGAAATGGAAATGCTACGCGTTTGGGAGGATGCTATGCACGATGCAAATGCAAAGGAACCACTTCAGCAAAATAAATGCGGAAGAGAGGAAAACAACTCTACTGGGGGAAAACTAGGCACGCCTAGTGCCTACGGACTCATGTTGGGGAATACAAGCCTTAGATGGCCTCCAAGAAGACTTTCGGGTAAAACTGCTCTGCTAAGCACAAGTCCACTCCGCTGGGGATTAAAATCAAACTCTGTTGAGGAAAACGCCCCTGGATGGCCTACCAGAATATAACTCTTCTGGGAAACAAACAAATCGGCTAGAGACAACGACTCCACTCTACCGGGGAAATTAGCCCTAAATGGCTTGCTAGAAAATAACATTCCGGGGAACAGACAATTCTGCTGGGAATTGAGGCAGACTGCTATTAGGGATTATGAATAAGATCTACTGAGGAATCATCCCAAACTCTCTCTCTGCTGAGGATGGAGAATAAACAATCTCAGGGAAGAAAGCCACTCCACTGACTTGACTGGGAATTAAGTAAGGAGGGAATCAACATCGACCTCTGCTTGGAGAGAATGAGCACAATACTCAACAATATCGACCGCTGCTTAGGGAAATGAAACAATGTCCCAGACTCTGAGGGGAAAAGAGCTAGTTGTTCAGACTCTGTGGGGAAAATGAAATTCTGCATTCATTCCACTGCTGGGGATAAATCAACCTCTACCTGTTGGAAATGCTCCTACTCTGCTGGAGACATCAATCTCGACCTGCTGAGGATAACCTTAAATGTATGAAGTTTTAAACTGCTGGCGAATGTGAACACGCTTAGCTTGCACATTTTCTTCAGATGGGGGACTTCTGGAAAAGTCTCCAGGATGAGAGTCCTACAAATAACAAACAGGAAAATACGTTTTGTGTAGCAAACGTCGTCTTACTTATCACCTGTGACATTATTCAAGCAAAAGCATTGTTTCGATTATAGTTGGCAGAGCCCACAAAATTATGTATGCAAAGTTTTATCAAAAATATCAGGCATCTTTTGCAAACAAAATGGTAAAAGCTGAATCAAAAACAAAAGTTTTCTGAATAGTATGTTTTATTGATAAATAACCTGTAAATAGGCAAATTTACAAGGGGACGCAACTCCTGAAATGAGAAAGCTGCGTAAGCAAAATACAAAAATGCACAAGAATATACAAAAATGTCGGCAATGTGGCATAAATAACCACCATAGAACGACTCAACTATGACTCGCGTAACTTCGACGCCTTTCCGATGCTTCATCTTCTGAAGAGATTGATTTGGACGGATGATTCTTGAGTTTTCCCATGATCCACTATACTTTGAAGATTTACATGCGGACCGCAGTCGTTTGCTTATTCAAATCCCTAACTTTTGCCAGAATCGCCCTTGCGGGTTTTCGATTCACCGGGATACCCATTTTTGCAAAAGTCGCCCTTTCAGGTTTTCAACTTTGCGGGTTTACATTTTTTCTTTTATCCCTAATTTTTTCCCGAACCTATCTTTTTATGGTTCGCCGGGATGCCCCATTCTTGCCTGGATTTTCTTTTTCTTTCCAGCAGGTCTATTTTAAGTAAAGTATCTTTTAACTGCGTCCGCGTTTACGAGGGATGTAAAATATTCACCATCTATGGTTGAAAGTAGCAAGGCCCCTCTAGAGAAGACTTTGCTCACAACATACAAACCTTCATAATTGGGAGTCCATTTGCCCCTGTGATCGTTCGGTGGTGGGAGAATCCGCTTCAACACCAAATCACCTGCCTGAAAGCTTCGAAGACGTATCTTCTTATCAAAGGCTTTCTTCATCCTGCTTTGGTATAAATGACCGTATGCGATGGATGCCAACCTTTTCTCATCCATTAAACTAAGCTAATTCAACCTATTCTTCACCCATTCTGCTTCATCTAGTTTGACGTCAGCCAGAACTCTCAAGGAAGGTATCTCGACTTCCAGTGGCAGGACAACTTCCTTACCATACACCAACGAGAAGGGAGTTGCCCCAGTTGGAGTACGCACCGAGGTACAATATCCATGTAAAGCAAAGGGCAACATCTCGTGCCAATCTTTGTAGGTCACAACCATCTTCCGCACGATCTTCTTGATATTTTTATTAGCTGTTTCGACCGCGCCATTCATCTTCGAATGATAGAGGGATGAATTGTGATGCTTAATCTTGAAGTTCTGGCATAGCTCCTTCATCATCTTATTATTCAGGTTAGATCCATTATCAGTAATGATCCTTTCAGGTACTCCATATCGGCAAATGATGTCCCTTTTGATGAATCGGGCCACAACCTGCTTGGTGACATTGGCGTAAGAAGCCGCTTCGACCCATTTGGTGAAATAGTCGATGGCTACTAGGATGAAACAGTGTCCATTGGATTCAGTAGGCTCAATCTTTCCAATCATATCAATGCCCCACATTGAAAAGGGTCATGGAGACGACATGACGTTCAAAGGACATGGTGGCACATGAATCTTGTCGGCATAAATCTGACACTTATGGCATTTCTTCGCGAATTTGAAACAATCCGACTCCATCATAAGCTAATAATACCCAGCTCGCAATAACTTTCAAGACACGGCATGTCCGCTCGCATGCGTACCAAAGGCTCCTTCGTGGACCTCTTCCATAAGTAAACTCGCTTCTTTTTCGTCCACACATCTTAGCAGCACTAAGTCAAAATTCCTTCGATAGAGCACACCGTCTGGATTCAAGTAGAAGTTACTAGATAACCTCCTCAAGGTTTTTCGTATCTCGGGCCGATGCCCCAGGCAGATACTCTTGATTCTTGAGAAAGTTCTGGATGTCGTAATACCATGGCTTGCCATCAGAAGCTTCTTCTATTGCAAAAACAAATGTCGGCCTATCGAGGCGCGAGATAACAATTCTCGGTGCATCGTTCCAGAAGTTCACTTTGTACATTGAAGATAAAGTAGCCAAGGCATCTGCCATTTGATTTTATGCTCTCGGCACATGGTGAAACTCTACACGATCGAAGAAAGGTAGCAATCTTCTTGCGTAGTTCATATAAGGGATCAGATTTGGTTGGCGCGTCTCCCGCTCTCCTTTGATCTAGTTGACCACTAAAGTTGAATCACCGTAGACATCAAGGTTCTTGATTCTAAAATCGATTGCTTCCTCGATACCCATGATACACGCTTCATATTTGGCCTCGTTGTTTGTACAGGGAAATGTCAACCTGGAAGTGAAGGGTATATGCGTCACATGGGGGGTTGTAATGATTGCCCCAATTCCACTGCCATAGGAGATAACAGCACCGTCAAAGATCAATTTCCACTGGGAACCCAACTCAGGACCTTCGTCTGGCAACGACTCATCACAATATTTCATCTTCAAGTACATAATGTATTTGTCGGGAAAATCAAACTTCATTGACTGATAGTCGTCAATTGATTGCTCTGCAAGATACTCTGACAGAAGACTCCCTTTATTAGCTTTCTGAGGCACATACTGAATATCGTATTCTGTCAGAACCATCTGCCATCTAGCAATCCTTCCTGACAGTGCTTGTTTTTCAAATATGTACTTAATCGGATCCATCTTTGAAATTAACATGGTTGTATGGTTTAGCATATACTGCCTTAGGCGTTTAGCGGCCCAAGCCAGTGCGCAACAAGTTTTCTCCAACATTGAGTATCTGGACTCACAGTTTGTGAACTTTTTACTCAAGTAATAAATTGCATGCTCCTTTCTTCCAGTCTCGCCATGCTGACCGAGGACACAACCCATGGAATTCTCAAGAACTGTTAAGTACATTATCAACGGTCTTCCGGCCACCGGGGGCATCAGTATTGGAGGTTCCTACAGATACTCTTTTATTTTCTCAAACTCTTTCTGACAATTCTCATTCCAAACGACCGCCTGATCTTTCTTTAGTAACTTAAATAATTGCTCAAAAGTGGCTGTGAGGTGAGATATGAACCGAGCGATGTAGTTCAATCTACCTAAGAAACCACAGACTTGTTTCTTGGTCTTTGGCGCTGGTATTTCTTGAATTGCTTTGATCTTTGCAGGATCAACCTCTATACCTTTCTCACTGACAATGAACCCCAACAACTTTCCTGACCGCATGCTGAAAGTGCACTTGTTTGGATTCAGCCGAAGTTTGAACTTCCTCAATCTCTCAAACAGCTTTAGAAGATTCACCAGATGTCCCTACTCCATTTGGGACTTTGCAATCATATCATCGACATATACTTCAATCTCATGATGAATCATATCATGAAAGAGAGTCACCGTAGCTCATTGATAAGTTGCCCCCGCGTTCTTTAAATCAAAAGGCATTACTTTATAGCAGAACGTCCCTCATGGCGTGATGAAATTCATTTTCTCCATGTCCTCCGGTGCCATCTTAATCTGATTGTATCTGGAAAAGCCGTCCATGAAGGAAAACACTGAGAATTGTGCCGTGTTATCAACAAGTATGTCAATATGAGGGAGCGGAAAATCATCCTTTGGGCTCGCTCTATTCAGGTCCCTATAATCGACACACATCCTTACCTTTCCATCCTTCTTGGGCACAGGTACGATGTTTGTGACCCACGGAGGGTAATTGGTCACAGCAAGAAATCCGGTGTCTAACTGTTTCTGGACTTCTTCTTTGATATTCATTGCCATATCAGGCCTGGTTCTTCTCAATTTTTGTTTAATAGGAGGACACTCTTCTCGACGAGGCAAGCGATGAACTACAATATATGTGTCAAGTCCAGGCATATCTTCATATGACCAAGCAAAAACATCTTTATACTCTTGGAGTAACTCAACCAGTCTTCGCTTGACATCACTTTGCAGCGCGGCTCCTATTCTGACTTCCTTCTTATCTTCCTCAGTTCCCAGGTTGACGACTTCAACTTCCTCCTGATGAGGCAGGATGACCTTCTCCTCTTGTCTTAACAATCTGGCAAGCTCTTCGGGCAGGTCTTCGTCTTCATCGATCTCTTCTTCTGCTTGAAAGATCGGATTGTCAAGGTCACACCGAGTCATAGACGAGTCTGAGTTGATGATATATGAAATATGTAACCTGCAATGATGATGATTTTATGCTTAAATGATATGCGAACAAACAGACACAAACCACATTGCCATTTTACTGTTAGAAAATAAAAACAAGAAAAACAAAGATCACAAATTTTTGAATGAAAAAACTCCTTTTTGATTGATAATGATAAAAGATTGTTTGCACACATAACAGATAGGGCCCTACAAAATAAAGAACACTATGCTCCGGGCAGAGCATAGGGCAATACATTAATCAAAACAAAGCAATTACTCTTTATAGGTCACAAAGATAACTTCTTCAACGGTCCAATTCTTCAAACCCTGGCCAGGGACACATGGCTTGATCCACGCATCCATGTTGCAGTCGCTGTCTCCTTCCTCGTCAGATACAGCATTGATTCTTTCGAATATCACCCCACCACTGGTGAACTGAACAGGTCCTTTGTAACGTGGAACGTTTTGTAAAGAAGATGCATATGGGTTGTATCCTAATCCAAACTTATCTTGTTTGTTGGGGACACTTACCACTTGCCCCCACCCTTGTGCTGCTCCAGATTCCACTACGGCTTAAGCTTCCTTGTATGACAACATGGCAATTTCTGGAGCTTTGACCTCAATCGGCGCCTTTTTCTTGATTTGGACAGTCTCAAAGGCCTGACACAATGTTTCATGAATTTCACCATCGACCTCCACGTATTTGAATGAGGACAGATGGCTCACCATGATGTCTTCTTCTCCACAAACAGTCACAATATTTCCATCCACCATGTACTTCAATTTCTGGTGCAAAGTCGATGTCATAGCTCCCGCTGAGTGTATCTAGGGCCGACCCAAAAGGCAACTATATGCCGGCTGGATATTCATGATGTAAAAAACTGCTTCAAACACCTCCGGGCCCACTTGGATAGGCAGAGTTATTTCCCCAAAAACAGATCTTCGGGTTCCATCAAAGGCTCGCACAACCAAATCACTAGGCGTACAATAAAGGCCCTGATGATCTATCTTCATCAATGCTTTCTTTGGCAACACATTCAAGGATGACCCTGTATCAACGAGGACGTGTGACATCACTGTTCCTCAACATTCAAGTGAAATATGCAAAGCCAAATTGTGGTTTCTCCCTTTCGGTGTCAAATCACGATCAGTGAATCCCAACCCGTTACCTGCATTGACATGGGCCACCACCCCTTCCAACTGATTTACGGATATCTCTTGAGGCACGTAAGTATTATTCAAGACCCTGAGCAAAGCATTCCTGTGAGCTTCAGAACATAATAGCAACGACAAGATGGAAATCTTTGAAGGAGTTTGTTGTAAGTGATCCACAATTTTGTAGTCACTCTTTCTTATTAAACGCATAAATTCCTCTGCGTCCTTCAGCAAAGATTCCTTTTCTCTAGTCTGAGAAATTTCTTCAACCACTACTTTCCCTTTACCTTTGTCGGTTCTATCTGCACTTACGTTGGGAGGTGCAAACACTCTCCCACTTCGAGTCATTCCTCCGGTTCCTACCAGATTGTCAACAGAATCCAACGGCGAACCCTTTAGTTCCTGCTTTTGACCATTGCAATAGACCTCGGCCCAATAGTTCCAAGGGATCGCTTTAGAGCTCTCATAGGGTACAGGCCCTACCTTTGTGAATATAATAGTTGGCCTTGCTGGAGGCGCAGAAATTGTAATTGTTTTGTACGGGATGGAGATGGTGGCCACCTCGTCCTTATCTTCAATGACTACCTCTTCAACATTCTTCTTACAGACTCTATCAAATTGTAATAGACCGTCATCCATCATGTGTTGTATATGGTTATTCAGATTCTGACATCCTTCGGGATAAATCAAACAGTCTTCACAATCCTCTCCACAGCCCGGGAACACCCCTCCTTCTAACAACTTGCTCTTCATAAAACCTAAAGGCGTCTTCAGATTCTCCACTTTGGACACCAAGTTCAGGCCTTCTTCACTGACAATAGCATTCACACCACCACCCCTACCATGGTTAGGTATGGGATTTTGATCCACTTTTGGCGAATCCTGATTGAATTTGATAGTCTTACTATCAACAAGGTCGTGTACCTTGTGTTTGAAGGATTTACAATTGTCGATGTTGTGGCGGGGGGCGCCAGAGTGGAATTCACACCTAGCGTTGGCATCATACCCGGGAGGTGGTGGGCCAGTTAGAGGTGCCATTGTCCTTTTCTGGACCAACTGCAGCTGAATTAAGTGTTGTAATAATTGAGCGTAGGGCATTGGTGGTGTGTCAAAATACCTATCCATCATCCTTCTCCGATCTTGGAACTGTCTCGGTGTATAATTTTGTTGTTGAGGTCGTTGTTGTTTCTATTGCTGACGTGGTTGTTGTTGTTGAGGTTGTACCGCCGGGATGGCAATACTAGCTACTTGTGGAGGTTGCTGATAATACGGTCGTTGTTGACGCTGATTCAGATATCTATTTCGATTGTTAAAACCGGACACTGCATTTGTCTCATTATCTCTCTTCTTCGCACCAAAAATATTTCTTCCACCTCCAGATGAGGTCCCTTCCCCCGCTTGTATCTTTCCCATCTTAATATCATTTTCAACCCTCTCACCAGTAATAATCAAATCTGAAAAACTCCCAGACATGCTGCCCACTAACTTCTCATAGTTAATTCCTGACATGCTGCCCACTAACTTCTCAGATCAATTAGTTCTCTCTCCACCATGGGAGGTTGAACTCTATCAGCAAGCTCTCGCCATCTCTGTGCATATTCCTTGAAACATTCATTACTCCTCTGCGACAAATTTTGAAGCTGCACTCGGTTTGGTGCTAGGTCACTGTTGTACTGGTAGTGCTTAATGAAAGCTTCTGCCAAATCTCTCCAGCTTTTGACGTTAACTGGCTCTAAGCCCATATACCATTCGAGGGACGGTCCCGACAGATTATCTTGAAAGAAGTGCATCAGCAACTTCTCATCATTGGAGTACGCAGACATCTTTTAGAAATAGGAGCGAAGATGCACCCTTGGACATGTTGTTCCTTTGTATTTATCAAAATCTGGCACCTTGAACTTTGGAGGAATCCTAAGTCCTGGAATCAATCCTAGGTTTGACATATCCAGACCCATAGTATTTTGGCTTTCAAGGCTTCTCATCTTTTCCTCTATCGCCTTGAATCTTCTATCAGCGTCGGGTTGCAATCCTGCCCTAATATCCCCCAGGGAGAAGATGTCCTCTTGATCATCTTGTTCCCACTGGGGACCATTGTTACCTTGTACAGGGCCCATTGGAACTGGGATGGGAATTCCAGTTTGGTTTCCTTCGCCCGGAGGGATAACCGTTGGGATAGCATCTGCCCGTGGCGTACTATTTTTTAGAGGAGGTACAACAGCGGTTCCACCATGTAGAACCCCACTACCATCAACCCTTGACACCAGAGGTTGCACCAATGTCCTCAATTGTTCTTGGTCGTTGGCTACACCCTGCATCATGTCCATAAACTGTGCCATCCTCTCGCGAAATTCCTGAAGCTCGAGCTGAACTTGCTCCATAATTCTTTGTTGATTCCCCCTTGTAGAGTACCTGTGGAATGTCGGGTTTGCTATCCTGTGAACTAAAGAATACATAGAGATAATATTAATGGTCCCAAGAACACCTGCTATGCAAAATGATAAATGATGCAAAAGATGCAGAATGCAGACATGTAAATATGTTTCAGGGAAATCCCCCCCCCCCCGATTCTAATTCCCGAAAGAAGAAGCAGCCATGAAAAAATCCCACAGACAAGTGAACAGAATAACAACTCCTCGTATAACAAACCAATCAACAGTGCGTATACATCAGTTGAGTACAAAATAGAGATGACCTCAATCAACAAGCCTGATGATGGTCGATACATGAGAAAAACAACAAGATACAAAGAAAGATAATCAAGCTGGGTGCCGAGACCAGAAATCCTCTAGCAGCTTTTGCGTCTCAGGATGATCTGGTCTGGCAAGTAGACCCTGTATGAGTTTCTCTCGTCGATTGATGGTGCGCTATAGACTATCAACATGGTCGTCCCAGGCTCCTTCTCCAAAGCATGCTTCAAGTCTGCTTCTCTTGGTATCTGCCCTCAACCTACAATCCTTCAGGTTCGCGATAGCTTGGCTCAATCTATGCTCACTATGATAACTGAGAGCTTCTTCCGCTGAGATCTTCTCGTCTTTTGCTCTGAGTTGACTCTTTAACTTGGCGATTTGTTGTTTCAGCTTGTCCTCGCGTTCTTTGTTGTTAGTGAGCGTGGCATTCCATAATGATTCAAATTTAGAGATCTCCAAGTAAGCCTTGTCTAGATCCTTCTTTTTGGTAGCAAGCACACTATAGACAGTGTTCAAATCTCGGCCCGAGCTTTCTCTGTCGCTAGTATCCTTTGTCAAGTCCGTACCTAGCTTGTTAACAAGTTCAGTCTGTCTCTTGAAGGCATGAACAACATCAATTTTCTCACTTCAGATTTGGATAATTTCTTTCTCTAATTCTTCATTTGCTCTTTTCAACTCTTCTTTTTCACGCAACAGTTGGTTGTACTTCTGAATATCCATGGTAGTAGGCTCTTTAGGCATGACGGGGTACAAGGGCGCAACTGAGGGAAATGGCATTAGAGACTTAGCAGCTCTATCCTTGATCCAAACCATGTAGGGGTCATAAGCTAGATTGTTGCTCTTTCCTAACATTGCCTTACCTCGTTTGTGAATGTTACTCCATGTATATTCCATTCTAACCAAAGTATTGGCTTCTAGTAATCCTGTGAGATACAGAGATTCCTGTATCTCTTATTCCTTAGGAGGACTCTTCAGAGCATATCCAAATTGTCTAATCAACAAAGAGGGATTATAGTTAATACAACCCTTCCTTCCGACCAATGGGACATCTGGAAAACCACTGCAACTATATATGATTTCAGTGCCAAGTATGTTATGATCAAACCATATGATGTTTTCTGCAGATAAACCCATTAACCTAGCAGACCAATCTGAGGTGCCAACAGTAGCAACAAACAGACATGTCTTCGGAAGGTGACTGAAAAACCACCTGTACAGCATGGGTACACAGCAAGACACATTTTTACCCCTTCGCTTCTCGTTCTTGTAATGGACATAATGGTAAACATCCCTTAACAAGGTAGGCACTGGATTCCCTGAAGCAAGAATATAAAAGGCATCTGTATCTATAAAATTTGGCAAGTTAGGAAACAAAATGATACCATATATGCATAGTGCGAGAATGGCATTGAATACAATCCAACAACCGTCTTTTGTGAACTGTAAGGCCTTGTCAACTAGAAAAGGTAGAGGAAACCCATACTCTCCATTCAACTTGGTCAATCTTCCTGAGGACTCTGAGGCATCAAGATGAAGAATTGAAGCAAGCCTAGCTAGATCAGGTTCAACATCATCATGGTAGAAAGGCATCTGATCCAATATTGTAACCCCTAGTAACGTAGCATACTCTTCCAATGTCGGCGCCAAGACATAGTCAGGAAAAATAAAACATCTCAACTGAGAGTCATAAAACTGTAACATAGCATATAAGCCATTCAACTCGAACACTGAAGGTTTGCACACCAGACTGAGTAACTTCCCATAAGATTCCTTGAACTCTTCTCTCACTTTTTGATCTGCTAAAACAACCAAACTCAATAGGGAACTGATATCAGGAGAAGGGAGCTTGTAGGCAACTGTCTTCTTCAAAGTCTCCATGTCAGAAAAGGAACAAAGATCACTAGAATCGGGGAGGAAAAATACACCTGCAACACAGATACATGTTAATGATATGCAAATGAAAATGCAAAATGCATATGCAATAGGGGATCAAGATTGTTGTGTTGTAGTTTGAGACGACCGGCGCTTCGCTTTAGTCATAACCACACACTAACATTAGGACCCCTTGACATCAAGAACACAAATCCAAACTGTAAAGAACCGGGTAGTCTGAAAGCTAGAGTTTCCTGCACCCCCATCCCTCTCACAGGTAAGGACCTATCCACTGACAAGGTTTGGCATCCTATGCGTTCATCAGCGTCACAGACTTTCTAGAAATGATGATATGTTCACCATTTCTGGTTTGGCATCATCATCTCCCGAAGAGGCCTCACTTAGCTGACTCACAAGTGATCGGTTCCCAGAGTCGACAATCCCTAGATCCAAAATTCCTTCGAGCCCAAAGGGGCAGAAAGAAAATTGTCAAAGAGAATCTCGTCTGAGCGCGAATTTCATGGCTAGCTGGTGCATGCAAGGCATACAAGCTCACCACTACTTTCCACTTCTAATGCTAAGTCTATACTTAAGCCTGGGTCTGACTTATCTCTTAATGGAGCAATCCTTCCCCACAACACAACAATAATGAATCATGCGGAAAGTAAAATGCGGAAAGCAAATAAAGAAAGATAAAGCACATACGTACACACCCAAAAATAACAAACAAGTGCTAGGATTGACTCGCATAGGGGTTGTTCCTGTCCCCAGCAGAGTCGCCAGTTGTCGCTACTGCAAAAATCGAGGCCGGCTATGACAGAAGAGTCGCCACCGTGCGTTATTTATCCCAAGAGAAGGAAAGGAAGCGCTTAGAGAAAACCTAACGAAAAGAGGGATAAGATCGGTCATCGCAACCAAATCTCGGGTTCGGGAGTCGGTTAGGCAAGGGGAAGGTATTAACACCCCTCACGTCCGTCGTACTCGACGGGATCCACACTTGTTGTCTATCTAAAAGGGTGATTGAAACTTTCTAACTACAGGATTGAGGACAAAAGAAAAAGAAGTGACTCGGCAAAGCAACGACGCTTTGTGCCTACGTATTTCATCTGAAATGAGAAGTCAGAGTCAACGTAGTTCGGATAACTACGGGTGAAAGGGGGAAGGTTGCTCGCTAAGACATCACGTCTTGTGCCTACGTACTTTCATCTAGTATGAAAGATCAATGCAAACGTAGTTCGGCCTACAAGGGAACACAGGTTTGTTCAACTGTTTTTAGACGAGTAGGGTTAACAATCAGTTCTAGCAGTTTGGTGTATGCAGCTCGACCATTGGAGACTTAAACGTTACCGTTTGCGATAGAACTAAGAGTTAACAACACTCTTTTTATGAAAATGGTTTTCCAAAGTTAAAGGCCCCAAAGGGCAAAAGGAAGTTTGAATGATTTTGTTTTTGTGTTTTTTAGAGGAGAAGTGTTTTGAATTGGTTTGCAATTCATATCGCACTAGAGACTATGACTTAGGAGCGATTGCGTCGCATATCACCCAAAGGGTGCTATAATAAACAATCAAGCCATTGAAAGGAAACCCTTCAACAACCATTTCCCAAGTGGCTTAAGACTCGTAACGTACAATATTCATTAACCTTTATTAGGTGTTTTGAATTATTTAGGAGATGAGAAGAGAAAGGCACAAACTAAAAGAGGACTAAACTCAAACCTAAAGTTGTCATACAATGGTGATCCTAAGATTGAGATAAGGGAATTCTACCTAATATTATCATACATGGTTAAAATCATAACGTCTGTCATAACCTCTCTTGAACAAGAGAGATTAGAGGCCCTAAGGGAAAAGAGACAAAAGAGGAAACAAGGACAACATAAACATGTAAGAATGTAAACATGGAATGAAGGAGGAAATTAGTGTGGGGCAGTAGCCTCCACAAGCTCATCTCAACCTCAAACAACAATATGAAATATACAAGAGAAGAAAGGACAAGAAAATGCACCAAAGGAAACACACAAGTGCATTAAAATGGGATGAAATGGCCTAAACCAAGCAACATCAACCATAAGGCACAAAACCAAACACAAATGAAAAATAAACAAAACCTAAAACAAAGTGAGGATGGGAGATCATATGAGGAAAGCAAGGAATTCATAATAGGCACTCAACCATGAGCATCACAAGCAAAGTACAAAGAAGCACAAAGAAATCACCAAGAAATGTCCTCAAGGATTCCATCATTTTAGGCATGCTTCAAGTACCTCCAAAGGAGGTACCAAACCACCTTAAATGACACTCCTAGGTCATTGGACAGCAAGGGACATAAACTAAAAGCTCCCAAAAGCCAAATCAAAACAAAGCACAAAGAAGTGCAAGCCAATTCCCAAAGGAAAGCAGATATGTTTCACAAAGAAACCCTAATTGAAAGCTCAAAAGTAAGCAACCAAAAGAACAAGCTAAACTCAATATAATGACCTAAAAATGAACAAGCATCATCCTCAACATGTTAGCAACATGAATCAAAAGGCATTGAAGGTTCAAAGAATCCAAAAATGTCATATCCAAAGCAAACTAGGTCAATGTGTTTGTATGAACCTCCCTTTGGATAGCTTGATTTGCAAGCTACCCTAAAAATAGGAAAATGATTCAAAAATTATCAAATAAAATGCAAGAAGATCATAAATATGTGGAAATCAGAGGCCAAGAGATCTCAATCAAAGTCACTTCACAACATCACCATAGAAATTGATTCACAAGGGTGCTCCATTGTGAAGGAGGATTGTTTAGGGTCAAATGAATTGCATCAAAATTCAACCAATAAGGGGAAAAATGGTCCTCAAATATTCTTAAACTCATTATTGGTATGAGGATTTAATCTTACTCATTGGATCAAAAAGAAATGGAAGAAACAAATTAGAGAACAAGATATGTCAAGATTTAGGTCAAATAAAACCCTCCCAATGATAAATTCCATTTTTAATTTAAAAATAAATCAAAAAATAAAATAAAAATCTCCTAAAATTAAAAGACATCTCAAGGTGTCCAAAATATATTTTTGGAGAATTTTATGATCATTGGAACTATTTTATATGAATTAAATTCAAAACAGATAATAAAATAAAAACAAAAGAAAATATAATAAAAAAGAAAAAAACGTTGGTGCCAATAACAACCCAGAATAGTTCAGAATGCGTATGGGCTCATCAAGAGGGTGCCATTAGTAGGCCCAACCCATCAGGAAAAAAAACAAAGAAGAAAAACGTGTGAATCCCATGTGTTTAGTCAACCCAGGTCCATGGTGTGATCAAGTTTCCAGTTGTGTGATCAAAAAGTCACCAGATCAAGTGACATACACACACACACACACACACACACACACACACACACACACACACACACATGTGGCATACATAATATATTAAACAAAAACTGAATTAAAGAGTGATTGTGTGTGGTTGGGTCAAAGACGGTGCATCATACGTCTTAATCTAGACCACTAAAGTAAAAAGTAAACGCATCCAACGCGCACGAGTGAGCCACGCAGTCATCCCTAACCTTTTGAAAGGGAGAATTGGAGGGAAGTACCAGAGGGTGGCCGGAGCCACCTCCGGTCATCTTCAACCTCGCGTCCGGCCACCACACGAAATGCAGGTCGTCTAAATGTTAACCCAAAACAACAATTTTTATATCAAAAATGATCTACTCATCACAAGGAATAAGAATACACTATTATTTTTCAGAAAGGGTGCTTAAATAATACAAAACGCAAGCAACAAGAAAAAACTCAAAATGAGAAAGGCTCACGAACAGTCACCAAATCATACGAGAAATGATCTATGATATGCAAGGATCATAAATATATAAAGATGGCATATTAAAGATGCATAAACATTGAGATATTTTGAAAAGTAAGAAACCTAAATGCAAGCTTCCACAAGGCTCAGTTCTTAAGCAAAGCTTGAAAGAAACTATCCAGAAACGTTCTAGGAAGCTCAAGGAAGGTTTTGAAATTTTTGGTTTAGATTGAAACTCACTGAAATGCAAAAAAGAGTTTTGACTTTTTCACCACCTTTTCTCAATGCTCTCCCACTCAAAATCTCACCAAAATCAGCTCTGAGGGCATGGAAATGATCCTGGAAATATATATGTTGGATTCAGATCAAGAGAAAGCCCAATGGAAAGCTCCTTAAGCCCAATTGGATTTCAAATTTTCACTTTATGGCCATGTGAATAGTGCATGAAATTGTACTTGTCAAGCTGTGAAAATGGCATGGCTGACTTGCACAAGGAGTAGGTTGATCAAAGGGCTGAAAATGATCCTTTGATTTCATCTTAAGGTATGTTTTTGATATGTAACTTATTATTGAAGAAAACTTGAAAATGGCCACCAAGATGCACTCAAACCTCTAATCCAAGGATGAAATTGTATGTGAAATATATTTGGCACTCAAAAAATGCACAAATTTGATACAAAATGATTCCAAATGAATTAAATATGATTTTCCCCTTTTAAGGTCTTTTTCATGGAAATTTCATTAGGGATTCTTCAATACAAGCCAAAGCAATGGTGCCTTGATGCTTTATTGAGCAAATGACCCCATTTGGAGCAAGTTTGAAGTTGGAAAGATTTCCATTTGAAGTGTGCAAAGTGGTGAAAATGACCTATAATGAAAATGACCTGTGATCCTGCTTTCCCAAAATACCCCTACCTTGCAAGCCTCATAACTTGAGTTCTACAAATCAGATGAAAGACTTCTAGTACTCTTTGGAAATCTACGATCATGAGGAACAACTCTCATTTGCATCAAAAGTTCAGGAGAAACATCCTTCTAGGTCAAAAAAGGCTTGGAAGTTAGTTGACTTTTGTTGACCAAAATCACATTCATCTGAGGACCTGTAACTTGTCTGCATGATAACTTGAGTTCTATAAATCCAATCAAGGACTTCTAGTACTAAAATAAAGCTAAGAACATGCTCTACAAGTTTCATGTTGGTCAAAAGTTGATATGAAACTTGTAGCTTGAGATAGGTGGTCTTGAAGTTAGGCACTGAACATGGGATTTTACACTGAGAACCCTAATTCAGTCACTCCTCACACTCTTGATTCTTGATGAATTGATCTTGAAATGATATCCCATGTATCCTAACACAACATTCCATGACCATGAAGACTTGGAATTGAGTCTTAATATCCTTCAATTTCACAGTTGACTCAGGGTTGACCAGATGAAAACCCTAATTGCACCATCTTCAACTATAGCTCTTCACACTTGGTATAAACACTTGAATGAACTCCTCAATGACCCTCAAGGCCTCAAGTGAGCTTAAATGATCATCTATCTTCATAACCATGGGCTTGTGGTCCTCAGATGACCTTCACATGGCCTCTTAGACAAGAGGTGAACCATATACACTTATTTGCTTATCCAATGGGCTTTGACTTGTCTCTGATGATGATAACCCCCTTGTTGACTTGAATACAACCTCTTGATTAGGCTCAGAACCCTTGGCACATTCTTCTTGTTGCACACACACCTCTTGATCCCCTATAAAAAATGCAAAATGCTATGCAATGCAATATGCTAGTACAATGAAATGAAACATAAACCAAGTAAAGAAAAGGTTGGGCAAATTTTGGGGTACAACAATCACAATATGCGAAAAACATCCTTTATTTATGATATAGTGCAAATAACAAGAGGGCCCCACAAATTGGGTCACTATGACTTGGGCAGAACGTAGGACTGAGCATAAACAAAACAATGAATATTACTCTGCAGTAATAACATGAATTACTTCTTCCGTAGTCCAATTGCACAACTTTTGGCCAGGAGTACATGGACGAATCTAGGCATCCATATCGCAATCACTGTCACCTTCATCATCTCCAACGATATTAACCCTGTCAAATATCACACCACTGCTGGTGAATTGCACAGGTCCCTTGTACCTCGTAATGCTTTGAGAAGAACTGGAAGGCTTGTATCCCAAGCCGAACTTGTCCTGCTTGACGGAAACATTATGAACTTGGCCCCATTTCTGTGACGAGCCGGATTCTACGATAGCGCGAGCTTCTTTAAGCGACGACATCGAAACCTCCAGGCCCTGGGCTTCTACAGGAGACTTCCCCTGAATCTGAACTGTTTCAAATGCCTGACAAAGTGTTTCGTGGATCTCCCCGTCCATTTCCACATACTTGAAAGATGACAAATGGCTGACCATAATGTCCTTTTCATTGCATACCGTGATAATTTTACCTTCCATCATGTATTTTAGCTTCTGATGCAACGTTGAAGTGCCTGCTCCCACAGCATGTATCCAAGGTCGACCAAGCAAACAACTGTAGGCCGACTGGATATCCATGATGTAAAAAGTTGCGTCAAAGGTCTTTGGCCCTACCTGAATATGCATCGTAATCTCTCCAAACACCGATCTCTTAGACCCATCGAAAGCCCTCACAACCAAATCACTTGGTGTGCATATCAAACCTTGAGTATCCAATTTCATCAACGTCTTCTTTGGAAGCACATTGAGGGATGATCCTGTATCGACCGGGACATGCGACATCAAAGACCATTTACACTCAACAGATATGTGCAAAGCACGGTTATGGTTTCTCCGGGCAGGAGTCAAATCCAAATCAGTAAAACCAAGACCATTACCGGAGTTTACATGAGCTACTACCCCCTCTAGTTGATTGACAGAAATATCCTGGGGTACGTATGCTGCATTCAAAATTCTCAATAAAGCGTTGCGGTGGGCCTCTGAACACAACAATAATGACAGAATGGAAATTTTTGAAGGAGTCTGATTTAAGTGATCCACAATCTTGTAGTCACTTTTCCGAATGAGCCTCATAAATTCCTCTGCGTCTTTCGAAAAAACGTCAATACCAACCTGTTGTTAGACATTCTCCTCAATCATGGCCTTACCCTTACCTTTGTCATTCTTATCAACTTTAACCTCTGGTGGAGAAAAGATCCTCCCACTTCTGATAATACCTCCGACACCAACTATATTCTCAACTGACGAACTTCCACCTGTAGGCGCGGTCCGTTCCTGTCTCTGCCCATTACAGAACACCTTTCCCCCATAGTTCCATGGGATGGATTTAGAGCTCTCATACGGCACCGATCCAGGTACAGTAATGATAACTGGAGCTGGCCTAGCAGGCGCTGAAATATTGATTGTCCGGTACAGAATAGAGATCGTAGCAACTTCGCTTCCATTACTCACCTTATCCTTAACATCTTCCTTTACAACCTTGTCAAATTGTAAAAGGCCCTCATCAATTATTCTCTGAATACCCTTCCTCAAAAGATCACAACCCTCAGGTTGCACTTCATATTCTGAGCAGTCAGTATAACAACCAGGAAACACCCCCATCTTCAACAAACTAGCCTTCACAAAGCTCAACGGAGTCTTCAAATCCCCAACCTTAGTTATCATATTTAATTGTTCTCCCTCAATAACAACATTAACCTCTGCCGCCCCATGATTTGGCATCGTGTTTTGAGTCACATTAGACCCCTCGTTGGTGAAGTTGATAGCCTTGGAGTCAAGCAAGTCCTGAACTTTGTGCTTAAAAGCTTTGCAATTGTTAATATTATGGCCCGGGGCGCCAGAATGGAACTCACACCTGGCGTTCGCATCGTAACCAGGAGGCAGTGTGCCAGTGAGAGGAGCCAAAGTCCTCTTCTGGACTAGTTGTAACTGCAGCAGATGTTGTAACAACTGAGAATATGGCATCGGAGGATTCTCGAACTGTCTATCAATCGTTATGCATCTAGCATTATAACGTCGTGGAACATTAACTCGCTGCCGAGTTGTGGCCGGGATATCTACAGTAGCAACCTGTTGATTATAACGGGACTGAACTCTACCTTTAACCTTGTGAGAAATAGCATTTGCATTCCTTTCCCTTCTCTTAGGGTTTGCTGAATATGGTTTCTTTGTTCCTCCTGAAGAGGATCCACCACCATTTGGAATCTTTCCAGACTTAATCCCACTTTCGACTCTCTCACTAACCATTACTAGATCGGAAAACCCTGCAGACATGCATCTTATCAACTTCTCAAAATACACACCAGGCAACAATGCCATGAACATGTCGATCAGCTCCCTTTCTACCATAAGGGGTTGCACTCTTACAGCTAGATCCCGCCATCTTTGGGCGTATTCCTTGAAGCTCTCATTACTTTTCTGCGACAAACTCTGCAATTGTACCCGGTTCGGTGCTAGATCATTATTATACTGATATTGACGCACAAAAGCCTCAGCCAATTCTCTCCATCTGCAGATATGAGTTCTCTCAAGTCCCATATACCATTCCAAAGACGCCCCTGCTAGACTATCTTGGAAAAAATGCATTAGCAACTTTTCATCATCTGAGTAAGCATACATTTTCCTGAAATACGCCCGAATATGCATTCTTGGACAGGTCGTCCCTTTATATATGTCAAAATCTGGTACCTTGAATTTGGGAGGAATCCTAACCCCAGGAACTAGACCAAGATCTGACATATCATGACCCAAAGAGTTCTGATTCTCAAAAGACTTCATCTTCTCCTCGATCAGTTTAAACCTTCGGTCCGCTTCAGTTGGCAAACCAACCTCCATATCTCTCATGGAAAAGACGTCATCCTGGTGATCTTCCCAATAAGGGTCAGCAGCCCTGTTCACATCGCACACACTTCCACCAACAACATTACCATTTTCATTCGCAGCATCTCCGCCCAAAGGTATGACAACAGTAGGAATACCCTGTGGAACAGATCCACCGATCGGTGGAGGAATAACACCAGCTCCTCCATGCAAAACGCCCTATTCATCGACCCGTGCTATCAACGGCTGGACCATAGTTCTTAATTGTTCCTGCCCACTAGCAACAGTCTACATCAACTCCATGAATTAGGCCATGCGAGCCCTAACTTCCTGCAATTTAGCTTGAACATGATCCATTATTCTTTGTTGATTCCCTCGAGTTGAATATATGTGGAAACTGAACTCCTCAATCCTGTTACTGAAGAAAACCAAGCAGAGTTAGGAACGGGAGGCCATCGAGAACACCTGCGATGCAAATGAAAATGCAAGATGCAAAATGCAAACATGTCTATGTATTTATAGGGAGATCTCCCCCTTGATTCTAGTTTCAATAATCAAGAACAACAGAGATGGATAAGAACACCACGATAATCTTCTCATATATCAGATAAAGCTGAGCCAATACAACCAAATGAGAAATATCTGCATACAAAGAGGTATTGATCTCATCCAACATCTCTGGTGATGATCAAGATATAAAAAACAAAGAAACTACAAAAGATAAACCTCCCTAGTAGTCATGCTCTTTTCCCCAGGCCTGAGCTTCCCTAAGAATCTCCTTTGTATCCGGATGATCTGGTCTATCAATCAACTCTCTGATGAGGATATCCCTTTTGTGTATCACATCCTAAAGATAATAATAAAGATCCTCCCAAGCATCTTCGCCGAAGGCATCTTCAAGCCTGGGTTTCTTCACCTCTTCGTGTATCTTGAGCTCTTCAAGTGCTGATAAAGTCTCCTGGTATTTCTGCTCAATCGTGCATCTGCGGAACGATTCTATCAATACCTCTTTCTCCTTAGCCTTGAGTTGCGCCTTCGACTTATCAACCTGAGTACGAAGCTGATCCTCTCTACTCTTGTTGGCGGTCACAGTAGCATTCCACTGCTCATCGAACTTGGATATCTTCAGGTATGCTTTATCTAAATCTTCCTTCTTGTGCTTTAGAATACTGCAGGTGCTTTTTAAATCAAGACCGACCCGCTCTCGTACTTGTACCTGATCAGCAAGTTCTTTCTCCAACTTAATCAATGAATCTGACTTTGTCTTGGCCAAATAAACAACTTCAGCTGACCGATCTCTTGTCTCAATTCTTCATTCTCTTTGCGCACCTGTTCCTTCTCTAACCAAAGCTCGTTATATCTCAGAATGTCAACCGTAGTAGGCGGCTCAATGACTAAAGTATACAATAGTTCTTTGACGGGAAACGACAATAGAACCTTCCAAACTCTCTTCTGAATCCACTCCAAGTAAGGGTCATAGGCTCTACAATCACCTTTGCCCAGAGAAAGCTTTCCCTTCTTGTGAACTTTGCCCCATGCGTCCACGAATTTGGCCAGAATACAAGGATCCGCTACACCAGTGAAGTACAGAGATTCCTGCACTTCTTCTTTTGAAGGTCCTCTCAAAGCATAACCAAACTGTCTCACAGCAAGAGAAGGATTATAGTTGATGCCGCCTTTCCTCCCCATCAAAGGCACATTAGAAAAGCCACCACAACTAAATATAAGCTCACGACCAAGCAATTCTCGATTGAACCAGGCAATATCCTTTGCTGTTAAACCCATAAGCCTTTTTGCCCATTCAGACGAGTTCGCTAAATCCACAAAAGCTTTAGAGCGAGGAAGATGATCAACGAATCACTTATGTAAAAGTGGTGCACAACAAGAAACCATTTTCCCTCTTCTCTTCTCATTCTTGTAGTGTACTGAATGATACAAATCCCCAAGAAGAGTAGGTACAGGATTCCCGGAAGCGAAGATATGAAAAGCATCAAGATCCACAAAATTCGGTACATTAGGGAACAACACAATGCCATAGACGCACAGAGCCAAGATAGCACTGAAAACTACCCAACAACCCTCTTCAGCATACTTTCGGGATTTATCCACTAAGAAAGATAAAGTAAAGCCAGAAACTTCGTTTCTGCTGGCAACATGATCTACCAACTCAGAGGCGCTCAAATAAAGAGCGGCGGATAACTTCTCGAGATCAGGTTTTTCTTCGAAACTGAAAAAAGGCACCTTATCTTGAATCAGAACACCTAAGATGAAAGCGAACTCCTCCAAAGTCGGAACCAACACATAGTCCGGGAACGTGAAACATCGTGGCGGTGGATTATAAAACTGTAATAGGGTATGGATAGCTCCATGCTCATAACTTGTGATCTTACGGACAAGATTCAGAATTCTCCCATAATCTTCCCTGAAGGTTGCCAGGACGCCAGGATTAGCTAGAGAAATTAGACCGAATAAATGTCCCAACTCAGGTGCAGGAAACTTGTATACCACAATCCTCTTTCTGCCAACTTCCATCTCTACAGAATACTAGTACTAGAATCAAAGGAGAGACGAGAACCTGCAACATGCACAGGCATGCAATGTTAAATGCAGGATGATTATGCAGATGCAAACATGGGATCAAGGTATCCAATGCTCAAACTTGCTACTGTGCCGTCGGCTGAATACAACCATAGCTCCGAGCTAACCAGAACACTGAGATAATAGAAAACCGGAGTACTCATGATCAAAATTCCGCACTGACAAGAAAACCGGGTTGGTTGGAGGTCAATTTCCCTGCAAAACCCATCCCCTCTCACATGTGGGTTCTAGTCTTGAAAGGTATGACATCCTATGCAGGTCATCAGTGTCACAGGCTTTCGAGAAACGATGATACGTTCACCATTTCTGGTTTGGCATCATGGTCTAACGAAGCGGCCTCACTTAGCTGACTTCCCAATGATTGGTATCCAAATTCGTTAGTCTTTCTAAGTCGATACTCCCTCAACTGCACCAGACGCGCAGGATAGAATATCTCCAAAGAAAAACCTCGTCTGGCGTGAATTTCGCACGAGCTATTGCATGGCCAAACGCCACACAAGCTCTCGCTACTCTCCATATTAATCATGTGTGTATACTCAAGCCTGGGTATTGGGCTTATCTCTCGATGGAACAACCCACCCCACAACACAACAGCAGCAAAATGCAAATGCAATAATAATATACAACAGATAATGAATGTAAAGAAAAATAACCGCACAAAAGTAAACACCCAAAGATACACAACAGACAAGCGCTAGGATTGACTCGTATAGGGAACCATCGTAATTCCCCAACAGAGTCGCCAGCTGTCGCAACTGCGAAAACACCCGGCGGAAAAACATAAGAGTCGTCACTATTTGTTATTTATCCCAAAGAAAGGAAACGATTAGAGAAAACCTGACGAAAAGGGAAAAGACAAGGTCATCGTAACCAAATCTTAGGTTCGGGAGTCGGTTACGCAAGGGGAAGGTATTAGCACCCCTCACGTCCGTTGTACTCAACGGGATCCATGCTTGTTGTCTAATCAAAGGGTGTGTTAATCTATTTAAGCTACAGGCTCACATGGACAAAAGAAAAGAAAAAAGAATAGATAGAGCATCGTCGCTCTATGCCTACGTACTCCCTCGTGCAATGGGAAAGTCAGAGTCAACGTAGTTCGGAAAACTACGGGTGAAGGTGAGGAAGGTTGCTCGCCAAGACATCGTCGTCTTGTGCCTACGTATCCTCGTCTGGTACGAGAAAGCAGAGCAAACGTAGTTTGGGCTGACACGAAACCACATGTTGATTACGTGTTTTAACCAAGTAAGGTTAAACCTCCGTTCTAGCAGTTAAGGACGATGCCTGTTTTTAGTGAAGTGAATTAGTTTGATTTGTGATTCCCGTTGCACTAAAGACTATGACATAGGAACGAATGCATCGCATATCGCCCCCAAACGGGACGTACACTAAACACTCTAGACAAGCGAGAGGAAACCTCTCACTCATCATTTCCCATGTGCTTAAGGCTCGTAGCGTACGATGTTCATCGTATTTATTAGATGAGTTAGAATGTGTTTGAGATGAGAAGAGAGACGCACAGAAGGTCTAAAGGAAACTCGGCCCTAACGTTGTTATGCAAAGTGGTCCTAAAGTTGGGGTTAAAAGGGAACATTCACTCTAATGTTAGCATGCTTGGATTGAACACCTAATGTCTCTCCTACTCCCATCCTAAACGGAGGGACTAGGAATCCTAAGGGATCATGGCAAAAGACCAAGAAAACACAAGGTAAATCAATCACAAATAGAAAGAAAATGAAAGAGATGCAAACAAAATGCAACATGAAAAGAAAAGTGGGAGGAAAAAGTGTGGGACAACAACCACCACAAGCACATCTCAACCAAGCAATGCAAGCAAAGGAAACAATGCAAATGATCATCACTTTGAACCACACCCATAAGCATGCATTCAAGTAGAAATCGAACACGCGTGTCGAAGAAGTCATGATTAAACAATCAAGAACAACAACACAATATCCAAAACATCTCACTCCTAATGTATCATATTGATCCATGAAGATTCAAAGTGAAATGATACCCAAAACAAGCTCAAAAACGACAAAACAGGTCTGCTGGCACAATGTTAATTAGTTAACACCATGTGTTAATCAATTAACCATTGAAAAATGTTTGAAAATTTGAATATTCACACTGGTTAATTGATTAACTAGTTTGCACTGCATCTGGTTAATCGATTAACACTGCACCAGAGGCAGAAAACAGCAGCTCAAAAGCACTTTTCAGCAATTAATCACTTCTCCAATAATCCAGATGATTGTATAATCAATTATGCACGAATTTAAACCAGAAAATAGTGATCCAATCAACATGTAAACACATTAAACAACAAGATCACAAATCACATGGATCAAATCAACCAAAAGTCGATAAAAAATGAAGATCCACATTGAATATGCAAAATAAGCTCAAAATAGCAACGGATCTAGAATTCCAACCTACAAAGCGGAGATTTGCTTTGGTAAATGTTGATTCAACTTCAATTGAGCAGATCCAAGCAAGAAACCCAGAGATTCTTCAAGATCCAAGTAATTTCTTGTTGTAGAAGTGAAGATCCACCAAAATTAAGCAAGAATTATCCAAAATTGAATTGAGAAATGGAGATGATAAAGAAGAAGGATGAAGGCTTTAGCTCAAGAACTCAATGATTCCAATGGAGAATCAAGAAATTCCAAGAAAGAGCTTTAATAGAGTTTTTGTATGAAAAATTTGAGAGAGAATTGGAGTGAATTCTGAAAATGAAATGAAATTATGAGGATTGTGTGTGTGAGGTTTGGAGCAAATCATTTAAATATGCTCTTGGTTAGGATCCAAATGTGGTTCGGAGTGTGGTTTGTGAAAATTGGTTTGGGATTAGGAATGGGAATTTGGAGGGAATGTGAATTGATTTGAAAGTTAACCAAAATTCAAAATGGTTCTAGATCCTTCCTTTGGCGTAAAATCAATTTCTCAAGTGATCAAAATGGACCCTAAAGTGGCTGCCTCTGAAAACTCACGTACATAGCTGAAACCTGCCTTGGTTAATCGGTTAACCATATAGGTTAATCGATTAACACCTTCAAAAATTCAAATTTGACCTGATTTTGACTTGGTTAATCGTTAACACCTTTAAAATTTGAATTTTGGCGCCTTTTGGAGGGAAATCTGCACATTTGCCCGTTTTCACTCGTTCTGAGCCCTATTCAGCCTCTGAAACTTGCCCTTGAATGCTTCAACCATGAGAACACTTGAGATAGCCTGAATGCTGCCTCTTTATCTGAAAATATCCTGCAAAAATAAAATAAAATCGACCGCTCGACTGTTGGGAAAAATAAATGCTAGAGTTTCTGATGCTTGTTGTTCAGTCTCTTGCACTAAAAGAGCCCTGAGCCACAGAAAAACCTTGATCCCATGCCTCAAGAACAAATGCTATGATATGCAGAAATGCGAAAATGCAAGGAAACAAAAGTCAGTCCAAGTTAAAATAGAAGGGCAAATTTTGGGGTGCTACACTCATGCATGGACGATGGACCTAAGATGATGTGCAAAAGATCAACGAATCTAAGGGTAAATTTTGGGGTATAACACGTATCTTTGAGAGGATGTGATTAATCGGGCTCTTAAAATCTGAAAGTTCCTGCAACAAAGATCACCGAAAAAAACGAATGCGTATGCCAGCGATGCGAATGCACATGTTTATGCAAAGGAAAAAAAGGAGGTCAAATTTCTAGTTACGACAGCTGCCCCTATTTAATCTTCTTGGACCTGAATGTTTGAATTGCACTAGCTCTTCGATTGTTCGAGGTAGAAGAGAATTAAATAAAAGAGTAGCTCGAAATATTTGGCCAACGGTGACTGAGGGGAAAAGCGAATAAAGGCTCAAGAGAAAAGTTTGAGATCCACTAGGGAGATAAATCACTCAAAAGGGAAGTATGCTATGATGTTGTCACATGATGCTTGATATCATGCTATGCTGCAACAAAGGTTGAGGCGTTGTCTTGCAGGTAGGAAGGCAGAGCTTGTAGCAAAACGAGCTCGACATCCTCTGCTGGGGAACAGAAAGTCACGGATGACGACGACGTCACTGGGGAAAGAGATTAGAAATCTAAAGCTTCCAGGCTATTACCAATATTATTGCTGGAGAGGAAGGAACCTTCTAACCATAGCTGACTCTGGTTGGAGAATGAATGAATCATGGCTGATCTTCAACTAACCGACTCTTCATGGGGAAAAACAAAGTCAGGATGATCAAAATGAAATGAAGCCATCACTGCTGGGGAATGACCACCTCGATCTGCTGGGGATATTGTGAGAAATTATGCTCTTACTGGGGAAAAGTAAACAAGCCTCTGCTTGGGGAAAACGACTCTTATGAGGAAATGAAAGATAAATCCTTCAAAAAAAAACACCTGGTGCCCGTCGGTGAAATTATGGATCTATTGGGGAGAGGAAAGTGACACAATCCTTTCAAAGAACCATACTGGTACTTGCTGGGAAAATAAAACATCCTTCTTAATCAACCATGATATTGTTCACTGGAGATCAAGTTTGCAAAGGAAAACTACAAATCTTCCCTTGATGATTTCCGGTAAAGCATGCAATGCACAATGTTTTCCTGGTTGATTTTAGCTTTTTGTTATTCTCAATGCTTTATAGCATTACGTGATCACAAATAATTATTCAATTTGCAAACAAATAACTAAGAAGAGACAAATGAGAAATCAAAGGATGAAAAGTCAAAGGATGAACTTTTATTGAATATGAAAATAATTTGTACATAAGATGTGTACAAGGATGTAAAAATCCTTGATGAGGAAATTTACAAAAAAAAAATTGAAAAGCAAAGTAAATGGAAATGGGAAATTTTGACTTTGCATTGATTACAATATTGGCTACCATCCCCTATAAGTCTAGGTTCCAAAATTGTGTGTCAGCTGATGATGATCCCTAATTTTTTTCCTGGACATTTCTATATTTTTTTTCGTCTATCGGGATATCCATTTTTACCTAAGTCACTCTTTCGAGTTTTCAACTTAGAAGGGTGTTATTATTTTTTTGTTTTGTCCCTAATTTTTGCATGGACATTTCTATTTTTGGTCCATCGGGACGCCCATTTTTGTCTATATTACCCTTGTGGATGCCAATCTAGCGGGCTTTTTAATCATCATTTTTTCAGGCATAATAGTTTTTGACTGTATTGGAGTTCCTTGGATGTGGCAACTCCTCCCTATCCATGGTGGTGAGGATCAGGGCTCCGCCTGATAAGTCTTTCTTGACAACAAAAGGTCCTTCGTAATAGAGAGTCCACTTGTTGCATGGATCCGAATGAATAGGAGAATACCTCTTGAGCACGAGTTCACATGCGTGAAACGCTTGAGGAAGAACTTTCTTGTCAAAAGCTCGCTTGAGATGTCTCTAATACAATTGAATGTGGCACACGGATATCAGGCGCTTCTCTTCGATGAGATTCAGCTGGCTGTATCTGGATTGATCCCATTCAGCTTCATCAAGATCTGCTTCCATGATGACTCTGAGTGAGGGAATTTCGAATTCAATGGGTAGAACAACCTCCATACCATATAAAAACGAGTATGGAGTTGCCCCAACAAAAGTACGAACTGAAGTTTTGTAGCCATACAATGCCAAGGGAAGCATTTCATGCCAATCCTTGTAAGTCTTAACCATCTTCTGGACAAACCTCTTGATGTTTTTGTTTGCTTCTTCAACGATGTCGTTCATCTTGGGCTGATATGGTGAAGAGTTGTGGTGCTCGTTCTTGAATTCTTGACACAACTCCTTCATCATCTTGTTATTTAGATTGCTTGCATTGTCAGTGATAATATTGCTAGGAATACCATAACAACAAATTATCTCTTTCTTGATGAATCTGGAAACCACTTGGCGTGTGACATTTGCATAAGAAGCAACTTTAACCCACTTGGTGAAATAATCGATAGCAACTAGAATGAAACAATGATCTTTGGAAGCCTTCGGATCAACCATTCCAATCATATCAATACCCCACATAGAGAAAGGCCAAGGAGAAGTCAGTACATTCAATGGAGTTGGCGGCACATGGATCTTGTCACCGTAGATTTGGCACCTGTGATATCTTTTGGAAAAGTTGTAACAATCTACCTTAATTGTTGTCCAATAATATTGAGCTTGAAGGATCTTTTTAGCCATGGAAGAAACTTTGGCATGTACACCTTCACAACCTTCATGTATGGACCTTTTGATTGTGTTTGCTTCGTGTCTATCCATACATCTGAGCAACACAGAATCATAATTCCTCTTGTAATGTGCATTATCACTCAAAAAGAACTTGGCGCAGAGTCGCTTGAGAGCTTTCTTATTAGGGATAGTACTACCCTCGGGATATTCCTATTTTTCCAAATATCTTTTGAGTTCGTAGAACCAAGGCTTATCATCGGACTCATCCTCAATTGCTAAATAGTGTGCTAGTTCGTTCAAATGATCAATGCGGATAAAAGGAGATTTGTTCTTCCACTTGACTTTGAACATAGATTCCAGTGTGGCAAGAGCATCAACTAGTTCATTTTCTTCCCTAGGAATATGATGAAAAGAGATCTCATCAAATTAGGAAATCATTTTTTTGATGTGCTTTTGGTACAGAACCAACTTGGAATCCCGAATCACAAAGTTTCCTCTAACCTAGCAAATCACTAGAGTAGAATCTCCGTAGACCTCAAGAAACTTGATTCTCATGTCAATTGTTGCTTCAATACCGTAGATGCATGCTTTGTATTCAGCCATATTATTGGTGCATTCAAAGCATAATCTGGTGGTGAAGGGAAGATGAAAACCTTCCGGAGAGATGAGGATAGCACCAATTCCACGACCTTTAGCATTGGCAGCACCATCAAACACGAGCGTCTATCGCGCCTCTAGTTCTTGTGTTATATCAGGGTCTGGAGTCTCATAATCTCTGATGAATAGAACATCCTCATCGGGAAAGTCAAAATTCATCTATTGATAACCTTCCACAGGTTGATGAGCAAGGTAGTCAGACAAGACGCTCCTTTGTATTGTTTTTTGGGTAACATGTTAGATGTCATACTCAGTCAACAACATTTGCCACCGAGCAATTCTTCCAAAGACAGCAGGCTTTTCAAAAATGTACTTTATCGGATCCATCTTAGATATCAACATAGTAGTATGGCAAATTATGTAATGTCTTAGGTGTCGAGCAACCCAAGTCAGAGCACAACAAGTTTTCTCCAATAGTGAGTATATGGTCTCAATATCATTGAGCTTCTTGCTCAGATAGTAAATTACATGTTCTTTTTTACCACTGTCGTCATGCTGACCTAGTACACATCCCATTGATTCATCAAGAACATTAAGATACATGATTAAAGGCCTACCTGAAACTAGAGGTACTAAGATCGGTGGTTCTTGAAACTATTTTGTTATCTTGTTAAAAGCTTCTTGATAATCATTGTTCCATTTGACTGGTTGACTTTTTCTTAGTAATTTAAATATTGGTTCGCAGGTAGTCGTCAGATGAGAAATGAATCTGGAAATGTAATTAAGTCGGCCCAGAAAGCCATAGACTTCTTTTTCTGTTTTGGGAGGCGGCATGTTCTAAATTGCATGAACCTTGTCAGGATCAACTTCAATGCTTTTCTAACTTACAATAAAGCCCAAAAGTTTGCCTGATCGAACTCCAAAGGTGCACTTTGTAGGATTCAATTGTAACCTGAATTTCCAGAGTCTGTCAAACAACTTCTTCAGATGGTCCAAATGATCATCTTTAGTTTTGGATTTGGCAATCATATCGTCCACAAAAACCTCAATCTCTTTATAGATCATATAATGAAAGAGGGTTGTCATGGTATATTGCCCCTGCGTTCTTTAGACCAAATGGCATGACTTTGTAGCAATATGTACCCCATGGCATGATGAAAGTAACCTTCTCCATATCGACTGGGGACATCTTGATTTTATTATATCTTGAGAAGCCGTCCATGAAAGAAAAGACAATGAAGTGTGCAGTGTTGTCTACCAAAACATCAATATGAGGTGTAACACGGTGGGAGAACTGACTTTAAACAATGTTGCGGATAGCAAGAGTCGCCACCGACTTTTATTTTATCCATAAGGAAAGGTTATAAAAGAACAGGAAAGACCTTAGAGAATATTTTGGGTCCGGGGGGTAGGTTATGAAAAGGGAAGGTGTTAGCACCCTTTTCATCCATGGTTATCCATGGGCTCTTAGGTACTTAAGCTCACTTTTGAATTGTTTTGAAATTGTAGTGTGTGAATAGAAAATTTTCAGAATAGTTTAATAATAATCCGTGTATGGATGTGAAAAAAACTTGTTTGAAAATTTTGTTGGAAATTTGTTTAAGTGTGAAAAAGTTTTGAAGTGAGCAAGTATCTAGGAGTAGCCTACCCTAATGTTTTAAGGTCTTTCTTATTCTTTATCCTTTCCTTAGTAAGACTATCCCTACTATAATGGAGTAGGTAGTCCTTACTTTGGATGTTAAGGGGTATGTGAGGGACAATTTGACTTTGAAGGCCATTGTGGGATGTAATAAGCACATATAAGGGACCATCATCATTTTTCGAAAGGGACTTGATTCGTAAAGGCAACCATAAGGGACTTTGATGATTTTTTTATTTGAGGGACTTGCTTTATACACCCCACTTAACCATTATTCGTAGGCAACTTGAGGGATATCCTTAGGAAGTGAGACGGCGATTAAAATCGACTTACGTGTGTGACGTGTTTATTTTAATTATCTTTATTTAAAAGTGATCTAAATTTATTTTAATATTACATACATGTTGTTACACTCCCTAATTACTAACCATAATAATAATTAAATAATTAAACAACTTTACATCCAAGAAACAATTACAAAATAATAAGCAAAATAATTAAATAGCAAAGATAAATAAAATATAAATAAGCAATAATAAATAATAAAGGGGGTTAATTCTAAGTTTACTCGGCAAGACATCGCATCTTGTGCCTACGTATCCTTACGGGAGTGGAATCAGAGTAATCGTAGTTCCCCTCAATAGGGAGGTTAGAAACTTCTTGACTGTGGTCAAGGTCTCAAGGGGAATAAACGCATCTTAAGGACACGCTTACGTGGAGTGTAGAAACTCCAAATCTCTACGTTGAAATGTTAAGTTGTAATTAGGGTTAAATTAGGGATTCCACGGCGGGAAACCCTAAAATGAGCGCGGCGGCTCTTTGACCTAATGCTAAGGGTAAAATTGTAATTTTGCCTGCGGCGAGGCATTTGTGAAAATTAGGGTTTGTAGTTTGTAGTTTTGAGGATTTGAAATTGAATGTGTGAAGTTTTACGGACTATTGGCGCGGCGGCCAAACAGTTAGACCTAACCTTCGGATGTGTGCAATGTGACAGAAATAATAGTAAACGCGTGAGATAATTGAATCATGCAAACAGAGAGATAATGTCATAATTTAAACCATGCAAGCAGAAATTTAAAGGCAGAATTTAAAGAGCGATTGTTAAGTTCGCGAGGTTACATGAGAGGAGCAGATACAATATGATAATGAAATTTGAATGGAACAATAATAAAATAAAATAAATAACGGTTCTAGTTATTATTTTAAAAAAAGATTTTAGTTATTATTTTAAATTTATCTAAAAAAAAGTTTTTCTTAAAAATAATAGGTTTTCATATTAATTTGGTAAAGATGTTAATGTTATTTATTTTAAAAAACAGATTTTTATATTATAACAAATTTTAATAAATTAATGATAACAATAATAATAATAATGGTAATAATAATGATAATAATGATAATAATAATAAATAATGATAATAATAATAATAATAATAATAATAATAATAATAATAATAATAATAATAATAATAATAATAATAAAGCAATAATGAATTTTAAATGTGCCAAATAACCCAACAATGTTGCTAACGCAGAAATGCGCTCATCGCAACCAGATCTAAATCGGACGAAACAAAATTTATCGCAAAGAAAAAGAAATTAAGCAAAAAATAGTATTATTGCTCACACAAAAATGCGATCATCGCAACCAGATCGAACTAACACAAATGTCACGCGTCATGCACACAAATGTGCAAACATCGTATCGACATAATTCGATCAAAAATCTTATATATATAAACTCTAACAATTTAAAAAATTATATATATATAAACGTAACAGTAATAGATAAAGAAAAAGAAATAACGGTAATAGATGAAGAAAAAGAAATAACGGTAAAAGATGAAGAAAAAGAAACAACAGTAATAGATGAAGGAAAAGAAATAACGGTAAACGATGAAGAAAAAGAAACAATAGTAACGGATGAAGAAGAAAACTAAATAACGGCAAACGGCACTCACTCCTCTTAGGTTTTTTTCCTTCTCTCCTTTTTTCCAACAAGGCAACACATGTATATATAGGGAACAAATTAGGGTTAACACCAAATTGTCAATAATGTCCCTAAAGCCCATTTTAAAGCCCAAACTAAATAATTAGTTAAGAAAAAATAAAATTTAAATAATTTAAAATAATTAAAATAAACTTAAAATAAAAACTAATAATCCTATTGATTCCTAAAATAAAAAATATTATAAAAAGAACAAAATTTTTTTCAATATTTTTTATTTTATGATTTTTTGGATATTTTTATGAATAATTTAGAAAAAAGTGAAAAAAATAATATTTTAAAAAATGATTTAATTAAAATACGAAAATAATAATTAAATAATAATAAAAAACTATTTTTGTTATTTTTTTAATGAAAGATAGAAAAATTTAGAGTAAAAATAATAAAAAACAAAAAAAAAGATGACAAAGGTGAGATTCGAACTCTCAACCTCTCACACTCATAACTCCTTACACATGTCCTCCTGCCAATTGTGCCATTTTTACTTTTTAGAAAAAAAATGCATGCCATATGATATTTACCTTTTAACTGCATTGACTGCTTTTGACTTATCTGATCATCTGACTGAGCAAACTTTTGAGAAAAGTCTTGAAACTTGACATGGGGGTTCTTATACACATATAAGATGTTATGAAACTCACTTGAAGTCTTGGAAGTCCATTTAGCCTGATTAAAGTCAAAACCCTAGTTTTGGATGCACTGCTTAGGAGGTGCATTGTCTGAGGGAATTGTCAACTCTTCTGACCAATTATGAATTTTGTGAACCTTGTGAACCTTCTTGGAACACAAAGTCTTGTATTGTGAGGGCAAATTTTGGGGTGCAACAGCTGCCCCTGTTCAATTTTCTGAAACCTGAGGGGTTAGATTGGTATATTTGCCAGTCGTAACCTGGAAGGTTGAAGGGGATTGAACACAAAAGCCCAAAAATTTGCACTCACCAGTGCATGGAGTGATATTGATGGTTGGTTGAACATGATTGAGTGGGCTTAAAGATGCCACTAGGGGAAAGTTCTTCAGTAGTATAATGAGAACTGTCAGGAGTCTGGAGTAATACTGATGTAACAGCATGTCTTCATGAGGATAGAGCAATCAATAATGATAACCCTAAAGCAGTCTTGAAGTGATAAATCTGACCTCAGGAGGATAGAGCAATCAATAGCTCTAAAGCAGTCTTGAAGTAATAATGGCTTCAGGAGGATAGAGCAATCAATAGCTCTAAAGCAGTCTTGAAGTAATAGAATGGCTTCAGTAGGATAGAGCAATCAACAGCTCTAAAGCAGTCTTGAAATAATAATGTGATATGTCTTCAGGAGGATAGAGCAATCAATAGCTCTAAAGCAGTCTTGAAGTAATGATTTCAGGAGGATAGAGCAATGGATAGCTCTAAAGCAGTCTTGAAATAATAATGTAATTTCAGGAGGATAGAGCAATGGATAACTCTAAAGCAGTCTTGAAATAATTAGATGGCTTCAGGAGGATAGAGCAATGAATAGCTCTAAAGCAGTCTTGAAGTAGTAATATGACCTCATGAGGATAGAGCAATGAATAGCTCTAAAGCAGTCTTGAAGTAATAGGATGATTTCAGGAGGATAGAGCAATCAGTAGCTCTAAAGCAGTCTTGAAGTCATGAGAGGCTATCAGGAGGATAAAATAACCCTGAGGTTACAATAAAGCAGTCCCAAAGTAATAAGAAGCTCATCAGGAGGATAAAGTAACCCTGAGGTTACAATAAAGCAGTCCCAAAGATCATAAGATTGTTTGTTGGATAATTAACCTGAAAACAAGGTAGCATTCTGTATAACAACATTAGTTTATGCTTTATGTATGCATGTATGACATGATGCACTTAGGTAATGTACTATAGACATATATGTTATGGTATGATGTAAATGATGTATGTATGCTATGACACTGCTGGAAGTGTCTGGATATCCTTGTATAACAACTGCTGGCCAAGGAAAATAAATCCCGATTCGTTGTTGAAGAATATATAACCCTCCGTCTGCTGGGGATAACAAGGTATAGATAACCTCCCGTTGTTGGGGATAACAAGGTATAGATAACCTCCCGTTGTTGGGGATAGTAGGGTATAGATAACCTTCGTTTTCGTTTGATAGTAGGATAAGTATAACATCCCGTCTTCGTTCATCGTGCCCTTATTGGAAAGTAATTTCCCGTATATCCGTATGAGGATAAAAGAGATGGATATAAATTCCAGGGGAGATTAGACTTTGTGAAAATGGATTAGTCCTACTGATGGTTTGTAACTGTCTTGTAAAGATGAACCGGCGAAGCTTCGTTGAAATCCTTCCCTCGTTCGTCCTTAGTAAATACTATTACTGCATTTTCATGCATTTCTGGTAAACATCAATCATATTAAAAGCATACATGCGTTTCTGGTAAACATCAATCATATTCAAAGGCATACATACATTCAAACACAACCAATGGACGTTTCGCTTATGTAAATAGGGTAAAAGTGAATCTGGATTCAAAAGATGGAATTTATTTATATCAAAAGTGACCCATACACGGGTAAGTTTGTACAAGGAGACATAAACCCTAGTAAGAGAATTTTGTCATGAAGTTTTACAAAAAGAATCAGCTATGTGGGAAATAATCCTATTGAGTTTCAATTCTACTATTGCCACTCAAGTATCTCATCTTCTTGCTGTTGAGACGGAAACGATTGGATTGAGCTTTATCTGTTTGAGCTTGAGTAAGTAGTACAACTGGTTGCAGTTTCATGAGTGATCCAAACGAGACATAGTCATACGCTTTAATCCCTAACTTTTGCCTGGATTGCCCTTTCAGGTTTTCAATCCACCGGGATACCCTTTTTTGCCCAAGCCGCCTTTTCAGGTTTTCGACTTGCCGGGTGTACATCTTTTTATATATATATCCCTAATTTTTGCCCAAACCCTTTTGGTTTGCCGGGATGCCCTTATTTTTGCCTAGGCCTGTCAACCTAGCGGGTCTCTTTTTATGCGTAGTATTTTTTAACTATGTCTGCGTTTACAGGTTGTGGGAAGTCTTCACCATCCATTGTAGTCAGTATCATGGCACCTCCTGAGAACACTGTCTTGACTACAAATGGTCCCTCATATGTTGGAGTCCACTTGCCCCTAGGATCACCCTGTGGTAATATGATACGCTTGATTACCAAGTCACCAGCCTGATATACCTTTGGCTTAACCTTCTTGTTAAAAGCTTTGATCATCCGTTTCTGGTACATCTGGCCATGACAAACTGCTGCTAACCTTTTCTCATCAATCAAATTTATCTGGTCAAGTCGAGTCTGAATCCACTCATCTTCATCCAAGCCTGCATCCTTCATAATTCTCAAGGAGGGGATCTGAACTTCAATAGGCAGAACTGCTTCCATACCATAGACTAAGGAGAATGGGGTTGCCCCTGTTGAAGCACGTATTGTAGTACGATAACCATGCAGAGCAAATGGTAACATCTCGTGCCAATCCTTGTAAGTAACAGTCATCTTCTGTACAATCTTCTTAATGTTCTTATTAGCAGCTTCAACTGCCCCATTCATCTTTGGACGATACGGAGAAGAGTTGTGATGCTTAATCTTGAACTGCGTACAGAGATCAGTAATCATAGTGTTGTTCAGATTAGAGCCATTGTCAGTGATAATCCTTTCAGGGATACCATACCTACATATGAGATTATTCTTAATGAACCGAGCCACAACATTCTTAGTCACAGATGCAAATGAAGCTGCCTCTACCCACTTCGTGAAGTAATCAATAGCAACCAGGATGAAACGATGCCCATTAGAAGCAGTAGGCTTGATCTCACCAATCATATCAATGCCCCACATGGCAAAGGGCCAAGGAGCAGTCAACACATTCAATGGAGATGGAGGTACATGTACTTTATCAGCATAGATTTGACATTTGTGACATGTTCTGGAGTGTTGATAGCAATCAGCTTCCATGGTAGACCAATAGTAACCTGCTCTCAAAATCTTCTTTGCCATGGTATGACCACTAGAATGAGTGCCAAAGGTCCCATCATGCATCTCTTCCATAATTTCTGTAGCTTCCTTCTTATCCACACAACGAAGCATAGTTGAATCATGATTACGCTTATACAGAATGCCATTACTCAGAAAGAACTTAGCAGAAAACCTTCTCAGGAACTTCCTATCTTTGACAGATGCCCCTTCAGGGAACTCCTGAGCTTCAAGATAGTTTTTCACTTCATAGAACCAAGGCTTCTCCTCTGCCCCTTCAGTGTCAATCTCATTGCAGTATGCAGGCTTCTCAAATCTATCAATGGTAATCTTGGGAGCTTCATCATCCCAGCTGATCTCAAACATAGATGCCATGGTGGCCAATGCGTCTGCCAACTGATTCTCTCTTCGTGGAATATGTCCAAAAGTAATCTCTTTGAAATGTGGGATCAAAGACAACACATGTTCTCTGTAAGGAATGAGATTATCATGCTTTGTATCCCAATCTCCTTTAATCTGACTTACTACCAGAGCTGAATCTCCATACACCTCAAGGAACTGAATCTTCATATCAATAGCAACTTGCATACCCATGATACATGCCTCATACTCAGCCATGTTATTGGTACAATAGAAACAAAGTCTGGCAGTAATCGGGGTATGACAACCTTCAGGGGAACTAATCACAACACCAACACCATTACCATGTGCATTGGAGGCACCATCAAAAACCATAGTCCATCGGGATCCTTGTTCAGGTCCGTCATATTGTCCAGGTTCTTTGGTAACAGACATAATGTCTTCATCAGGGAACTCAAAATTCATTGACTGGTAATCATCTACTGCTTGATGAGCCAAATGATCAGCAACAACACTCCCCTTAATGGCCTTCTGAGTGGTATACTGTATATCATATTCCGTCAAGATCATTTGCCATCTTGCAATTCTTCCGGAGAGAGCAGGTTTCTCAAATATGTACTTGATTGGATCCATCTTCGAAATCAACAAGGTAGTATGGGTCAACATATACTGTCTTAGTCGGCGAGCAGCCCATGCCAAAGCGCAGCAAGTTTTCTCGAGCAGTGAGTATCTTGTTTCACAGTCGGTAAACTTTTTGCTAAGGTAGTATATTGCCTGCTCTTTTCGACCAGACTCGTCATGTTGCCCCAATACACACCCCATTGAGTTGTCTAATACTGTTAAATACATAATCAAGGGTCTTCCATCAACTGGTGGCATTAAAATTGGAGGTTCTAGCAAATATCTCTTGATTTCATCAAAGGCAGTCTGGCACTCATCATTCCATTCCATCACCTGATCTTTCCTCAACAACTTGAAGATTGGCTCACAGATGGTAGTTAATTGGGAAATAAATCTTGCAATGTAGTTCAATCGTCCCAAGAAACCTCTAACCTCCTTCTCAGTACGGGGAGCTGGCATCTCTCGTATAGCTTTCACTTTTGCAGGATCCACTTCAATACCTTTTCCACTGACAATGAAACCCAAGAGCTTTCCAGATCTAACTCCAAAAGTACACTTGTTTGGATTTAATCTCAACCTGTATTTCTTCAACCTCTCAAACAACTTGTGCAGATGATCAAGATGTTGTTCTTCATTCTGAGACCTGGCTATCATATCATCCACATATACCTCTATCTCATGATGAATCATATCATGAAACAAAGCCACCATAGCACGCTGATATGTTGCCCCTGCATTCTTCAAACCAAATGGCATTACCTTATAGCAAAAGGTGCCCCACTGTGTCACAAATGTAGTATTCTCCATATCTTCAGGTGCCATCTTGATTTGATTGTAACCAGAGAAACCATCCATAAAAGAGAATACCTTATGCTGAGCAGTGTTGTCTACCAGAATATCAATATGAGGAAGTGGAAAGTCATCTTTAGGGCTAGCCTTGTTCAGATCTCTGTAGTCTACACACATACGTACCTTACCATCTTTCTTAGGAACTGGTACCACATTTGCAACCCACTGAGGATAAGAAGTTACGGCCAAGAACCCTGCATTGAATTGTTTCATTACCTCTGCTTTGATCTTTTCTGACATTTCAGGACGCATACGACGAACCTTCTGCTTCTTTGGACGACAATCTTCTTTCACTGGCAAACGGTGAACCACAATGTCTGTATCCAACCCTGGCATATCTTCATAAGACCAAGCAAAGATCTCCACATAGTCACGTAGCATCTGAATCAACCTGCTCTTGACACTGTCCTCTAAATCAGCCCCTATCTTGACCTCTTTTCTGTTTTCTTCAGTTCCCAGATTCACAACTTCGACTGGCTCTTCATGTGGCTGTATAGCTTTCTCTTCTTGTTGTAACAACCTAGCAAGCTCTACAGGTATTTCACAATCGTCCTCGTTTCCGTCTTCAGTTTGATAGATCGGATTCTCGAAATTGTAATTGGCAATAGTAGAACTGTTATCAACTGGATCCAGAGTGGATGAGGATCTGCATTTTAGTGACGTGGGTGTGTGTAAGAACACATAGCTGATAAAGCAAAAATAAAAGAAAAAGAAAGACAAGGAACACAATATTTACGAAAACGAAACGTCCACTGATTTTATTGAATGAAGTATGCAAATGAAATGACAACCCGTAACAAGCACACCATTGTGCCCCGGGTAAGGCACATGGCTTGAAAGTTTTAATTGTTCCAGAAATTACAAATTTAAAAACATAACACAGTAATAGTATTTACTCCTGACTAAAGGAGATAGGGATAACATCTTCAGCTTTCCAATTATTGAGTCCAGCACCCACAGTAGGAAAAATCCATGCCTCCAAGTTGTAGTCTTCATCTTGATCTCCCACAGCATTGATAACCCCTTGATTGGTGATACGAACAGCACGAGCACGACGAACAGCCTTCTGGGACTCTGCAGTGAAACCCAAACCAAACTTGTCAGACTTGTATGGAATATCAGGAATCTGACCCCAAATAGTATAACCACCTTCTTCCACCACAGCTTTTGCATCATTGAGGGAGGCCATTGCCATTGTTGGAGGGTTTCTGATGACCACAGGAACCTTCTTCACAGCAGGAGGAGTCACACAATCCTTAACAGCCCAGGGAACCACTTCAAATGACTGACATGGAGTTTCAATGTATTCACCTTCTACTTCCAGATACTTGAAAGTGTTTACATGGCTGACAAAGTATTCTTCCTCTCCAAAGACAGTAACAACTTTTCCATTCACCGGATATCTCAACTTTTGATGTAATGTGGAGGTCACAGCACCTGCCCCATGGATCCAGGGACGACCAAGCAGACATGAGTACGAAGGACGAATATCCATCACATAGAATGTAGCAGTAAACACCTGAGAGCCAACCTTGATTGGAAGATCAATTTCCCCATGCACTACTCTTCTAGAACCATCAAAAGCCTTTACCACAATATTACTGGGCTTCAATACCGTATCTTCAGGACTCAGCTTGTTCAGGACTTCCTTAGGCAACACATTCAGAGAGGAACCATTGTCTATCAGCACATGAGACAGGGTAGTGCCCCTGCATTCAATTGAAATATGCAAGGCCCTGTTATGATCCCTCTTGGCCGGGGTCAAGTCAGCATCAGAAAATCCTAACCCGTTGTCATAGGTCAGGTGCGCAACACAATTCTCAAACTGGTCCACAGAAATTGCACTGGGTACATGAGCCATCTTTAGAAACTTGATCAATGACTTGGCATGAGCCTCAGAACATAATAACAGGGAGAGCATAGAAATCTTTGAGGGAGTATCCCCCAGCTGATCAACAATATCATAATCACTCTTGCGAATGATTTTCAATACTTCTTCCATCTGCTTAGAGAGGTCATCAGCAGCTGGCACATCAGTAGATACAGGCTCAATAACAGGACCCTTGCCCCGAGCATCAGTGGTGGCAGTAACAGCAGGAGTAACTGCACTCTTAGAAGCAACTGGAGGAGAGAAGACTCTTCCACTACGAGTGATCTTGCTAGATCCAGCAATATTATCAATGTCAACAGGCATATCAGGTAAAGGCTCCTGCTTGACACCATGGATGTAAACATCAGACCCATAGTGCCAAGGCACAGCTTTGTCAGATGTATAAGAAATAGGACCAGGAGTGGTAATGATCAGAGGAGCTACTTTGGCTTCAGCGACAACTTTCACAGGACCTTCAGCAGTAATCTTGATTGGGCCCTGATGAGTGATTTTAATGGGACCCTTTGAAGTGATTCTTAGTGGTACTTTGTCAACCATGTCAACCTCTTCAATCTTCTTACCCTGAGTCAGATGATCCACCATACTTTCTACAGATGCTGGTCTTCTTTCAAACATTATAGTATATTTATCCATGAGACGTTGAATCCCATCTCTCAAAATGAAGCAACTATCCGGCTTATAGGTACAATATAGACAATCTTCATGACAACCTGGAAAGATCCCAGCTTGTACTAACCTCTTTTTGATAACAGACAATGGTGTGCTCAACTCCATAACTGAATAGACATGCAGATCTTCATCAATATCTTCATCAATGGCGTTGACAGTCTTCTCGTGATTTGGCATTGGAGCTGTAATCACATTTGGAGTACCTGGTGGATCAAACTCAATTTCTCCAGCATCAATCATATCCTGAATTTTGTTCTTCAAGACCCAGCAGTTATTAGTATCATGTCCTGGACAGTTTGAATGATATGCACATCGTGCATTGGGATTGTACTTGGGAGAGGTAACATTGGGATTCTGAGGAGCCTCCCTCAGGGTAATAAGTTCAGCCTTCAACAAGTGTTGCAATGCCTGAGCCATTGACATGTTGATCTTCGTGAACTGTCTTCTAGCCCTCTGTTGGTTGCCTTGAGGCTGCTCTGTTGTTGCAGGAGTTGGATTTGAAATATGAACTGCACTAACAGACTGATGCCTTCTGTTACGATCAGGCTGACCATACACATCATTAGATTCTTTCTTCCCAGTGGGAGGCTTCTTTGCAGCACCTGATGAAGAAGTGCCCACTTGGATCTTACCACTCTTGATACCATTCTCTACTCGCTCTCCTGTCATGATCAACTCAGTGAAGCCAGATGATGAGCTTCCAATGAGATGACTGTAAAACGGACCATTCAGCGTACACATGAACATATCAACCAACTCCCTATCAGTCAAAGGGGGTTGAACTCTTCCAGCTAAGTCTCTCCACTTCTGAGCATACTCCTTAAAGCTTTCTTTGGCACCCATAGACATGCTTTGAAGCTGCATGCGAGTGGGGGCTAAGTCAGCATTGTATTGATACTGCTTGTAGAAAGCTTCAACAAGGTCATTCCAATCTCTGATGTTGACACTCTCCAACTGATAATACCACTCTAGCTGAGCTCCAGATAAACTCTCTTGAAAGAAATGGATCCACAACTTTTTATCAGCAGTGTGGGGTTGCATTCTTCTGACATAAGACCTCAGATGCAATTTGGGACAAGAGACCCCATCGTAGACAACAAATGTAGGAACTTTGAACCCAATGGGTATGACCACCCCCAGATATCAAGCTCAAATCCTCAAAATCCAGCCCAGATGATTTCTGTAATTCCATAGCATCCATTCTATCCACCAGCATCTTGAATTTGTCTTCGTTAGGCTCATGGTAGTAGTTAGCCTCAGAATCAGAGTCCCCCATAGTGTTGTGGAGACTGCCTCTCTCCTGCTCAGATTCTTCAGATTCATAGTCTTCAACATGTTCCTTGGTCTTGACAGGACCTTTGAACCTTCTTCCCATGTTGAGCAACCCAGCAGACCTTCTAGCCTTCTTAGTCTTCTTGGCCAGCAGTGTCTTCAATTCATCCTGCCCCTTAGATAGGTTCGGGATCAGCTCTTGGAACTGTGCATTCTGTGCCTGGAGATCCTTAACTGATTGTTCAAGAGCCATTGCTGAAATAAACAGCGAGAAGATGAGAAACCTGTGCACAATTATAAACCTGTGATGCAATGATATGGGAATGCATATGCAATGTTTTCAAGGACCGCAGGATTTAAATTTGCTTAAACAAACAAGAAAGTAACTTTTTATTAGTAATAACTTGTTTTGCCTTTTAGGCTTACAAAAAATGAAAACGAAATAAGTACAAAAGATGGGGTTTTAAGTCTCCCATGGACGTTTCCTCTTTGTGTTGAGGTATGAGTTGAGGTTTCGTTCCTCATGAAGTAGCTTTGTTAGCTCTAGGATCCTTGCTTGGCTTGCTTTGTAATGAGCCTCGAAAGTATCCCTTTGCTCTTTCAGTTGGATCCATGATCTCTGCAAGTCTTCCATATCAGTAGGCATGTCTGGGTGAAGGATGGTATAAGCTGTGTCTCCTTCAGCAACAGGTTCCATGGTAACTGGTAGGACGGCAGGATATGGCATCATGAGTGTCTGAGCACGAGATCGTACCCATCTGAGATAAGCCTCCATAGGAATAGTGTACTTAGGCTCCAGTGTCTTGCTGTCAATCCTGTTTACCTTTCCCCAAGCTCGGATGAATCTCTGACGGTAACCCTGAAGATCGTTGTCGTAGTCAAACACAATGCCCTGAATCAACATGTCATGTGGACCATCGCTCCGGGCGTAACCAAACTGTCGTAAAGCTAGAGATGGGTTGTAGGTGATGCCTCCTCTTATGCCTAGAAGTGGCACATTAGGAAACTCCCCACAACGGTCAATGATGGTGACATTCTCCATAGATCTGGAGCACCAATGGATGTCTGAGTGAGAAAGTGACATGATCCTCTTGGACCATCTGAACCCTTGCTCATTCTTCATTACTGAGCGAGGAAGGTGAGAAATAAACCACCTAGAAAGTAAAGGTATGCAGCACATCAAAGTTCCTCTTGCCCTTGTAGTACGGGTGTGAAGAGCATGTAGGATGTCTCCAAGTAAGGTAGGCACTGGATTGTGACTCAGGAATATGTTGATGGCATGAACGTCTATGAACTGATCAGGATTGGGGAACAACACTAAGCCATAAATCAATAAGGCTAAGATCTCCTCAACAGCATCGTAGCTCATAGCCTTCAAGAACATTTGAGCTTTATCCACTAATACCTTGGCAAGAATACCTTTAACTCCACTTCTCGTCTCTAGAACAATGTCAGACTTCTTCAGATGTAGAGCTGCAGCGATAACTTCTGGTTTAAGCTCCTTCTCTAAGCCTGTGAATGGCTTCTGATCAAGAACAGGTATACCCAGAAGTTTAGAGAACTCCTCCATGGTTGGAACCAGCTGATAATCAGGAAATGTAAAGCAATGGTGCTTAGGGTCAAAGAACTGAAACAGCACACTCATCATGTCTTCACTGAACCCTGAAGTAACTAGATCCAATAAGTGACCATGTCTCTTGTTGAACTGGGAATGATCAGGCACTAGGGAAACCAACTCCTTGAGCTTAGCAGGTATCCCTACAAAGTTGATCCTGATGGTGTTTCTACGAGCAGAAGCCATGACCTGCAACAAAGAACAAAGATAAATCCTTTGGTCCTTGAAATGGTTAGGGAAAATGATATGCTTATGATGCATGATGATGTCATGATGTCATGCTCAATCACAAACATGTGGCACACACAAACAAGTCACACCATAGCCCTAGGTTTAAAGGCTTGCATGAGGTTCAAAGGCAAGTACCCTCCCCTGAAGTTAGATGGTTCATCCTGTCCTACAAAAGTAACCAGGTTCTAAGGGATCTCAATATCATTGATCCTTCACAAGGGTGGTTGTTCAGAAGGCAACTTACTTGCCAACCAAAACCCTCCAAGTTTAAGATCTCAATGAGCGTAGTATCGAGTGTCAACCAACTTCAGTCTGCACCAAAGCCGGTTACCTCACTACTTTCTAAAGGCCAAGATGAGTTAACTAGGGTTCTAAAAGTCAGTTAGTGCATTGACAACATATGGCAGCCTCAATATTATCCTCAACTTGACTTAAGGAATATAAGCACCAACCAAGAAGTCGCACTAACTATGGCCACCAGATCAACCGTATCGATATACGTCGTACAGTTTCCTTGGTCTATTGCCATTTACCTAAGGTACACTAGATCCGGGTTAGGACCTTTCACACATAAGAGCACCCCAACAATATAATAATAAAGCAAACAAGGCAAACAATTTAAAGTGATCTTAATTCCTAAGGGTACCCCTCTTAAATAGATCCCCAGCAGAGTCGCCAGTTCTGTAACCCGGTGAACTGACTTTAAACAATGTTGCGGATAGCAAGAGTCGCCACCGACTTTTATTTTATCCATAAGGAAAGGTTATAAAAGAACAGGAAAGACCTTAGAGAATATTTTGGGTCCGGGGGGTAGGTTATGAAAAGGGAAGGTATTAGCATCCTTTTCATCCATGGTTATCCATGGGCTCTTAGGTACTTAAGCTCACTTTTGAATTGTTTTGAAATTGTAGTGTGTGAATAGAAAATTTTCAGAATAGTTAATAAATAATCCATGTAAGGATGTGTTAAGAACTTGTTTGAAAACTTGTTGAAAATTTGTTTAAGTGCGAAACAATTTTGAAGTGAGCAAGCACCTAGGAGTAACCTACCCTAATGTTTAAAGGTCTTTCTTATTCTTCATTCTTTCCTTTAGTAAGACTATCCCTACTATAATGGAGTAGGTAGTCCTTACTTTGGATGTTAAGGGGTATGTGAGGGACAATTTGACTTTGAAGGCCATTGTGGGATGTAACAAGCACATATAAGGGACCATCATCATTTTTCGAAAGGGACTTGATTCGTAAAGGCAACCATAAGGGACTTTGATGATTTTTTTTATTTGAGGGACTTGCTTTATACACCCCACTTAACCATTATTCGTAGGCAACTTGAGGGATATCCTTAGGAAGTGAGACGACGATTAAAATCGACTTACGTGTGTGACGTGTTTATTTTAATTATCTTTATTTAAAAGTGATCTAAATTTATTTTAATATTACATACATGTTGTTACACTCCCTAATTACTAACCATAATAATAATTAAATAATTAAACAACTTTACATCCAAGAAACAATTACAAGATAATAAGCAAAATAATTAAATAGCAAAGATAAATAAAATATAAATAAGCAATAATAAATAATAAAGGGGGTTAATTCTAAGTTTACTCGGCAAGACATCGCATCTTGTGCCTACGTATCCTTACGGGAGTGGAATCAGAGTAATCGTAGTTCCCCTCAATAGGGAGGTTAGAAACTTCTTGACTGTGGTCAAGGTCTCAAGGGGAATAAACGCATCTTAAGGACACGCTTACGTGGAGTGTAGAAACTCCAAATCTCTACGTTGAAATGTTAAGTTGTAATTAGGGTTAAATTAGGGATTCCACGGCGGGAAACCCTAAAATGAGCGCGGCGACTCTTTGACCTAATGCTAAGGGTAAAATTGTAATTTTGCCTGCGGCGAGGCATTTGTGAAAATTAGGGTTTGTAGTTTGTAGTTTTGAGGATTTGAAATTGAATGTGTGAAGTTTTACGGACTATTGGCGCGGCGGCCAAACAGTTAGACCTAACTTTCGGATGTGTGCAATGTGACAGAAATAATAGTAAACGCGTGAGATAATTGAATCATGCAAACAGAGAGATAATGTCATAATTTAAACCATGCAAGCAGAAATTTAAAGGCAGAATTTAAAGAGCGATTGTTAAGTTCGCGAGGTTACATGAGAGGAGCAGATACAATATGATAATGAAATTTGAATTGAACAATAATAAAATAAAATAAATAACGGTTCTAGTTATTATTTTAAAAAAAAAAATTTTAGTTATTATTTTAAATTTATCTAAAAAAAAGTTTTTCTTAAAAATAATAGGTTTTCATATTAATTTGGAAAAGATGTTAATGTTATTTATTTTAAAAAAACAGATTTTTATATTATAACAAATTTTAATAAATTAATGATAACAATAATAATAATAATGGTAATAATAATGATAATAATGATAATAATAATAAATAATGATAATAATAATAATAATAATAATAATAATAATAATAATAATAATAATAATAATAATAATAATAATAATAATAAAGCAATAATGAATTTTAAATGTGCCAAGTAACCCAACAATGTTGCTAACGCAGAAATGCACTCATCGCAACCAGATCTAAATCGGACGAAACAAAATTTATCGCAAAGAAAAAGAAATTAAGCAAAAAATAGTATTATTGCTCACACAAAAATGCGATCATCGCAACCAGATCGAACTAACACAAATGTCACGCGTCATGCACACAAATGTGCAAACATCGTATCGACATAATTCGATCAAAAATCTTATATATATAAACTCTAACAATTTAAAAATTATATATATATAAACGTAACAGTAATAGATAAAGAAAAAGAAATAACGGTAATAGATGAAGAAAAAGAAATAACGGTAAAAGATGAAGAAAAAGAAACAACAGTAATAGATGAAGGAAAAGAAATAACGGTAAACGATGAAGAAAAAGAAACAATAGTAATGGATGAAGAAGAAAACTAAATAACGGCAAACGGCACTCACTCCTCTTAGGTTTTTTTCCTTCTCTCCTCTTTTTCCAACAAGGCAACACATGTATATATAGGGAACAAATTAGGGTTAACACCAAATTGTCAATAATGTCCCTAAAGCCCATTTTAAAGCCCAAACTAAATAATTAGTTAAGAAAAAAATAAAATTTAAATGATTTAAAATAATTAAAATAAACTTAAAATAAAAACTAATAATCCTATTGATTCCTAAAATAAAAAATATTATAAAAAGAACAAATTTTTTTTCAATATTTTTTATTTTATGATTTTTTGGATATTTTTATGAATAATTTAGAAAAAAGTGAAAAAAATAATATTTTAAAAAATGATTTAATTAAAATACGAAAATAATAATTAAATAATAATAAAAAACTATTTTTGTTATTTTTTTAATGAAAGATAGAAAAATTTAGAGTAAAAATAATAAAAAACAAAAAAAGTGACAAAGGTGAGATTCGAACTCTCAACCTCTCACACTCATAACTCCTTACACATGTCCCCCTGCCAATTGTGCCATTTTTACTTTTTAGAAAAAAAATGCATGCCATATGATATTTACCTGCAAAAAGTCAAACGACTACACAAATTTGTTAGTAATTGATTAAATGCAATGAAATGCGACGACAAATCTTAGGGCAAAATTTGGGGTATTACAGTTATTATGATAATATTTCTCACCCAACCTCTCTTTGATGTTGGCAAAAAAAATCATGAAGTTTGACTTTGGTTTGACCACAGTTGACCTCAGTTTGACCTTTTAACTGCATTGACTGCTTTTGACTTATCTGATCATCTGACTGAGCAAACTTTTGAGAAAAGTCTTGAAACTTGACATGGGGGTTCTTATACACATATAAGATGTTATGAAGCTCACTTGAAGTCTTGGAAGTCCATTTAGCCTGATTAAAGTCAAAACCCTAGTTTTGGATGCACTGCTTAGGAGGTGCATTGTCTGAGGGAATTGTCAACTCTTCTGACCAATTATGAATTTTGTGAACCTTGTGAACCTTCTTGGAACACAAAGTCTTGTATTGTGAGGGCAAATTTTGGGGTGCAACAAGTAACTCCCGAGAAAATGAATCTCAAGGTAATCTAGACCTTTAGGTGCATTTAAAATCTTGAGAAATCCTTTGAAAATAATAGACATGACCTGTCAGGAACTTCTTGGTCTCGAAGTCTTGATTGAAAAAGAAAGGATTTTTAATGATCACAAAGCATTGATGATTTGGTACAACTTAACAACTTAGTCCACACACCAACCACTTGAATTATCACGAACTCTGATTGAAATCTCAAGAATAACTGCTTGAATCAATTGCGCCCACATCGTCCCTGTCCTGGTGAACTTCAAATGAAACTCAATTCATCTCTGCCAATCTGAGCTCAAAAGAAAGCAACAACGACGCCCCCTCTTTTGGAGTTTTGAATAATGGTCAGTTGGCAGAAATACGGACGAAAACCAAATGTACAGGTAGGACAAATTTGGGGTATGCTTATGCAATGTGATATGCTAATGCAATGAAATGAAACATAAACCAAATGGAGAAAAAGGTAGGGCAAATTTTGGGGTACAACAGCTGCCCCTATTCAAGCGACTTAGACCTGAATGGATGAAAAGCGAACAGCTTTCAGACAATCATGGTAAAAGGCGGTTGAATATCAAAGAGACCTGAAATTTTCCAACCGTAGAAAGAACTTCTGACATCGTCGTCAAGTTTACAATATTTTCTGACTTCGCCGTCAATTTTTCACAGAACTTTGGTAAAGCCCCTGACTTCGCCGTCATCTCTTAAAACAATCTTCTGACTTCGCCGTCATTTCCAACAGTTTTGACTTCGCCGTCAATTCTTAAAATAATCGGTAAAAGCATCTGACCTCACGGTCAGGCCTCGACATTAAGTCGGAAAAAAGATCTAACCTCGTCGTCAGTCCTCTGTTAAATACAAATAGATATTGAATCCAAAGATACGATCCTCCGACATCGCCGTCAAGACAAAATCCAACATCGCCGTCAAGACAAAATCCAACATCGCCGTTGGAAGAACCAAACTACCTGACATCGCCGCCAAGAACAAACATCTAGCATCGCTGCTAAAGAATCAAACCACTCGACCTCGCCGCCGAAAATAAACCTCCAACCTCGCCGCTGAACAAACAAATCACTCTGACATCGCTGCCAGAAACAAACATTCAACCTCGCCGCTAAACAAACAAATCACTTGACATTGCCGTCAAAACAAACTTCCCAACATCGCCGTTGAACAAACAAATCACTCTGACATCGCTGCCAGAAACAAACATTCAACCTCGCCGCTGAACAAACAAATCACTTGACATTGCCGTCAAAACAAACTTCCCAACATCGCCGTTGAAGAATCAAATCACTTGACATCGCCGTCAAAACTAAATCATCTAACATCGTCGTCAGAACTAAATCATCTGACATCGTCGTCAGAACTAACTTCTCAACATCGCCGTTGAAGAATCAAATCACTTGACATCGCCGTCAAAACTAAATCATCTGACATCGCCGTCAAAACTAACTTCTCAACATCGCCGTTGAAGAATCAAATCACTTGACATCGCCGTCAAAACTAAATCATCTGACATCGCCGTCAGAACTAACTTCTCAACATCGCCGTTGAAGAATCAAATCACTTGACATCGCCGTCAAAACAAACTTCTCAACATCGCCGTTGAAGAATTAAATCACTTGACATCGCCGTCAAAACAAACTTCTCAACATCGCCGTTGAAGAATTAAATCACTTGACATCGCCGTCACAACAAACTTCTCAACATCGCCGTTGAAGAATATAAATCACTTGACATCGCCGTCAAAACAAACTTCTCAACATCGCCGTTGAAGAATTAAATCACTTGACATCGCCGTCACAACAAACTTCTCAACATCGCCGTTGAAGAATATAAATCACTTGACATCGCCGCCAAGCCTTCGCTAAATATAAGCGAGCAACAAGATTCAACCGAAATTAAGACCATCCATTGGTGATAGTCGCAAAATAACTCCGTTGGGGAAAGGCCATGAGCTGGGGTCTAGCCAACACACGGGCAAAGATACTAATCATCTGCGAGATTTATTTGAAACAAAAGGGTAACGACCTGGCTTATGTTTCGCATGCATATGTTTGGATATGACGAAATGCTCCATACGAAATGGGAATGCTTCGCGTTCGGGTAGATGCTATGCATGTATGTAGATTCAAATGAACCCCTTTAGCAAAATAAATGCTAAAGAGAAAGAGCCAACTCCGTTGGGGAAAGGCTAGATACGCCTAGCGCAAACAAACTCATGTTGAGGAATACAAGCCCTGGATGGCCTCCGAAAAAAACTTCTGGGTAAAAACTGCTTCGTTAAGAACAAAAACCACTCTGTCGGGGATCCAAATCAAACTTTGCTGCGGTAGACATCCCGGATGGCCTACCAGCCTACAACTCCTCCGGGAAGCACACAATCTTGGCTGGGGGCAACAACTCCATTCTGCCGGGGAAATCAACCGTGAATGATCGGCCAGAATAACTCCACTGGGGAAACACAGCAGATTGCTGAGGAATAGCTCCATTCTGTCGGAGATTGAATCCACTATCTGCTAGGGATGTTGAATAAGATTTACCGGGAGGATTATCCCACACTCTCTCTGCTGAGAATGGAGATGAACGGCCTCTGAGTTAGTTCCATTCTGTGGGGAAGAAAATTAACTCTGCTAACTTGGCTGTGGATTATATAAGGAGGGAATCATCATCAACCTCTGCTTGGGGAAAGTAACAACAACTAGACAAGTGTGTTGTACAGCTGGCACCAAGTTATCAATTATGACTTTATTTAAAACAAATGTCTTGATTAGTAGTTAGCAAAGCCCACAAGTTTATGTATGTAAGGTTTTTTCTCATCAAAAATATCAGGCGTTTCTTGCAAACAAAACGGTAAAAGTTAAAACCAGAACAAAGCTTTTTCTAAATAGTATATTTTATTGATAAAAGGCCTGAAAATAGGCAACTTTACATCAGATGCAACCCCTGAAAAGAGAAAGCTGCGCAAACAGACAATTGCAAGGAAAATATACAAAAATGTCGGCAATGTGGTACAGACAAGCACCATGTGACGACTCATCCATGACTCGCGTGGCTTTGACGCTTTTCGATACTTTAACTTCCGAAGAGATTGATTTGAATGGTCGATCTTCGAGTTCTCCCTAGAATCCACTATGCTTGTGATAATCAATGCGCAGGCCGCAGTCATTTGCTTTAAAATCCCTAATTTTTGCCTGAATCGCCCTTGCGGGTTTTCGATTCACCAGGATACCCATTTTTGCCAAAGTTGCCCTTTCAGGTTTTCAACTTTGCGGGTTCACATTTTTCTTATATCCCTAATTTTTGCCCGAACCTATCTTTTTATGGTTCGCCGGGATGCCTCATTCTTGCCTGGATGCTCTTTTTCTTTCCAGCGAGCTTTCTTAAGCAAAATATTTTTTGACCGCGTCTGCATTCACCGGGGATGTAAAATCTTCACCATCCATAGTTGAAAGTAGCAAGGCTCCTCCTGAGAAAACCTTTCGTACCACATAAGGGCCCTCATAGTTAGGAGTCCATTTGCCTCTGTGATCATTCTGCGGTGGGAGAATTCGCTTTAACACCAAGTCGCCTGCCTGAAAGCTCCGAGGACGTATCTTTTTATCATAGGCGCTCTTCATTCTCTTCTGATACAAACGACCGTACGCGAGAGACGCCAACCTTTTCTCATCCATCAAACTGAGTTGATTCAACCTGTTCTTTACCCATTCTGCTTCATCTAGTTTAACATCTGCCAGTACCCTTAGAGAAGGAATCTCGACTTCCAGTGGCAGAACAGCTTCCATGCCATACACCAACGAGAAAGGAGTTGCCCCAGTTGAAGTACGCACCGAAGTGCGATATCCATGTAAGGCAAAGGGCAACATCTCGTGTCAATCCTTATAAGTTATCACCATCTTCTGTACTATCTTCTTAATGTTCTTGTTGGCCGCTTCCACGGCGCCATTCATTTTCGGGCGATAAGAAGAAGAATTGTGATGCTCAATTTTGAAACTCTGGCACAGTTCCTTCATCATCTTGTTATTCAAATTAGAACCATTTTCAGTAATGATCCTCTCGGGTATCCCATATCGACAGATGATATCTCTTTTGATGAATCGGGCCACTACCTGCTTTGTGACATTGGCATAAGAGGCCGCTTCGACCCATTTGGTGAAATAATCAATAGCCACTAGGATAAAACGGTGTCCATTGGATGCGGTCGGCTCGATTTTTCCAATCATATCAATGCCCCACATGGAAAAAGGCCACGGCGACGACATGACATTCAAAGGACACGGCGGTACATGAATCTTGTCGGCATAAATTTGACATTTGTGGCATTTCTTGGCGTACTTGAAGCAATCTGACTCCATAGTTAACCAATAATATCCTGCTCTCAATAATTTCCGAGACATGGCATGACCGCCTGCATGTGTTCCGAAAGCACCTTCGTGGACTTCTTCCATAAGCAAATTTGCCTCTTTTTCGTCCACGCATCTTAGTAGCACTAAGTCATGGTTTCTCCGATAGAGCGCACCGTCTGGATTCAGATAGAAATTGCCGGACAATCTCCTCAAAGTCTTCTTATCTTGGGTAGATGCCCCAGGCGGATACTCTTGGTTCTTAAGAAAGTTTCGGATGTCATAAAACCATGGTTTACCATCAGGAGCTTCAGCTATTGCGAACACAAATGCTAGTCTGTCGAGCCGTGAAATGACAATTATTGGAGCATCGTTCCAGAAGTTAACTTTGTACATCGAGGATAGAGTAGCCAAAGCATCGGCCATCTGATTCTCTGCTCTTGGCACATGGTGAAGCTCTACTCGATCGAAAAAAGGTAGCAACCTCCTTGCGTAGTTCATGTATGGGATCAGATTTGGTTGGCGCGTTTCCCACTCTCCCTTGATTTGGTTGACCACCAAGGCTGAATCTCCATAGATATCAAGGTTCTTGATTCTCAGGTCGATTGCTTCTTCAATACCCATGATACATGCTTCGTACTCGGCCTCGTTGTTGGTACATGGGAATGTTAACCTCGCGGTGAATGGTATATGGGACCCATGGGGAGTTGTAATGATTACCCCAATCCCACTACCGTATGAGTTAACAGCGCCGTCAAAGATTAATTTCCACTGGGAACCCAATTCCGGTCCCTCGCCCGACAACGGTTCATCGCAATCCTTCATTTTTAAGTACATAATGTCTTCGTCAGGAAAGTCAAACTTCATTGGCTGATAATCATCGACTGGCTGCTCTGCAAGGTATTCTGACAGAACACTACCTTTAATAGCTTTTTGAGACACATATTGAATATCATATTCTGTCAGAATCATCTGCCACCTAGCGATCCTTCCTGATAGCGCCTGCTTTTCGAATACGTACTTAATTGGGTCCATCTTTGAAATCAACATGGTTGTGTGGTTTAGCATATACTGCCTTAGGCGCTTGGCGGCCCAAGCAAGTGCGCAACATGTCTTTTCTAACATTGAATATCTGGATTCACAGTCTGTGAACTTTTTACTCAAGTAATAAATTGCGTGCTCCTTTCTTCCAGTCTCGTCGTGCTGACCGAGAACACAACCCATAGAATTTTCAAGAACTGTTAAGTACATTATCAACGGTCTCCCAGCCACCGGGGGCATCAGTACTGGGGGTTCTTGTAGGTATTCCTTTATTTTCTCAAATGCCTTCTGACAATTCTCGTTCCAAACGACCGCCTGATCCTTCTTTAGAAGTTTAAACAATGGCTCACTAGTGGCGGTGAGGTGAGATATGAACCTTGCAATATAGTTCAACCTACCTAAGAAGCCACGAACCTGCTTCTCAGTCTTTGGTGCTGGCATTTCTTGAATTGCTTTGATCTTCGCGGGATCAACCTCAATACCTTTCTCACTAACGATGAACCCCAACAGCTTTCCTGACCGTACGCCGAAAGTACATTTACTTAGATTCAACCTCAATTTGAACTTCCTCAACCTCTCAAACAATTTTAGAAGATTTACCAGGTGTTCCTCCTCCGTTTGGGACTTTGCAATCATATCGTCGACGTAAACTTCGATTTCGTGATGCATCATGTCGTGAAAGAGTGTGACCATTGCTTGTTGATAAGTTGCCCCTGCGTTCTTCAACCCGAAAGGCATTACTTTATAGCAAAAAGTCCCCCAAGGTGTGATAAAAGTCGTTTTCTCCATATCCTCCGGCGCCATCTTAATTTGATTGTATCCGGAAAAGCCGTCCATGAAGGAAAACACTGAGAATTGCGCGGTGTTATCAACAAGCACGTCAATATGGGGAAGCGGGAAATCATCCTTTGGGCTTGCTCTATTCAAGTCCCTGTAATCAACACACATCCTAACTTTGCCGTCCTTTTTAGGCACGGGCACGATGTTAGCGACCCAAGGAGGGTAGTTGGCCACAACAAGAAATCCGGCATCTAACTGTTTCTGAACTTCTTCCTTGATCTTTACTGCCATATCTGGCCTTGATCTTCTCAATTTCTGTTTGACAGGAGGACATTCTTCACGAAGAGGCAGACGATGAACCACGATGTCCGTGTCGAGTCCTGGCATATCCTCATATGACCAAGCAAAAACATCCTTGTACTCCTGGAGTAACTCAATCAATCGTTGCTTGACCTCATCCTGTAACGTAGCCCCTATTCTGACCTCCTTCTTATCTTCTTCTGTCCCCAGGTTGATAACTTCAACCTCCTCCTGATGAGGCAGGATGACCTTCTCCTCTTGTCTTAGCAATCTGGCAAGCTCCTCAGGCAGGTCTTCGTCTTCCTCGATCTCTTCTTCGGCTTGAAAGATCGGATTGTCGAAGTCATACTGAGTCATAGACGAGTCTGAGTCGGTGGCATCTGAAATGTGTAACCTGCGATGATGATGATTTTATGCTTTTAAATGATATGCAAACAAAAACACAAACCACATTGCCATTTTATTGTTAAAGATAAAAACAAGAACAACAAGGATCACAAAATTCTGAATGAAAAGACGCCTTTTTAATTGATGATAAAAGATTGTTCACACGCATAAAGATAGGGCCCTACAAATAAAGTCCATTATGCCTTGGGCAGAGCATATGGAAATACATTAATCAAGACAAATCAATTACTCTTCATAAGTCACTGTGATAACTTCCTCCATGCTCCAATTCTTCAAGCCCTGGCCGGGGATGCATGGCTGGATCCACGCATCCATATCACAGTCGCTGTCTCCTTCTTCATCTGATATGGCATTAATTTGATCGAAAATGACTCCACCGCTAGTAAATTGGACAGGACCTTTGTAACGTGGAGTGCTTTGTGAAGATGATCCATGTGGGCTATATCCCAATCCGAACTTATCTTGCTTGTTTGGGACGCTTACCACTTGTCCCCATCCTTGTGTTGACCCGGATTCCACCACGGCCCGTGCTTCCTTGTATGATGACATAGCAACTTCTGGAGTCTTGACCTCGACCGGAGCCTTCTCCTTGATTTGGACAGTCTCAAAGGCCTGGCACAGCGTTTCTTGAATTTCTCCGTCGACTTCCACGTATTTGAATGAAGACAGATGGCTCACCATGATGTCTTCTTCTCCACAAACGGTCACAATACTCCCGTCCACCATATATTTCAATTTCTGGTGCAAAGTCGATGTTACAGCGCCTGCTAAGTGTATCCAAGGCCGACCCAAAAGACAGCTATAAGCAGGCTGGATATCCATGATGTAGAAAACTGTTTCAAACACCTCTGGGCCTACTTGGATAGGCAGAGTTATCTCCCCAAAGACGGATCTTCGAGTTCCATCGAAAGCCCGCACAACCAAATCACTGGGCGTACAGTATAGACCCTGATGATCGATCTTCATTAATGCCTTCTTTGGCAACACATTCAAAGACGACCCTGTATCAACAAGTACATGTGACATCACTGTTCCTCGGCATTCAAGTGAAATATGCAGAGCCAAGTTGTGATTCCTCCCTTTTGGTGTCAAATCGCGGTCAGTGAATCCCAACCCGTTACCTGCATTGACATGGGCCACCACGCCTTCCAACTGATTAACGGATATCTCTTGAGGTACATAAGCATTATTCAAAACTCTGAGCAAAGCATTCCGGTGAGCCTCAGAACATAACAGCAGTGACAAGATAGAAATCTTTGAAGGAGTTTGTTGTAAATGATCCACAATTTTGTAGTCACTCCTTCTTATCAAGCGCATGAATTCCTCCGCATCCTTCAGCAAAGTTTCCTTTTCTCTAGCCTGAGAATTCTCTTCCGCTATGACCTTACCCTTACCTTTATCAGCCCTTTCTGTACTTACTTCGGGAGGTGCAAATACTCTCCCGCTCCGAGTCATTCCTCCGGTTCCTACCAAATTATCAACAGAATCCAACGGTGAGCCTCTCAGTTCCTGCTTTTGACCATTGCAGTAGACCTCGGCCCCGTAGTTCCAAGGAATTGCTTTAGAACTTTCATAGGGTACGGGTCCTGCCTTTGTGAATATAATAGTGGGCCTTGCCGGAGGCGCAGAAATTGTAATTGTTTTGTATGGGATGGATATGGTGGCCACCTCATCCTTATCTTTGATGACTACCTCTTCAGCATTTTTCTCACAGATTCTATCAAATTGCAACAAACCGTTATCCATCATGTGTTGTATATGGTTCCTCAGGCTCCGACATCTTTCTGGACAAATCATACAGTCTTCGCAATCCTTTCCACAGCCTGGGAATACCCCTCCTTCTAACAACTTGCTCTTCACGAAACTTAACGGCGTCTTCAAATCCTCTACTCTGGACACCAAGTTCAGGCCTTCCTCACTGTCAATAGCATTTACGCCACCACCCCTACCATGGTTAGGCATGGGATTTCGATCCACGCTTGGCGCGTCTTGATTGAAATTGATAGCTTTACTATCAATAAGGTCTTGTACCTTATGTTTGAAGGCTTTACAGTTGTCAATACTGTGGCCGGGGGCGCCAGAGTGGAATTCGCACCTAGCGTTGGCGTCATATCCAGGAGGTGGTTGGCCAGTTAGAGGTGCCATTGTCCTTTTCTGGACCAACTGCAGTTGAATTAAGTGTTGTAGCAACTGAGCGTATGGCATTGGCGGTGCGTCAAAGTGTCTATCCGCCACCCTTCTCCTATCCTGGAATTGTCTCGGTGCATAATTCGGTTGTTGAGGTCGTTGCTCCTGCTGTTGACGCGGTTGTTGTTGCGGAGGCTGTGTCGCCGGGATGGCAATACTCGCTACTTGTGACGGTTGCTGGTAATACGGTCGCTGCTGACGCTGATCCAAGTATCTTTTTCGGTTGTTAAAGCCGTACACTGCATTTGTTTCATTATCCTTTTTCTTCGCACCAAAGAACTTTCTTCCACCTCCAGATGAGGTCCCTTCCGCTGCTTGAATTTTCCCCATTTTTATACCGTTTTCGACTCTTTCGCCCGTGATAATTAAGTCCGAGAAGCTTCCTGACATATTGCTCACCAACTTTTCGTAGTAGATTCCGGGCAAGGTGGCCACGAATAAATCGATTAGTTCTCTTTCCACCATGGGAGGTTGAACCCTAGCGGCAAGCTCTCGCCACCTTTGGGCGTATTCTTTAAAACACTCATTGCTCCTTTGGGATAGATTCTGCAACTGCACTCGATTTGGTGCCAAGTCACTGTTGTACTGGTAATGCTGGACAAAGGCCTCTGCTAAATTCTTCCAGCTCCGAATATTGGTAGGTTCCAAACCCATGTACCATTCTAGAGAAGGCCCTGACAGACTATCTTGGAAGAAGTGCATAAGCAACTTCTCGTCATCAGAGTATGCCGACATCCTTCGAAAATAGGAGCGGATATGCACCTTTGGACATGTAGTTCCTTTGTATTTATCGAAATCTGGCACTTTGAACTTTGGAGGAATCCTAAGTCCCGGAATCAGTCCCAGATTGGACATGTCAAGTCCCATAGTGTTCTGGCTTTCCAGAATGCTCTTCATCTTTTCTTCTATTTCATCAAACCTTCTATTGGTGTCGGATCGTAGCCCTCCCCCAAGGTCTCTCATGGAGAAGATATCATCCTGTTCATCTTGGTCCCATTGAGGATTCACGCTAGTAGGTATGGCGCCTGCCACAACTGGGATGGGGATTCCAGTTTGTTCTCTTCCGCCCGGAAGGTTGACTACAGTTGGGCCACCGTTGACTTGCGAGGTTCCACCATTAACAGGAGGGGGAACAGCAGCAGCCCCACCGTGCAAAACGCCACTTCCATCCACTTGAGCTATTAAAGGTTGAACCAATGTCCTTAGCTGGTCCTGTCCATTGGCCACCCCCTGCATCATCTCCATGAATTGTGCCATCTTCTCACGAAACTCCAAAAGCTCGGCTTGAACCTGATCCATAATTCTCTGCTGATTTCCCCGCGTGTTGTAGGAGTGTTGAGAAGTCAGCTTGCTCTTCCTCTTTCCCTCTCTTTCTCTCTGAAATGGCAAGCGGTGTGAGGTCGAGTTTCAGGGGATGCAAAATGATGCGCAAGTTCATGCGAATGCTCAAGAGACTTTCGAAACCTATGATTATAACCGGTATTATAGAATTGCGAATGAACAAATAATAAAGAAAACACAATTAGACCAAAAGCAAATTCTCATTAATTTGGGAAGATTCAATACAAACATTTGCTGACTATGCCGAATAACAATTCTCATTACAAGGAAAACACTAAATGACTGAAAATCAAGAGTACTAAAAACTAGAATTTCTCCTTTTGGAGACGCTCTTCAAGCTTCCTCGTCTCGAACATGAACCTCCTAACCATTTGGTCGCAGAGCTGGATAAAGTGGTGAACAGAAGGGGGGATATCATTTCCTTCCAAATCTTGAATGGCGCTTTCCAACCTCCATGGGATATCTTGGATCATGAGGTTGCAGTGCTCCACCAAATTGTTGTACCTAGCACGACACGTATCTAGAGTCGACTGGTAATAACAAATAGAATCCACATGGGTGTCCAGCAACTCATTGAGCTGAGCCTCTTTCTCGAGCCACTGCGCACCATCTCTTTGCAAAGCCTCAAAACGATTCTTCTACAGAAGGGCTGTCTCTTGGGCGGTCTCCAATTCTTGACACTTGTTATTCCACATGTCAGATGTGACATATGAACCCCTCAAGGCCTCCTCTTTGAGTCTTCATTCATTTTCCGCTAGGGTCAAGGCACTTCTTAGTTGTTCCTCAAGATTCCCAATATCAGCTTCAAGATTCTCTCGTATTTCCTTTTTCTCGGCAGAGGCAATCTCAAAGAAGTGCCATGCCCTATCACAAGAAGCTTTGGTGTCCTTTAGGCGCTGCCGGAGAGTTGTTAATGATGCATCAGCCCCTTCATAACCCTGTTGGTACCTGACTCTCAAATCTGTTTCTAATTTTAGCTTCTTGCTACTCTCAGCCGCTTGATCCTGTTCAAACTCCACCTTTCTTTTGTACTGACCGTTCTCCACATTTGCTTGGTGGACTTCATTCTGAAGGTCCTGATTCTCCTTAGTCAATCTCTCCACTATTAGCTTCAGTTTTTCATATTCTTCTATGGGTACATGAGTGGGAGCAGGAGGTTCTTCTCGCATAGAGGGCTCTAAGGGAAATGGCAACGACCTTTCAGCTACTCTGGCTAGTAACCACCGGTTGTATGGCTCCTTTGCCACACAATTCTTCGCTTTTAACTCCTTCCTTCCCTTTGTATGAATCTTGCCCCAAGCCTTAGCAATCTTCCTGACAAACGCAGGGTCTTCTGATGTGGCTAGCAGAAAGAAACTCTGAACCTTCTCTGCTTCGGGCTCGCCCTCCATAGCATAGCCCAACTGACGTAATGCCATGACTGGGTTATAGTTAATACAACCGGCCCTACCGATTAAAGGTACATTACTGAATTCTCCACAACTAAAGATGATTTCCACATCATAGTACTCATGAGAGTACCAAGCAATATCACTAGCTTCCAGAGACATGATGCGCTGAGACCATTTCAATTCCTTCTTGTTTTCCACGAACGGTCCTTTCTTGGGCAAATGAGAAGCATACCATTTGTATAGTAGGTGAGAGCAGCATTGGATCGTTCCCGCCTTCTTTTCGCTCCTCCAATGAATAGAGTGATAGACATCGGCAAGGAGTGTAGGGATGGGATTCTTCTGCATGAAGAGAACGACGGCAGTGATGTCTATGAAATTGTCCACATTTGGAAAGAGGACAATCCCATAGATCATTAGAGCAACACTTATACCGAACTTTTCCCAATCTTCATCAACCTTGTACTGAGCGGCCTTTTCTAGCAAAAACTTCAATGGGAAACCCTGAACACCCCCTTTACTGGTTAGACCCTTCCTGACTTCTTCTTTGGTCATATGAAGAGCAAGAGCAATGACAGCAGACTTTGGTTCTTCTTCCAAGCCAGTATAGACAGGTTGATCCTTGATTTTAATGTTCAAAATGTGAGAATATTCTTCCAAGGTGGGAACCAACTGGTAGTCTTGAAAAGTGAAGCACCGGAGAGGCGCATCATAAAATTGAGCCATAGCATACAAGGCCCAAGTATCAACTCTAGAGTGGAGAAGATCAAGCAATTTCCCATGTTCCCCTTGAAAGTTGATCTTGATAACTTTCGGTACGTCAATCAGAAGGTCTTGAATTGATTCCAACTTTGGTTCCCTAAACTTTATGGAATTTGTGCTTCTCTTTCTTATATCAGCCATTGAGTTCACCAATACCTGAGATAATCATAGCTTCTTAAGTCTCTTGGTATGCAAAATGATATGCAATGCAATGTTTTATGAATGCATATGATAAAAATCACATATCGAGATCAAAGTCACAAATCCTGCAAGACAACATCAAAAGGTATCTTCTCCAACGAGTGGGCAATCTACTGGTGTAAAAAAAAAAGGTATTCCAAAGGCCTTTCAAACAAAGTCCCATGTACTAACCCTCAAAAGTTTCCCATCATAACGACTACTCGTAAGACGGTAATCCTTTCAAAAGGATGAACACGGAGTTATGTTTCAGCAACCTTCGGAATAAAGGTTCTACAAAAGGTCCTCAGAATCGCGGACTCCCAAGTTGGAAATGAGAACGCCATTACGACTACACGTAAGACATAGTCATCCCCAAAGGGGTCTCATCTGAGCGGTGGGATTCGATCCAACTCAACGAGTCCTAAGTCTCGCAAATCAGAAAGAAACCACCTCCTAATCTTAGTGTATACTCGAAAGCTCGGGTAGAAAACTTTATCTCACAAACCATCCAATAAACCCAACAGGTTAGAGAATCAAAGCATAAACAAATAAAGCAAATAAAATCATAAACACGACAAACAAAATAGGCTTGGCTCGCTAGTTGTTCCCCAGCAGAGTCGCCAACTGTCGCTACTCGAAAAAATGCATCGCGCAACGACGGGGAGGCGAAAAGAAAGGACAGAAGAGTCGCCACCGAACTTTATTTATCCCATGAGGGGAAAGGAAAATATCGAGAAAACCTTAAGAAAATAAAATGGATAAGATGGTCTCGCGACCAAGAACGGGTTCGGAAGCCGGTTATGCAAGGGGAAGGTATTAGCACCCCTCGCATCCATCGTACTCGATGGGAACCTTTTGTTTGTCGACGTGTGATTATATTCGCTTAAATATTATGCTATAAAAGTGTTTTCCAAAGGGTAAAAGAAGGGTTAGAAACAAGAAAGTGAAGTAACGGGGGGAAGATGGGAGAGAACGGACTCGGTAGGACTTCGCGGTCCTAGGCCTACGTATTCTCAACTGATATGAGAAAGTCAGAGTCAACGTAGTTCGGGAAACTACGGGTGATAGGGGGGGATTATGCTCGCCAAGACATCGCCGTCTTGTGCCTACGTATTCTCATCTGGCATGAGAAATCAGAGCAGCCGTAGTTCGGCCTACGGTGTGTTGATGTTTTTTATGGATGATGCTATCGTGCGCATTCTAGCAGTTAGGTGTTTTGCTGCTCGCTCGTTGGAGACTTAGGCGTTACCTGTTTGCGGTAGAACGGACGTATCATATCCTTTTGAAAGATTGATTAGTTTTCGCCACGCGGGGCAAGAAGTCACGTTTGATTGATTGGATTGTTTTTTAGGGGGCGAGACAGGTCCTCGGATAGCAACCCCTACGGGTAGTACCCAAGTCATTGTCTCAAAGTTTTTGTTATAAAAGGGTGTGGTGAACTAGGCGTCTTCGTATTGAAAGACGAGCGTCGAAACCACCCTCACTACAGTGGGCATCCCAACACTTGAAGAGAAAGAGGTCTACACCCAATCCTCTCTCTTTAATTCAACATAAAGAGAGCTTCGTTCTCTTATTAAAGATGTTTTTGGTTTTGAATGGTAAGTGCTTTGCGACAGAGAACCCTACGGTAAACGTCAGCACTCGGGATAGGAGAAGGCCTACGCCTAACCACTCCACGACCATTCAAGTTCTGTTGTGAAAAGATTTGAAAATGCACTTGGTACAGGACCGAGGTTTTAGGTGTGAAAATTGTGGAAGGAAGTTGTGAAAGCGAGATGGTGGATAAAGTCGCGTCTTCGTATTGAAAGACGAATATCAAGACCACCCTCACTACAGTGGGCATCCCAGCATTCGGAGAGGAAGAGGTCTACACCTAATCCTCTCTTTTTAATTCAATACAAAGAGAAACTAGTTTATTATTGAAAGTGTGCTCGATACGGGACCGAGGTTTTAGGAGGAAAAGTTTAGAAGTGTCTTCGTATTGAAAGACGAGTGTCGAAACCACCCTCACTACAGTGGGCATCCCAATCCTCGGAGAGGAAGAAGACTACACTTAATCCTCTCTCTTTAATTCAATGTGAAGAGAACTTCGTTTTCTTATTAAAGATGTTTTTGGTTTTGAACGGTAAGTACTATTGTGACAGAGAACCCTACGGTAAACGTCAAGCACTCGGGATAGGAGAAGGCCTACGCCTAACCACTCCACGACCATTCAAGTATTTGTTATGAAAAGAGTTCGAAAATGCACTCGGTGCAGGACCGAGGTTTTAGGTGAGAAGGTTTGAAGAAGAGAAAAAAGTCTTCGTATTAAAAGACGAGTGTCTAAACCACCCACACTACAGTGAGCATCTCGACACTCGGAGAGGAAGATGTCTACACCTAATCCTCTCTTTTTAATTCAATACAAAGATAATTGGATTTTGAAGATGGTTTGACAATGTTTTTGAATCGAGTCGGGACAAGAAATAAAGAGAGAAAAGAGGTGGTCTCAGATCCTTCATTTCTCATCAATAATTTGACAGAGGGTCGAAGGAAATGTCGTCATCGACCAAAAAGATAAAAGTGAAACAAAATACCCAATAACAAATGAAGTTTAAATCTAACTTCTAAAATAAATAAAAAGTTCCAAAAGAAAATATTAAAGAGTTCTTTTATAAAACTAAGAAATAATATTAGCAAAACTATTTAAAAATAAACTGCATTAATAATCTACAATATTATTATAAAAATATATACGAAAATTAAAAACTTAAATAAAAATAAGAAAACAGGGAGTGAAAATCGAAACAAGGGGTGCTGAACACAAAAGGGAATCACTTGGGCTTTATGAGCCCATCACCCTATGCACCGAAAAACGGATAGTAACGCAAACGGGGGTGATAAGAAAAAATTGATGGCCACAAAGCCCATTGTTCAACAATAGTCTATTTTCACAAGAAATCAAGTTTTTAATAAAGAAAGAAAAAAAAACAACAACAACTCAGTAAATCATTCAGAATCAAACGCGACCGCAGGGTAAAGTGAAAAACGGCGATTACAATCTCAACCTTATTCACAACGGTTTACCCTAAAGGGTTGATTGGTTCTCCAGATCGCAACTGAAGCAGATCCGCGCTCTCATGATCTCTCTATTCATCTCTGTTCCTGTTACTGGGCTTTTCTGGTTTTGTTCTAAGATTTATGATGGTGGATTGATTTGGTTTTGGTTTGATATGTCATTTGATGTTGAACAGGTTTTGGTGTTTAAGGATTGTTGGGTTTCAGTTATGGAGGTTGAAGAAGGTGAAGGGAGTTTGAGTGGAAGTTTAACGGAGATGAGTTATGGTTTCAAAGAAGATGATTTAGGAGAATGAAGGTTGTTACGGTATGTCAAGAATGGAGACGGTCTGGTCTTTTTGATGATGCGAAAGCTGAAGAGGGTTTGAAGTTCACATGGTTTCTGTGGGTTTGGGTTGAAGATTTACGGCGTTAGCGGTCATGTTTTCTGGCTTTGTTCAAAGAAAGATGAAAAGGTTTAAAAAAAATGAAGTTTAGAAAACCCTCTCCCCCCATTGAAGTTTCGAGAATGGGGGTTTTGAAGACGAGTTGAAGGTGGTCGAACGAAGATGAGTGGTTCGTTTATTGTTATTCTGGTTTGAAGGTGATTGAGCTTTGTCGAAGGAGGATGATGTTCGTGAGAGATGAAGGTTGAGAAGTGATTTGGGTTGTTGTTTGGTCGTGTTGGGTTGTGTTCATGGAGTTGAGAGTTTAAAGTTTACTTGAATATGTGTTGGAGGAAGGCTAATGGCTCGTTTAATGTGGAAGTTTGAGGGTTTTCTAGCAAGATTATGAAGACTATGAAGACAGGAAACAGGACAGTCCAAACAATGCAGACCAAAACTATGAAGACAGGAAGAGTAACAGAATACTTACAGTGTAGGAGCAATACCACCAGATTGTTGATACAGAGCACAGGCGAGCTCCTTCTCCAATCTCCCTTTTTTTTCCAGTTCTTTGTGATGGAGGTGAGAGAAAAGCAGCTGTTTTTTGTTGTTAGGGTTTTTCTGAATGAGCAGTAACCAATATATATATGATGTGAGATTAAGGTTTAAATTAGAGAAGTTGTGGGAACTTTGGGTCTCATCCTCTTTGGGAAAGAAAGTGAGATACTTTTTGCAATGGGAGCAAGGGCTGAAGTTGTGGGATTGAAAACAGCATGTTCTTTGTCTGTTTGTAGCTTTTGAATTTGTCTGTTTTTACTCATGCTTTTCACTGTGGTAACACAACAATTTTACTGATACATTTAATTTCTTTGTAGGTTTATCATGATCCTGGAAGTTTGCGGAAGAAGGTGTCCTTCTCAACAGCCATACCTTGCATGGGAACCTTTGTGCAGCTTCTTATTTGCAAGGGTAATTTTCAAATGGAAAGTGCGTACAGCCTCTGCATCAGAAATTATATGACAGAAACTGCATTTCATGGTTTTCTCGTCGACAAAGTGACCGCAGAGAGAATGTGAAAATCTTGTATTCACGTAATAATATTGATTTGGAACAAGCCAGACTTGGCATACTTGGGCGTAGAAAGTCTGGTTAGAAATATCAGAGAGTTGGAATAGTTTATAAAGGCAAGATGAGTTGATCAATGCTGGTAAACAACTGAGATTAATGAAAGAAGCCCTGGTACCAATCTCAAACCATGATAATTCCAGACATTTTTGACGTTTCAATGTCGTGCATGTCAAGCCAGATATAAATACAGTGTGACCGAGACTCACTCTTCCCAATGACCAAAGATTGGTAAAATGAAGCTTTGCCCTGATTTCTCCGCTAGTATCTTTGATTCTTAAAGAAAAAACAGTTTTCTGGGTATTATCTTCTTTGCTAATTTCTGTAACAACACCATAGAGGCTGATGCCAGTCATCTTGTCACGAAGGTCGGTCACAAATGACTGCAAAACCGAAAAGGGTAATTGCTGAAATCTATGGTACCCTGAGAATCACAAGGCAAGCTCACTTGAGAGACCCTGAGACCCTGAGTGGGATTATAGGAACCAATTTGCTTTGAAACTTGATGGCGGTTTGGTGTCATAGTTAAGCACACCTGTTCTTCATGTTGAATATAAGGCACCAAATATAATTGTGTTGCACTTCCATATTCAAGGCAAAATTCCTCACTTGTTTGAATATCACAACACTCTACAGAACTGGCAATGTAAGGTTTGTCCAGGGCAAGCATGCTTCCTACTCTGAAAAGATTGGCAAGGAGAACCTGCTCGCTCCACAAGAAGAAATTTAATGTGACACCATCACCATCAACAAGAGTAATTTGCTTTCTTTGTGAGGTCCCAAACTTCCCTCGAATTTCCACAGATTCAATATTTTCAATCCTCATGGTTACATTTAGGTATTTTTATAAACAGCAAAATGGTGCCTGGCATAAAGTGAATGAGAAGCCCCTTTGTTTACTGCCTCCAGTGAAATTGAAGAGAAGGAGTCTGAATAAAACTGAGCTCCTAGCAGCATTGCATCATCATCCTGATTCTCATCCAATAGAATCACAAGATATTCTGTTGGCAAAAGACGAGGATGACCAGAACTTTCGGTGGTAGATCGGAGGTAGCAGCCTGTGAGGAAAACCTCCCTCCCTTTCTTCAGAATTCCACTTGGCAGGCCTGCCAAGTCATAGAATCTTCGGTGAAGGTAGAGGTCTATGATATTAGAGCTCCAATAATCCCCTAATGTAAGCATGTGGATGTTTGTGCCTGGAAGTACATAAGCATCGATAATAACAGCTTCCAAAGTACTGTTCAAAGCAATGAATTTTTTCTCATAAATGGAGTCAATCGTAACAGTGTTAGGAAGCTTCGTCCTTCTATTATTTTTCTTGAGATGGTTGATCAATTCCAGTCTCTTCTTCGGTACAGCAACCCTGCGTTGCTCACTCCATGCCTGAGAGAGTTCAGAGAGCAAAATCGCTGGAGTGACACCGCTCGAATAAGCAATGCAAGTTTTAAGAATGAGAGAAACGATCCGGCTCCAGCCATATCCAGATGTATCCGAATCGTCTTTATTTGAATCGTCTTCGAGCGATAATAGCTCCAATCTTGCTAGATCGATGAAATTGAGAAAAGGATCTTCCTCCTCCTTCTCTTTATCTTCTTGGCATTGATCTACGTCCATTTGGGAATCTTCAACTACCTCTGTATTGACTTCCATTATCGATTCGCTGAGTTTCGGACGGAGGAGGAAACGCGAATTTGGGATGGCGCGGTTTTTTCAACAGAGGTCACTGCTAACTTTTCTATTTCAGCAAAGTCATCCATGAGATCCATTTCTGAAGTTCCAACGCTTCTGCAGGACAACGTTTCCTTTTGTATTCCATTTCTGAAGTGCTCTAATTCTGAAATCAATGCAGAACCTGAGGATTCAGCACAGCTTACCTTGTCATCACTGCCAATATCAGACATTGATGCCACAGAGATTTCACGTGACACAAGGTTACTTCTAAGCAGCCCCGCAGCTACTTGACCTTTCGGTGATTCTTCATTATGTGACTTGAGTTGCAAAAGTATGGAAGCTGTGCGAGAAAGCATTACTCTTGAGAATTGGAGCTCATTCATTTTCTTATTTAGTGAATCTTTTTCTATTGTATTGGTACCGGTTCAAATCATCAATGGTGTTGTTGCAGGTCTAAAGATGCAGAGTCAGGAGCGTATGTTCTCATCTACATAGATCTCAGAAGTGCAACTCTTCTTAAGTCAGCTGAGTGGCATATATCGCTTGGAGATGATGGAAAGCGGCCTTCGGAGTCTAAGCTGCCGATATGCTGTCGGCACGGAACAAAGCTGAGATAACGTCGATGTTCATCAATAACAAAATCCTTCAATCGAATTGTTAACCAACACATAACCCTTGTGAGTAGAAATTCATGATCTGCAAATGGTAACGTGCTGCTGCGGAAAGGCTATTGTTGAAGTCTTGTAGAAGGTATACCGGTTTTAAATGCAAACTGGTGCAAGGCCGGTGAGTTTGGTGAGTGTTGAAGGCTATGATGCCCAAAAAATCCATGTTGGCTTCCGAGAAATCCATCAACTTTCTATATTTTCAGACCTTGTAATATGAACCATTTCTTTTGTAAATGAAACTTGTAATGTAAATGGGCCTCATATATATTAGCCTTGTCATTATTCTTTTGGGATTAAGATAATGGGCCTCAAATATGACAAAGAGAAACTTCTTGTATTTGATATGGACTTTATGATTTTTGGAAGACAAAAGTATATAAAACCTTAATGAAAATGAATTTGGATAACAAAACAGAAAGTAGGTGATGGGCTTGAATCTAGAAAATGATTTCCCGAATTAAATCCACAAATGCATATCTTGGTACAAATCACGAAAGTACTAAGAACTGAACTCCATGAACTTTTGAGTAACTCCCGAGAAAATGAATCTCAAGGTAATCTAGACCTTTAGGTGCATTTAAAATCTTGAGAAATCCTTTGAAAATAATAGACATGACCTGTCAGGAACTTCTTGGTCTCGAAGTCTTGATTGAAAAAGAAAGGATTTTTAATGATCACAAAGCATTGATGATTTGGTACAACTTAACAACTTAGTCCACACACCAACCACTTGAATTATCACGAACTCTGATTGAAATCTCAAGAATAACTGCTTGAATCAATTGCGCCCACATCGTCCCTGTCCTGGTGAACTTCAAATGAAACTCAATTCATCTCTGCCAATCTGAGCTCAAAAGAAAGCAACAACGACGCCCCCTCTTTTGGAGTTTTGAATAATGGTCAGTTGGCAGAAATACGGACGAAAACCAAATGTACAAGTAGGACAAATTTGGGGTATGCTTATGCAATGTGATATGCTAATGCAATGAAATGAAACATAAACCAAATGGAGAAAAAGGTAGGGCAAATTTTGGGGTACAACAGCTGCCCCTATTCAAGCGACTTAGACCTGAATGGATGAAAAGCGAACAGCTTTCAGACAATCATGGTAAAAGGCGGTTGAATATCAAAGAGACCTGAAATTTGCCAACCGTAGAAAGAACTTCTGACATCGTCGTCAAGTTTACAATATTTTCTGACTTCGCCGTCAATTTTTCACAGAACTTTGGTAAAGCCCCTGACTTCGCCGTCATCTCTTAAAACAATCTTCTGACTTCGCCGTCATTTCCAACAGTTTTGACTTCGCCGTCAATTCTTAAAATAATCGGTAAAAGCATCTGACCTCACGGTCAGGCCTCGACATTAAGTCGGAAAAAAGATCTAACCTCACCGTCAGTCCTCTGTTAAATACAAATAGATATTGAATCCAAAGATACGATCCTCCGACATCGCCGTCAAGACAAAATCCAACATCGTCGTCAAGACAAAATCCAACATCGCCGTTGGAAGAACCAAACTACCTGACATCGCCGCCAAGAACAAACATCTAGCATCGCTGCTAAAGAATCAAACCACTCGACCTCGCCGCCGAAAATAAACCTCCAACCTCGCCGCTGAACAAACAAATCACTCTGACATCGCTGCCAGAAACAAACATTCAACCTCGCCGCTAAACAAACAAATCACTTGACATTGCCGTCAAAACAAACTTCCCAACATCGCCGTTGAACAAACAAATCACTCTGACATCGCTGCCAGAAACAAACATTCAACCTCGCCGCTGAACAAACAAATCACTTGACATTGTCGTCAAAACAAACTTCCCAACATCGCCGTTGAAGAATCAAATCACTTGACATCGCCGTCAAAACTAAATCATCTGACATCGTCGTCAGAACTAAATCATCTGACATCATCGTCAGAACTAACTTCTCAACATCGCCGTTGAAGAATCAAATCACTTGACATCGCCGTCAAAACTAAATCATCTGACATCGCCGTCAGAACTAACTTCTCAACATCGCCGTTGAAGAATCAAATCACTTGACATCGCCGTCAAAACAAACTTCTCAACATCGCCGTTGAAGAATTAAATCACTTGACATCGCCGTCAAAACAAACTTCTCAACATCGCCGTTGAAGAATTAAATCACTTGACATCGCCGTCACAACAAACTTCTCAACATCGCCGTTGAAGAATATAAATCACTTGACATCGCCGTCAAAACAAACTTCTCAACATCGCCGTTGAAGAATTAAATCACTTGACATCGCCGTCACAACAAACTTCTCAACATCGCCGTTGAAGAATATAAATCACTTGACATCGCCGCCAAGCCTTCGCTAAATATAAGCGAGCAACAAGATTCAACCGAAATTAAGACCATCCATTGGTGATAGTCGCAAAATAACTCCGTTGGGGAAAGGCCATGAGCTGGGGTCTAGCCAACACACGGGCAAAGATACTAATCATCTGCGAGATTTATTTGAAACAAAAGGGTAACGACCTGGCTTATGTTTCGCATGCATATGTTTGGATATGACGAAATGCTCCATACGAAATGGGAATGCTTCGCGTTCGGGTAGATGCTATGCATGTATGTAGATTCAAATGAACCCCTTTAGCAAAATAAATGCTAAAGAGAAAGAGCCAACTCCGTTGGGGAAAGGCTAGATACGCCTAGCGCAAACAAACTCATGCTGAGGAATACAAGCCCTGGATGGCCTCCGAAAAAAACTTCTGGGTAAAAACTGCTTCGTTAAGAACAAAAACCACTCTGTCGGGGATCCAAATCAAACTTTGTTGCGGTAGACATCCCGGATGGCCTACCAGCCTACAACTCCTCCAGGAAGCACACAATCTTGGCTGGGGGCAACAACTCCATTCTGCCGGGGAAATCAACCGTGAATGATCGGCCAGAATAACTCCACTGGGGAAACACAGCAGATTGCTGAGGAATAGCTCCATTCTGTCGGAGATTGAATCCACTATCTGCTAGGGATGTTGAATAAGATTTACCGGGAGGATTATCCCACACTCTCTCTGCTGAGAATGGAGATGAACGGCCTCTGAGTTAGTTCCATTCTGTGGGGAAGAAAATTAACTCTGCTAACTTGGTTGTGGATTATATAAGGAGGGAATCATCATCAACCTCTGCTTGGGGAAAGTAACAACAACTAGACAAGTGTGTTGTACAACTGGCACCAAGTTATCAATTATGACTTTATTTAAAACAAATGTCTTGATTAGTAGTTAGCAAAGCCCACAAGTTTATGTATGTAAGGTTTTTTCTCATCAAAAATATCAGGCGTTTCTTGCAAACAAAACGGTAAAAGTTAAAACCAGAACAAAGCTTTTTCTAAATAGTATATTTTATTGATAAAAGGCCTGAAAATAGGCAACTTTACATCGGATGCAACCCCTGAAAAGAGAAAGCTGCGCAAACAGACAATTGCAAGGAAAATATACAAAAATGTCGGCAATGTGGTACAGACAAGCACCATGTGACGACTCATCCATGACTCGCGTGGCTTTGACGCTTTCCGATACTTTAACTTCCGAAGAGATTGATTTGAATGGTCGATCTTCGAGTTCTCCCTAGAATCCACTATGCTTGTGATAATCAATGCGCAGGCCGCAGTCATTTGCTTTAAAATCCCTAATTTTTGCCTGAATCGCCCTTGCGGGTTTTCGATTCACCAGGATACCCATTTTTGCCAAAGTTGCCCTTTCAGGTTTTCAACTTTGCGGGTTCACATTTTTCTTATATCCCTAATTTTTGCCCGAACCTATCTTTTTATGGTTCGCCGGGATGCCTCATTCTTGCCTGGATGCTCTTTTTCTTTCCAGCGAGCTTTCTTAAGCAAAATATTTTTTGACCGCGTCTGCGTTCACCGGGGATGTAAAATCTTCACCATCCATAGTTGAAAGTAGCAAGGCTCCTCCTGAGAAAACCTTTCGTACCACATAAGGGCCCTCATAGTTAGGAGTCCATTTGCCTCTGTGATCATTCTGCGGTGGGAGAATTCGCTTTAACACCAAGTCGCCTGCCTGAAAGCTCCGAGGACGTATCTTTTTATCATAGGCGCTCTTCATTCTCTTCTGATACAAACGACCGTACGCGAGAGACGCCAACCTTTTCTCATCCATCAAACTGAGTTGATTCAACCTATTCTTTACCCATTCTGCTTCATCTAGTTTGACATCTGCCAGTACCCTTAGAGAAGGAATCTCGACTTCCAGTGGCAGAACAGCTTCCATGCCATACACCAACGAGAAAGGAGTTGCCCCAGTTGAAGTACGCACCGAAGTGCGATATCCATGTAAGGCAAAGGGCAACATCTCGTGCCAATCCTTATAAGTTATCACCATCTTCTGTACTATCTTCTTAATGTTCTTGTTGGCCGCTTCCACGACGCCATTCATTTTCGGGCGATAAGGAGAAGAATTGTGATGCTCAATTTTGAAACTCTGGCACAGTTCCTTCATCATCTTGTTATTCAAATTAGAACCATTGTCAGTAATGATCCTCTCGGGTATCCCATATCGACAGATGATATCTCTTTTGATGAATCGGGCCACTACCTGCTTTGTGACATTGGCATAAGAGGCCGCTTCGACCCATTTGGTGAAATAATCAATAGCCACTAGGATAAAACAGTGTCCATTGGATGCGGTCGGCTCGATTTTTCCAATCATATCAATGCCCCACATGGAAAAAGGCCACGGGGACGACATGACATTCAAAGGACACGGCGGTACATGAATCTTGTCGGCATAAATTTGACATTTGTGGCATTTCTTGGCGTACTTGAAGCAATCTGACTCCATAGTTAACCAATAATATCCTGCTCTCAATAATTTCCGAGACATGGCATGACCGCCTGCATGTGTTCCGAAAGCACCTTCGTGGACTTCTTCCATAAGCAAATTTGCCTCTTTTTCGTCCACGCATCTTAGTAGCACTAAGTCATGGTTTCTCCGATAGAGCGCACCGTCTGGATTCAGATAGAAATTGCCGGACAATCTCCTCAAAGTCTTCTTATCTTGGGTAGATGCCCCAGGCGGATACTCTTGGTTCTTAAGAAAGTCTCGGATGTCATAAAACCATGGTTTACCATCAGGAGCTTCAGCTATTGCGAACACAAATGCTGGTCTGTCGAGCCGTGAAATGACAATTATTGGAGCATCGTTCCAGAAGTTAACTTTGTACATCGAGGATAGAGTAGCCAAAGCATCGGCCATCTGATTCTCTGCTCTTGGCACATGGTGAAGCTCTACTCGATCGAAAAAAGGTAGCAACCTCCTTGCGTAGTTCATGTATGGGATCAGATTTGGTTGGCGCGTTTCCCACTCTCCCTTGATTTGGTTGACCACCAAGGCTGAATCTCCATAGATATCAAGGTTCTTGATTCTCAGGTCGATTGCTTCTTCAATACCCATGATACATGCTTCGTACTCGGCCTCGTTGTTGGTACATGGGAATGTTAACCTCGCGGTGAATGGTATATGGGACCCATGGGGAGTTGTAATGATTACCCCAATCCCACTACCGTATGAGTTAACAGCGCCGTCAAAGATTAATTTCCACTGGGAACCCAATTCCGGTCCCTCGCCCGACAACGGTTCATCGCAATCCTTCATTTTTAAGTACATAATGTCTTCGTCAGGAAAGTCAAACTTCATTGGCTGATAATCATCGACTGGCTGCTCTGCAAGGTATTCTGACAGAACACTACCTTTAATAGCTTTTTGAGACACATATTGAATATCATATTCTGTCAGAATCATCTGCCACCTAGCGATCCTTCCTGATAGCGCCTGCTTTTCGAATACGTACTTAATTGGGTCCATCTTTGAAATCAACATGGTTGTGTGGTTTAGCATATACTGCCTTAGGCGCTTGGGTCACGAAGGTCGGTCACAAATGACTGCAAAACCGAAAAGGGTAATTGCTGAAATCTATGGTACCCTGAGAATCACAAGGCAAGCTCACTTGAGAGACCCTGAGACCCTGAGTGGGATTATAGGAACCAATTTGCTTTGAAACTTGATGGCGGTTTGGTGTCATAGTTAAGCACACCTGTTCTTCATGTTGAATATAAGGCACCAAATATAATTGTGTTGCACTTCCATATTCAAGGCAAAATTCCTCACTTGTTTGAATATCACAACACTCTACAGAACTGGCAATGTAAGGTTTGTCCAGGGCAAGCATGCTTCCTACTCTGAAAAGATTGGCAAGGAGAACCTGCTCGCTCCACAAGAAGAAATTTAATGTGACACCATCACCATCAACAAGAGTAATTTTCTTTCTTTGTGAGGTCCCAAACTTCCCTCGAATTTCCACAGATTCAATATTTTCAATCCTCATGGTTACATTTAGGTATTTTTATAAACAGCAAAATGGTGCCTGGCATAAAGTGAATGAGAAGCCCCTTTGTTTACTGCCTCCAGTGAAATTGAAGAGAAGGAGTCTGAACAAAACTGAGCTCCTAGCAGCATTGCATCATCATCCTGATTCTCATCCAATAGAATCACAAGATATTTTGTTGGCAAAAGACGAGGATGACCAGAACTTTCGGTGGTAGATCGGAGGTAGCAGCCTGTGAGGAAAACCTCCCTCCCTTTCTTCAGAATTCCACTTGGCAGGCCTGCCAAGTCATAGAATCTTCGGTGAAGGTAGAGGTCTATGATATTAGAGCTCCAATAATCCCCTAATGTAAGCATGTGGATGTTTGTGCCTGGAAGTACATAAGCATCGATAATAACAGCTTCCAAAGTACTGTTCAAAGCAATGAATTTTTTCTCATAAATGGAGTCAATCGTAACAGTGTTAGGAAGCTTCGTCCTTCTATTATTTTTCTTGAGATGGTTGATCAATTCCAGTCTCTTCTTCGGTACAGCAACCCTGCGTTGCTCACTCCATGCCTGAGAGAGTTCAGAGAGCAAAATCGCTGGAGTGACACCGCTCGAATAAGCAATGCAAGTTTTAAGAATGACAGAAACGATCCGGCTCCAGCCATATCCAGATGTATCCGAATCGTCTTCGAGCGATAATAGCTCCAATCTTGCTAGATCGATGAAATTGAGAAAAGGATCTTCCTCCTCCTTCTCTTTATCTTCTTGGCATTGATCTACGTCCATTTGGGAATCTTCAACTACCTCTGTATTGACTTCCATTATCGAGTCGCTGAGTTTCGGACGGAGGAGGAAACGCGAATTTGGGATGGCGCGGTTTTTTCAACAGAGGTCACTGCTAACTTTTCTATTTCAGCAAAGTCATCCATGAGATCCATTTCTGAAGTTCCAACGCTTCTGCAGGACAACGTTTCCTTTTGTATTCCATTTCTGAAGTGCTCTAATTCTGAAATCAATGCAGAACCTGAGGATTCAGCACAGCTTACCTTGTCATCACTGCCAATATCAGACATTGATGCCACAGAGATTTCACGTGACACAAGGTTACTTCTAAGCAGCCCCGCAGCTACTTGACCTTTCGGTGATTCTTCATTATGTGACTTGAGTTGCAAAAGTCTGGAAGCTGTGCGAGAAAGCATTACTCTTGAGAATTGGAGCTCATTCATTTTCTTATTTAGTGAATCTTTTTCTATTGTATTGGTACCGGTTCAAATCATCAATGGTGTTGTTGCAGGTCTAAAGATGCAGAGTCAGGAGGGTATGTTCTCATCTACATAGATCTCAGAAGTGCAACTCTTCTTAAGTCAGCTGAGTGGCATATATCGCTTGGAGATGATGGAAAGCGGCCTTCGGAGTCTAAGCTGCCGATATGCTGTCGGCACGGAACAAAGCTGAGATAACGTCGATGTTCATCAATAACAAAATCCTTCAATCGAATTGTTAACCAACACATAACCCTTGTGAGTAGAAATTCATGATCTGCAAACGGTAACGTGCTGCTGCGGAAAGGCTATTGTTGAAGTCTTGTAGAAGGTATAACGGTTTTAAATGCAAACTGGTGCAAGGCCGGTGAGTTTGGTGAGTGTTGAAGGCTATGATGCCCAAAAAATCCATGTTGGCTTCCGAGAAATCCATCAACTTTCTATATTTTCAGACCTTGTAATATGAACCATTTCTTTTGTAAATGAAACTTGTAATGTAAATGGGCCTCATATATATTAGCCTTGTCATTATTCTTTTGGGATTAAGATAATGGGCCTCAAATATGACAAAGAGAAACTTCTTGTATTTGATATGGACTTTATGATTTTTGGAAGACAAAAGTATATAAAACCTTAATGAAAATGAATTTGGATAACAAAACAGAAAGTAGGTGATGGGCTTGAATCTAGAAAATGATTTCCCGAATTAAATCCACAAATGCATATCTTGGTACAAATCACGAAAGTACTAAGAACTGAACTCCATGAACTTTTGAGTAACTCCCGAGAAAATGAATCTCAAGGTAATCTAGACCTTTAGGTGCATTTAAAATCTTGAGAAATCCTTTGAAAATAATAGACATGACCTGTCAGGAACTTCTTGGTCTCGAAGTCTTGATTGAAAAAGAAAGGATTTTTAATGATCACAAAGCATTGATGATTTGGTACAACTTAACAACTTAGTCCACACACCAACCACTTGAATTATTACGAACTCTGATTGAAATCTCAAGAATAACTGCTTGAATCAATTGCGCCCACATCGTCCCTGTCCTGGTGAACTTCAAATGAAACTCAATTCATCTCTGCCAATCTGAGCTCAAAAGAAAGCAACAACGACGCCCCCTCTTTTGGAGTTTTGAATAATGGTCAGTTGGCAGAAATACGGACGAAAACCAAATGTACAGGTAGGACAAATTTGGGGTATGCTTATGCAATGTGATATGCTAATGCAATGAAATGAAACATAAACCAAATGGAGAAAAAGGTAGGGCAAATTTTGGGGTACAACAATGGTAAACAAATACGACCCGACTTTAATGGGTAAATCCACTTCGCCGATGACTTGCCTTCGAGAACCGTCGAAAGCTCTGACAGTTAAAGCACTTGGTCTCATCTCACTCCCTTCTACCAATAGTTGACTCCATGTGCCCTTAGGCATCATATTGAGAGAAGAATCGGTATCCATAAGAATACGAGATAGCAAAGAGTCCATACATGTCACTGAGATGTGCAAGGCTCTATGATGGCAGTACCTTTAGGAGGAAATTATGCTTCTTTGAAACCCAAGTATAGACTAGTAGTTATATTTGTGACGATGTCGTCAAATTTTTCTACAGGAATGTCGTGTATCACATGAGAAGTGTTCAAAACTTTCAACAAAGTTAATTTATACACAGGCAAGCTCATGAGCAATGATAAGATAGAAATCCTCGACGGAGTTTGCCTTAACTGATCCACAATCTTAAAGTCGCTCTTCTTGATCAGTTTAAGAAACTCTTGATCATCCATGACTTCTTTGCTTTTGGTGACATCCACATACCGAGTTACTAGAAATGATGCAGCAGTTGATGCCCCTTGTTGCACAACAAGGGTGGTTGAAGTAGATTTCTCCTTAGGAGGAACAACGGTTGAACTTGCACAGGCTTAGATACAACTTTCGGAGCAAATACTTACCCGCTACGAGTCATCCCTCTAGTGGCAGTTACCTTGACAATTTCAGATTCTGAGAACTAAATTTCTCGACCCCTAGAAAATACGGTCGGGCCATACTTCCAAGGAACCTCTTTTGAATTCTGATACAGGAATGACTTAGGAAGACAGACAGTGATACGTTGTATCTTCTTCTTAGGAGCTTCCACAAGAACCTTCCTATACATGATCGTGAATGATTCGATAGTAGCTACCTCTTCCATAGACTTGGATCTGGAAAACTGAACTATACCTCAGTTCATCAAAATCTAAACGCAGTCTTTCAACTTCCGGCACTGATTGGGATTATCATCACAAATATGGCACTTACCATGAAGACCTTTCAATAACCATTGTTCTTTCAGCTTCTTAATCACTACAACCATCAGAGTTTTCACTTTGTCGACATCTCTGACCAACTCAACCCTTTGATCGTCCTCAATCATATTGACCACATGTCCATCATGAGTAGGCAAGGGATTAGTTTGCATATTAGGATGCTCTTCAGAAAATGTCAGGATTTTCTGGTCAATAAGCTCTTGAACTTTGGCCTTGAGAACAATGCAATATTCGGTAGCATATCCTATATACCCAGCATGGTAAACACATGATGCGTTTGGATTATGCTTAGGACCAAAAGAACAAATTGCAGATGCAATCTCTTTGGGAACAATTGCCCCTTGATGAATGAGATAAGGGAACAATTATGTATAAGGAACTAGAATTCTGTCAAAATTCATCCGCTTATGGTTGTTCTGATTCTTGTTGTTCTGTTTGTTATGATGCTTATTTCTGTTGTTTTGCTGAGACTATTGACGTTGAGGTTGATTTTGATTATGAGAATTTTGAACTTGAGGATGATACTGATACGGCGGATGTTGATACTGAGCGGCAACCACATAAGGATAAGGATAATATGGCATGGGAGCCATGGGAACCTGATACTAAGGAGAGGCTTTTGCCATCACAGTGTTTGCTTCACCTTCCTTTTTCTTAGATTGACTACTCTGAGGTTTCTTGGTTGGTTTTTGAACAGCGGAACCAGCAATCCTACCAATTTTAAACCCGTTATCAATTCTTTCACCAATAGTTACGATATCAACAAAAGTTGTAGATCAACTTCCCACAATTTTACCATAGTATAGCGCTTGCAATATGCCCATGAAAATGTCAACTAATTCATTGTTAAAGAGAGCAGGTCACACACGAGAAGCGATCTCACGCCACCTTTGTGCACATTCTTTGAATGTTTCAATTGTACGTTGTGATTGATTATGTAGCTGCAATCTGGTAGGAGCAAAATCAAGATTATATTTGTATTATTTTGAGAATGCTTCTGATAGGTCTCTCCACGAGCGAATCTTGCTAGTTTCTAAACCCATATACCAATTTAGAGAAGCTCTAGAAAAGCTATCTTGGAAACAATGCACTTGCAGTTCATCGTTGTCGATATAGGACGCCATCTTCCTAAAGTACATGGTCACATGATTGTGAGGACAACTCAAGCCTTTGTACTTAGGTAGCTATGGAATCTTGAATTTCTGCGGCAACACAACATTGGGAACCAAACACAAGTCTTTGGCTTCCATGCCAAAAGCAGAATAACCTTCGATAGCCCAGATTCTCTCATCCAACAATCTATACTCAGCAGCTCTTTTATGATCAGCAGGTCTGACAAGAGCCTGAGGATTTAGAAGCTGTGATGCGGCTGGAGCATGTATTTATGGAGAAGAAAACTGAGACGAATATACCAACCCAGAATTCACCAACATTCTGACCCATCTAAAAACCATACGGATAACCGGTAGGAAGTACCGCAGCAGCAGAAGATGCCCCAGGGTAGGGCATTCTAGCATGAGCATTCTGAACCATAGTTTGGGCAGGCTGAGACAAAATAAGAACATGAGTAGGAGGACCCCTATACACATGCTCATCTTTGTCAGGAATTCCGACATTTGTAGACACGAGAGTCTGGAGAATCTACGTCAGAGGAATCTCACGATCATCATGATTCATCATAGGAGGTAGAATCGGAGTAGGCATGCCCCAAGAATAAGCAGTAGAATTACCATTAATCATTGGCACATTAAAAGGTTGATAGGAACAAAGGCACTACCACCGTCAATCTGAGGAGTGAAATTCGGAGGCATTCCTCATGAGAAAGTAGCAGACATTCTATTCAAAACAGGTTGAGCAGAAGGCAGATTGACAGGAGACTGAACAACAGTCTCCACTGGCGCTTCGTCAATAGCAGGAGAAGAAGCAACGACATGAGTAGGAATCACTACAGGAGTGATGACAATAGTATTAGTAACAGTTGCAACAACAGAAGTAGCAGTAGCACCATCCTTTTGAGCATGAAGGAAGTCCATAATAACATCCATGTTGGTCTGGAACTGATCCATCCGACCCTGAAACTAAGCCAAAGTCTCTTGTAGGCAGTGTTCTCTTGTTCAATATCAACCATGATCTTGGACTTGTTTACACGAGTTAAATAGCAATGTCGATTCGTCGTCTTGCTACAAGGTGCAGACGGACAATGTAAGCACATGGTTTCCGAATGAAGGGCATACATATGAGTATGATTGAATGCGATGTATGCAAAAATAGAGTTTTTAAATTCCAGGAATTCGTGAGCTTTATCTTTGTCAGTAATAATCATAAAGCATATAAGTAAAGGCACGAAGAAAAATTGACAAGAGAAATCTTCATTCAATCAATGAGATAAAGAAGTAAAAGCTCCAATACAACTCAAATATCTACCTCTTGGGCTACAATAAGATCTGCATGAATCATATCAAATATAACCCTACAAACAGATAAGAAGTGAAATACAACCCAATGAGTCTTGTGCGGTAGCACATCAGCATATGCATCCCTCAACAACCTTGGTAGATCCTCTAGTGCATGCTCGGAAAATCTGGCTAGACGACCGTGCCTCTCATTCCAATACTTTAAATCCTTCATGAGGTTGCGCAATAAATAATTATTAGGTCCCTGAAGAAGATTCTGAAGGAATGCCTCTTTCTGATCTAAGAGGACTTGCAGATGACGACTCTGACTCTCCCAACGAGTACTCTCCAAATGAGACTGACTGATCTCCTATTGGCTTTGATGTGCCTGATCTTGTAGCTTCTGAATATCACTGAAGACTTTGTCAAGCTCGGCTTGATGTTGAGAAAGGTCTTTCATCAATTGGTTAGCACGATCTTGCTCACTCTACAACTTTGCCTTGTACTCTGATAACTTTGCTCGAAGATCTACAAGTTGCTTTTTGTAGCTCAACTCATCCTTATGGGTTTGATACTGAGTATCGGCAAGTTGTCTCTTCTTCGAGGCAAGTCCATCATAAGTGCTCTTCAAAGCATCACCCACCTTCTGGCGCTTGTTCTGCTCAGACTCCACCTTTTTACACATGAGTTCCCTCTTCCGACGAAGATCCATCTGTAAACTCTCCTTCGTGGATGTGACTCTTTCAAGGTTGAGACAAAGATTGAAATTCTCTTTCTTCAACTTCTCAATAACCTGCTTGAGCTGATCGACTTCTGAAGGAGGAACAATGGTAAGTTCAGGAAGTTTGACATGCATAGAAGACTCTAAAGGAAATGGTAGCAAAGTTGCTTGAACTCGTTCCTTAACCCATTATGTGTAGGCTTCTTTCGCAATACAATTCTTCTTACCCAACTCATCTCTACCCTCGCGATGAATGTGTACCCACGCAACACCGAATCTCTTCAGCAAACCTATGTCACCAACCCGTTCATGAAAGATGAACTCTTCCACTACCTCATGATCTGTTTTGTCAAGCATCAGATATCCCAACTGACAAAATGAAATCCTTGGGTTGTAGTTAATTCCACCCTTTGTACCCAAGAGAGGTACAATGGAGAATTTACCACAACAGAGAATGATCATGGTACCATCGTAGGCTCGAGAATACCAAGATATATGATCAATAGTTAGAGACATGATCCTTTGAGACCGTTTGAGATTCCCACTATTCTCCACAAAAGGACCCTACTGCGAAAGATGAGACATGAACCATTGATACAACATAGAAGCATAGTAGACAATAGTTCCTTTCTTCTTTTCATTCTGGGAATGAATAGAATAATAGGTATCAGCAAGAAGTGTAGGAACTGGATTCCTGGACAAGAAGATACTAATGGCAGCCTGATCAATGAAATCCTCCATGTTCAAAAATAAGACGATCCCATATATCAATAAAGCAAACATGGCATTGAAAGCCTTCTAGTTTCCAACTTCAGCAAAAGAAACGGCTATGTCTACTAGAAACTTTGAAGCAAATCCTCAAATACCCCTTCCTTTAGTCTTGAGAATGTCTTCCACATCCTTCTTACTAAGGCCAAGAGCTTCGGTAATAAGAGGAAACTTCGGACAACTGCTGGTGTAGAAAAATGGAACCTGACTCTTGAGCTCAACCCCTAAGATATGATAGTACTCCTCAAGTGTAGGTGCTAGCTGATAATCCTGAAATATGAAACACCTCAGTGGTGGGTCATAAAATTGAACAAGTGTATGAATAGCAGTAATGTTGACTTTTGTGTTGAGAACGAACAAAAGATTCCCATAATCATCTCTGAAAACACCCCTATTATCTTCAACCAGACAATATGTTGAACCCCTCAAAGTCTTCAGCTTAGGTTCTACAAACTTGTAACTGAAGATACCCCTGCAACCAGTACTCATCGTCTATAAATATGCCAATAAAGAATAAGCTCTCGAATAACCTAGAAAATGCACATGAAAAAATGTTAATGGTTATGATAAAATGGCATGCAACATAAGAATCACGTAGCTAGGCACAATCTGAACAAACAAATCTGATATCCAAATATGCATAATCTGAATATCTGCATATAATTCAGTGTCGGTGCAAAAATATGGCGTGCGTGAGAGAACAAAAGGTATGAAGAGTCTTGATTTCTTGCAAAAATCTATATCCATCTCACAGGTGTGATCTAGACACAACAAGGTGGTCCCTAGAGAGGTCACCCAAACCATAGGGCTCAACTGAAAACCCCCTACTGTAGCGAATTCTCGCAGGACAGAAGTATTCTCAAGAGAATTACTACCCAACGCGCAAAATGCAGGCGTCACGATTATCCATGTTCTAGCCTATGTGTATGCTTAAGCCCGATGTTAGGACTTATCTCCCCAATAATATCTACCCATCCCAACAGCAGCAGAATATAGAAGATATCCAAAATATGCAACATATGAATATTTAAAGCAATAAAGAAATGCAGTAAATAATATAAAGCAATTAAAGCATAAAGATAAACATTCAAACAAGCAAGAAAAGTAAGCAAAACTAGGCGAGACCCCAACTTGCAAGTGCAAAGGACTCCCTAGCAGAGTCGCCAGCTGAAGCTAGCGGGATTACACCTAAGTGAATCGCACACTCAAAAATACTACAGAGTTGCCACCAAACTTTATTTAGTCCCAAAGGACAGGGAAAATATCGATAAAACCCAAGGGATGAGAAATGAGAAAGGGGGTCTATTATGCGAAAGGAAGATATTAGCACCTTAAGCATCTGTCGTACCCGACGGGAACCATTTCGCTTACTTCTACGCTTGGATGGATTATCTATATAAAGGCTTCTAACTAAAAAAAAGGAGAGAGAGGAAAGGAAAAGGAAAAGAACGTGCTCACGGAGGATTGGGGCCCTCGTGCCTACGTACCCTCATACTGCAATGAGGAAGTCAGAGCTCCGTAGTTCAAGGAACCAAGGAAAAGAAGAAGATCTGGATGGACCAGAGAGACAAAAGAAGAAAATAGAGGAATGTGGATTTCCAAGATTTTGCAATCTTGTGCCTACGTACCCTCATGGTGCAATGAGGAAATCAGAGCCTACGTAGTCCGGAGAACTAATGCTAAAAACGAAAAGGAAAAGAGACAACGTCAAAGCCAAGAGCGAAAAGAGACAGAAAGCAAGACCCGACTGGGGAATGCAAAAGGAGTAGTGTCAAAACCAAGAAAGAAGATAAATGAAAACTCTGATGGGGAATGCAAAAGCAAGGCAAGAACTCTACCGGGAAATGTAGAAGAAATGTGATGACTCCACTGGGGAGAAAAACAAAAGAATAGCGGCGGGGCTGGGGAAAAGAGACAAGAATCAATAAAGGATAAGATTTACATAGAACTCGATACATTAACTGAATAGCAGTGATTAACCGAAGAAAACAAGAGAAAGATTCTGTGGGGAAAAGCCAAAAGGTTAGTGTCGAAAGACGGACTGCGAGACACCGGAAAAAAGAGAGTAATGAACCAAAGAAAGGTGTTAACTCCAAGGGGATTGCGATATATTAATTGATAAACAGTGGTTAACCGAGACAAAGAGAAAGGAAGTGGTTTTAATCAGAGGACGGTGATTAACCAAAAGAAATGGGTGCGGAACCAACAAAGATTATGACCCAAAGAAACAGTATGCTGACTGGACAAGCAACACTCGACCAAAGGAAAGGGTATTCAAATCGATCAAAGGTTACTAACCCAAAACTTGGCAGTATCTGAACCAAAGAAAGGTTACCAACTGCGGGGGATTAAGTGTCTAACAGATGGGTTGTGATAGACTGAAAAGAATGAGTGATTAACTAAGAGAAGGTGATTAACTAAAAAAAACTGGTTTTAACGGGCAAACCGTGATTAACCAAAGAACGAGTGATTTAACCTAGAATGGTGATTAACCCAAAGAAAACTCAGTGTTAATAGACAAACTATGATTAATTGAGAAAAGGAAAATGGTATTTAACTGACATATAGTGATTAACCAAAGAGGAAGGAAAGAGAACCAAGAGAAGGTTGCAAATTTTGGTGAGGATTAGGTTTCAATAGAAAGACTATGTTAAACCGAAGAAAGAAAAGGTCAACTTCGCTGGGGAAGAAGAGAAAAAAGGTTTTAACTGAAGGACGGTTGATCAACCAAGCAAGGATTTTGAATAACAAATCTCAAGATGAACCAAGGAAGGATTGGCCACAAGAGAAAGGGGAAACACAAGGAGAAGGCTACTTCCAAAGAGGAGGTAAGGGTGCAAGTGATCAAGGATCGACTCGACTGGAGGAATAGGGAAATCACAGTAAGGAGATAAAGGTGACTATTCCAAGCACAAAGTCATTCATCCCCTACCCAAAATAGTCAGAATGAGTCTAGGAATTCTCCACTCTCATTTCTTCTCTAACACCAAAGTGCGGTGCAAGAAACGAAATAGACAACACAACGACACAAAATTTGTACAGTGCTCCAATGTGTTGCAAATCTTAAACTCCGCGAGGGAAAAGAGTGGACAAAGCTCAAGAAGATTCGAAGAAGGAGAAAAAAGGAAGATCGACTAATCGAAACGAAGTTTCGATTAATTAATCAGAGGGCAAAGATGTGCTAACAATTTTCCAAGGGAATGAAAAATTGTTAAAGAAAAAGGGGAAATTAATGATTAAACAAGATTAAGTTCATTCCAAAGAGGAACAAATTAATGCAAGCAAGAATGGAAGTGTAAAACAATACCAAAGTTAATTAGCATGCATCACAAACCAAGTAATCATGTGATCAAAGATTAGGCAAAAATAAACATGTTCATACAATGTCAAAAATGCAAATGAATGCGAAATCGATAAAATCGGGCATTGGAAAATGCACAAGCATGCTTCAAACAGAAGTTAAGACATACAAAAATCAAACATATTAATTCATGAGAGTTGAAAGAGGAAGAAATGTCAAACATACATGAAAAGTGCACAAAAATGGCCTTCTGGACCAGTGTTAATCGATTAACCCTTTAAAAACAGGCAATTTTTTCTTAAAAATGCATGGTTAATCGATTAACACTTTGCCTGTGCAAAAGTGTTAATCAATTAACACTGAGACAGAGCCTGAAAAATGAGTTTTCAAAAGCATTTTTTTTCCAATTTTGATTTGTGCAATCCCTCACATGTTAGGGAAAACAATCATGCACGAAAATGAAGTCCAAAAATAGAAAATAAGCACGTATTTGATCAATTAATACATCAAGATTGAAGATCAAATCAAAGCATAATCAATTCACAAACGAGAAAAACATCGAAACTACATCGCAAACGATACGGTAACGATCAAAATAGTGAAAAGATGAGAATTAACCAACCTACAAGGTTGATATTTTCCTTGGATCTTGTTGCAAAGAGAATATGATGAAGTTACTCAAAGAAATCTAGAGAAAACAAAATTTGCAATCAAACTGTAACGAAGCCGAGCAAAATTTGACGAAAACTCCAAAATTGAAATTACACTGAATAAGCTTGAAGTAATCACTTGAGATGAATCCGAATGCAATATAACTCTAGAAAAGCAACAAGAAATTGCAAGATGATGATGGCTAAGCTTAAGAGAAATCACTTCCAATGAAGAAGTTGCCACTCTTTAGTCCGACCGCAAGCAATTATGCCATAGGTTTTAATTTCACTTAACCCGACAATAGCCGATTATGAAAGAGGTTTCGAGTTGTCTGGACTTTGTTTAGGCTAGACGTTTTAATTTTACTTAGCCTGGTCGTAGCCGATTATACCTGAGGCTTCAAGTTTCTTGGACTTTGTTAGGCCAGAGGTTTCAATTTTACTTAGCCTGGTCGCAGCCAATTATGTTAGAGGCTTTAAGTGCTTGGACTTCCTTTAGGCCAGAGGTTTCAATTTTACCTAACCCAAACGCAGCTGATTATGCCAGAGGATTCAAATTTCTTGGACTTTGTTTAGGCTAGAGGTTTCAATTTTACTTAGCCTGGACACAGCCGATTATGCGAAAGGCTTCAAGTTACTTAGACTTCATTTAGGCCAGAGGTTTCAGTTTTAATTATCCCGACCGCAACTAATTATGCCAGAGGATTTAACTTGTTTGGACTTTGTTTAGGGATCGTATCCTATGATCGTTTCATCAGTTTTACATAATACATTTGTTTTTTCTATGGGTGCCTCGTTAAAAAGCATCGCCCTTACAAGGGAAAAGAGTGCGTCCCATAATTGTATTTATGATGTTTATTACATAGCCTAGTTAAGATAAAACTCAAGATTCATTACATTCTAGATCCTAGGTATCTCATTCTCCTCTAAACCTTCTAATTTGTAAACCCCATTACTCAACCTCTGATTATTATAAAATGATCCCTCCCAGCTCAAAGCTATTTTGCTTTTCTTCTTGAAGTCCACCATCTTATTTACTATCATATCTTCTTTGAAAAATCCCTTTTCCTTGATTTGGATATCTAACCTCCTGGTAATTCTTTGTTCCGTGACGTGGGCTATTCCCTAATTTTGTCTAATAAACCTGTTGAGTTGTCCAGGTCTACCGATCTGATGCTTTTGTTAAAAGCATGACATTTCTAAGTTTTCATGACAATTTTAACAATTGCCTTGGCTCCATGAAATGTCCTAAAAGAAGGCTTATTATTAATTGAATGAGGTATAGTGTGATAATACAACAACATTTCATGTATATTGTTGACCCCAATATTCTTGATCTCATTCGGTTCCCTTCTTGCTCTGGAAAAAATATTTTGTTTAATCTTACTTCCTCTTCTCCCCTAGTAAAGAAATCGACACCCCCTATTAAGTACTTTGTCTTCCCGACTAACACAAGCAGTGAGTTCAAAATATATGACACTCGCTAACAAAGCATCCACAATGCGTTTAGGCGATCAAATGTCAGATGATGATAAACTATGTTCAGATTGACTTTAATCTTCCCGCCTTCTTCCTCTGAGAACCTACTAATGCCAATTTGAGATGTCTGAGGTGATGGGACACCCATTATGTATTTTCTTTGTTCTTCCTTTAATTGCAAGCTGATTCCCCGGTGTCTCCTCTCTCAGATTAACATCCACTAAGTTCACTTTTAGGTGAACATCTTGGACAGGCTTGTCGGCTTGACCTTTCCTTTTAAGTCTCATACTATCTTTGTAAAATTTGTTTTTTATTCCTTGATCATCTTATTATTCCTAGTCGACCATCTTCTAGAGGGTATTTTAATGTAAGGTACAAAGTGGATAATGTTGCTTCCAGAGCATTGAATGATGGCCTACCAATAATAATGTTATATAGGGATACAACATTAATAATTAAATACCTTACCTTAATACTTTTTGCATTGTCTCCACTGCCAAAAGTTGTCATTATGGGTAAATGCCCGAGTACCTGTATACGCTCTTCGGAGAATCCAAGCAAAGTACGTTTAAATAGTAGCAATTCAGCAGTATCAAAATTCATTCCCTTGAATGCATCCAATGTAAAACATTTGTTGAACTTTCGGAGTCTACTAAGACTCGACTCACGCTCGAGTCTTGGATCTGAACTTTGATCACCGTTAGGTCGTTTTTGTGAGCCAGTGCTCCTTCTGAGTCTTCCTAGGAGAAAATGACTATGACCAAGCTTTCCTTTCCATTTGACGGTGAATCTTGTTCGATGTGCATCACTGATCGAGCATATCTCTTCCTAGCTGAACTAGTTTCTCATCCTCCTGCTAATACCCCTGCAATGGTATTTAACATATGACAAGTCACTCAGGCTTCGCGGACTTTTTCCGTATTCTTCCCTTTCTTTTGTATAGGGTGTTCTGGGCTAGGATCCTCAGGAGAAGGACTTCTCTTTTCTGACAGCCCTCTCGTGTATTTAAAATATGACAATAACCGACCACTTTGAATCAAGATATTGATTTCCTTCTTTAATTGATGACAAATCTCTGAATGGTGTCCGTGAAGTCTATGATACGCACACCATGCGTTCTCGTCTTTTCCCATCACATAGTGTACTTTTTTTAGACTTCCCGATATGGGAAGTAACTTGAGGTGATAAACTTATCTTAGGATATCTTCTCGTATGGTATTTAGTGGCTTGTATTCATGTTCCCTTTCAAACGGACATTAGGATGGTCTTGCTAAAAACACTACAAGGTTGAATTCATCGTTTTAACTCGAGGAGAGCCCTAAACGATTGGTTGAGGTTTCTTTTATGTACGTATTTACAAGTTATTGCATCTTTATATTTCAATCCATGTCCTATTTATAGGCCTCCCTTCACTAATACACCTTCTTGTAACGTCTTATGTTTCCATAGTTGTCCCATTATGTTCGCCTCTTCAATGATTTTAACTCTCCAGCCATAACGTATCATCTTGTAATTGTTCCGTGTGACTCTTTAGGTGGTATTCCGTTGCTATCGCCAGCCTCAACTTTTACTAATAACGTTGACCCCAGATTGGTACAAGTAAGACCGGCCCCGGTGGGCTCATTTCCACTCAAAGCACATGTTTGTTGTCGATTGAATCAAATCTTCTTAGGAGTGAGTTGGCTGTAACAAAATTCATTAATAGATTCTTTTTGATGTATTTATGTTTTTTTGTTAGTTATTTCACAACCAACTTCGGCTTATCTTTAGTTTTGACTCCATTAGCCCCCAATTCTAGCAGGATCCTAAGGTGTGTAATTTGGGATTCATATTCAGCTTCATTATTCGAGCAAGACCCTTGGATTCCGAATTTAAATTTGGTTGGAATCCCTTATGGGAAATAACTAAAATTCTAATGCCAGTTCCATTTTTATGTCTAGAGTTATCGAAGTATAACCTCCAGGGTTTAAGCTCGACATAAATTTGTTTTACTTCAAATATTGCATGATCCACGATAAAATCAACAAGGATCTGAGCTTTCATGGGCTTTGAAGGTGCATAAGTTAGAGAATATTCAATTAAATCCAGAGCTCATTTTCCAATTATACTATATCAAATAGGATTAGACAACATATGTTTAATAAAGTCAAAATGAGAATAGGCAAAAACATTTGTTGACTTTACATAATACTTCGACCTTGTACAAGAGAAATATAAACATATACACAATTTCTCTATTGAGCTATATCTAGTTTATGAATCATTCAACACTCAACTGAGGTAATAAATGGCTCTTTTGACACCATCACCATCCTCTTGTGCTAACATACAACCTATTGTCGAATCAGAAATATACTATTTCATTAGGTTATTCCTCTCAGAAGGTAATAGTATACAAGGACTCAAAAGGTACATTTTCATCTCCTCAAAAGATTTCTAATGCTCTGATTTCCATCTGAATCCTTCTTCTTTCTTTAGTCATAGCAAAGGAGAAATTTTTTTAGTCTTGACACTTAGATTCAAAATGAACCTCCTTAAGAAATTCATATTTGATGCTCCGCAAGTGCACGAAAATATCAAAGTAATATAAAAGATTGTCGAACCCACAGAGACCAATGTCAACCTACCGTTATCTATCGTTGCAATGTAAAGCTAAGGCTAATAGAGTTCTAAATTGGGGTGCAAGTAAGAATTTAAATGGAAATTAAAACTAAATCTAAATCAAGATATGATGGAATATTGGTATGTAGTTTCATCGGTCATCAGGGTTTTGATAATTCGTGGACGTTTGTAATTAGATGAAAAATATTAGTCTGTAGGAAATACTCATTTAAAAGGCCTTATCTTACACTCTCGTGGTCTCGACTTAGACTATGATCTCAAATTAGAATGCGGGTCTCGCTCTCTCATTTTGCATTTAAAAACACTTTTTGAAAATAAATAAATCCTAATTAACCTTAAAGCACTCTCGCTGTATTTAAGCCTAATGTTCAGTATCAGCTATCCAGTTAAGACCTCAAACTCTCTCTTTATTGATCTTAAACTTCGTTACCTTCTTACTCTCATAACAAAATTTATTAATTTATAAAAAGAAACTGAGACCAGAAGAATTAGATTCATTAAACTAAACGTCACGATTTACTTAACCCCCTCTGACCGATTATAATTACATACCGATACTAAGAGTTTTAGACAGACATGGCTTTCATGCTATTACTAAATCTAATCTTAATACTAAACAGAAAGTAGAAGGAATGCATAAAAATATAATGATAAAAATAAACGTAGATAAACAAAACCTAGAAAATTGCAGAACAGAACTTGGATTTGATTATGAAGGCCGGCTTGCAGTTCGGTACAATATTACAACCTTTTCGAATCAATCCTAAAACTAAATGGCAATTGTTTATCAATGTGAAAAACAATTTCCTTATAAAAATACTCTAAAAACAATGTAAAGAAACTAAAGCAGAATGCTGAAAAAAACTAAAACGAAAACAGAAAAATATAAATCCCCCTTCTTTCCAAAACTGCCTTTCTTTTTATACTGTTAGTGGGCGACAGTTACATGACTTTGAGGCTTCAAACGAGGAGAGAAATAAGGAGATAATGTAGCCAGGAAGTTGAGTAAAAATAGGGAGAGAGTGGAAAAAATCTGGGGAGGAAGTGGCAGGCGTCACTTCCTATTTTTGTAGGAGTGGCAATTGCTACTTTCTATTACTTAGGAGTGGCACTCGCCACCTCCTATGCATGTGGCAGCCGCCACATCCTTGCCTTTCCTTAGGTGGCAAGTGCCACTTGGTGTGTGGTGGCCCCCACCCTTTTTTTCTTCTTTCCTTTCTCTTTCTTTCTTCTTCTTCTTCTTCTTTTTCCTTGGTCTTTTCTTCCCATTTTCTTCCTTTTCTTTCTTTTCCAATTATTTCCTCATTCCTACAAAAACAAACAAAATGATTAAATAATATGATAAAAATCAGACAAACTAATAATAATCGAAGGTAAAATCCATGTAAATCAAGTCAAATAAACGATATAATTTCGCGTTATCAATATTTCCTAACAAAGATTGGAGTTGTTTCTTGTTCGACGAAAGCTTTGTATTAAATATAGCATTTGTTTTGTTCTGGTTGATATCTATTGTTAGTTCCATGGTTTTAGGATTGGAAGCAATTTTTCTAAAACATGGTTCATAGAAAGATGTTGGTAGAAATGTCCTAACTTGTTGGTGTGTCAACATTAAAGACAGATGTTCCAACAGATGCTGTGACACGCTGTACCAGAACATCAGTACATGGTGTAGTCTTATTCTTGACAGATTTGATTTGATTTTGTGAGATTTCTTTTGGATATATCTCACTTATTTTAGCATGTCAATAAGATTTAATATGGAACATTTGATTTGATCTTCAACTGTTCATAAGTTTCTAAAATTGGATTGATGATTTGTTCCAAGATTTAAGGAGACTTTTCTGCATAATTGATGCAGCTCTCAACGTGTGGATCAAGCAATACCTGGGTGAATATTTTAAAGCCCATGGATTTCTAGGGAGTATATAAAGAGAAACCTAGACCTATTGTTTTTACGGCTTTCACTTTTGTAAAAATAACGGGAAGTTTTAGAATTTTAGGTTTTTAGAGTCTCTTTAGTGTGACTTTGCAAGTCACCCATGTATCTTTTCATACACTAAGGTAGAAATATTGTAGGTTGTTTATTGTTCACTCATTAGCTTTTAGGCAAGAGTTATTGTTCTTAGTTTAAAGCTTTTAAGCAAAACTAAGTATTATTCTTGGAAGAGTGTTCTTCTATTTAAGGTTATTCTTGAATTGTCACTGGTTTGTGACTGGTACGAAGTGAGAAGGGGATCTCATATCTAGAGGGTTTCTATGTAGAAATTTCACAAGGTAGTGATTAGGAGAAATAGGGGAGTTTAGCTTTGAATTAATGTTATCATAGTGAATTTCCTTACTGGCTTGGATACCCCCAAATGTAGGTCATGTTGCACCGAACTGGGTTAACAATTGACTGTGTTACTTATCTTTCTGAAATTTATTTTCAGTTGGATTTATTTATTCTATCAGACAGAAGATGTTGTAACATCTGTCTTGACATTATGTTCTAATATGAGGACATCAGTATTAACATGTGTTAGATTTCTAGATTTTCAGTTGGCATCAAGGTTGGCACTCTAGTCAATTGTTGGGTGAGCTTCAGGGATATTTTTTATGGTACTTTATGATTATTGGAAGCCTATAATGGTAGCTTTCTTGAGATCAATCAACAACAGATCTTGGAAATCTATCACTAAAGGGTGTGTGTGGATTATTTCTTGTGAGGAAGAGTATGGGTTGGCTCTTGTTACTCTAAAAGATTTGAACTCTATATCCAATGGAACTAATAAAAATATGGTCAGTTTGTCAAACACATGCATGGTGGCCAAAGTTTCTTGGTAACTTCTCAAGACCTTTCATAAAGGGGCATCTAGTCAGCAGGATTCTGAGGTTTTTGCACAAGAGATCTGTTTTGAATGTGACTGTTATTGTAGAAGAAGATCTAGACATCATCAGCATAGATGGATCTGTTTAGGTCATATTTGTTGTCTGTCTTTAAAATTATAGATTTGAATAAAGGACAAGAGCATGGTGTCAATCACCATCTTTGTAGGAGCTTGTGACCTTGTGTCTGATGAAGGGTTGTTCAGTACTATCATGTTACTTGGGAGATATTTCAACTAGGATCTAAGAAAAATGGATAGAAGGTCAAGACTATATGTGAAAAACATCTGTCATGACACCTGTAAGAACTAGGATGTTAGAAATATAGGCACTCAGTATCGTGTATTTGAAGGTTCTTGTCATACTAGTGCAAAATGCCTTACCCATCATCAAGAAGTTTCTTAAGGGGTTTTCTACTTCTTGGACTGATCCTGATGATAAATCTCTCTAGTTTGTTACAGTATTCTCTAGAAGATGGGCTTCTAATGCAGTCCTTTGTATTGGATAATTAATTCATGATTAGTTGGTTGCTTCTTCAAGGTTATGCATCAAGAGTAAAAAAGTTTGTCAACAAGAAGGAACATAGAAGGTAACTATCTCCTATTTAGTGTCTATAAGGAAAGAATGGTTGCTTATCACTTGCAACATGAGGTGACTGTCTTGACCTCCAATCTTGATATCATAATCAAGCGTATGAGGATGTGAGCAACTATTCTAATATGTTTAAGAAGTTATTGTTTTTGAAAAGTTGACTGGAAGCCTAAAAGGGATGGGGGTTCTTAAGGCTATATCAAGCAAAGTAGAACTCAAATGTCAAAAAAAAAATTGTTTCCATCAAGAGGCAAACTGAGTTAATTATGTCATTTAAATGTCTCGACATCATGCTGAACATCAGAACATTCATGCTAAAGGCAGGAACTTGCTCTGGAGATGTCTCTTCTAGGGCTAAGTTGGTCATATCAGGCACTTTGTTTCAATTTGTATGGTTATTTCATGGGTCCAACTTAGCCCGAAGTTAACCAAGCAGTGGTTAAAACTCAAGAAAGATGCAATTTGTCTTTATCTGATACCATCTTAGAGTTTCAACCTATTAAGATAGGTATTTTGGTAGTGGGTATTCCAGACATATGGCTGGATTAAAGTAGTGTCTGATATACTCTGTGTCACACTCTACCATCTTTGGCTCTTTAAATGATTATGCTAAAAGTGATTTTAAAAGGGTGTGAGAATTGGATTTCCTATTTATGATGTTGGTTCCCATGGTATATGACTGTCAACTAATGAGATGTGTGGATTACTGGTGAGGAAGTAAAGACCAAAAACAATTGCTTTTTGTGCTTACCATAAGAAACTACATGCTCATCCATTTGTTTGATGATTAAGGAAGATGTAGTTAATATGTCACACTAGAAGATGCAACATCAGATTTCTGCAAATGTTATAGAACTTCCTCTCATAGTTCTTATGAGGCCCGTGCAAGGTGAAGTCCTAGTGGATAGAGGAACAAAGGGGCAAGGATGAGCAGACAGAGGTGGAAAAGACTGATAATGGTGATTAGCTCTGTCAGCATCCTGGTATTTTGGTCACCCTAATGGTACATGTTAGAGGTAATCTCTTATTTGTGTGCATAAGGTGTGCTAGTGGTTATGTGATGTTAGACAAGGTGTCTTGACAATATGCTTCTTTGGAGAGGATCATTTGGTTCTTGTTGTGTGTGAGAGTTTATTTCTTTCTGTGAAGTTTCTTTTTGCTGTGAGTGTCTCTGATCTTCCCTTGTAGTTTGTTCTGTTAATACTGTCTTTAAATTGCGGCTCTTAAGTGTTTCAGGCAAAGAGATGTCTCTAGATTACTATAATGACAGCAGAACCCATGTTTGTTAACTCTAGAACCAAAGTAAATGGTTCAATCATTGTTATAAGGACTGATGTCCGAACAAATGCTGGAACATCGTCTCAGATGTATAATACTCTAGAAATTAACAAAGAACTCTCAAGCCTACAATGTTTTCTCTAGAGACAGAAAATTTATACATGGGAGTTGAGTATTTGTAGTTCATTGTATGGAGTTGGTGTTCACCAACAGATTCAGAACTAAAATATCTAGTCCTAGTGAATTTTGGTGTAAAGTATTAGCCAAATTTGGTGGTGATAGTGGCTTTGATAGTGTTGAAAGGAAGGATTTGTTATGTAGTGCATGATGTCAAACCAAATGTGTGTGACATCTTGTCTGCCTAAAGTGTTTTGGAGAACTCTGGTTTCTCTTAAATGTTTTTTAGGCTTATTTTTCTTCTATTGTGCATGTGCCTATGATATGTGAACTGGGACAATTCATGATTACATGGGTATGTCTTTGAGAACAATGATGTTTATTTTCTAGAAGAATTTATTTTTCTCTGCAGTGGATTGTGGTCTCTAGGGGGAGTTATTTTTCTAGTTGCTCTACGATGCAGACTAGATGTCTTGTCATTGTGAACAACTGCACTTTGCTGGATTTCTAAGCTATGTAATTCAGATGGAGTTTGTTTTTGTTACCACTATATGGTATTCTTGTGTGGATCCTGAATTAATTCCACTATATGTGCTCCTGCTTTTTCTTAGGATGTTTCTTCTTGAGAAACAATCTTGTCTTTTGGATCAGCAAGAATATGGTTTGTGTTTTTTGGACCAAGTATAATGGCGAGGAAGTTGTTGTTATAACTTGAGCAGGATGCTAAAAGAATACAATGTCATAATATTATACTGTGACAAGTTGGTTCAATCAGGATTTTCAAGGATTTCTTTCTGGTCATCAAGACAGGGGGATTATGACTAATAATCATTTTTTTTGGGAATTACGACAATTACAGTTTAGAAGGCTTGTAAACGTTTTTTTATGCCTGCGTATTCAAGAAAAACATTTTTCAATGACATAGAGATTGTCATTTGAAATGTTGTAGTTAAAGCTTGGAAATAGAGAAAGAGGAACAAAGAATGTATCTTTCATATAATTAGCGGTGCTCTGTTAACAAGGATAATTTCACTTCTTTTAACAATTATATCCTTGATCGATCGGTCGATACAAGCAAGGTCATTTTTCTCTCTATTAAAAGCCAAAACCTTGTTGCTTCCTCTTCCTATCAAGTTGTGTTTCATCATGATCTAGTCCTCTAGAAATACTGATGCTAAGAGGGTTCATTTGCTGGAAGCTAAGAAGGATGAGAGTACTGATCCAAACAAGGTTGAGTCCAAAGTTAGGGCATCTGTTGGATTGTCTACTGGAGCATCTAGGACAAGGGAAAAGTTTATGACTAAGATGAAGTCCTTCAAGAAAAGTCATGCTCAATTACATGACTCTGACGCAGATGCTGATGAAGATTGGGTCAATTTCATTGACTCAAGTGGTTAGAATAGATAGTTGGTTTCAAAGAAGATATTTTTTGCCGTTTTTGTTGGTTGGGTTTGTAATTATTTCCTAACAATATTTGTTTCCATCTGTTTCTTTGTGTTTCCAGTTGTTTGCTTCCGTTAGAGCGATGTATTTCTATTTTTGTTTACATTTACTCTAATTTTTGTCAATTTTTGACTAAAAAGAAGGAGTAAAATGTTAAGGTTGAATTATGTTTATCCTGATGTCATGTCACTTTCCCTCATGCAATGGAAAAGTCAGAGCATCGTAGTTCGTGGGACTACGGGCAAAGGGTAGGGGTAAACGGAAGATGGGGGGAAGATAGGAAGGTAGCTCGCTAGGATCTCACAATCCTATGCCTATGTATTCTCATTGAGAAATGAGAAGTTAGAGCGTCCGTGGTTCGGACGACTACAGTTGGTTGGTTTGTGTTTGAAGCGAACGAGTGTTTAGGTCGCATTCTAACTACTAAACATTGGCTTGTCTGCTCGCTAGGGGAGGCTGAAGCACAAGTTTATATGTGCAGAAGAAGGGACTAAACAATGTTCTTTGTAAAAGATGTTTGAGTTGTGGATCACACGAAGGCGAGGAAATAGTGTTTTGAGAAGTTTCAATCGCACGGGGGTGAGAAAAGAGATTTTGTCATATTAGATTTTTTGCTTGGAAAAGAGAATTGATTTGAATAGGTATTTAGGGTTTCGGTCGCACGAGAGCGAGAAAACGAGGTTTGAATTTGACTAGCGTATTTTGATTAGACACGGTAGGTATTTTAATTGGATATTTTAATCGAGTTGAGTGTTTTAGAAAGATCGGAATGATCACAACCCAAGGCATACACCCCAAGAGCGATCACTCGAGAATCCAAGAGGTGTTAGACCTCAAGAAGTCAATATCTCCATTGTTATTTAAGAAAATATCTTTTGATAAAGTTTGGTTAAGTGTATTGCTTGAATTAGGGTTTGAATGTTTTAAAAGAGTTAAGTGTCTTAGAATCGGAGGATGAGACGAACACAACCCGAAGTGTACGACTCAAGAGAGTTCGTTCAAGAATCCAAGGAAGGCGAGATCCAAAAATTCAGTTCTCTCGAAATTTAGTTAAGAAAAACTTTTTAGAATAATTAAATGGATTAAGGTTTTAACGTAATTAAGAAAGTATTTAAATTAATTAAAAAATTATTTGTAAAAGTTAAATATTTTTAAACAAAAATTAATTATTTTTAAGAATGAAATACGGAACGGATACAACCCAAAGCGTGCTCGAGAGTATTCAGTCAAGGGTCCAAGGAGAGCCAAACTCCAAGAACTCACTTCTTTCGTTATTAATTAGGAAAATATTTGTTTAATTGCATTAAAAATGGTTTAATCGGATTTAAAATATTATTTTGTAATGGTTTGAGATTTATTTTAAAAAATAATAATTTGAATTTTTTTATAAAAACAATCTAATTAATAAAAGGTGATTGAAAATATCTTTTTTCAATTAAAATTTTTTACTTAAATTAAGTGAGAAAAACGTTTAAAGAACGAACGGCGGAACAACCATAGCGCAAGACGTGCACTTCAAGAACGGTCGTTCAAAGACGTTTAAAAAAGTACTTGACGTCGGACTAAGGCTTGAATTGACTTAAGTCTTCGTTAAACCATTACACAAAAATGTGAACTTCTTATTAAGCCATAATATTTTAGCAAAAATGACATATAAACAAAAGACAATACGCGATCATCACATCAAAATTGTTAATAGACCCTTTTCAAAATAAATACCATAGCCAATGGACACGTGGTGCTAAAAATGACAACCAGGATCTAGAAAGATATAAACAAGAGCAATCATGATCTACAAATTTCACTTTTAATTTCCTCAAAACTCTTGTTATTCATCTCTCGAGTTCAGACCATGATTATCGAAATCTAAATTTAAATCCAAACAATTCCATATTATATTAACATGTTACCAAAAATCAACACCACAATATAATTGGCCGAAGTTTATGTAAACACTACAACATTCACCAAACAACTATCATAATTACACCCAACTTGCAATATTATTATGATTATCACTTAATCACATGCTATAAGTAATGTATCAACTAAAAAAAAGAGCAGAACTTGAAAAATGAAACGAACTTGACTTTAATTCATATCTCAGAGTAAGCTGCAACTTAAAGCAATGTTCCTAATTTACTTACAGCACATTCACCGTATTATATATCTCAGGCATGGGCGGTTTTAAGGCCCGGCCAGGTTGGGCATGTGCCCGGACTTGGTTCCAAAATTTTGTCTGCTTTTATAAAAGAGTATGAAAATTGTGGCGGTTAATAAGTGCTGTTATGGCCGTTAAAACTGTCACAATTAACGAAAATGCAGAAAAATAGTACTTTTGAATAAAATTTCTCATGTCATAATATATATTAAATAGAAAGGCGGTTTTTTGTCGTTGATAATGGCAGTTTTAACCGCCGTAATTTAAACATTTTTCACAAATATAATATAATTATTTTTTCCTTTTTTATGCAATTAAACATACATTATATTAATTTTTTTTTATATAATAATATTTAGATTCAACTATATTACAAAAAGTGCAAAATTAAAATAAAGTTGCTATTTATAACCAAATTAACAAAAAAACAAAAAATAAATACTTAAAAAAATAAAATTTAACATTAAAGTAGCAACTACTAAAATTATAAAAAAAAAACATGTATAGTGTTGTAAAAAAGAAGAAGAAAAGAATAAATTTTATCCTCAAATAATATAAAAAATATATTAGGTCCAATTCTTCAATTTATGTTCACTCTAAATTATATGGTTCAATTGATGTTAACTAGAAATTTGTATTTTAAATTTAGTTTGTAGTTACAGTAGATAGTAAATAAAATTATGTTGTTAACTTGTTGCTAATTTCAAGAATTATTATGAATCACATGAAATGATATTCCATGTTAGTATCAGCCTCAAATTGGATATGGCTATGTTAGTTTTAAAATTCTGCCGAAATCAATTAAATTAAAAATCTTTTATTTTGATTAATAACTATTTATATATACAATATGAATTTATTGTCTTTAAATTTTTGCCTAGACTTCAAAAACTTTCTGACTCCGCCACTGTTCTCAGGGAACTTCAAACGCAAGAGCTGTACAATCTCTAAACCCAAACTACAATGCCTTCATTTTAGAATTGAACTTGAAATTATTTTGACATCACCACATCATGCTAATTCCTGAAAACAACAGCAAAATTGACTTAACAACAACATCAGCACTTGAAAATGAAGGCCATAACACAAACAAGATTCAACGTAATGTAAAACGAAACGATTAATATTGCTGCAAAATCGATTATTTCAATTTCAAACTAACAACAATCTCAAACTTTCATGCTAATTCTCTACATAATAAATTCAAAAGAGACATGTTGTAGACCAAAACCCATATTGCTATTACATGAAGTGTCAACTATTCATGTGAAATCGAAATAGTATACAAACCAATTTTCATTAAAACAACGAAGCCCACATAATACCGTTGTGAAAGTCATATGTCAAAACATGAATCCCAGCAGCAACCACAACATACTTACCAATGAAAATCACACCATCACAGCAAACCGCTATTGAAATTTAAAACGAAATCCGTAACATGAATCACAACAACATTAACATTTTCTGTCATACTCTATCAGTCCGAAATTAACAAGATATTTAAAACCAAATGCAGCAAAAAACAGATCAGCAAATGCACTGTGTAGTAAAGATTTCCAAACAAAATATTCACTACAATACAATGTCTACAGATCGAATTCAAACACAAAATTGCATCAAAAATGTGATGTAACCAAAATTTTATGTCGAATTGTCGGCATGATTTAGAACTAACAATAGAGCAGTGTTTAATAACAACATTATTGGATTAAATGATGCAACTCAGTATACACACGCTTATGAATTTTCACCTTGTATCTTAAAAACTTAACATGAAACCACATCTTAATAGAAACGAGAAAAGGGGAAAAATCGATCACCCCCAATTCTTTCGCTTTTCTCCTCTGAAGATCCGTCCCCTTCGTCCTTTTTATTTCTTTTTTTAGTTATATTATCATTACTATTATTAAAAACAAAATTATAAAAACTAATCAAAACTACCAAAAATGTAACTTGTCAGTTTTTTTATTGAATATGGTGACAAAAATTTGAAAATCACGCAGTTGGGGATGGTCATGTGACTTAATGACATGAAAAAATGGTTTGTATATTTTTTTGATTTTATTAATTAAATCAAAATAAAATAAAATTCTAAAATATAATTGGTCAATGGAAAAAATGAGGATCATGCATGTGCACCCTTGATTAGTTTTAAATCTAACGATCTGTATTTAATCAAAGAAACACACTTAATTCGAAATGTCAAAGTTGTCCTTTCTAGAAGCTTTAATTTATTTAATAGAACTAAATCAATTAAAAACTAATAGCAATTCACAAATTATTGAATAAACATGATAAAAATAAAATGCAAGCATGGAAAATTCTAATTAATTATTCCAGACATTTTGATGAAAATATAAAAATAAATCGGGTGAAGATGAATAAAAATCGGGCGACAAAGATGCTTGAAAAATTAAATCGACCTCAACAAAATGATTAACATGGAATGAATAACTCGGAGAAATACAGCATCTGGTCAAGCTTGAAAATTGTTCGGGACCGGTAAACAGGCTCAGACCGATCAAAAGTGACTGAAAATTTTGTCGAAAGATAAGACGAGTGCGTTATGTCAAGCTTTATGGAAAGTAGGTCAAAATTAATAACGTCTGCAAGCTTAAATTCGAAACTTTTCAATCACTGATTTTTCTCGTATATTTGAGACGCAATTCGACTAGTCCGTCTGCATATCTAAGAAATTTATTCTGCCTAATCATTTTAGGAATTATTCATGCTGAAAAGCACGTTATGATGTACAAGCAATGCAAATTGAAAATAAAGTCAGACAAATAAAATTTTGAAAATGGTAGGGCAAACTTGGAGTATGACAACAGGGGGAGTAATGAACCTGTTTAGTTTGTAACTGCAATATATCTCTAATATATCTTTTGTTGATCATGTAGCTTCCTTGTGCTTTGTGTTTGTGGTTTTATTCCTCTCTCCAGGTTCATTAAGCAAAGGATGTTTTAGCCAAAACTTTCCAAAGGGGGATATTATTAGTTCCATGGTGTTAGGATTGGTAGCAATTTTTCTAAAACATGGTTCACAAAAAGATGTTGGGAGAAATGTCATAACTTGTTGGGGTGTCAACATTGAAGACAGATGTTCTGAGAGATGTTGTGACATGTTGTACCATAACATCAGTACATGTTGTAGTCTTATTCTTGATAGATTTGATTTGATTCTGTGAAACTTCTTTTGGATATATCTCACTTATTTTAGCAGGCCAAGAAGATTTAATCTGGAACATTTGATTTGATCTCCAACTGTTCATAAGTTTCTAAAATTGGATGTTGAGACATTTTAGGAAACTTGATGATTTGTTCCAAGGTTTAAGGAGATTTTTCTGCATAATTGATGCAGCCGTCAGCGTGTGGATCAAGCAATATCTGAGTGAAGATTTTGAAGCCCATAGACTGATAGGGAGTATATAAAGAGAAACTTATACCTAATGTTTTACGGTTTTCACTTTTGTAAAAATAAGGGGAAATTTTAAAGTCTTAGGTTTTGAGAGTCTCTTTAGTGTGACTTTGTAAGTCACCCATGTATCTTTTGATACATTGAGGTAGACTGATTGTAGGTTATTCATTATTCACTAATGAGCTTTTAAGTAAGAGTGTATTGTTCTTAGTTTAAAGTTTTTAAGAAGTGAGAGTGGGATCTTATATCTAGAGGGTTTCTAGATAGTAGTTGCACAAGGTAGTGATTAGGCGAGAAGTTATAAACGCGAGAGTTTAGCTTTGAACTAATGTTATCATAGTGAATTTCCTTCATGGCTTGGATTCCCCCAGATATAGGTGATATTGCACTGAACTGGGTTAACAATTGGCTGTGTTATTTATCTTTCTATAATTTATTTTCAGTTTGATTTATTTGTTCTATCAGACAGAAGATGTTGTAACTTTTGTCTTAACATTATGTTCTGATGTGAGGACATCAGTATTAACATGTGTTAGAGTGCCAGAATTTCATCTATGCCCTTTTTATGAACTTCAAAGCCTAGAAATCACATGCATGAACGTTAAAAGTACATTTTAATGGATTCATTTTTATTCCATATTTCCTCATCCTTTCAAAGGATTGTCGAAGGTGATCCAGATGACCATTTTTGACAAGGATTTAATGGCTATGTCATCAATGTATAACTGCATCAAGGTCTCGATGAAATCATGAAACATATGATTCATCGCCCTTTAGTATGTTGCACCAAGATTCTTTAGGCCAAAGGACATCATTACCCGCTCATAAGTTCCTAAGGCTTCAAGGCATCAAAATGTCATTTTTGACACATCTTTCTCTGCAATAAAAATTTGGTTATACTAGTAAGAAAATTAATTAACTTACTATTATTTTTAGTAAACAATTACGAGTTTTATTCACTTAATATATTAAACTTGAAAAGATCTCAAAGACAATTGTGAAGAAAAGTGCAATGAAAAATGTTTTGAATTTAAATACGTGAATAATGACAAATTGAAGCAAATATTAAATACAAAAAGCTTTGGATAAAGATAATAGACAAAAAAAACATGAAAAATGTCATTAATGGTAAATGCTTCAATTTAAAATATAGAAAATTTAAAAAAAGGACCCAGACTCATACATTTCTCACAAGCTACTTCGCTTTGTGACTTAGATACGTTAAATCTACAGAGAATGAGTGAAATTTGCGACCTTGATCCCAACAATGTGATTGACTATTTAGACTAATACAGTAGTAACTATTGACAACAACAATTTCCACATGATTTGACATGTATCCCACTATGTGTGCTTCCGCGCTCTAACTTACTTCCATGCATCTTTAATGATTAAACTACTACAAACCAATTGTCGTGTTGATAGCTGCCTTTTAACTCCCTAGATTTCTTTCATTGAGAGTTTCTGATTAACTACTATAGTATTGACGAAACACCCTTCATTTGATAGACTTTTGAGCCACAAAATATACTAAGTTCTGTCGCACCTCGAAAAAATGGTAACGACCTTCGCGATGGACGCAGAAAACACAGAGTCGCCACCAGATTGTATTCATCCCAAAAAGGGAAAGGGAAATATCGGTAAAACCTTTAGGGAAAGAACATGGTCATCGCAACCATATTTTGGGTTCGGGAGTCGGTTACATGAGGGGAAGGTATTAGCACCCCCCTCACGTCTGTTGTACTCAACGGAAATCTCTTAATTTGATCCGTTAGAAATATTAGCTAAGGTTGTTTGTTTTCTTCTAAGGGGATAAAGCATAAAGGTAAAAGAATAGGATCCTATTTGCTAAAGAGAGAAATAGGTGGTTTTCTATTAGGGTGCTCGCCAAGGATTGAGGCCCTTGTGCCTACATATATTCACTTAAAAGAAGTGAAGAATCAGAGCGTCCATAGTTCGTGGACTACATGTAAAGAGGGAAGTTTTTCCGCTAGGATCTTCACAATCCTACACCTACATCTTCTCAATAGGTTTGAGAAATTAGAGCAGCCGTAGTTCGGCCGACTTGTTGGTGTTTTTAATGGATGATGCCAACATTCACGTTCTATCAGTTAGTTGTATTGCGGTTCACTGCTGGAGTCTTATGTGTTACCTGTATTGCGGTAGACCAGAAATAACATGTCCTTTTAAGAAAGAGTTTTAATCGCACGGAGGAGAGAAGTTGATTTAATGCGTTGATTATTTATTTGGATGACAATTATTTGAATACTTAATAAAGACTCCTCGAACATAAATAATTGGAAGAGAGAATCGAAGACTCGACTCTCTCTCTTTTTCAACCTTAATTATGAAAGGATTTTGACATAGTTTAAGTATTTTAAGCGGATGACGATTACTCGAAAGCTTAAGAAAGGCTCATCAGTCCCAAGTAATTGGGAGAGTGAATCGAAGACTCAACTCTCTTTCTTTTTCATCTAAGTGATTGAGAAAATAGTTTTTATTCAGTTTTTTTTTTATAAAAAGTTTGATATGAAGCGGATTATTAACCTTCTAGAGAAGACAATCATTCCAATGTAAAGAAAATTCCTCACACTTAAAAAACCAAAGAGATCTCGAAGATACAAATCCAACTATCTTTTCATCTTTTTACCAAAAGAGTCCTTCATAGTTATTAAGTGTTTTATCATGATTTGAAGAAAATACTCGATATGAATTGAGGTTTTTATTTGCGCACGAAGACGGTGATAGGTTTGAAAATGATGGGAAGGAAATCCATGGGAGACTGAATCCTAAATATTGTCATGCAATGATGATTCTACGATTAATAACAAAGGTAAATTCTATCCTAATATTGTCATTCTTAAATTAGCCTCCTAATGTCTATTCTACTTCAAGCTTAATCAGAAACTAAGTTGAACTAGGAATCCCTAAGGGAACATGTGAGCATAAATCGACCAGCTAAACAACCAAGCAAACATGAAAGTAAATAGTAAGAATTGGAAGGATCTAACTGAGAAGATGGCATATTCCATAAGCCAAGTAATCACTTCATTCCTTTGTATTGGTGAGCCACAAGAAAACCAAGAAATGGCAAATCATCAAGTGAAAGAAGAACTCGAGCCAAGAAATCCAACATGAGGTATCAGAGCCAAGTCTTCATGAGAGGCCAGTCGAAGGTCAAAGTACTAGATGAAATCCAAGGTCTCAATTCATAACTCTCAAGCAAAGGAACAAGAACCTATGTCTAAGTGCAAGAAGTCCAAGTCTAACAACCAACGATAAAATCAAATAAGAAAGACAATGACTTCTAAAATATTTTATATGAATATTTTTCCATATGATTTTTAATAAAATGAAAAGATTAAAAAAAAAGTAAAAATGGTAAAAAAATGTTAAAATAAAAGAAATATAAAATAAACAAAAAAGAAAACAAGAACCAGAAGAGTGCAGTGCTAAACATAGGAGTGTGAAGAAGACAATTAGGCTAACGGACTCTTAAGCCCAATAACAACAAGAAGTTAACACAAAGGGTCAACATCCAAAAACAAAAAACAAATGGTCCTCTTTTTGTTTTTTCACGATGTAGTCACTTTCTCTTTCTCGTGTAAACATTGTCGTGACAGCCACAAAGCCTCCACCGCGTATTTTGTTTCGTAGGAAACTACTTCTTTCATCAATCTCGCGCCATCCGAGCATACGCAAGGGAGGAAAACTCGCAGTGATGGTGTGATAACTAAGATGCTCAGGTAAACGATTTCAGCACCATGTCCTTCGTCTCTTCTTATTTTAAGTGCGGTTCTACGATTGTGGTTGAGTCAAAGCTATTGATGCGTGATTTATTATTGAATTTATGCGCTTGTGTTGTTGTTACGATGCGGAAAAAATTGTTGTTGTTCTTGCGCTGAGATGCTATGGTGTGTTGTTGCATGTGGTTGGATGTTGCAGTGATGAAGGATGGTAGAAGAAGATGGAAGGAGAGGTAGTGAGTTGGTATTTCTATAGGTTGTCTTGGAGGACAATATGAGGGAAACATTGATGTATGTGTGAAGGAATTTAGAGAGAAAAGAGGGTCTAGGATCTATGAGGCCGAGGTTTTCAAAATGTGAAAGATAAGTTATTGTAGAATCGAAAGTTTTGGGGATGAGTTGAAGCTTGTTTTGTATGAAGCCAAAAGAGGAGGATGGAGAAGATTTAAGTTGTTATTGTTCTGTGTTTAAAATAGTAGAAGGAGGAGCTACACAGTGGCTGGTTTGAGTTTAGATATGGAGAATGGTGTATGTAGAGTGAGGATTAATGGTGAGATGAATTTGTGGCTTTTGCTTTGTACTTCCTACTGCTGTGTTGTGCTTATGCCCAAGAGTTGAATGAAGGTCATAGTTTTGATCACCAGGTATTACTCTAAGAGTGTCAAACCCAAGGATCTCCAAGGTTTTGAGAACTGGGTTTCAAGAGTTGAACCAAGGGCCATCTGCACTTGCAGATTTCATCTCCCAGCCATTTCTAGAAAGATTATTAGGTATGAAAGCCTCAGAAGATGCGGAATAATTGCCACCCTTGTATGTTCCAAAACTCATATGTGAACACTCAGTAGCCAAGGCTTGTAAGTGATTTGGAAGAACCTCTATATTTTCAGATGATGGCACTTCTAGGTTGGCCTCTTTCATATTTAGCTGCTGAAGATCCAAAGTGACACGATGCTCATAAGAACCAGTAAAAACGGAGGATTATTTTGATGGTGAGCTATAGGTTTTGAGGTGGATTGTGAGGTTTTTTATTGTCTACATGTTGCGGGATCTCCTTTATGGGAAAGAAGAAGATGTTGGGAATAAGTAATTGTTTTCTTCGTCCTTGTTTTTATTGAGCATGATTGTGTTATATACGGAGCAAAGTGTGAGGATTACACATAATTTTCTTCGGTCCCCTCCTTCTCTTGCTTCTTCCTTCTTTTTTTAAAAAACAACCAAAACTTGTCTCTTAAGTCTTTAATTTGTCTTGTAGTTATGATACATATCTTTCACTGCAGGTTTTTTTGTATACAGGTCTGGTTGCATCATTATGCGGAATGGGTCTGGTGTGGTTTGAGGCAGCAGTGGCTTTGTCTTGGGATAAGCTGTTTTTTTGCAGCGTGTTGCTTGGTGCGTTGATCAAATGTTTTTATAGTGTAACTTTTGGTTTGTGGCAAGTGATGGTGTGGTAGTAGAATGAGGTAGTGTGGGGTCATGTAAGTGTGTAGTATCAGGATGTAATATGAAGTAGCAGTTGCTTTGTGTTGTATACTTTTTTGTAAACTTTTTGTACATTGAAAATCGACTTGTAATGAAGTGATATGGGCTTTCTCTATTTTGTAACTTTTGTAGCGATATGTAAATGACGGAAAAAAAAAGAAATGGGCTGAATTTGAAACTTGGGAATAGACATGGAATTTGAATCTTGAAATTAATGCAAGATGAGTGGAATTTGGAAAGAAATTTGTAATTGAATCTTTTGAATGAAAATTGAATTTAAAATGAATTTGAATGAACTCAAAGTAAATTGGCATAGGAATGGAATTGAGATTTAAATTTGAAAATTGAACTTGAATTTGAAGTTTGAAAAATTGAAATTTTGAATGGATTTGGAAATTGGACTATGGATATTGAAGGTGGTTGAAATTGGAAAGAAACGGGTAACCTTTGGCGTTTGAATGTTAGATTTTGACTTGAAATCTTGTCATAAATTTGAACCTAATTTAACATAAGTTCACAATTGGGAGATGGATGACTTGAAATGAACACAAGTAAATTGGAACGACAAAATCCACAAAAGATGAACAATCTCAATTCTCAATCAATCACTCTGATTCAATTGATCATCTCAGCCAAATGTATCATCAAACCTTGAAGCAGTCATCTTTTCCTGAAACTAATCTTTAGCAACTTGAACTCTTCATTAAAATCAAACCAGAAATGTATTGAAACTCTGAATCAACTCCTTGAGAAATAACACGACATCCTGATTTCATATTGAAATGGTCCTGAATTGAATAGAAAGCTTGAATTCTCTTTGGACAAGAAACATGAACCACATAGTCAGGACTTGCAGTATTGACCAAATGCCTTGAATTTTGATGATTCTTACAGCTTGACTTCATCAGATAAACTTGAACTAACACAAAACCCTAATCTCAGTCACTTGATGATTTTCAATCATAAATCACTTGAATCTAACACTCCCTTGCTTCCACAATGATCCATAATACTAATGACTTAAGGTATAGACTGTGTTGCCACTGCACCAAACTCTAATTGAAATGAACTAGATTATGATGATCTTGACTTCTTGATGATCCACAAATATTCACAATGAACCTTCTTGAACGTGCCTTGAAAATCAGAATCAAAAGTTTGAAATATGAACCTCGGTACACTGCCCGAAACCCTAATTTAAAATGAACTGGTCTTTGATAATTTTCAACTATGGAGTATTTCAATTTAGCCTGACCACTTGATAAAGAAACAAATCACTTGTCCTACCAAGATTAGTTCGAACTTTCACTGAACTCCAACCAATACTGCACACACCCTTGACCTGATTCTGAGAGAATTTGAATTGAACGAAACCTCTTCTCAAACAACAAAGGGATAATAAACCCTAATCTCCATGCTTTGGGTGCATATTGATGAAGAAAAACAACCTGAGATATTGAAAACCAACAAAACCCTAGTTCCATAGTCTCCACTAGAACCACGATGAGACCTTAATCACTTGATGCCTTTGAAGCATATAAACTTGATACTTGATGAATCTCGATGGAGGAAAGCCTTGTAGCTGGATGAACTTTGATAGAAATATACCCATGATAAAAAGAAATTAACCCTTGCTTTAAACTTGAATGAAAGTACCACAAAGAAAACAAGAACCCTGATTCAAAGAACCTCTTGACCTCATGCCTTAGGAGCTCAAGGCAAATGAATGCAAAATTATGACCTAATAGAAAATGTAGAGATGGTGAAAATGATATGATATACAAGGCTAGGGTTAGGGTGAAAATGAGGGTGTGACAAGTTCCCAACATCTAATGAACGTGTCAAACTCGATACTTTGTTAAAGGATTGATTTGCGTAACCCTTTTCTAGATTCTGGACATGTTTTAAAGAGAGAGTGATTATAATCTTGTGGATTTGTTTTTGAGACTCCTCCAAACCAAGTCTAGTATGTTGGTCGAACCATCTTGGTCGACGTTGCTAAAGTGTCGAAGATTGGGTCTCTTCATACTTAGTCATTTTTAAACATGGTTATTCTTATTCTCTGATGAATCCTTCAGCTAGAGATATCAGCTAACAGGGATGTGCAAAGCATCTCCAACGACACCATTGAGGGAATTGGTTACTGTAGTCAGACGTACAAAGCATCTCTGACAGCTCCCCTAAAATCTTTAAGCGTGCTCAACATTATGGGATATTGATTGTTGTAGTTGGATGTGTAAAATATCTTTGATAGCACCCCTAAGCGAATTGGTTGATGTAGTCGGACATACAAAGTGTCCCTAACAACCCCCCTAGAATCTTTATCCCTGAGAATCAACTATGTCGGTTGTACCCCAGTTTCCATGTTAATTCATTTATCCATGTCTATGTGTGCAAAGGTTAATGCTTTGAAGCTCATAGGTGTGGGAAATCACATTAATGTCCATATTTATGCCATCACTCTGGTCCACATGGAGTTCTTGATGTATCTTCTTGGCAACTTTGAGGTCGGTGCATAAAACAATCGATTATCCATGAAGGTTATGGTAATTGAGCTTCAAGTGCATGGGCGAGGTTACGACGTCCAACGTTACCGTGAAGGGCTTACCCAGAATGCAATTGTCAATGTTACTGCATAGAACGAACAAAAATTGAGTATTGATCGATCATAGGTCTCTTTCCTCTTATACAGATACCATAAGCTCCACATATCCTTATGGACGAGTGGTTATCCCATTAAAGGCTTACAGATCTGCGTCGTTATATGGTATTAGGCTTTCTTTATCTATGCCCTTTTTTAAAGAGCAACAAATAAAGGATGTCATGCAAACCTCCTTTGTCTATTAAATTTCGAGAGACGTCAAACTGTCCTATGGTGGTCGTGATTACTAGCGAAAACAACTCATTAGAAATGCTCCCAACCTTACTAGATTCTTAATACCTTAGCATAGATTGATCGGGGATCTTGGATTATGAACTACCTCCGTATTTGTAGTCGACCATCATCTCGGTAATTTTCCTTTTGATCGTCCCTTTAGAAGGGATATTTTCCCAAGGCGTGTCGACGAAAAATGACAGCGATATACAAACGTTTCCAGTTTTTTTTTGGTTGTCGCTGGGACATGCCTCATAAACCTTTGTAGTTGACTTGGTCTTTAGAGACTCGTCTCGGTCTCGCTTGCTACCTTTGACATACTCGGATAATCAACCCTTATTAATCATTGTTCAATCACATCCTTAAGCTGGACACAATCATCGAATGACATATCCATGTCTTCTGTGGAAGTGGGAGTACTTTGACTTATCTTTTCGGGCAGACTCCTGTATAGGGTAAGGAAGATAAACTCCTGCTTTTCAGAACTCAGTGTTAGCGCACTCCTGATAAATCTTATCCTAGAAATTATTCGAAAGTATGTATATTTCGCTCCGACCATACATTCCTCTATCAACATCTTTTTTCCGCCGATGGGATTCCTTCCCCGAAGGGCAGTTGGAACTTGTGTCAGCGATCAAAGTTGGGTTATCGAAATAGGTATTTAGCTTCTCTTCTAAAGTTATGTATGATTGATCCAAGTTCAACATCTTTTGAGTCGTATGTACCTTATTCTTTCCTAGCTTGGTGTGGAAAGGATGGTCATGAAGGAGGCCATTTGAAAGATCAAACATTTGAGGGCTTCCTTAACTCCCTCTACTTCCACCGCAGCGTGAATGAAACTGTTGATGTACGATCGTAAGCTCTCCTTCGTTCCTTGCATGATGTTGCTCAAGAAAACTATAGTAATTGGCTGCCTCTTCTGGAAAGTAAAATGAGTGGTGTGTCAATCACAAAGGTCTGCCCACAATTGTTGCAACTGTTGGGGAGACTGTTGAACCATAATCTAGCTTGTCCTACCAGTGTAAACGCTAGTAGCTTGCATTTTAAAGCTTCGCCAACACTATAGTAGTTTAGTCGGTTATTGACAAGTTGGACGTGCTCTTCATGGTTTCCTCTTCCGTCGCATTCTCCCAATCTGAGAGATTTTTACATTGACTTGGGGATCTTACTTTCTAAGATCTAGGTATATAAGGGATGCTTAGGTTACACTCTGGTCGGTTGGTATTTGCCATGATCTGGGGATGAAGCGTAACTACCACAGTCTCTGCCCAGACTCTGGGAGGAGAATTGTGTTTTCTACCTTTGGAACAGACTTTCAACTTCTGAACTTGGTTTCACCTTATCATGGTTGGCTCCTGAATGATGTAATGGTTTCTTTTGGACACGAACTCTTGAACTGTCTTCACTCAGGGCTAAGTGTGGTGGAGGATTTTTTTTCTAAACAAAAGAAGCTTTCTTTCATTGCCTTGGAGTTTTGTTGTTGAACGATGTTGTAGATATTGTCAAGCAATTTATTCATGCCTTAATCATCTAGGTTTGCTTCGAGAACACTAAAACCATGCAATATCTCAGGTTGCTTAACAAGAAAAGAAGTTGGAAATCCAAGCAGTGACTTTTGAATAATCTTTGTTCTTGAAAGGGGGTTAGGTCTAGATGCTGAGGTAACTCAATGTTGAGATTTGTTTTGCTAGGATAAGTATGTGTCGTGTTTCTTTGATTGAAAGTTGTTTGTAATGCGCCAACAATAACTTAGAGCAGTTTCATGTACGATGGCGAAACAAATAGCTTTAGATCTAACCATTTCCAAAGATAAAAGAAATTGGAGATTGTGGTATTTTGATCAAACTCTAGTTTTGACAAAGGTAGATTCATGGTTCAAAAGGAGTTATGCATACTGGATTAGAAATCTGTTCAAGTATGCTGTCAAAATATGTTAGCTTTGTATTTAAGTTATCATGTCGAATTATGCCTTGCTTGTAAGCGCAATTGTTAAGTTAGCTTGTAGCCTAAGATAGCTTAGTAATCTATAAATAGACTGTTTCTCTCAAGTTGTTGAGAGAAGTTAATTGTTGGTATTCACTTGTAATCTTTGAACTCGTATTGAGTAAGTGAATAGTAAAACAGATTTAACCAATACTTATTCTTCTTCTTCCTTCTTCTCTATCTTTCGTAAAACCAAATAGGGTGTGTTTGTTCAGGAAAATCAATCTTTATCTCATATTTTGGTTTGTTTTTGGTGATATAAATTCACAATAAATTGGTACGGTGAGCATGGAGAAGAAGATGTCGTCAACAAAGTATGAGATTGAGAAATTCACCGGTTTGAATGATTTCAGTTTGTTGCGCTTGAAGATGCAAGCCCTTCTTGTTCAACAGGATTTGTTAGATCCGTTGAAAGGATCGAAGAAGATGGATGATTTCCTATCATAGAAAGAGAAGAAAACTATGGTCGAAAAAGCTCACAATGCCATTGTATTGAGCCTTGGTGATAAGATTCTCCAGCATGTTTCAAAGGAGAAAACTGCAGCAGGTGTGTGGACGAAACTTGAAGGTTTGTACATGACAAAATCGTTAGTTAATCTTCTCTACCTGAAGCAAGTTTTGTATTCATTCAAGATGAGTGAAGATAAAGCTCTGGCTGAGCAGCTGGATATGTTCAATAAGTTGATTATTTATCTTGAGAATACAGAGGTCAAGATTGATGACGAAGATCAAGCATTCCTGTTGTTGTGCTCTTTACCTAAGTCACATGCTCACATCAAAGAAAATCTCTTGTATGGAAGAGAATTATTAACCTTTAAAGATGTTCAATGTGCCTTGTACTCTAAGGATTTGAACGAATGAAAGGAGCACAAGCCATCTTTTGTTGGTGAAGGATTATTCGTTAAGGGGAAATTCTTGAATAAAGACGATAGGTTTGAGAAAATGAAGGGTAAATTTCTACATAATTCTTATGGTGGTAATGCTCCTACTATTAAGTGTTATCATTGTAAGAATGAGGGTCATACAAGAAAATTATGCCCGGTCTTCTGAACAATCATGGTAGAAAGGATAATGGTAATGCAACCATTGTGCAAGATGGTTATGAATCATCTGATGTCCCAATGGTTTCAAGCAGTGACTCTAGCAAGGAGTGGATTATGGATTCAGGGTGTACTTGGCACATAACTTCAAACAAAGACGTGTTTCAGTAATTGTGTAATCAAGATGGCCGATCAATGTTGCCGAGAAACAACAAAGCTTGCAAATTTACAGGTATTGGATCTGTGAGATTCAAGCTCCATGATGAGTCAATAAGGCTATTAAGTGATGTTAGGTATATACCCGATCTTAAGATGAATTTATTTTCTCTTAGTGAATTTGATAAGAAAGGATATATTTTTAAAGGAGAGCAGAGCATCCTAAGAATAATGAGTGGGTCGAAGGAAGTCTTGAAAGGCGTGAAGAAATAAGGATTTTATACCCTTGAGATTATAAGTGGTTCAACAGATGTGGCATCCATAAAACATGTGATGAAGACTGAGCTATGGCGCAAGAGAGTTGGCCATACCAGTGAAAGAGGCCTAAATGAATTGTCGAAACAAAATCTGTTATATGGTTACATGGTCGAAAAACTGGAGTTTTGTGAACCTTGTGTATTTGGTAAATCATGTAGAATAAAGTTTAACAAAGGTAAACAAAAAACACATGAATCCCTTGATTACATTCATGCTGATCTTTGGGGCCTGCAAGAAATCCTTCACACTCAGGTGCAAAGTATTTCCTATCCATGGTCGATGATTATTCCAAAAAGTTATGGGTAGACTTAGGATGAAACTTTTGAAAATTTCAAAAGTTGGAAAACTCTGGTCGAAAACCAAATTGGCAAGAAGGTCAATATATTGAGGACCGACAAATGATCTTGAATTTTGCAATGAGGTTTTTGAAAGCTCTTGTGTTGCGTATGGTATTGCAAGGCAGAAAACTACTGCAAGGATTCCCCAACAAAATGGTTTGACTAAAAGGTTTATTTGAACCATTCTAGAAAGGGTGAGATGCATGTTAGTGATTGCATTGAAGATGGTGTCTAGGGCAGAAGTTGTTGTGGCTGCAACATACTTGATAAATAGGTGTCCTCAATAGCCTTGGGAATGAAGACACCTAAATAAGTATAATTAGGACATCCACATAGTCTCAATAGACTTAGAGTATTTGGTTGTTTAGTCTATGATCATATTAGGCAAGACAAGGTCGAACCTAGAGCTCTGAGATGTATGTTTCTTGGTACCCATAAGGAGGCAAAGCTTATAGGTTGTGGTGCCCAGAGCCAGGTCATAGGAGGTGTATCATAAGCCGAGATGTAGTTTTCAATGAAGCTGAGAGGGATTTCAAGAAAACTGATGGCATTGGTCGAAGTTCGAAGATCTCTGAAGAAGAGCTGGAACATAAAGAGATTCATGTTGAGGTGGAGCATAGTGATGCTGAATTGCATAACTCAGATGAAGTCAAAGAAGAATCTCAAGTTGTTGATGAAGATGAGGAGACTGATAATGACTACCTTCTAGCAAGAGACAAGTCGAGAAGACTCATCAAACCACCTCATAGACTTGGTTATGAAAATCTCATAGCTTATGCCTTAATTTATGCAAGTGAGGTTCTTGACAAAGAACATAGAGACTATAAGGAAGTTATGAGAAGTCGAAGTAAGGCTGAATGGATGAAAGCCATGGATGATGAGATGAAATCTCTCCATGATAATAACAGTTGGGAGCTGATCGAGAAACCAAAGGGGCCAGGTTAGTAAGTTGTAAATGGATTTTCAAGGTTAAGAAAGGAATCGAAGGAATTATATGGAAGCATTTTAAGGAAAGATTTGTTGCTAGGGGGTTCACTCAGAAAGAAGGTGTCGACTTCAACGATGTGATCTCACCTGTTTTAAAATATAGATCCATTAAAATGTTAGCCATGGTGGCAAAGTTCGACTTAAAACTTGAACAAGTGGATGTGAAGACAACCTTCCTGTATGGTGATCTAGATGAAACAATCCTGATGAGACAATCTAAAAGGTATACAGAAAAGGGAAAAGAAGAGTATATATGCAAGCTGAATAGGTCCTTGTATGGCCTGAAACAATCTCCTCGACAATTGAATAGGAGATTCGACAAGTTCATGGCACACATTGGTTTCACTAGGAGCCAGTTAGACCACTGTGTTTACTTCAGATTTCAACCTTAAAATTCACTTGTTATTTTGTTGCTTTATGTGGATGACATCCTCATAGCAAGCAATGGTGTCGAAGATGTTATGAAGGTGAACGATGAACTCGATAAGAAGTTCGACATGAGGGACTTGGGAGTTAGCTCTATAATTCTTGGCATTGACATCTAGAGAGATAAAAAGCAGTCAAGATTATGCTTATCTCAAGAGACATGCCTGAAGAATATTATGGACAAATTTGGTATATCGAAGTCAAAACATGTTCTAACACCGATTAATCCTCAGTATAAGCTAAGTACGACTCAAAATTCTAGTACTGAAGTCGAAAGAGACTATATGAATAAAATTCCATATGATAGTATAGTAGGTTCTTTGATGTATATTATGGTCTGTACGAGGCCAGACATAACGTACAGAGTGAGCCTTGTAAGCAGGTATATGGTCAATCCTAGGAAGACGCACTAACAACCTTTAAAGTGGATTCTTAGGTACATCGATGGGTCTCTGAGTAGAGTCCTGCTTTACGATGAAGCTTGTGGTGATAGCAAAGTCAAAATGAAAGGATTTGTTGACTCTGATTATGCAGGTTGTACGAATTCTAGAAAATCTATTTTTAGATATGTGTTAACTATGTTTGGCACATCAATCAGTTTAAAAGCAACACTTTAGAAGGTTGTTTCCTTATCAACCACTTAAGCAGAATATATCACCATCACTGAAGTTGTGAAAGAAGCATTGTGGCTTGAAGGTTTTGCTAAAGAGCTAAAACTTCAAGATCGAGTTATCACTGTTAAATGTGATAGTCAACGTGTAATACGTCTATCGAAGAATTCAACCTATCATGAGCGAACCAGGTACATCGATGTAAGACTGCACTTCGTCAGAGAGATAATCGAGCATGGAGAATTCTAAGCACTTAATGTTTTGACTGATGACAATGTTGCTGATATGACCACCAAGACATTGCCAAGTACCAAGTTTTTTCAGTGTATGCAGTTGATAAAGTTGTATGATGAAAGTTAGTTTGTTCCGTTGTTGGTTTAGAGTTTGTTTCAAGATGGAGATTTGTGGTATTTGGATCAAACTCTAGTGTTGACAAAGATAGTTTCATTGTTCAATAAACTCAATCTCTATCTCATATTTTGATTTGTTCTTGATGACATCAATTCACAATAGAAATGCTGATATCTGAAAATCTGAAAAATCAGTGAGTTGTAATCAACATAGAGTTCGAATTAATCAAAGGTAATTAAGTCTCGTGCTCGATTTGTAAGATCTCCATTCAAAGGTTGAAGGAAAAACTAAACACAAATATTGAGTCGTAAAAAAGGCAAGAATCAAGACTCGTTTCCCACATATGGTGTCACTATTCCGTTCTAGAATTAGAAATAGAGAGATATGCGGAAGTTGCAACGAAGTAGAACTTCCAATGCGGTAGAGTGGTAGTGTACCTGTAAAGTTAGCACTTTTACGCTTAAGTCAGTATATAAAGGAGTAGAGAGTATTCAAATTGTGTTTAAAACTTATTAATGATTTGGCGTCATTCCATGTATATAGGAGAGAGGAATAACGACTTTGCTATCTTTTATACATAAAAGGCGGAGGATCATTGGATGTGCATGAGGCGGAAATCTCCTACAACAAAATGTAAGATTACTCTACGGTAACGAGAAGACCCTGTAAACTTAACCCTGTAATCAATCAAAAAGCTTTGGCCCGAAACGAACTATTTCAGAGTGGTAAGTCCAAGACCCAAAACATTAATTGATAAAAACAAACTTAAAATATATCTAATTAAAATATAACTTCGATAAAATTTACACATGATAAAAAAACTAATATGTTTGACTTTAAAAATAGACCTTAGACCTCCATTTAACTTAATTCCACCGATATCATGTCACATTGAATAAATTATCCACATTTTATCAAAAAGTGACCTAAATCTAGATTAAAAAAACAAATCATTACAAGTCCTTAAGGCGTAATTCAAATTAGTGTTTGATAATGAGGCTTAGAGTTCAAATGGTGGCTTACATAAGTAACACATTTTATACTAGTTACCAATCTTTTGATTATGCTCCACCCTGCATTGAAAACTTGATTTTAATGAAAATGCAATGATCGTATGTTTACTTCAACAAATAAAACTATATACTTAAAGTATGCAACAGATGATACAAATACAAAACTGTGAGTCCTAGACATAGATAACAAGTCATTTCCACAACTTTTTCTATTAATTTAGTTCAGATCTTGATTCCCAAACTATCAAGTACTATAACATATTTGTATCTAATCCAGTGTTGCTTATCATGAAAATACAAGAACAGCTGGAAATTATTACATATACAATGACCAAGAAAGTAAACCAATATAAATTTCTTTTAGTTTGTCAAAAGAGAACTCCCTTCTTTGATAAGAACAAACACACTGCCACCATCACCTCTTGAGATACGCAGCTCTTCATCAAGATAAGTAGTAAGCAACCAAGATTGAGCTTTGTTGTTGGAAATTGGAATCTTCAATGGAGGCTGATTGGAAATTGTTTGCACAACTGATGAAGCAGTGCTTTGGACAGAAGTAAGTATGCCTTTGAAAGGTGATAGGTCGATTTTCTGGCCCAAGAATTCCACATTTTCTGGTATCTCTAATGAATCTGTCAGCTGTGGAGTTCCTATGACACCTTCCTCAAACTTGATCTAAATAATAACATGCAACATGAGACCAATATCCTAAATTTCACATTTTCATCGAAAGTTGCTCGACTGTATATAGACTAGATATATTAATCATTCTGTATATTTAAAAAGTAAATTTTTTCTTATATTAAGGATCAGGAGAAGTAATAGAGAAGGAGGATGGACGGACCTGCAAACGATTTGGACTTCGAATTTCAAATTTGGCATTGGTACTGATCGAGGTGGTTGTCAAAGGACCTGCAAACTGAACAGAGTTTTGGACAGTTAAACTTTGAGAGTCAATAGTCTGAGATATTTCTTCAACCTTGAGCAATGGTAGTAGTCCACTCGACAGCAATGGAAATAAACCTGCAAAGGATGTATATCTGTTGAACCACAAATTCAACCATAAGTTTGTTAGCAGCAGAACACAAACTAAACACCTCTAGCACCATACTGAAAAAAGTGTTTCAGTATTAGTGTTGGACATAGACACCGACAAGACACGACCACGACCAGAACACTTGTGATTATGTTAAATTTATTTAGTATATAGAGTTGCATATTTCATAGCTAAAAACACACAAAAGAATCAAATCAAACAGTAAAACAAATTAACTTACGCGAGAATCCATTTTCCATTGAGCAGAGTCAAAGCATCATTAGAAGCAGGAGTTGGATTCTTAGCCTCAAGCTGAGTAATAAGCTCAACAATCTCCGCTCTCGTGTCACTCGTCGCCTTCAACCCACGATCCGTCCCATAAAACGAACCAACCAGAGCCTTCTTCAGCTTCTCCGTCTCACTATCCGTCAACTTCACCTCCGTAACCGCCACAGCCGGAGAAGGTACCTCCTTCTCTGTACCCCACTCATCGTCGTTTATGTTAGACCGAACGTAAACCATCCGCCTCGAAACATCTGCCAACACAATCGGTCTTCCGAACTGTTTGCTTCGGAATCCGACGGTGGTGGTCGGTGGAGAGATTGAAGGTGTGGAGTTGAGAGGGGTTACTGGAAGGGTGTTGGTGTGGAGAAGCTGGTTGAGGTGGGAGAGTGACGCCATTTTTGTGTTGTGAGAGTAAAGAGAGAGAAAACGGAGATTTTATTGAGAGGGCGTGAGGGAGAGGAAGAGAGAAGCGGTGGGTTTGTAAGATTCCAGCGTGACGCGAATACCAACGGTTGAGATTTGTTTGTCGTAAAGAAACAAAACGGTTGAGTTGAGATATGAGGTCTACAAAAAAGTTGTTGTGAAACAAAAAGAGTGTGTAAAAGATATTCTCTTAATCCTTTAATCTATATAAGAAAATTTTTAAATTCTTTTCTAAATAAAAAAATCATAAACGATTTTATACTTTTTTTTTAGTGAGATGGCAAAAGTTCATAAGACAATTAATCAGAGTATCTTACAAAAGAAATAGAAAATTCCTATTTAAATGGAAGAAGAAGCCATTTATGTCACATAGAATATTTTCTTAATCCTTTAATCTATATAAGAAATTTTTTGAATTCTTTTCTAAATAAAAAAATCATAAATGATTTTATACTTTTTTTAATGAGAGGGCAAAAGTTCATAAAACAACTAATCAGAGTATCTTGCAACAGAAATAAAAAGATCCTCTCTAAATAGAAGAAGAAGCCATTTATGAACTTTTTTTTTCTACTATAAAAAGTTTCTGAATTTGTCAGTGAGTATATCCTCAAAAGACCTTTACAATCTGCTATGTCATCGTGACTCATAACTCTATCAACATTTAAACAAGTCCAACCGTCTTTAGATTATTCCAATTGATATTACAAAAAGTATAACTAATATCATATTAGTGCGTGAAATTATTTAATGTTAAAGTTAATTTAGTTTTTAAAAAAATTGAAGAAAAAAAACACTAGAGTTTCTTTGATCTTGATCATATTTTTTCTTATATATAAGACCAAAGACAATATTAAACTAAATATTTGTAACTTTGTAAAGATTAACTATAACTAGTAAAATAATTATTGTCACACAATTATATTTTATAATGAATTTATGAATTGACTTATATTATTATTGATATGAAAATATTTTACCCTATCGCTACTATCAGTCAATTTTAATATAACTTTTTATATGTTTTAAATTTATATTAATTTCTTTTAACTTAAATATATCATTGAGATAAATTTCTATCTAGTAATAAAAAATTATTAATACTCTTCCTATGTTTTTCAAAGATTTGTTGATGTTATGGTATTTTGAAAACACTTGATAAATTTGAAACGTGTCTTTATAATTTGATAACCATTTATTTAAAGTCTTATCTTTTTAATTTATAGGTAGAGTTGATAATGAATCGAACTAACTCAAAAATAATTTGAAATTTAATTTGACAATTAAAGTATTAAATTAGGTTAATGAATCAAATGAGTGAAATATGAACGAAAAACTAAGTTCGTTAACTAAATGAACTAAACTTAAACTATATATAATTTGACTCGTTAGTTTCATTAATCAACTCGATTATATATGAGAAAGATTACATTGTTTTTAAGAGTAAGTTTAAAGATTTACTCTAAATCTTAACTCTATATTTTCTTTTAATCTAACGGCGAAAAATATAAAGTGGTATCCCATATGACAGCAACAAATGTTCTTGTCATTCCAATACTGGCTTCGGAGTCAACTTTTAACGTTGGAGGGAGAGTTATTGATTCATTTTGAGTTGCTTAGTTTTTGAATAGTAGATTTTTGAGATAAAGTTAAAATTTAATCTGATGATTTTTATTTTATTTCTAAAATATTAATTTAAAATGTCAAATATATAAATAAAATATACTTTAAAAATGACTTTTAAGCCCGTAAAGCAAGTCAGCTGAACCTAGCGAGATGAACCGAATTGTTCGTGAACTTATAACTTAAAAAAAATTGTGTCAATCTCGAATCGAGATTTGAGCTGAACCAATTCTTAATGATTTAGTCAAACTGAGGAGAGTTCAACTCGACTCGACTCATTTTTATTCCTATCCATATGCGAAATAACTTTTCAAACGTAATCACCAACTATAAAGACATTCAATCTAACTTTCTTATTGTAGGCCTTAGTTATTCATTTTTTTTTGTCTTATGAGAACATTCAAGGCAACTAACATTTCCTCATTTAAATTAACTAATTCGTCTAACACCATATTTCAATAGTGGTCAGAAGGAATTTTAAGTTGTCTTTGAATTCTGGTTGACTGTAAATAAATTTTGACATGCAAAAATGAATCATGATCAAATGCCAGTCGAAACAAAGTAGAATTAGTTGCCTCTTTAGGAGAATTTCGAAAAACCCATAATATTTGGTCTGAAGTTTTATGCCAATTTCTTGGCTTCTGACTCAAATGTATCTTAATTAGGCCTATTATAATTTTGTTGGCTGCTTCGACTTGGTAATTTACTTGAGTATAATCTGGGGTAGATGTTAAAAGTTTGATTCCTGAGTCTGAAGCAAACTCAACCATATTTTTGACCAATAAACATTATACATTGATCAGCGATTAAAGTTTCAGGAATTCTAAACCTGTAAATAATGTGGTTATGAATAAAATAATTTATACCAACCAAAACGTACCTATGACTCTTGGATGATATAGGTTGAATTTCACCAATTAAATACAACGTCCAATTTTTAAATGGCCAAGGCTTGAGAATCGGATGCAACTCACTTGCAACATGTTTAATATCTGCATGTTTCTAGCATTCTTGACAGCTTTTAGCAAACTCAATACAGTCTTTCAGTATAGTTGGTCAATATAAACCTTGTCTAAATAAAAGTCATTTTTTCTTAAGACTTGCTTGATGAGCGCCACATGATCCATTATGGGCATAAAAAATACCAAATAAGTTTCACTCTCACTGAGGCATTTAAGCAAGATTCCTTCAGGATTCTTTTTAACAATGTGTTCCCAATAACCACATAACTTAATGTGTTGTACTTGATTTTTCGATCTGTCATTCCTGTCGAATTTTCCAAAAATTCAATAATTGATTTTCGCCAATCATTAGTCGAAGTAACAATGGCAAAATTTCCAAAAATTTCTCCAGAGTTTTTAAATTCTTCCAACCTTTCTACCCCAACTGATTTTTATTTTTACAAATCTAGGAAGAAAGGATTGGTCGAAATTAACTTTTCCTTTACTTAAATTAACTCTAGTAGTTTTTCTTTGAAAACTCTATATCCTAAAGCAATTTGTGGCAAATCATTAACCTCTTGGTTTTCTACTCGATGGACATATTTAATGTTGACTTTAATCAAATATTCTTAATAACGAATTGACCTTTACAAAGTACATCAATAAATTATCCTTGATGCATTTGTGTTCTTTTGTCAGTTATTTAACAACCAACTTTGAGTTGCCTCTAACCTCGACTCCTTTTGTCGTAAAGCCTAAAAGAATCTTAAGACTTGCAATTAAGGCTTCATACTTAGCCTCATTATTAGAACAATAACCTGTAATTTTAAATTTGAACCTTGTTGAAATTTCTTTAGGAGAAATGATCAAAATTCCAATACCAACTCTATTTTTGTGTTTGGAACCATCAAAGTATAATTTCCAAGGCTTTAGACTGACAAAATCTTGTGTTACTTCGACTATTGTATGATCAATAATAAAATGAACAACATCTTGGCCTTTCATAGCCCTTAAAGATGCATACTTTAGAGAATACTTAGACAAAGTCAAAGTCCATTTTCTAATTCGACTGTGTAAAATGAGTTTCAACAACATGTGCTTAATAACATCAAAATGAGAAATAAACAAAAACTTCTGTAGGTTTTATATAACATTTCAATTTAGTACATGAGAAATACAAACAAAGACACAACTTTTCTATTGGACCATACCTAGTTTTTGCATCAATTAAAACTCGACTAAGGTAATAAATGACTTTTTTGACACAATAATCATCCTCTTGGGCTAACATATTTTCTATTGTCAGTTCAGATGCCGAAATATATAAATTCATAGAAACTCTGTTTCTGACACATCTTCCTCTGCAATGTGAATTTGGTTATACTCTTAATAACCATCTAAAATAATTAAATATTCAAAGCATGTTCCTAAATCGACTAACATTTCTCCTACATGCATTGGGTATTCATCTTTTGTGGTAGAAAAATTTAAATATTTATAATTAATATAGACTCTAAGAGTCTCACTCTTTTTAATAATAGGAACTATACTTGCTAACCACTCGACATACCTTACAGTTTGTATGAATTCATTTCTTGGAAGCCTTTTGATTTCCTCTTTGACTTTCGACATCACTACTGGTGCAAATGTTCTTGGTGTTTGGTTTAGTGGCCTCCTATCAGGTCAAATCAGCACTTTAATTCCACCAAATCTCGACTGAACCCTGGAATTTAGTTAAAATACCAAGTGAAGCAATCCCTGAATTCTTCAAGTGTATCTTGAGTTTATATCCTCTTACTTGAAGCTAATGAATCTTCATTGAGTAGAAACATATCTCATTGTGAAGAAAATCTCGTTCCAGCAAGCAACAGGGTGAAATGTTCGCCAATTCTTTATCAATTTTTTTCTTATCTATATGGTTAACCTTTGTCGAAAAATAACTTTGATTAATATCAACATTTTCTACAATGTCATATGATCTCCAGATCCAAATCCTATGGTGCAGAGTTTAGGGGACTTCCCCCACATTATGGATCCACTCTAGACCAATCAAAATATTATAGTTTGCTTTAGTTGAAATGACCATAAATAATGTTGGTCTTATAGTTATGCATGCATTAATATCTACATGAATAACTCCTAAAGATTTACTTGGTTTTCCTTATTACTTTGACATAACCATATCACGAGGCCTTCAATCATTACCATACTTGCCAATTTTCTTTGAAAAAGAAGGTGACATCAAGTTAATTGTCGCTCATTCATCTACTAGAACTTTGTTAATGCCTACATTATCAACCTTAGACAGACGAAAAAGGGCTTTAAATGATGTTTCATCCCTTCGTCATGCCTTTCAAAAATGGACTTCCCTCAACACACCTATTATTCCTTACATAATAACATAAAGGCTTATGATTTTCCGTTTCTGCGACAAAACATTCATCCTCTTCTTCAGTTACTTTAGTAATTTGGTAACGTTATATGGATAGAACAGATACCATGTTACATATTATGTCCAGTTTTCCTTTTAATCCTGAATCAAAATTATCATTCAACATATCATCATTTTCATTTTGCATGGAGTTTTCCCATTTGGCTTAACTACTATTGCAAAAGGAAGAAAAAGTCATTCCTTCATGGGTCGCTTCACCACCTGGAATTCTGTCAACGCTAAAGATCTACCACTCTTACTCAAATCTATATCCTCCAAGGCACCCTTATTCTTACATTTGTGCCTTCTCCACCGGGTCTTAGTCATAGGTTTGTTGCCCAAGTAAATCTTGGAAGAATATGAATACTTTTTTGACACCTGTGAGTTATCGTAGTATGAAGAGACCACACCAACTTCAATCAACCTCCATTTTTATTGATCAATTTTTATTTTACTTGTGGGTCTAATCCACTCACCAAGAGGAACATAGGTAGGTGGAACATAGGTCCTGTTTTGGTGTGTCTTATAAGGAACTCCTCTTTTGTTGAAAACAAATTGGTTCCTCTAGTTGTCTCGAACAACCTTTCTTGGTTGTTGGGGTTTGATCTTCTCAAGGTCTTTAATGTCCTTCTTATCAAACACCATATTGCAGCCATAATATATCATTACTTCAGAGCCTTTAATCTTGCACGTGTTCAGGAAGTCAATCAACTCTTCCACAGCCTTTGGGTAAACCCCCTTCATTTTATCTACATAGTCCAACATATTCACTTATTTGACATTTGTATCGAGACCTTCAGTATTGTCAACCATCATAATTTTAAAAACTTTGACAAAGTGTGCTTCCTCAACTTGTAGAGGATCTGAATCGATTATCATTTGTGGCTTTTGTTTGTCCCCAAACTTTATTCTATCGTATGTCATGGTATTTTGCACCAAATACCTGAAAAGAACACATTGAAACGTCTTATGACCAAGAAAATTATGATATTTATAAAAAAAAACCATTCCTTTGTTCCAATGGTGGCGTATTTAGTCCTTTCGGCACTATGATTTGACCATCAGCAACTAGAAGATACAAAATTTCATCACATTTGCTTACATCAAAGGTATAATTTTTTGTAATAAATTTCTCGTTTTTACTTGGTTCAACGAGATTGTTTCTATTTGAGGGTATGAAAACCTTGAAAACATATGGAGGCACTAACTTTAACTCTACGAGATTAACCCCACTTTCTTCAATACATTCAAAAACTATGCCAATTTCTTGATCATTTTCGTCTGTTTCTACATAAGCTACTTTTTCTTTCCTAGGGTGCCGATTTTCCCTAGCATTTTCAAATTTCAATAGTTTGACTCTTTGAACCATGTCTACTAATTGTGCCATATCCCTTAGGTATTGGGTATCTAACTTCTTCTTAATTGAATAGTCTAGGCCACCTGCAGTCATCTCAACTAACTTGTGTTCAGGAACTTGAGTAAAACATCTTCACTTCATTAAATTGAACCTATTGAGGTAATCATCTATTGACTCAGAAAGTTCTCTATCCACGATGGCTAATTATTTTAGGCTAGTTTTTGATTGACCCATATAAAATTTCTCATAGAATAATACCCTTTCTAGTTGATTCCAATTGTATATGGAGTTTGAAAGAAGGGTGGCGAACCATGTGAAATCTCTCTTAGTTTATGATTTAGGGAAATATTTCATATTTAAGTTTTCATTAATGGCCAAATCACCTACCTTTGATTGATATCAAGCAGTATGCTCGACAGTGGATTAAGTAGTGTCGCCTGCAAACTTAGTAAGCCTAGGGATTTATCAACCCCTTGGGAGTTCAATCTGCAATACATACTCAAACAAGGCAGAAACAAAATTCAGTCTATGAAGACCAGCTTTAAGACCGTTTTGGGCTAACATTTGCTCAACCATATTTGCTATGTTACCCCCCCCCCCCCCTAAAATTTTTTGTTGGACTCTCCTATTCACTTATTATGCATCCTGGTTCCTATTGACCAGTACTACCTCTGAGTCATTTTGACCTAAGTCTCCTTCGACTACCCTGTGTGTGGTTTGTTCGATCGGTTGGGGTGTAACTCGTTGTTGCACTTTATTATTAGAAAAACATTCATTGTTTGTAACTCTTGGATTTTGAATTACCCCAGTTGTTTGGATTTAAGGAACTGGTTAAACAGGCGCTTGGTGAGCACCAAAGAAATGAATATTTAAGCCCATTTAATGCGGCAATTGTTGGTAAGTATGGTTTGTATTTTGGATTAAAGGATTAAGCACAATACCGATTTGTTGTGTAAGCATATTCACCATATCATGGTTATTATCATCCCTTTGTTGTCTCACAAACAAGAGGGAATTGGTAGTTAAGGGTGGCATGAATTGAAGGATATATCCTAACCCTCATTCAGGTTGTGTCATTCGACTAGGATTGCTTATAGCAGATCCTGAGGCTAAATATTGATTTAGAGGAGATGAAATAGTCATTGCATTATTTGCATACATAGACACATTAATTTGTAGGACTTCCACCATTGCAATTGACATGCCATTTGAATATTCCCAACCATTAAGGGGTAATGTAAATCTTAAGAGGAAAGAAAGCCTAAGACCCCCCTTCCTATATCAGTCTGTGTAACCCTGAGAGTAGTCGAAAAACTCGTTGATTGTGACGAGGTAACCACCACTTTTGGTAATATCTTCGAAAGTGACATCTGACTTATAACTAGAGCAGTTACTCCAACAAATGGGGACGTTTCTACACCACCAATTGTCGCTTTTATTGGTTGTTCTTCAGTATTTAGGGCATCGTTATATGGGGAAGGAAAAAAATTTGGAATATCATTTTAAGAATTTTACCACTCATCAGACACAAACCCTCAGACATTGAAAATATTTCATGTATGAATAACAAAACAAACAAGAAGCATAAACACTCTTTTGCAAAAGTTTAAATTTCTTGCACAAAAGGGTCCCACCGAGTGTACCAATTTGTTTGTTGGTATTTTTAGTAACAAATCACAAGTTTCCGTTCACTTAAGGGATTAAACTCGAAAAAATCCTAAGGATAATTTGTGCATAAAGTTTGAGAAATTGTATTTATGCTTGAAAATTCAACGTTTGAATGTGAAATAATTTGATAGAAACTTCAAAAAGAAAAAATGCATAATTGCTTCAAAGATAAAGTAAATGAAAGAAAATGATATATGAAATCAAGTAAAATGTTCAGATTAAAAGTGAGACGCATATTCATACATTTCTCACAAATTCAGTATCTCTATAACTTGAATGTTAGAATGCTATAGAAAACAACAATGAAAAATGTAAACCTTCGTCACATAGACAAAAACTATTTATATACTATGTACATTAATAATCGTCGAGAACGGTCAATTTTCCAGCATTCAACACGCACGTACATTGAGACGTGTCCTTTTGTCCTTTGATTTGCTTCCACATGTCTTCATTTTTTGAACTGTTGCAAATTGTTATTTATGTCGAAAAACACATTCAAATCTTCCAACCACCTCTGTTGAGAAACAATTTGCTTACTGTCGAATACCTATGATTAACTTGTGTATTTATCTCACATCTCTACTCCTGTCGAATATGTTTAAATCGAAAAAAACTCAAATTATATTTAATCAATGATTTGAAAATCTCAAACTAACAAATTCAAGTTAATTCTTCATAATATGTAATTTTGACATATACTACTAGTATATTTAAGAAAATTTTAATAAAATTACTTTTGTTTTGTTTTGTTTCATACTACGCTATTTTATTTTATGTTTTAAAAAAGCAATATAGTAACTTTTATCATTTTTGTATCTTATATAAACATTAGCCAAATTTCTTAAGAAAATTCATTAATAAAATAGATAGTAAGACTGTTAAACATATAAATATAAACCGATAACAAAAGCATTCAAAGTGTTAGAGAGTAAATTTATAACACTCACAAATATAAAATGTTATTTTCACCAAAAAAAGAAAGTATTTAAGCGAAGGGTAAAGTCGGAATTTCATCAAAATCAAATAATGGAAAAGAAAAGAGTCGTGTAATAATAGCAAGGAAAAATGCTAAAAATAGTATAATAGGGTCTTTAAGGCCTTTGTAAGCAGTTCTTGTGGTCGTAAAATAGAACAGGTGGACATTTGAGGTTTCAGATTTTTGCATCTAGAAAATAAGTAAGAAAACAACAGACTTGCCGACTTGGGAAATAAACTTTGATAAACAATTTTAAATTGATGTTTATAGCAAGTGAATTTATAGTGATTATTGATAATAAATTATTTGATTAAATTTACATCGTTTTAATTTATAAATATGAAATAGTAAAATTAAATGATTAATTAATAGATATTTTCAATTAAGATAATAAATATAAAATTGATAGATACGATAATAAGTTAAAAGTTATTGACGTTGCTTATTTATAAATTAATAAAAATAAAGTATAAATTACCAACATTGTAGCGCACACACTCGAGTAATGGATAGACGAAACACCCATTTGTATTCAAACTCAATTCATTCACGGAAATTAGTGCTATGAGTTCCTTTTGGTTTAAAAAAAAAAACTTTTGAAAAATGAATGTTATCAAATTTTGTCTTTCTAATGATATGGGTTTATAAGTTACAAGTTATTAACTATAAATTAATGGGTTAAACATAGAGGGGGCAATGAATTCCATTTAGATAATGTTATCCATCAAATCTATTCAATAATTTATCCATTCATAAGATAAAAAATAATTTAATGATTTTATCAAATTCATCCACTAACTCATATAGATGGATTCAATCCATCCATCTCATTTTTTAAATTCATTGGATATTATGTTGTCACTTATTAAATTAAGAATTTTTAAATTAATTTTTTGGATGGATGGATATCCATCAATTTGAAATATGTTAATGGATGAATTAGATGGATTTTATCTTTTAATGGATGGATTGGATTTGATTTTTATTAAGAGAGTTTAGTGGATTGCTAATGGATTAATGGATTGCCTTGATCCATCCATTAACAATTCAATCCATATCCATCCAATCCATTCATTTTGCCACCCCTAGTTAAACATACAAACAATGTAAGCAAGATTCTTTTTAGTTTATGATAGTTTTTTTTATTCTCCTTCATAATATTAAATTTTCTTCCGTAAGACTCTCGTGAACACTATTTCAATCTAGATTTCTTAACTTTTCTAGCGTGGTATATATATTAATGTCACGGGGATTAAATTATATATATATATATATATATATATATATATATATATATATATATATATATATATATATATATATATATATATATATATATATTTTATATTTTGAAACTGTAATATTTAATTCTCTTGTAAATGTTAGAGTTTCAGACAAATATCAAATCAGGCAACTTATGTCGAAGACGAAGACGTAAGTTAGTTGAAGACGAAGACGAAAAGACAAAGTTGGACGGTTGAAGACGAAGACGAAAAGACAAAGCTGGACGGTTGAAGACGAAGACGAAGGTTGTTTGTGGACTGTTGGAGACGACATTGGAGCTTATCAATGTCTAAGGTAAGTTTTTCAAAAAAAATTCTCTTCCAATGTCCGAGATTCTTTTGGTTGAAGACGACATTGAGCTTTAAATGTTGTTTTGAATCCATTTTACAGGATATGCAACATTTTAATGTGAGTTTTCACCATGGGGCTGGATTTATATTGGTAAAGCAGAATGACATCATTTATAGAGGGGTGTTGATACACATGTTTCTGGGCCAAATGGATAATAGGAAGCATTCATAAGTTGGTGAATATGTGGAGTTATAAAGAAGGAACTTATATGTTGTGGACGAAAATTCTTAAAATAGATGATGATGTCTTTTAGATAATGAAGAATGATGATGCATACGATTTTGCTGCATATGCTTATGCAACTCAAGTTCACAGAGATATGTTTGTGGAACATGATGTTGATGACATAGAACTGAGAGTAAGGGTTCCTAAATGTGCTAATGGGGTGACAGATGTGGAAGGATTATATGATCATATGGTTGAAGGGTTATATGACAGTGAGGATGATATAATGACTGCTCTTGTAGATGGATTTGATGGAGTTAATGTAACTGTACCTATAAGCCTAGGGGAGATAACTGTATGATTACTAGATAATCCAACAAGAAAACTGAAGATGATGAATATTATAGTGATGAATTGGACAGCTCGTATCTAGATGAATCTAGTGATGAAGAAGGGCCCAAGTTTGAAAGGTTTAAGAAAGAACAACTCAACAAGGACTACAAATTTAAATAGGGTATGTAATTTAATTCTCTTGTTGACTTTAGAGAGGCAATTCGTGAGTGATCGATGTTAAATAGTAGGAAAATTACATTTGTTAAAAATGAGAGTTATAGGGTAAGGGTGGAATGCAAGGCTAAATGTGATTTTTTAGTCTTATGATCTAAAGTGTACCACAAGCATACATATGTTATTAAAACATTGGTGGATACTACACTTGTGCTAGGGTTTTGAATAATAGATCTACAAGCTCAAAGTGGGTGGCCAAGACTATAACACCCCCTTTCTATACCCCCAAATAATCACATAATCATTTAGTCACATATTAAAAATTTCGTCAGAGTATAATTATAAACATAGTATAAAAGAGGCGCGTCACATTACGCTTGAAATTAAAACTTACAACACCTGCTCAACAAAAGATATATAACAGTGGGGTAACTTTGCAACAGGGGAACTTAGTCCTTACACCCACACCTCAAAATTTAGAATAAAAGCGGAAAATCTAAACATTGATATATATATATATATATATATATATATATATATATATATATATATATATATATATATATATATATATATATATATATATATATATATATATATATATATATATATATATATATATATATATATATATATATATATATATATATATATATATATCATCCAGTATGATTGAACAACATAAGTCATGTTTACATAAACATTCATCAACAAGATACATATACAAATGTATCACAAAAGAATCATGTACATCATAGCTACCCAGTGCTACATATCAGAGCCGACCGACCAAAAGAATGAAGACACGCTTCACAAAAAGCCCACCAGCATACCTACTCTGCAATGCCTCATAGAGTATCATAAAACAGCAGAAGGGTGAGAAATATTATCATAATAACAATGCATATAATTATATATCTTAGCATAAAAATACACATATTCTACATTCTCACCATAATTCATCACAACTCACTCATATACATCACAATATATATATATATATATATATATATATATATATATATATATATATATATATATATATATATATATATATATATATATATATATATATATATATATATATATATATATATATATATATATATATATATATATATATATATATATATATATATATATATATATATATATATATATATATATATATATATATATATATATATATATATAAAATCAAGCATATTCATCATGCATACTTTCACAATTCTTATCATTCCACATAAACATACACATTTATGTTTATTCACCAATGCACAGTTATAAAGATGATAAATGCAAATCATAGAGACCGACTCACGACTCTATGCAAATGCAATGTGGTACCGACTCAATCATCTCAAGTTCACTCAGGAACTTATTGGAACCATCACTCATTACCAATGTAACTCTCCGTCGGGCCAACGATGTTCACCCATTGCTCACACCTCACATAGGCACACAATGTTTGTGGATTGCTCACACCTCACATAGGCACACAATCTGATTGCTCACACCTCACCTAGGCACACAATCGTTTGTAATCATCGCTCACACCTCACATAGGCACACGACGTTACAACGGATTCTCATTAGAATCACACAACACAAGAATGTACATCATTATGCTTCACATACAAAATGACTCAAGACACTCTTGAAATGCATACATATTCACAATATATTCATGCATTCTTCTCATTCTATCACATACCATCTATATACATTCACAGTATATTCCACAATCTAGAACTCACGCCATACGGCTACCAACATCATATCATATAACAGCACATAAGCTACACGTTATATATCGAAAGCATACAGTATGATAACACATCAAACGCACCCGTTCACGACGGTAAAAGTTGACAAAATGACACGTTTCAAATTTTCTACTATAATTGGATCATACACTGCCATCAAAACCATTTTTACTAGAAAGAAGATATCTTTAACTTTCCAACGCTTCGAACGGGGACTAAAACCGACGTACGGATCAAAAGATATGAATTTTCGAAGTTTTCCAAAAAACCAAAATTTTGCCTAAAAACTGCTACGGGATTTTGCATTTTTGTCCGAAAATCCGACCGATTCAATTCTTTTCTTCGAAACAAACACATACTCATACTCACCTAACATATAGCAGTGAATTAGAACCATTAAACACGATTTCTACGACGTCCGATTTCCACTCAAATCTCAAACCCTCAATTATCCAAAAATGTCAAAAGTTATGAAATCACCCGAATTCAATCAAACAAGTTTCAATAGTCACGGCCTAACATTCCTCGACTAAACTACGCAATTTATTTCGAATTCTAACCGTGAAAACATCGGTTTCTATCGATTTTACCAATTCGACCTAAAATGGAAATATGTGGAAAAAAACAACCAAAACAATCCAAACAAAACCATACATAATCATACACTATGATAAGATAACAATATTTCACACCCTTACCCGATCAAATCGATTCCTAGAAGTGTTCTTGATGATTTTCCAAACTTTCTCTCTTTTCTTCTTTCTTTCTCTTCTCTTTCTTTCTATTTCTCTTTTCTCTCCTTTTTCTCTCTTATATCTTTCTATTCTATTTCTTTTCTATTACTTTTTCTCTCAAAATATCTAATATTTCATTTTCTCACACAAAATTTCTAACTTAACATTAATTAAGGAAATATCTAAAATACCCTTCAACCTAATTTCCCCGAAAACTCTCAAAAATGATAAAATAACACAATATGCAAACATAACATATTAACACACCAATTCCACAAATAAAATAATAATCACCCAAATAAAATAAAATACTCAACAAAAATGGGAAATCAGAATCCGGGCGTTACAACTCTCCCCCACTTTAGAAATTTTCGTCCTCGAAAATATACCTGATTCAAATAACTCCGGATACGACTCTCGCATCCCACTCTCTAGTTCCCAAGTCATATTGCCTTCCGAAGCGCCTCCCCACGCTACTTTCACAAGCGCAATATCCTTGCCTCTTAGCTTTTTAACTTCACTGTCCAAAATCCTAATCAGTAAAGCTTCAACCATAAGGTTATCTCTCACTTCAACCTCGTCCATAGGAATAACATGTGATGGATCCGAAACATACTTCCGAAGTTACGAAATATGAAATACATCATGCAAATTCTAAAGATTCGGAGGCAACGCCACACGGTAAGCCACAACACCAACTCGTGCAGTAATCTGATACGGGCCAATAAAATGAGAAGTCAACTTCTTCGACTTTAAAGCACGACCCACACCCGTAACCAGTGTAACTCTAAAAAAAACATGGTCGCCTTCTTGAAACTCAAGATCTTTCATTCTATTGTCATGATAGCTCTTTTGTCTACTTTGAGAAGCTTTCATCTTTTCCTGAATAAACTTCACTTTCTCTGTCGTTTGTTATACCATCTCCGGTCCAACTATCGACCTCTCACCGGTTTCATGCCAACACAAAGGTGTTCGATATCTCTGACCATACAAAGCCTCAAATGGTGGCATACTTATACTTGAATGAAAACTGTTATTGTAGGTGAACTCAATTAACGCCAAATAACTATCCCAAGCACCACCTTGCTCGAGCACACAAGCACGCAATAAATCCTCCAATGTTTGAATTGTCCTCTCGGTTTGACCATCCATTTGCGGATGATAAGCCAAACTCAATCTTAGCTTAGAACCCAAAGACTTTTGTAATCTCTCCCAAAACCTCGACGTAAATCTAGGATCTCTATCCGATACAATACTCTTAGGAACTCCATGTAACTTCACAACCACAAGAACATAAATCTCGGCTAACTTCTCCAAAGGATAACTAATATCAATTGGAATGAAGTGAGAAGCTTTAGTAAGCCTATCTACGATTACCCAAATAGCATTATGACCTCTTTGCGTATTCGGCAACCTGTTGCACCCTAAAATTTGCCCAACCTATTTCACCTGGTTTATGTTTTAATTGCATTATCATTTACATAGTTACATCATGTACATAGTCCAATCATTTGCATATCATAACATATCAAGTCATCTAACAAGGGATCAAGTGCCATTCTTATCTAAAGAAGCACATCAAGGGGCCTTATTCAAGCTTAAGAACATCCAAGTCATCAAGGAGTGGGTTGAAGCTTTGAGGAGATTTGAGTGTCAACAAGTGGATTTCTCTCCTAACTTGAGGTGTATTGGAGGTAATCAATGGGGTATGAAGCATGAATTGAGGGTATGGAGTTTTTACAAAGCTCATTGGATGCCTAGAAGGCCATATGGAAGCTAAGTCAAGTCATTGATTCAAGAACAAGAGCCACAGTGGAAGTGCAAGCAAGCAGGGTTTCATCTGGGTAACCCTAGGTCAAGGAGAGCAAAGAAAGGGCATCAAGACCTAGCTCTATGTCATGTAATTAATGGATTGATATGTTGAAGCATGTATGTGGATGAGTAAATATCAAGTTCAAGAGAATCAAGAGTGGTTGGAGGTGTTTGAGACAGGGTTCCTAGGGTAAGATCCCCTGTATAGCACTGGACTTCCAAGCCACTTAAGTCAAAATACAAGTTTCAAATGGATCTTTAGCAAAAATGAAACTTGTAGAGCTTCTCAATAGCTTTAATTTGAGTACTAGAAGTCTTCAAGAAGATTTATAGAACTCAAGTTATGGTTCTTGCAAGTTACAGGTCACCAGAGGACACTGAAATTTATCTGTGAAAGTCACTTGACTTCCAAGCAACTTTTGCCCTTCAAGGAGTTTTTAAATGGATTCTTGGCCAACATGAGATTTGTATATCTTGATATTAGTTTTCCATAGAGTTATAGAAGTCCTCATTTGGATTTGCGGAGCTCAGGTTATGAATTTTGCAAGACAGGGGTATTTTTGGGAAAGTGGAATTATAGGCCATTTTGGATCGTAGGTCAAAATCTCCAGCTTGCACTTCTCAGATGGAATTTTTTTCAACATGGAATTTGCTTGAAATGTGGTTTTTATGTCAACCAAGGACTCATTATGCATTGAATTGGTTCATGGCAAGAGTTGGTTTGAAGTGGTTTGAAAAGGAAGGAATTTAAAGGGATCAAATGGGGAAAAATTCAAATAAATTGATATGAGTCCAAAACAATGCAAGTAAATACTCATTTTGAGTAGAAATTGCATTCTAAAGACAATGGCATTGACACATTTTTGAATTGAGAAATAATTTCATGACTTGCTTTGTAAAAGTGGTTACTTGAAATGTAAGTCACTAATCCAAACCACTTAACAAGGCATTTGGAAGGCTATTTTAGTTAGAAACTTCCAAGGGAAGATACATGAACAATCTAGAAACTTCCAAGGCAAGAAAATGAAGCAAATAAACAATCTAGAAACTTCCAAGGGAAGATACATGAATAATCTAGAAACTTCCAAGGGAAATGGATTTTATTATTTTGGGCTTGGGCTTCATTTCTAGAATCTTCTAAACATCTCTATAAATGTTTAGAAATTCATTTGAAGCAAGGTTGGTGATTGATTGGAGTTGGATTGGAAGAAAGCATATCAATTTTCAAGAGAGCAAATCAAGATTCGATTCTTCATTCAAGACGTTTTCGGTTCAATTCGAAGATTGTAGTAGCTTCCTCGCATATTGTTGAACGAATTTGAAGCTTTCGGAAGCACGAAAAGAGCCGAAGATACTCCGTTTTAAAGCTCCGATCAAGGTATTTAAATCTTCGCTTTACCATGGATTTAGGATGAGATAATTAGAAATTCTTATGCGGTTAGAATCGTGAACACCTGTGGATGATTTTAGGATTGTTAATTCGGAGGTTTTCTTCATTCCCTTTTTCTTTTTCTTTTTCTGTTTTGAGTCCTGTTTGCTTTTATTGCGTCAAAAATAGTAAAAATGATCAAACAATTATGAATTTTTTTCCTGTAAATCCTGATTGTCGTAAGAAATTTTAGGCGCTGAGTTTGCATTTTTTGTATTTGTTTTAATTTAGTTATGATTTTTCTTTCGTGCTAATATCCATTGGTGTACATAACTGTTCATCTGTTTTGTTTAATTTTGTTCTCCTTGATGCTTCATGATTTTGAGCTTATTTTTGGATATGTTTTATATGATATGTGTAGGTTCCCCCATAAATTTTATTGGAATTTTTAGACGACTCTAAGTTTAGTTTTGAATCCTCTTTTTAGAGACATCCCCATCTGAATGTTCCCTGGACACTTTATAGGTTTTCCTTTAGAAAGTGACCTTAACTTTAGAATTTGGTTTTAATTTTTTTACCATAGGTTGCTAACATCTTCAGGAGATTGTATAATTTTTGTTAGATTTTTGTGGATTGTTTTCCCATTTCTTTTGCATTTTACATTCTGATGAGTATTTTGCATGATTTAAATGATGTTTGCTTTGCATATTTGATACCGCTGTTTTGTAGAATTTTTTTCTCTCAATTGGTGATGATTCTTGCTTAGATATTTTGGTATATTGTAGCTAACACTCGCATGTTCCCTTAGGAATTTTTGTAGATTTTTTAGATGTAATTTGGTTCTGTTTTAGGGTTGTTGATTAGGACCTTCCCAATTGATGGTTAACCTTGACCCCTTGCATGTTAGGAATTGTTTAGACCCCTTAGAAGTTGATATAGGGTTTGATCTTCGATCTTGATAATATAGATATTAATATACTTTAGGGTTTCCCTTAGGATAATGTGATAAAACTTTAGAATAAAAATGGTAGTAAAAAAATGTTGAAATAGATATGGTGTAATAAAAAACTTAGAATATTTTAGGGTAAGCTTAGTATATTTTTAGGATTTAACACTAGTTTGTACATAAAATTGTAGGATAGAATTTAATCCAAAAACACTTAGTTGTAGTGTATAATGTAGTTGGGGCATGTAGCATTTGGTTTAGGTTATAGGGGAATATATGGGCTATAGGGTAGATAAATAGATCCCCTTAGAATTAATCTTAGAATATTAAATACTATTTTACTATTTTTAGTATATTTTGCAAATGGAGTGTTTGTTTGGTGTTCCCACTTGGGGTTTATATTTGTTTGCTTGGGCTTTTGGGCTTTTTATTTGGGGTATGAGCTTGGTTTGGGCTTGTGGAAGCATGAAGAATCAATAGAGAAGATTGAAGATGTTAAAGCATGAAGATTGCTTGAGCTTGAAGCTGATTGAAGGCATATGCAATAATAGGAGTAAGCAGAGCCTTAGAATAGACTGAATTTTTTGTACAAACATGGATAGCTTCGTGTGCTTCCATTCCTCTCTATGACATAAAGTCCCTCTATGGTATTCACCTCCCTCCTTTGGAGGGATAAATGGCCTTACCTTAGAGGTAGAAATTTGAGAGAAACAGTCTGTTACAATGTCAACTATTCATAGACTTCCTTTGGTCGTCAATGAACTGTTTGACATTCAACTTATTCTGATAAATCAAATCATCTAGGAGTTCTTGCCTTGAAGAAAGAAGCCATTGAAGATAGAGATGAAGATCAAAGATTGACAAAGATGGAGATTATTCATGTCAAAACTGTGTAGCTGTTAGAGCTAGGGTTTACTGCTGTCTGGAGCTATCTGCTGTCCGATGCTGTCAACTGGTTAAGATTCTGTGCTTGCTTAAGCTTGGTGATTTCTTGGAGATGGAAGCTTGTTGTAGCTTGGGTAGATTGCTGTTTATCAACTGTCAGAGTTTTCCGTTTTTCATAGTGGTTGCTGTAGGAGCTGGGGGGCTGTCAGAGCTGGTTTTGGGGTTTATTTTTTATTTGTTGTATTGTTTGTTAATTTCCCCTTGGGTTGAAGTGAAGCCATTTCACTTTGCCCATTGTTTTCTAGGTTCGAGGTTGAGTGGGATTCCCTTGCCTCACTTGTACTGTTGCATTCATGCATTTTACCGCTTTACTGTATATATGCTGTTGTTTTTCCGTTTATCCCCTTAGGATCTCTGTTTCTCTCTGCGCAAGAGAGAAATATGACAGACATTAGGCTCTCATCCATGCATGCCAACATTAGGGTAAATTTTGATCCCCTTTTCAACCGTAGGTTTTAGAGTTGCTGTTTCTCTTCTATCTCAAAACAATCAAAAAACACAATAAACATTTCAAACACCATAAAAGACAGTTCTTGCATAAAAAGACTGAAAACCAATCAAAGTGTCATTTTTGTCCGCTTGGACCCATAATCAGGAGAAAACCTTTTTCAGAAGGATAAAAAACAGTCAGACAAATCTGTGTCTTCCGTAGCCCGAACTACGTTTGCTCTGATCTTTCATGCTGTATGAAAGTACGTAGGCATAGGATGCGATATCCTAGCGAGCAACCTTCCCCTCCTTTCCTGTAGGTAGGCGAACTACGTTGACTCTGATTTCTCGTTTCAGAAGGGAATACGTAGGCATAAAGTGCGATACTTTGCCGAGTCATTTTCTTTTCTTTTAACCCCAGACCTGTAGAGTAGATAGAATAACAATCCGTATTAGAAAACAAGCGTGGATCCCGTCGAGTACGACGGACGTGAGGGGTGCTAATACCTTCCCCTTACGTAACTGACTCCCGAATCCAGGATTTGGTTGCGATGACCATTCCTTTCCCGTCTTTGCAGTAGGTTTACTCTGAGCGTTTCCTTTCCCTCCGTTGGGATAAATAACGCACGGTGGCGACTCTTCTGTTCAGCCGTCGCCGATTTTCGCAGTAGCGACAGCTGGCGACTCTGCTGGGGACTCCAACGGTTCCCTACGCGAGTCAATCCTAGCGCTTGTTTTCCCGTCGTAGATTTTGTATGGATTTACGTTTCTGTATTTTACATTCAGCATTATATTATTGTTATTATTTCTGTGGGTATGAGGGGGCTCTATGATTGAGAGATAAGCCGGACCTGGGCTTGAGTGTACCTAGAATTAGAGTGGAAATTAGTGGGCGCGTGCATGCTTTGCATGTACTAGTGTCTCATGAAATCCACGCTCAGACGAGGTTCTTCTAGTTGGCTTCTTTTTCAACCCTTTGGGTTGAAGGGGTTGTTGGTTAGTTGGATTGTCGACTCTGGGGACCGATCATTTGGAAGTTGGCTAAGTGATGCCTCTTTAGGACATGATGATGCCACACCTTCTGGGTATCGTATCATCGGTCTTGAATGTCTGTGACGCTGACGACCGCATAGGATGCCATACCTTGTGTCAGTTATTAGGACACCTACCTGTGAGAGGGGTTGAGGCATGCAGGTAACTTGACTTCCAGATTACCGATTTTCTTGATTGAGATTCAGTGGTGTGATATTTGAGGACAGTGTTATTGGGTCCGTCAGAGACCAGGTTGGAGCATTGTGGATGGTCTTGAGCAGTTTGTGGGTCTATTTGAGGCCAATATGGTGGACTGGGCTTCTCAGCCAGGGGGATGTGATCCCGTGTTTGCTGCATCTTGCATTACATTTGCATACACATGTTTGCATCATATTGCATATCATTCTCCAGCTAGTCAGAGCTCTTATCCAGCCGTTGTTTTGATTCTGAGGGTGATTCTCCGGTGATTGTTCTGAGCAAGTGTTGATTGTTAGAAGACAACCAAGGGGTTGAAGCAGATTTGAGCAGAATCAAGTAGTGAAGTCAGTGGAAGGTTGTTGGTAGCTATGTCAGAGAGCAACTTCCAGTTTGTTGATGCCTTGTCGGGTTTCACTGTGACATCCAATCCTCTGTATGATTCTCTGCATGACGAAGAATCCCCGCAAGTGAACAACTTTACTGCAGCTCAACTTGTATAGCCTTCTGTTGAAGACCGAGATCTACATGAGCTGTTTGATGTCCGAAGTGAGCGTTCTCCTTATGTTGATACCTCAGATTATCAAGGTGTTGTCTTCCCTGTACCAAATTCCCGAAGAGAGGTCCTGATAACCAAGACCGAAGACCCAAGAGCTCCTGAGTATGCTATAAGATTCTGAGCGTCGGAAGGAAAAGTTAAAGCCTTGAAAGTTAAAGATGCTGTTAACTTCAATGCTGCAGACATGTGTTTGGTTCCTGGCCTAGTGTTACCTCCGAAGTTCAGAGCACCGAGGTTTGAAAAGTACAGAGGAGATAGCTGTCCGAAGCAACATTTAGTGATGTTCTGCCGGAGAATGACTTCGTTTGTGCAAGACGACAAGCTAATGATTCACTGCTTCCAGGATAGTCTGACTGGGGCATCTTTGAGTTGGTATATGCAATAGAGAGTAATCAGATCCGATCATGGGTGGATTTAGCCAGAGCTTTTCTGAAGCAGTACGATTATAACCTAGACATGGCTCCTAGTCGCATGCAGTTGCAAGAATTGTCTCAAGAGAACAATGAACCTTTCAGGGAGTATGTTCAGAGATGGAGAGAAATTACTGCCAGAGTACAACCACCACTCCTAGACCGAGAGCTAACGGGCATGTTTGTAGACTCATTGCAGAGTCCGTACTTTGAAAGAATGCTTGGAATTGCGTCAAATTTCTCTGACTTGGTAGGATTTGGATAACGCATTGAGCATGCCGTAAAAATTGGGAAAATTCATATTGTTTCGGGCGGTCAGGCTAGTGAAAATGAATCTCTCTGTAGCTACCAAACTGAAGAAGGAGTTGTGATCAATGTAATCATGCCAGATGTTGAATGTCCTCGAGGTGAATCAGTGAAATCTGTTGGTTCTTCATCTTCTCAGAGACCAGTACCTCCTGTGGCTTGTTATGCTGGACAGACAATTGTGCCCAGGGCACCATATCAGGAACTTTATGTCGCTTCTCTTGCAAATCAGCGAACTCGTGGTCGAGGTTGTCAGAATTAGCGCCCTAATCCGAACAGACCTCGTAACAACTTGGAACGAAGGAATGCTCCTTCCCACCCAGTGCCTATGCCGTATAGCCAAATTCTGCCATCTTTGATCCAGATTTCTTTGGTGGAACCTAAAGCTCTTAAGCCTGTTCCAGAGCCTTACCCTCCTGGGTACAATCCCCACGCTCAGTGTGGTTACCATGGCAGATCCCTGGGACATTCAACTGAAGATTGTAAAGCTTTTCACGCAAAAGTACAACAGTTGATCGACCAAGAGTACATTTCCTTTCCAAAAGGAGTTTTGTTTGTTCATGCCAACCTCTCAGCTGTCTAAGCTCGTAGATTCAGAGGGTCCTTTTCAAGAAGCCAGTGGTCTAGACAGGCGGGCACCCTCAGCATTGGCAGTCCTCAGGCTTTTTATTATTTGCATTTGTAGTTTCTTTTCTGTTAGTTACTACTTGCTGTTAAATATTGATTGTTTTCGAATGGTAATATTGATAAAGTGACTATGCATTTTTCTGAATTAATCATGTCGCTGTCGCTCATTTATTGCATTGCATTGACACTTGCATTTTATTTACTCCACTTTATCACTATGATTAGCAACGATTTGAGGGAGGATGACGAAACTGAATACTCATAACCGATGATCGTATGCTTTCAGATAAAACCTTGTCGATGACGTACAAGGCATTGTTTCAAATCCCCAAACACTGGAGATATAAGGAGTTAGTCCCTTGTTAACCACTTCGAGCCAGGAAGTAGAAGTTTTTTCAGACTTTTAAACCCTCACATCTTAACCCGGGGCAGGGTAGTTGTCAGTTAGCTTGACCAAGCGTTCAAGTCTTATAGAGGAGTGTTGCCTTTCGAGGACCAACCAAAGTTTATTCCTCTCAAGAGGTCGTACCTCGCCAACCACCGTGGTTAAACCTCACCAAGCAGGAGTAAGACAGTTGCAACCCTTTCGGGGCAATCAAGACAATCAGTGTCACACGACTTGTTCCAAGAAAAGAAAAAAGAAAGCCCGCTAAGTAAAAAGAAAATGAAGAAGCTGGAAAGCTAATACTTAGGCAAAAATCAGGGCATCCCGCTGGACTTCAAAAATCGAAAAGAACTCAAAAGGAGTCAGTCTAGGCAAAAATTAGGGAATCGAAAGAATGCAAAAGAAAGGATATCAAAAGAAAAATCCTCGAACAAGGACAAGGTCGTGTAGATATAGACACCGAAAACGAGAAGGAGTAACTGTCACTCTAAAAAAGGGAAAAAACCTTGTGAGTTCCTTAACTATGGTTCCTACCATTCAACATACCTCTCGAAGAGGCGAGCACTTGTGCCAAGTTAACTGAACATTAGGATCGGAGATCATCACGTAGAAGGGGTGGGTACAAAACATAATTTGAACCAAATATCCTTTGTGTCACGAACCGTGAACCCAACCATGATACAACCCTTAAAAGACCTACTTGAGGCAGGGTTTATTCTGAAAGCACATTACGATAAGGTTGAGTAACCTGACTCCTTCATGATTTGCTAATCATATCCTTGTTGTATTTTTTTCACTGATCAAATCAGCACTGCGTTTGAACTATTGGTTCATTCGCCACTCACAATCATGACATGTAAATGAGTGACAACACAACTTTTTTTCAAAAATCTGCATGAACACTGCATTAAAATTACTATTCATGAATAAACAATTTTACTTGCAGGTCAGTAGTTGACATAAAGGAAGTTCCTACAGGGAATAATCAAACAGGACTGAATAATTCAGCAGTTTGGATCAGAATGGTGAATGTTGAGAAACCCTGTGAATCCGGGGCATCGACTTCCAGTGAGTTCGGAATCATTTAGTCTGAGGACAAGTCCCGAAGCATCAGTTGATTATGGGACAGTTTGTTTGAGAAGCAGTTGATCAGAAGCGAATCTTCTCGAGACCCAATCAGGGGCAATCATCCAGAATGCTGTGATTTGAGGATAGATCCTTCCAGTGTGTGATCGGATCGGTTTAAGTCGCTTCCACGCTCATTCAAGGGGCAAGTCACTTCAGAGACAGTGAAACCAACCAAGTTGAGAGTCGGTTAATTGAGGATGAATCTTTTCATTGTACGTATACCGGGGCAAGTCATTCTGAGGTCGTCTCATAGCAAGCCAATTTCTGTTTAGAGTAGGTTTTCCCAAGAGTCGGATTAGGGTAAAGTCAGTGCAGACAGGGGAAGGCCATCCTAAGAGCGCATAAGTTATTCTTTATTCGAGAGGCATTTGATTTGAAGTATTTCTCCGAAGTTCAGAATGTTGGGGCAGTTCATATCAAACCATCAGGGTACAGATTCTCAGATCTCCTTTTAAGGATTATCCCACAGAGGTCCCACGAGCCGGGGCATATCAGAAGCGAAGGAATTGTTCTTCTCCGTGTTATCAGAGTTACTCAGAGCTACTTGAGCAGATTCAGCCAATCTTCAAGTTTGAGACGAATGTCGGGAAATCATGTTACCGTCCATTGACCCTTCAACTAGAAGCCGTGAATTCAGACATGATATTGTCCGGCATCAGGCGTGTATGACCCATCACGGATGTACAGAAGTCCCATCCTACTCGGCATGTTCGGTTATCCCCCAGTAAAGTCACCCATCTAAGAATCGGTTAACCTGGGGCAATTAGGTCGAGATTTGGCAAATATCTCGCGGTTATGGGCACTGCTCCACGAACCAGTCAATCAGGGGCAAAAGATTATTGCGAGACTGGGGCAGGTCACCCTAAGAGCACGGAAGCTGTTTTGTTGGAATGAGGTTTGAGATGCAGAAGCGGTTCATGTCTGGCCGTCAGGATACAAAGACTGTAAGGTCTGTTTCAAAATGGTTGCAGATTCAGGGGCAAGCTATTTCAAGATAGTGTCATGACCAGGGTTCCTTTCGAGAAGAAGTATTCCAGAATTCAGATTGGGGCATGTTAGTATCCTTGGTGCAAATTTCCAAGAAGGTGAATGGAATTCATGTTGCCCTAACCAGAGGCTTTTGACGAAAAGACTTGATCATTATGTGATGCGAATCCCCACGCAGGTCGTACTTTACCCCCGAAGCTGAGATGACATTGTTCCTTACTGAAGAAGGATCACTTTCCCCAGCTAGTCGCAGCTTATCCCCCATAAGAGTATCCTCATGAAAGCAGTTCATAAGATATCTCCAGCAGGTCAAGATTAATGCTCCCTGCAAAGCGCATACTCCCCCGAGAGATCCAAATATGTGTATGTACAATCCCCAGCCGAGGGGATTCTCAAGGTGTTTAACCAAGTCAGAGTTGGTTCAGGAGGATTGTTCACCATAGAAGTGTAGTGATAGTCCCGAGTTTGTAAAACTGTGGCCAGATGGTTTACTTCCCTCAGCGGGGTCGTTTATCCTCAGAAGAGTTTGATAATTTTAAGTTTGTAAGTTGTACTCAGACATTGGTGTTTTCTCCAAAAGGATTCCTTATCCTCAGCGGAGTTGTTTAGTTTTTATCAGATTGATAATTCCAGAGTTGTAAACTGTGCCCAGACAGTTTATTATCCCTAGCAAGGATGCCATATCCCCAGTAGGGTTGTTTATTCTCCCCAGCGGAGTCACTCCCTGTTTCCAGCGGAGTTGGTTAATACTCCTCGAGAGAGTCGTTTCTTCCCCGGCGGAGTTTCCTCTCCCCAGTAGGTGTTTTTCTTTCCTCCCCGTGGAAATTGAAGGTTTAAAGCTCTCCCCGACAAAGTTTGTTGTATGTCCCAACATACTTTGAGATACCCGTTCATTCCCCCAGCAGGGTCGTATTTGTCCTCAGCCTCCATGTTGATGAAGCAAGCTTATCAGAGCTTTTCCCAGCAGCCTGAACCCGCATTTGCATTTGCATGCATCCATCTAGAAAACGCGTAGCATTTCCATGCCGTATGGAACATTACGCCATCGTCAAACATGCGCATTTTGAAACATAAGTCAGGTTGGTTAACCTTTTGCTTTCAGGTGTTTTTTCTCAACAGGAGTATGGAGTTCTAAAGCTCAGAGGTCTTTTCATACAATCAAAGTCTTGATGTGAGACATATGATGATGTGATTCAGTTTAATATCATCCCCACAGAGTTATTGGTTGAGGATTTCTCGTGTCCGATCAGCGGACTGTTTTATCAAGTTGGTTGCTGCAGTAGCATCTCAAGGTTCCGTGTATCAAAATTTCAGAAGTGGTCGCTTGTTGTCAGAACGGGTGTCGGTCATTGGTTTTCAGAATATCTCCAGCTATGTTGATAGAATTTCTTCGTGTTGATGAATCATCCTTCCGTGTTGACGGAATATGGAGTCCTGTTGAGGACGAAGCTTGATTTTTCTGTGTTGACGGAATAGGGAGTCTTGATGAGGACAAGTTACGCCTATGTTGATAGGATTTTTCTGTGTTGACGAAATAGGGAGTCCTGATGAGGACAATTTAAGCCTGATGATAGGATTTATTCGTGTTGACGAATTACTTCCCCACAATGATGGGATATGGAGTCCTGTTGAGGACGAAGTTTTATTTCTCCGTGCTGACGGAATATAGGAAGTCCTGATGAGGACAAGTTACGCCTACGTTGATAGGATTTTTCTGCGTTGACAGAATGTGGAGTTATGATGAGGACAAGTTATGCCTATTTTGATAGGATTTGTTCGTGTTGGCGAATTACTCTCCCCGTGTTGACAAAGTATGGGGTCCTGATGAGGACGAGTTCTCTCCGTGTTGACGGAATATGGAGTCCTGATGAGGAAAATCTACGCCTATGTTGATAGGATTTATTCGTGTTGACGAATTACTCCCTCCGAGTTGACGGAATGTGCATCCTGATGAGGATAATTTATGCCTATGTTAATAGGATTTCTTCGTGTTGACGAATTACTTCCTCCGTGTTGACGGAATATGGATTCCTGATGAGGACAAGTTTGATTTCTCCGTGTTGACGGAATATGGATTCCTGATGAGGACAAGTTTTATTTCTCCGTATTGACGGAATATGGATTCCTGATGAGGACAAGTTTGATTTCTCCGTGATTACGGAATATGAGGTCCTGTTGAGGACGAAGTTTTATTTCTCCGTGTTGGCGGAATATGGATTCCTGTTGAGGACGAAGTTATCTTTCTCCGTGACGACGAAATATGGCCGAGTTGCTTTCTCCGTGTTGACGGAATGTGGAGTCCTGATGAGGACGAGTTTTATTCCTATGATGATAGGATTTCTTCGTGATGACGAATTTATGTCTTTTCGTGTTGACAAAATTTGAGGACCATTGTGGATAAGGTTTTTCCTGTGACGACGAAATCTCTATTCGTTTTGACGAATTTGTTATCTTCTTGTGTTGACAAGATTAGTCCAGTTGTGGACGGGGTGTTCGGTACCTGTGGCGTTACACAGGTGGTTGATGTTGGAATCAGAGTTATTATCAGACGTTGAATCAGTTGTTGCCGTAACAGCCAAGTTCAGGTGGTGGATGTCGTTCCCCAAGCAGTTGTGCAGTTTATTTCTGCGGTTGGCAAATTTCCGGGTTTCTTGGTATTCAACCGTCTCGTACCTCGATTGTTTGAAGGTCGTTCGCTCTTCACCCAGTCGGGTCCAAGCCGTTTGAATAGGGGCAGCTGTTGCACCCTAAAATTTGCCCAACCTATTTCACATGGTTTATGTTTTAATTGCATTATCATTTGCATAGTTACATCATGTACATAGTCCAATCATTTGCATATCATAACATAGCAAGTCATCTAACAAGGGATCAAGTTCCATTCTTATCTAAAGAAGCACATCAAGCGGCCTTATTCAAGCTTAAGAACATCCAAGTCATCAAGGAATGGGTTGAAGCTTTGAGGAGATTTGAGTGTCAACAAGTGGATTTCTCTCCTAACTTGAGGTGTATTGGAGGTCATCAATGGGGTATGAAGCATGAATTGAGGGTATGGAGTTTGTACAAAGCTCATTGAATGCCTAGAAGGCCATATGGAAGCTAAGTCAAGTCATTGATTCAAGAACAAGAGCCACAGTGGAAGTGCAAGCAAGTAGGGTTTCATCTGGGTAACCCTAGGTCAAGGAGAGAAAAGAAAGGGCATCAAGACCTAGCTCTATGTCATGGAAGTAATGGATTGATATGTTGAATCATGTGAGTGGATGAGTCAAGATCAAGTTCAAGAGAATCAAGAGTGGTTGGAGGTGTTTGAGACAGGGTTCCTAGGGTAAGATCCCCTGTATAGCACTGGACTTCCAAGCCACTTAAGTCAAAATACAAGTTTAAAATGGATCTTTAGAAAAAATTAAACTTGTAGAGCTTCTAAATAGCTTTAATTTGAGTACTAGAAGTCTTCAAGAAGATTTATAGAACTCAAGTTATGGTTCTTGCAAGTTACAGGTCACCAGAGGACACTGAAATTTATCTGTGAAAGTCACTTGACTTCCAAGCAACTTTTGCCCTTCAAGGAGTTTTTAAATGGATTCTTGGCCAACATGAGATTTGTAGATCTTAATATTAGTTTTCCATAGAGTTATAGAAGTCCTCATTTGGATTTGCGGAGCTCAGGTTATGAATTTTGCAAGACAGGGGTATTTTTGGGAAAGTGGAATTATAGGCCATTTTGGATCGTAGGTCAAAATCTCCAGCTTGCACTTCTCAGATGGAATTTTTTTCAACATGGAATTTTCTTGAAATGTGGTTTTTATGTCAACCAAGGACTCATGATGCATTGAATTGGTTCATGGCAAGAGTTGGTTTGAAGTGGTTTGAAAAGGAAGGAATTTAAAGGGATCAAATGGGGAAAAATTCAAGTAAATTGATATGAGTCCAAAACAATGCAAGTAAATACTCATTTTGAGTAGAAATTGCATTCTAAAGACAATGGCATTGGCACATTTTTGAATTGAGCAATAATTTCATGACTTGCTTTGTAAAAGTGGTTACTTGAAATGTAAGTCACTAATCCAAACCACTTAACAAGGCATTTGGAAGGCTATTTTGGTTAGAAACTTCCAAGGGAAGATACATGAACAATCTAGAAACTTTCAAGGCAAGCAAATGAAGCAAATGAACAATCTAGAAACTTCCAAGGGAAGATACATGAATAATCTAGAAACTTCCAAGGGAAATGGATTTTATTATTTTGGGTTTGGGCTTCATTTCTAGAATCTTCCAAACATCTCTATAAATGTTTAGAAACTCATTTGAAGCAAGGTTGGTGATTGATTGGAGTTGGATTGGAAGAACGCATATAAATTTTCAAGAGAGCAAATCAAGATTCGATTCTTCATTCAAGGCATTTTCGGTTCGATTCGAAGATTGTAGTAGCTTCCTCGCATATTGTTGAACGAATCTGAAGCTTTCGGAAGCACGAAAAGAGCCGAAGATACTCCGTTTTGAAACTCCGATCAAGGTATTTAAATCTTCACTTTACCATGGATTTAGGATGAGATGATTAGAAATTCTTATGCGGTTAGGATCGTGAACACATGTGGATGATTTTAGGATTGTTAATTCGGAGGTTTTCTTTATTCCCTTTTTCTTTTTATTTTTCTATTTTGAGGTCTGTTTGCTTTTATTGCGTCAAAAATAGTAAAAATGATCAAAAAATTATGAAATTGTTTTCTGTAGATCTTGATTGTCGTAAGAAATTTTAGGGGCTGAGTTTGCATTTTTTGGATTTTTTTTAATTTAGTTATGATTTTTCTTTCGTGCTAATATCCATTAGTGTACATAAATGTTCATATGTTTTGTTTAATTTTGTTCTCTTTGATGCTTCATGATTTTGAGCTGATTTTTGGATATGTTTTAGATGATATGTTTAGGATCTTCCAGAAATTTTATTGGAATTTTTATACGAGTCTAAGTTTAGTTTTGAATCCGCTTTTTAGAGCCATCCCCATCTGAATGTTCCCTGGACACTTTATAGGTTTTCCTTTAGAAAGTGGCCTTAACTTTAGAATTTGGTTTTAATTTTTTTACCATAGGTTGCTAACATCTTCAGGATATTGTAGAATTTTTCTTAGTTTTTTGTGGATTGTTTTCCCATTTCTTTTGCATTTTACATTCTGATGAGTATTTTGCATGATTTAAATGATGTTTGCTTTGCATATTTGATACCGCTGTTTTGTAGAATTTTGTTCTCTCAATTGGTGATGATTCTTGCTTAGATATTTTGGTATATTGTAGCTAACACTCGCATGTTCCCTTAGGAATTTTTGTAGATTTTTTAGATATAATTTGGTTCTGTTTTAGGGTTGTTGATTAGGACTTTCCCAATTGATGGTTAACCTTGACCCCTTGCAGGTTAGGAATTGTTTAGACCCCTTAGAAGTTGATATAGGGTTTGATCTTCGATCTTGATAATATAGATATTAATATACTTTAGGGTTTCCCTTAGGATAATGTGATAAAACTTTAGAATAAAAATGGTAGTAAAAAAATGTTGAAATAGATATGGTGTAATAAAAAACTTAGAATATTTTAGGGTAAGCTTAGTATATTTTTAGGATTTAACACTAGTTTGTACATAAAATTGTAGGATAGAATTTAATCCAAAAACACTTAGTTGTAGTGTATAATGTAGTTGGGGCATGTAGCATTTGGTTTAGGTTATAGGGGAATATATGGGCTATAGGGTAGATAAATAGATCCCCTTAGAATTAATCTTAGAATATTAAATACTATTTTACTATTTTTAGTATATTTTGCAAATGGAGTGTTTGTTTGGTGTTCCCACTTGGGGTTTATATTTGTTTGCTTGGGCTTTTGGGCTTTTTATTTGGGGTATGGGCTTGGTTTGGGCTTGTGGAAGCATGAAGAATCAATAGAGAAGATTGAAGATGTTAAAGCATGAAGATTGCTTGAGCTTGAAGCTGATTGAAGGCATAGGCAATAATAGGAGTAAGCAGAGCCTTAGAATAGACTGAATTTTTTGTACAAACATGGATAGCTTCGTGTGCTTCCATTCCTCTCTATGACATAAAGTCCCTCTATGGTATTCACCTCCATCCTTTGGAGGGATAAGTGGCCTTACCTTAGAGGTAGAACTTTGAGGGAAACAGTCTGTTACAATGTCAACTATTCATAGACTTCCTTTGGTCGTCAATGAACTGTTTGACATTCAACTTATTCTGATAAATCAAATCATCTAGGAGTGCTTGCCTTGAAGAAAGAAGCCATTGAAGATAGAGATGAAGATCAAAGATTAACAAAGATGGAGATTATTCATGTCAAAACTGTGTAGCTGTTAGAGCTAGGGTTTACTGCTGTCTGGAGCTATCTGTTATCCGATGCAGTCAACTGGTTAAGATTCTGTGCTTGCTTGAGCTTGGTGATTTCTTGGAGATGGAAGCTTGTTGTAGCTTGGGTAGATTGTTGTTTATCAACTGTCAGAGTTTTCCGTTTTTCATAGTGGTTGCTGTAGGAGCTGGGGGGCTGTCAGAGCTGGTTTTGGGGTTTATTTTTTCTTTGTTGTATTGTTTGTTAATTTCCCCTTGGGTTGAAGTGAAGCCATTTCACTTTGCCCATTGTTTTCTAGGTTCGAGGTTGAGTGGGACTCCCTTGCCTCGCTTGTACTGTTGCATTCATGCATTTTACCATTTTACTGTATATATGTTGTTGTTTTTCCGTTTATCCCCTTAGGATCTCTGTTTCTCTCTGCGCAAGAGAGAAATATGACAGACATTAGGCTCTCATCCATGCATGCCAACATTAGGGTAGATTTTGATCCCCTTTTCAACCGTAGGTTTTAGAGTTGCTGTTTCTCTTCTATCTCAAAACAATCAAAAAACACAATAAACATTTCAAACACCATAAAAGACAGTTCTTGCGTAAAAAGACTGAAAACCAATCAAAGTGTCATTTTTGTCCACTTGGACCCGTAATCAGGAGAAAACCTTTTTCAGAAGGATAAAAAACAGTCAGACAAATCTGTGTCTTCCGTAGCCCGAACTACGTTTGCTCTGATCTTTCATGCTGTATGAAAGTACGTAGGCATAGGATGCGATATCCTAGCGAGCAACCTTCCCCTCCTTTCCCGTAGGTAGGCGAACTATGTTGACTCTGATTTCTTGTTCCAGACGGGAATACGTAGGCATAAAGTGCGATACTTTGCCGAGTCATTTTCTTTTCTTTTAACCCCAGACCTATAGAGTAGATAGAATAACAATCCGTATTAGAAAACAAGCGTGGATCCTGTCGAGTACGACGGACGTGAGGGGTGCTAATACCTTCCCCTTACGTAACCGACTCCCGAATCCAGGATTTGGTTGCGATGACCATTCCTTTCCCGTCTTTGCGGTAGGTTTACTATGAGCGTTTCCTTTCCCTCCGTTGGGATAAATAACGCACGGTGGCGACTCTTCTGTTCAGCCGACGCCGATTTTCGCAGTAGCGACACAACCCCGTAACAAAATCCATCAATATACTATCTCATTTTCACTCCGGAATGTCCAACGGTTGCATCAATCCACTAGGATTTTGATGTTCCTACTTAGACTTTTTACAAGTTAAGCATGCATACATAAATTGAGCTACATCCCTCTTTAATCCGGACCACCAAAATATTTTCTTCAAATCTTGATACATTTTATTCGCTCCCGGATGAATACTTAAGTTACTTCGGTGTCCTTCTTCCAATATCATCTTTTTCAACTCCGCATCATCGGGAATACAAATACGACCACAAAATCTCAAAACTCCGAAGTTATCAACCTTGAAATCCTCATTTTCATTCATCATTAAATCAACGAACTTCAAATCCAACTTTTGCTTTTCACATACGGTTGCAAGAAAATCATTCGTAACATGTAGCATACCAAGTCTCACACTTCTCGGCGTCATTTCACAAACTAAACTCAAGTCTTTAAAATTCTCCAAAAGTTCCCATTCTCTCATCATCAATGCGGACATATGTAACAAATTCCGACTCAAAGCATCGGCCACCATGTTTGCCTTACCCGGATGGTAATTCAAAGCAAAATCATAATCCTTCAAAAGATGTAACCACCTTCTTTGTCTCATGTTCAATTCTTTTTGATCAAATAAATATTTCAAGCTCTTGTGATCACTAAAAACTTCAAATCTTGCACCATAAAGATAATGCCTCCAAATTTTCAATACGAACACCACGGCCGCTAACTCCAAGTCATGTGTAGGATAATTATTTTCATGCACTCTCAATTGTCTTGAAGCATAAGCCACAACTTTTCCATCTTGCATCAAAACACCACCTAAACATGTCAAAGAAGCATCATAATAAACCACAAATGGTTTTGTCGGATTCGGCAAAATCAAGATCGGCGCCATTGTCAACCTTATTTTTAGCTCAATGAAACTCTTTTCACAATTAATATCCCAAATGAAAGTCTTTCCTTTACAAGTCAATTGCGTTAACGGAAGTGCCAACTTCGAAAATCCCTCAATAAACCTCCGATAATAACCCGCCAAGCCCAAAAAGCTTCGAATCTCCATAATCGATCTAGGAGCCTCCCATTGCATCACCGCATCAATCTTGGATGGATCAACACTAATACCACTACCGAAAATAACATGTCCAAGAAAACTTACTTCCGACAACCAAAATTCACATTTCGACAACTTAGCATACAATTGTTTCTCTTTCAAAATTTGTAACACATCCTCAAATGCTCTTCATGCTCCTCTTGAGACTTAGAGTAAATCAAAATATCACCGATGAACACAACCACAAAATGATCTAACTGTTCATGAAAAATACGATTCATGTATTCCATAAACACACTCAGCGCATTAGAAACCCCGAATGACATCACAAAATATTCGTAATGGCCATTCCGTGTCCTAAAGGCCGTCTTTTGAATACCCTCTCCTTTCACATGAATCTGGTGATATCACGATCTTAAATCAATCTTACTAAAAACGCGCGCACCAACCAATTGGTCCATCAAGTCATCGATCCTTGGAAGCGGATACTTGTTCTTAATTGTCACCTTGTTCAGTTGTCGATAATCAATGCATAACCGCATATTCCCATCCTTCTTCTTTACCAACAATACCGGAGCACCCCAAGGGGAAACACTTGGCCTTACAAATATCTTGTCCAACAAGTCTTTCAACAAGTCTTAAGCCTGTTCCAGAGCCTTACCCTCCTGGGTACAATCCCCACGCTCAGTGTGGTTACCATGGCAGATCCCTGGGACATTCAACTGAAGATTGTAAAGCTTTTCACGCAAAAGTACAACAGTTGATCGACCAAGAGTACATTTCCTTTCCAAAAGGAGTTTTGTTTGTTCATGCCAACCTCTCAGCTGTCTAAGCTCGTAGATTCAGAGGGTCCTTTTCAAGAAGCCAGTGGTCTAGACAGGCGGGCACCCTCAGCATTGGCAGTCCTCAGGCTTTTTATTATTTGCATTTGTAGTTTCTTTTCTGTTAGTTACTACTTGCTGTTAAATATTGATTGTTTTCGAATGGTAATATTGATAAAGTGACTATGCATTTTTCTGAATTAATCATGTCGCTGTCGCTCATTTATTGCATTGCATTGACACTTGCATTTTATTTACTCCACTTTATCACTATGATTAGCAACGATTTGAGGGAGGATGACGAAACTGAATACTCATAACCGATGATCGTATGCTTTCAGATAAAACCTTGTCGATGACGTACAAGGCATTGTTTCAAATCCCCAAACACTGGAGATATAAGGAGTTAGTCCCTTGTTAACCACTTCGAGCCAGGAAGTAGAAGTTTTTTCAGACTTTTAAACCCTCACATCTTAACCCGGGGCAGGGTAGTTGTCAGTTAGCTTGACCAAGCGTTCAAGTCTTATAGAGGAGTGTTGCCTTTCGAGGACCAACCAAAGTTTATTCCTCTCAAGAGGTCGTACCTCGCCAACCACCGTGGTTAAACCTCACCAAGCAGGAGTAAGACAGTTGCAACCCTTTCGGGGCAATCAAGACAATCAGTGTCACACGACTTGTTCCAAGAAAAGAAAAAAGAAAGCCCGCTAAGTAAAAAGAAAATGAAGAAGCTGGAAAGCTAATACTTAGGCAAAAATCAGGGCATCCCGCTGGACTTCAAAAATCGAAAAGAACTCAAAAGGAGTCAGTCTAGGCAAAAATTAGGGAATCGAAAGAATGCAAAAGAAAGGATATCAAAAGAAAAATCCTCGAACAAGGACAAGGTCGTGTAGATATAGACACCGAAAACGAGAAGGAGTAACTGTCACTCTAAAAAAGGGAAAAAACCTTGTGAGTTCCTTAACTATGGTTCCTACCATTCAACATACCTCTCGAAGAGGCGAGCACTTGTGCCAAGTTAACTGAACATTAGGATCGGAGATCATCACGTAGAAGGGGTGGGTACAAAACATAATTTGAACCAAATATCCTTTGTGTCACGAACCGTGAACCCAACCATGATACAACCCTTAAAAGACCTACTTGAGGCAGGGTTTATTCTGAAAGCACATTACGATAAGGTTGAGTAACCTGACTCCTTCATGATTTGCTAATCATATCCTTGTTGTATTTTTTTCACTGATCAAATCAGCACTGCGTTTGAACTATTGGTTCATTCGCCACTCACAATCATGACATGTAAATGAGTGACAACACAACTTTTTTTCAAAAATCTGCATGAACACTGCATTAAAATTACTATTCATGAATAAACAATTTTACTTGCAGGTCAGTAGTTGACATAAAGGAAGTTCCTACAGGGAATAATCAAACAGGACTGAATAATTCAGCAGTTTGGATCAGAATGGTGAATGTTGAGAAACCCTGTGAATCCGGGGCATCGACTTCCAGTGAGTTCGGAATCATTTAGTCTGAGGACAAGTCCCGAAGCATCAGTTGATTATGGGACAGTTTGTTTGAGAAGCAGTTGATCAGAAGCGAATCTTCTCGAGACCCAATCAGGGGCAATCATCCAGAATGCTGTGATTTGAGGATAGATCCTTCCAGTGTGTGATCGGATCGGTTTAAGTCGCTTCCACGCTCATTCAAGGGGCAAGTCACTTCAGAGACAGTGAAACCAACCAAGTTGAGAGTCGGTTAATTGAGGATGAATCTTTTCATTGTACGTATACCGGGGCAAGTCATTCTGAGGTCGTCTCATAGCAAGCCAATTTCTGTTTAGAGTAGGTTTTCCCAAGAGTCGGATTAGGGTAAAGTCAGTGCAGACAGGGGAAGGCCATCCTAAGAGCGCATAAGTTATTCTTTATTCGAGAGGCATTTGATTTGAAGTATTTCTCCGAAGTTCAGAATGTTGGGGCAGTTCATATCAAACCATCAGGGTACAGATTCTCAGATCTCCTTTTAAGGATTATCCCACAGAGGTCCCACGAGCCGGGGCATATCAGAAGCGAAGGAATTGTTCTTCTCCGTGTTATCAGAGTTACTCAGAGCTACTTGAGCAGATTCAGCCAATCTTCAAGTTTGAGACGAATGTCGGGAAATCATGTTACCGTCCATTGACCCTTCAACTAGAAGCCGTGAATTCAGACATGATATTGTCCGGCATCAGGCGTGTATGACCCATCACGGATGTACAGAAGTCCCATCCTACTCGGCATGTTCGGTTATCCCCCAGTAAAGTCACCCATCTAAGAATCGGTTAACCTGGGGCAATTAGGTCGAGATTTGGCAAATATCTCGCGGTTATGGGCACTGCTCCACGAACCAGTCAATCAGGGGCAAAAGATTATTGCGAGACTGGGGCAGGTCACCCTAAGAGCACGGAAGCTGTTTTGTTGGAATGAGGTTTGAGATGCAGAAGCGGTTCATGTCTGGCCGTCAGGATACAAAGACTGTAAGGTCTGTTTCAAAATGGTTGCAGATTCAGGGGCAAGCTATTTCAAGATAGTGTCATGACCAGGGTTCCTTTCGAGAAGAAGTATTCCAGAATTCAGATTGGGGCATGTTAGTATCCTTGGTGCAAATTTCCAAGAAGGTGAATGGAATTCATGTTGCCCTAACCAGAGGCTTTTGACGAAAAGACTTGATCATTATGTGATGCGAATCCCCACGCAGGTCGTACTTTACCCCCGAAGCTGAGATGACATTGTTCCTTACTGAAGAAGGATCACTTTCCCCAGCTAGTCGCAGCTTATCCCCCATAAGAGTATCCTCATGAAAGCAGTTCATAAGATATCTCCAGCAGGTCAAGATTAATGCTCCCTGCAAAGCGCATACTCCCCCGAGAGATCCAAATATGTGTATGTACAATCCCCAGCCGAGGGGATTCTCAAGGTGTTTAACCAAGTCAGAGTTGGTTCAGGAGGATTGTTCACCATAGAAGTGTAGTGATAGTCCCGAGTTTGTAAAACTGTGGCCAGATGGTTTACTTCCCTCAGCGGGGTCGTTTATCCTCAGAAGAGTTTGATAATTTTAAGTTTGTAAGTTGTACTCAGACATTGGTGTTTTCTCCAAAAGGATTCCTTATCCTCAGCGGAGTTGTTTAGTTTTTATCAGATTGATAATTCCAGAGTTGTAAACTGTGCCCAGACAGTTTATTATCCCTAGCAAGGATGCCATATCCCCAGTAGGGTTGTTTATTCTCCCCAGCGGAGTCACTCCCTGTTTCCAGCGGAGTTGGTTAATACTCCTCGAGAGAGTCGTTTCTTCCCCGGCGGAGTTTCCTCTCCCCAGTAGGTGTTTTTCTTTCCTCCCCGTGGAAATTGAAGGTTTAAAGCTCTCCCCGACAAAGTTTGTTGTATGTCCCAACATACTTTGAGATACCCGTTCATTCCCCCAGCAGGGTCGTATTTGTCCTCAGCCTCCATGTTGATGAAGCAAGCTTATCAGAGCTTTTCCCAGCAGCCTGAACCCGCATTTGCATTTGCATGCATCCATCTAGAAAACGCGTAGCATTTCCATGCCGTATGGAACATTACGCCATCGTCAAACATGCGCATTTTGAAACATAAGTCAGGTTGGTTAACCTTTTGCTTTCAGGTGTTTTTTCTCAACAGGAGTATGGAGTTCTAAAGCTCAGAGGTCTTTTCATACAATCAAAGTCTTGATGTGAGACATATGATGATGTGATTCAGTTTAATATCATCCCCACAGAGTTATTGGTTGAGGATTTCTCGTGTCCGATCAGCGGACTGTTTTATCAAGTTGGTTGCTGCAGTAGCATCTCAAGGTTCCGTGTATCAAAATTTCAGAAGTGGTCGCTTGTTGTCAGAACGGGTGTCGGTCATTGGTTTTCAGAATATCTCCAGCTATGTTGATAGAATTTCTTCGTGTTGATGAATCATCCTTCCGTGTTGACGGAATATGGAGTCCTGTTGAGGACGAAGCTTGATTTTTCTGTGTTGACGGAATAGGGAGTCTTGATGAGGACAAGTTACGCCTATGTTGATAGGATTTTTCTGTGTTGACGAAATAGGGAGTCCTGATGAGGACAATTTAAGCCTGATGATAGGATTTATTCGTGTTGACGAATTACTTCCCCACAATGATGGGATATGGAGTCCTGTTGAGGACGAAGTTTTATTTCTCCGTGCTGACGGAATATAGGAAGTCCTGATGAGGACAAGTTACGCCTACGTTGATAGGATTTTTCTGCGTTGACAGAATGTGGAGTTATGATGAGGACAAGTTATGCCTATTTTGATAGGATTTGTTCGTGTTGGCGAATTACTCTCCCCGTGTTGACAAAGTATGGGGTCCTGATGAGGACGAGTTCTCTCCGTGTTGACGGAATATGGAGTCCTGATGAGGAAAATCTACGCCTATGTTGATAGGATTTATTCGTGTTGACGAATTACTCCCTCCGAGTTGACGGAATGTGCATCCTGATGAGGATAATTTATGCCTATGTTAATAGGATTTCTTCGTGTTGACGAATTACTTCCTCCGTGTTGACGGAATATGGATTCCTGATGAGGACAAGTTTGATTTCTCCGTGTTGACGGAATATGGATTCCTGATGATGTTGCACCCTAAAATTTGACCAACCGGTTCTCCTATCTGACTCATGGTTTAATTTCATATTCACAATCAGACAGATGATTTTTGTGCGCAAGCAGGGGATATCAGAGTTTACAGCTTGATTTTTGTCTATCAGATATGGCAGACCCAGTCCAGATTACCAGGGTTTTATTTTCGGGAAATTGTGCGCTCCTCGGTGATTTTTCAGTGATTTTGGGATATTCTGATGCCCGGGGATCTCCGTTCGATTCGATCTGGTCTCGTGCGCTTTTATGGGAGTCATTTGCATTCATCTGCATTTTTAGGATTTTTATAGGCTTTTTGTGAATTTTTAACAGGCTTTATAGATTTTTCTGGAATTTAAATAGGGCTTTTGAATATTTTAATAGCTTAATTTTCTTTTTAGAATTTTATAGGATATTTTAAATAGATTTTAATCATTTGTAGAATTTTAATAGAATTTAAATAGCTTTTATCATTTTTAGGATATTAGTGAATTTTCTCTTAGCATATTAAATAGAGTGACAAATTAGGGTTAATAGGAATTAATTGTTTTTTAAATAATATAGTTTTTCTTTTTTAATAATAGATTTTTAGTAGATAGTAAATAATATTAGGAGTCTAATAGAATTAGTATAATATAGAATTAGTTAGACTTTTAATCATTTTAGAGTTTAATTAGGTTAATTGAGTTTTTTAGAGTTAATTAGGTTAATTGTTCAGATTAGATATAATTAGATTAGGTTTAATTGTTTTGTTTTTTATGCAGTTTTTTTACAGTTTTTTATGCATTTTTCGTATTGGGCCCAGGAGTTGTTTGAGGCCCAGTTGATTCTCAACTCAGCATGTCCAAAAAAATGATGGTCCAAATCAGTCCAAATTTCCAGCGAGTGTCCAGAATCTTCTAGAGAATTCCAGCAATTTCTCAGTGCAATAAATAAAGCTGACACGTGTTGAAGCAAGAGGGGCCCCACGTTTTTCTCAATCATCGCGCCACCACCACTCAGAACCCACTCCCAATCCACGCCACGTGGTCCACACCTGTCCCGCTCTCTCTCTCTCTCCCTGAGACACTTGGCGCCCCCACATCATTGCCTGAGTTCCCCACCGGCGGCCATGCATCAGCCGTAGCCCCCACAGCCGGCCACCGCCAACAAACTCCGGCCACCACCAACCGTCGCCGGAAAACCATTTTTCCCCAGAATCCTCAGATCTTCATCCCCTTCCTCCGATCTCCTCCCTTCCACCTTCATCCACCTTCAACCAGAATTTCCAGAATACTTCGCACCACCTTCATCCTCCATCAATTCTTTTCCAGAAACCCCTCCACCTTCATCACCTTCATCCCACAGTTCTCCAGAAATCACTAAACCTTCAAACCTTCATACGAATTTTTTCCAGAAATCATCTCAGATCTTCATCGTCCATCAAGATCTTTCCAGAATAATATCAATCCTCCATCAATTTTTCCAGCACGCTCAGACATTCAATGATCTTCAACCAACGCAGCGCCTCCAGTTTTCTTCCATGATCTAGCCAGATTCACCAGAAATCTTCAAGATCTTCGCACTCTGAGGTCTTCGTTCTTCAACGAACTTCAAGAACACCTTAGCTCGTTCTTGCTTCTCATCCAGGTGCGTCCTCGTTTAAATTTGTTGCATGTCGCTTCTGATTGATAGAATGGCCTTAGGTTGTGTTTGTTCATTGAGATTTTAGGGATGTTAGGGTTTGGAAGTGTGTTTGATGCGTGGTTTGAGTGTGGCGGTACTGAGATTGTGTTTGATTTTGAGGTTTGTTCAGAGAGTTTGAGAGGAGATGAGAGAGTTCAGAGAGAGTGTGTTGTGAGATGAGAGGCGCCGCTAGGGCAAAGGGTCAGTATGGTGAACAGTGGCAGAGGGATTTGAGAGAGGGTAGGTTTTTATAGTTAGGGTCTTGGATTGGTTTGGGCTGGACCTAAGGGAAATTACTGAAGCCACACTCCCCAATTGCTTCCCCACCCCCTGTTTGAGAGACTGAATGAGTAAGTTGGGCCTTAGGCCCTGAGTGCTAACGGCACCCCCCGTTTAAGCCCAGTAGTGAGAAATAACTGAAATAAATCACTCATAGCACCCCCCTGGCGTTTTTCTTTTTCTGAGTCACTAATGGTTTTTTGACAAAATCTGGGCCCTGCGCCCTATTACTTTTAGTACCCCCAGAATATGGGCCCAGTGTAGAACCAACCTGAATATCCTGCTGTTTGCACCCTCCATGTCACTTTCTTTTATTTTGATTTTTCTTTTATATTTTAATACATGTAAATAAATCATAAATGTAAATAATTGTGGTTTTTTAATAATTCTTTTTCCATCCATCTCATGAAAATGTTAGGAAAATTAAATAAAAATAAAAAAGGTCATTTTATTTTTTGTTTGTTATTTTTGTGCATATTTTCCATTTAATTGATGTTTTTAATATTTTTCAATGCATGCACATCATTAGAAATTCATAAAAAATGGTAGACTTGGTCAAATAATTCCGTTCTTTTTTCTGTAGACTCGTGATTCAGTGTAGGATTTTATAGTATAAAAACATTAGCTTAATCATGCATTTTCATTTTAATTGCATTTTTTCATTGTTATTGATGTTTGAATAATTGGTCTGTGAATATGTCTGTGTTGCTGATTTTAGTTCTTTCATCTGGTGTTGAATTTTATTCTGATTTTTTAGTATGTTATCCTAGAGCCATGTAGGTCTCCCATTAGATTTTTGTTAGATTTTTGTAGGGTGTTCTGCTGTGATTTGTCTGAGCCTGAAGATAGGAGAAGTCTTGATGACTTCTGACTTTGAAGTTCAACTGTGGTTGAACTTCAGAGATAGTCTCCTGTGGTTTGTTGGCCTGTGGGTTCTTCTTGAAGATGGGAGCTGATTGAAGTCCTGTTGGAGCTTGCAAGGTTGCATTGGATCGAGGCTTAGTCTAGGAGCTTGTTGTCTGTTTGTGAGGTTCGAGATCCTGAAGTTTGAAGGGAGTTTGTGGTACTTTCCTGAGGAAGGCACTATGAATGACTTTCATCCTTTCTTCTCGCCTCTTTCGTAAGTATCCAATGATGTCGGAGCCGACTTGTGAGTTTAATTCCTCCTGAGGAGGAATGTAAACTGATCACATGTTGTTGATCCACATGGGATACGATTCCTAAGTGGAAGCCTCCTAGCACTTTCCTGAGGAAGGTCCTATGGGTCTATTCACTTAGTTCCAGTAGTTTGTCTAGGATTTCTTAAGTATCCAGTGATGTTGGAGCCAACTTGTGAGTTTAATTTCTCCTGAGGAGAAATGTAAACTGATCACAGTTGTTGAGCCACGTAGGGTACAATTCCTAAGTGTCAGCCTCCTAGTACTTTCCTGAGGAAAGTCCTATGAGTCTGTTCACTTAGTTCCCTTAGTGCATATAGGTTCTTTCCCAAATATCCAGTGACGCCGGAGCCTTCATGTGAGTTTAATCTCTCCTGAGGAGGGATGTAAACTGATCACAGTTGTCGAGCCGCATAGGGTATGATTCCTGAGTAGTAACCTCCTGGTACTTTCCTGAGGAAGATACTATGAGCTTGTCTGCTTAGCTTCCTTTCTCTGGTAAGCTTGTTCTGAAGCTTGGAGAATGGGATTGATTCCTCTTGCCTAGGAGTTTGTTTAGATCCTTGCTTAGGGTTTTGATTAGGTGTTTGCTTAGATCCCTGCTTAGGGTGTTGTATAGAGTTTTGTTTAGAGATAGATTAGGAGATTGTTTCAGGTTTGTTTGAGGCCCTGTTCAGGGTTAGTCTCTTTGATTTGTTTGACTTGTGTGATGTTATGTTGCATTAGACTTAGGTTCATCCGGATAGTTTCTGAGTAGGTGCATCTTAGAAGTAGACTGTGTGTGCATAAGAAGTTGAGGTGGTCCTCCTTCTGCTTGTTTGTTATTGCGTGGCTTTGCTTGTTGGTATTCGGTAGAGCTGAGCTCCCTTGCCTTTGTGGTTTGCGGCCTCTGTGCCTTGTTTGTCTAGTTGTTGCATTCATGCATATATTCAGTATTTCTTTACATTGCAGTTTCCTGTTTGTAGATTAGTCCTGTTGCCATGATCCCTTAGGAGCTCTGACTTCTCCGCTGCGGAGTTGTTATGATAGACATTAGGATGGTCAACCAGGTGTGATAGCAGTATATAGATTCCCCTGTTTCTCAGTTATAGTTCTAGGGTTTCCCTTTCCTTTCTGTAGGAGCTTTTGAGTAGCTTGACCCGTAGTTAGCTGAACTACAGCTGCTCTGATTCTTCGTTCCAGACGAAGATATGTAGGCATAGGATGCGATGTCCTAGCGAGCACACTAATGACTAACCTTTGTTCTCTCGCGGCTGTGCGATCGAGACTTTCCCGCTAACGACTAATTGTTATCCTTTTCTCTTGCCCGAGCGCATTTGAGACCAGATCGTATTTGTAGGTTCCAGAGCCTTAGAGACCAGTTTGTTTTCTCACTGCTGTGTGAGAGCCCCTGTTTACCCGTAGTTAGCCGAACTACGTTTGCTCTGATCTTTCATTTCAGATGAAAGTACGTAGGCACAGGACGCGATGTCCTGGCGAGCAACCTTTCCCCCGTTTAGACGTAGGCAGTCGAACTACGTTGACTCTGACTTTCCCATTGCACGAGGGAATACGTAGGCCCAGAATACCGTATGTTCTGTCGAGTCCTGTCCTTTTATTTTCTTTTCAGACCAGCCATTAGCGTAGATAGATAATACACCCTTTTACCTATAAACATCAAGCGTGGATCCCATCGAGTACGATGGACGTGAGGGGTGCTAATACCTTCCCCTTGCGTAACCGACTCCCGAATCCAGGCTATGGTTGCGATGACCATACCTTTTCCCGTCTTTGCGAGGTTTACTTCGAGCGTTTCCTTTCCCGCTCTGAGGGATAAATAACGCACGGTGGCGACTCTCCTGTCAAGCCGGCGCCGATTTTCGCAGTAGCGACAGCTGGCGACTCTGCTGGGGATCTATAGCATCTAGGGACTTTTCCCATCCCTTATGCTGGGACCGTTTCCCATCCCCTACGCGAGTCAATCCTAGCGCTTGGGTGTTTATTTGTTGGGTGTTGTGCATATGTGTTTTACTTTTCTGCACTTTACTTTTCTGTACCTTTACCTTTCCGCATTTATTTTCCAGCATTACATTATTGTGATTATTGCTGTGGGCAAAGGGAGGTTACTGTGAGTGAAAAGCCGGACCTGGGCTTGAGTACACACCTAGATATAGTTGTGGAGAAGTAGTAGACGAACCTGTCTGCTGAGCAGGCACAGTTCCCTACGAAAATCTGCGCTCAGACGAGATTCTTGCAGAGGTGCTCCTTTCCGGTCCTGAGGATCTGAGAGGAGTCCAGACGTGAGGGTTGTCGACTCTGGGGACCGATCATTTGGAAGTCAGCTAAGTGAGGCCTCTTCATGACTTGATGATGCCACTCCTTCTGGGAATCGTATCGTCACTCATGAAAGTCTGTGACGCTGACGACCGCATAGGATGCCGTACCTTTGTCCGTGGATTAGGTTTATCCTACCTGTGAGAGGGACTGGGTTATTGCAGGAAAACTGGCCTTCAGAAACCATGTTTCAGTAGTTATCAGATGGTGTTCTTGATTCATCTCCAGTTGTGTTGTCTGGGTCAGATGGGTTTCTTATCTGAGGTTGAGGCTATTATCAGATGGTATTTTCGTCAGATACAGAGGGTCAGATGGTTTTCTTACCAGGGGATTGATATTTTGAGTATCAGATGGTAGTTAGTGGCATGAGATTCTGGTGACCATGTTGGTTTTCTGTTCTTGATCACAGAGATATTCCTCTTCAGGCTACAGCATAGCCCCTGTGTTCGCAGATTGCATTATTTATCATATTGCATCATTGCATTACCATCTGCATTCAACTAACGTGTGTGTATTGCAGGTACATATTTTCCCTTTCAGTTCTGGTGTTTGTTCCTAGCAAGACATGGATAACCTGAAGAGAGTATTGCCCTACAAGTTTCCGTCGCCGAATATCAGTCTATTGTTAGAATTGATGGCTATTGCTAAGAAGAGAGGAATGGGTGACTTCAGAAAGAAATATGGGAGGATTCTGACCTACGTTTATCAGCCATCTGTCTACGAGACCAGCGGCATTTATACTCTGTTACAGTTCTACGACGCGGAGCTCAGGTGTTTTGTATTTCCCGACTTCGTTTTGGCTCCTACCCTGGAGGAGTACTCTGCACTTCTGGATATACCGATCCGTGAGCAGATGCCTTTTTATCGTACGGACGCTGAGCCTAAGCTGGCTGAGCTTTCTGCCATCCTGTGCTTGAAAGAGTCTGAGTTGTCTGGGAAGATGATCAGAAGAGGAGACGTATGGGGGTTTCCGTTGGATGTCTTAGTGGATAAGGCTCGAGAGTATGCCCAGAAGGGTAAATGGGATGTTTTTGACGTCATCCTTGCTGTATGTGTGTATGGCATCGTGTTATTCCCGAACATTCCTGATTTCGTTGATTCAGATGCCTTCTATATTTTGGCTGCGGGAAACCCAGTTCCTACTTTGCTGGGAGATATCCACCATTCAACTCATTATCAGAATGAAAAGCGACGAGGAAGGAATGTGTCTTGTTGTGTACCTCTCCTATGCAGGTGGTTCACCAGTCATTTGCCTAAGTCAGGTCCGTTTGTCACCTCTATCAATTCTCTAGGATGGCCCGAGCGCTTAATGGGATTAACTGCTGAGAACGTGGTATGGGTCATTAAAGAAGTATTTGGAGCTGAAGTCATACTCAAAGGCGAAGGATTCCCGAATGTTCCGTTAATAGGAAGGAAAGGTTGTGTCAACTATAACCCGTCCTTATTGATCAAGCAATTTGGGTACATACCTCAAGGAGCGCCAAAGCCCGAGGAGATACAGGAATCTCTGTATCTCACCGGGGCAATAGGGAAAGAAATGCTGACCAAACTTGAGAAAGCCTGGAAAAACTTGCACAAGAGAGGGAAGCTTTCAGGTAGCAGAGGGGATACTCGAGGTCCTAACCCATATGAAGAATGGATTCGTGAGCGAGCTGTGAAGTTCCTTATGCCATATCCAGCAGTTCAGCCATTGCATCCTCCTCCGGTAGAGGAGCCTACCACTGTGGACATTCAGGTTTACAAGCAGCTGATGGCGGAGAAAGAAGAGCTAGCCAGGGCTAAAGAGGCTTTAGAGCGGGAGAATGCCAAGCTTCGGCATGAGAATATTGAGACAGGATATATTTCTAAGCAACAGGCTGAAACTCTGAAACATCTGAAGGCTACGCTATTGGAATTGACTGAAACCAAGAAGCGACTAGAGTTAGATGTAGACTCAGTTAGTAGTGTGTTGGCCACCAAGAAGCAAGAGCTGGAAAGGGCCTACACAAAGCTAGCCAAGTTCAGAGAACACTGGGATCTCACTATGACCAAGCGCAAGGAGCGAGAAGAAGGGCTGAAGACACGGATTGCTCAGTTAGAAGAACAGGTCAAAGTGAAGAACGAAGAGCTTGAAGAAGAAGCCTGTCGCCGATACGAAGCCGAGCGCAAGTTGACAGATGCCATGAAGAATTTGGAAGATTTCCAGCATAGAGCAGATGCCAAGAGACCCAAACTTGGGGATGGTGCTAATGATAAGGCTTGGGAAGACTTTGTCAGAGACATCCAGGGGACGGTCAGGAAGAGGGATCGACTGATAGAAGGTTTGATTTATCAACCAGATCACGCAGAGACAAAGAGGATGGTCGAGGACTTCCGCAACCGTACCCGTATTTGATTTCTCTCTTGTATTCTGTATGTTGAGATCACCACCAGGCATGTTGGCTGGGATCCTCCCTATCATATCAGCTGTATGGAGCATAGTTATGTAACTTCTTGACAAGACTGTTATTCTAATCAATATATGAGGGATTTTCCAAATATTGTCTTTATGGCTTATCTCGTCTTGCTACCACTGACACTGGAATTGGAGGGAAAATATCTCCAATGCACACATGCACGTTAGCATTTTTGTATTTCTGTTTGCATAAATCATATTGCATAGCATTTCTCTAGCAGGTCAGAGCACTTATCCAGCCTTTGTTTTCACCAGAAAGTGATTCTCGGGGAATTGTTTGAGGCAAGAGTGGAGTGTTGAAGACGACCAAGGGGCTGAAGCAGAGTTGAGTAGAATCAAGCAGTGTAATCAGTTACCTGTAATTGGTGGCTATGTCCGAAGGCAATCTCCAGTCTCCTAATACCCAGGGAGGGTTTACTATGGCGCCCAACCATCAGTATGATTTTATGGAGGACTTCCCGCAAGCGAACAATCTAACTACAGCCCAAGTTGTGCAGCCTGCTGTTGAGAACCGAGATCAGCATGAGCAGTTTCTTGCCCGAAATGAATATTATCCTCCTGTTAACAATCAATGTGTTGCTTTCCCTGCGATGAATTACCGGAGAGATATTCCAATGACCGGGTTAGTAGATCCAGGAGCTCTTGACGATGATAGAAGACTCCGAGTGTTGGAGGAGCAAATGAAAGCCTTGGAAGCGAAAGATGCCGTTAACCTGGATGCTGTAGCCATGTGTTTGGTCCCTGACCTCGTGTTACCGCACAAGTTCAAAATGCCGGAATTTGAAAAATACACAGGAGATAGCTGTCCGAAATTGCATTTGATGATGTTCTGCCGAAGGATGACTTCGTTTGTGCGAAATGACAAATTGATGATCCATTGCTTTCAGTATAGCCTGACTGGGGCATCGTTGAGATGGTATGTGCAATTAGAGAGTAATCAGATTCGATCTTGGGTGGATTTAGCCAGAGCTTTCATGAAGCAGTACGATTACAATTTGGATTTGACTCCTAGTCTCGTAGATCTGCAAGAATTGTCTCCGGCAGAGAATGAATCATTCAGAGCATATTTGCGAAGATGGAAGGGATTAGCTGCTAGTGTTCGACCACCGCTTCCGGAAAGGGAACTGGTTGACATCTTCTTGGGTACCCTGAAAGGCCATTATTTTGACAAATTATTCAGTTGCACAAGTTTTGTGAGCCTGATGAGGCTGGGAGAGATTGTTGAGCGAGGACTCAGGAGTGGAAAGTTTCGAAGTGTTCCTTACGTCCCGGTTAATAAGATTGAGCCAGTTGTCAGTTCTCAAGAAGAGTGGGAAGGAGATGATGCTACCTCAGAATCTCTAGCATCTCAGGATCAGTTTTCAGACACTTCAAGTCAACGGTCATCTTATCGCCGATCGCGTCAGCATGCTCCACGAAGACCAAGGAAGCCTGAAAGGCAGTTTACTCAGCTACCGGTGTCGTACAGCCAGTTGTTGCCAGATCTGGTCAAAAGTGGATTGATAGTGCCGAAAGAGACTAAGCCGGTGATTCCACCGTATCCTCCGGGTTTTGACACCAGCGCCCGCTGTGAGTACCACGCTGGGGCACAGGGGCATTCAACGAATGATTGTAAAGTGCTTAGAAGTCAGATTCAGGATCTGTTAGACTCTAGCCGTATTTGCATCACTCCTCAAGGTTGTGTTCAGATTAATGATTTTCCGTCTTCTAGTTGTGCGGGTTCGTCAGTTAATGTCATGGAAGACTCCACAGGAAGTGTGTGCTCTGAAGATTGTCAGTCAGAGAGTTCAGTTGAATATGGGGGAAGTTGCTAGAGATTTCTATGCCGGGTGTCGCATCTGTTTCTCTGCCTAACCCGTTTAGCTTTTGTGCATCAGTATTTGTCGATCACCACCAGGATTGTTGGATGGGGTCGTTATATTCAGACTCATTTGTGCTTACCTGCTGATTTTGTTGGTTGTACATGTGTTGGAGATGTTCATCTGTGTGCTTATAGTTTGAGTTTCTTTTTATCTCATTATGAATATGTGTTTGTTTGCTGCGCCGCATTATCATTTAGCAGGTATATCAGAACCGTGGGCCTTATTTCTTCATCATCCAGTTTGTTGCAGGAATTCCTCCAGAGATATGGAACAGAATCAGGTTGAATTGATCGAAGTCCAAAGCCAGCTGGGGCAGATAATGAGAGACATGCAAGAGTTGCGTTCAGAGCAGAAGATTCTCAAAGAGGAGAACAGTCAGCTGAAGACCCAAGTGAGCTTGATCATGGAGGTAGTCAAGAATGTGCTTAGGAAAGAAGACGATCAGCTATTTGAAGCCGCAATGAAGAAGCTCGCGCCACCTGTGCATGTGGAACCTGAGCAGCAGCAACAGAAGATGCATCCGGCTCAACAGAGGATCCAGGAAGGGAAGCCAAAGAGAATGTTTGAGGCACCACCTATGGCATATGCTGAGCTCTTGCAGATCTTATTGAGGTTTAATCTGGTTGAAAAGAGAACGTTGGCACCACCAACGAGGGCATTTCCTCAAGGGTACGATGCCAGTAAGCAATGTGAATTTCATTCTGGGGGATTCGGACATGACATCGAGGGTTGTCATGCTTTCAAGCACAATGTTCAAGACCTGATTGACTCGCACGATATTGAATTCACGCCGGGCGGCGTAGCTGTGCATATTGCTCCTGTCTCAGTCGATGCTAAAATGACAGATGTTTCTAAAGCTGCAGTGGGTCAGAAGCGTATCCTGGAATCCATGGTGTCAGAATCTCCAGGCCCACAACTGTTGCCTATTCCTGGGGCAGATCTAAGAAAGAAAATGGTTAAGCATAAGGAGAGCGTTCAGTACATTGAAAATCAAGAAACCGATGTTGCATTTGATGCAAAGGGTGCTCAAGGGTCAACCCGATACCAGCAGCAGCAGCCTCAGCAGGGGGCACAGCAGGCTCAGCGACGATTCCAGGGTGGCAAGCCGAGAAGAGTGTTTGAGAAGCCTCCCTCAACATATGCCGAGTTGTTGCAGACATTGTTGAGATTGAATCTGGTAGAGACAAGAACTCTGGCACCAATAACGGGAACTTCCCCGTTTGGTTATGACGCAAGCAAGCACTGTGAGTTTCATTCTGGAGCCCCGGGTCACGATATAGAAGGCTGCCATGCTTTTAAGCACAAAGTGCAGGATCTGCTTGATAGTGCAGCAATCAGCTTCGGGCCGGGAGGTCCCCACATCATCTGAATGAAGGAGAAAGAGCTCTATAATTTGGCTGGGTCGTTGAAGCAGATCAGGACAGCATTGGGTTGCCTCTAATAAGGATAGACTGGTTCAGCAGCAAGGCAGATGCAAAAGCCCGGTTCTCGGAAGCTAGCATATTTCCTTTGTTTTAGCTTGTCATTTCTTTACATTTGTAATTGCTTTCCTGTTTGAATTTGTAAACTTGTTTGTAAAACTCGTTGTTTTCATTCAAATTGATGATAATGAAATAAATGTGCATGTTTTGATTGAATCCATTCGTGTTCACTAACTGTTTTGCAAATATCCACCACTTGGTTAAGTAGAATTTGGGGAGGATGACGAAAATGACCGACATGCAAATTCCGATATTGTATGCTTTTGAAATAAAACCTGCTGATGATGTACAGGCATTGTTTCGAATCCCTAAACACCGGAGATATAAGGAAGATAATCCCTTGTCAACCCCTTTGAGCCTTGTAGTAGGAGTTTCTTTCTGTGAACGAAAAACCCTCAATCTTAACCTGGGGCAGGGTAGGTGTTAGCTAATTTGACCGAGCGTCCAAATTGCAAAAGGAGTGTCCGTTCGAGGATCAATCACACCCCTAGAGGTCGTACCTAAAAGACCACAGTGGTTCAATCAAGAGTGGGACAGCCACATCATTCCCAAAGATTCAGGCAACCAGTGTCACACGACTTGTTCGAAAGGAAAAAAATGAAAGAAAAAGAATCAAAAGCCCGCTAAGTCAAGAAAATTTCAAAACAAATGACTTAGGCAAAAATGAGGGCATCCCGCTGGACTAAAAAATCCAAAGAAACTCAAAAGGAGTCAGTCCAGGCAAAAGTTAGGGATATGAAAAGAAAAAGTGAAAAGGATCAAAAGAAAAATCCTCGATGAAAATACAAGTCGTGTGACCACAAATGTCAAAGACGAAAAGTGAGTGACTGTCACTCCAAAATCCAAAAGTTTCTCGAACTATCATTCCTATTTTCTTTCAGCCTCTGAGAGGTGAGCGCTAAGGTCGAATTAGCTGAACATAGGATCGGAGAACATCAAGGAGAATGGGTGGGTTAAAGTAAACTTTGAGCCTTTATCCTTTCCTTTCAAAACCATGAACCTGACCATGTTACAACCTTCGAAAGTCCTAATTGAAGCAGGTTGTTTCGAAAGCATACTCCGGTAAAGGTCGTGTCGATTCTGACTCTTAAAAAGGTTCCTCTTACCATGTTGATACTGATGTCGACAAATGTTTTGTGCATTATATGCCATAAACTGTTTTTCTTTTTCCCAGTGAACAGATTGGATGTCAAAGCTGTCATATGTGTTGCATTAATACATCTTTTATGCATAACAACTTGTTTTACTTGCGAGTAAGCGCTTGACAGCAGAAAAGTTTCCTGCAATGGAAAGTATGATCAAGATAGAATGAAGAGCGCCCGAATATTCCGAGAGCAGGGGCAAGCTTTTATTGTGATCCCCAGTCAGGTCAGCTTTTCGAAGTCAGTTATTCTGGGGCAATCAGGTTGAGATTCGGTGAATGCGCCGTAGTCAGGAGGTGCTACTCTGAATCAGATAATCAAGGAGTTGCAGTCAGGGGCAGACCACCTTAAGCGCGCAAAGGTTTGTGCGAGGAGCATTCAAGGTGAAGTATCTCAGAAGTTCAGAACGCTGAGGCATGTTATATCAGACCATCGGGGCAACAAATTTGCAGATTCTCTTTCAAGGGCTATCCCCACAAAGGTCCCGTAGGCTGAGACATATCAGAAGCGAAAGGATTGTTGTTCTCTGTATCAGCAAGGCCATTCAGGGTTATTCGAGCAGATGCAGTCGATTTTCGAGAGCGAGAGGAATGCGGGAGGTCGTGTCACCATCCCTTGACTCTTCAAGGCTGTGTATTCAGGAAGAATATTTTCCAGCGTCAGGTGTACCTGACCCAGTAAGATGGCTTAAGAGCTCAAATCCAAGTTTGCGATTACTGTGAAGCCCGTCCGTGTTGGTGCATCAATTTCCAGATCCGAGCGTCGTCAGTGCGCAGGAGGACTCCCTCCATCGTCTCCAGCAGAGACCAATTTGTCATTGGTATGGGTAAGCTATTCCCAGAGGAGTCCAATCATATTCAGCACGTCTGCTATTTCACAGCGGAGTTATATTCCCCAGCAGGGTATTACTTCGTCAAAGTGTTCGGTTAAGTTCCCGGTATCCCCAGCAGGGTTGATTTCACTCTCCCAGCATTTATTTTGCTAGGACGATTCAGTGATATCCGGGTTATCCCCAGCAAAGTTGGCCTCGCCTTCAGCATTTATTTTGCTGAAGTGGTTTTCTGTACCCGGCCTTCTCCGGCAGCTCGAGCCTGCTAGCATATTGCATGCATCATCATATTTGCATCATACTTGCATATCATTGTCAAAATGTGTAGCATTTCCATCTGGAATGGAGCATTACGTTGTAGAAAGACTAAAGCATTTGCATGTGCATACAAAGCATAAGTCAGGTTTTCTATCAGCCTCATATGGCACGTGAATTACTCTGTGATCAGTTCAGGGGCATTTATCCGGCAACAGTATTCAGACGATTCAGCGGATTATTTGTATCTCAGATCATACAGCGATTATGCTTTGAGCAAGCAGTCATCTGATGTTGACAAGCTTTTCGTCCCGTCAATTCATATTGACGATGTGTTCCTCCAATGAGTGGATTTCTCCGTCTATCATTAGACGTCGTGAGTACGAATGTGGTTTTCTTTCCGTCTATCCATAGACGATGTGAAGTTGCGGGTGATCGCAGTAAGATTTCAAGAAAGGGTTTCTCCCAGGAGATGCTTTCCTTTCCGTCTATCAGTAGACGATGTGAAGTTTCAGGCAATCTTCAATGGAGTTCAAAATAGAGCTGTTCTAATAAGTAGCTTTCCTTTCCGTCTGTCAGCAGACGATGTGAAGTTTCGAGCTATTGTTCGGCGGGTTTCTTATTGCCAGATCATGCATATGATGAGGTGTTTCCCCAGCGAGTCTTCTCCGGCTATCCTTAGTTGTTGAGGGGTTTCAAAATGATTTTGAATGTCGGTTCTCTTTCTGGTTATTGGATGAGATGACGTTTAAGAGGGACTTTTCTGACCATCAATCCCTATTGATGACGAGGCTCTTCGAAGAATGTTCAGTTTGCGTGATCGTTGATTCTTATTGACGACATGATTCTTTAAAAGGTGGTTTTCTTCCCGTTAGTCCATACTGACGATGTGGCCCCTTCAAGGATATTGACTGCTCCATCAATTCCCGTAGACAGAAGGATTCTGAAATTCAAAGGATGGTGTTGAATTGCGTTATGGTGATTTCCCGTCTATCTTTAGACGGTGTGAACATGGAGATAATGGTGTCTTCCCGTCTATCCTTAGACGATGTGAGTTTGGAGATTATGAATGTCTTCCCGTCTATCTTTAGACGATGTGAGTATGGAGATTAAGGTTTTCTCCCGTCTGTTAGTAGACAGCGTGAATTCAGAGATTATGTCTTCCCGTCTACCCTTAGACGATGTGAATTGAGTGGTTTCATCAATCAGGATGATCCCGTCTACCCTTAGACGATGTGAAGTGATTTGTCATCAATCAGGATGATGCCGTCTATCTTTAGACGATGTGAATGTGGAGATTGTGGTGACTTTCCGTCTATCCTTAGACGATGTGAATTGAGTGGTTTCATCAATCAGGATGATCCCGTCTACCCTTAGACGATGTGAAGTGATTTGTCATCAATCAGGATGATGCCGTCTACTCTTAGACGATGTGAGTTTGGAGATTATGAATGTCTTCCCGTCTATCTTTAGACGATGTGAGTATGGAGATTAAGGTTTTCTCCCGTCTGTTAGTAGACAGCGTAAATTCAGAAATTATTTCTTTCCGTCTACCCTTAGACGATGAGAATAATGATTTGTTCATCAATCAGGATGATTCCGTCTACCCTTAGACGATGAGAATAATGATTTGTTCATCAATCAGGATGATTCCGTCTACCCTTAGACGATGAGAATAATGATTTGTTCATCAATCAGGATGATTCCGTCTATTCTTAGACGATGAGAATAATGATTTGTTCATCAATCAGGATGATTCCGTCTATTCTTAGACGATGAGAATAATGATTTGTTCATCAATCAGGATGATGCCGTCTACCCTTAGACGATGAGAATAATGATTTGTTCATCAATCAGGATGATTCCGTCTACTCTTAGACGATGAGAATAATGATTTGTTCATCAATCAGGATGATTCCGTCTATTCTTAGACGATGAGAATAATGATTTGTTCATCAATCAGGATGATGCCGTCTACCCTTAGACGATGAGAATAATGATTTGTTCATCAATCAGGATGATTCCGTCTACTCTTAGACGATGAGAATAATGATTTGTTCATCAATCAGGATGATTCCGTCTACCCTTAGACGATGTGAATATGGAGATTAATGTTGTCCTTCCGTCTATCATTAGACGAAGTGAGTATTCAATCAAGGTGTCTTCCCGTCCATCTTTGGACGATGTGAGTATATTTCTCTTCCTGCCTATCAGTAGGCAATGTGAAAGAATCAGGTATGTGTTGCAACCATCAGGGTTTGTCACATGGGGTATCACAAGCAACGGGTATTCAAATCAGGAGTTCTTTATCAGATGATTAATCAGTTTGGTGCCGTAATGACTGGACTCGGTTTTCTGGACTTTATTCTCCAAGCAGTTAACAGTATATGCTCGCGGTTGGCAAATTTTCGGGTTTTATTTGTATTCAACCGTCTCGTACCTCTGAATGTTTGAAGGCTGAGTGCTCTTCAAACCCTTCAGGTCCAAGTCGCTTGAATAGGGGCAGCTGTTGCACCCTAAAATTTGACCAACCGGTTCTCCTATCTGACTCATGGTTTAATTTCATATTCACAATCAGACAGATGATTTTTGTGCGCAAGCAGGGGATATCAGAGTTTACAGCTTGATTTTTGTCTATCAGATATGGCAGACCCAGTCCAGATTACCAGGGTTTTATTTTCGGGAAATTGTGCGCTCCTCGGTGATTTTTCAGTGATTTTGGGATATTCTGATGCCCGGGGATCTCCGTTCGATTCGATCTGGTCTCGTGCGCTTTTATGGGAGTCATTTGCATTCATCTGCATTTTTAGGATTTTTATAGGCTTTTTGTGAATTTTTAACAGGCTTTATAGATTTTTCTGGAATTTAAATAGGGCTTTTGAATATTTTAATAGCTTAATTTTCTTTTTAGAATTTTATAGGATATTTTAAATAGATTTTAATCATTTGTAGAATTTTAATAGAATTTAAATAGCTTTTATCATTTTTAGGATATTAGTGAATTTTCTCTTAGCATATTAAATAGAGTGACAAATTAGGGTTAATAGGAATTAATTGTTTTTTAAATAATATAGTTTTTCTTTTTTAATAATAGATTTTTAGTAGATAGTAAATAATATTAGGAGTCTAATAGAATTAGTATAATATAGAATTAGTTAGACTTTTAATCATTTTAGAGTTTAATTAGGTTAATTGAGTTTTTTAGAGTTAATTAGGTTAATTGTTCAGATTAGATATAATTAGATTAGGTTTAATTGTTTTGTTTTTTATGCAGTTTTTTTACAGTTTTTTATGCATTTTTCGTATTGGGCCCAGGAGTTGTTTGAGGCCCAGTTGATTCTCAACTCAGCATGTCCAAAAAAATGATGGTCCAAATCAGTCCAAATTTCCAGCGAGTGTCCAGAATCTTCTAGAGAATTCCAGCAATTTCTCAGTGCAATAAATAAAGCTGACACGTGTTGAAGCAAGAGGGGCCCCACGTTTTTCTCAATCATCGCGCCACCACCACTCAGAACCCACTCCCAATCCACGCCACGTGGTCCACACCTGTCCCGCTCTCTCTCTCTCCCTGAGACACTTGGCGCCCCCACATCATTGCCTGAGTTCCCCACCGGCGGCCATGCATCAGCCGTAGCCCCCACAGCCGGCCACCGCCAACAAACTCCGGCCACCACCAACCGTCGCCGGAAAACCATTTTTCCCCAGAATCCTCAGATCTTCATCCCCTTCCTCCGATCTCCTCCCTTCCACCTTCATCCACCTTCAACCAGAATTTCCAGAATACTTCGCACCACCTTCATCCTCCATCAATTCTTTTCCAGAAACCCCTCCACCTTCATCACCTTCATCCCACAGTTCTCCAGAAATCACTAAACCTTCAAACCTTCATACGAATTTTTTCCAGAAATCATCTCAGATCTTCATCGTCCATCAAGATCTTTCCAGAATAATATCAATCCTCCATCAATTTTTCCAGCACGCTCAGACATTCAATGATCTTCAACCAACGCAGCGCCTCCAGTTTTCTTCCATGATCTAGCCAGATTCACCAGAAATCTTCAAGATCTTCGCACTCTGAGGTCTTCGTTCTTCAACGAACTTCAAGAACACCTTAGCTCGTTCTTGCTTCTCATCCAGGTGCGTCCTCGTTTAAATTTGTTGCATGTCGCTTCTGATTGATAGAATGGCCTTAGGTTGTGTTTGTTCATTGAGATTTTAGGGATGTTAGGGTTTGGAAGTGTGTTTGATGCGTGGTTTGAGTGTGGCGGTACTGAGATTGTGTTTGATTTTGAGGTTTGTTCAGAGAGTTTGAGAGGAGATGAGAGAGTTCAGAGAGAGTGTGTTGTGAGATGAGAGGCGCCGCTAGGGCAAAGGGTCAGTATGGTGAACAGTGGCAGAGGGATTTGAGAGAGGGTAGGTTTTTATAGTTAGGGTCTTGGATTGGTTTGGGCTGGACCTAAGGGAAATTACTGAAGCCACACTCCCCAATTGCTTCCCCACCCCCTGTTTGAGAGACTGAATGAGTAAGTTGGGCCTTAGGCCCTGAGTGCTAACGGCACCCCCCGTTTAAGCCCAGTAGTGAGAAATAACTGAAATAAATCACTCATAGCACCCCCCTGGCGTTTTTCTTTTTCTGAGTCACTAATGGTTTTTTGACAAAATCTGGGCCCTGCGCCCTATTACTTTTAGTACCCCCAGAATATGGGCCCAGTGTAGAACCAACCTGAATATCCTGCTGTTTGCACCCTCCATGTCACTTTCTTTTATTTTGATTTTTCTTTTATATTTTAATACATGTAAATAAATCATAAATGTAAATAATTGTGGTTTTTTAATAATTCTTTTTCCATCCATCTCATGAAAATGTTAGGAAAATTAAATAAAAATAAAAAAGGTCATTTTATTTTTTGTTTGTTATTTTTGTGCATATTTTCCATTTAATTGATGTTTTTAATATTTTTCAATGCATGCACATCATTAGAAATTCATAAAAAATGGTAGACTTGGTCAAATAATTCCGTTCTTTTTTCTGTAGACTCGTGATTCAGTGTAGGATTTTATAGTATAAAAACATTAGCTTAATCATGCATTTTCATTTTAATTGCATTTTTTCATTGTTATTGATGTTTGAATAATTGGTCTGTGAATATGTCTGTGTTGCTGATTTTAGTTCTTTCATCTGGTGTTGAATTTTATTCTGATTTTTTAGTATGTTATCCTAGAGCCATGTAGGTCTCCCATTAGATTTTTGTTAGATTTTTGTAGGGTGTTCTGCTGTGATTTGTCTGAGCCTGAAGATAGGAGAAGTCTTGATGACTTCTGACTTTGAAGTTCAACTGTGGTTGAACTTCAGAGATAGTCTCCTGTGGTTTGTTGGCCTGTGGGTTCTTCTTGAAGATGGGAGCTGATTGAAGTCCTGTTGGAGCTTGCAAGGTTGCATTGGATCGAGGCTTAGTCTAGGAGCTTGTTGTCTGTTTGTGAGGTTCGAGATCCTGAAGTTTGAAGGGAGTTTGTGGTACTTTCCTGAGGAAGGCACTATGAATGACTTTCATCCTTTCTTCTCGCCTCTTTCGTAAGTATCCAATGATGTCGGAGCCGACTTGTGAGTTTAATTCCTCCTGAGGAGGAATGTAAACTGATCACATGTTGTTGATCCACATGGGATACGATTCCTAAGTGGAAGCCTCCTAGCACTTTCCTGAGGAAGGTCCTATGGGTCTATTCACTTAGTTCCAGTAGTTTGTCTAGGATTTCTTAAGTATCCAGTGATGTTGGAGCCAACTTGTGAGTTTAATTTCTCCTGAGGAGAAATGTAAACTGATCACAGTTGTTGAGCCACGTAGGGTACAATTCCTAAGTGTCAGCCTCCTAGTACTTTCCTGAGGAAAGTCCTATGAGTCTGTTCACTTAGTTCCCTTAGTGCATATAGGTTCTTTCCCAAATATCCAGTGACGCCGGAGCCTTCATGTGAGTTTAATCTCTCCTGAGGAGGGATGTAAACTGATCACAGTTGTCGAGCCGCATAGGGTATGATTCCTGAGTAGTAACCTCCTGGTACTTTCCTGAGGAAGATACTATGAGCTTGTCTGCTTAGCTTCCTTTCTCTGGTAAGCTTGTTCTGAAGCTTGGAGAATGGGATTGATTCCTCTTGCCTAGGAGTTTGTTTAGATCCTTGCTTAGGGTTTTGATTAGGTGTTTGCTTAGATCCCTGCTTAGGGTGTTGTATAGAGTTTTGTTTAGAGATAGATTAGGAGATTGTTTCAGGTTTGTTTGAGGCCCTGTTCAGGGTTAGTCTCTTTGATTTGTTTGACTTGTGTGATGTTATGTTGCATTAGACTTAGGTTCATCCGGATAGTTTCTGAGTAGGTGCATCTTAGAAGTAGACTGTGTGTGCATAAGAAGTTGAGGTGGTCCTCCTTCTGCTTGTTTGTTATTGCGTGGCTTTGCTTGTTGGTATTCGGTAGAGCTGAGCTCCCTTGCCTTTGTGGTTTGCGGCCTCTGTGCCTTGTTTGTCTAGTTGTTGCATTCATGCATATATTCAGTATTTCTTTACATTGCAGTTTCCTGTTTGTAGATTAGTCCTGTTGCCATGATCCCTTAGGAGCTCTGACTTCTCCGCTGCGGAGTTGTTATGATAGACATTAGGATGGTCAACCAGGTGTGATAGCAGTATATAGATTCCCCTGTTTCTCAGTTATAGTTCTAGGGTTTCCCTTTCCTTTCTGTAGGAGCTTTTGAGTAGCTTGACCCGTAGTTAGCTGAACTACAGCTGCTCTGATTCTTCGTTCCAGACGAAGATATGTAGGCATAGGATGCGATGTCCTAGCGAGCACACTAATGACTAACCTTTGTTCTCTCGCGGCTGTGCGATCGAGACTTTCCCGCTAACGACTAATTGTTATCCTTTTCTCTTGCCCGAGCGCATTTGAGACCAGATCGTATTTGTAGGTTCCAGAGCCTTAGAGACCAGTTTGTTTTCTCACTGCTGTGTGAGAGCCCCTGTTTACCCGTAGTTAGCCGAACTACGTTTGCTCTGATCTTTCATTTCAGATGAAAGTACGTAGGCACAGGACGCGATGTCCTGGCGAGCAACCTTTCCCCCGTTTAGACGTAGGCAGTCGAACTACGTTGACTCTGACTTTCCCATTGCACGAGGGAATACGTAGGCCCAGAATACCGTATGTTCTGTCGAGTCCTGTCCTTTTATTTTCTTTTCAGACCAGCCATTAGCGTAGATAGATAATACACCCTTTTACCTATAAACATCAAGCGTGGATCCCATCGAGTACGATGGACGTGAGGGGTGCTAATACCTTCCCCTTGCGTAACCGACTCCCGAATCCAGGCTATGGTTGCGATGACCATACCTTTTCCCGTCTTTGCGAGGTTTACTTCGAGCGTTTCCTTTCCCGCTCTGAGGGATAAATAACGCACGGTGGCGACTCTCCTGTCAAGCCGGCGCCGATTTTCGCAGTAGCGACAGATGAGGACAAGTTTTATTTCTCCGTATTGACGGAATATGGATTCCTGATGAGGACAAGTTTGATTTCTCCGTGATTACGGAATATGAGGTCCTGTTGAGGACGAAGTTTTATTTCTCCGTGTTGGCGGAATATGGATTCCTGTTGAGGACGAAGTTATCTTTCTCCGTGACGACGAAATATGGCCGAGTTGCTTTCTCCGTGTTGACGGAATGTGGAGTCCTGATGAGGACGAGTTTTATTCCTATGATGATAGGATTTCTTCGTGATGACGAATTTATGTCTTTTCGTGTTGACAAAATTTGAGGACCATTGTGGATAAGGTTTTTCCTGTGACGACGAAATCTCTATTCGTTTTGACGAATTTGTTATCTTCTTGTGTTGACAAGATTAGTCCAGTTGTGGATGGGGTGTTCGGTACCTGTGGCGTTACACAGGTGGTTGATGTTGGAATCAGAGTTATTATCAGACGTTGAATCAGTTGTTGCCGTAACAGCCAAGTTCAGGTGGTGGATGTCGTTCCCCAAGCAGTTGTGCAGTTTATTTCTGCGGTTGGCAAATTTCCGGGTTTCTTGGTATTCAACCGTCTCGTACCTCGATTGTTTGAAGGTCGTTCGCTCTTCACCCAGTCGGGTCCAAGCCGTTTGAATAGGGGCAGCTGTTGCACCCTAAAATTTGCCCAACCTATTTCACATGGTTTATGTTTTAATTGCATTATCATTTGCATAGTTACATCATGTACATAGTCCAATCATTTGCATATCATAACATAGCAAGTCATCTAACAAGGGATCAAGTTCCATTCTTATCTAAAGAAGCACATCAAGCGGCCTTATTCAAGCTTAAGAACATCCAAGTCATCAAGGAATGGGTTGAAGCTTTGAGGAGATTTGAGTGTCAACAAGTGGATTTCTCTCCTAACTTGAGGTGTATTGGAGGTCATCAATGGGGTATGAAGCATGAATTGAGGGTATGGAGTTTGTACAAAGCTCATTGAATGCCTAGAAGGCCATATGGAAGCTAAGTCAAGTCATTGATTCAAGAACAAGAGCCACAGTGGAAGTGCAAGCAAGTAGGGTTTCATCTGGGTAACCCTAGGTCAAGGAGAGAAAAGAAAGGGCATCAAGACCTAGCTCTATGTCATGGAAGTAATGGATTGATATGTTGAATCATGTGAGTGGATGAGTCAAGATCAAGTTCAAGAGAATCAAGAGTGGTTGGAGGTGTTTGAGACAGGGTTCCTAGGGTAAGATCCCCTGTATAGCACTGGACTTCCAAGCCACTTAAGTCAAAATACAAGTTTAAAATGGATCTTTAGAAAAAATTAAACTTGTAGAGCTTCTAAATAGCTTTAATTTGAGTACTAGAAGTCTTCAAGAAGATTTATAGAACTCAAGTTATGGTTCTTGCAAGTTACAGGTCACCAGAGGACACTGAAATTTATCTGTGAAAGTCACTTGACTTCCAAGCAACTTTTGCCCTTCAAGGAGTTTTTAAATGGATTCTTGGCCAACATGAGATTTGTAGATCTTAATATTAGTTTTCCATAGAGTTATAGAAGTCCTCATTTGGATTTGCGGAGCTCAGGTTATGAATTTTGCAAGACAGGGGTATTTTTGGGAAAGTGGAATTATAGGCCATTTTGGATCGTAGGTCAAAATCTCCAGCTTGCACTTCTCAGATGGAATTTTTTTCAACATGGAATTTTCTTGAAATGTGGTTTTTATGTCAACCAAGGACTCATGATGCATTGAATTGGTTCATGGCAAGAGTTGGTTTGAAGTGGTTTGAAAAGGAAGGAATTTAAAGGGATCAAATGGGGAAAAATTCAAGTAAATTGATATGAGTCCAAAACAATGCAAGTAAATACTCATTTTGAGTAGAAATTGCATTCTAAAGACAATGGCATTGGCACATTTTTGAATTGAGCAATAATTTCATGACTTGCTTTGTAAAAGTGGTTACTTGAAATGTAAGTCACTAATCCAAACCACTTAACAAGGCATTTGGAAGGCTATTTTGGTTAGAAACTTCCAAGGGAAGATACATGAACAATCTAGAAACTTCCAAGGCAAGCAAATGAAGCAAATGAACAATCTAGAAACTTCCAAGGGAAGATACATGAATAATCTAGAAACTTCCAAGGGAAATGGATTTTATTATTTTGGGTTTGGGCTTCATTTCTAGAATCTTCCAAACATCTCTATAAATGTTTAGAAACTCATTTGAAGCAAGGTTGGTGATTGATTGGAGTTGGATTGGAAGAAAGCATATAAATTTTCAAGAGAGCAAATCAAGATTCGATTCTTCATTCAAGGCATTTTCGGTTCGATTCGAAGATTGTAGTAGCTTCCTCGCATATTGTTGAACGAATCTGAAGCTTTCGGAAGCACGAAAAGAGCCGAAGATACTCCGTTTTGAAACTCCAATCAAGGTATTTAAATCTTCACTTTACCATGGATTTAGGATGAGATGATTAGAAATTCTTATGCGGTTAGGATCGTGAACACCTGTGGATGATTTTAGGATTGTTAATTCGGAGGTTTTCTTTATTCCCTTTTTCTTTTTATTTTTCTATTTTGAGGTCTGTTTGCTTTTATTGCGTCAAAAATAGTAAAAATGATCAAAAAATTATGAAATTGTTTTCTGTAGATCTTGATTGTCGTAAGAAATTTTAGGGGCTGAGTTTGCATTTTTTGGATTTTTTTTAATTTAGTTATGATTTTTCTTTCGTGCTAATATCCATTAGTGTACATAACTGTTCATATGTTTTGTTTAATTTTGTTCTCTTTGATGCTTCATGATTTTGAGCTGATTTTTGGATATGTTTTAGATGATATGTTTAGGATCTTCCAGAAATTTTATTGGAATTTTTATACGATTCTAAGTTTAGTTTTGAATCCGCTTTTTAGAGCCATCCCCATCTGAATGTTCCCTGGACACTTTATAGGTTTTCCTTTAGAAAGTGGCCTTAACTTTAGAATTTGGTTTTAATTTTTTTACCATAGGTTGCTAACATCTTCAGGATATTGTAGAATTTTTCTTAGTTTTTTGTGGATTGTTTTCCCATTTCTTTTGCATTTTACATTCTGATGAGTATTTTGCATGATTTAAATGATGTTTGCTTTGCATATTTGATACCGCTGTTTTGTAGAATTTTGTTCTCTCAATTGGTGATGATTCTTGCTTAGATATTTTGGTATATTGTAGCTAACACTCGCATGTTCCCTTAGGAATTTTTGTAGATTTTTTAGATATAATTTGGTTCTGTTTTAGGGTTGTTGATTAGGACTTTCCCAATTGATGGTTAACCTTGACCCCTTGCATGTTAGGAATTGTTTAGACCCCTTAGAAGTTGATATAGGGTTTGATCTTCGATCTTGATAATATAGATATTAATATACTTTAGGGTTTCCCTTAGGATAATGTGATAAAACTTTAGAATAAAAATGGTAGTAAAAAAATGTTGAAATAGATATGGTGTAATAAAAAACTTAGAATATTTTAGGGTAAGCTTAGTATATTTTTAGGATTTAACACTAGTTTGTACATAAAATTGTAGGATAGAATTTAATCCAAAAACACTTAGTTGTAGTGTATAATGTAGTTGGGGCATGTAGCATTTGGTTTAGGTTATAGGGGAATATATGGGCTATAGGGTAGATAAATAGATCCCCTTAGAATTAATCTTAGAATATTAAATACTATTTTACTATTTTTAGTATATTTTGCAAATGGAGTGTTTGTTTGGTGTTCCCACTTGGGGTTTATATTTGTTTGCTTGGGATTTTGGGCTTTTTATTTGGGGTATGGGCTTGGTTTGGGCTTGTGGAAGCATGAAGAATCAATAGAGAAGATTGAAGATGTTAAAGCATGAAGATTGCTTGAGCTTGAAGCTGATTGAAGGCATAGGCAATAATAGGAGTAAGCAGAGCCTTAGAATAGACTGAATTTTTTGTACAAACATGGATAGCTTCGTGTGCTTCCATTCCTCTCTATGACATAAAGTCCCTCTATGGTATTCACCTCCATCCTTTGGAGGGATAAGTGGCCTTACCTTAGAGGTAGAACTTTGAGGGAAACAGTCTGTTACAATGTCAACTATTCATAGACTTCCTTTGGTCGTCAATGAACTGTTTGACATTCAACTTATTCTGATAAATCAAATCATCTAGGAGTGCTTGCCTTGAAGAAAGAAGCCATTGAAGATAGAGATGAAGATCAAAGATTAACAAAGATGGAGATTATTCATGTCAAAACTGTGTAGCTGTTAGAGCTAGGGTTTACTGCTGTCTGGAGCTATCTGTTATCCGATGCAGTCAACTGGTTAAGATTCTGTGCTTGCTTGAGCTTGGTGATTTCTTGGAGATGGAAGCTTGTTGTAGCTTGGGTAGATTGTTGTTTATCAACTGTCAGAGTTTTCCGTTTTTCATAGTGGTTGCTGTAGGAGCTGGGGGGCTGTCAGAGCTGGTTTTGGGGTTTATTTTTTCTTTGTTGTATTGTTTGTTAATTTCCCCTTGGGTTGAAGTGAAGCCATTTCACTTTGCCCATTGTTTTCTAGGTTCGAGGTTGAGTGGGACTCCCTTGCCTCGCTTGTACTGTTGCATTCATGCATTTTACCATTTTACTGTATATATGTTGTTGTTTTTCCGTTTATCCCCTTAGGATCTCTGTTTCTCTCTGCGCAAGAGAGAAATATGACAGACATTAGGCTCTCATCCATGCATGCCAACATTAGGGTAGATTTTGATCCCCTTTTCAACCGTAGGTTTTAGAGTTGCTGTTTCTCTTCTATCTCAAAACAATCAAAAAACACAATAAACATTTCAAACACCATAAAAGACAGTTCTTGCGTAAAAAGACTGAAAACCAATCAAAGTGTCATTTTTGTCCACTTGGACCCGTAATCAGGAGAAAACCTTTTTCAGAAGGATAAAAAACAGTCAGACAAATCTGTGTCTTCCGTAGCCCGAACTACGTTTGCTCTGATCTTTCATGCTGTATGAAAGTACGTAGGCATAGGATGCGATATCCTAGCGAGCAACCTTCCCCTCCTTTCCCGTAGGTAGGCGAACTATGTTGACTCTGATTTCTTGTTCCAGACAGGAATACGTAGGCATAAAGTGCGATACTTTGCCGAGTCATTTTCTTTTCTTTTAACCCCAGACCTATAGAGTAGATAGAATAACAATCCGTATTAGAAAACAAGCGTGGATCCTGTCGAGTACGACGGACGTGAGGGGTGCTAATACCTTCCCCTTACGTAACCGACTCCCGAATCCAGGATTTGGTTGCGATGACCATTCCTTTCCCGTCTTTGCGGTAGGTTTACTATGAGCGTTTCCTTTCCCTCCGTTGGGATAAATAACGCACGGTGGCGACTCTTCTGTTCAGCCGACGCCGATTTTCGCAGTAGCGACACAACCCCGTAACAAAATCCATCAATATACTATCTCATTTTCACTCCGGAATGTCCAACGGTTGCATCAATCCACTAGGATTTTGATGTTCCACCTTAGACTTTTTACAAGTTAAGCATGCATACATAAATTGAGCTACATCCCTCTTTAATCCGGACCACCAAAATATTTTCTTCAAATCTTGATACATTTTATTCGCTCCCGGATGAATACTTAAGTTACTTCGGTGTCCTTCTTCCAATATCATCTTTTTCAACTCCGCATCATCGGGAATACAAATACGACCACAAAATCTCAAAACTCCGAAGTTATCAACCTTGAAATCCTCATTTTCATTCATCATTAAATCAACGAACTTCAAATCCAACTTTTGCTTTTCACATACGGTTGCAAGAAAATCATTCGTAACATGTAGCATACCAAGTCTCACACTTCTCGGCGTCATTTCACAAACTAAACTCAAGTCTTTAAAATTCTCCAAAAGTTCCCATTCTCTCATCATCAATGCGGACATATGTAACAAATTCCGACTCAAAGCATCGGCCACCATGTTTGCCTTACCCGGATGGTAATTCAAAGCAAAATCATAATCCTTCAAAAGATGTAACCACCTTCTTTGTCTCATGTTCAATTCTTTTTGATCAAATAAATATTTCAAGCTCTTGTGATCACTAAAAACTTCAAATCTTGCACCATAAAGATAATGCCTCCAAATTTTCAATACGAACACCACGGCCGCTAACTCCAAGTCATGTGTAGGATAATTATTTTCATGCACTCTCAATTGTCTTGAAGCATAAGCCACAACTTTTCCATCTTGCATCAAAACACCACCTAAACCTGTCAAAGAAGCATCATAATAAACCACAAATGGTTTTGTCGGATTCGGCAAAATCAAGATCGGCGCCATTGTCAACCTTATTTTTAGCTCAATGAAACTCTTTTCACAATTAATATCCCAAATGAAAGTCTTTCCTTTACAAGTCAATTGCGTTAACGGAAGTGCCAACTTCGAAAATCCCTCAATAAACCTCCGATAATAACCCGCCAAGCCCAAAAAGCTTCGAATCTCCATAATCGATCTAGGAGCCTCCCATTGCATCACCGCATCAATCTTGGATGGATCAACACTAATACCACTACCGAAAATAACATGTCCAAGAAAACTTACTTCCGACAACCAAAATTCACATTTCGACAACTTAGCATACAATTGTTTCTCTTTCAAAATTTGTAACACATCCTCAAATGCTCTTCATGCTCCTCTTGAGACTTAGAGTAAATCAAAATATCACCGATGAACACAACCACAAAATGATCTAACTGTTCATGAAAAATACGATTCATGTATTCCATAAACACACTCAGCGCATTAGAAACCCCGAATGACATCACAAAATATTCGTAATGGCCATTCCGTGTCCTAAAGGCCGTCTTTTGAATACCCTCTCCTTTCACATGAATCTGGTGATATCACGATCTTAAATCAATCTTACTAAAAACGCGCGCACCAACCAATTGGTCCATCAAGTCATCGATCCTTGGAAGCGGATACTTGTTCTTAATTGTCACCTTGTTCAGTTGTCGATAATCAATGCATAACCGCATATTCCCATCCTTCTTCTTTACCAACAATACCGGAGCACCCCAAGGGGAAACACTTGGCCTTACAAATATCTTGTCCAACAAGTCTTTCAATTGCTTCTTCAATTCTACCAACTCTGGTGCCGACATACGATACGGTGCCATCGAAACCGGTCTAGTACCCGAAACTAGATCAATAGAAAACTCAACTTCTCTTTCCGTCGATACATCCGTAATATCCTCCGGAACACTTCTGGAAAATCACACACCACTGGGAACACATCGAGCTCAACTTTACTCTCCACCGACAATGATGCAAACAAACCGAACAATTGAGCTTCGTCCGCTAAAAGTTTCTTCAACTCTTTAGTGGATAGGAAACTCTCATCTTCATCATCTTCCAAAGAAGGAAACCTCACTAACTTGTGATAGCAATCTATATGAACTCGATTAAATTGCAACTAGTTCATACCCAAGATTACGTCCAATCCCTCCAACGGCAAACACACTAAATCCATAATGAAGTCTTTCCCATACATGGTCAAAGGACAACTTACACACACCAAAGATGTAGTTACCGACCCCGAAGCGGGAGTCTCAATAACCATGTCACCACCCTAAGAAGTCACGAACAAATTCAAACGCTTAGTGCACTCATGAGAAATAAACGAATGAGTCGCTCTAGTATCAATAATAGCAACTAAAGGCGTACTATTAACAAAGCATGTACCTTTAATCAAACGATCTGCACTAGCAGTGTCTGACCCAGCTAATGCAAACACCTTTCCGCCCGCTTGAACTTGTTTCGGCTTAGTACACTTAGTACTAGTGTGACCCACTTCTCTATAATCATAGCACTTCACTACATTCCTCCTACAATCGGTAGTAGCATGCCCAAGGCCTCCACAGTTAGAACATTTCACTACGGTCTTCCCACACTCAAATGATTTATGACCCATTTCACCATACTTGTAACACTTAACGGAATCAGAACCTCCTCCTCTAGATCTCTTATCAAAGTTTCCCTTATGCTTGCCCTTATCAACGGGTGTCACATAAGGTCCACTTCTAGCTTGTTGCTTTCCCTTCCTCTCATTCAAACTTTTGTAATGTGTAGAACGAGCCTTTCTATATTCCTCGAAGATTCTACAACATTCCGTCAAATTCGTAAACCTTCTTATCCTTTGATATCCCACAACTTGCTTAATCTCGGGATGCAAAACATTCTCATATTTAATACACTTTGAGAACTCAACAGTAATTGCAGCATAGTGAGGATGGAATTGAACCAACTCCACAAATTTAGTAGTATAGTCCACCACAGACATACTACCTTGTTTCCGTTCAAGGAACTCCATCTCCTTCTTCCCTTTCACACTTTCAGGGTAATACTTCCTCAAGAACTCAGTACGAAATAAATCCCAAGTTATCTCTTCATCATCCACCTCAAGAGCTTGACGCATACCGACCCACCAATCGTCGGCTTCTTCCTTCAGCATGTGAGACCCAAGGCTCACCTTATTCCCCTCCGCACAATCCATGACTCTGAAGATCCTTTCAATCTCTTTCAACCAAATTTGAGCACCATCAGGATCAAATCTTCCTTTGAAGACCGGTGGTTGATTCTTCCTGAACTCGTCATTAGCATTCACGTGCGACGTACCTTGCACCGCCCTAGCCATTGCTTCCAAAGCTGCAACCATCGCATTGTCGTTTCGACCAGCCATATTCTGATCATTACCAAAAATAACAACAAGGTTAAACAACAGTTCAACCATCACAACAACAAGACAGACACAACTGACTCAACACTGGCTCTGATACCACTTAATGTAACACCCCCTTTCTATACCCCCAAATAATCACATAATCATTTAGTCACATATTAGAGTATAATTATAAACATAGTATAAAAGAGGCGCGTCACATTACGCTTGAAATTAAAACATACAACACCTGCTTAACAAAAGATATGCAACATTGGGGTAACTTTGCAACAGAGGAACTTAGTCCTTACACCCACATCTCAAAATTTAGAATAAAAGCGAAAAATCTAAACATTGATAACATCAAACATCTATATATATATATATATATATATATATATATATATATATATATATATATATATATATATATATATATATATATATATATATATATATATATATATATATATATATATATATATATATATATATATATATATATATATATATATATATATATATATATATATATATATATATATATATATATATATATATATATATATATATATATATATATATATATATATATATATATATATATATATATATCATCCAATATGATTCAACAACATAAGTCATGTTTACATAAACATTCATCAACAAGATACATATACAAATGTATCACAAAAGACTCATGTGCATCATTATGCTTCACATACAAAATGACTCAAGACACTCTTGAAATGCATACATATTCACAATATATTCATGCATTCTTCTCATTCTATCACATACCATCTATATACATTCACAATATATTCCACAATCTAGGACTCACGCCATACGGCTACCTACAACATATCCTATAACAGCACACAAGCTACATGTTATATATCGAAAGCATACAGTATGATAACACATCAAACGCACCCGTTCGCGATGGTAAAAGTTGACATAATGACACGTTTCAAATTTTCTACTATAATTGGATCATACACTGACATCAAAACCATTTTTCCTAGAAAGAACATCTCTTTAGCTTTCCAACACTTCGAACGGGGACTAAAACCGACTTACGGGTCAAAATATATGAATTTTCGAAGTTTTCCAAAAAAATCAGAATTTTGCCTAAAAACTGCTACGAGATTTTGCATTTTTGTCCGAAAATCCGATCGATTCAATTCTTTTATTCGAAATAAACACATATTCATACTTACCTAACATATAGCAGTGAATTAGAACCATTAAACACGATTTCTACGACGTCCGATTTTCACTCAAATCTCAAACCCTCAATTATCCAAAAATGTCAAAAGTTACGAAATCACCCGAATTCAATCAAACAAGTTTCAATAGTCACAGACTAACATTCCTCGACTAAACTACGCAATTTATTTCAAATTCTAACCGTGAAAACATCGGTTTCTATCGATTTTACCAATTCAACCTAAAATGGAAATATGTGGAAAAAAACAACCAAAACAATCCAAACAAAACCATACATAATCATACACAATGATAAGATAACAATATTTCACACCCTTACCCGATTAAATCGATTTCTAGAAGTGTTCTTGATGATTTTCCAAACTTTCTCTCTTTTCTTCTCTTTTCTTCTTTCTTTCTCTTCTCTTTCTTTCTATTTCTCTTTTCTCTCCTTTTTCTCTCTTATATCTTTCTATTCTATTTCTTTTCTATTACTTTTTCTCTCAAAATATCTAATAATTCATTTTCTCACACAAAATTTCTAACTTAACATTAATTAAGGAAATATCTAAAATACCCTCCAACCTAATTTCCCCGAAAACTCTCAAAAACGATAAATTAACATAATATGCAAACATAACATATTAACACACCAATTCCACAAATAAAATAATAATCACCAAAATAAAATAAAATACTCAACAAAAATGGGAAATCAAAATCGGGGCGTTACAAAGACTGTAGTCAAGAGAATGCAAACATCTGTAACAGTGAGAAGGGTTCCATTGACACAACAAATGTTTGGCTCATTTTATTTCTGTTTTGATGATTGTAAGAAGGTTTTCATAAATGGATGTAGACCATTTATTGGATTTGATGGTTGTCATTTGAAGACCAAATATAATGGACAACTTCTAATTGTGGTGGATAGAGATCACAATGATCAATACTTCCCATTGGTATTTGGTGTTGTTGAAACTGAAACAAAGGAGTGTTGGAGGTTGTTTCTATAATTATTGGTGGAAGATATTAAACAAGAAAGAAGATATGTATTCATCTTGGATCAACAGAAGGTATGACATTAACATCCTATGCTTTATTCATTTCATCACCTATATCTGGGCGTAAACTCATTTATATGTTGTGTATATATTGGTAAACTTAGTTCCTCATGTTGTGTCTATGCTTGTACAGTGATACATATGTTGGGTCTATGTTGGTAAAGTGATGCATATATTGTGTCTATGTTGGTAAACTGATGTCTATGTTGCTAAACTTATGTCTTTGTTGCTAAACTGATGCTAATGTGATGCCTATGTTCTAAATATGTTTCAGGGATTAGTGGCTATTTTTGAAGAAATGTTTGACAGGATTGAGCATAGATTGTGTCTCAGACACTTGTATGCAAATTTTAAAAAAATGTTTCATGGTGGAATCCTTATAAGGGATTTGATGTTGGGAGCTGCTAAGGCCACTTACTATCAAGGTTGGATCCAAAAGATGAATGAACTGAAGAAAGTAGATGTCAAGGCTTGGACTTGGTTAATAGCAATTCCTACCAAATGTTGGTGTACGAATGCATTTAGTTTTTAGCCTAAATATGATGTTTTAATGAATAATACATCTGAGTCATTTAATTCCACTATTTTAGTTGCCAGGGGCAAGCCTATTCTAACCATGTGTGAGTGGATTAGAAAGTACCTTATGAATAGGTTAGCAACATCTACTGCCAAATTTAATAGGTGGAAACATAAAGTTATGCAATACTTAAGAAGGTTTTAGATAATGAGGTGTTCAATAGTGGTTAATGGTTGCTAACTTGGTCTATTGTTGAAGATTTCCAGGTTACACATACTTTAAACACACAAGAATTTATTGTTGACATTGCCAAAAGATCTTGTAGCTGTAACTTCTAGGAATTTGTTGGAATTCCATGTAGGCATGTTGTTGCTGTATTGAGTTATAGGAAACAAAACCATGATGATTTTGTTGATGAATGTTATACAAGAGAGAAGTATGCAATTTTTTATGGATTTTCTGTTACTCTTATCAATGGGCAAGAGATGTGGTCAGAGGTCCAAACCAATGAATTACTACCTCCTGTATATAAAAATGGACCTGGAAGATCAAGGAAGGTTAGGATAAAGGAATGTGGTAAGGATGGTTCTAGAAGGAGAAGACCTGGTGTAGCTTATAAGTGCTCAAAATGTGACAAGTTTGGGCACAATGCTTTATCATGCAAGAGCCTTACATGATACCCTAATGCTTTAAATAGAAAGGTAACATAAATTTTATTTGTATGCATTGCATTGTGCTATTTTGAATGTAACATAAATTTTATTTGTATGCATTATACTGTTTTGAATGCAGAGGAAACCAACATCAGAACAAGCTAAAGCTGAGCCAAAGTAGAAGAATGTGTAGAAAAATGTTGATTTGCAGCCTGATGTTCATGATGATGTGCAGCTAGATGTTAATGTTGATGTGCATCTAGATGTCCATGTTAATGTGAAACCTTATGCAAGTCAAGCTAATAACAAGATCGATGCAAATAACAATGTTGCTGCAAGTCAAGCAAGCTCATGTATGGTTGACACAAGTCACACTAGTTTAAGTCAAGTACAAGCAAAACAAAAGAATGGGAAAACCTGTAATTAAGATGAGAAAAAGGTAGAGCGAAAGAATTAAGTTGAGATGGTTTCAAAAACTAATCATAGGCCATGGTTCATCTAGTGACCAGCCAATCACAATAACAGAGCATGATGAAAGAACAAGTACATAGGGAAAAAGTGCTCATGGGCATATTCAAAGCCTGGGGTGCTAACCTGATCATTTAAGTCTTGAAAGAAAAAGAGATAACAAATGATGAACTTTGTGTTTGTATTAAGTTACTAGTAGTATGTTTAAGTTATACTTGTATTGATGCACATTATGTGCCATTTTGTTATCTCAGTAATGATGCAGTTCATGTGCCATTTTTGGAGGCTCTAAGATTTGACCAAATTTTGGTAAAACATGATATTGCACAAGATGTTCTAACATGTAGAAATCTGTAAAGAACAACATGTCAGACAAGATGTCCTATCTTGAGCACTTGACATCTTGGTCTGATGCAGTAGGTTTGTTGCAGATCTGTTCCATGCTTTAAGGGGAATTAGAACGTGGATCAAGGAAATATTGGACAGAGACTTAGAACCCCATGGACTGCTAAATATTATAAAAGGAAGACCAAGACCTATAGCAAATAATAATTCCTTGTTAAGACTTTTGTCTAGTAAAATAAGGTTTTAGGGTTTTAAAAGTTCTATGGCTTTCTAGTATTACAAGTCGCCATTTGTATCAAATTTGATACATTGTGGTAGACATAGTTTTCATATTCAGAAACTTGTAGATATGAATTGTATATTGTTCTTGGATGAAGCTATTAAGCAAATTCAAGCATTATTGTTAGTCAAAAGTCTTGACTGAATATTGTATTGAGAGGGGTGTCTTTTAATTAAACAGTTTGATACAATCACCGGAGGTTATGACTGTTAGATATCACTAAGGTGATTTAGGAATTGAGATGAGTTTCTCTTATCTAGATGGTGATTTCTAGGTAGAAGTTGCACTGGGCAGGGATTAAGTGAGGAGTTGTAAACCGGAGGTTTTTTAGCTCTAAATTAATACTACTGATAGTGAATTCATTTTGGGCTTAGTAGCCCCCAGATGTAGGTGTTGTTGTACACCAAACTAGGTCATCATATCTTGGCGTTATTTATCATTTTGTTATGAATATTTCAATTATGTCTCTTTCTTTAAAATACATGTCTTAACAGATGTTAAAACATCTGTCATTACACTGTTATGTTTTTGACATATCAGTTTGTTCTGGTCTGTTCTAATATGCGCTTGTTTAGCTATGTAGAAATCAATGTCTCGACATCTCTTGGCACATCTGATATTTGTATACCAAAATTTCAATTGGTATCATAGCAGGCATCCTGTTCTGTTTCTGGATGAGTTCTAGGGAAGTTACTTTCTAGTCTTTTGAATAAGGAAGGAGATTGTGTGATTAGGCCGTCCATTACTACTGTGTTCAAGGGTATTGGAAGCTAAGAGGATAGTTTTCTGAATCTGGCCTGACAACTACTGATGGTTGACTGATACCTCTGTGTAGATTCTTCCACTGCTGCTGATAATGATGCTATTGTTACGCATGGTGCCTTTAAAATGTTCTGACATATATCCTGGCTTGTTAAAAATGGGGTCAGCCTTTCTAGATGCTCATGTCATTGCTAGCTGGGAGTTGTGTAAAGGAGCAAGCACTGTGATATGTTTTTCTCTGAAGGATCTTCCTTTGTTGCTTGGGAGACATGTCAAACAGGTACCATGAAGGGTAATATGAGGAAAAGGTTAAGTTGATGGCCTGTTTATCAAATTCATGATCTATGGATTTGGTAAACATTGCATGTTTAAGATACTTGATTTCTCTCTCAAGTCCACTCATAAAGGCACTGCTGAATATGTTCAGAAGAGAAGATGGTCCTCTATGGAATATTTACGCTTTGAAAAATTCCTTTCTAGATTGTTTCTAGAGTAAAGAGGGGTTTATTATGACATTTTATGACAGAAGAAAACATAATTGGGATTTAAAATCAATTGATATTTGTGGCCTTAGCAAGTATTTAATTGATTATCCTTTTGATTAGTGAGGTCAAAAATGTCACTTCTGAAGGTGCGGCTTCAAACTGTTGCACGAACTTCAAAACCTATCTCAATGACATGTTCATGGGAAAAAGAACTGATGATCAACCAGATGTTGAAACATCACTTCAGAAAAGTGTGTGCAGAATCTTGTTGATCCAAGGAGTGAACTTCTTAGACAAAGGAGAAATGTAACATATATTATGGATGATAAACAAATGTGTGTTTATCAACAATGGTGAGAATCTTCTTCAAATTGGTCCTGAAGAGTCATTTGATTTGTAGCCTAGGAAGCCTCTATCCAAGAAACTTGTTATGGATATGTGTGCTGGTGGAAGTCCAGATTAACTCATGGTCATCTTGATGAACATTTGTGGGGTCAGTTTGTATGGAAATCAAAGAAAATGTCTAGGACATTCACTATGACATCTTTGAAACTTCTTTGGTCTTTCAAAGCTGGATATGTGTGATCTTACAGATTGTATGCCTATCTCATGATTACCTCTTCTAAGATGAGGTTTGGACTCTGATCAGGTGTTGAGTCTCTTGGAGAATTGTGCTTGAAGCAAACTGTCATCATGTCTATGAACTCTTGTTCTATTGTGATGGAGAAGTCCTTCATTGTGAGGTGGTGTCTGGAAGACTAAAAGGGATAGATTCTCTATATTGTATCAGCAAAGATGGAACTCAATATGGTTCACCAATTGGCTAACCAAGCCATTGATGTACTTTAAGTATCCTGATATTGTACTGAACATCAGAATGCTCATGCTAAAGGAAATAAGTTTGCACTGAAGCTGTCTTTTTGTTAAAGGATGGTCTCTTTAGGCTTATGTGCTCTTCATTTGTATGGCTAGTGTAAAAATTTATCTCAACCTTTATGAATCATACAATGACAAAAGCTCAAGTTTTCTATATGGATTTATTATGGTCTTGCAAGGTGGAGTTCTAAAGGATAGGGGACTGAAAGGTAGAACAGAAGTAGACTTTGCTGAGAAGTCTGCTTATGGTATGATGCTCAATCTATACCGTCATGTGTAATGTTAGTCATACTGATATCTGTTAGAGGGAATCTCCTCTTTGGATGCTTAAGGTTGGTGATGACTTTTTAATGTCAGACAGGATGTCTGAACATTGTACTTATGAGTTGAAGCTTCATGAGGCTTGTGAGAGTTTATTTCTCTCTGTGGTATTCCGCCTCCTATGATGGTCTATGAGTTGCTGCACCTGTGATATATTAAAATCCTCATGTGTTCATTGCAAAGAGAAGTGCATGAATTACCATGCAAAGAGTTAATCCTATGGATGTTGACTCCAGAACCAAAGTAGATGAGTCATATGATTGAGGATGATTTCTTAACATCATTTCAATAAACTATCTCTTCAAAAAGAAAAGTGATGTATCCATGGGAGATAACTTGGTGTTGATGGTGTGGAGTTTGTTACTCACTAGTTGTATCATAAGTGAATTATCTAGTCATTGTGAAGTGTGTGGATTGTGATTATCTGTGTGTAGATGGTAGGTTCTATTGGAAGTATCTCTAAAAAGGAATATATCAGGCTGAATCTTGAGAAGGTAGCAGGCTGAGACTGTATCCCTCTTCATATAGTGATGGGGTTTGATGTCTTCCAAGTATGCATGATATCTTGACTAATTAAGAAGTTAAGACAACATGTATGTCTCTTTAGGGGATGTGAGCATTCCAGGTTTGATTGGATTTATTCTCAAAGAACACGGTTGTCTATAGCTGTAAGGTTCAAGATGAATTTGTATAATATGGATGTATTCAGGGGGAGAGTGATCAATGGTGTTATTTGAGCTTAATCCAAGAGTCTATTGGTTATGGTTCTGTCATGGTGAAATTTGGATACCAAGCTATTAATGAGCTTGAATCTTAATTAATTTGCAACCGGTCTTTGATTTGTCCAAAGGAAGGGAAAAAGATTGAAATACCCACAATGCAATGCAAATGCAAGCTAGAGAGTTTTAGGTTCGGGGGTTGGTTAAACTTAGGGAAGGTGCTAACATCCTAAGTTTCTGTAGTACTCTACAGGAACCTCTTGTTTTATGTTGTTTATTGCTAAGGGTTATCTGCTTAAGGATGAAAGACCTAGGGGTTGATTTCTAAGTATACTCGATAAGATATCGCATCTTATGCCTACATATCCTTACGGGAGTGGAATCAGAGTACCTGTAGTTCCCCTAAAGGGTTTGAGGAGTTCTTTGACTGTGGTCAAAGTTCCTACGGGATAAAGGTAGTTGATTGATTGATTTTAGGAGAAAAGGTGAGTTGTCATTTTAAGGGAGATTACTTGATTTAACCACCACAACTTTTTAGGAAAATAGTCTTTGCATCATCTTAAGAGAAGAGCTCAAGTACTCGGATTGTCAACAAGTACGCCTCTATCTCTCTTAAGGAAAAGTCCCTACATATTGATTGAATTGTTATGGGGTAGGAGTTTTATCTCACTTAAGATGATTAACATCTTATTCTCTAATGTGTTTGAAAAGTTTGAATTGAGTTGTTGAATTGTTTTCCTATGTTGTAAAGATAAAAGGTCCTTTCTATGGGGTATGATCTATCCTAAGAGATCAACTTGAATGGGATCAAGGACCATAAGGGAGTATGATGCACATGAGATGCATACGCACGATTGTTTAAGTTATGCGCAGATTCTTCCTTTGGACGCTCATGCAATGCGATAATGTAAAGGATGAGATAAAGAAATTGCGGTAAGTAAAATGCGGGAAATAAAGGCAGTAAAGTAAATCCATACATAAACGCATGAAAGCGCTAAAGTGTGTGAATGGTGCATATGTGAGTGGAAGTGAATTTGTGCACGATGGATGATTGATTTTAAGTGACGTTGGTTAATTTTAGTCGGATTGATTTTAGGAAAAGTTGAATTAATTTTAAGAAAAAACTGGATCAAATTAGCGAGATTAATTCTATGGAAGATTGTTTTTTAAGGAAATGGATTAATTTAGGAGTTATATTATACCCTTTGGTGAGATTGATTTTATAAAAGGTTGTATTGATTATATTAGTTTTAATAAAAGGTTGTTATTGTAAATTAATTAGCTATAAATTAGTTCACTTGAGAAGGTTTCTAATATTAAAAGTTTTAGTTCTTATTGAATAGATTGTATTAAATAGATTATATTAGATTATAATTAGGTAAGTAAATGATGATGAAACCCAATTAATTAGTTGGAGAAAATGAAATAAAATATTAATGAGTAAATAAGTTAATTTTCATAAAAAAGAAAAAAAAGAAAATGATTTAGTTAAATAATACAATTTAATTTATAAAAAAACGGTTGATTAAGGTAAATGATTCAATTATTAATTGATTAATTAAGTAGTTAATAAAAGATTTAGTTCACTTTTTAAAAACGATTAGAGAAATTAATAATAAAAAAGGTGATGATTAGGTTAAATTAAATCAGATTAAAAGGGTAATTAAATGGCGCATGATTACGTGCGGCGCGCTGGGTGAGGGCGCATCGTGGGGTTGCGTTGCGGGTCACGTGATGTGGATCAGGTGGCTGTGATTGTGATGGTGCATGGTAACCAATGTGTGTGTGTGCTATATGCGATTATTACATCAAGGAAAGACAAACAAGAGCAAACGAAACCCTAGGCCCCAATTGATTTCCCCCCACCTTCATCTTCTACGTCTTCTCTCCCGCTTCGAATCTCCTCTCCTTCATTTATTTTTCATCTGTTCTTCGTTTCTCCGTCATTTTCTCCAGCTTCTGATTTCCTCGATTGGAAATTCATGGTAAGCTTTCCCGTCTTTGTCAGGCATGTTCTGAACTTGGCTGTGTTGATCCGTACTAACAATTTCAAAATACATTGTCTTAAATGCCAGGAACATTGTCATAACCGGAGTCATTTGCCACAACAGTTTGCCTTTGTCGGTGAAATTAAGAAAGGCTGAAGTCGGCGGATGGAGTGTGACATATGGAGCTGAAGAGTAATGTGATCGACATGTGAGATGGATTGTGGCGGAAGTTGAGGATTGTAATGCTACTCAAATTCAAACTTAGTTGCTTCCGATTTCAGGATCTCTTACCGGCACGGCTCGCGTCATTAACAACATTTTTGCATATGTAAACTTAGGGAACCGTTTCTCGCGAATCCTTATTGTAGTCACATATAGACTTCTTAGTTTGCTGTGCCTACTTTAGATTAAAATGGCATGAGCCTTAGGCTTGTAACAAATTATATTATGAATTGGAAACTTATAATATCCTTAACGCTGTATGGTTAAAGCAAGCCTTTGGATTCTTCTTCAAAAGCTTTAAGCTTGACTTCAATTGAATGTTTCCTTCAATATTAAGTGCCGTTTGAGGAATTAGAATTGTTGATTAAGGAAGTGTCCTCTTTGTGTAAGGACTTGAATTATGTGATAACTTGTAGTAAAAGTGTAACAATTTCATCTTGGTATTTTGCCCATTTTAAATTAAAATGCATTCTTGGATTGAACTATGAATTCACGTTCTTGTAGCTAATTCGGGTAAGGTGACGATTTAGTTGTTTATGGCCGAAAGACTTTAAGAGAAATTGACATTTGCCTGAGGCTAAATGTGGTGTGTTGTAATACTATCCTTGGCGAATACAACTGTGGTGGTCTTTGGTATGTGAGTTCCTTCGTTTTAAGGACGAGCTTTGTAAGCAACCACGTGACCATGTAGACTTCTTTGCATTGTAAATTTTAGAGATAAGTCTCAAATATTCAAAATGATTCTCCCCTTCACAGTATCTTGGATTTTCAAACATCTTTTACTTCGACTCAATTTTCAAGATACCCACAACTCTTCGAAATTGTAGTTAGACCTAAATAGCTCGAAATTCTTCCTGCCACAACCGATGATCAATCCTACAAAATGGTGATGGTTAACTCCCTGTTTTTAAAATGGCGAGAATGAATGCTGGTCTACTTGGAATTACTGCATCTGCACAAGTTGGTTAGTTACAAAAAAAAATACTAAATTAAAGTCAAGTAACAGAAGAAAATGCACAAAACGAGGTGGGATCTTACGGTCAAAAATTAGGGTGCGACAGATGCCCCTATTTAAGTTACTTCTATCTGGAGATGTGGAGATTGAAGTCTTCATCTCGACGAGATAAGAGGGACTTAAATACAAACATTGCACGAATTTTTGGCCCTAAGAATCCACCGAATGCATATGATATGCAATGATATGAAATGCAATATGGGGGGTCCTGTGAGGAAATGATGCCACAGGGGAATAACTGGACACGACACACGAGAAGAACAGACTCAACAAAGCGAGACTCCACGAGGAAAGATGACAACCAGCATTGGGGGATCTCCCAAAATAAAGATAAGATATAATAACAATACCAAGAGTACAATAATTTGATTAATGGCGAGGAACTTGAAAGTGATGGATAACCTATTACCAACGCACGATAGCCTAAGCAAGGGTATCCGGTTGAAACAAAGAAACGCATGTTACCTACTATCAGTCCAATGATAGCCTAAGAAAAGGCAACAGCCAAAACACGGTGTATTACCTACTATCAAATGTATGATAGCCTAAGAAAAGGCAACAGCCAAAACACGGTGTATTACCTACTATCAAATGTATGATAGCCTAAGAAAAGGCAACAGCCAAAACACGGTGTATTACCTACTATCAAATGTATGATAGCCTAAGAAAAGGTAATAACCAAAAGGAGAGATCACCTGCTACCGAACATACGACAGCCTAAGAAAAGGCGTTTGACCAAAAGAAAGGTGTATTACCTACCATCAAACATATGATAGCCTAAGAAAAGGCAACAGCCAAAACACGGTGTATTACCTACTATCAAATGTATGATAGCCTAAGAAAAGGTAATAACCAAAAGGAGAGATCACCTACTACCGAACATACGGTAGCCTAAGAAAAGGCGTCTGACCAAAAGAAAGGTGTGTTACCTACCATCAAACATATGATAGCCTAAGAAAAGGAAACAGCCAAAACACGGTGTATTACCTACTATCAAATGTATGATAGTCTAAGAAAAGGTAATAACCAAAAGGAGAGATCACCTACTACCGAACATACGGCAGCCTAAGAAAAGGCGCCTGACCAAAAGAAAGGTATGTTACCTACCACCAAACATATGATAGCCTAAGAAAAGGCAACAGCCAAAAGATGTCGAGGTCACCTACTACCCGATATGGTAGCCTAAGCCAAGGTGTCTGACCAAAAATCAAAATGTACTAGAGATTGTAAAGCTTCGATGGGGATCTTTTGAAAAGATGTAAGCCGGTTGATCAGCAAAATATGTCCTCTCAAATAAAGAGAGATCCATTGTGACAAACTTCACCATATTCCTTAAAAGAGATTCCGTTTGATGGAAACAAACTTGTATGATAGACTCACTGAGAAATGCATTCCTGAGGAGTATCTTTGTTGTAGCTGTGTGAATTCTTGAAGTGCAAATTCTCAAATAAAGAGCAATATTTGTAAAGTCTCTGATAAACTACTCTGACGCATTCCCGGAGAGATGCCATCTGGCGAGTTGATAATCTTGATAAACCCACTGGGGATGGGCAAACCGCCTGGAGACTGCCCCTTTGTCGTTTCGAATAAGATCTTGGTCGAAACGAGTTCCTCAAATAAAGAGGTTGCTTGTAACCCAGATGTAAATTATTGAGAATATTATTGGAGAAGTATATGTCTTCAGATAATGATCTTCAGAAAGAACTTCTTGGGGAGCCGAGTGCAAAATAAATGCACACTTAATCCTTATTCAAAAGTTGGAGATGTCCATGATGTGATTGTTAGGGACCGAAGTTCAATTCAGGAAATAACTGAAGAGAAACTGTCAAGCAAGACTCGACCATTGAGGTGTGAACTCAAATGGGATTTAACTAAAACAACCATCTTCCACGAGGATCGAACTTCGTGAGGAATTATAAATATTGCGCTCTTTTCTGGTTAGGGTTGACAACTCTACTTGGAGGGATAAGACAAACCCAGTCACTTGGGGATAACCACGACCAGAGTGACAGAATAAACAAACACGAAAAAAGGCAAAATGCACATGCCATGCTATCTATCTATATGCTATGCGTGTGCTAACAAAACCAACAGAGATGAAAAAACATCTCGAACGAAAGACACTCAAACCAAATCTTCACAGATCAAACATCGCCTGGAGAAATGTAAGCTTGCTTTTAGAATTCCTTATGGGGAACAAGTATCGGACCAATCTTCAAAGACAGAAGCGTCACTATGGATAGGTGGAGAACCATATATGGGATCACAGTCCTGCTTTGAGGCTTTAAAACTTCTCAGGGGAATAGAAGATATTATGCTTGAAGATATAACATCTTGGTCTTGCCAAAATAATCTTGGTTATCATGTTGAAGATGAGAATGAAGATCTACTAGGAATGGATCCATCTCCTAATTGGAGAAACTTCGTGGATAAAATAAATATCCACTTCCCTGGAGAGGTTCATGCTGGAGTCGTAGACGGATATACCCGAACTGGAGTTTCATAGGGGATAAAATAAATATCCACTTCAAAAGGGGAAACTTGGGTTAACAAATTTGTTGAGAATGCTGGAGTTGAAACTTCAATGGGGATGAAATAAACATCCGCTTTGCTGGAGAGGTGAAGCTAATCAGCTCACTGGGAATTCTCAGGTCACCAACTGGAGATTTCTTGTATGAAAGATGTTTGTCGCAGAATTGTCGCATCCACCTTCGATTCTCGAATGCCCCAAGCCACATGGTTCACAATAAAAAGGTCATCTTGAGAGGATTTTACAGAAAACATGGCGTCTAAATGCCCCACTGTTTTCAAATTCTTGGAGAGATTCGCAGAAGCTCTACGTAACTGCCCCTGATTGACGGTATAACCGAGTCTTCAAACTTGTGCTATAAATAAAGTCAAACTTGTATGGATCAAACCTCTTGGAAAATGACTTGCCCCGGGTCAGCAAAGTCTTCAAATTTAATCGGTGATGTAATCTTTCTAAGATATCAAGCAAAATTAGCGAGCCAGAAATGTTAATTCTGAAACTGTTAACACAACATATATGTTTGTCTCGAAGACGTCTTTTTTGAAAAAGATATCACCCTGACTAGTGCCCGAAATCACTAGTTAGGACATGAATTAAATTTATTTATAAGGCCGATACTAAATTTGAGCATAGCTTATAAGAGTCAGGAAACGATATCTCATCGAGTATGCTTTCGAACTAAACCTTACTTCAATTAGGACTTTATGGTTTACATATATGGGTTTAGTTTATGATTTGTAAAGTAGAGGAATAAAGGGTCAAAGTATATTTGTGCCCACCCAATTTTTGAAAGATGTTCATTTTTGATGCCCTGCCCCAGGTTAAAAATGAGGTTTTGATTTAGGAAAGACAGATTCTTCATCCACGTTCGAAAGGTTAAATATTTCTGGTGTTTAGGAGGTTTGAAACAGGAATGCCTTACATCATCAGTAGGGTTTTTATTCAAAAGTATACAACGAGAGATCCTGCGTTTTACTTCAACATCCTCCTCCTAATTCTCTATCAGAGCAAGAGATCGGGTAAAGTCGGCATTATAAATTATGAAGAATATTTTACGAGTGAATACGAATGGATTTCTTTAAGACAAACATTTTATTGCACTAATTATTCAAAATAACAAGTTCTTACAAGCCAATCACGCTTTTAATCAAGGAAATAAAATACACATAAACAAACAAAAAGAAAACACCCTGATGATCCCCTCTCAGGATTTTATTCAGTCTTTGTATGGAATAGAGAAGCTTGCAGAATCGTCTGCTAGGTCGCCTTCAAATTCATCTTCAGGCACTATATTGATATGAGCTTCCCGAATAACCTTGGATCATGTTCGCGGAGGACGAACTATGCTGAGGTGGGGGATTATCTTGCACATTAGGAATGGAACCCTTAAAGGATAAAATTCCGCACTTAACCAACCTTTGAACGTATGCTTTCAAACCGTAACAGTTCTCAATATCGTGGCCTGGAGCACCTTGATGGTATGGGCAAAATTTGTCAGCTTTGTACCAGTACAGAAGTTTTTTGGGTACCTTAGGTGGAACTCTCGTCTGGATGTGACCTTTTTGAATCAAAGATGGGAATAAGTCAGCGTATGTCATCAGAATGGGATCAAAGTCTATTCTTTTATGTACACGACTCTGATAGTTGAATGGTTGATTTTGCTGATTTTGTTGATGCTGTGGTTGATAAGCCAGAGCGTTGACTACAAGTGATACCGCAGCAACCTGATGTGATGGCAGATACCCTCTCTTGGATCGTCCCTGCTGCACAACACTTACCTCGTGTTCTCTCTTCTTCATAAAACCACTCCCATACTTTTGAGCATTATTGGGATCACTCCCTTCCTTGACTAATATTCCTTCACAAACCCCCTCTTCCAAGCGCATTCCCATGTTTACCATTTCGGTGAAGTCGCTGGGTGCACTTGCTACCATTTTCTCATAAAAGAATGGACATAGAGTCTTCAGAAAGATCTTGGTCATTTCCTTTTCTTCTAATGGCGGTATGACTTGGGCGGCCAACTCGCGTCAATGCTGAGCATATTTCTTGAAATTCTCTTTGTCTTTCTGAGCCATGGCCCTCAATTGATCATGGTCAGGAGCCATGTCCATGTTATATTTGTATTATTTAATGAAGGCTCCACCTAGATCTTTGAAAGTTCGAATCTTCACACTATCCAATCCCATATACCACCTGAGCGCAGCGCCTGTTAGACTGTCTTGGAAATAATGAATGAGCAATCGATCATTGTCAGTTTGTGCGGAAATTTTTCTGGCATACATGATGAGATAACTCTGAGGACAAGTATTTCCTTTGTACTTCTCGAAATCGGGGACCTTAAATTTCGGGGGAACCTTGACATTTGGAACCAAACATAAGTCAGAAGCACTTTTGCCGAATAGTTCCTTCCCACGAAGGGCTTTCAATTCTTTCTGGATCTCGGAAAACTGGTCTTGAAATCCATCCATTCTTTCTTCAAAACCCACAGTTTCACTGGGTGTCCTATGGAAAATTGGTTCATCTAGGACATATGGAGTAGTATTCATATGCGGAGGTGCACTAGTCATCACAGCAGTAGTTGCAGGAATGGCTTGAACAGTGGTCCTGGAAGAGACCTCAGGAATAGGCGGGCGATAACCAGCGGGAGTGAAATGAGGAGGCATTCCCCACGGAAAACCTGGCGACATTCTGCAGGTCACTTCGGCGACAGTAAGCACCACTGGGATCGGTGCTGATACTACTTCGGAGATAACGGTCCTCTGAACTTCTTGATTGTTGAGTGCAGACTGGTTGGACAAAGCTTCAACTAAACCATTCAACCTTTCCAAATTTTCCTTTAGGGTTGCAACCTCGTCACAGAGCACTCTGTTCTCTTGTTCCAATTGATCCATCTTTTGGCGTCGACTGGCTCGAGTGTTGTACTGGTGATTCAGTTTGTCTGTGAAGATGAAGCAAGAGTGAGACCCCCCCGGAATGCAAAGGATGCTATGTTCATGCAAAATGCGAAATGCAAATGCAAGAATGCAAAACGAAAGGTTTCATGGAACTCAAGTATTTATAAACGTTACAGAATACCAAAGAAAACTTGTTTATTATTTTTTAATATCGATTACAAATGAACATTCTTATAAGAGTCTTGACCTAATAGCTAAATAAAAGCTAGTAAAGCCTTAAGGAAGTCCTTCATCGTGCTTGTTGCTCTTCTATCCATACTTTCTTGAGGATAAGTTGTCCCTGATTACCTTCTAAAGAGCAGTTTGATAGAGGAAAATAAATCCTCCATCTCTCTTTTCTTCTTGTTGGAAAGTGAGAAAGGAATCCCTTGGATCTTCAAAGTCCTTTGAACTTCTATTTATCTTCGAGGATAATGGAAGCCTCTCATATTTGTCTTTTGAGTCTTCTTGATTCTTCAATCAGTACCCTTAACTTCCTTAGGCCATCCAAGTTAGGACTCTTAAAAGAATATTTCAAAATATTTTCTTTTGTAATCCCTATTGGTTCTATAATTTTTACAAATAAACTCGGAGTTCCATGAAACCAATGCAATATGATGCTTTATGAATGCAACAAACACAAGTAAGCACATAGAGGCATAAAGATAAACAAACAAGAAGGTCCTAGGTTTGCAACAAGCATGGAGCCAAGGGTATACCCATTCCCAAAGGACAAGGACTAAAGATGGGTTGTACCTGCAGAACGAGGTTCTAGAAGGGTCCCAAAGTCATTAGTCCATCTTTCGGATATTATCAATTTCTCGACTAACTCGATGGTTAATAATATTCTCAAGAGAACTTCTTTTGAGTGTAGCATCGCGTAGCACTATTTCGGGACTACTCCCTCATAGTCTCGCACTACGTCCTAATAAAGGCCAAAGTGGGGTTAAAGGTAACTATGGTCCTCAATATCATGGACTCCAATCAAAATAGTAAAAGTTTTCACGACTATACTTGTTCAACTGAACTATTTTAGAAAGGGTCTCAATTGAGCGGTAATTCTCGAGTCAACTTGGTCGGGACTCATTCCATATAAGCGTTGTCGAATATATCGCCATCCTATCATAATTTCACTCAAGTTCGGGTGTAGGACTTTGTATCACCACTCAAAGATCATCCCAAGAAGCAACAATTAAACAATTATACAAATAAACAAATAATCAAACATAACAATAAACAAGTAAAATAAACAAGTTAGGGAAACCCACTGAGATCCCCAGTGAAGTCGTCATTTCTGTCGCGGTGAAATTTGGATACCAAGCTATTGATGAGCTTTAATCTTAATTTATTTGCAACCGGTCTTTGATTTGTCCAAAGGAATGGAAAAAGATCGAAATACCCACAATGCAATGCAAATGCAAGCTAGAGAGTTTTAGGTTCGGGGGTTGGTAAAATTTAGGGAAGGTGCTAGCATCCTAAGTTTCTGTAGTACTCTACAAGAACCTCTTGTTTTATGTTGTTTATTGCTAAGGGTTATCTGCTTAAGGATGAAAGACCTAGGGGTTGATTTCTAAGTATACTCGATAAGATATCACATCTTATGCCTACATATCCTTACGAGAGTGGAATCAAAGTATCTGTAGTTCCCCTAAAGGGTTTGAGGAGTTCTTTGACTGTGGTCAAAGTTCCTACGGGATAAAGGTAGTTGATTGATTGATTTTAGGAGAAAAGATGAGTTGTCATTTTAAGGGAGATTACTTGATTTAACCACCACAACTTTGTAGGAAAATAGTCTTTGCATCATCTTAAGAGAAAAGCTCAAGTACTCGGATTGTCAACAAGTACGCCTCTATCTCTCTTAAGGAAAAGTCCCTACATATTGATTGAATTGTTATGGGGTAGGAGTTTTATCTCACTTAAGATGATTAACATCTTATTCTCTAATGTGTTTGAAAAGTTTGAATTGAGTTGTTGAATTACTTTTTTATGTTGTAAAGATAAAAGGTCCTTCCTATGGTGTATGATATATCCTAAGAGATCAACTTGAATGGGATCAAGGATCATAGGGGAGTATGATGCAAATGAGATGCATACGCACGATTGTTTAAGTTATGCGCAGATTCTTCCTTTGGACGCTCATGCAATGTGATAATGTAAAGGATGAGATAAAGAAATTGTGGTAAGTAAAATGCGGGAAATAAAGGCAGTAAAGTAAATCCATACATAAACGCATGAAAGCGCTAAAGTGTGTGAATGGTGCATATGTGAGTGGAAGTGAATTCGTGCACGATGGATGATTGATTTTAAGAGGCGTTGGTTAATTTTAGTCGGATTGATTTTAGAAAAAGTTGAATTAATTTTAAGAAAAAACTGGATCAAATTAGCGAGATTAATTCTATGGAAGATTGTTTTTTAAGGAAATGGATTAATTTAGGAGTTATATTATACCCTTTGGTGAGATTTATTTTATAAAAGGTTGTATTGATTATATTAGTTTTAATAAAAGGTTGTTATTGTAAATTAATTAGCTATAAATTAGTTCACTTGAGAAGGTTTCTAATATTAAAAGTTTTAGTTCTTATTAAATAGATTGTATTAAATAGATTATATTAGATTATAATTAGGTAAATAAATGTTGATGAAACCCAATTAATTAGTTGGAGAAAATGAAATAAAATATTAATGAGTACATAAGTTCATTTTCATAAAAAAGAAAAAAAGAAAATGATTTAGTTAAATAATACAGTTTAATTTATAAAAAAACGGCTGATTAAGGTAAATGATTCAATTATTAATTGATTAATTAAGTAGTTAATAAAAGGTTTAGTTCACTTTTTAAAAACGATTAGAGAAATTAATAATAAAAAAGGTGATGATTAGGTTAAATTAAATCAGATTAAAGGGGTAATTGAATGGCGCATGATTACGTGCGGCGCGCTGGGTGAGGGCGCATCGTGGGGTTGCGTTGCGGGTCGCGTGATGTGGATCAGGTGGTTGTGATTGTGATGGTGCATGGTAACCAGTGTGTGTGTGTGCTATATGCGATTATTACATCAAGGAAAGACAAACATAAGCAAATGAAACCCTAGGCCCCAATTGATTTCCCCCCCCCCCCCCCCCCCCCGCCTTCACCTTCTGCGTCTTCTCTCCTGCTTCGAATCTCCTCTCTTTCATTTCTTTTTCATCTGTTCTTCGTTTCTCCGTCATTTTCTCCAGCTTCTGATTTCCTCGATTGGAAATTCCTGGTAAGCTTTCCCGTCTTTGTCAGGCATGTTCTGAACTTGGCTGTGTTGATCCGTTCTAACAATTTCAAAATACTTGTCTTAAATGCCAGGAACATTGTCATAACCGGAGTCACTTGCCACAACAGTTTGCCTTCGCTGGTGAAATTAAGAAAGGCTGAAGTCGGCGGATGGAGTGTGACATATGGAGCTGAAGAGTAATGTGATCGACATGTGAGATGGATTGTGGCGAAAGTTGAGGATTGTACTGCTACTCAAATTCAAACTTAGTTGCTTCCGATTTCAAGATCTCTTACCGGCACAGCTCGCGTCATTAACAATATTTTTGCATATGTAAACTTAGGGAACCGTTTCTCGCGAATCCTTATTGTAGTCACATATATACTTCTTAGTTCGCTGTGCCTACTTTAGATTAAAATGGAATGAGCCTTAGGCTTGTAACAAATTATATTATGAATTGGAAACTTATAATATCCTTAACACTGTATGGTTAATGCAAGCCTTTGGATTCTTCTTCAAAAGCTTTAAGCTTGACTTCAATTGAATGTTTCCTTCAATATTAAGTGTCGTTTGACGAATTAGAATTGTTGATTAAGGAAGTGTCCTCTTTGTGTAAGGACTTGAATTATGTGATAACTTGTAGTAAAAGTGTAACAATTCCATCTTAGTATTTTGCCCATTTCAAATTAAAATGCATTCTTGGATTGAACTCTGAATTCACGTTCTTGTAGCTAATTCGGGTAAGGTGACGATTTAGTTGTTTATGGCCGAAAGACTTTCAGAGATATTGACATTTGCCTGAGGCTAAATGTGGTGTGTTGTAATACTATCCTTGGCGAATACAACCGTGGTGGTCTATGGTATGTGAGTTCCTTCGTTTTAAGGACGAGCTTTGTAAGCAACCACGTGACCATGTAGACTTCTTTGCATTGTAAATTTTAGAGATAAATCTCAAATATTCAAAATGATTATCCCCTTCACAGTATCTTGGATTTTCAAACATCTTTTACTTCGACTCAATTTGCAAGATACCCACAACTCTTCAAAATTGTAGTTAGACCTAAATAGCTCGAAATTCTTCCTGCCACAACCGATGATCAATCCTAAAAAATGATGATGGTTAACTCCCTGTTTTTAAAATGGCGAGAATGAATGCTGGTCTACTTGGAATTACTGCATCTGCACAAGTTGGTTAGTTGCAAAAAAAAAAATAACAATACTAAATTAAAGTCAAGTAACAGCAGAAAATGCACAAAACGAGGTGGGATCTTACGGTCAAAAATTAGGGTGCGACAGGTTCATGATTTTTGATCCGATTTTTTTCTCTTATGAGAATGAAGGGGTTCATGTGAGTCATGTAAGATTGTGTTGTCATACTAAATGTGTTAACATCTTGGTGTGTTGATTCTTTAGCTTAGTAAGTCCTATTTGTGAGTTTGACTTGTTAAGGCTATTGAATTATTTCAACTATGTTCTTGACTTTTAGAAGAGACCTGAGAAACAAGATTGGATATTGTCTGGGAGAATTTTTTTCTCTGTAGTCTGGGATAAGGTCCGTGAAAGCTTCTGTTGATAAATAGGAGATGTCATACATACTTTCTTGACATCTTGGTTAAGATCTTCTAATTCTAACTGAAAGGAGTATGCTTGGAAGACATTGTGATTATGAGTTGCAAGAGAGAGTAAATAGGGACTGATTAGGTGTCAGGACATTGTTTAAAACTCGTGGCTCTATATGGACAGTGTTACTTGGACGGTGAAAACGTGCCTTAAAGAAGGTGTGAAAAACATGTTTCCTTGGTACATGCATAATCTTTGGACGATTCTTATTAACTAAGAAACCGTCAAAACTGAGTTGGCCGGTGCGCACCCATTTATGCTGAAGTTTTCTTACTCAATTTACTTTTTCATTGAATTATCCTTCGGTTATATCAATGGAAAGTTAATTCCTAAGGAAACTGCTCGGGTATTTAAAGGGGATCTTTGCTTCTTTTGTTTCAGGTTGTGTTTCTTTTGATGTGTTGAAAGCTTATGACTTTTGTTCGGGTTGGGGTAAGTACCATTTGAGTATGGACCTGTGTAGGGTAAATTTGTCAATTTTTGGCTAAAAAGGAGGAGATAGGTTATATGTTTACCCCGATCGTGTGTTTCTCCTTGCAACACACAACTGATCTCTTGTTGGGGTCTGAGTCTGTTCTTGCAGTTGTTTTGTAAGGATGTTGGATAGGATACTCTAACATCCTATATGTGACTTAGTTCCTTTTGTTATGAGTCTTCTTTTTGTGTCTTGTGATTTGAGTTATGAACATAGTTGTGTCTTATGTTCTGAGTTATCTAGAACTAGATTCTGGTCCTCTATGTCCTGATCTGGGTAATGGAGGGGGAGTGTCTTGCATCTTCTTCTTCATGTACACCAGGGTTCAAGATACACGTTCTTCAACAGGTGGTGTATGTTGTACATGAAGAATGAAAACTTTCAGGAGGTTGATTATTTTCTGCTAGACTCGTCATAGGCTAGCATAAATGACTTCTGGACTTTCTACTATTCTTCTCCTTTATTTCCTAGATTTATTATGCAAAAGGAGTTTTAGCCAAAATTTGTCAAAAGAGGGAGATTGAAGGCTCTAATGTTTGACCAAATTATGGTAAAACATGATGTTGCACAAGATTTTCTAACATGAAGAAATATGTAAAGAACAACATGTCAGACAAGATGTCATATCTTAAGGACTTGGAATCTTGGTCTGATGCAACAGGTTTGTTGCAGATTTGTTCCAAGTTTTAAGGGCAATCATAACATGGATCAAGGAAAGATTGGACAGAGACTTCGAAGCCCATGGACTGCTGAAGATTATAAAAGGAAGAGCACGACCTAGAGCAAATAATAATTCATTGTTAAGACTTTTGTATAGTAAAATAAGGTTTTAGGGTTTTGAGAGTCGTGTGGCTTTCTTGTATTGTAAGTCACCCTTTATATCAGGTTTGATACATTGTGGTAGATATAGTTTTCATATTCAGAAACCTATAGGTAATGAATTATATATTGTTCTTGGATGAAGCTATTAAGAAAATTCAAGCATTATTGTTAGTCAAGAGTCTTGACTGAATATTGTATTGAGAAGGGTGTCTTTTAATTGAACAGTTTGATACAATCACCGGAGGTTATGACTGTCAGATATCACCGAGGTGATTTAGGAATTGAGATGAGTTTCTCTTATCTAGATGGTGATTTCTAGGTAGAAGTTGCACTGGGTAGGAATTAAGTGAGGAGTTGTAAACCGGAGGTTTTTTAGCTCTAAATTAATACTACTGATAGTGAATTCATTTTTGGCTTAGTAGCCCCCAGATGTAGGTGTTGTTGTACACCTAACTGGGTCATCATATCTTGGCGTTATTCATCATTCTATTATGAATATTTCAGTTATATCTCTTTCTTTAAAATACATGTCTTAACAGATGTTAAAACATCTGTCATTACACTGTTATGTTTTTGACATATCAGTTTGTTCTGGTCTGTTATATTATATCCTTGTTTAGCTATGCATAAATCAATGTCTCAACATCTCTTGGGACATATGAGATCTGTATACCAGAATTTCAATTTTGTCTTTGACTTAAACACTCCATGTGCTACTTTGTAATGACTTATGAACTCTATGTGCTACTTTGTAATGATGTTCCATAATTATTATTATTCAGTTTTGCAGACTACAATATAAGACCAGAATTTTAAACAAACTACAATATCAAACCACAATTTTAACCAATACCAACTTTTTCATTATATAAAATGTCAACTGATACACTCATACATCACAATAACTTAACAAAGATTGATAAACTGATACAATATTTGGTACACAAGATTACATTAACTTAACAAAGATCGAGAACAAAATCCATGACATAACAAGTGTAATCATCATCCAATGGTTTTTGTTCTTCTCCATTAAAATCTTTTTCTTCATCTTTTCAAGCTTCTTTGAACTGAATTCTGCACCAAACTCCTTGCCAATTTTAGTCCCAACTTCCTTGCCAACGTCCTTCGCATATTCCCTCAAATACACTGTTGTCATTTCACATTCACAACATTTTCTAGGAATCATTTGAGTCCTTTAAGCCAGAACAATCTCATTGTTCCACATGAAAAACTCACAGCTTACCCCAACTCTATAATTAGGTTCACAATAAATGTAAGAGTTAAAGTAAACAGAAAAATAAAAAGAAACATGAACATAGACTTATCCTTGAATTTTGACATTTCAAGAACTTTCGGTTATGGTTTTCATTGGTATTTGATACTCACATATTTATTGGTTCATTACATCCATCTGAGTAAACTAAGTACACTTGAGTTACCAATAGATGATGTTTTGATCCACCCATGTTTTCAAACTCGTGGAAGATGATTATCGATGAACTGGAAACTTGTATACAAGATGAATATGGGTTGAAATAGCATATATGCCACCTGACATTAGCATATATGCCACGCTGAAAGAATAAGGGAATATGAGTTGTAATAGTGCGCACGAGGGCCTTACAGAGGGAATCTTGGTATTATGAGGGAGAATAAAAAATATCTTTTACATGGGGCTAAAGCAAATCTCACTTACATTTCAGGGGGTTTAATCCTAAAATAATTTATTATTCGATTAAAAAATAGTTTATAGTTTAAACTATAAGTAAGAATGAGAACGACTATAGTATCTGTCTCCATACCTATGATTTATGAAAATTCTCATACCCAAATTCATATTCATTTGAGCACTAATGTTAAATTAATTTTTATTTAATAAAATTAAGCGTATCAATAAACACTTGTAAAACATTTTAAATATATAAATAAAATTAAATATAACAAAATATATTCAACACATATATACTACTAAATTTATAATAGTGAAGTTTAACTATAGACATATAATAATTGCATTTTAGTTTTATAAACATTAAGATACACTTAGCTTCACTTACTTAAACGCAAAATAATAATTAAAATAAGTCTATTTTCTAATATTCCACAATAGAGCTCTTGTAGAAATACATGTAGAAATTTATGATTATTTTTTGTAGATACAAATATTAATCTTTCATGAAAGTTTGTATTTAAAATATGTTGATTTTATTTTAAATTATAATAAATTATAAATGATAAAATTAAATTTTTTTAAAAAATGAAAGATAGACTGACCTTTTATGTAAGGTTGACCTTTCATGAAAAGTTAAATTGTGAGCAAGATAAATGGCTGATTTTTTTTATCACGGTAGATAAAAGCATGGTCGCTAATTAAAAAATCAAGATATTTAATTAATTGATGCAACTACTAAATTTCACACGTTAGGGAAGCCAAGGCCCGATACTCAATCTAAATGGATAATCTAGGCATTGTTTTGTTTTTAGATTTCTAAGACATAATGAAGATCCAAGAAAAAGATAATAATCTATGATGGATTTTCTTGTTTTATGGCATCTTGCCCAATCTAAGTTTGCAAATCCATGTAGCTTAAGCTAGATATGATTGAGAATGAGTATGCTTATATCAGAGAGGATTTTTGATATTTCAGAATGTGAATGGATGCAACAACGACGAACAAGGAGCTTTTGATATGAACTGGCTTAGATGTTGAACATAAAATGATATGTCAAGCCTTGTATTGGTAAGATATTTTAATTTTCCAATAAGTCTTATATAAGAAGAAGGTCTTTTATGGGTGTCCTTTATTGGTGAAAAAACTATGTAGTTGAATTTATGGGAATAATAGATAACTTGGTAGTTAAGTAACCAATGTCTTAAAGTAAATCAAGGATATATTTACTTTGGTTAACAAGGATTCCTTTGTCGGATCTTGCAACTTTCAAGCCTAAGGAAGAATCTCAAATTTCCAAGATATTTGACGCAAAATTATTGGTCTAGAAATAGCTTAACATGTTGGATTTTTACATACAATTCCCACTTAGCACAATGTTATCCACATAGACTATGAGAGTTGTAAAGTTAGTCCCTTTTAATTCAGTATAGAGAGAATGATATGTCTGAGAATCATGTAACCTAATAACTTTAAAGCTAAGGATAATTTTTAATACCATTTCTTGTTGGCCTGCTTGAGGTCATAGAGAGACTTGTGCAATTTTTGCAGTTTATGTAAAGAAATAGTATAGGCAGGATGGCCAAAAGGTAAAGCCATGTAGGCTTCCTCATTCAAATCTTATTAAAGAAATCATTGTTCACACCTAATTGTTCAATATGTAAATCCTTATTAGATTTAAAGTCTAAAAGAGCTCTCATTATGGTGATTTTGGCAACTGATGAGAATGTGTCAAAGTAGTCCACCTATTTTATCTTAATGTATGCCTTTGCAACCAACTTTGCCTTATACTTCTCAATTGAGACATTTTTCTTATATTTGATCTTATATATCCACTTGCAACCAACTGTACTTTTTCCTATGGGAATATCAACAATATCCCATGTATTATTTTTATCAAGATCATGTAGCTCAGTATCCATGACTTGCTTCCAACAATCAAATTGGGAGGTTTGGTTATAGGTTTTAGGCTCAATGTGGACATAAATAATGTACATGCCAAATATATTTTAAGCTGAGTTGTGTAGCCGGACAAGGTTAAGCATGAACTAGACTATGATAACAAGAAAGGTCGAGCAATGCAGAGAGCAAGACAAGTATCTCCTATAACCCAGATTGGTCACGTAACCCGACTCCCATCAGTCGAGATCCTAAGAAGTCGAGTACAAACCCCATCAACCTGATACTTACGTCAGACATGAGCTCAACCGGCATACCAACAATTATAACGGTGGTGGCGCATTAATACGGATGTTACCAGAGCTTCAAAGCCTGCATTCATAAAGGGGAGTTACAACAATTATGGCCATGTAATGTCATAAGGTCAAGAGACTTATCTTAATGACATATTGTCATACCCCAAATTTGTCCTACCTTGTATATAAGTTTTTATATGTTCAACTGTCGTAAAGAAAAATATGTTGCTTGTACGTTCATTTTTGTTTTCCTGAGATAAGATTCATGTGAGGCTACCATGGCAGTGCGGGTGCAGTGATTAGTTGAGACCCACGGGTTTTGATTTAACCAATTGGTCGGATAAGCTCTATTTCAAGGTCAAGATTACGATGTGCAGTTCAAATGATGTATATTCAGAGCAACAGTTAGGTGAATCAGCCTTTGAGGGGATAAGTATTCTGTCATTGATTAGTTCATTTCAATTAAGATTTTATGGAATATTTTGAGATCATTGTGACGTGCCATGCGTTTGTTGCTCATCTGTTTCATATGAAAGATTTGTTTTATCACAGAAGATTTATTTTAATGCGAGGTTTTGATTCACCTTGAATTCAAGTAGGATTTCATATGGATCAAGTTATCAGTTGGTGTCAAATTGATGGTGCTCCATGGTTGAGGATTACTAAGGTTTAGTTCCTTTAGCTAAGATTTTATGCAATACATGACGCTAGTTTCAAGACAAGCCCACTCATTCAGTTGTATCTTTTAATGTGAAGATCATTCTTTGTATCATTTAAGTCCATAACAAAAGAGTCACAAGGGTTGTGAAGAATACATGAAGTCACCATCTTTCGTGGTCATATTTCTAAGTTCAAACTGTTTCTAATTTCATATTAAGTTTTTGTCCGAGTCTCAGTTTCGTTATTACAACCCATAAGCAAAAAATTCTACTCTATAAAGTATCAAAAATCCATCAAAATTTTTACAAAAAGCATAAATAAGTCTCTCAAGATTCTTCTAGTCTATTTACTAATTGCATTCTTTGCAAAGGGGCCCATTTCACTATCTTATTGCAAAAATTATTACAATAGTTTCCAAAAAATAAAGAGAGATGGAGCCCATTGCATTACAACGGGAAGACGCAAATGTGGGGGGTGAATGATACACAAATGTCAAAAAATAGTAGAATGCTTGCAGCCTTTCTCTTTTGCATGCTATGTTTTCAGATGCTATGATTCACAAGTTCACATAGGCTCTGCGAGTTGCATCCCCCAAGCATTGAAAAGTTGCAAACAAAATACTCAGCTCCAATTATCCCCAGGCCATGAGCAAAATTGTCACTTTCCAGTGTCCATGTTTCCATGATGAAATCTCTGCACAGTCTGCATCAACCGTACTGTCCTATGTGTTATTACACTTGCAACCATTTCTGCATCAATTTGTACAAACCTGCTGCAACTCCATCAAGGCCTGTTTTTCCCAAACAAAACCTGGACCTGTTATTACAGAACAACAAAACAACATTGAAAGTGATTTATCAATAACCAATCAACATGCTTTGCAATGTGAAAATGACTAAACACAGCCTGTGTACAAACCTGCAACCTGCGCTGAAAGTAGCAGAACAACAAATTCAAATATCAACAAATACTGCACATAAAAACTCTGCTACAAAACATCAACAATAAGCTGCCAAAACCTAGTACAACTTGTAGGTTGAAAGAGGCTAAACCAGCTCCACACAGAACTGTACTCAAAAAACCAGTACATCAAAACCACAACAAGGGCCACGCCAGACAAGGATCTTTTTTTTGAAAGCTTGCTTCAAACCAACCTCAATTATATATACCACACAACAAATCCTCACTCCACAAGGGACGCACAAAAAGACAGCCTGCACAAAAAAACCCATTGATTCTTTATAAACCTTAACCATTACAACTTCAAAATAGCTAACCTTCAAAAAAACTCAAACAAAAAAAGAACAACAATCTCCTCACTTTCAACACAACTTTTCTTTTTCTTCCTATCATCTAACAACTCACTCCAGCAAGAAACATGAACCTATTATCTTCATTATCATTCAAACTCCATGCTAATATCACCAAACTACTCCAACCTTAAAACTCCTCCTTGACACACCTCCAAATCAGATCACAACATGTTTCCAACATCATTCAATCATCAGTTTCAGTTTCCAGTTTATCACCTACACATACAACAAACACGACCGTTCATATCACCGCGACACTGCAACCGCAAGCCATCAACTCCTCACACATTCACTACCGACTCATTTTCCATCAAAGCACACTAGACTAGTTGGAACTTCTGCTTCCCGTGATTGCAGACCATCAATGAAAAGCTGAAAACCAACACTGCTAACACATTCATATGAGCAAACAAACAACTTCAAAAAACCACACTTCTGCAAACTTTCTTCATTTTTCACCTTCGAACTCAACCAATCTCAAATCAAAAACTAAATTGAAAACCCTCTTCAATCAGGTCTGGAAACCCCAAATATCCAGAGCAAACTCCTTCCTTCATCAGCAACATCGAAACCCTCACCAACCCTATTATCTTCTTCTCTTCACTCCAACACCAAAACCGAAAATCCCAGAACCCGCAAACCCCTCCAACCTCCATCTCTTCCAAACTCAAACACTCATAAACCCCAGCCGTAATCGCTCCTCTTTCTTCTTCAAATATCAAAACCCACAAAGCCCCAAACTTGACCCTGTTCAAACCCTCACTCTCAAAACAAACACAAATTCGAACAGCAACCCAATTCGTCTTCAAATCTCAAGAACCCAAAATCGAAAGTGCAGAATCGAGACTAGACCCCAAACCCCCAAATCCCTAAACCGAATGAACCCAAACTTTCATTAACCTCCGTATAATTTCTCAGCTCCCAATCTCATCTATCTTCAACCCATTTCCAAATCGCAAGCAGCCAACAACAAAAGACGTTCATTTACCTTCAACATAACCCAGTAGAACACCAACCGTTTTCCTTTCATCGAACCTCTTCTCCCATTTCAATCCGAAAAACCCTCATTCGACCTTCTAAACTACAACAACCCTCACAAACTTCCATTAATCGAAAATCAAACAGAAAAGAAAATGAGTGAAAGAAGGAAGATGGATGAATCGCGTTGGCTTTGGTTTCTAAGGAAAGATCGCGTTTCAACGTATTTCCCTGGATGCCGTAAACATGGTGGTTGTGTTTGTTCTTTCGTTTTGTTTTGAGAGAAGGGAGATTTGGTCTATCGTTGGGCTTTAGAGCCCATTTTTGCATTCTATCAGCACTCTGCTTCTTCCATTGTACCCCGTTTGCTGTTCTTTCTTTGGAAAAGGTTGATTGGGTCTCACAGCCCATAGTGATTTTTTTTTATTTCTATCTTTTTTCTTATCACTCACCCCTTGTTTTAATCTCATATCCCCACTGTTTTTACCTCCTAATTATTGTTTTAATAAATTTTCATTTTTCTGTTTTTTAAATTAGTAATATAAATTAGCTTTTAAACTTTGTAAATATTTTATAATTAATTTTTGTATATCTATTTTAGTTCCTAAACTTGTATATATATCTTTTCTAATATAACCTTTTTAAAAAATATTATAAATATTTTCTTTATCATTTATCATTGAACATTTTATTCTATTTTCATTCTTTTTTTTTTCGGTCGATGACGAGACTTCCACCGTTTAACAATCACATTAGTGGCGTGAAACAAAGGATCCGAGACCACCTTTGTTCTTTCGATTTTATTTCGGTAAACTAACATTAAATTTAATTTCAGTCAAACATTATTCATATTATTTTATATTATCATATTTATTCATATTATTTATTCTCATATTTATTCATTCTCATTCAGCTATATTCGAAAACACTTAATAAATTATCGAAACTCCTTAAAGCCAAATTGGTGGACTGTTGGATCTTTGGTCATTTGCAGGTATCCTAACTTTGAGTCGTGCCTGACTTTTCTCAAGGCATAGTTTAGGACACAAATGCACACACACGGTTTTCTCTTGGGCTACCTGACAATGAGACCCCTTTATTTCGTGCAATCCCGTGTAACTTACATGTACCCCTCTCCCATTCCGATGTATGTTTCGCATTTCTTTGATTATTAGTTTATCTCCTAGGAGCACCCATAGGGACTAGAGCGGATCGAACTATTTTCAAACTAATTCTCGATTCATCATCGAGCCATTTTCAAACCCTTGTAAGTCGAGTGCTCATACGCATTCGCCATTAACCTATTACAACTCGACCCTTGATGCGTAAGTCAAGTCGGTCTCTTTTTTTTCAAACCATTTCATTTCCAACACGCTTTGCACGCGATAATGAGTCAAACCCTTGATCCAACATCAAGTGGATTTTCGAAACAAACTATCAATCAACTAACAACTATTCAATTCTTTTCAAGGTGTGAAGATTAGGTTCAAGTCTTTGATCTTGCTTTTAGTTGTTTATATGCGAGTTATCTTATTCGTGTGTGAGCAATTGACGCCTTTAAATAATATTAAACTCGACAACATTCAACCATCCTTCAACTACTCATCCTTCCAAACTCCATTTCAAACTCAAACAACTTTCTTTTCACGATGAAAAAGAGAGGGTTCCAAGTCTTTGGTTCGCTTTCCCGACTACTTGGGTCCGAGAATCCTTTCTTAAGCTTCAAGTAGTCGTCATCAATTCAACTTCACCCTTTCAAACACAACCTTATCTTCAAGATGAAAAAGAGAGAGTTCCAAGTCTTTGGTTCACTCTCTCGATTACTTGGGTCCGAGAAGTCTTTCTTAAGCTTCAAGTAGTCGTCATTCGTATCCACTTCAAATCCAATTCAAACCTGTTTCTTTCGTGGTCGTTACCACGAACTACGAACGCTCTGATTATTCATTCACTCTTGAATGTAAGATACGTAGGCACAAGATTGCGATGATCTTGGCGAGCACAATCCCCTCCATATTCCATTTCCCCCTATCCTTTCCCGTAGTCGAACTACGAGCGCTCTGATTTCTCATTCTCGTCCGAATGAGCATACGTAGGCACAAGGGGCCCAATCCTTGGCGAGCACCCTATCCTCTAACCATCCCCTTTCCCCTAGCGTCTTTATTCCCTTTATAGTATCCTTTAACGTTTATTAGTGAGAAGAGAAGAATTAAGTTTAGCTAACATCCATCACAACTCGAATTAAGAGGTTCCCGTTGAGTACAACGGACGTGAGGGGTGCTAATACCTTCCCCTCGCGTAACCGACTCCCGAACCCAGGAATATGGTTGCGACGGCCGTGTTCCTGATGGGCTAAAGACGTGTCTACTTATGCGTCTAGCGGTATCTTACTGCAAGTGCACAGCCTATCGAAGTAATATTTAAGATTATCGATCCACAGGGATTCTATTGTTACTTAGTGCTAGATGAACTTCTAGTTTAGCTAAGGTGAACGGTTGTCACGATTGTTGTTGGTTTTTAAGAATATTAAAGGCGGAATTAAATTTAAGTTTTTAATAAAGTAATACTAAGGCGGTCGGTATGTAATTATACTAACTTAGGTGGGTCAATCTAACCTAGGCTTATATAGATGTTCACTTAATCTATTCGGTAGAGATTACCAGTTTAAATACCCTCAACTCACACTCTCGTGGTCTTATATCAGATCTTATCCCTAAAGCCCTATGCCTGCTCTCGCTAGCCCATAAGTGTTTAGAGGTAATTTTTGGAAACTAAATAATTCTAATTTATCTTAAAGCGCTCTCGCTGTGTTTAATTTAAATGCCTAACTTTAGCTATCTGGTTAAAATCTCACACTCTCGTGGTCTTGACCCAACCTAATACCCTTTTCTTACTCTCGTAACGAAAAGGTCTATTTCAATTAAAAAGTATCAGCCAGAATGTTAAGTGATTAATTATTTTCAGCCTATGGTTATATTTTACCGGTTAAGTTGTTATAACTACATACCGCCCTAAGGTGTTTAGCTGCTCATCGAGGTTGAACCAGACACAGAATTAAATAATAACTTACTCATGGCAGAAAAATAAATAGACATTATAATTAAATTAAATTGCAATAAATTGAAAAACCTGATTAACAAATATTTGAGCAGACTCCTTCTTCCACAGACCGGAAAGCTCGGAGTAGGCGGAAATTAAAAATGAACGAATGCTGAAGGTTTGGAAACAAATAAATGTATAACAATTCCCTAATGTTGGAAATTGTTATACGGTTGGTTTGGATACAAATAAAACAAGACAGAAAATAAAATAATGCTGTAATGAAAATGCTGGTTTGTAAGGTAATTCGGCAGAGCTTCCGCAGGAATTTTGGATAATGAAGTTTGTCCCTGAGTTCACAGAGCTTGTACTATTTATAGAGTCTTTAATGGGCTGGATTCTTGGTCCTTTGTTGCATGGGCCTTGCTGAAGTTGTTGAGGAAATGCTGGAACGTGGCAGCAAAAATGGGAGAAGTCGTCTTCACGTGCTGCCTTGAGGAGAAATAAGAGGAGAAGTGGTCTTCAGTGGTGCCTTGACGTAGTCTGAGTCAAAACCAAGTTTTATCCTTGTCACGGGCGTGACAAGGTCTTCACGTTCGTAAATTGAGGATTTTGAGTGTCACGGTCGTGACTACTTCCTTACGGTCGTGATGGCCCAATTTGGGGTGTCACGGTCGTGACACCCTTGTAACGACCGTGGCTGCAACAAATTATGCAGTCTTTTTGCAGGCTTCTGCCTTTCTTCATCTCCTTGTGGTCTCTTTTGTTCCTTTTCTCTTAATTCATGATTCGGCTTCACATAACGATGTACCTGCAAAATAGTAAGAAAAACTCGAGAAATCGAGTGTTAAAACGGTGAATGCGCGATAAAACGTCAATGAAATCTAGCGATATAATCGATGCGTTTTCTCGTTATCAAACTTCCCCAAACTTAAACCTTTGCTTGTCCTCAAGCAAATAGTCGGTTGAAAATCGACGGACAAGATTTTTATTCACGCATACTCATAACAAACCGTACGGTGGATCGTTTTGTCGGATAGTCCGGTACTTTGATAGAACACTACCGATACACTAATGACATAAGCAACAAGCTATGTCGTCGACTTCCCGTCAAACGAAACAATCTGCAATCACATTACGATTTCACCTAGAGTTTTTCGATCTTATTTCGCCCGGTTTTGTTCTAGCGCAGTCACATTAAGCCCTTTGCCTTAGCACGCACGTAGTGGAGTAGCCGGTTAGCGATTTTGATCCTTTTTGAGCACGGGGTCTGGTACACGAGTGTGGTAACCCTTCATGTTTCATCCGATTCGGAGGTTGTGGGGGATCGAGCCGTAGCACGCCCTACCGAGTTCAGAACCAGTACCTCTGAACCAACTCGAAACGGATTCCTTCTCATATTTCTCGTTTCTTATCTGCGACCGTGTACTTTGGTGCAATTTCTTTTCATTTTGCATCGAGATACGAAGGATCATTATTGATTAGGCATCAAACGCTTATATTCATCGGCTCCCCACGTGGTTTGTGTTCGGACGGTGCTGACTGCTAGTATAAACTACTGGGGGTTACTTTTGAACTGAAACTAAAGGTGCACTCGCAATGGTGATCGGGATGGAATTTCTTAAGCAGGGAGTCAAAGATGTCAAGATTGTATTGGTCTTGTTTAATCGTTCCCGGCTTCGTAGTTACGAACCATTCGGTGGTAAGTCGGGTAATGCGAGTAATTAAAGATTTTTCTGGTATAACTTAATAATCGGGGAAAGCTCGAAATTAAAGAAAATAGCGCACAGATTTGCTCATTTCATTAATTTGTTAAAAGAAATACAACGGAATTGAAAGTACAACGAAATGAAAAAGTGCTGAAATGAAAGGTACCTCTCCCACACTATATCAGACATTGTCCTCAATGTTGTGATATAAATGCGGTACAAATACAGTACAAGACTAAAACGAAAAACAAACATAAAGGAAAACTATGGCTGCTGAGGACCGCGGGCTCGGCCTCTGGTGCGAGAGCGGCGTCTGGAGGGAGTCGCGTCAGGATCAGATCCGGTGCCGGAGTTAGCAGTAATGCTGATGCGGAGCGCTTCTAGCTCGCTGAAAAGTTCTCCAAACCGCTCATTAGTGGCCTCCTGGTTTGCAGCAATAGTGCCGAGTAAAGCATCATACTGCGCCTTCTGCCTACGCTCCAGTGCGGCGTTCATCTGGTTCTGCTGATGAATCGCAAGTAGGACCTCCTCAAGTGTGACTGCGGGAGCAGGGGGCTGTCGGGTAGATGTCTCTGGGATATCCTGGACAGGCTCAGCTGCATCCATAGCGTCCTGCATCTCGTCCACTGGAGCGTCTGCCTGATCATCATGAACCGGGACGTGATCGGCAGCAGCAGGTAAAACAAAGAGCCAGTTGGCTCGGTTGGATGGGTCAATGCGGTTGCGGGACGGCAGGGTGATGTGGTGGAAAATGGTGCCATTGACAACAGGGCTATACCTGCCATCCTCTCGCTGCGCGATCAGGTGGGCGGACCTGCAGTAGCTTTTGGTCAGGAATTCGGCGGCTAGGTGAGGCTGATTAACGAGCGCGTCACCAAGCCCCAACTGAATGGCGAGGGCGGTGACAATGCCGCCTATGAAGAACGGGGAGGAGCCTCGCTGTGCGATGGCCTGGATGTGATGAAGCATGAAAGGGGCAGCGTTGATCGGCTCGTCATGAAGAGCGCAGTATAAGAATAGAAGCTCCTTGGAGTTGAGCTTGTGGTTGCTTTCTCTAGCGAAGATTTTGTTGCAGATGACCCGGTGAAAATAGCGGATTGCCGGGTTGTGGATGTGTGTGGCGTTGAGGCTCTGGAAGGTGGATGCACGGGTGTTGGTAAGGTCGTGCCATAGAGTGAATGCTTGTTCACTAAAATTATCGGGCACGCGACGGTGGGCTTCAGTGCCGTGATCGAAACCTAACAGCTCGGCTATCCTGGTTTGCGGGAGATTGAACTCTTGGCCACGCAATCTGAATGTTACGATGCCGGTAAGCTGACTCTGGGAACCGGGAGGGGTGATGTAACTGTAAGAGCTTAGGAACTCCAGCGTCAGAAGTTCGAAAGTAGGCTGAGGTTGACGACAGAGGTCCCACAGACCGACCTTTTGCAGTAGGCTTTGTACGCTGGCCAACATTCCGAGTTCTCGCAGACAGTCAGTGGCAATGTAGCGGGTAGGTTGCAAACCGCGGTTTTGGAAGCGGATGAAACGGTCTCTCTGGTTTACTCCAGCTTCGCCTTCTCTAAAGATGATGGAATCCATAACATGCAAGAGTGAAGAGTGAGGGAGGAAGGATTTTGTGAGGTTTTGTGAGAAAAATGGTAGAATAAGGGAGATAGAGGTTCGGGTTAAATACGGGAGAGTTTTAATGAAATGGTTGATGATAATGGGGGGTTAATGGGGGTAGTGGAGAGGTTACGGCGGTTGTGGAATGAATGGGTAGTGTTTTGGGTAGGTTATGGATGGAGAAGAAGAGGGGACACAATGAGAAACAGTTCTGTTTCTCACGATTCCTGTAATAGAGGTCGTCACGGTCGTGACAGGGGCGTGACGGTCGTGACACGCTAAATGAGCACGTCACGATCGTAAGATAGGTGTGACGACCGTGAGGGCATGTTTTGCTGAATAATTCCCATAAAAGAACATTTTCTCACGTTATTCATAAATTAATAATAATTTATTTTATTTAGTAACACTTATATTAAATACACACCATATTGTATATCATTTGCAACACAGTAGTATACGAACTTGCATGAAAGATTGTATACATGATATAATGCAGGTATGACAGTATATAGAAAAAATATGTAAGTTGCTAAAAATGGAGAAATAATTGAAATTAAAGGTGCGTTGCATAAAGTAAAAAATGAAATTACAAAAACGGAAATTATGGTATGAAATTGTTGCGAAAGATAAATTTAACTAGAAACGAAAATAATGAGAAAAAAAAATAATGAGAAAAAATAAACTAAATCACTCATAGCCTTTTCAAAGGCGTTTCTTCAGGTCTTCGATGGCGGAGTCCAAATGATAGAATTGTTCGCAGGCCATGTCAGTCAATCCTATAATGTCCAATCGCATGCTCTTAATGTCTTCTTTGAATAGATTAATGTCAGTTTGGTAGGCATTGAGAGTGTGCATGATGTTTTGTAAGTTGTTAGCATACTCTCCTTGATTCGCTCCAGGGGTTTCATGTACTTTGTCAGTTGGATCAATGTCATGGTAACCAGGAGGTGTCTCAGGGTCAGTTTCAACAGCGGTCATTATATCATTTGTTATCCTGTGAGACTGAGGTGTTTCAGGAGTGGCTGGATAATCAGGTGGGTTTAACTCATAAAGCCAGTTATCCTTATTATGAACACTTACTCTAGCATGATTGGGCAATGTGAACAGGGTTACTACTTCGTTCCGGATTAGGTACTCAAAAGGTGGGCGTCCTAAATTCCTTATGATATGTCTATTGAAGCAGAATTTAAGATTCATTGGGCGGATGGTTCCCAGACGGGTGCACCTGTCCAGTTGGTACCTAAGTCCTATGGCATCAGCAATCATGGTTACAAGACCTCCTACTAATATAGGTAATTCAGGTTCTTCTTGGATGCGGGTGAAGGTTTGCATCATGAAAGGTACACCATTAACAGACTGTCCATTAGTGAAACATGACATAATAAATACTTCATCTTTAGAAACTCCGGTAATGTTTTCTTCTTTTCCAAAGAAGGTATGGGCGAGGAATTTGTGGAAGTAACGGAGAGCAGGATTATGGATCTCATCGTTATTCATGTCATTTGGTTCAGGGTGGTAGTTTCCGGTTAGAGTTCCCCAAAAGAAATCTAGCTCCACATCCATCAATTCTACCTGTGTGGTAGTAAAAGCAAAAGGTCCACTAGGGAATCCTAACAAGTCAGCTAGTTCTTTATGGTTAAAGTCGTATTCTATTCCAAATAGGCGGAAACTAATAAATCCTTTCCTAAATCCAAAACCGCGCTCAGGTAGGTAAAGTAAGGAGCTAAGGAACTCAAGGGTAAGCTCGCGGTAAGTTGCAAACTTATGTTGGATCAATGCATTCTCCCATCCGAGTCGGTTGAACAAGTACATGACACTATCATGTATACCTAAGGTTTCCATAGTCCTATCATCTGGGTACAGGGTCAAATCCATTTGCCTCTGTGATAACTCTTCGAACTTCATTCTTTGGTTCCTACCTCTAAATTTGGTTTCCATATAGTTAATTGGTTGGTTAGCCATGGTCAGTGCAAATATGGGGAAAACAAATCAGTGGAAAAGACTTTAGAAAATCTGTAAAAAGTGATTTAAGATAAAAATAAGAACATGAAATGCTAAATGTAATGGCGATAATAGTAATGTAAAATAAAACTGACAAAACAACTTGTACAAATAGTAAAAACGATAATTAACAATGCTCTAAAAGAAAAGAATAGTTTAAATAAGTAAATAAGTAAATGGGTTGCCTCCCACTAAGCGCTGTTTTTATTGTCAAAAGCCTGACGTAATGTTTTGGTTTAGATTAATCAGGGGAATTAGTGGACAATTCTAGAAGCTTTAGATTATTCGCATAATCTCTATTTTCAACTTTATGATAGTGTTTTAGACGTTGTCCGTTTACTATGAATGGTTCACTATTCCTACCCTTAATTTCTATTGCTCCACTTGGGAATACTTTAGTTATATCAAAGGGTCCTGACCATCTAGACTTTAATTTTCCAGGAAAGAGCCTAAGTCTTGAATTAAAGAGGAGTACAACGTCTCCCACACTAAATTCTTTCCTAGATAGGCGTTTATCATGTCATCGCTTAGTTCTTTCTTTATATATCTTAGCATTTTCATATGCATCTAACCTTAATTCTTCTAATTCGTTAATGTCTAGGATTCGCTTTTCTCCTGCAGCATTATAGTTTATATTGAGAGTTCTGATCGCCCAATAAGCTTTGTGTTCTAGTTCTACTGGGAGGTGACAAGATTTTCCATAAACTAGTTTGAAAGGTGTAGTACCTATGGGTGTCTTGTAAGCGGTCCTATAAGCCCATAGAGCTTCATTAAGTTTAGATGACCAATCTTTTCGAGATATGGCGACAGTCTTTTCTAAGATTTGTTTAATCTCTCTGTTTGAGACTTCGACCTGTCCACTTGTTTGTGGGTGATATGGTGTAGCCACACGGTGTCTTACTCCATACTTAGATAGTAATTTGTCAAAGATTTTTGAAATGAAGTGCGAGCCACCGTCACTTATGACGAGTCGAGGCACACCAAATCTGGGAAAGATTATATTTTTGAAAAGCTTTATTACTACTCGTGTATCGTTTGTAGGAGAAGCTATGGCTTCAATCCATTTCGAGACATAATCAACAGCTACGAGTATGTAATTATTACCGAAAGATGATGGGAATGGTCCCATGAAATCTATTCCCCAGACGTCGAAGATTTCTACTTCTAAAATTCCCTTTTGGGGCATTTCATCTCTTCTTGAAATATTGCCAGTGCGTTGACACCGGTCGCAATTTATAACAGCGATGTGGACATCCTTCCATAGATTAGGCCAGAATAAGCCGGCTTGCAAGATTTTTGCACAAGTCTTGGAAGTGCTTGCATGTCCACCATAAGGAGATGAATGGCATTGAGCAATGACATCTTCTATTTCTTCTTCGGGAATACATCGGCGAAAGATTCCATCTGGTCCTCTTTTGAACAATAATGGTTCATCCCAATAGTAATGTTTCAGATTATGAAAGAATTTCTTTTTCTGCTGATAGGTTAGATCGGGTGGAAGAGCTCCTGCGGCTAGGTAGTTGACAATGTCAGCGTACCATGGCAGTCCTACAGTTGTCTGTATTGTTTCCACAGGTTCTGGTTCATTTATATCTAACTGCGCTAGGTCGCTTCCTATTTGTGCTATCAGCTGTTCATACGGAAAATCATCGTTAATCGGCACTTGTTCGGGTTTAATACCTTCTATTCTAGATAAATGGTCCGCTACGACGTTTTCAGTACCTTTTTTATCTTTTATTTCTAGATCAAACTCTTGTAAGAGTAAAATCCATCTTAAGAGTCTTGGTTTAGCATCTTTCTTAGTTAATAGATATCGGATAGCAGCATGGTCTGTGTAAATGATTATTTTCGCTCCAACTAGGTAAGAGCGGAATTTGTCAAGCGCAAAGACAACTGCTAACAATTCTTTTTCTGTAGTAGCGTAGTTCATCTGGGCAGAATCCAAGGTTCTACTGGCATAGTAAATCGCATGGAGTTTCTTTTCCTTTCTCTGGCCCAGAACTGCGCCTACAGCATAGTCACTCGCATCGCACATGATTTCAAAAGGTAATCTCCAGTCAGGGGGTTGCATGATTGGTGCGGTGATGAGGGCTGTTTTTAGAGTTTCGAATGCTTTAAGACAATCTTCATTGAATATGAACTCAGCGTCTTTCATTAATAAACCAGTAAGAGGTTTAGTGATTTTCGAGAAATCTTTGATGAATCGTCGGTAAAAACCGGCGTGTCCTAAAAAGCTTCGTATTTCTCGAACGGTTTTAGGGGGTTGAAGATCTTTTATTACTTCAATCTTAGCCTTATCAACTTCAATTCCTTTGTCTGATATTACATGACCTAATACTATTCCTTCGTTGACCATAAAATGACATTTCTCCCAGTTAAGCACGAGATTTACATTTACACATCTTTCTAACACCATTTCTAAGTTCGATAAACATCCTTCAAAACTTTGCCCGCATACAGAGAAGTCGTCCATGAACACTTCCATGATGTTGTCTATAAAATCTGCGAAGATTGACATCATACATCTTTGAAAGGTTGCAGGAGCGTTGCATAATCCAAAGGGCATTCGCCTGTAAGCGAATGTTCCATAAGGACATGTGAATGTAGTCTTCTCTTGATCATCAGGATGGATAGGGATTTGGAAAAATCCTGAGTACCCATCAAGGTAACAAAAGTAGGAATGCTTGGCTAATCGTTCTAACATTTGATCTATGAAAGGTAGTGGGAAATGATCTTTTCGAGTGGCTTTGTTTAGCTTACGATAATCTATGCACACTCTATATCCCGTCACTACTCTTTGCGATATCGATTCGCCTTGTGCGTTTTTCACCACAGTGATACCTCCTTTCTTTGGCACTACATGTATTGGACTAACCCATTCACTATCAGAGATCGGATATATTATCCCGGCATCTAATAATTTCTTGACTTCTTCTTTTACTACAGTGCTAAGGGTTGGGTTAATTCTTCTTTGTGATTCTCTGGAGGTTCTGCAATCTTCTTCTAGCAGAATGCGATGCATGCAAACTGAAGGACATATTCCTTTGAGATCAGATATGTTATATCCTAATGCAGTTGGATATTTCTTCAAGACATCTAAAAGTTTCTTTGTTTCTATAGTTCCTAAACTGGAGTTTACTATAACTGGTCTTTTACATTCAACGTCTAAGAATTCGTACCTTAGGTTATTAGGTAAAGTTTTTAATCCTAATGTAGGTTTATCTTTACTTGGCATGGGATCCGGTGTAAGTGCTAAACTTTCGCTTAGACTATCATCCTGATACGGTTTTCGCCAATTATCATCTTCGAAAATTGGAGGGATTTGAATTTTCATTATTTCAGAATAAGTGGTCTCCTTCAGCTCCATTTCTCTTACACATTCGTCAATTACGTCCATTAGATAGCATGTATCCTCTATAGCTGGTGATTGTAAGAATTGTGTTAAAACAAATTCAACTTTCTCTTCACCTACTTTAAAGGTTAGCTTTCCTCTTTTTACGTCTATTATAGCTCCGGCGGTAGCTAAGAATGGTCTTCCTAGTATGATAGGTGTAGTGGAGTCTTCAGAGATGTCCATGATTATAAAATCAGTAGGAATGTAGAATTGTCCTATACGTACTGGGACGTTTTCTAGTATGCCTACAGGATATTTAACAGAGCGATCGGCTAGTTGAACAGACATTTTAGTTGGTCTTAGGTCTCCCATGTCTAGCCTTTTGCAAATAGTTAAGGGCATAACACTGATACTGGCTCCTAAATCGCATAGAGCTTTGTCAATGACGAATTTTCCTATTACACAGGGTATAGAGAAACTTCCTGGATCTTTTAGCTTAGGAGGCATATTATTTTGAATTATGGCGCTACACTCGGCAGTAAGTGTAACTGTTCCGTTATCCTCTATCTTTTTCTTATTGGATAAGATTTCTTTTAAAAACTTAGCATACGAGGGTATTTGAGTAATTGCTTCTGTAAACGGAATAGTAATATTCAACTGTTTCAGAAGTTCGACAAATTTCTTAAATTGACCCGTCGTCTTGGAACTTACTAATCTTTGAGGGTACGGAATTGGTGGTTTATAGGGTGGTGGAGGCACATAAGGTTGTTCTTTCTCCACTACCTCTCGACTTTCATCTTCCTTTTCTTCTGGATCATTCACCACTTCAGTCGGTTTATCCGGTTTTTGGTACATGGCTGGATTGTCAAGTCTTGGATCGGTAGGTCCGTCAAGTTCCTTGCCACTTCTTAATATTACAGCGTTAGCATGTCCTTTCGGATTAGGTTGAGGTTGTCCAGGGAATACTCCAGCTGGTGCAGCAGTAGGTGCTTGTTGTTGAGCTACTTGTGAAATCTGAGTTTCAAGCATTTTGTTATGTGTAGCTAATGCATCTACTTTGCTCACTAATTGTTTAATCTGCTCACTAGTGTGAATGTTTTGGTTTAAGAAGTCCTTGTTTGTCTGAGATTGGCTAGCTATGAAGCTCTCCATCATCAATTCAAGGTTCGATTTTCTAGGGATGTTAGGAGCAGTCTTTTGATATCCTGGTGATGTAGCTGGTGCTTGACCTGGTGCGTAATAAGCATTGTTATTCTTATAGGAGAAGTTCAGATGATTCTTCCAGCCTGGGTTGTATGTGTTTGAGTAAGGGTTTCCTTGAGCATAATTCACTTGATCAGTGGGAGTTCCTGTCAATAGTTGACAATCAGAAACTTCGTGTCCTGGGACTCCACATAACTCACAGTTAGGTGTTACTGCAGCCACGGTGGCTGCAGGTGTTATGGCCAAGTTATCGATCTTTTGGCTTAGTTGGTCAAACTTCGCATTGACTTGGTCCATACTACTTACTTCGTACATACCTCCTTTTGTTGGTTTCTCAGTTGCGACTCTCTCGCTTCCCCAAAGATAATGGTTTTGAGCCATACTTTCGTTAAGTGCATAGGCATCTCTATATTCTTTGTCCATCAATGCACCACCCGCGGCAGCGTCAATTGTCATTCTTGTATTGTACAAGAGTCCATTATAGAAGGTATGGATGACCATCCAGTCTATTAATCCATGATGTGGACAAAGTCTAAGTAGATCCTTATAGCGTTTCCAAGCTTCGAATAATGATTCACTTTCTCTTTGCTTAAATCCGTTGATCCGAGCTCTCAGCATGGCTGTCTTGCTAGGTGGAAAATACCTATTCAAGAAAACTTTCTTAAGTTCTGCCCACGTAGTTACTGAGTTCGAAGGCAGAGATTGAAGCCAAGCTCTTGCTCTGTCTCGAAGTGAAAAAGGAAATAAACGTAGTCTAATAGCTTCTTGGGTAACTCCATTGGCTTTTACGGTATCTGCATATTGCACAAAGATCGAAAGATGAAGATTCGGATCCTCGGTAGGATTTCCGGCGAATTGATTTTGTTGCACGGCTGATATCAATGATGGTTTCAGTTCGAAATCATTTCGGTTGATAGCCGGCGCTGCAATGCTTGAATGCGGCTCACCTTGCGAAGGATTAGTGTAATACTTGAGTGGATGAGTTTGTTCTTCAGCCATCCCTGCGTTTTCTGATTTTACGACTGGTTTAGGCGGATCTAATTGAAGATCTGGAATATTGGAATTATTTTCGAAATCGAATATACGTCTTCTTACGTGTAAGAAGCGTTCCGATTCAGGGATTAGAGGTTGCAAGTCTTCGCTTTTAGAGCGAGTACTTGGCATACACTCGGAGATTAGATTAAATTAAATAGTTGATACCTTAGTCTAGACAATGCTACCTAAATGCACTAGTAACTAAATTAAGGAATCCCCGGCAACGGCGCCAAAAACTTGATGGGCTAAAGACGTGTCTACTTATGCGTCTAGCGGTATCTTACTGCAAGTGCACAGCCTATCGAAGTAATATTTAAGATTATCGATCCACAGGGATTCTATTGTTACTTAGTGCTAGATGAACTTCTAGTTTAGCTAAGGCGAACGGTTGTCACGATTGTTGTTGGTTTTTAAGAATATTAAAGGCGGAATTAAATTTAAGTTTTTAATAAAGTAATACTAAGGCGGTCGGTATGTAATTATACTAACTTAGGTGGGTCAATCTAACCTAGGCTTATAGAGATGTTCACTTAATCTATTCGGTAGAGATTACCAGTTTAAATACCCTCAACTCACACTCTCGTGGTCTTATATCAGATCTTATCCCTAAAGCCCTATGCCTGCTCTCGCTAGCCCATAAGTGTTTAGAGGTAATTTTTGGAAACTAAATAATTCTAATTTATCTTAAAGCGCTCTCGCTGTGTTTAATTTAAATGCCTAACTTTAGCTATCTGGTTAAAATCTCACACTCTCGTGGTCTTGACCCAACCTAATACCCTTTTCTTACTCTCGTAACGAAAAGGTCTATTTCAATTAAAAAGTATCAGCCAGAATGTTAAGTGATTAATTATTTTCAGCCTATGGTTATATTTTACCGGTTAAGTTGTTATAACTACATACCGCCCTAAGGTGTTTAGCTGCTCATCGAGGTTGAACCAGACACAGAATTAAATAATAACTTACTCATGGCAGAAAAATAAATAGACATTATAATTAAATTAAATTGCAATAAATTGAAAAACCTGATTAACAAATATTTGAGCAGACTCCTTCTTCCACAGACCGGAAAGCTCGGAGTAGGCGGAAATTAAAAATGAATGAATGCTGAAGGTTTGGAAACAAATAAATGTATAACAATTCCCTAATGTTGGAAATTGTTATACGGTTGGTTTGGATACAAATAAAACAAGACAGAAAATAAAATAATGCTGGAATGAAAATGCTGGTTTGTAAGGTAATTCGGCAGAGCTTCCGCAGGAATTTTGGATAATGAAGTCTGTCCCTGAGTTCACAGAGCTTGTACTATTTATAGAGTCTTTAATGGGCTGGATTCTTGGTCCTTTGTTGCATGGGCCTTGCTGAAGTTGTTGAGGAAATGCTGGAACGTGGCAGCAAAAATGGGAGAAGTCGTCTTCACGTGCTGCCTTGAGGAGAAATAAGAGGAGAAGTGGTCTTCAGTGGTGCCTTGACGTAGTCTGAGTCAAAACCAAGTTTTATCCTTGTCACGGGCGTGACAAGGTCTTCACGTTCGTAAATTGAGGATTTTGAGTGTCACGGTCGTGACTACTTCCTTACGGTCGTGATGGCCCAATTTGGGGTGTCACGGTCGTGACACCCTTGTAACGACCGTGGCTGCAACAAATTATGCAGTCTTTTTGCAGGCTTCTGCCTTTCTTCATCTCCTTGTGGTCTCTTTTGTTCCTTTTCTCTTAATTCATGATTCGGCTTCACATAACGATGTACCTGCAAAATAGTAAGAAAAACTCGAGAAATCGAGTGTTAAAACGGTGAATGCGCGATAAAACGTCAATGAAATCTAGCGATATAATCGATGCGTTTTCTCGTTATCAGTTCCTTCCGCGCTTATGAGGTTTTCTCGATATTTTCCTCTCCCGTTAATTCGGGAAAAATAAAGTTCGGTGGCGACTCCGTCGAACTGCATTTCCGCGCCTTTAGCGCGAGGGTCGTATGTTCGAAATGAATTTTTGAGGTGCGACAGGTGGCGACTCTGCTGGGGACTATTGCTCCATGCAAGAGAGAGTCAAGCCTATCTTAGTTTGGGTTGTTAGCTTGTTGTTTTTTTATTTCTTCTCGCTTCCTATTTGTATCCTTATTTTGGTTACTTGTGCTTGTGGCATTGTGGGATTGTTCTGCTTAGGGTTATTTTGTGAGATGGCTCTACACCCGAGTCCGAGTATATCCCTAGGATTAGGATGGTGGTTGTGTAGTGGAGACTTGCGTGGAGTCTTTCACGTTAAGTTGAAGCGAAAACCGCGCTTGGAGTAGGTTCCTTGGAGATATTGTTGTTGTGGTGAGTCTTTGCCATAGCAATAATGTTTTCGAGTCTGAATCGTTGATCCCAAGGACCATTAATCGTTTTATCCATGGTGGTTGGTAGTGTTAATTCTTTGTGAATTAATATGAACGCCCTAATCAGATGAGATCCCTTGAACGTATTACTTTCTTACAGTAATATTTTCAACCTCGATCTATGACTCTGAGAACCTTTTCTAGAATCCGTGTGCCGATGGTTGTGTAGTTGATGCTTCCGAGAAGTCTTTCTCGCGTGGAAGATACGAGAACCTCACCTAGAGGAGATTCTATTGAGGATATTATCGTCGTGATGAGGCTTTGTCATGGCTGTAATATCTTTGAAAGATGTCCATGACTCTAGGCACCTACCCGTTTTAGAATTTTACCCGTGGGGGTTTCTTTGGGCAGTGACTGTGATCCTTGAACAGTTCACCTGGCTAATCTCAGAATTGTTTGAATTTGTGATCCTGTGATCCTGGATCTTGCATCTTGCATTGCATATCATTTGCATTGCATCTCATTTGTTGTGCATCTTGCATTCTCCTTCCTTCATCATTTTCTCATGTTTCTCTTTCCTTCATATCCAGTAAATCAAGCTGAGTCCTCGACACCAGTACGCAACTAGAGCCAATACAAGACGAATGATGGAGCAGATTCAACAAGAGCAAGCTACCTTCAGGGAAGAGTTAGATTCTATGAAAGGAAAGATTGACCAGATCCTCGAAGCCATCCTCACGGCCAGAAGAGAGGAAGAACAGCGTGAAGTCGCTGCTGTCGTCAATAACAATGGTCAAGGACAAGGGTCTACTGCCATCCCTTTGGTTCCAATTCTAAATCCTCATGGGATGTCGTTGAACTTCAATAACGCAGCCGAAGGGAACACTTCTCAGCCAATCCCAGCGCCCGAAGTTACCATTGGAGCTATACCGTAGGCCCAGCCTACTGCTGTGCAAATCCCAGTTCCTCATATCGAAGATACTCTGATGGATCAATATGATGACGTTCAGAACTATCATGCTGCTACCCCCATTGCCAGTCCTGTTGCTGTTCAGGATTCAGAAGCCATGAAGATGTGTCGAGATCTAGCCGAGAAACCCCGAGCCATGGAGGGGCACAGTTCAAATTCTTTCAGTGCTTTGGAATTATGCTTGGTGCCTAATGTTGTCATTCCTCCCAAGTTCAAAGTGCCAGAATTTTCGAAGTACAAAGGTCTCAGTTGTCCAAACATTCATCTGAAAATGTACTGTCGCAAGATGGCTGCCTATGCTAGAGACGAAAAGCTCATGATTCATTGCTTCCAAGATAGTTTGTCTGGGGCATCACTCGAATGGTATATGCAGCTGGAACGTAACAGTGTGCGCACTTGGGCCGAGCTAGCCGATGCATTTGTCAAGCAGTATAAGTACAACACCGATCTTGCTCTGAATCGTACTCAACTTCAGAGTATGACTCAGAAAGACAATGAATCCTTCAAGGAGTACGCGCAACGATGGAGAGAGCTAGCCACAAGGGTGCATCCACCTCTTGTTGACCGTGAACTAATTGACATCTTCATGGGTACTTTACAAGGCCAGTACTACGAAAAGCTGATCGGCAGTGTCTCCGCTGGATTTTCTGACTTGGTAATCGTTGGTGAGAGAATTGAAGAAGGGCTGAAGAGTGGAAAGATCCCAGGAGGTTCTAACAATCAGGCCAATGCCAAGAAGCCTTTCAATGGATACAAGAGGAAAGAGGGCGAAACAAATGCCATCTCTTTGCAGAAAGGGCAAGCTTTTCAACAAGCTCCCGCTCCTATGCCTTATCAAGTTCCCTATTATCAGTATCCGTATGTTGCTGTCGCGCAATATGCTCTAATGCCTTATCAGCCAGCTGTTCAAGCAGTGCAAGCTCAGATGCCACGACAACAGGTTCCTCATCAACAAGCCTACAACCAGCAAGGATATCAGTATCCTCCTCAGCAACAGCAGATGCAAGCTACTCAGCAACGACAAGGTACTCGCCCACAACGTCAGCAGAGAACATGGAGGCCAGATAGAGCCTTTGATCGTCTACCAATGACATATGCTAAAATCTTTGCTCAGTTGATGGAGAAGAAAGCTGTTGTTCCGAGAGATTAGGCTCCTCCAACTGTCATTCCTGCCGATTACGATGCAAATGCTCATTGTGAGTTTCATAAGGGCGCTTCAGGTCATACCATTGAGGACTGCAGAGCTTTCAAGCACATAACTCAAGACATGATCGACAGGGATGCTATCAACTTCAATGGGAAGTCTCCAAATGTCATCAACAATCCGATGCCACCAGTCAACTAGTGCCAACATCAGATCGATTCCAGTCAAGTTCATTCCTCGAAGAAGGCAGTCATGATGCTATTTCATATTACGCATTTCTTATATTTGTCTTTGTTTGTTTAAGTATTGTATGCTTTGAACAATTGCCATTCGTATTTGGTTTTCATTAATGTATCGTTTATGCATGTTTTGAATTAGTTATGTCGTATTCACTCATTTTCACTTATCACCGACACATTTATTCACTCCACTCTATTCACTGTTGTTTAGCATGATTTGAGGGAGGATGATGAGAACGAGATACCCATAATTGCAAACCGTATGCTTTCAGACAGAATCTCGTCAATGATGTACATGCATTGCTTCAATTCCCCAAACACCGGAGATATAAGGAGTTAATCCCTAGTAAACCACTTCGAGCCTAGAATTAGCAGATTCCTTCGGATATTCAAACCTTACACTTAACCTGGGGCAGGGTAGTGTTCAGTTAATTCAACCCCGCACTCGAATCAACAAAGCAAAATCCAAAAGACGGTTGTTTACCAATGACTCATAACAGGGCAGTCACAACAAAATCCAAAAAAAAAAGGAAAAATCAAAAGCCTGCTAAGTCAAACACCTCAGAAGGGACTTAGACAAAATCAAGGCAATCCCGATGGATCTGACAAACAAAGTCAATCCATGCAAAAGTTAGGGATCAAAAACAAAAACAAAAGAGGACCCCGAAACCCTCAACAAAAACAAAATAATATTCAGTGGCCGCCCAAATCAAAAGGGGCACTGACATCCATCAAAAAACCAAAATAAGGTGACTGCCACGACAAGCAAACCTTGAATCATAAAGTTTATACCGTCAAGACAAGTGTAGAATTAACTGAGCGTAGGACTGGAGATCATTAAGAAGAATGGGTGGGTACAAATTATACTTTGAGCCTAGCATCCTTTGTTTCATAACCGTGAACCAGACCACGTTACAACCCTCGAAAGACCTAATTGAGGCAAGGTTTATTCTGAAAGCATACTATTGTGAGGTTGCGTAACCTGACTCCTCACATGATTGCTAATCATCAGCATTGGTGTCATTATCCTTGCAATATCTTTTACACCAATCAAAGTTAGCGCAACGTTTGGGCTAACTGTCCATTCGTCTCATTACCACAACACTTTCAAATAAACGATACTTTTTCAAACTTGCATCGAACTTTGCATTAATTATTACCATTTGTGAATGTACAATTTTAACTGCAAAACAATGCTAGGTATCCAAAGATATTTCAGCAAGGGGCAATCACGGAAGAATTTAACTTTCAGTGGCTAACACGAAGCAAGACTACCTCAAAATCCACAGGCTGGGGCAAATTACCCAAGAGCTCGAGCAGGGGCAAGCCATTAACAAGTTCCGACTGGGGGCAAGACCAGGTCGTCCTGACCATCAAGCAGAGTTGCAACCATCTCTGAAGCAAATTCACAATAAATCACCAAGTACCCAGATTCGGGGCATATAGAGTATCTTCGTCTGCTTCAATCATGGCATCTTCAACAAACTGCGTGTCGAGGAAGTCAATCCCTCCCACCACCCGAAGTCTAATTCGCATTGGCAACTACCAGAGTCCACCATGCTGGCGTCTCCACCTGCATTTCCAATCACCTGTCTACAATCATGTGCATCATACGCATTGCATTCGCTATCATAAGTATCCTACGTCATATGCATACTCCAATCATACCATACTTCCCCAGCTCTTGCATCTCCGCGCGTCAGCATTTGCATTTGCACTTCCACTCATATGGAATATCATTTATCATCCAGCATTCATATATGCAAGTCAAGGTCCAGGATCAATCCCGAAAATTTCCAAGACCATTGGTAGCCCAGTCAGGGGCATCCTCCACAAAGGTCGTGGATTTCTCCCACGAATATCAAGAACTTCAAAGCAATCATCAGCCCAGTCAGGGGCAATCTTCTACAATTGTTGGTTTCTCCCACCAAAGTTCGAAGTTATTCAGTGCAAGATCCAACCCGAGCAGGGGCATCTTCAGCAAAACTGTGAGCATTCCTCATGAAGTTGTTCAGCCTTTTGTTGAGCAAGACAAGACATCAAGACAAAATCAGCCTAGTCAGGGGCATCCTCTTCAGAGTTCATGGGCGTAACCATGAAATCATTTCAACAAAGTTATGATTTCCAAGCAAGACGGTGGGCGTACCCCGTTGATTCATTTCAATCCAATCTTCCTCTTAGGTGTTCCCTAATGAGTTGTATTCAGCAAGCGTGACTATTGTCAATTGCCTTACTATCATCCTTTTGGTGATAGCCGAACTTCGTCGGTTCAACCTAGCCTGCATCCTTTTGGTGTTGGTAGCCTTCAATTTGTGTTTGTTCTATCATCCTTTTGGTGATAGCAACTTGTGTGTATGTTTCGCTCCGTCATCCTTTTGGTGAGGGGTCTATCATAGTCATTAATGATAGATTGTGCGATAGTTTGTTTGTGTTTCGCTCCGTCATCCTTTTGGTGGGGGGTCTATCATAGTCATTAATGATAGATTGTGCGATAGTTTGTTTGTGTTTCGCTCCGTCATCCTTTTGGTGGGGGGTCTATCATAGTCATTAATGATAGATTGTGCGATATGTATGTTTCGCTCCGTCATCCTTTTGGTGAGGGGTCTATCATAGTCATTAATGATAGATTGCGTGATATTTGTTTGTGTTTCGCTCCGTCATCCTTTTGGTGGGGGGTTTATCATAGTCATTAATGATAGATTGTGCGATAATTTGTTTATGTTTCGCTCCGTCATCCTTTTGGTGGGGGGTCTATCACTTGGATTGGTGATAGGTTGTGCGATATTTAATTATTTATGTTTGTGTTTCGCTCCGTCATCCTTTTGGTGGGGGGGTCTGTCACTTGGATTGGTGTCAGATTGTGCGATATGTTTAGTGTAAGTTTCGCTCCGTCATCCTTTTGGTGGGGGGTCTGTCACTTGCATTGGTGTCAGATTGTGCGATAGTGTTTGTCCTATCATCCTTTTGGTGGTAGTGGCCGGTGTGTGTTTCGCTTCGTCATCCTTTTGGTGGGGGGTCTGTCACTTGGATTGGTGTCAGATTATGCGATATTGTTTAGTGTGTGTTTCGCTCCGTCATCCTTTTGGTGAGGGGTCTGTCATAGTCATTAATGATGGATTATATGATATTGTTTAGTGTGAGTTTCGCTCCGTCATCCTTTTTGTGGGGGATATGTCATAGCCATTAATGTCGGATTATGCGATTGTGTTTGCTCTATCATCTTTTTGGTGGTAGTAGTCGTACGTGTTTCGTCCCATCATCCTTTTGGTAATGGCGACCTTTTATCAGTTATTCACTGCTTAGCATTTCTTTTCTTTTCAGACAAATTCAGGGTCTTCTTCATATCTAATTATCTTCTACCTTGGAAGAATGAACTCCATAGTAGTTCATATTATTCGGTTTAAGCCAATTAGATAGGGGCATCTGTCATACCCCAAATTTGTCCTACCTTGTATATAAGTTTTTATATGTTCAACTGTCGTAAAGAAAAATATGTTGCTTGTACGTTCATTTTTGTTTTCCTGAGACAAGATTCATGTGAGGCTACCATGGCAGTGCGGGTGCAGTGATGAGTTGAGACCCACGGGTTTTGATTTAACCAATTGGTCGGATAAGCTCTATTTCAAGGTCAAGATTACGATGTGCAGTTCAAATGATGTATATTCAGAGCAACAGTTAGGTGAATCAGCCTTTGAGGGGATAAGTATTCTGTCATTGATTAGTTCATTTGAATTAACATTTTATGCAATATTTTGAGATCATTGTGACGTGCCATGCGTTTGTTGCTCATCTGTTTCATATGAAAGATTTGTTTTATCACGGAAGATTTATTTTAATGCGAGGTTCTGATTCACCTTGAATTCAAGTAGGATTTCATATGGATCAAGTTATCAGTTGGTGTCAAATTGACGGTGCTACATGGTTGAGGATTACTAAGGTTTAGTTCCTTTAGCTAAGATTTTATGCAATACATGACGCTAGTTTCAAGACAAGCCCACTCATTCAGTTGTATCTTTTAATGTGAAGATCATTCTTTGTATCATTTAAGTCTATAACAAAAGAGTCACAAGGGTTGTGAAGAATACATGAAGTCACCATCTTTCGTGGTCATATTTCTAAGTTCAAACTGTTTCCAATTTCATATTAAGTTTTTGTCCGAGTCTCAGTTTCTTTATTACAACCCATAAGCAAAAAATTCTACTCTATAAAGTATCAAAAATCCATCAAAAATTCTACAAAAAGCATAAATAAGTCTCTCAAGATTCTTCTAGTCTATTTACTAATTGCATTCTTTGCAAAGGGGCTCATTTCACTATCTTATTGCAAAAATTATTACAATAGTTTCCAAAAAATAAAGAGAGATGGAGCCCATTGCATTACAACGGGAAGACGCAAATGTGGGGGGTGAATGATACACAAATGTCAAAAAATAGTAGAATGCTTGCAGCCTTTCTCTTTTGCATGCTATGTTTTCAGATGCTATGATTCACAAGTTCACATAGGCCCTGCGAGTTGCATCCCCCAAGCATTGAAAAGTTGCAAACAAAATACTCAGCTCCAATTATCCCCAGGCCATGAGCAAAACCGTCACTTTCCACTGTCCATGTTTCCATGATGAAATCTCTGCACAGTCTGCATCAACCGTACTGTCCTATGTGTTATTACACTTGCAACCATTTCTGCATCAATTTGTACAAACCTGCTGCAACTCCATCAAGGCCTGTTTTTCCCAAACAAAACCTGGACCTGTTATTACAGAACAACAAAACAACATTGAAAGTGATTTATCAATAACCAATCAACATACTTTGCAATGTGAAAATGACTAAACACAGCCTGTGTACTGCTGCACCCTAAAATTTGACCAACCGGGTCCCGCATCTGGTCTTCGTTTCGAAGCATTTCGCATTCGCATTTGCATACGCATACAGTACATTTTTCAGTATATTGAGTTCACAGGGATTACAGCCCTTTTTCACATTTCAGGAGGTTCCAGACCCGTGCAGATAATCAGAGGTTATTTTTGGGAAGATTGTGCGCTTCCCGGGTGTTTTCAGCTCGCGCTGTAGTTTTTGAGGACATTCATGTGTCCGGGTTTTATCGCTGGTTTCGCTCCGGTCTCGATCTCCTGTTTAATTGAATAAATTGCATTTTGTGGCTTTATTAGGGTTTATTGGTTTTTTCTACCATTTAAATAGATTTTAAATGCATTTTAGGATATAAATAATAGAGTTGTCCTTAGAAATTAAATAGATTTTTCATAGATTTGTTTTAATAGGTTTAATATAGAAATAATATAGATTTTCTTAATAGAATTTTAATAGATTTTAGAATATTAGGTTTTAATCTAGATATTAAATAGGGCTTAATCTCCTTTTATTTTTAATAGGATTTTAGATTAATATAGATGTTAATAAAGTTTAGAATATTAATTGTTTGTTTTAATTTTGATTAGGATTTTATTAGGTCCATCAGATTCACTAATCACGCCCCATTCATATTGCTTCACATTAATCACGTGTTCATCTTGTTAATCAATTCATTAATCACTTCATTCCATATTATTCCATATTAATCATGTTTTCGTTTCATTGATCCATTTCCATTAATCAGTTTTTTAATCCATCATTAGTCCAATTAATTGTCATTAGTCAATCAATTCATTCATTATCATTTCACGTGTTTGTCCATTATCATTTTCATTAGTCTCACGTTGGGCCTCATTATCCAAATCTGCGAAGCCCATTCAGCAAAGTCCAGAATTAGTCATGGTATAAATGGTCAGCGTGCACGTGTAATTCAGAGGAGGACCCACCACATTTATTGCATGCAGGACACGCCTCCATCCCCTTCTCCCTCTCTCTCACACGCGTCCTTCATGCAGGACTCAACCCATCGCCACGCGTCCTGACCGGAGACTCGCCGGTTGCATGGCCGGCGGCCATGCAACCACCGCACCAGAACCTCGCCGGACACCCTAACTACCTTCTAACCGTCGCCGGAGCCGCCGTAACGGTCACCGGAAAATCTCAATTCGCCGGAAAACTGGAAAAAAACTCCAGAATTCATCTTTCTCCTCTCATCATCACCTTCTCCGATCATCATTACTCCAGAACTTATCTTCTCCGATCAACTCTCATCAACAAGCTTCATCAACCTCCGACCGTTTTTCTAGAAATTCATCTCTCACATCCAACAATCCTCTTCTCCGATCAATCTTCATCATCAATTCTCGTTTTCCAGATCTTTTCATCTGAAATTCATCCGATTCATCATCCAATAATCTCCAAGATTAATCGCCCAAACCTTCAAGGCGTTCTTCAATTTCAAGGTGTTCCATCAACAACCTCCAAAATCTTCAAGCAAACACCAGATTCACTTCAATACTCATCCGGTTCTTCGTGTTCTTCAATGTAGGTTTTCCAGAAACTCGTGAAGATCCTTCAAATCTTCATCCCGTTCATCACCGTTCTTCACCTTCCAACAACAACTTCAAGGCTCTCCAGGAAAACCTCCAGAAGGCTCATCTGACGTGTGCTCCAGAAACTACCAAAGAATCCTCAAGCTCATCAACGCCAAGAAGATCATCAATCATAGATCTTCACCTTCTTCAACTTTTGGACTTCACGAGCAATCTCAACCATCGTCGTCAGGTCTTCGACCGCTCCCAGAAGATGTAGAAGATCTTCGTCCAGATCTAACAACGCGTTCATCAGTCGTCCTTCACTTTTCAAGATCCATCCAGCAAGATCTGAAGGTGAGAAAATACTTAGAAGGGGGGTTGAATAAGTATGACAGAAAATAATCAAAGATAAACACTCAAGTATTTTTATCCTGGTTCGTTGAACTCAACTACTCCAGTCCACCCTTTTCAAGAGTGATTTGCCTTTCTCAACAAGGACTTAATCCACTATTCAAATCAACTGATTACAAATAGCAACACCTAAGAACAACTGTTCTTAGTCTTCTCAAGAGCTACTGATCTAACCTAGATCCTCTTAAGGAAAACAACACCTAAGAACAACTGTTCTTAGTCTTCTCAAGAGCTACTGATCTAACCTAGATCCTCTTAAGGAAAACTTCCTTTACAAATTAATGTAATACAATGTAAGAGTAATAAAATGCTTCTATGAAAGCTATAAACACAACTGTGTTATTTCTCTAAGTTTAGAACAAAGTATGAACAGCACAGAATATGAGAGCTTGAGAGTTTTTCGCGTGAGAGTGTTCTTGCAATAATTTTTTCTCTTGAAGAATGAGCTATCATTTCCTTTATATAGCCACTTGAATATTGGAGAGAATATTTTACCGTTGGAGAAGATATTTCCAATATCAAAAAGGTACAGTCCTTTGTACTATTGCAGCAGAGAGATGGCGCACAAAATGTGGGTGTAGCAATTGTCTGCTGAGCTGTGAATTTACCATATATGGAATGTATCAGAGGAATAATCTTCTTGCAGAGATTTATGTCTATCCCAATTAAGGAAAGATTTGCTGGCATATTCCAACGGATATATTAAAATAATCTTCTTCAAATAATTCTTCAGATAGTTCAGATCAACAATCAATATCAGAGTCTTCAGTCTTCAGAATCTTCTGGAAACTTCAGAGCCTAAGATGTTCTTCAGATGTTGCTGAATCAGAGTCTGGTGCAGCTGTGTGCTTGAAGCGTAACATGCTCTTAGATCAGAGTCTTCACTCAGATCAGAGTCTTCTCTCATTCAGAGTCTCTTCACTCAGAGTCTTCTTTCATTCAGAGTCTCTTCACTCAGAGTCTTCTTTCATTCAGATTCTTGATAATATATGCAGCGTGTTGTATCTTCAGAATCTTGATGACTAAGCTCTTATACTTCAGATTCTTCTAATCTTCAGATGCTCTGAGCCATTCAGAATTTATCGTTCACATCAAATTTGCTCTTTAAGATTAAAATCTTTTGTGCCTGTAGAAAACAGTTTAGAACAAATTTAGAGAGTATAATTCTTGTATACAAATTATCATTAATGTTATCATCAAAACATAGAGATATTACTAAGACACAATTTGTGCTCTTACAATCTCCCCCTTTTTGATGATGACAAAACATGAGAAATTTGTTCAATAAAAATATGAATTAAAATTACTCCCCCTGAGATTAACAATCTCCCCCTGAAATGAATACTCTAATGGAATTAGATACTTCCCTTTCTGGTTGAGTACATTTCAGATTCAGAGCCTGATTGAAGCCTGGTTGACATATGTTTGACTTCTAGAGTCAAAGCTTGATGCCATATTAAAGCTTGATGCCAGATGAACAACTTCAGAACACCTGGTTGTTTATCTTGCCATTTCCTGTCTTGAGTTATCTTTTAGATCATAGTACTCAAGGTTAGATATCAGAGTCTGGTCTACTCAGATTTAGCTATTTTTGATCAGGTTCTGAAAAGATAGATCTCAGGAAAAACTTCAATGAAATTTGTCAGATTTTTTAATAATATCTGGGACACTTAAATTCAAAGAATGTTAGTAACATGTCTGACTTAGTTCAGATAATTGCTTATAGATTTGAACAATCAGATTCTATTTTGTTTCTCCCCCTTTTTGTCATAATCAAAAAGAATTTTAAAAGACAGTAAAGATGCAGAAGAAACACATATCCAGATAAGCAAAAAGATCATTGTCATTAAGTCAAAAGAACATCCAGATAAAAGCAAACAAAACATATCAGAAGAAAATCAAAACAAAGCAAAACATGAAAAACTTGTGCAAAACATCAAGTAGGTTTAGCAGATGAGGCTTGTTGAGAAGCAATGAGTTGCAGCAGTGCTGTAATCCTTTCTGAATTTTCATCTTGCTTAGCCATCCAAGTTTTCATTTCTTCATTTGTTTTCTTTTGATCAACCATAAAATCCTTAAGTTCTTTGACATCCTTCTGAAGATCTGTAGATTCTGAAACAGTAGATTCTGAAACAGGCTGAGTAACATCAGGTGCAGGAATTTCTGGAGGTGGAGGAGCTTCTAGAAGAAGAATAGGAGGAGTGTTTCTCTTAATCCGTTTTTGATAAGCAGCAAACCTTACTTTTGACAATCTAAGACATTGAGTCCTGATTTTCAAAGCCTCCCTATTCAGTCTGTAAAGATATTTCTTCCAAACAGCGTCAGCAGCCTCTTTGTCCATAGTAGTCATGCAAACATCCATAATGTCAGCAAAGTCTGAGACATTATCCTTATCAAAATCTCTTAACAGAGTATAAACACGTGATCCCAATTCTACTTCATCAGGGATTCTGGGTTTTCTTGGTTGGGTTAGTTGTGTTTGTGGTGTTTGTTCAGAAGGTTGAGGTTATGAAGATGGATGTTCAGATGTTTGTGGTTCAGAAGGTTGAGGATTGATTTGTGGTTCAGATGTTGGTTGGTTGGTTTGTGGTTCAGATGTTTGTTGGTCAGAATGTTGTGGTTGAGGTATTGAGGGAATTGGTTGGGTTTCTGTTGGTTGTGGAGTGTTTTGGATTTCAAGAGGTTGTGGAGTGAGAGTTTGAGTTGGGGAATTTTGTGGAGAAGGTGGATGTTCAGAAGTTGGAGATTTAAACAGCTGTTTCCAAACACTCTCAGAACGAGGTTGTTTGAGATCATTCAAGCATTCATTAATGTAACCAGATGATTCATCATCAGATGATGCATCAGAGTGGTTAGATTTTTCAGAAGTTGAAGATAAATTGACAGACTGGTTTAAAGGTGTGACATCTAATATCTCATCAGGATCAATGAGATATTCAGGTTGGTCAGAGTGTTCAGGGTGAACATCCTCTGGAATGGTATATTCTGGGATAGTGTTTTGTGGTTGTGGTGTTGTTTGTTGAGTTTGTTGTGGAATTTCTGTTTGTATGTTTGTTGGTTGCTTGGATTGTGGTGTATGAGGGGGAACAGAAGATGGTTTAGAGATAAAAGTTTTAGAAGGTCTGGATCTTCTAAATTTAAGTGGGGAGTCAGAGGGTGTGGGGGTATCAGAATGATGAACAGGATTAGAATCAGTGTTAAATACCTGTTTCAGAGTATCTCTAATTTCTTCAAAAGTTGCTGCAGGAGGATTTGGTTGAACCTTCTTCAGCTTCTTCCTTTTCTTCTTCTTTTCAGCATTTGAATGCTTCCTTTTCTTCTGATGACCTTCACTATCAATTTTTCTCTTACGTCTTCTTTCCCTTGTCAAATCAGGAAGAACTTGGCCTTCCTTCTGCACAAGATTGGCAGGAATCTCAACACCATCTCTTAGGCAGCGAGCAACATACTCAGCAATAATTTCTCTAGGTTCATCTGAGGTGAATAAAGGAAAATCCTTAACAGGAATCCTTCTTCCCCTAACTTCTTCAGAGTTAGTTTTCCTTGGTTTCTCAGATAAATCATCAACCAGTTTCATCCTTCTCAAAGTTAAACCGTTTATTTCAGAGCCAATGATATAAGTCAGATCTTCTGTCAACCCAGCCTCTTGCAGATGCGCCACAAGTTGGTTTTCTATCAGAATATCTGAAATCAGCCTTCCCATAGGGATCCATGTTCTGACTTTTCCAGATTTATCTCTGGCTGTTTCCCTTGTTTCCTTGACGTGAGACACCAGATGATTAAACAACAAATATGGAAGATCAATCTGAATGTTTTGGTGTAAACAATACATGAAGTAAAGTTGTTCAGCATTAACATAATCAGAAGAGTTTGAAGAGGGTCTGTGAAAGATGGTGTTCATGAAAATCTTAGCCCATATCTTGTAAGTGGGTTTCAAGAACTTAACCTTCTTACAAGGTTCACCAGTAGTACAGATTTCTTGACATACATCTTTCAGGTCTTCACGCGCAGAAGACAGAGAGGTTACTCCATCAGTTGCCTTAAAACCTATGAGTTTCCTTATCAGGTTTTCAGTGATAACTATCTTTTTTCCCAACACAGAGGAGTGAATGAACTTTGGAGTAGCATCTGCATGGATCCAGAACTCCTTCACTAACTTTGGATACACAGGACCCATAAGCCTGTCAAAGTAACCGTCCCAGCCTTGTGCTTTGATTGAAGAAATCAGATCAAACCCATTTTCAGCAAGATCTTCTAAGTCCACGAAACTTTCACACAGAACTTCTAGTGAATCAACAGCAGTTAGGAGAGTGCGTACTGGTTCTTGGACAGTGGTAGCATTCTTGGTAGTAACAGCTTTTGAAGTAGATGCCATTGTTGACGATGATGAAGAAGATGAAGGTTTCTGAGTTCTTTTAGGGTTTGCAAAGAGAGAGAACAACAAACAAAAGCGCATATGTGTTTGAGAATGTGAAAAGTGTGAATGTGTTATGAGAATGGTTTATATAGACAAATAAAGCAAGCATGGGAAACACAACAGACACACATAGGACACATACGCAAGTTTGCATTAAATGAAAAGTAATCATTTTTAATTATGATATGACATTTGGGGGAAAATCAAGACAGATTGAGATTTTCAAAGCAATACCTTAAACGTCATAATCAGTAGGTGTACTCCATCTTTTCAGATTCTGAGTGACACGTGTTTGCTTGCATGTGATTCTATAACTCTTAAGAAATGAAACGTTTTCAACTTTCAGATCCTCTAAGATGGTCAGTTCAGAGTTTCACACAAAAAAAATTCACAGAAAAATTAAACAAGCAAGACAGATGAAATACTTCAGAGTGTTAAACACTTAGCATCTGAGAAGTTGACTCTGAGAAATATTACTCTGGACAAAAATCCATACAAATATTTTTCAGAATAAACTTAAACCTATCTTCAGCAAGGGGTTTTGTGAAAATATCTGCCCATTGATGATCTGTATCAACAAAGGCTAAATTTATTACACCCTTCTGAACATAGTCTCTGATGAAATGATGTTTAATCTCTATATGTTTGGCCTTAGAGTGTAAAATTGGATTTTTGGATAAACATATAGCAGAAGTATTATCACAGAAGATAGAAAGATTACTCTCATAGATTTGATAATCTTCTAGTTGACTCTTCATCCAGAGCATCTGAGTGGAACATCCAGCAGCAGCAATGTATTCTGCCTCTGTGGTTGATAGTGCAATTGTTGGTTGCTTCTTGCTGTACCACGAGATCAGATGACTTCCAAGAAACTGACAGCTTCCAGAAGTACTTTTGCGCTCAACTCTATCTCCAGCATAGTCAGCATCACAGAATCCAACTAGTGAATATTCGTCAGATCTTCTGTAACACAAACCAACATTAGCAGTACCTTTCAGATACCTTAGAATCCTCTTAACAGCAGTTAAGTGTGATTCTCTAGGATCTGATTGGAATCTAGCACATAAACAAACACTAAACAGAATGTCTGGTCTAGAAGCAGTCAAATAAAGAAGAGATCCTATCATACCTCTGTAGAGTTTCTGATCTACCTTCTTACTTACCTCTTCCTTACCTAGAGTGCTTGTAGGATGCATTGGAGTCTTTGCCATTTTGCTATCCAGCATGTTAAACTTCTTCAGAAGCTCTTTAACATACTTGGTCTGATGTATGTAGGTGCACTCTGGAGTCTGATTTACTTGGATTCCCAGAAAGAATCTCAGTTCTCCCATCATGCTCATCTCAAATTCTGCCTGCATACATTTAGCAAACTCCTTTCCAAGCATAATATTTGTTGATCCAAAAATAATATCATCTACATAAATTTGACAAATCAACAAATCTTTCTTGATGGTTTTACAAAATAGTGTGGTATCCACTTTTCCTCTGATGAAATTTTTCTTCAGAAGAAAATTACTCAACCTCTCATACCAAGCTCTGGGAGCTTGTTTTAGTCCATAAAGAGATTTTTTCAGTTTGTAAACATGATCTGGAAAATTTTCATTTTCAAAACCAGGAGGTTGGTGGACATACACTTCCTCTTCTATAATTCCATTAAGAAAAGCACTTTTAACATCCATCTGATAAAGAGTGATGTTATGTTGTGCAGCAAATGAAATAAGCAAGCGTATAGACTCTAACCTTGCAACAGGAGCATATGTTTCTGTGTAGTCTATGCCTTCTTGTTGACTGTAGCCTTGAGCAACCAGTCTTGCTTTGTTCCTTTCAACTTCTCCTTTCTCATTAAGTTTATTTCTGAAAACCCATTTTGTTCCAATGACATTGAAACCTTTAGGTCTTGGAACCAGATCCCAGACTTCATTCCTTGTGAATTGATTCAGCTCCTCTTGCATAGCTAAAATCCATTCATTATCTTCCAGAGCCTCATCAACAGATGTTGGTTCTATAATTGACACTAAGCCACAGAAGGAAGATTCAGAAGTTCTGAGAAATGCTCTTGTCCTTATTGGATCATCTTTCTTTCCAATTATCACATCCTCTGGATGAGAAGCTTTCATTCTGGAAGAAGATCCTCTGACTGTTGGTCTTTCAGAAATATGCAGATTGTCAAGTTGGGAAGTTAGAGGCGTAGCATCTGGGTTTGCTTCAGAGTCTTTGTCTTCAGTCTTGTCTGCCTCTGAGCCTTCAGAGTCTGTGAGAATAACTTCTCTATCTGCAGAACTTTCAACTTGCTTTGGCTTTTCAGAGCCAAGCTTATCATCAAATCTAACATGAATAGATTCTTCCACAATCTGTGTTTCAGTATTGAATACTCTGTAGCCTTTAGAGCGTTCAGAATAACCAAGCATGAAACACTTCTGTGCTTTGGAATCAAACTTGTTCAGATGATCTTGCCCTTCTGGTTCCCTCCAAATTTCACGTCCCCTCCAGATCTAAGTTCCAGGCTTTGGAACATAGACCTTTCGCCCGTCATATGTCGTGAGCATCCAGAGTCCAGGTACCATGATTGGTGTCTGGATTTTGCTGCTAAGAACATCTGCAACAGGTATTACTTTACTTTTAGGTACCCAGATCTTCTTGGGTCCTTTGGGGTTAGATGTTCTGTGGTTTTGCCTAAACTTCTGTTTTTCAACATAGTGTTTATTCTGGCTAGCCCTTGGCTTAAACACATAAGTACTCTTTTCAGAGCTTGTATGTTTAATATCATTCAGATGACCAAACTTAAAATGAGAATACAGAGGAGTCTTCTTGATGAAGAGTTTATCAACAGATTTTGGATTGCTTCCAGAGGAAGATTCACATCCAATGCCTCTTCTGTTGTTCCCACTAACACCATAGATCATAGAAGCCATTTTGCTTCTGTCTATGCTTTTAGTGAGGAATCTTTTAAAACTGGAGTCATATTTTTCTAAAATATTTTCACTTGACTCTGTTTCAGTATCAGATTCTTGTTGAGTTGTTTCTAAATCATTTTTGAGTTTTAAATTTATTTCTTTCTGCTCAACAAGTTCTGTTCTCAGAAGATCAATCTCAGATTCAAGATTGCTTTTCAGCTTCTTGTATTTGAGTTTAATCTTGCTGTAGCTTTCCAACATGTCAGATAAACTTTCAACAAGTTCAGCTCTGGAGAGTTCAGAAAATACCTCTTCAGAGTCAGAGTCTGATTCTGACTCAGATTCAGATGATGACGTTCCTTCATCTTGATCATTTGTGTTGGCCATCAGCGCAACATTTGCACATTCTTCCTCAGATTCAGAAGATGATTCAGATTCATCTGAGTCATCCCATGTAGCCATCAGAACCTTTTTCTTTTTATCAAACTTCCTTTTGGGTTTTTCCTTTTGAAGTTTGGGACATTCACTCTTGTAGTGTCCAGGTTCTTTACATTCATAGCAAGTGGCCTCTTTCTTGCCAGATCTTCTGTGTCCAGAAGATTCTCTCTTTTGATCAGATCTTCTGAAGTTGTTGAACTTCTTCCCTTTGTGCTTCCAGAGTTTGTTGATCCTTCTGGACATCATGGATAGTTCATCTTCTTCTTCAGAAGAAGATTCCTCAGAGCTTTCTTCATTTACCTGCAAAGCTTTAACAGATTTGTTAGATTTAAAAGCTAAGGATTTACCTTTATCTTTCTTCTGGGGTTCATCTTCCTCCAGCTCAATCTCATGACTTCTCAAAGAACTGATGAGTTCTTCTAATGAGATTTTGTTCAGATCCTTGGCCAGCTTCAATGCAGTCACCATAGGTCTCCATCTGGTAGGAAGACTTCTGATGATCTTCTTGACATGATCAGATGTTGAGTAGCCCTTGTCCAGAACTTTCAACCCAGCTGTTAGAATCTGAAATCTGGAAAACATAGTCTCAATGTTCTCAGATTCTTCCATCTTGAACGCTTCATACTTCTGTATCAGCGCCAGAGCCTTTGTTTCTTTCACCTGAGAGTTTCCCTCATGAGTCATTTTGAGAGACTCAAACATATCATGAGCAGTGTCTCTGTTGGTAATCTTCTCATACTCTGTATGAGAGATTGCATTAAGAAGTATGGTTCTGGCTTTGTGATGATTCTTGAATTCTTTCTTCTGCTCCTCAGTCATTGATTTTCTATCAATCTTTTTGCCATCCTTAGTAGGATGTTCATATCCATCAATGACTAAATCCCAGAGATCAGCATCATACCCCAAGAAAAAACTTTCAAGTCTATCTTTCCAATAATCAAATTTTTCTCCATCAAACATTGGAGGTTTGGTGCTGATTCTGTCTCCTTCATATTTGTTGCTTGATGTAGGAATATCACCCATATTAGCAACCAAATAAATAACAGAGTATTCTTCTCACTGGATCTTTATCTGTCACGGTTAAGTGAATGCACACGCAGAACCGGAGCTCTGATGCCAACTGAAGGTGAGAAAATACTTAGAAGGGGGGTTGAATAAGTATGACAGAAAATAATCAAAGATAAACACTCAAGTATTTTTATCCTGGTTCGTTGAACTCAACTACTCCAGTCCACCCTTTTCAAGAGTGATTTGCCTTTCTCAACAAGGACTTAATCCACTATTCAAATCAACTGATTACAAATAGCAACACCTAAGAACAACTGTTCTTAGTCTTCTCAAGAGCTACTGATCTAACCTAGATCCTCTTAAGGAAAACAACACCTAAGAACAACTGTTCTTAGTCTTCTCAAGAGCTACTGATCTAACCTAGATCCTCTTAAGGAAAACTTCCTTTACAAATTAATGTAATACAATGTAAGAGTAATAAAATGCTTCTATGAAAGCTATAAACACAACTGTGTTATTTCTCTAAGTTTAGAACAAAGTATGAACAGCACAGAATATGAGAGCTTGAGAGTTTTTCGCGTGAGAGTGTTCTTGCAATAATTTTTTCTCTTGAAGAATGAGCTATCATTTCCTTTATATAGCCACTTGAATATTGGAGAGAATATTTTACCGTTGGAGAAGATATTTCCAATATCAAAAAGGTACAGTCCTTTGTACTATTGCAGCAGAGAGATGGCGCACAAAATGTGGGTGTAGCAATTGTCTGCTGAGCTGTGAATTTACCATATATGGAATGTATCAGAGGAATAATCTTCTTGCAGAGATTTATGTCTATCCCAATTAAGGAAAGATTTGCTGGCATATTCCAACGGATATATTAAAATAATCTTCTTCAAATAATTCTTCAGATAGTTCAGATCAACAATCAATATCAGAGTCTTCAGTCTTCAGAATCTTCTGGAAACTTCAGAGCCTAAGATGTTCTTCAGATGTTGCTGAATCAGAGTCTGGTGCAGCTGTGTGCTTGAAGCGTAACATGCTCTTAGATCAGAGTCTTCACTCAGATCAGAGTCTTCTCTCATTCAGAGTCTCTTCACTCAGAGTCTTCTTTCATTCAGAGTCTCTTCACTCAGAGTCTTCTTTCATTCAGATTCTTGATAATATATGCAGCGTGTTGTATCTTCAGAATCTTGATGACTAAGCTCTTATACTTCAGATTCTTCTAATCTTCAGATGCTCTGAGCCATTCAGAATTTATCGTTCACATCAAATTTGCTCTTTAAGATTAAAATCTTTTGTGCCTGTAGAAAACAGTTTAGAACAAATTTAGAGAGTATAATTCTTGTATACAAATTATCATTAATGTTATCATCAAAACATAGAGATATTACTAAGACACAATCTGTGCTCTTACAAGATCTTCAAAATCTCCGGTAACACCAAAGTCTTTCATCTTCTTCAGCTTCTTTTTTTTAAGATCGTCGTAACCGGATCTTCATCAAGGAAATGGTTTTGTTCATGATATTAAAGTTCGTAGAGGAAAGTTGGAGTATAGAGATTTTGAAGTGATAAGGGGAGATAGTGTTTAAATCGAAGGTGAAGAGAGGCTCAGAGGAAGAACAATGTTTGAAGGTTGAAGGGAGAACGAGAAAGAGAATTCGTGGAGACGGCGCAATTCGTGTTTAGGTGAACAGTGACAGCAAAAATTAGGGTTTGGATGTTTTGTTCTGAAGTTTGGATTCAAGAGTGTTGAGTTGGGCTTCTGAGCCCACCAACAAGTTTTTTACGTACACCCTCCGTTACTCTTTTTTACCCCCTCCCTCTTGTGTTTATTTTTTGAGGGAGTGGGTCGGGCTTGGCATCTTTATTACTTACAGCCTCTGTTTTCAATTTCAGCACCTCCCTCTCTGTGCATATTTTTTGATGGGCTGGGCTGAGATTTTCTTGCTAATTGTAATCCCTGAACTGCAGTGTTCCCCCTTGTTTTCTTTTCTTTATTTTATTTGCTTAGTTTTTTAGGAGAATATATTTGAAAAAAAGAAAAGAATATATATGTGAAAAAGAGAGAATAAAAAGAAGGATTCAAGAAAAGAATTATTGAAGAAATATGGAGAAAAAGAATATTACAAAAGAAGTATGAAAAGAAATGTGAAAAAAAGAAATAAGAGAAAAATAGTAAAAGAAAAGAAAATATTGGAAAAAGAAGAGAGGGAAAAATAGTAAAAATATTAGTTTGTAGATTTAATATTTTTTAGAGTACATTTTTCATGGAGTTTATTTTAGGGATAGTTTTAAATGTCCATTTGTTAGGGGACTCTTTTAGAGATAGTTTTAAAAGTCCACTTGTTAGGGGACTATTTTCCATTTGATTTTCTATGGTAGATGGATAGGATAGTATTTCCTAGGAGATTATTTTTCAGTTCCCAATCATTGTAACCATTTTTTCAGAATATTAATAAAACGAGATTTGAGTTGTGGTCCCGAAAGTAGCCGAACTACAGCTGCTCTGATTTCTCGTACCAGACGAGAATATGTAGGCATAGGATGCGATATCCTAGCGAGCACACTAACAATTAACCTTTTGTTCTCTCGCTGCTGTGTGATCGAGACTTTCCCGCTGACGACTGATGTTATCCTTTTCTCTTGCCCGAGTGCATTTGAGACCAGACCGTAGTTTTTCCCATAGGTTCCCGAACCTTCAAAACCAGTTTAATTTCTCACTCCTGTGTGAGAACCCCTGTTTAGCCGTAGTTAGCCTGAACTACGTAAGCTCTAATCTTCCACGCAGTGTGGGAGTACGTAGGCACAAGACGCGAGGTCTTGGCGAGCCAATTTCCCTGTAGTTTCCCGAACTACGTTGACTCTGACTTTCTCTCTTGAGAATACGTAGGCATAGGGTGCGACGCTCTATCGAGTCAATTCCCTTCCGTTTAGATTTAGCAGCCGTAGATAGATTGTTTTGCATCCTTTAGACAACCCAAGCAAGCGTGGATCCCGTCGAGTACGACGGACGTGAGGGGTGCTAATACCTTCCCCTTGCGTAACCGACTCCCGAATCCAGGTTTTGGTTACGATGACCATACCTTTCCCATTTTTTGCGAGGTTTACTTCGAGCGTTTCCTTTCCCTCCGTTGGGATAAATAACGCACGGTGGCGACTCTTCTGTCAGCCGGCGCCGATTTTCGCAGTAGCGACAGCTGGCGACTCTGCTGGGGACTGCGATAGTTCCCCATGCATGTGGGATCCAACGTCCCCTAAGAGAGTCAATCCTAGCGCTTGTTTGCTTGTCTATTGGGGTTTATTTATTGATATTATCTGTTGCTGTTGTGATATTGGGGTGTGACGGGTGTTCTATGATTGAGTGAGAAGCCGGACCTGGGCTTGAGTGCACCTTAGACTTAGAGTAGAGATTAGTGGGCGCGTACCGGCTTTGCTTGTACTAGTGTCCCGCGAAATCTACACTCAGACGAGGTTCTTCTGGTTGACTTCTTTTTCTACCCTTTGGGTCGAAGGGGTTGTTGGTTAGTTGGATTGTCGACTCTGGGAACCGATCATTTGGAAGTTAGCTAAGTGAGGCCTCTTCAAGACTTGATGATGCCACTCCTTCTGGGAATCATATCGTCAGTTTTAAAAGTCTGTGACGCTAACGACCGCATAGGATGCTGTACCTTGACAGATATAGGTCCATACCTGTGAGTGGGGGGTTTTTTGCAGGAACCTTGACTTCCAACCTACCCGTTATTTTGGTCTTCTCTTCAGAGCGAACGTACTCCGTCAGCAGCGCAGCAGTATTCAGATTTGTGTGGGGGTTGTGGTCCCGTTGTTTGCTGCATCTTGCATATCATGTGCATAACGGTGTTGCATCATATTGCATATCATCCTCCAGTTAGCCAGAGTTCTGATCCAGCCTTTGTTTCCTGAAGGTGATTACCCGGAGTTTGGACTGAGCAGCTGTTGATTGTCAGAAGACCTACCTAGGGGTTGAGTAGATTTGAGCAGAATCGAGCATTGAAGTCAGCTGAAGATTATTGGTAGCTATGTCTGAAGGCAATTTCCAGTCTCCTAACACCTTGACGGGGTTCACTATGACGTCCAACCCTCTGTATGATTCTATGGAAGACTTCCCGCAAGTGAACAACGTTACTGCAGACCAAGTGGTACAACCTTCTGTTGAGAACCGAGATCGACATGAGCAGTTTGTCGCCCGAAATGAACGTCCTCCTCCTGTTAACAATCAAGGTGTTGCTTTCCCTGTGATGAATTACCGAAGAGATATTCCAATGGCCGGGATGGTAGATCCAAGAGCTCTTGAGACGGAGAGAAAACTCCGAGCGTTGGAAGAAGGAATGAAAGCTTTGAAAGTGAAAGATGATGTTAACCTGAATGCTGAAGACATGTGTTTGGTTCCTGACCTGGTGGTTCCTTACAAGTTCAAAGTGCCGAAATTTGAGAAGTACACAGGAGATAGCTGTCCGAAGCAACATTTGATGATGTTCTATCGAAGAATGACTTCGTTTGTGCGAGATGACAAATTGATGATCCATTGCTTTCAGGATAGTCTGACTGGGGCATCTTTGAGGTGGTATATGCAGTTAGAGAGGAATCATATTCGATCATGGATGGATTTAGCCAGAGCTTTTCTGAAGCAATACGATTATAACCTAGACATAGCTCCCCATCGCATGCAGTTGCAAGAATTGTCTCAAGAGAACAATGAACCTATCAGGAAGTATGCTCAGAGATGGAGAGAATTTGCTGCTAGAGTGCATCCACCGCTTTTAGACCGAGAATTGACTAGCATGTTTGTAGATTCCCTACAAGATCCGTACTTCGAAAGATTGCTCGGACTTCCATTAAGTTTCTCTGACGTGGTAACATTAGGAGAACGCCTTGAGTATGCCATAAGAATCGGGAAAATTCAGATTACTTCAAACGATCAAGCTGGTGAAACTGAATATCCTTGTGACTATCAGAGTGAAGAAGGAGTTGCGATCAATGCAGTCATGCCAAAGGTTGAATATCCTCGAAGCGAATCAGTGAATTTTGTTGGTTCTTCATCTTATCAGAGATCAATACCTCCTGTGGCTTGTTATACTGGACAGACAGCCGTGCCTAGGGCACCATATCAGGAATCTTATGTCGCTTCCATTGCAAAGCAGCGAACTCGTGGTCGAGGTTATCAGAATCAGCGTCAGAATCGGAACAGGCCTCGCAACAACTTGGAACGAAGGAAAGCTCCTTTTCACCCAGTGCCTATGCCGTATAGCCAGCTGTTACCCTCTTTGATCTAGAGTTCTTTGGTGGAACCTAAAGCTCTTAAGCCAGTTCCAGAACCTTACCCTCCTAGGTACAATCCCCACGTTCAGTGTGGTTACCATGGTGACTCTCCAGGGCATTCGACTGAAGATTGTAAAGCGTTTCAGGCAAAAGTACAACAGTTGATTGACCAAGATCGCATTTCCTTTCGAGAAGGATTTTTGTTTGTTCATACCAACCGCTCAGTTGTCTAAGCTCGTAGACTCGGAAAGTATTCCCCAGCAAAAGCCAGTGGTCCAGACAGGCGGGCGCCTCAGCATTGGCAGTCCTCGGACTTTTATATCATTTGCATTTGTAGTTTTCTTTTCTGTTAGTTACTACTTGCTGTAAACATTGTACGTTTCGAATGGTGATATTAATAAAGTGACTATGCATTTTTCTGAATTAATCATGTCGCTGTCGCTCATTTACTGCATTGCACTGACACTTGCATTTTATTCACTCCACTTTATCACTGTGACTAGCAAAGATTGGAGGGAGGATGACGAAACTAAACTCATAACCAATGATCGTATGCTTTCAGATAAGACCTTACCGATGACGTACAAGGCATTGTTTCAAATCCCCCAAACACTGGAGATATAAGGAGTTAGTCCCTTGTTAACCACTTCGAGCCAGGAAGTAGAAGTTTTTTCGGACTTTTAAACCCTCACATCTTAACCCGGGGCAGGGTAGTTGTCAGTTAGCTTGACCGAGCATTCAAGTCTTACAGAGGAGTGTTGTCTTTCGAGGATCAATCAGTTTATACCTTTCAAGAGGTCAAACCTCACCAGTCAGGAGTGAGACAGTTACAATCCTTTCGGAGCAATCAAGACAACCAGTGTCACACGACTTTGTTCCAAAAGAAAAAAGAAAGAAAGCCCGCTAAGTAAAAAGAAAGAAAAAGCTGGAAAGCTAATACTTAGGCAAAAATCAGGGCATCCCGCTGGACTTCAAAAAGAAAAAATCGAAAAGAACTCAAAAGGAGTCAGTCCAGGCAAAAATTAGGGAATCAAAAGAACGAAAAGAAGGGATAGACAAAAATTTTTCCCCAGTGAATCACTACCCACACCCTCCGTTTCACTCACCTTACCTCCTCTATTTTCCTTTTGTTGGCTGTTAGTTTTTTTAGTGGGCTGGGCCCTTATTTTTGTTTTATATTTTACTAGCAGACCCCTGTAACTGCAGTGTACCTCCCCTCCTTTTGTTTTCTTTTCTTTATTTTATTTGCTTAGTTTTTTTAGAAGAAAAAAACAATAAAGAAAAAGAGGATATTTGAAAAGAATTTTGAAAAAAGAAATATTGAAAAAAAGAATACGTGAGAAAAATACTTGAAAAATATTTTGAAAAAGAAAAGAGAAAAGAATATTGAGAAAGAAAAGAAAATAGAAGTATGAAAAAAATATTAGTTTGTAGACTTAATATTTTTTCTTTAGGGATACCATTGTTCATAGAATTTCTTTTACACCTTTTTAGAGGTAGTTTAGACGTCCACTTGTTAGGGGACTTTTCCATTTGATTTTTTCATGATAGGATAGGATAGTATTTCCTAGGAGTTTATTTTCAGTATTCAATCATTGTAACCATTTTTCAGAATGTTAATAAAACGAGATTTGAGCCGTGGTCCCGAAGTAGCCGAACTACAGCTGCTCTGATTTCTCGTACCAGACGAGAATATGTAGGCATAGGATGCGATATCCTAGCGAGCACACTAACGACTAACCTTTTGTTCTCTCGCTGCTGTGCGATCGAGACTTCCCCGCTGACGGCTGATTGTTATCCCTTTTCTCTCGCCCGAGGGCATTTGAGACCAGACCGTAGTTTTTCCCATAGGTTCTCGTACCTCTCAAACCAGTTGAATTTCTCACTGCCGTGTGAGAACACCCTGTTTAGCCGTAGTTAGCCTTAACTACGTAAGCTCTGATCTTCCATGCAGTATGGAAGTACGTAGGCACAAGACGCGAGGTCTTGGCGAGCAATTTTCCCTGTAGTTTCCCGAACTACGTTGACTCTGACTTTCTCTCTTGAGAATACGTAGGCATAGAGTGCGACGCTCTATCGAGTCAATTCCCTTCCGTTTAGATTTAGCAGCCGTAGATAGATTGTTTTTGCATCCTTTAGACAACCCAAGCAAGCGTGGATCCCGTCGAGTACGACGGACGTGAGGGGTGCTAATACCTTCCCCTTGCGTAACCGACTCCCGAATCCAGGATTTGGTTGCGATGACCATTCCTTTCCCGTTTTTGCGAGGTTTACTTCGAGCGTTTCCTTTCCCTCCGTTGGGATAAATAACGCACGGTGGCGACTCTTCTGTCAGCCGGCGCCGATTTTCGCAGTAGCGACAGCTGGCGACTCTGCTGGGGACTGCGATGGTTCCCTACGCCTGAGATTTTTTCTAGCTGTTTGGGTTCATCCCCAGCAGCTGGCGACTCTGCTGGGGACTGCGATAGTTCCCCATGCATGTGGGATCCAACGTCCCCTAAGAGAGTCAATCCTAGCGCTTGTTTGCTTGTCTATTGGGGTTTATTTATTGATATTATCTGTTGCTGTTGTGCTATTGGGGTGTGACGGGTGTTCTATGATTGAGTGAGAAGCCGGACCTGGGCTTGAGTGCACCTTAGACTTAGAGTAGAGATTAGTGGGCGCGTACCGGCTTTGCTTGTACTAGTGTCCCGCAAAATCTACACTCGAACGAGGTTCTTCTGGTTGACTTCTTTTTCTACCCTTTGGGTCGAAGGGGTTGTTGGTTAGTTGGATTGTCGACTCTGGGAATCGATCATTTGGAAGTTAGCTAAGTGAGGCCTCTTCAAGACTTGATGATGCCACTCCTTCTGGGAATCGTATCGTCAGTTTTGAAAGTCTGTGACGCTAACGACCGCATAGGATGCTGTACCTTGACAGATATAGGTCCATACCTGTGAGTTGGGGGGTTTTTGCAGGAACCTTGACTTCCAACCTAACCTTTATTTTGGTCTTCTCTTCAGAGCGAACGTACTCCGTCAGCAGCGCAACAGTATTCAGATTTGTGTGGGGGCTGTGGTCCCGTTGTTTGCTGCATCTTGCATATCATGTGCATAACGGTGTTGCATCATATTGCATATCATCCTCCAGTTGGCCAGAGTTCTGATCCAGCCTTTGTTTCCTGAAGGTGATTACCCGGAGTTTGGACTGAGCAGCTGTTGATTGTCAGAAGACCTACCTAGGGGTTGAGTAGATTTGAGCAGAATCGAGCATTGAAGTCAGCTGAAGATTATTGGTAGCTATGTCTGAAGGCAATTTCCAGTCTCCTAACACCTTGACGGGGTTCACTATGACGTCCAACCCTCTGTATCATTCTATGGAAGACTTCCCGCAAGTGAACAACGTTACTGCAGACCAAGTGGTACAGCCTTCTGTTGAGAACCGAGATCGACATGAGCAGCTTGTCGCCTGAAATGAACGTCCTCCTCCTGTTAACAATCAAGGTGTTGCTTTCCCTGTGATGAATTACCAAAGAGATATTCCAATGGCCGGAATGGTAGATCCAAGAGCTCTTGAGACAGAGAGAAAACTCCGAGCGTTGGAAGAAGGAATGAAAGCTTTGAAAGTGAAAGATGATGTTAACCTGAATGCTGCAGACATGTGTTTGGTTCCTGACCTGGTGGTGCCTTACAAGTTCAAAATGCCGAAATTTGAGAAGTACACAGGAGATAGCTGTCCGAAGCAACATTTGATGATGTTCTGTCGAAGAATGACTTCGTTTGTGCGAGATGACAAATTGATGATCCATTGCTTTCAGGATAGTCTGACTGGGGCATCTTTGAGGTGGTATATGCAGTTAGAGAGGAATCATATTCGATCATGGATGGATTTAGCCAGAGCTTTTCTGAAGCAGTACGATTATAACCTAGACATAGCTCCCCATCGCATGCAGTTGCAAGAATTGTCTCAAGAGAACAATGAACCTATCAGGAAGTATGCTCAGAGATGGAGAGAATTTGCTGCTAGAGTGCATCCACCGCTTTTAGACCGAGAATTGACTAGCATGTTTGTAGATTCCCTACAAGATCCGTACTTCGAAAGATTGCTCGGACTTCCATTAAGTTTCTCTGACGTGGTAACATTAGGAGAACGCCTTGAGTATGCCATAAGAATCGGGAAAATTCAGATTACTTCAAACGATCAAGCTGGTGAAACTGAATATCCTTGTGACTATCAGAGTGAAGAAGGAGTTGCGATCAATGTAGTCATGCCAAAGGTTGAATATCCTCGAAGCGAATCAGTGAATTTTGTTGGTTCTTCATCTTATCAGAGATCAATACCTCCTGTGGCTTGTTATACTGGACAGACAGCCGTGCCTAGGGCACCATATCAGGAATCTTATGTCACTTCCATTGCAAAGCAGCGAACTCGTGGTCGAGGTTATCAGAATCAGCGTCAGAATCGGAACAGGCCTCGCAACAACTTGGAACGAAGGAAAGCTCCTTTTCACCCAGTGCCTATGCCGTATAGCCAGTTGCTACCCTCTTTGATCCAGAGTTCTTTGGTGGAACCTAAAGCTCTTAAGCCAGTTCCAGAACCTTACCCTCCTGGGTATAATCCCCACGTTCAGTGTGGTTACCATGGTGACTCTCCAGGGCATTCGACTGAAGATTGTAAAGCGTTTCAGGCGAAAGTACAACAGTTGATTGACCAAGATCGCATTTCCTTTCGAGAAGGATTTCTGTTTGTTCATACCAACCGCTCAGTTGTCTAAGCTCGTAGACTCGGAAAGTATTCCCCAGCAAAAGCCAGTGGTCCAGACAGGCGGGCGCCTCAGCATTGGCAGTCCTCGGACTTTTATATCATTTGCATTTGTAGTTTTCTTTTCTGTTAGTTACTACTTGCTGTAAACATTGTACGTTTCGAATGGTGATATTAATAAAGTGACTATGCATTTTTCTGAATTAATCATGTCATTGTCGCTCATTTACTGCATTGCACTGACACTTGCATTTTATTCACTCCACTTTATCACTGTGACTAGCAAAGATTGGAGGGAGGATGACGAAACTAAACTCATAACCGATGATCGTATGCTTTCAGATAAGACCTTACCGATGACGTACAAGGCATTGTTTCAAATCCCCCAAACACTGGAGATATAAGGAGTTTGTCCCTTGTTAACCACTTTGAGCCAGGAAGTAGAAGTTTTTTCGGACTTTTAAACCCTCACATCTTAACCCGGGGCAGGGTAGTTGTCAGTTAGCTTGACCGAGCATTCAAGTCTTACAGAGGAGTGTTGTCTTTCGAGGATCAATCAGTTTATACCTTTCAAGAGGTCAAACCTCACCAGTCAGGAGTGAGACAGTTACAATCCTTTCGGAGCAATCAAGACAACCAGTGTCACACGACTTTGTTCCAAAAGAAAGAAGAAAGAAAGCCCGCTAAGTAAAAAGAAAGAAAAAGCTGGAAAGCTAATACTTAGGCAAAAATCAGGGCATCCCGCTGGACTTCAAAAAGAAAAAATCGAAAAGAACTCAAAAGGAGTCAGTCCAGGCAAAAATTAGGGAATCAAAAGAACGAAAAGAAGGGATAGACAAAAAAATTTCCCCAGTGAATCACTACCCACACCCTCCGTTTCACTCACCTTACCTCCTCTATTTTCCTTTTGTTGGCTGTTAGTTTTTTTAGTGGGCTGGGCCCTTATTTTTGTTTTATATTTTACTAGCAGACCCCTGTAACTGCAGTGTACCTCCCCTCCTTTTGTTTTCTTTTCTTTATTTTATTTGCTTAGTTTTTTTAGAAGAAAAAAACAATAAAGAAAAAGAGGATATTTGAAAAGAATTTTGAAAAAAGAAATATTGAAAAAAAGAATACGTGAGAAAAATACTTGAAAAATATTTTGAAAAAGAAAAGAGAAAAGAATATTGAGAAAGAAAAGAAAATAGAAGTATGAAAAAAATATTAGTTTGTAGACTTAATATTTTTTCTTTAGGGATACCATTGTTCATAGAATTTCTTTTACACCTTTTTAGAGGTAGTTTAGACGTCCACTTGTTAGGGGACTTTTCCATTTGATTTTTTCATGATAGGATAGGATAGTATTTCCTAGGAGTTTATTTTCAGTATTCAATCATTGTAACCATTTTTCAGAATGTTAATAAAACGAGATTTGAGTCGTGGTCCCGAAGTAGCCGAACTACAGCTGCTCTGATTTCTCGTACCAGACGAGAATATGTAGGCATAGGATGCGATATCCTAACGAGCACACTAACGACTAACCTTTTGTTCTCTCGCTGCTGTGCGATCGAGACTTCCCCGCTGACGGCTGATTGTTATCCCTTTTCTCTCGCCCGAGGGCATTTGAGACCAGACCGTAGTTTTTCCCATAGGTTCTCGTACCTCTCAAACCAGTTGAATTTCTCACTGCCGTGTGAGAACACCCTGTTTAGCCGTAGTTAGCCTGAACTACGTAAGCTCTGATCTTCCATGCAGTATGGAAGTACGTAGGCACAAGACGCGAGGTCTTGGCGAGCCAATTTCCCTGTAGTTTCCCGAACTACGTTGACTCTGACTTTCTCTCTTGAGAATACGTAGGCATAGAGTGCGATGCTCTATCGAGTCAATTCCCTTCCGTTTAGATTTAGCAGTCGTAGATAGATTGTTTTTGCATCTTTTAGACAACCCAAGCAAGCATGGATCCCGTCGAGTACGACGGACGTGAGGGGTGCTAATACCTTCCCCTTGCGTAACCGACTCCCGAATCCAGGATTTGGTTGCGATGACCATTCCTTTCCCGTTTTTGCGAGGTTTACTTCGAGCGTTTCCTTTCCCTCCGTTGGGATAAATAACGCACAGTGGCGACTCTTCTGTCAGCCGACGCCGATTTTCGCAGTAGCGACATGTACAAACCTGCAACCTGCGCTGAAAGTAGCAGAACAACAAATTCAAATATCAACAAATACTGCACATAAAAACTCTGCTACAAAACATCAACAATAAGCTGCCAAAACCTAGGACAACTTGTAGGTTGAAAGAGGCTAAACCAGCTCCACATAGAACTGTACTCACAAAACCAGTACATCAAAACCACAAAGGGCCACGCCAGACAAGGAACTTTTTTTTTGAAAGCTTGCTTCAAACCAACCTCAATTATATATACCACACAACAAATCCTCACTCCACAAGGGACGCACAAAAAGACAGCCTGCACAAAAAAACCCATTGATTCTTTATAAACCTTAACCATTACAACTTCAAAATAGCTAACCTTCAAAAAAACTCAAACAAAAACAGAACAACAATCTCTTCACTTTCAACACAACTTTTCTTTTTCTTCCTATCATCTAACAACTCACTCCAGCAAGAAACATGAACCTACTATCTTCATTATCATTCAAACTCCATGCTAATATCACCAAACTACTCCAACCTTAAAACTCCTCCTTGACACACCTCCAAATCAGATCACAACATGTTTCCAACATCATTCAATCATCAGTTTCAGTTTCCAGTTTATCACCTACGCATACAACAAACACGACCGTTCATATCACCGCGACACTGCAACCGCAAGCCATCAACTCCTCACACATCCACTACCGACTCATTTTCCATCAAAGCACACTAGACTAGTTGGAACTTCTGCTTCCCGTGATTGCAGACCATCAATGAAAAGCTGAAAACCAACACTGCTAACACATCCATATGAGCAAACAAACAACTTCAAAAAACCACACTTCTGCAAACTTTCTTCATTTTTCACCTTCGAACTCAACCAATCTCAAATCAAAAACTCAATTGAAAACCCTCTTCAATCAGGTCTGGAAACCCCAAATATCCAGAGCAAACTCCTTCCTTCATCAGCAACATCGAAACCCTCACCAACCCTATTATCTTCTTCTCTTCACTCCAACACCAAAACCGAAAATCCCAGAACCCGTAAACCCCTCCAACCTCCATCTCTTCCAAACTCAAACACTCATAAACCCCAACCGTAATCGCTCCTCTTTCTTCTTCAAATATCAAAACCCACAAAGCCCCAAACTTGACCCTGTTCAAACCCCCACTCTCAAAACAAACACAAATTCGAACAGCAACCCAATTCGTCTTCAAATCTCAAGAACCCAAAATCGAAAGTGCAGAACCGAGACTAGACCCCAAACCCCCAAATCCCTAAACCGAATGAACCCAAACTTTCATTAACCTCAGTATAATTTCTCAGCTCCCAATCTCATCTATCTTCAACCCATTTCCAAATCGCAAGCAGCCAACAATAAAAGACGTTCATTTACCTTCAACATAACCCAGTAGAACACCAACCGTTTTCCTTTCATCGAACCTCTTATCCCATTTCAATCCGAAAAACCCTCATTCGACCTTCTAAATTACAACAACCCTCACAAACTTCCATTAATCGAAAATCAAACAGAAAAGAAAATGAGTGAAAGAAGGAAGATGGATGAATCGCGTTGGCTTTGGTTTCTGAGGAAAGATCGCGTTTCAACGTATTTCCCTGGATGCCGTAAACATGGTGGTTGTGTTTGTTCTTTCGTTTTGTTTTGAGAGAAGGGAGATTTGGTCTATCGTTGGGCTTTAGAGCCCATTTCTGCATTCTATCAGCACTCTGCTTCTTCCATTGTACCCCGTTTGCTGTTCTTTCTTTAGAAAAGGTTGATTGGGCCTCACGGCCCATAGTGATTTTTTTTTATTTATTTCTATCTTTTTTCTTATCACTCACCCCTTGTTTTAATCTCATATCCCCACTGTTTTTACCTCCTAATTATTGTTTTAATAAATTTGCATTTTTCTGTTTTTTAAATTAGTAATATAAATTAGCTTTTAAACTTTATAAATATTTTATAATTAATTTTTGTATATCTATTTTAGTTCCTAAACTTGTATATATATCTTTTCTAATATAACCTTTTTAAAAAATATTATAAATATTTTCTTTATCATTTATCATTGAACATTTTATTCTATTTTCATTCTTTTTTTTCCGGTCGATGACGAGACTTCCACCGTTTAACCGTCACATTAGTGGCGTGAAACAAAGGATCCGAGACCACCTTTGTTCTTTCGATTTTATTTCGGTAAACTAACATTAAATTTAATCTCAATCAAACATTATTCATATTATTACATATTATCATATTTATTCATATTATTTATTCTCATATTTATTCATTCTCATTCAGCTATATTCGAAAACACTTAATAAATTATCGAAACTCCTAAAAGCCAAATTGATGGACTGTTGGATCTTTGGTCATTTGCAAGTATCCTAACTTTGAGTCGTGCCCGACTTTTCTCAAGGCATAGTTTAGGACACAAATGCACACACACGGCTTTCTCTTGGGCTACCTGACAATGAGACCCCTTTATTTCGTGCAATCCCGTGTAACTTACATGTACCCCTCTCTCATTCCGATGTATGTTTCGCATTTCTTTGATTATTAGTTTATCTCCTAAGAGCACCCATAGGGACTAGAGCGGATCGAACTATTTTCAAACTAATTCTCGATTCATCATCGAGCCATTTTCAAACCCTTGTAAGTCGAGTGCTCATACGCATTCGCCATCAACCTATTACAACTCGACCCTTGATGCGTAAGTCAAGTCGGTCTCTTTTTTTTCAAACCATTTCATTTCCAACACGCTTTGCACGCGATAATGAGTCAAACCCTTGATCCAACGTCAAGTGAATTTTCGAAACAAACTATCAATCAACTAACAACTATTCAATTCTTTTCAAGGTGTAAAGAGTAGGTTCAACTCTTTGATCTTACTTTTAGTTGTTTATATGCGAGTTATCTTATTCGTGTGTGAGCAATTGACGCCTTTAAATAATATTAAACTCGACAACATTCAACCATCCTTCAACTACTCATCCTTCCAAACTCCATTTCAAACTCAAACAACTTTCTTTTCACGATGAAAAAGAGAGGGTTCCAAGTCTTTGGTTCGCTCTCCCGACTACTTGGGTCTGAGAAGCCTTTCTTAAGCTTCAAGTAGTCGTCATCAATTCAACTTCACCCTTTCAAACACAACCTTATCTTCAAGATGAAAAAGAGAGAGTTCCAAGTCTTTGGTTCACTCTCTCGATTACTTGGGTCCGAGAAGTCTTTCTTAAGCTTCAAGTAGTCGTCATTCGTATCCACTTCAAATCCAATTCAAACCTGTTTCTTTCGTGGTCGTTACCACGAACTACGAACGCTCTGATTCTTCATTCACTCTTGAATGTAAGATACGTAGGCACAAGATTGAGATGATCTTGGCGAGCACAATCCCCTCTATATTCCATTTCCCCCTATCCTTTCCCGTAGTCGAACTACGAGCGCTCTGATTTCTCATTCTCGTTCGAATGAGCATACGTAGGCACAAGGGGCCCAATCCTTGGCGAGCACCCTATCCTCTAACCATCCCCTTTCCCTTAGCGTCTTTATTCCCTTTATAGTATCCTTTAGCATTTAGTAGTGAGAAGAGAAGAATTAAGTTTAGCTAACATCCATCACAACTCGAATTAAGAGGTTCCCGTCGAGTACGACGGACGTGAGGGGTGCTAATACCTTCCCCTCGCGTAACCGACTCCCGAACCCAGGAATATGGTTGCGACGGCCGTGTTCCTTCCGCGCTTATGAGGTTTTCTCGATATTTTCCTCTCCCGTTCATTCGGCAAAAATAAAGTTCGGTGGCGACTCTGTCGAACCGCATTTCCGCGCCTTTAGCGCGAGGGTCGTATGTTCGAAATGAATTTTCGAGGTGCGACACATATATTCATAGAAGACTATAAAAGAGGCTCCCACATAAGGGTTAAGCAAGACACAATCATCTTGAGACAATACACAACAAAAAGATTTAAGTTTATGAATCATAGTCTCAGACAATAGATCCCAATTTGCAAGCACTTCCGTCATAGACTTTTATAGGGATTATGGAATAAAAAACAGGTTCACATCTGTGGAACACCCCCAAACCAATGGTCAAGCAGAAGCTGCAAACAAGGTTATCCCAGGAGGAATAAAACATAAGTTGGAGGAGGCAAAAGGAATGTGGGCCGAGTACCTACCCGAGATCTTATGGTCATACCATACAACACCATATTCTACTACTCAAGAGACACCCTTCAGGATGGTGCATGGAGCTGAAGCAATGATACCAGTGGGAATCAACACCCCTACTTGGAGGCGCGAGCACTTTGATGAAGTCGCCAACATGGATAACTTGAACATCCCGACTAATCTGATAGATGAGGTTAGAGAGACAACACGGGTCAGAGGAGTCGTCGCAAAACAAAGGTTGGCAGTTCCAGGTAGGTGACCCGGTCTTGAAGAAAATCACAGACCCAAAAATAAGGGAAAGCTTGCCCCCAACTGGGAAGGCCCATTCAGGGTACTTCGAAAACTAAACAACGGAGCCTACAGGCTGGAAACATTAGAGGGAGTAGAAATACCCAGGACATGGATGTATCCAATATTAGGCTATATTTCAGCTAAATATCATGTAATTCAATAATGAATAAAGGATCCGGGTTGAACTCTTTTCTCTTGCAAGGGCATGGGTTTTTAACAAGGCACCTGGACTTAAAAAATTGTATGTCTTGTTTATAGGTATTCGGCTGAAGATGGTGAGTTATAACTCGGAAAACTCCTATAAACGTGTTAACTTGCTCCACGTACATAGGTCGTTCATAAACACTCCACGTACAATGGTTGATTAAACTCCTATAAACGTGTTGACTTGCTCCGCGTATATAGGTCGCCCATAAATTCTCCGCGAACAAGGGTTGATTAAACTCCTATAAGCGTGTTGACTTGCTTCGTGTACATAGGTCGCCCATAAATGCTCCGCGTATAAGGGTTGATTAAACTCCTATAAAAGTGTTGACTTACTCCGCGTACATATGTCGCCCATAAACGCTCTGCGTACAAGGGTTGATTAAACTCCTATAAAAGTGTTGACTTGCTCCACGTACATAGGTCGCCCATAAACGCTCCGCGTACAAGGGTTGATTAAACTCCTATAGACGTCTTGACTTGCTTCGCGTACATAGGTCTCCCATAAACGCTTCGCGTACAAGGAGTAGAAGATTCCTTCGAGTTCTCATCCATTTCTACAAGGCAGATATCCTGCACCACCTTGAAATACTCCACCTTCAAAAATCCAGCTCAGGATGAAGGCATAAACTTGGTCTTTGGCCCAGTCGAAAGCCTCATTTCCAGCAGAGAGAACTTTAATCTGAGCCTTCTTAAGGGACTCAGTAAGCTTGGTATTGGAAGCCAAAAGTTCTTGATGAAAAGCTTTGACTTGCCTTAACTCCTCGGTAACCTTAGATAAATTCAATTTATGCTCGGATTCAAGGGCCTCCTTATTTTTCCTCTCACCGACTAGTTCTTTTTCCCAGCTAGAAAGCTTATCTGATTGAGCCCTATGAGCTTCTTATAGCTGGGTAATCTCTTCTTTCAGTTTAAACTCTGTCTTCTCAAAATTATCGCTAGATTCAAACAACCCGCGAGTAAGGACGGCGCACCTCATAAGATAGGAGCTTATATTCTGGGTGATCTTCTGCCTACCAATGGATTTCACTTTGTTACATCCTCGGGGGCATTAAGATGGTCATACAGAAATTTAAGTCCATTAAAGTCATTGGACCAAAATTTAAACTCCCCGGACACAAAAGTTTCCCCGGGGACTCTCATAAGAGAAGTAATCTCCATATCATCTTGGCAGACTTCGTCAGCCATTAAGGTTTTCAACTTCTTCAGAGCAACCTGTGAAACCTCTTCTTGAGTCTGAAGAGCACTGGGTTGAATGTCACCCTTACTCAGAGGAACCTTAGTATTTTTACTCCTTATCCACTTTGGTTGACGGACTTCTAACCCGCTCGAATCCGACTTCGGAAATATAGAGTTCTCGGCTCCCTTCCGGGCTGCTCGAGCTTCCTGCATTAACTTCTTTTGTTCAGCTACAGATAGACTCGTCATCGTATCTATAAACACATATATGAACGTAAAGAAAAAGAGTAATTGAGAATGATGAAAATAAATATAAAAGTTGCCCAAAAAGACGAGTAGTTGTCCATCGCTTAGAGATAACAATTCTTTGACCTTCATCATACAGAAGGAGTCAAGAACTATTAGAGATTGGGTTTCCAGGTCACTTAACTTATCAAAGCTGAAGCCAGTAATCGACAGTGAATTTTTAACCCAATAAAAAGGGAAGAGAGGCTGGCCGTCTAAAGCATATAATACTTGTGGACACCTCAGCCCACTCTTTACCCTTAAGAATTGACTCTTATAATTCTTATAGTTAAAGGTGTATGCCTGGAGAAAACTCTGGCCAAGGATCCCGCTGATTTGTACTCAACTACGGTTATCAACACCCTTAACCTCAAACGAAGAGAAAAACATGTCAATGGTGGGGGTAATATTTAAAACCTCGCAAACTCTTTCAAAGGCCTTTATAAAACCCGAACTATTGGGGCGAGGTTTGAGAATGGGCTATGTTCACGGTTTATAAAACATCCGCTTCAAAATCGGAAAGGGGTATTTGAACCCGTTAGGACAAAGTATACAAACCCGTTCTCTGGGAATACATGATTCCAAGACAAAATCATCCTTGGACCCTGTTGAACATATTTGCATTTTGGATTAAAGTTTTGCAATTTCTATATCATTAAAGACGTTATTCTTATAGTTCATGACTTCGAGATTGAAGGGAGCAGCGGTCCTCATCAAAGTCTCTACAAAACCTGAGGAAGATGAGTCAGGGTCAAAATCACTTTTAGAAGTGAGAATATCACCATAAACTTCATTTATAACTCATATATAATCTTCTAGTCCTAAAGTGTCTTCCATTTCCCGCATGCATTGCTCCCACAACTACTTTCTCTCCACGACACTTATACAAACGACACTACCACTACCCTCATCGTCCCATTCCCCAAAGACGGTCATTCTTTCTAAAAAAGCAAGTAGAAGAATAAGATAAATCAAGAAGGGCAAGGAAATACCTGTGAGTAACGTGAAGCTGGAAATTGAAATAGGAGTTTAATCATTAAAAAAGATAATGCAGAGCCGAAATGAGAAGAGGGAGAGAGGAAAGAAAGACTTTTAAAGGACTCAGCGCCCAAGGATAGCTAGGGAGTAGCCATTAACAGTCATCATTACACTGGAGAAAATGAAAGGACACGGCCCTCAAAGGAATTCATGACACCTAAGGACCTAAGAAGAAAAGTCGACCTATAGCACAACATCAGTCAAATATATCCGGGCTTATGTTACTGCTGAGTATTGTACCCTTATGAACAGATATAGTACTCGGGGGGCCTATGTACATGTCAAATATATTTTAAGCCAGGTTGTGTAGCTGGACAAGGTTAAGCATGAACTAGACTACGATAACAAAAAAAGTCGAGCAATGCACAGAGTTAGGCAAGTATCTCCTATAACCCGGACCGGTCACGTAACCCGACTCCCATCAGCCGAGCTCCTAGGAAGTCGAGTACAGACCCCATCAACCCGGTACTTACACCGGACATGAGCTCAACCGGCATACCAACAGTTTTAACTGTGGCGGTGCATCAATACGAACATTACCAGAGCTTCAAAGTCTACATTCGTGAAGGGGAGTTACAAAAATGATGGCCATGTAACGTCAGAAGGTCAAGAGATTTCTCTTAATGACATATCTTAATGGAAGACTATAAAAGGGGGTCTCACATAAGGGTTAAGCAAGACACAATCATCTTGAGACAATACACAATATAAATGTAGTTCTCAAATCCCCAAATATCTCTCACAATATAGATAACATAGTTCTTATTATCTAAGACAAAGGGAATTAACACTTTTAGTGTATCTAACTATTTTTAGCTAGAACAAATAAAAACCAAAGTGGTAAAACACTTTTTTTCCTAAAAGAGATATAGTAGAAAAGAGACCCCACAAATCCCCGTGCCATAAATCAAAGGGTGCAGAAGTAGAAGTACTATAAGAAAAATTAAGTTTCTTTTTGCTTAGCATAATGGTATGAATAATAAGGTGGCATAATATTTTTTTCTAGGTACAAAAGGAAAAAAAAAATTGAAATGGCATGCAATCCAATACTAGAAGTATGTCCTAGTCTTAAGTTGCCATAGGATTTTCTTTTTAATAGAGGTAGAAGTACACACATAATGATCAAACCTACTTCTTGCAATATTAATCACATATATTCCTTTTTGAAGCCAAGCTATACCAATCAATGCATTTGTACAATTATAAAAAATTTCACAAGAATTGGATATCAAATTCACAAGTAGTCATTGATGATAGCTAATTTAATCATAGAAATAAAGGTTAACATGAAAAAATGGTATATATACAACATTATGTACTGTGAGGGTTGGTGAAATTACAATGGTGCTAGAAATATCAGTTAATAATTTGGAAACATTTTCCAATGAACATAAATAGGCTTGATAGAGGTATATTTTTAAAAAGATGCAAGGTGTAATGCAATATGGTCAGTAGCATCAGAGTTTGTCTTTCACTATTTAAAATTATGGTTACACATTTGTTTGGTACAAAATGGATATCACCTAAGAAAACTATTCTTGTTTCTTAATATTCTTCAGTAAGCACACAACTAACCGAGCTAGAAGTCAAGATCCTCTTGGTCCTAACTTCACCACCTTCAAACCTTCAATATCTTCAATATTCACTTCATCAGTAGTTTCTTCAAAACTTTATCCAAAATTATTGAACCAGGTCATTGAATGAAAGATGAAAACAAGAAACTCCAAAGCTCCCTTTGGAGAATAATCTTTCTTTTTCTTCTTTGAAAATTCACTTCTAAAATTACACCATAGATCCTTTAACTAGAAACATTCTGTGAGACATTGGATCAAACTCTAGTGTGGTCGAAGTCTGTTCGCAAGTAATGCGTGTTGTAGTCGAAGTTTGTTCTAACATGCATGAGTAAATATTGCTAAGGTTGTTAGCATGAGTAAATATTGCTAAGGTTGTTAGCATGAGTAAATATTGCTAGGGTTGTTAGCATGTGCTATTTTATTATAAATAGGATGCTAGTTTCTCAATCTTGGCATAAGGAAAAATAGGAAGATAAAATCCTAATTTCAAGGGAGATAGGTTATTTTGTTATTCTTGTATACTTGTAATCTTGTTCTAAGAGAAAGGAAAGAATAGCAGTTTAATAACCAATCCTTGTTGTTCCTTGTTATTTTACCTTGTCTTCTTTGTTAACCCTAACCCTTGTGAGTTTCTTGATCATTAAGAAACCGTTTATACTTTGTTTAAAGGTATCTGATTCACAACAAATTGGTGCGGTGAGCGTGGAGAAGATGCCTTCAACAAAGTATGAGATTGAAAAGTTCACCGGAGTGAACGACTTCGGTCTGTGGCGCTTGAAGATGAAAGCCCTGTTGGTTCAGCAGAGTTGTTTGGAAGCGTTGAAGGGTGAGGCAGCCATGGACGTTGCGTTAACGGCAAAAGAAAAGACGGGCATGATCGAGAAAGCCCACAACGCAATATTGTTGAGCCTTGGTGATAAGGTTCTTCGAAAGGTATCAAAGAAGACTACAGCATCGGGATTATGGGTGAAACTTGAAAGTTTGTACATGACCAAATCTCTGGTGAATCGACTATACCTGAAGCAAGCTTTATATTCATTCAAGATGAGTGAAGACAAAGTGTTGGCTGAGCAGTTGGATATGTTCAACAAGCTGATTCTTGATCTTGAAAATATTGATGTGAAGATCGATGATGAAGATCAAGCACTATTGCTGTTGTGTGCTTTGCCCAGAACACATGCTCACTTCAAAGAAACTCTCTTGTATGGAATGGAGTCCCTGACCTTTGAAGAAGTTCAATCAGCCTTGTATTCTAAGGACTTGAACGAACGAAAGGAGCATAAACCTTCGACGGTGGACGAAGGTTTGGCCGTTAAGGGAAAATTCTTGCGAAAGGATGGTAAGTTCGACAAGAAAAAAGGTAAAAGTCAACAGAAGTCTTATAGTGGCGAAACATCTAGTATTCGATGTTACCACTGTAAGAAGGAGGGTCACATAAGAAAGCTGTGCCCTGAACGCCTGAAAGATCATGGAGGTAATGGCAATGCAGCCATTGTTCAAGATGACTTCGACTCATCTGATGTTCTTGTGGTTTCAAGTGGCGACTCGAGGAAAGAGTGGATTATGGATTCAGGTTGCACTTGGCACATGACTCCAAACAGAGAATTGTTCGAGGAGCTATGTGATCAAGATGGTGGATCTGTGCTGTTAGGAAACAACAAATCTTGCAAAATTGCAGGTATTGGATCTGTGAGATTCAAGCTCCATGATGAGTCAATAAGGTTATTGACTGAAGTCAGGTACGTACCTGACTTGAAGAGAAATTTGATTTCTCTTGGTGAATTCGACAGAAAAGGATATGTTTTTCAAGGAGAGAAAAGTATCCTAAGAGTCATGAAGGGGTCGAAGGAAGTCTTGAGAGGCGTGAAGAAACAAGGCTTGTATACCCTTGAGGCTGAGGTTGTAAGTGGTTCGACAAATGTTGCATCCACGAAATCTATGTCGAAGACAAAATTATGGCACATGAGATTGGGCCATGTCAGCGAAGGAGGCCTGGTCGAATTGGGGAAGCAGAACCTGCTAGGAGGTGACAAAGTCGAAAAGTTGGAATTTTGTGAATCTTGTGTATTTGGTAAATCCTGTAGGGCGAAGTTTAACAAAGGCAAGCAAAGAACACATGGATCCCTGGATTACATTCATGCTGATCTTTGGGGGCCTGCAAGGAATCCTTCACACTCAGGTGCAAGGTATTTTCTATCCATCGTTGATGACTATTCCAGAAAACTATGGGTATTCATTCAGAAGACGAAGGATGAAACTTTTGAGAATTTCAAAAGTTGGAAGATTCTAGTCGAAACTCAGACTGGCAGAAAGGTTAAGAGGTTGAGAACCGACAATGGCCTTGAATTCTGCAACGAAGCTTTCGACAGTTACTGTGTTGGGTCTGGAATTGCAAGGCATAAGACTGTAGCAGGTACTCCTCAACAAAATGACTTAGCTGAGAGATTCAATCGAACAATCCTTGAAAGGGTTAGATGCATGTTGGTTAGTGCTGGATTGAAGAAGGTGTTTTGGGCGGAAGCTGTTTCGACAGCAGCTTACCTGATAAATAGATGTCCCTCGACTGCCTTGGGAATGAAGACACCTGAAGAAGTTTGGTCGGGACATCCACCTAGTCTCGACAGACTGAGAGTATTTGGCTGTGTGGCCTATGCCCATATTAGGCAAGACAAGGTCGAACCTAGAGCTCTGAAATGCATGTTCATGGGATACCCTAAAGGAGTCAAAGCTTATAGGCTATGGTTCCTAGAGCCAGGTCACAGGAGGTGTATCACCAGTCGAGATGTAGTTTTCAACGAAGCAGAGATGACTTTTAAGAAAACTGATGATGCTAACGAAGAGCTGGAACAGGGAGAGATTCCTGTTGAGGTGGAACATGTTGATGCTGAATTGCTTACCCCAGATGAAGTCGAAGAAGACACAGAAGATGTTGTCGAAGATGAGGAGACTGATAATGACTACCTGCTAGCAAGAGACAGGTCGAGGAGAGTCATCAAGCCACCTCAGAGACTTGGGTATGCAGATCTTATAGCTTATGCCTTAATCTCTGCAAGTGAGGTTCTAGACGAAGAACCTAGAGACTATAAGGAAGTTATGAGGAATCAAAAGAAGACAAATTGGTCTTTGATGGATGCTATGGTCTGTACTAGACCCGACATAGCATATGCAGTAAGTCTTGTAAGCAGGTACATGGTGAATCCTGGAAAGGCTCACTGGCAAGCATTGAAGTGGATTTTAAGGTACATAAATGGGTCTTTAAATAGAGTCCTAATTTACGGTGGAGCCTTAGGTGAAGATAGTAAAGCAACAATCGATGGATATGTCGACTCTGATTATGCAGGTTGTATGGATTCCAGAAAATCTATCTCTGGATATGTGTTCACTATGTTTGGGACAGCAATCAGTTGGAAAGCAACACTTCAGAAGGTCGTTGCCCTATCAACCACTGAAGCGGAGTATATTGCCCTAATTGAAGCTGTGAAGGAAGCATTGTGGCTTGAAGGTTTTGCAAAGGAGCTAAAACTTCAAGGTCGAGTTATCACTGTTAAATGTGATAGTCAAAGTGCTATACACCTGTCGAAGAATTCAGCCTATCATGAGTGAACCAAGCAAATTGATGTGAGGCTGCATTTCATCAGAGAGGTAATCGAGCGTGGAGAAGTCCAAGTGCTGAAAGTTTCGACAGATCATAATGTTGTTGATATGATCACCAAGATATTGTCCAGTTGCAAGTTTTTCCACTGTATGCAGTTAATAAATCTGCATGAAGAAAGCTAGTTTCTTGATGTTATAGAGTTAGATCCAAGGTGGAGATTTGTGAGACATTGGATCGAACTCTAGTGTGGTCGAAGTCTGTTCGCAAGTAATGCGTGTTGTAGTCGAAGTTTGTTCTAACATGCATGAGTAAATATTGCTAAGGTTGTTAGCATGAGTAAATATTGCTAAGGTTGTTAGCATGAGTAAATATTGCTAAGGTTGTTAGCATGAGTAAATATTGCTAGGGTTGTTAGCATGTGCTATTTTATTATAAATAGGATGCTAGTTTCTCAATCTTGGCATAAGGAAAAATAGGAAGATAAAATCCTAATTTCAAGGGAGATAGGTTATTTTGTTATTCTTGTATACTTGTAATCTTGTTCTAAGAGAAAGGAAAGAATAGCAGTTTAATAACCAATCCTTGTTGTTCCTTGTTATTTTACCTTGTCTTCTTTGTTAACCCTAACCCTTGTGAGTTTCTTGATAATTAAGAAACCGTTTATACTTTGTTTAAAGGTATCTGATTCACAACACATTCAATCACACATTATCACTCTAACGAATTACTCACGAACAAACTTACACTCTCTAAGTGAATTAACAATCACGCGCAATATGAAGCTTATGGTGTTTTAATGAGAAGATGAGTTTTCTAGAAAAATCACTCTTTTGATTTTTGGTATGTTTCTTTAAAATAAAAAGAAAATGCTTTTATATGTGCGTCAAAAAAGGCACAAAAAGTGTAAAAGTGATATTTTGATTCGTGTCAAAATATAAATGAATCGATTCAGGAGACAAAATGAATTGAATCAAGTGTATGAAAAAGATGATAAATCAAGTCAATAGTTGATTAATGACTAGAGCAATGTGAAATGAATCTCATGATTTTCAAATGAAATACAATTTGAAAAGTCATTTGAATTGATTCAAGGTTTTTGTGAATCAATTCACAAAACTAAATATGAAAATTCTTTGTAAGAATATTGTCTATGACTCGATTCAAATGGAATTTTGAATCGAGTCACGTTTACAAAACCACCTTGTTTTGCCAAAAATATACATGAGTCAAGTCACACAAAACCTTAACTCGAGTCATATATCCCGAAATCCAAATTTCAAAAACAAAACGACTATGACCTGATTCAGGCTTTCCCATGACTCGAGTCATGCAATTCAAAATTACATGATCCAATTTAAGCTTTTTCTTTACTAAAGTCAATTGTGTTAGCTTTGGCAAAAAAATGTGTTTTATGCATGCAAAAGTCATTTTGAGAGAGCTACAAGTGCAATTTTATTTTGAGGGACTCAATTGCAATATAATAAACATAAAATATAAGCAACTAAACATGCCAAGTGCACAAGGTTATCCTAGGAGAAATTTCAATCAATTCATTTATAGAAAGATGAATCCAAAATAAAACCATTATATTACATCAAACTCAGGGAGAGTATAAAGGATCATACACCTAAAGTTTTGAAAGCGTGCCATCAAAAAACTTTTTTTTTTGTTTTTGGAAATCAGTGTAATATAGATATAACGTGCCCAAAAATGATAATTTTTATAATCTAAATATGGTGCAAAAAGAACATGTGCCGAATTTTCATTAGAATGTAGGTAATAAGAGTTCTATGAATTTGTGCAGAAATCTGTATAATTGACAAGTGCCATTGAAAAAAAGCATCTGAAGGGAAGGAAAAAGGATGAGTAAAAAATGTATCAGGGTTGTAGAAATTTTATTGATACCATGTTAAAATTTTTAGTTTGTGAATTAATAAACTCATTGTCATTATAAACTCATGAACAAAATGAATAAGTTACATACTTAGTTACAAAGAATGAGGTTTCTCTTTATAGAAAGAACAAAGTAGTTAACAAACTATCAGATTTATTAAAACATAAAATATAAGAAAGGATAAAAAATGACCTAATTACATAAGCCTAAGTGAATAACTTGTTCACCAAATAACAATCAATTGAACTTTAACCAAATGATAACCTAAAAACTATTTTGAGTAAAGTTTGAAAAAAAAATCATAAGTTAGTAAAAAAAATTATAAGTTTGTGATGAAAAAATAGTTATTAGATAGGATTTTATAGTTTCACAAAATTTTAATGGGTTTCTATAATTTTTTAACGTTAATGTTAAATCAAACAAGTTGTTATGAGCAAAACCTATAAAGAGGAGATTCAGCACAACCCATTGCTGGAAAGGCTGAACACCGTGAAAAAGGATCAAATACGCTTTTCCAAGCCTAAGATATATATATTATAGTGTTATGTTTGTAAAAGGCCTTGTCTAGGAGAAGATGGTCGACAAAACGACAACTTACAACGTAAACACCATTACCGGAGAAGGTAAATATAGATCTTCCCAGTGGAAGTATGAAAGGCACTTATTTATGACAAACATAATATCCTTCGGCTTCCCCAAAGACTCTCAAGGAAAAACATGGGTTAATGTCTTCTTTTTTAAAGAAGGACTCCCTCAGACTCAACCCTCACAATAATGATCTGCTGGTCATCGTTGTGTAACAGAAGATCTGGGACATCAAGCATGTTCATATATACCATGTAAGCTTCGATGAAGTCCTATTTTGGGACGCCTTTCATAAGATAAAACTTAACTCGAACAACATCAAAACGTTCAACGGTTCTTTGGCAGGGTTGTCAGGTGAACATGTGTAGATAATGGGCCACATAACCCTATACACCACATATGAAAAGGGAATTGGCGCTAGAAATTGGCGTCGGTTACATCATTTTGGACGTCACATCACTATATAACATCATTATGGAGAGACCAACTACCAACACCCTGGGAGTAGTCGTATACCACTATGTACATGACCTTGAAATATATGCTCCCTGATGGGCGAGTCAGTATAATCAGAGGAGATCAATAAGCGGATCATGAATATGCTACTTGAGTAACATAGAGGCAGTCAGAGAAGAGTTTGCCCTTGTTGATCTCCCCCTTCTGAAGTTCCAAATATTGACTTCGAGGGTTGGGATCCCATATTGAGAGCCAAAGCATAACGAATCACTCCCATAGAAGACTTGAAGGAGGTATAGATATGTCCTCATGCCAATCAGGTGACTAAAATAACTACATGTCTGTTTGTAGAGGAGGAAAAGGAATTAGTCGACTAACTCATTAAGAACATCGACTTGTTCGCCTGGGCTCCCGCTGACATGCCAGAGATAGACACAAAAGTGGTGAGTCATTACCTCACCACCCTTCCTCTAAAGCAGCAGCTCAGTAGAAGCATAAAATTGGAAAGGAAAAGAGAGTTGCCATAGATGAAGAGGTGGGAAAACTATATGAAGCCAGATTCATCATAAAAATAAACTATCCCACTTGGTTGGCTAACATAGTTCTAGTACAGAAAGGTAACAGCATATGGTATATGTGCATAGATTTTATAGATTCGAACGCCGTCTGCTCTAAAGATCTGTACCCACGCCCGAACATTGATCGCCTCATTGACAGGTCATCAGGCTACCGCTTGTTGAGCTTTATGGTGCATATTCATGGTACAACCAAATCGGATGGATCCCCTAGGCGCGCCCAAAATAATCTTCATGTCAAATCATGGCAACTACTACTACAATGGCATACCCTTAGACCTCAAGAATGGTGGCGCCACCTAGCAGCGCCTTATAGACATTGTCTTCGACTACCAAATAGAGTGAAAACTTAAGGTCTATATCGATGATATAATAGTTAAAACTATAAAGGGACGCAATCATGCAGAAGATTTGGAAGATGTTCTGCAGTCCGTCAAGAAGTATGATATGGGCCAAAACCCTGCCGCGTGTTCCTCCGGGGTTCAGGCGGGGAAGTTTCTGGGGTTCATGCTGACAAGGAGAGACATAGACGCCAGCCTAGACAATTTCCAAATATTCATCATGATGAGGAGCCCCACTAACGTCAAGGAAGTGCAATAGCTTACGAGCCTCCTCGTCGCCCTGTCTCGCTTCCTTTCCTTTGTAGGAAAAAAAGCCTTCCTCTTCTCCGCTGCACTAAAGAATAAGGAGAGATTTGAATGAACCCCCGAGTGTGAAGAAGCTTTCACCAAATTCAAGAACTTCCTCATATCGACCCCTGTCATAACTCGCCTGAGAGAGGGTTCGCCATTACTACTCTACCTTTCGGTGTGGTTTGGTTCCTCTTGATTGGTTCCTCTCTCGGGTTGTTGCTTCTCTTTTTATTGGTTATAATGTTTGTTGTTTTACTTTTATATTACTTTTTATTAAGTAGTTTTTTATTGTTTGCTAGACAATCTCTCAATTCTTCATGTTAATTCATTGTGAGTTTAAAGGGAGATGTTAGATAATATATAATGAGTTTATTATTATAATTGGCTAAGTGTAGTTCGATATATTTATATTTATATTATATAATTCATTTATAATTTTTATTTTCATAAATTATCATATTTCATGTAGAGACATGAATGACCTATACAGGATTTGTCCTTCATAAAATACAAGAGTAATATCTATGAGTCCCTTGATCGAGTTTGACTATAAAATACCTGTCCATGCTCAAATAAGTCGATTTGAAATATTAAGTTATTTATTGTTATCAGGTATATTCATATGTTAAGGAATATAATATTATACAATTAAAGAATGACATATTCTATGACTTGTATACAATATAGATATGAAGGTACAAATGTAAATGTACACATTACTATTATTATAAAAAAGTTATATCATATCACATGACATTCACGTCATTGCTCATTGTTTATAATATTAATTCTATAATATAATATTATTGTCAACGTTACGAGAACCTATAAGATCACACACATATAATACTTACAATAGAACGAATGATTGAATTAAATAAGATTTAATTTAGTTAGATGTTAATTATATTTAATATTATTTAATACATTAACACATAAACTTATTTGATTAAATATGATTTAATTAAATAAATGAGATTTAAAAATTAATTAAAAAATTAATTATGATTTAATTTAATTTTTTTTATATTTAATTAAAAAAGTTTAAATAAATAATATTGACCTTTTTTTTGTTGAAAAATCTAAAATAAGAGCATCATGATTTTACTGATCATCTCTATAGGTATAAGATGAGAGGAAAATAACTTGTACCACGTTTCAATTTCTACTCGTGTGGAATACATGAAGACATTAGTATCTTCGACAAGCTAAAGTTGTTAGTGCGTGAGGCACTTTTTGTGATGAGAGAGAGAGAGAGAGAGAGAGAGAGAGAGAGAGAGAGAGAGAGAGAGAGAGAGAGAGAGAGAGAGAGAGAGAGAGAGAGAGAGAGAGAGAGAGAGAGAGAGAGAGAGGAAATAAGGATTGATATTATTGAATGAAAGATAATAAAACTGAATTACAAAGTGTCTATTTATATACACTTAAGTGACTTGACTACTAATTATATTAACAAACTAAATAACAAACCTTAAACCCTAATTAGTTTTGCGCTTGGGCCACATAACTCAATTTGAATTATATCTAATATCTCAATATACCCCATATAATCCAAGTTGTTGAAACACACTAATCATTGTCGATCTAAACTATTCCCGGTTTTTTTCTCAATGTTTGGAATATGTCGATCTTCAATCGTTTAGTAAAAATGTCGGTCAATTGTGCCTCACTTGATGAATGCCTTACTTCAAGTTCACCTCGATTCACCTTCTCTCTTAAGAAGTGAAATCTAGTTTCATGTGTTTACTTCTTCCATGCAAAATGGGATTCTTCGTCAGATTTATGAATGACTTGTTGTCAATTTGTAGTACCAAAGGTTTTTTCACTTCAACTTCTATTTCTTCAAGCAAAAATTTGATACAAATTGCTTGACATGCAACATAGGATCATGTTATATACTCATCCTCACACGATAATAATGTCACCACAGGTTGCTTTCTCGAGCACCACGAGATTGAGGCACAAAATACTTGAAAGAAATATCAAGTAGTACTTCTTCGATCATCCTTATCTCCACACTAACCTACATCTGAATAACAAGTAACCATAACTTATTTTCTTTTAGAGTCTCATTGACATAAAATTCCATAGTTTATCGATCATTTTAAGTATCTCAGGATTCCTCTTGCAGCCTTCATGTGTGACACCCTTGGTTCACTCATATATCTCTGCTCACTAATCTGACTGAGAAATATATGTCAAGTCAAGTGTTGTACACATATCTCAGAGATCTGATAATTTATTTGAACAAAGTCGCGTTGATTTTATCTTCCTCTCCATGCTTCTCCAACTTCAAATTTGGTTCGATAAGCGAAGATGCAGGAGTCGAATCATCCATTCTGAATCACTTTGGCATCTTTTTGGCATACTTTATTTGATGTAGCATCATACATTGCTTCAATATTTGAAATTCAATGCCTAGGAAGTGTGATAACTTTCCTAGATCTGACATTTTAAATTCCTTTTAAATCAGATCTTTGAACTTCGACAAGTTCTCAAAGCTAATTCCAGTTACTAACAAGTCATTGACATATAAGCAAACGATTGTTATATCTTGTGCCACAACCTGAACATAGGCACCATACTCATATTTTCATTTGATGAATCTGAATTCAACCAAGTATGAGTCAATCTTTTTGTTTTATGCCCTAGGTTCCCGCTTGAGACCATATAGTGCTTTGTGAAACTTGTATACTTTCCTTGCTTCCTCCTGAATCATAAACCCATGAGGTTGTGTGATATACACCTCTTCATCTAAAGGTCCATTAAAAAATTCATATTTTACATATAAGTGAAATTTCGACCAGCCTTGATTGCATGCAAAGGCTACCACTAGTCAAACAGTTTCCAATCTTGCGACAGGTGCAAATAATTTAGAGTAGTCGAGTTTTACTCTCTGAAGAAATCCTCGAGCTACCAATATCGCCTTATGTCTTACTATCGACCTATCAACATTGTGCTTCAACTTGAACAACCACTTCATTTTGATAGCTTTTGTATGTGTTGGAAATTCGACCAATTCCCATGTGTTGTTTCTTTCGATTGCTTGTAACTCTTCACCATAGCAGACTTTCATTTTTATCTTTGAAGGATTCACTATAGTTGATTGGTTCAACACCTGTAAGTAAAGCAAAATGAACTAGTTCTCCATCTGTTGTGACTTCATCATCACCAACCACTTCATAGTCTTGAAGCCTTGCTGGACGAGCTTTAGTTCTTTGAGGCTTCTGGCTGGTTCCAGCCATATCCTCTTCGACTTCGACTGTATGGGGTATGTCAGCAACAACTTCAACTTCAACTGGAATGTCGACTATATCTTCGACTTCAACATCATTACTTGCTTCGTCAAAATCATAGCTCATCAATAACTTGTTAATTAGATCACTAGAATTCCAATCTCATGCAGAGTTCCCATTAATCACAATATCTCGACTCATCACGATCTTATTGTTCATTGGATTGAATAGCTTGTATGCTTCAGTCTTATGATATCCTACCAGAATCATATGTTCACTCTTATAATAAAGCTTCCTTCTTCTTGCATCAGGAACATGCTTGTAGAAAATAGATCCAAACACCCTTAGATGACTCACTGATGGTCATTTGCCACTCCACACTTCTCCAGGAGCCTTGTTCTTCAGCTTCTTGGTAGGGCACCTATTCAGAATATAAACAACAATCGAAAGAGCTTCACCCCATAAGCACTTTGGCAAATTCTTCTGCTTAAGCTGCATCTCGCCATGTCCAATATAGTCTCGTTTCTTTTTTCTACTATTCCATTATGTCGAGGAGTATAAAGAGTAGTTACTTCATGATCAACACCATGTTCAACACAAAATGCTTTAAATATCTTAGATGTGTATTCGCCACATCCATTAGTTCGTAGAACTTTGATCTTCTTCTCACTCTGGTTTTTGACAAGCATATTGAATCTCTTAAGGATTTTGAATAGTTCGTCCTTTCTCTTGATCACATATATCCATAAATTTCTACTAAAATCATCGACAAAGGAAATAAAATAATTGTTTCCACTAAATGTATGCTCCTCAAAAGGATCACATAGATCTGAATATATAACTTCGAGTATGCAACGTGATCTCATTGACATAGTCAAAATGGAAGACTTAGTGGTCTAATTTTCTACTAGACAACCTTCACAAAGTTTGTCAGGCATCTCAACAATTGGTATACCAGTTAACATATCTTGAGTGATCAGTTATTTGAGCGATCTAAATTTTAGATGACCAAACCTCAGATGCCACGACAAACTACTCTTGTGGTCGACAATTGTTTTCAGACATTGTACCTCAGTCAAACTGATCATGGTCTTAAATGTTCTATTCTTTGACAGAGGAGATTTCAATACTAAGTTATTCTAGGCGTCTAAAATTTCTAAGGCTCAATCTTTCATAATCACTGAGAACCTCTTTTCGACCAGTTGTCCTACACTTGGCTGATTGCACTTCATTATGGGGACATAAAATACATCTTTGATCAAGGATTTTGCTCCATTACTCCTTTGAATAACTATGTTACCAGTACCTTCTGCTTGCAACGAGATATTATCAACAAGTTTGACCTTGCTCTTCTTCAAGTCGTCGAAATCTACTAACCATACTTTTCGACCAATTATGTGATTTGGCCATAACCACCATATCATCTGAATCTTGATGTGTAAGGTTTTCTTCTTTTCCCTTGCCTTTTATCGATCCCTTGTCTTTCCTGTACCAACAATGCTTTACAAAGTGACCCCATTTTTCACAGTTATAGCATTTGACACCTTTTTTTCTCTACTTTGTCTTTTTGATATGAATTTCCTTATCCTCTTTTCGAGGATTCAGAAGTTCTATCATCGATCTTATTCTTATGAGGGTTCGGCCTAGACTTCTTACTCTGAGTCTTATCGATTTTGCCTTTGAACTTGTTGGAACCACAATTCTTCTTCCATGACTGAGTCTGTAGTGCTAGTATCGAGTCTTGAACTCCTTTCCTTTCGATAATTCTAATCTCATGCGCCTCCAACGAACCAACCAAATCTTCCAGTTTTAGGGTTTCAATATTGTTGGATTCTTGATTAGCTATGATAACGTGATCAAAGTGAGAGGTCAACGTACGCATTACCTTCTCAACTATCATTTTATCAGTTAGGGTTATACCACAACCCTTCATGATATGAATGAATTTCTCCACCTTTGACACATAGCCTGTAATCTTTTCGTTTTTTCCCATCAACAACAATTCATATTATCATTGCGAATTTTGCAACTTGATAACCTTGACTTTATCGCCTCGTTTATAGTACTTGACAAGAATATCCCATGCCTCTTTTGCTGATTCAGCATGAGTGATTCTGTCAAAATTAGTTGCATCCTTGTGAATGGTTCTCTGTGCTTCGGTTGCATCTTCACCAAGCGTAGGAACACCGTTAGTAACCACTTATAGGGTTTCAGAAAATCCAAATAGAGATTGCATTTTTTTCTCTCATCGAAGCCAGCTTTTGCTGTCAAGAGTTGGAAGGGAGTTTGGTAAATTTCTATTACCATTCATCTTTGCAACGATTGATCAACAACCCACAATCCCGAAAACACGATCTCTAACGTGGATTCTTGAAAACATGACTAAGAATCTAACTAAAGCTCTAAATACCAATTTGTTAGTGCGTGGGAACTTTTAGTAAGGAGAGAAAGAGAGAGAATAAGGAAATAAGGATCGATATTATTGAATGAATGATAATAAAACTGAATTAAAAAGTGTCTATTTATATACACCTAAGTGACTTGACTACTAAGTAAAATAACAAACTAAATAACAAATCCTAAAACCTAATTATCTTTCGACTTGGGTCACACAACTCAACTTGAATTATATCTAATATCTCATCAAAAACATACTTGAAGATGCATCCCTAAAATTTTAACTTTAAAATTTATCAAGGATAAATAAAAGGTGTAGAGAATATGCTGGTAGAACATATATCAAGATTGGAAAACTCCTCGACCACAATAAAAAATGTCGTTGAATCAAACAAACTCTAAGAGTCTGTTAGATTGAGATTTTTGAAAGGGAGAGAAGGAAATATTTTTAATTAATTATGTTTTATTCAGTTTTTTATAAGGGAAGGGGATGAGAGGAGGTAATCTGAATCCTTTTTAGAGCAGTTTTTCTCATTCACCCCAAATTGAGAATTTTTGAATACAACTCCATTAATTTTATTATTGAGACTCAGCTTTCTTTCTTTTTTGTATGTGTTTTATTTTATTCACTTTTATTTATTATTTTGTTTGTAATAATTTAACTTTTTTTTATAAACTGTTGTGTTGTATTATATGTCAATATATAGTTGTAGTATATGTGTTATATATTATCTAGAGTTTAATGTCATCAATTATTTATAGGATTAGATAGATCATCAAAATGAGAAAATTATTCATTTGTAAATTAATCATATAATGATTCTCTGAAATTTATCAATATTTTATATATACTTTAATATATTTTGGAGTATTTAAAAATATTAAATATTTTGTGTTTGATTATCTATATTGTTTATGAATTGACAAATTTCTTTTTTAGTGAATATCATTTTATTTTAATTTTATTTAGAATGAGTGTTATAATATTTTAAGGATAAAAAGGTAAAATAGTTTTAAAATCTCTCCCCCTTTTTTTTTAATCAAATATATTTTTGATTAAAACTTCTCTATTCCCTTTCTTTCTTCTCTTTTGTGACTTAATTTTAAAAATATAGTAAAAATTCTCTAAAATAAATAAAACTAAACTAAATTTTGAATTAATTATATAAATATATTAAAACATTAAAATTAAACTTAAGAGGCTTTCACAATGTCTAAATATAAAGCTAGAAAAGATGTGTCAAAATGCATTGATCAGTGTGGGTGATCACATAAAAAAAAATGAGATGCTAGATCATTGTCATGTATCCAATAGAGAGATGGACCCTATGACATATTGCTAGAGTAATAAGGAGATATTAGGGAGCATTGTAGAGTTTGAAAGTATCCAAATCTATCAAACAATTAGAGGAGTATAGATATCCTTCAGAGGACTGACCCACAAGTTCCCCAAAATCATCAATGGAGAGAAATTGAGATTTTATTTAACTTAAATGATATAACCTCCCCTTATAATTAAGATTTGCATAAAATATTTTCACCAACTTTGAGTAAACCGCTTCTGGTTTGGTACAGATAAACTCTATAAGCTAGGCTTGATTGAAAGTATAAAATAATTAAAAATCTTCAAAGTAACTTTCAGCAACATAGTGAGGCTTGAGAACAATGTGGTTGATGAAGTGTTTATTTAAATAATTTTTTTGGATTGATGATGAGAAGTATTTAGACTTAAAATTTGATGAAGAAGAGTCTGAGTGATATTTTTATTCTCTTCAATTTTTTTTATAAACACTTGTATTAAAGGGAATACTAGGGGTATTCCAAACCCAACAAACTAGATATAAAACACGTCTTGACTATCAAGGACCAAACAAAACAATAATGCCAAACCTACAAAAAACCTGGTGGGGCATTTGAACCATTCATAAAAATTACAAGAATATCTATGTTTTGACAAAATTCCAAGCCACACCCATGAATATTGCACTATGCTATAAAATATGTCTTCAACAACATAGAATGTATCGTTAAACAAAACTTGGTTACGCGCCTTCCACAAGCACCAACGGGCACATAACCAAATTGTAGATGCCCCTATACGTGAAGTCCTCCCCACCACCATCAAAAATCATTCAAGTAAGTGATCATAACAATTAGGAGCTACAAAATCTTCAATATCAATCCAATCAAAAACTGCTTTCCAGACTAAACAAACACGAGGGTAATCAAGAAAGAGATGAACAGAGGATTCAAGAGAGTTAAAGCAAAAAACACAAATCAAATCATGCAGATCCGAAATTATTCCCCTGGTTGCCAGATTTGATTGAGTGGCAAGTTTATCCAAGCAAAGTCTCAAACTAAAAACTTTAACTTTCTTAGGCATATTAGTATTCCAAACCAAATCTAAAGCGGTCTTGAGATTAATGTCCAAGTCACACAACCCTCAATCCTTCATTAACCCGTCATATCAAGACCCAACTGAAAGCGGAATAAAATATGCACCTGGCTAAATAAAACAATCGATCCTATTTGGTAAGGGTGGAACATTTGCAAGAATTACCAACAGGTCCAACAATTTGACCTGCACTTCAGGATCAATAGAAACCACTGTACCCGATCAATTCCACTGCCAACAACCTTCATACTAGCTTCCCATATCACTGACAGCACCTAACTTAACTTCAGACGCATCATAAACAACAGGGAAAACACTTCTTAGGGGCAGATTGGTTACCCACTTAGCATGCCAGAAAGAAATGAGATTGCCATTACCCAATTTGCACGCCAGATTTCCCAAGAAACTCGCTTCATCATAAGTATCAACCAAATCACAAGTATTCTTCCACCATAAATAATTGGCACAAGAAGTAGGAGAAACAGATTTCAACATAATGTGTTTAACAATATTAGTGTACCTGAACTGAAGCAAAATTTTCCATATAGCATTCGGTTCGCGAATAAATCTCATAAGCCATTTGGACAACAATGCAACGTTAAACTCTAAAATGTTTTTGATACGTAAACCACCTTTTTCAATGGGATTGCAAACTTGCGACCACCTCACTCAAGCCACTGTATTAGAATCCAAATTTCCAGCCCAAAGGAATCTACGTTGGATAGCCACCAGTTGTTTCACGACTTTATACGGGGCTTTATAAAAAGCAAGATAACGAATCGACAGATTCATCAAAACCGAGTTAATAAGCATAACCCTCCCTCCAATCAAAATTAACTTGCCACTCTAAGTTGAAAGACTTGCTTTGAAAATGTCAATTACTGGTTTCCAAAACGCAATTTTCTATGATTCTCACCAACACTAATACCCAGAAATTTAAATGGAAATGTACCCAAATTGCAGGCCAAGAAATTAGAAGCTTCCATAAGAAAAGAATCCTCCACACCAATTCCAAATAAGTGACTTTTTACGAAATAAATTCTCAATGCAATTGAAATGATGGGTGATAATGATGAAATAGCACACACAAAGTAGAAAGAAAATAGAATATGATTTTGAGAGATGGTGAATAAAAAGGAAAAAGGATGTACCTTTTATAGACAATACCTAATCATTATATCTTGCCTACTTAATTTGGAGGATTTAATGGAATCCAATCATTATGAGGCTTTAAGGGAATCAGACTACCAAATTTTCAATTCCTTGAGAAAAGGGGCTGACTTAAAATATGATTATTATCATTCTTTATTTTCTCACTTACTATGAATCATGCCTTAATTACTAGGCAACCAATGGCGTGGAACCATGTTTTACAGATTAGTAATCAAGAAATCTCTTTTGAAGGTGAATATGCTTTTAATTATGACAACAGATAAGAGTAATTGATAATGCAACATGTGTGGATAACAAGCAATCAAAGATGCAAGAAGGTAAGTTAGGGCTTGATGGATCACCATATCTTAAGCCTTATCTTCTAGAAGATCTCAAGCAAATGTCTATATGAATAAATTATTTGACAAGTCTTGATGCTTCAAAGTATGAAACATATAAAGTGTGAAAGCTTGCCCTAATGTGTATGAGTGATTCGAGTGTTATAAAAACTTAAGTACTTTTTCGTAAAGTAATACGGCTATACACACATATAATAAAATAAATATTAAAACTTATTTTTATTAAGAAAATATATCTAAATTTTTTTGAAAAGTTATAGACAACTTTTTTTGTACTGACCAATCGATTGACACTTATACCCAATCAATTGGAGCATGATGCGAATCAATTGGCTCATTAATTTTGGCCCAAAAAAATTTATTTTTTGTCCCAACCTCTAGGCTATAAATAAAGGTTTCTTCCTTCATATTTACACATCCAGAATTGTGAGCTTTCATACTGCACTCCTCACTCTCTCTATAAAAAATATCTTTTTCTCTCACTTACAAATTAATCATAATGCTTTCGAGAAAGGTATTTTGTTTGGTGAGGAATTACGTATTATGGAAGGGTATAATTATAAAATCACAAAGTATCATTATCTTGGTTGAATAATTCATCAATTAAGGATTATTTGTTTGGGTTTAAAGTGAACCCCGTTTAAAAGCTTTAGTTTTGGGGATTTAAATTTTAAGTCCTAAGTTCATAAGGTCAGCCCGATTTAAAAGCTTACTTCAATTCGAGATCAGTCTGAATTAAAATCTAATGTTGGTTTTTGGTTATCCTGTGGAAAACCTAGGTTTGGTTCGTTAAAATCTCAGTTTAGCTCATGAGCTCAGCCCGGTTCAAAACTCTCCTTGTTTTGAGATAGACCTATGTAAAATATCAGTTTAGCTTAGGGACCAACTACTTCAAGTTGTTGTTTGAAAAGAAAAGTAATCGCTTCAATCCACCATTTGGAAGGAAGACTAATCACTTCTCTTTAATATTCATGATTTGGTTGAAAGTTAACTTGAAAATTCATATTCCAAGTATAAGGATGTATTGTCTAAAAAGTATAAGCGTGTGCGAGTTCCCCCTGCAAGGGCCGAGATACTCAGAGGCCCTAGTAGGTATATTAAATATTTGGGGGTGAGGGTTAGCTCACATGGGTGAGTAGCCCTGTATGGTGGGTTTTTGGCTATTTGAAGGATTGAATCATGTGAAGTGAGTGGCCCTGTTTGTGGCCTACACTGTTGGATTGCAAGTGGGCGGTTAGATTGACGGTGTTGAGGTTACTAGGAGCTAGTGCTCTCTGAGTAATAGTGAATGTGTATGACTTGAAAATATGTCTCTGTCCCTTTGGGGGAGAAGTATTTATAGAGTCTCTTATGGGCCTAGGGTTATGAAGTTAGTGGGTAGTTATGCCTTAGCTCCATGACTAGAAACATGCTCAAGGGAAGACTTGTTCTTCCTAGAATCATGGGGGCAGGGAAGTAGAGAAGTAATGACTTAGGAGTCATCTCAAACGTCGATGACCTGTTCGGAGGGGTGTTGTGCGTGTCTGCAACACTGAATTTGGGGACAAAGCGTGTGGTTGGATGAAGGAACTGCTTGACCAGACAGGAGCTCACGGGGAGGCTTGTTTGTCAGATGTAATCCTTGCTCTTTTTCTATTTCCCCGGGGATATATCCCCGGTGGGTGATTTTTCAGACGATGTAACAAAATGTAAAGGAAATGGGAAGCTCTTGCCTCGAGCAGGAGAGGGAGTTGAAAGGATGCGCGTAGTGTCTTCTAGGGCTACGTGTCAAGAGAAATGAATGCCTAGAGCGGCTACAAGTAGGGGTATTTGAGTTCCTAGTGATGTTATGTTTCCCGTGCTAGGGTTATAAATAGAGGAAAGCTTGCTTCATTTGCACGCTCCCTTTCATTTCGCTCAAGAGTTTTCCCAAGTCTCTCAAAGTTATCTTCACTCTCTGAAGAATTCTCGTCATTGCCTCCGCCTTCAATCTTTCTCCATCATCCAGAATCTGCATTCGTCATATAAGTCTTTGGTCTTATCTTCAGTTTTTGTGAATTTTTGGGCAATTTTATGCATTTTCTGGCGGTTTCTCTAGGGAGCTCAAGAAGTCCCAAGGAACGCGTGAAGATTCCAGAGATATTTATGAAGTTTCCGGTGACCTCGTGAAGTTTGCGGCGACCTCATGAAGTTTTTGGCGCTCCTATGAAGTTTTCAATGAATTCGTCGTGAAGTTCAAGAGGATTCTTGGAAACTCCATGAAGTTTTCGATGAAGGTCTCGGGGACCTGTGATTAAGGTCTTGGGGAGCCTTGCTTCCCTTGACTGTGTGAACATCATGAGGAAGCCTCTCATTAGGGACGTTCGAGGATGCTCCCCGCGTTTCACTAGAAGAAGCTCATACGTCGAGGAGCCTTTCCGTCGGGAACAGAGGCTCGTCGTCTTGCGTCGAGGAGGTGCTCCTTGTAGAAGAGCCTATCTGTCGACATATTAAAATATTTCAACATTATGTTTAATTAGTAAAATAGGCATTCCTTATCCAAGAACATATTAATATGTATTAATTTATATTACTCTACTTACAAATATATATGTGTGTGTGTATGAGTGTGTGGGGGGGAGGGGAGGAATCAAGCATAATGATTGATCTTACCGGATCTGAAAAGGATCAGTATCCAACAACACGTCGTGAGCTCCTTAATTTGTCGGTGGTGGAGAAGATTAGGGGGTGTACTTGTAAGGTACTTCAATGCCACAGTAAGAGACGGAGTAGAAAAAGTAAGTACGGAGAAAGTGTGTATAGAACTGAATACCTGGCCCTCTAGTGAAAGAGGGTATTTATAATGTGCCAGCCAATGGTTACTTTGGATTGGGTTGGATTGCAAGGCCTAATACGAGTAACTTCCAAGGCTTATGTGGCGTAGGGAAGACTAACACGTGGTGTTTGCCCTGGGTCAACTGCTCCGTGACCTTCTGGAGATGAGTAGTTGTATGATGACATGTCCCGCGTGGGGAGCACGTGGAGTCCGTGTGAGAGCTCCCCTTGTGCGCTGATGGATTTGAACTTCATTAGGCCCTCCCCAATGAGGAGCTGGGTTGGGTCGTGCCCGACAGTGGACCAACCTCTGGCAGTTAGGAGTCAGGATCCCCCCAAGTCGTTGCTCCGAAGCAGAGAAGTAATGAATTAGAAGTCAGTTCAAACATCGATGACCTGTTCGGAGGGGTGTTGTACGTGTCTGCAACACTGAATTTGGGGACAAAGCGTGTGGCTGGGTGAAGGAACTGCTTGACCAGACAGGAGCTCACGGGGAGGCTTGTTCGTCAGATGTAATCCTTGCACCTTTTCTGTTTCCCCGGGGATATATCCCCGGTCGGTGATGTGGCAGACGATGTAACAAAATGGAAAGGAAATGGGAAGCTCTTGCCTCGAGCAGGAGAGGGAGTTGAAAGGATGCGCGTAGTGTCTTCTAGGGCTACATGTTAAGAGAAATGAATTCCTAGGGCGGCTACGAGTAGGGGTACTTGAGTTCCTAGTGATGCTATGTTTCCTGTTCTAGGGTTATAAATAGGGGAAAGCTTGCTTCATTTGCACGCTCCCCTTCATTTCTCTCAAGAGTTTTCCCAAGTCTCTCAAAGTTCTCTCCGCTCTCTAAAGAACGCTCGCCGTTGTCTCCGCCTTCAATCTTTCTCCATCATCCAGAATCTACATTCGTCAAATAAGTCTTCGGTCTTATCTTCAGTTTTATGAAATTTTGGGCAATTTTATGCATTTTTCGGCGGTTTCTCTAGGGAGCTCAAGAAGTCTCGAAGAATGCATGAAGATTCCAGCGGTATTTATGAAGTTTCCGGTGACCTCGTGAAGTTTCCGATGACCTCATGAAGTTTTTGGCACTCCTATGAAATTTTTGATGAAGTCGTCGTGAAGTTCAAGAGGATTCTGAGAAACTCCATGAAGATTTCGATGAAGGTCTCGGGGACCTGCGATGGAGGTCTTAGGGAACCTTTCTTCCCTTGATTGTGTGAACATCACGAGGAAGCCTCTCATTAGGGATGTTCGAGGATGCTCCCCGCGTTCCACTGGAAGAAGCTCATACGTCGAAGAGCCTTTCCGTCGGGAAGAGAGGCTCGTCGTCTTGCATTGAGGAGGTGCTCCTTGTAGAAGAGCCTTTCTGTCGAGAAGGGATGCTAGCTGTCTCATGTCGGGGATATTCTCCTTGTAGACGAGCCTTTCTGTCGAGGAGGGAGGCCCGCCGTTTCGCTTAGGGGAGAGTTTTTCAAGCGGCTTCTCACCCCTCTCTTCGCCCTTTCATTTGATTTGCGGTGGAAGGGTGGATTTGATCTTAGATGTCAAATTCATCGTTTTCCTCTGCTTTTCAGATAAAATGGCCACGAGGATAGAGGGTGTTATCGTGATTAATGATGGATCTGAGTCTGACATCCCATTCGAGCAAGTTGGAGCTAAGCGAGCTCGCACACACGAAGATTGGGCTTGGCAGGAGCCCCTAGGCATTTCTTCATGCTTTGTCGTGGACGACATTGACGCGTTTGTCACTGTCGAGGACCTTGTTGTGGGCTCTCCCCCAAATTAGATGGTCAATAAGCCCAAGGAGAAGCACCACATTTTCTCATATTTCAAGGGATGAGGTTCCCTATGTATGAGTTCGTGATTTGGGAAGCGGGGCTTCGCCTACCCTTCAGTGACTTTCAAAAAGGAGTGTTTCGGTGGTTGCACCTGTCGCCCTCATAGCTCCACCATAACGCGATTACGTTCGTACTAGCATTCGAACTCGTGTGCCGAAACCTTTGTATTGGAGTAATGCTCATTTTATTCTTTCGTACTTTTCATCTGCAACGGCAAACCACCCAAGGCCAGCACAGCTAGATTTCTCTGAAGCGGCCGAGGAAGATGTTTTGAGCCTACATGGATCCCGTCCGTTCTTTTAAGGACAAGTACTTCGTTGTAAAGTCTGTAATGGATGTGGTCGTCGACTCCTTATATGACCTTGTGGTCAAAAAGGAGGATGGACAGCGAGAGGAGACGCTGGAATCGAAGTTTCCCCTTGAGTGGAAGGGGGAGCACTTCAAGTAGGGCACAGACAGTTACATCGTCAAGCATGCCGACTTAAACACCGACGATCGTCTTTCTTATGAAAAGATAGTCGAGTTAGTCTTATGCTTTGTTCCTTCCAAATGCATCAGTGATGATGGAAGTTTTATTCTGGATGAGCGCGGGGAGGTTCGCCGTGAGCCTCGACTGATTAATACCAAGGCCCTCCTCGAGTACGGGTTCAACGAGGCAGCCTTGAGGTTCTTAAGTATTAGGCATTTTCTTCGCTTTCTCTTGTTCGTTTTCCTTCGTCGTATTAACTTGTCTTCCTTTTTATTTATTGTAGGACAGATGTCGAACATCCAGGAGCGCGTGCTGAAGCTCGACGCAACCAAGGGTGCAAAGAATGCCGCTAAGGGCAGAGTCTCCCAAGTTCAGCAAATGTCGAAGCCGACCAACCATCTCACGATTCCTCCTCCCTACAATGCAGCCAGACTCCTCCTTCGCAGGAGACGTCATCCAAAAGGAGATATACTGAAGACCCCATGCTTATCGGCCATTATGAGGGTGAGCCTGGGGAGAAGTTTGTGCTACATCCTTGCTACCTCAATCAGGCTTACTTCCACGAGGACAATTCTCCGGGTATGGCCGAGGCAGAGAGCAAGGCGATCATGGGTCTCGAAAGGGTGGCCAGAAGGACAACTTTATCAGAGGACATGACTGCTACGGTGAGGATCTTTGAGATGGATTTGGTCCTGAATGATGAAACCAGTCCAAACTACGAGCTTAAAAAGCTGCAGGTTGAGAACACTACCCTTTGGGACGAGAAAAATAAGGCGGAGAGAGACTCCTCGAAGATCAGACGAGGTACGAGAACCATGTGCACCTCCTCCAGGAGATGACCGCGATGCAAGAAATGCTGAAGGAGGTCGAGGGGGAAAGGGATCGACTTCAAACCAAGGTCGCTGAATTGGAGACTGCCACCAAGCCTATCAAGGACGAAATTGATGAGGAGAAGTCCCTCACCTCCCGTAGTGCCCTAGTCGCCTGGATCCGGGAACTCGAGCAGGATTTTTACGAGCTCTTGAGGTGGGGTTTTTTGGTGCCTTGGAGCAAGTCTAGGTTGTGAACACTAAGGTTCAGCTTGTCCTCGAGGGGATTGACCCGTACCACCGGGTTATGGATGGTCAGGTGGTCTCCCCCGAGATGGCCAATGACGAAGCTGGTCAGAGTGACGGAGGCCCTCGACCTGACGAGGAAGTTGTTGTTTAGTTCTTTTTGGTTGTTTGGAATGTGTTCCATTTGAATTGTTGTTTAGTTCGGCCTGCGCGCCGTTGTTTTGACTTAATTTTGCTCGGCTTGCAAGCCATGGGCTTTGATTTGTAACATTTGAACAAGGGGCTTTGCCCGTCCTAATGCATGGTGTTTTATCATTTGATATATTCATATTTTATGTGTGTTGTTGTATGTTTGATATATGCTTTGTATTTGTGTATTTTTGCTAAGTGATTAGGGCTTTTTCTCGACGTACTAAATCCTCGACCATACAAGGAACTGGCCGAGTGGTCGGAGTTGGGTTCCGATCGTCGACAAAGCTAAGAGCTTGATCGAGGTCTTTGCTCTATTGCGTGAACTTCCCATCGCAAGCTAGCTGTCCTGCCTAATTGGTACGACGATAGTGGAGCTCGGTTGAAGTGTCCCTGTCGAATCAACAGTTCGCTCGCACACACAAGAGCAGGCTCTCGTCTTTTTGTCTTGAGGTTAGGAGTCACGCTTGTACCCTAGCGTGCTCCTGTGGTCGCGACGAAAGCGCGTGCGGACAGTGTTTAACTGTAATACTGTTTAACATTTTCAGCATTCCATGGTCGAGCAAGTTCCTCCCGCGTAGGTTCTTGAGGTAGTAGGCCCCGTTTTTTGATCTTGCACGAACGCGATAGGCGCCTTCCCAGTTCGCGGCGAGTCTTCCCTCACGCGAGTATTTCTAGTTCCTTCATAGGACTAGGTTGCCTATCTAGAATTTGTGTTTGATGACTTTGCTATCATGTCGTAGAGTTATTTTTTGTTTGAGCGAGTCTTCATGGAGGGATGCCCCCGATCGGATTTCTTCGACCAGGTCGAGCTCATCCCTTAAGGCCTCATCATTCATCTCCTTGTCGAGGGGAGATTTGGTCCTCCTGGAGGGTTCCCTTATTTCCACAAGAATTACTGCCGCAGTTCCATAGGTCAATCGGGATGGGATCTCCCCGGTTGTCGAGTGTGGAGTCATCCTATAGGCCCAGAGCACGCTGTGTAGCTCCTCGACCCATCTCTTTTTGGCTTCACCCAGTCTTCGCTTTAAGTCACGTAGGATCACTTTGTTCGCGGATTCCACCTGCCCGTTCGTTTGCGGATGCTAGACAGATGTGAAGTGTTGCTTTGTGCCCAGCTTAGTAACGAAGTCCTGGAAGTTCTTATTAGTGAATTGTGCCCCGTTATTGGCGACGATTTCCTGGGGCACGCCGAACCGGGAGAAGATGTTTCGTTTGTAGAAACGGAGTATGTTATGCGCTGTGATTTTGGTAAGGGCTTCAGCCTCAATTCACTTCGTAAAATAGTTGACACAGACTATCAAATATTTGTTCTGATACGACCCTATGGTGAAGGGTCCGAGGATATCCATCCCCCACTAAGCGAAGGGCCACGGGGGCGAGAGTGTTTTGAGTTCATTGGGTGGTTCTAGGTGCATGTCCCCATGTCATTAGCACTTTTTGCACCTCTTGTAGTGTTCTTTGGCATCTTGTTGCATGGTAGCCAATAGTATCCTGTCCGGAGAGCTTTACGGGCGAGTGATCTTTCGCCGAGGTGCTGAGGGTTGATTCCTTCGCGAATCTCTTGGAGTATGTTTGGGATTTTAGACTCCTCGATGCATTTGAGGAGGGGAATGGAGAATTCCCTCCGATATAATTTATCCTCAATCAAAACATACGAGTAAGCTCTGAGTCTGACCACGCCCGCGTTCTTGGGGTCGTTGGGCAGTTCACCCGTCCTGAGGTACGCATACACCGGGGTTATCCAGCAGTTGCTGTCGCCGATGATGTTCACGTCGACGCTCGAGGTGAGCTTCTCGATACTTGGTCTAGAAAGCACTTCTTGGATAACAGACTTGTTCCCGCCTTTCTTCTTCGTGCTTGCCAACTTCAAGAGGATGTCTGCCCTAGTGTTGTGTTTTCAAGGAATGTGTTCCACTTCTGCCAAGTCGAATTTTTTCATCCTCTCTTTGACCAAAGTGAGGTACTTTGTGAGGTTATTGTTTTTGTCCTGGTATTCTCCCCGTACTTTAGAGGCTACGAGCTGGGAGTCGGTAAATATCTTTATCTCCTTCGCTCCCAGGTTTTTCGCTAGGCGAAGCCCTGCAAGGAAGGCCTCGTACTCGGCTTGGTTGTTGGACGTCGGGAAGGCTAGGGCGAGGGATACCTCTATTAGAATACCCTCTTCGTTCTCCAGGATGATTCCTATTTCGCTTCCTGTCGAGCTGGAGGCCCCGTCAACGAAGATGGTCCACTTATGGGCTCCTAGTATTAGGGAAACCGCGGCAGTTATCTCTGCAACAAAGTCGGCCAGAGCTTGCACTTTAAGGGTTTTTCTACTCTCGTACTGGATGTCGAACTCAGAGGTTCGAGCGACCACCTGAGCATCCTACCAACCATGTTGGGGCGTCTAAATAGTTATTTTAGAGGCTAATTTGTCCTGACCACGATGGTGTGGGCCAGGAAGTAGTGTCGTAGCCTTCTGTCCGCATTTATGAGGGCCAAGTCCACCTTCTCGATCTACTGGTACCTGAGCTTGGGGCTTTGCAGGGCTTTGCTGGCGAATTAGATCGGCTTCTACCCCTTGAAGGTTTCCCGAATGAGGGTCGCGCTGACAGCATCGGCCGCGACGGCGAGGTAAAAGTAGAGAGTTTCCCTATCCTCAGGTCGCGATAGCACTGGGGGTTCTGAGAGGATATATTTGAGGTGGAGGAGGGCTTGTTCGCACTCCTCGGTCCACTCAAATGTGGCCTCTTTGCGTAGGATCTTGAAAAGTGGGAGGGCGTGTTGGACGAACTTGGCCACGGAGCGAGATAGCGAGGTGAGCATCATGTTGAGGGATTGGATCAACTTCTTCTAGTTTGGCATCGGGAACTCAGAGAAGGCTCTGCACTTTTCAGGGTTCGCCTCTATTCCTCGTTCTATTAAGTAGAAACCGAGGAATTTTCCTGCTCGGACACCAAAGGTGCACTTCTCCGGGTTGAACCTCATTTTGCATCTCTTCGCTGTATTGAAGACCCTTTTGAGATGGGTAGTGTGGTCGATTTCTTATCGTGATTTCACAATCAATTCGTCCATGTGGACCTCGAGCATGTCTTTGATCTCGTCTCGGAAAACTTTTTTCATCATTCGCTGATAGGTTGCGCCGGTGTTTTTCAGATCGAAGAGCATTACGTTGTAGTAATAATTGCCCGACTCGATCATGAAAGTCATGTGCTGTTTGTCAGCCTTTTCCATGGGGACTTGGTTGTACCCCGAGTAAACGTCCATGAATTGTCGATCAGTTTGTCGATGTTAGGCAATGGGTATGCATCTTTGGGACATGCCTGATTGAGATCGGTGTAATCAACGCACATTCTCCATTTTCCATTAGATTTTTTAACCAATACAATGTTGGACAACTAGATTGTGTACCGAGCTTCCAATTAAAATTTGCCTCTAGAAGGTCTTGTATAGTTTTTTCAGCAGCCTCCACTTTCTCGAGAGATTGCCTACCCTATGTTGAACTACGACCCTAGTGGGTGGATTTATGGAGAGTTGGTGACAAGCCATGTTGAGGTCAAGCCCGAGCATCTCTGCGGTGCTCCATGCGAAGAGGTCACCATTCTCCCGAAGGCAGACCTTCAGCTGCTTCTGCGCCAGGTCGGGGATCCCAGTTCCGATCTTCACGCTCTTGTCGGGGTCGTTGCCGAGCGTGATGAGTTCGAACTTGCCACCTGGAATGGGGCGCGTTGGATGGAGCGGCTTCCCGTTGTTTGCTGGAGGTGTGTCTTCCAGTATGTTGCTCTCCTCCTTCTTGTTGGGGAAGCGGCTATCGAGCTCGACGAAGTTGACACGAGGGAGCGACTTCTACTCTTCAGTTCGGGCTGTCTTGTCGACATTCTTGGGCATCATATTAATCGAATTGAGTCCCTTGATGGCCGCTTTGAAGCACCTTCTAGCCGCTTTGATGTCTCCATGAAGGATGACTACCCGACCCCTGGTCCTGTAGTACTTTATCTTTAGGTACACGGTGGAACTGGAAGTACTTGGACTTATCGACGATGGGCTTCAGGAAACGGACACCACCTTGTTGGAACTCCGGGTTAATGCACTTGGCCAAAATGCGTTCACGGGGAGCTGTAAGTAGTGTGTACTCGGTGAAACGGCCAGCCGATCCCCTCTGTTCCCGGCAATCCCGGGACCTATCTTCCCTTCTTCTCTCACCGCCTCGTCGGGGTGCGGCAGAGTCGTCATGCTTGACATTTTTTGTGCTCTCCTGGTTCCGCGAGTCTCGGGTGCAGTGGGAGGCCTATTTTTCCTCATACTGGATGTATGACTGGGCCTTGTGAAGGAGGGTGTCCAACGTGTTAGGCCTCTCGATCCCGATGGCCTTGGGAAACTCAGTGTGAGGTCAAAGTCCTTGTTCGAGCAGATACTTATTCATGTCGTCCAAGGTAGACACTTGCACAGCCTCTCGATTGAATCTCTCTATATAGTCCCGAAGAGATTCCTCCCTCCTCTGGATGATGGCTTCCAAATATTCTTCCGTCTTTAGGTGCCGCCGGGAGGCGGTGAAGTGCCTGGAGAGCTGTCTCTTCAGTTCTCTCCAAGAGGTGATGAACTCAGGCTCAAGGCTTTTATATCATGCCATCGCTCCTTTCCTCAAGGTCTTGGGAAAGAGCCTGCACTTGATGGCTCCTTGGACGTTCCTGTGGTCGAGCATCCACTGATTTTTTCAATATGGTTGTCCGGATTGGCGGTACCATCGTAGGTGGCCAGAATCAGGGGCTTTTCCTTCCCGACGGGGAGAGGAGTCTCCATGATCTCTCTAGACAACGAAGTGTAGAGGTCGTCCTCGTCACTTCTGACAGGTGATTGTGAGGGGGACGGGTCATACTGAGGACTCCTGCAGCGTGAAGGGCTCCTCGGGCAGCTTTTTGGCTTTCCAGCATGCCCGTCAGCTCTGTTTCTTATGGGAGTTAGGGAACATCGCTCCTTCCGGGGAGGAGAACGGTCGCGCTTCTGGGTGGCCACGGGTTGTGGTCGTTCCAGTCGTAGACAATGCCCTGCTTGTCTCGGAGAGGAACTCTGAGACACATCATGTTGTGGCCTCCGCGGGGGAGGTGAAGGATGGGTTACGAGAAACCGGACGACGATGTCTCTGCGGGGGAGAGCGTGATTGTCGGTCTTTCTCCAACATTCCGATCCGCTTGTTCTGCTGGAAAATCATCAAGTTTGTCTAATTGATTGCCGCGAATAGAGCCACCATGGTCAGGTCGGGGTTGGGTGGCACATAAATTGGTTAGAAGACAATTGGGTTGTCAAAGCGTCGGGTGGCGTTGTAGGATGTATCATCGGGGGAGGGTGAGGCGGTCTTCCCATCCCTGGCGTCTCCTTCCTCAGCGTGAACGGTCACGTTGGGATCATGATCGTCGTTGTTGGTGAATAGGGTGAAGGCAGTTTCATGGATGTTGTCGTCATTATGTATGTTGGCCATGATAAATGGAGGTTGAGGTATGCTTTAGTTCTTGGATTTCTTTCAGAAGGAAGAACAAGGAAGCAAGTTTCCCACAGACGGCGCCATTGATCTTACCGGATCAGAAAAGTATTAACAGCCAACAACACGTCACGAGGTCCTTAATTCTCCAGTGGTGGAGAAGAGGAGGGGGTGTACCTACAAGGTACTTTAATGCCAAAGTAAGAGACGGAGTAGAAAAGCAAGTGCAGAGAAAGTGTGTATAGAACTGAAACCTGACTCTCTAGTGAAAGAAGGTATTCATAATATGCCCTTAGCGTTGGGCCAATGGTTACTTTGCACTGGGTTGGATTTCATGGTCCAATACGAGTAACTGACAGGGCTTACGTGGCGTAGGGAAGGCCAGCACGTAGTCTTCGCCCTGGGTCAACTGCCCAATGACCTTCGGGAGGTGGGTAGTTGCTTGATGATGTATTCCTGCGTGGGGAGCACGTGGAGTCTATCCCGGAGACGTGTGAGAGCTCCCCTTTGCGCTGAAGGATTGGGCCATCATTAGACCCTCCTCGATGAGGAGCTGGGTTGGGCCAACCTCTGGCCCAGTCCAGAACAATGGTCACCATCCGATCATTCAGAAGGAGTTTTGATTCATCTAGAACCTTCTCAAAACATGAGAGTTATCTTATGAAGAACACATGTGATTCAAGTATCAGATACATCCAACGAATTTTTGCATCACACATCCGGCAAATAGTGGGTTCACTATACAAAGAATAGGTTCGAAGAATTCAAGTACACAATTTTAAGTTTAATTTCCATTCACTATTCTTTATCACATACTGACTTGGGCATTAGAGTGCTAACCTTTCATGTCAACCCCTCCCCGCCGCATCAGAAAGTCATATCCACCGCAACATCCATAATCCTTTATTCCCCCATCAATTTCTTTTTCTACAATAGAAACACGACGTCGTCTGTGGGATCCAACTTCTAATTCCCACATTTTTCATAATTGCATGTTTTCACCTCGATTCATCAATACCTTTTTATGTTTATTTGATCAAGAAGTTCTCGAAGTCGAACACAAAGATCCACCACTTTCAATCAGATCAAGTAGTGTATAAAATTTGATTCCTTAAAGTTTAAAATTCTTGACTTCCATACTTTTCAGCAATGAATGGATCTTGAGCTACTTGTTCCTCTGCCATACACGAAGGCGATGTTGCTCAAGCGGCGATCAATTAACCTTTTTTACCTCCTCGGTACCGTGAATCATGTAGCAGATACTCTGCTGCATCCAGATCTCCTCCAAGCTCCTCGAATTGCTGGATATACTTCAATGCCTCTGAATAGGCTTCTGATACAGCTGCTAGCTTCACAAACTAAAACCTTTCCTAGTATTTAATTTTTGATATCCATCCTTGGGTGCAAGGCACCAATGAATTGTTGAACAACGTGTACAACGTCTATGACAACAAGATTCATAGGCAATAAATGAGAGGTTACTTTATCTTGAAGAAAGCCTGAACAACGCACATCCACAAGGAAACACCGCACGAGAGGCCATGTCAAAGAGAATTCAAGATGTCGTCCCTGAGCCGAACGCATCGAGAACAGACAAAGCTCTGAAGTTGCAAAATCCTCAAAAGAGAAAAAAAAATGCTAAACTCCTCTTAGATCCCCGATGGATGTCGAGGAAGTCACCCTCATCCACATGTTCAAGTAGAGAAGCATTTGCCATAAAATCCGTGGAAGCATCCTTTATGCACCTGTATTTTGGATAACATAATACCGAAATCAATGGAGAAGCATCTATGCATCTTGAGTGATGAGAGTTGGATAACTGTTGATCTTGAACGGTGGCTTCGATTTCCATTACGGCAGTGCGGGGTGGACCTGTATGGTTAACACGCCACCATGCAAGTAATCTCAAGATTCAAGGTGAGTGTAGTGAAATTGAATATTAGCGATTGTGTATCTTTTCATCGCATGTGACTTGCTTTTATATTTAGATCGAGTATAATAGATTTGAGACAGATATAGTCTTTTTCCAATTGAAGCTTTATCCAGTCCATAATAATATTAATCACATTTAAAATGTTACAATATCTATAAATAAATTGGATCAGATAATTTATAAATTGATTCTGTTTAAATTGATGGGTTTGCAGATTGACAATTGCTCATGAAGAATCATAACCACACTATAGTCTTTCTTTAAAAGTATCATTTGATAATTGTTATATATATATATATATATATATATATATATATATATATATATATATATATATATATATATATATATATATATATATATATATATATATATAATGTAAAAATTTTATAAGATAAATTATTTTATTAAATTTAATTTAATATAGAGAGGTTCTCTCTTGTAAAAAAAATCATTTCTTTCACATTCTTTCCTTTCACTTTTTTTTCTTTTTATTTTATTTTGAATTCAAACAAAACATAAATGGATTTTTTCTAAATATACACGTCGACGTCAAACACCATGTATTGATTGGTTGGACTTGGTTCACCAACCAATTAATGGCAATCATCTATTCAATTTGTACTACTATGCATGAGGAATATATAAATTAATAAGTTGTAATGCAACTCAAATCAATTTTTATAATGCTTATTTGTCTTAAATATTATTTAAAATTTAAGTAAACAATCATTGCTCAAGTCACGGAGGGATAGACTATGATCATGATGACCATAACGTGACTACTTTAATATTAAGTCTCTACAAATTTGATTGGAATCTTCACAAAATAATTGTGCTTAATACTATTTCACTGTTTCTTTTATCGCTTTATTTTTCTGTTGATCTTAAATGAAATTGGTGCAACTAATTAACGAAAACTGGAGTATGAATACGTCATGACTCATGGCATCTTCAAATCTAATCTTTGTTTAGGTCGACATTAGGTGCTGTCATGTTGCCTTAGGCTTCATTAAAATATTCAAATTATTTCACTGACTCCAAACACGCCTCAGAATGTTAATAGAATGTAGTTTCCCTAATTTCCCCTTTAGGTTAGCTCAACGAAAAATTCCTAAATTTGGATTAAATAGAATTGAAAGCAAAGTTCGTAATACTTATTACAACAACTTCTTATCCATAAGCTAATCAAATTTTAACAACAATTCTTATTTTCTGATGGTGATTTATAATTTTTATCATTATGTATTTTTTTTCTTGGATTATTACATCACCTACTGTTATTGATCTAGTATGAACTTGTGTGCTGACCTAAACTCAATAATACTTCCTTAGAGCTGAATAAGGACCACACTATCAATAACTTTATGCATTATTTTAAATCTGTAGCATTCTTCAAATTTATTGATTTAAGGTTTAATTCATCTTTTATTGTTTTAATTTATTTTATTGTTTCGTTTTGGTCTCATAATTAAAAAATATTATAGTATAGTCTTTTAAAATAGTACCGTTAAGCAATCCATTTTCGTTAAATTTTTATTAAAAAAACGACCTATGTGACACTACTAATATTTTTTTAAAATCTAACATGATTTTTTGTTTGGCTTTTTTTAATTTTATAAATTCACTTTTTTTTAAGTATATTTTATATTTTCTTAATATATTTCTAATTCTTTGCATTTATTTTTATATATATTCAAACAAACTTTAATAGTTCTCTAATAAAATTTATAGTCGTCATATTTTTTCTCTTTCTCCTTCTTTTTTCTCTTCTTTTTTTTCTTTTTCTCTCCTCAACATAGTAAAACAAATCTACAATGATTTTTTATTTTTTATTTTAAAAAAAAGAAAACAACGGTTGGAATCACTCTTTCTATCTCTTTCTCTCCTTCTTTTTTCATTCCTCTCCTTTTCTTTTTCTACTTGGTTTCTTTTAAGATTTGTGATGTTGTGATTTCTTGAGTTGTAATTTGGTGTGGTGGTGAACTTGGTGTGATGATTGTAATTTGATGCCCTATATGTTAAGCTTAAAGAAGCAAATGATAAATTTTGGTAGGAGTCTGAGCGTTTGGAAAAGAAAATTTCTGAAGTACAAGAGTTGAAGAAAAATTTCAATACCATGACAACAGATGAATACTTTGCCAAGTATTCTAAGCTGAAGAAGAAATTTGATGAATAAATAATAACTACATTGATTTTTTAAACTTGGTTATGTTTAAAAGATTCTTCACATTTCAATTTTCAAAGTTGTCAAATTTTTATGGAGTTGCAATTGTAGTTTAGAAACTGTTGTTTTATTATGGTTTCAGTTGAGACACCCACTTTTTAGAAAGTGTTGTAGTTTTGTTAATAAATTGTTGCGCCAGTAAAAAAAATCATAAAAAAGTAATTATGGATTGGAAATGATGATAAATTGAGAAATAATGATAAAATTTAATTATTGAAGATATTTTGATAAAGAAATAAAAAAAAAATCTCATAATTTATGTTAAAGATGATCATAATAAATAAATAATGAAAAATCTCATGATTTTGCCGAGTTGTCATGCCAGGTTGACAACTATTAACGTTTGTTTAGAAAAATTAACGGAAGACACCAATAATGCTACCAGAACTAAGTTTAAGGGATCAAAGTGTAATGTTTTAAATTAAGGGATTAAAGCAAAATATTAAATTAAGCTAAAGGATTTGGTACCTAATTATGCCTTGATTTAAACTGTGTTGAAGAGTTTCGTGGGAAAGGGAGAGAAGAGTTTCGAAAAAAGAGAAAAAAAAAAGTGAAAAAAAATGGAAGAATTTAAGTGGAGAAGGTTTTGAATGGTCTAATTTTATTTATAATACAAAAGTTTCATAGTTTGAAGGAACTCAAAATGTATTGGAGGAGAAGTTTAAAGGGTTTTGAAGAGTTAACATAAATTCTTCAATTATAATATGTGTTATAATAATATTTTAAAATTTTAAAATATATTAATGATAAATATTCATTTTTATGATTTGGTACCTAATCATGCTATGTTCTAGAAAGCGATAAACGAGTACCTTGCAAAGTACCAGCTTCAAACAATATCAAAATCATACATTCGCAAGTTGAAACGATCAAACTTGAAAAATCACAAAATGCATCCTCAAGCTAATAAAAAACAAACTTGAGAGTAAACACAAACATTATTCTAACAACCTAACAAAATTGAATTAAAACTAACTAAACACAAAGACCAAAATTGGTGAAAGTGGATGGAAAATGAGAGATTTATCTTTGCAAAACAAGGCGCGCTAAGCACGGGCAAGAAAACTACGATTTTCATATTCTTTTTCTCACACAATCCATCTATTTTCACTCTATATTAACTATACAACTAAATATAAAACTATACAAACCCAAAAACCGTTGGGTTGCCTCCCAACAAGCGCTTGTTTCATGTCGTAAGCTCGACGTCTTTATTTATGCATATGCTCCTCTATGTTTCTTGGTTCACCGACTACTACCAAATAAACCTACACAACACTTGAGCAAATGTAAACCAAAAACAAAAATATGCACATACACAAAAACATGATAGAAAACACCTATATATAATCACTTATAGAAAACAACTATAAACATGTATATAGAAAGTTTAAAAACATAGAAATTATTGCATTGCGATTCAATATTAAAACCAATCCCCAACAACGGCGCCATTTTGTTGGAGCAGTAAAGCAGCAAGCAAAAATATTAAGTACTCAGTTTTCTCATCTCCACAGGGATCGGTGCGAGGGAAAGAATGTCATTCGACAATCTCCACGTCTCTAAGCTTGGGTTTGAATGGTTTGGGATAAAAATGCAAAAGGGAAAACATAAAACAAGAAAATAAATACATTCTTAAGAAATGAGAAAACTTGTCAGGAGTTGTATTTCGTTAAACCCATCATGTACTAAAAAAATATATGAATCAAATGCACGCAACCTAAATCGCTCGTTAATATCATCATGTATCGCTCACAACAGAGGTTATGTCTAACGCAAAGTCGAGAAATCAACTGTATCGTCTTATTGGTGATGTCTCACGCAACTCGACAACACAGAGCATTAAAAATCGATACTCACGTGAATATTAGTCTTAAATCTATGTCTAGAGTTTAGAATCTAATAGATGTTCATCTTAGATCGAGTTTGAACCGTATATGTCTATAGCAATCAAAACCCATTAAATAAAAAATCAAGATAACCATCGATAAAGAGCTGTAAAAGAGATTTTATACAAAAATCCATAAATATACATACAATCAAGATAAACTTACATACTAAAACCCCAACAAATAGAGAGTACAAAGAAAAGAGAGAAGAAACACACAAATCTCACGGTTTGTCAACTCCGATTGAAGTGAAATCGACTCCGGATCGTCAAGATGCACACTCTAATGTTGTTTTTAAGCTAATCTACTCAAGAATGTTTTTGATGAAGTTGAGGTAAAAATTTCCTAACAAAATAACCTAAAAAATGATGAAAAATGACTTAAATAGGCAAAAATGAGTTCCCATGTTCGCACTGTGAACTCCCGTTCGTCCAGTGAACATATGCCACCTTAGCTACTGCCAAAATAGTCTTTTTCATGCTTTCGGGAAATTTTTATTTGCCTTGAGTTCGCAGTGCGAACTCTTGGCGAGTTCGCTCGCCTCTAGTTCACACAACGAACATGACAGTAGACCAACACTTGTTTCGACCATAACTTTTAAACCGTAACTCCGTTTTACACGCGGTCGGAAGCGTTGGAAAGCTTATTCAATGCTCTATAAGACAATGGCAAAATATCATTTCTTATATACCTACAAAAATGAGAGAAAAACAAGTCAAATCAATTATATTTACGCGATACACAATATATACACTATAATGTAAACTATACAACATATGCACAAAAGTTGAGGTTTATTGGTCGAATTAAGCCAATAAGTGCCAATTATTTATACTTAATATCATTACATTTTAGCACTTATCAACTCTCCCCAACTTAAACTTGTTTATTCTCAAACAAGAATCGATCAACTCAAGGAAACAAAAGTAATAATCAAGCAATCACGATTCAACAAGTTTTGAAAATAAAAACAAATGCATGGTTCGACACAAAAACGTACATGCAAATGAAAACATACCACTAAACTAAAAACATAACATGAAAATGAAACAACTCCTAAATACAAAACACATGTCAAAAATTCTAAGACAATACAATGTTAAAAAATGAATCACACCTAGCACACACTTCATCGGTAGATGAATAAAAAAAACATTAGGGGCTTAACTCTCACCCAACAATCATGCTAACAACAAGTTAAATTATGTATTCATCAAGAAAAAACTCACATTGAATAGTATAAAAGCAAAAATCACAAGGGCTTTAAGGGTTGTAATGTGTCTTGGGTAACAAACAATTGTTTTTCTCAAGGTAAAAGGAACAAAAATTTGCCTAATCAAATGAGAGTGATCATTTCTCACAATCTCAAGCACTCACAAAATCCAATCACCTTTTTCTTTTTTCCAAATTGTTACATCATTCCACACAACTTATTAGCATAAAATTATTCTATTTTTTTTTTCTTTTTTTCAATTCTTTTCCCTTTTTTTCTTTTTCTTTTTCATTTTTTCTTTTCTTTCTTTTTCAAACTTTTTCTTTTTCTCAACCTCTTAGCAACCAATCTCTTCTCCCCAACTTGAATACAACCACACATAGTGACATGAATGCTCGCAAACTTATTAGACAAGGGTAAAAAACTCAAATAATAAGTCATAGTTATAGTTTAAGAAAAGTATTAGAATCCATACAAAAATAAACTTAACACCAACATGGATTCTAACAAAGGCTCAAAAGGGGTAAGCAAATTCTCACTCACTCACAAGGTAGATTGACAATTTGGTCAAGTGGGTATGCTCAAAATCGAACAAAATGCATTGATCATTTTAGTACTATCATACAAATAAACACAAATACAAGATTAAACATAATAAAACCGAGTTAAACAAGAATGTCGGTCTCCTGCATATAGTAAATAATGGAAAGCTTTTCACAAAAAGGTTTTGTTCTAAAGTGATTCAAAACTGAAAAAGTATGGAAAAATAATGAATGACATGAAAATTTTACAAATAAAAAGTATCCTAATCATGTTATGTTCTAGAAAGCGAGAAACGAGTACCTTGTAAAGTACCAACTTCAAACAATATCAACACCATACATTCGCAAGTTGAAACGATCAAACTTGGAAAATCACAAAATGCATCCTCAAGCTAATCAAAAACAAACTTGAGAGCAAACACAAACATTGTTCTAATAACCTAACAAAATTGAATTAAAACTAACTAAACACAAAGACCAAAATTGGTGAAAGTGGATGGAAAATTAGAGATTTGTCTTTGCAAAACAAGGCGCGCGAAGCGCTGGGAAGAAAACTTCGATTTTCATATTCTTTTTCTCACACGATCCATCTATTTTCACTCTATATTAACTATACAACTGAATATAAAACTATACAAACTCAAAAACCGTTGGGTTGCCTCTCAACAAGCGCTTGTTTCACGTCGTAAGCTCGACGCCTTTATTTACTTCCATTCGACAATCTCCACGTCTCTAAGCTTGGGTTTGAATGGTTTGGGATAAAAATGCAAAAGGAAAAACATAAAACAAGAAAATAAATACATTCTTAAGAAATGAGAAAACTCGTCAGGAGTTGTATTTCGTTTCACTCATCATGTACTAAAAAAAAATATGGATCAAATGCACGCAACCTAAATCACTCGTCAATATCATCACGTATCGCTCACAACAGAGGTTATGTTTAACGCAAAGTCGAGAGATCAACCGTATCGTCTCATTGGTGATGTCTCACACAACTCGAAAACATTGAGCATTAAGAATCGATACCCACGTGAATATTAATCCTAAATCTATGTCTAGAGTTTAGAATCTAACAGATGTTCATCTTAGGTCGAGTTCGAACCGTATACGTCTATAGCAATCCAAACCCATTAAGTAAAAAATCAAGATAACCATCGATAAAGAGTTGTAAAAGAGAATTTATAAAAATATCCATAAATATACATACAATCAAGATAAACTTACATACAAAACCCCAACAAATAGAGAGTACAAAGAGAAGAGAGAAGAAGAATACAAATCTCACGGTCTGTCAACTCCGATTGAAGTAGATTCGAATTTGGATCGTCAAGATGCACACTCTAATGTTATTTCTAAGCTAATCTACTCAAGAATGTTTTTGATGAAGTTGAGGTAAAAAGTTCCTAACAACATAACCTAAAAAATGCTGAAAATGACTTAAGTAGGCAAAAATGGGTTTTCTTGTTCGCACTGCGAACTCCCGTTCGCCCATCGAACATATGCCACCTTAGCTACTACCAAAATAGTGTTTTCCATGCTTCCGAGAAATTTTTATTCGCCTTGATTTCGCAGTGAAAACTCTTGGCGAGTTCGCTCGCCTCCAGTTCGCACAACAAACATGACAGTAGATCAACACTTGTTTCGACCATAACGTTTGAACCGTAACTCCGTTTTACGCGCGATAGAAAGTGTTGGAAAGCTTATTCAATGCTCTATAAGATAATTCCATAATATCATTGATTATATACTTAAAAAATAAGATAAAAATAATTAAAATCAATGATATTTATGCGATACACAATATATACACTATAATGTAAACTATACAACATATGCACAAAAGTTGAGGTTTATTAGTTGAATTAAGCCAATAAGTGCCAATTATTTATACTTAATATCATTACATTTTAGAAATTATCATTCATATAGATTACATTCGACACTCATTCAAGAGGATGAGAAAATATGGACTAAAATTGAATCCACTAAAATGTGCTTCTTGTGTTCATGAAGACGACTTTCTAGGCTTCGTAGTACATAAGAAAGGGATATAGATAAATAAAAATAAGACCAGAGCTATATTAGATGTAGGGTCCCCGTCGAGGAAAAAGAAACTCTAGTCCCTAGTAGGGAAGATCAATTTTCTAAGGAGCTTCATCTCAAATCTATGTGACAAAACAAAAGAATTTTTGCCATCCTTCGACTGATGAAGGAAGAAGGATATAAATGGGAGCTAAAGCACTAAATTTTTTTGATGAAATTGAATTACCCAAGGAATCTCCCTATTTTATTACTTTTTATAAGAAATAAATCCATGAAGTTGTATGTTTCTGCATCAGAGTCGATAATAGGTAGTATGTTAGCCCAAGAGGATGATGATAGCGTCGAAAGAGACATTTATTACCTCTGATGAGTCTTGAATGATGTAAAGACTAGGTAAAGCTTGATAGAAAAATTGTGCCTATATCTATATTTATCATGTACAAGATTAAAGTATTATATAAAGCCTATCAGCGTCTATGTTTACTCGCATGTTGATATTATCAAACATATGTTGTCAAAATCGATTCTACATAGTAGAACTAGTAAGCGGGCTTTGGCTTTAACTGAGTACTTTCTAACTTATGTGCTTTTAAAGGCCATGAAAGGTCATATAGTTGTTGATTTTATTATAGACCATGCAATAGTCGAAGTAACTCAAAATTATATCGAGCCTAAACCTTGGAGAATATGTTTTGACGACCCTAGACATAAAAATAGAAATAGGATTTTAATTCTAATTATTCCCCCGAAGAGATTCCAACCAAGTTTAAATGCAAAATCAAGGAGTTGTGCTTAAATAATAAGGTTAAATGTGAAGCCTTAATTGCAGGCCTTAGGATCCTGTTAGATTTAGGGTGCAAAAGGAGTTGAAATCAAGGGCGACTCAGAGTTTCTTGTGAAACAACTAACAAAAGAATGGAAATGCATCGAAGAGAATTTATTGATGTACTTCATTACATCCAACTCACTGGTGAGAAAATGTGCTTCAATCTACATCAAATATGTGCCTTGACTGGAAAATCAAGAGGTTAATGACTTAGCTCAAATTTCCTCAGGATATAAAGTCTCAAAAGATATGTTAGAAGAATTAATTAAAGTAAAAAAATTGATTTCGCCTAGTCTTCTCCCTTCAATAGTGTCAACATCAAAATTGGTGGGGGTAAAAGAGTATGACGAATTGCAAAATTCTAGAATTTTCAAAATGCTTGCTATTGACAATCTGTCGAATAGTGTCTGGAAAAAGTCAATTATAGAATTATTGAAAGATCCAACAGGGATAACAAATTGAAAGATACAATATAAGACATTAATTTAGGTCATTATTGGCAATGACTTGTTTAAAAATACCGTTGAGGGATTTTACTTAAATGCCTTAGTGAAAATGAAGCATATTTGGTAGTTTTTAATCTCTATAGTGGTTCATGTGGCACTCATTAAGAAAGCTAAAAGATGAAATGACTTTTGTTTCGACAAAGGTTGTAATGACCAACTATGTTGAAAGATTGTATAGAATTCACCAAAGGTAAATTAGAATGCCAGAGACATGGAAGTATTCAACATGTCTCTGTTAGTGAATTGCACACAATTATGAATCCTTGTGCATTTAAAGGTTGGGCATTAGATTTAATTGGTGAAATTAGACATGCATCATCCAAAAGCCTTAGGTATATTTTGGTTGGTATAGACTATTTCACAAAGTGGGTCGAATTTGTGCCTTTTGTGAATGTTGATCAAGAAGTTATGATCAATTTTATTCAAGTCACGTCATTTGTAGGTTTGGGATTCCTAAAACCTTAACCACAGACCAAGGTTCATTTTTCAATGATCTAAAGATGGTTTAGTTTTCTTTAGACTCAAGAATCAAACTTCTGACTTCTACCCCCCCCCCCCCCCCCCCCCTTATTATGCTCAAGGAAATGGTCAAGTTGAATACTCCAAGAAGATCATAATTGGTCTAATTAAGAGACATGTTGGTCAAAAGCTAAACAATTGGAACAATACTTTAGACCAAACACTTTGGGCTTATCGAACATTTACTAAAAAAGCAACTAATTGTACTCCTTTTTTACTAACATTTGGTCATGATACAGTCTTATCTGTTGAGATTTACTTATAGTTAGTTATAATCAAAAGGCAAGGCAAGATACCATCTGACCATTATTGGAATATGATTATAGATGAGTTGGTCGATCTAGATGAAGAAAGGTCAGTTGCTCTAAACGTTCTTATAAGACAGAAAGAACGGATAACACATGCCTACAATAAAAAAGTTAAATTGAAAGTTTTTACAATAGATGACTATGCTTGAAAGGTCATTCTGCCTATGGATTGAAAGAACATGACTTTAGGTAAATGGTCACCAAACTAGGAAGGACCATTCTGAGTCAGTCAAGTGTTTTTGAAAATGCTTATGAAATTACAGAGTTAGATCTTGGATGTCAAGTTCTAAGAGTAAATGGCAAGTACTTAAAAAGGTATAAGCCTATGCTACAAGAAATTCAAATAACAGGAGGATAGGGATGCATGGAAAATACAAAAGGCCAAAATGGAATTGTTAATTAAGAATACCAAAATGGAAAATTCATTAATATAGTTGTAAAGAAAATACAAAAAGTAAGAAACTCAAGAAATCGACTATATTTTCATCTTTTTGAAGTGCGTTTTGGTAAGCTGAATCCTTTTGTCATTCATAGCATCCTCAGTATTCAGTTTTTTCACTTCCTTCTCCAGCCTACGAGCATTCTTAGAATGTTTAATACTAGAATTGGTCTCTTTTACTAACTTCTTCTTGACAGAAGCCAATTCTGAAGTATCGATTTCAACCTTCTCTTTTTCTACTACTTCGATCTTTTATTACAACTTATCCATCTGTTGTGTCCAGTTCTTAATGTTTGCTTCAAGAGTTGTTGGTAACTAATTCGAATTTCGGACTGAGTGACTATGTCTCGTAGCCGACACATAACATTAGTCCGTCAGACGAGTTTAGTAGCAGATTTTTTTAAGCCTGACAATTTGAGCAATTTTCTCAAGAAAAGGTTCAAAATTGAGAATAAAGCTAACGATGAAGTAGGACACCTCTGTTTTCTTCATCTATGATATAAATCCCTTTACTTCAAAGAGAGAGGCAAGATCGTCTTCAATGGTTTAAATTAAATCCTTGTTGACAAGCTTTGTTTTCAACTGTTGGAACAACTCAACAAACAAACCACTAGAAGCCCCGCTAGGAAAATAAGAAGATTTGTTAGCCTGAGTTACTTGGCTACCCATAAGTATTTTGAATGATTAGATAAGGTTCTTCTCCTAAGTATTCCCTAGTCCTTCATGGTTAAGAGTGGGATTTCAGGGGATTTCGAATGAGATTTTGGAGTAGGAGATGACATAGTGTATTCTTTCCCATCTACATCTAGATGAGGTCCACTTGGGCTTTAAGTTTCTTCAGCTCGACCATCATTTACAATTTTTTTGGGTATGAATCTCAGTCTGATGCCATTGTGTGTGGTCGACATGATCCGAAGCCCCTGGTTTATCAACAGGTTGATGGACATTTGGAGCATTTATGTCTTGACTAGTCACCTGAGGGTTAGGGTTAGGATCCTCAAGGTGAGGCAGAAGTTTTTCGAGATTTTTTTTCGTCTTGACCGTCAAATATTGGTCCAATTGGTTAGTCCTCATCTGTTTTATTGGTTAGATCCATGTTCTCTTTGACTATCGTTTATTGTTGCTCGATAATCGCTTCCTAAGCTACAATAAAATTTGTTGGTGGCTGAACCAATGGTGAACTTGCTGCCACGAGGGTTGACCAATTGATGCTTGAGATAACGTTGGTTGATAATGGATTATCAGGGTTTACTTAAAATGAGGGATTATCAACATTGGCTTGAAATGATGTGAATTCAACATTGAGGGGTAGAACCTATGATAAAAAGTAGAATCAGGACGTGGGACAAAAGATAGAAAGGGAAAGAGAGAGAAAAAAAGAATTGAAAAAGATACCTCAGCAACTTCAAAGTCTGGACTTAAATTTGCATTCCCTGGGCTTCTGTCTGTTCTACGTGGTGTGGTTCACTTAGATTTATTCTTGATTAGTTGAGAAGTTTCCTCCCCAATGTTCCTTTCCTTGTTGAAGGTAACCAGAGGTTCTTTCCTAAACTTTTTGGGGCTTGATTCATAAGTTACTTTCTGTTTTTTCCTTTTCTTTTTATGTTGAAGCCCAAAAGTCTAAGTAGGAGCTTTCTCCTTTCCTCTATCTTCAAAGTTCGAGGATCTAAATCGAATGGTTAAAGTAGTTAAATATTTTGGAGGGATAGGTTGAGTCGAATATAAACTCTCTTCTCTCTCAGCCATTAGTTTTGTCACTTTCTATGGAGACTAGGATTTTCGACATGCTTAAGATGATAAAGTATAAAAATAGAGAAGTGAAAAAGAATATGGAGGTAAGTTTAAACCTGTGTTTCTTCATTGTTGGAGATTTCAACTTCTTTGTTCTTTTTGTTTTTCTTCTTAACTGCTACTGCAGAGGTAGAAATGCTTCATCTTTTCCAACCTTGGAAAGAAAAAACAAAGAGGAATAAGCCATGCATAAAGACCCACAATCTTAAGACAAGGAAAAGGTATAAAAGTTTTAATTTTACTATGTCTCTGTCCTAGGTGGAAGTTTCTTAGTTGTTAATTTTCCCGACCCAATTTTTTTTATTCTTTTGGATTAATGGGAATATATGGAAGAATTTGGCACATGTTAATAAAAGGGAGATAAAGGGGAAAAATAATTTCCTAAGAGTTTTATTTATCACATGCTAAGGAGGTGACAAGACTTGGACATGTTTTATTTTGACGTGGAGCTAGCCTTTATAATTGTCCATGTGATACTTAGTCGATACTACTCTATGACGAGGTTTTTCTAGTGCATTATCTAAAGCTAACAAAGATAAACAAGGCGGGCAGTTTGGATATGGTGGTAGAAAGGCCAAGCCAAATTTACCGTTGCGCAATGGTGGAAGTTTTGAAAAATAAAACTTTAAAGCAAAAGCTTACATATCTTCTACATAAGAAGGAATTTTCAAATTTGGAAACTTTTTCAGTAATTTTGTCTTTTAAAGTAAGAGTTTTGTCCTAGATAGTTCGACGAATATCACATGGATTATATACAACCTCAAAATAATGTTGGAAAGCTTAAGTCTTTATGATATGCGTACCTCTATTTTTCTTCGGCTGGTTCTGTAGAAATGAAAATGCATCTATTAGGCGTTGAACCATAAGTAAAGGATCTGTTGCACCTCACCAATAGTGGAACCACAAATCTTCGAATTCTTTCATGTAGTGGGAAGAGGGAGAGAATTCTAAAGCATTAGGCTGCAAAAATTTTGTGTTGAAAAAGTTGAGGCATTTTTTATACCAATCTTCATTTGGATCTTCAGTGGCATAAAAAACTAATGTTTCTCAAACAAAAAGGGATTTTGGCAAGATTTGGATGAAGCCAAATTTCTTGGCTACCAAATTAGGTTGATAGGTAGCCACCCTAATACCCAATCTTGAAGAGAAAAAACTAATTTGACAAGACAGGTGGTTTGAAGAACTCCATCCAAATGTCACGGATTTCTTTCTAGGTTTCATTCAAAGAACTTGAGAATGCTTTTCTGAACCAATATCGTCCATAGCTTCGACTGACAAAAGGTGCCATGGTTGAGACAAATGTTTTACAATTGTAAAACATATCAAAGTAGGTCTTGAAGACTTCCTTTGAAACAACCTTGCCGTCATCTAGGGTATTTTGGGTGAGCTTTAGGCCTTCGATGTTCCTTTCTAAATTGGGTAAAATATTGGTTTTTAGGGAAGGTTCAAAATTGGTATTAAGCCACAACTACAGGAGCCAAATGGGGACAAAAACTAAAAGGCTTTCACGATTTATCTGTGCCTTGAGATCATGAGAAGAAAACCCCAAAGATTGAGATAGGACACTCAAGATCAATTTGCTCATACAAATGTTTCTTCTCTCACAGAGTTGGGTGGCAAAAGAAATAAACTTCTTGGCTACTTGATGAGAACTAGTGCAGAAAACATAGTGGGATAGCCAATAGGTAAGGAAAGTTATGTGTTCCTGGGAGCCTATGTTATCAATCGAAGTATGATGATCTTTGATGAAAGAACTATAGCTAGCGCAAGTAAAGTTGAAAATGGGTTTGATTTTGGTCTTTAAAGTGCGGTCGAAGATTTCCCGAGTTGGTAAAAAAATGAACAGTTGTCGCTAAGTCAAAAAGAGTAGGAGCAATCATTCCACATGGTAGGTGAAATGTGTTGGTCGAAGATTCCTAGAAGAAGGTGGTAACGACCAACGTGTGGGGGTTATACTTGAGACTAACCATAGAGAGTTGTATCAAGTTAAAGATACCTAGATTCTTGAACCCCATGAAAGCATGAACATTACCTACAAGGGATTAAGGAATCAATACTTTGGAAAACCAGACAACAACATTTTCATCTTGCATTAGAGTCTCAGGGACATAAGTACTCCATTTATAGCAATGAGATCTTCAAGTTTAGCAGCTAATGAAATGTGGGGTTGCCGTTTGGTAATGGAACTATAAGCCATTGTTATTTGTTGAGAATTTTTTTAGTGAAAAGCTTGAAGAAATGAATATTGGAGAAAGTTTGATGGACTTGGGGTTCTCAAGAAGAAGGAGATAACAAAAGAGAAGAAGTAATGAGAAGAGGCGTATATATAGCCACGTAGAGAAGAGGACTTTTTAGTTTCTATCTAAAGGAATTTGGACAAGTGGCATCTTGGAATCAACAAATGACATTTAAATTTTTTGGGAAATTGATTTAAATGATTTCTTTTAATAAAAAATTTAAATATGGTGGCCCATGATCGTCCTAGGAAATCAGAGTAATGATTATTTTTTACACGCACGTCTGTGACATGATAATTTGGTGAAAAGTGGTCATGATGACTATGACGTGCGCAGGCTAATGAGTAGTGTCGAACAGTCATAAAAAATGTAACCTTTCTTTTATCTTTTTTGTATGATTAAAGTGACATTTTTGGAGGACATCTGTTAGCCTGGAAATTTCAACATGAAGAATGCAACAAAGAGTAGTATGAACTACGTTTAAAAAGGCTAAGTGTCAAGAGTCTTAAACATAAGTTTGACACACAGGCTAGGTCGACTAAAGATGGTTCGACTAATTCATCAAATAAACTGGGGTATAAGGTATTTGGACATACATGAAATCTGGTTTGGAAGAGTCTCAGGAACAAATCCACAAGATTTTGACCACTCTCTCTTCCAAACATGTCCAGAATCTAAAAAAATGTTATGCAAATAAGCTCTTCAATAAGTGTCAAGTTCGACACGTCTATCAGATTTAGGGACTTAGGATTTTCTTATGTTTAAAGATTAAACATGTCCAGGTATCTCAACAACGCTGTAGGAGTCGACCCAAGACGCTTGACAGAGGCAATTAAGAGGTTCAAGAGCAGTTATCAGCATGATGGTGGGTTTGCAACATTTTAAATATTGGGGACGCGTGGAAACAAACTAGAGGGTTGAAGTCCACGTAAAGGAATACATGTCAAGTTCTGTAGAAACAACCATTGTCGACGGTTAACATTATACTAGTGTATAAATCGACCTCAATGTTGTGGTCGGGGTCAAAAAAATCTCATTTATTCTCTATAGAACTAAAGTGCGAAAGTTACAAAACGAAACCGTTTGTGAAAAATGTATAAGTCTATGTTTTCTCACTTACTTTTTTAAGCCTTTTGTATTCGAATCACTTTAATGTCATATATTTCGTTTATTATTCATTATCTTTATCCAAAATTTATTGCAATTACAATTTATATCCGGATCGTTAATATTTAAACATTTAACTTTCAGTCACATATACTTTTTTTTTTCATTTTCTTTATACAAATTATTCTTGACATTTTTTCGAATTAATCTCTTAAGTGAATTAAACGTATGATTCTTTATTAAAAATACCAATAAATAATATTTCGATCTATATATCTCATTTACTTTTATATATTTCATAATTTCAACGACAAAACGTAATTTAATCTTGTGTTGATTTTTATTTTGTTTTGAAACTCTTGTGTTGGTGAAATGGAGCATAATTGAAACTAAAGTGTGTTAAAAAAAAATGAAAAAAATGAAAAGATAATTCTACTAGTCGTTCGCCGCAAGAGTGCAAATGCCAAATGCCATTTGGCCTAAACCTTGATTGCCGTGCCGTCTTCAACGGCTTTTGACTTTTAGAATGCCGGCAACAAAACCACAACACGCATATAGCACAAACTACAAACATGTTATAAAAATAAAATATTATGTATTTATTTTATAATTTGTTTGGAATAGACAAGAAATACATATAAATAAAAATAACCCTGGTTTTTATTATGAAAAAACAAATGCCACTAAATATTTTTTATATTAATAAAATAAAGATTAAACTGAAGATTGTGTTTAAATATTATGTAATAAACTTTTTATGAATATAAAATTATTACTTTTTTACACAATTTCTATTATTGTTTTTTCATAAATAGGAGTAAACAAATATTTATTTTTTAAATTTATTAAATAACTAGATTAAATACATCATTAAAATGATAAATTTTTAAGAATATTTACTTATGTATGTATGAAATCGAATGAAGGGCTTTTTATCCCGTTTCAAATAGCATAAAAGAGATGTTTATATCAACCTAATAAAAAGAATTCAAGAAAAGTAATAAAGTTGCTCTAGATTTGTTAAACTTTTGCTTGTAAACAATCTTACTAATAAATTGGTAGCATATGAATAATCTCATTTGTATATTGTTCAATCTTTATTTTTTTTTAAAGAAATGTGAGACTTTTAATTTATATTTGTATCACAATAATTTTTTTTTAATTGTGAGTTTATCCACTTATAAACTCCGTTTTAAAACTTTTTCATTGGCACACATTTACACTTATACTTGGGAATACTTCAACATAACATGTATTTGACGATCATCTTGTTAAGATATAAAGAGCCGATTACTTAATTGAATTATCGGTTATGATACCATTAATGAAAAAAGTTATTAGAGAAAACATACACAAATAAAAATAAAAATTAACACGTCATTTTTATAAGGAAAAAACTGCAATCTCTCACAACTAATACAATTTTTTTACGAAAAAACTCAACTACAATATTTAGGTAAAAAAAAAATTACAAATTCTCTCGATTATAATTTTTGCATGAAAAATTTATAAACTCTCTTAACAATAATTTTAAACAAAAAAATTGAAAAGCCCCTCTAGACGCACAACTACATAAACCCAATTACATCCTTAAAATATAGAGTTGTTGTGGTGAACAAACTCAAACTAACTCTCCATATTTATAATAATATTCCACTTTTTTTCTTCATATTATTCAATGTCAAAGTTTGACGAGTATTCACTTTAATACAACATCTCCCCCATTCATTTAAAGTCTCACATCTCTCGACTACATAGTCACCTTCATTCTCGCAAAATAAAAGAATTGTCTACACAATTTAACATATTTGCATTAATAATGCTCTTCAATTGTTTTGTCTTCTTCTTTATGCTTTGCAAATTCTACATGAATCATGACATTTAACTTGTATGTGACCAAATTGTTGACAATAATGACACTTGACAAAACTCATATCTCTTAGTTCTTTCATTGCCCTTTTTTAACTATTAGTATTTGACTGTCTTTGATAGATTTATCAATAGCCATAATTTGTTAACTTCCTTTCAACGATTTCACTAATTTATCAGCATGTAATTTGCTATTCTTTGTTAACATTGACTGCACTAGTGATTTGAAGGATTTGGATGGTGAAGCCAATAAAAGAAACTTGCTATTCATCTTTGATATCTTTCTCTGCATTTATAATTCTAGATAACAACTTATTAAAATTATTAATATGATAAAAAATATTACATTCATCTTCCATCTTCAACGAGTACATGCTCATTTTTATCATTAATAAATTGATTAGTATAATTGATACAAATTTACTTTCTAACAAATTTCACAATTTCTTTAAAATGTTTGTTTCAAGAATCATTTTAATCTACTGAGCAAGTGTCAATCAAATTGTGCAGACATATTTTTTTGTATTGCATTCCAATCTAATTTTTTTTTTAATCTCACTTGGTTTTTCAACTTATAAAGCATAACAAGACTTTGTTTCACCAAATTGTTTTGGTCTGTGCTTTCACCAGAAAAAATTCATCGTCCCATCAAATAAAGAAATATCCAACTTCGGTGTAGCCATAATATTGTTTAATAAAAACACAAATGAAATAAGATGATATCTAGCTTCAAAGACAATACTTCTGCTACTTTTTCTTTATTGATCGAAACTTTTGCTCTAATAATTTTTTTCTTTCTAAAGGCAATTGAGATTAATAAGAATACAAGAGATATTCTAAGCCTTTACAAAAGCAAATAAACAAGAAGAGAGATTCTCAACCAAGACTATTCTAACAAAAGCACCTAAATAGGTTTCATACAAAAAACATGAAAACTAGAGTTGGAATAAGGAATTTCCCCTATGCATCTCCATTTCCAAACACAAAACTTTATATTCCAACAAACAGTATTAACATTACAAGTCTCAACATTAAAGATGATATCGTTCCTCCCCTTCTAGAGGGACCACACGACTGTCAACCAAAAAGCGCCTCTCTTAAGTTTGCCTGCATAATTATTTTCAACACCGCTCAAATCCATAAAATGGCTCCAGACACACCCACTATGAACCACGTCACACCTATATCAATCACCAATATTTTTTCACACAACCAAAGACACATAGCAGTTGAATAAGATATGCCCCTAATTTTTGCCATATGCACCACACAACCCACATTGAGTATAAAAAATAATACCTTTTCTAAATAACAAATCCTTAGTTGGCAATCTGTTCCACAAGATTCTCCACCCAAAAATTATAATTCTCGCCGGCACCCTAATCCTCCACAACCATTTGAACGTGTGACCCTGCTCGTCCGACATCTGATCAAGCCCTGGAGACACCATCATCTGCTGATACGCAAACTTAATGGAATAGCTTTCAAACTCATCCATAATCCACTTCACCTCATCATCGACACCTAAAGATGAAGACACTTCATCCAACAAAGATTTCAAACTTTGAAATCCCTCTACCTCATCTTCCAGCCCATGACTCTTGATTCCTAAGTCTCCCCACCTCTACACACCGTCACACCAAGTTCCCATGGAAGAAACCATAAACTCTTTCTTGCTACTATTTCTGAACAATACTTTAAAAGCCTTTGCTAAAGGGACAGAGTAAACTCTTTTTTGCTCTAATACTAATTATTGAAAAAAATAACTAGAGAAAATCTCCGCACAAATAAAAACAAATTAACTTACAATTGCACACTGTCACAACTACAATTTTTGAGGAAAATATGCAAATTTTTAAACAAAAATTTTTTAATAGATTTTTTTAAAAATTGTATTTCTTAAAAAATATTAATAATATTTAATACATTTTAGTTAGATTCATATTTTGTAGATGTGACATTGATTTATTAAGATACCCGTAATTCTAGCTAACAAAATTTTATTTGAATATTAAATATTAATAATATTTAATACATTTTAGTTAGATCCATGTTTTGTAGATGTGACATTGATTTGATATCGATATGAAATTTGAAGTGTTTTTTTTTTTTTTAGGAATCAATAGCTTGTAAAGTTTTGCTTATAAATAAATAACTTTTAAAATTTTGAGAGAAGGATGAAGAAAGTGAATCATTCACTGCATTAAATATAGGAGAGGGTTTGGAAGAATTTTGATTAATTAGATTTTAATGCAATTGGTTTGAATATGTAATGGTGAGATGTTGAATTTCATTGCTTGATGATTTTTAAAAAAAATAATCAAATGAGACGTTAATGGTTGACAATGGATGAAGGATGAAGTGAATGAATTTTAAATTATTAACTTTATTTGATTAAAAAATTTAATATATATAAAGTTAAAGTTATATTAATTTTTTTTTAGGCTTCTTAACTTTATAAATAGAGAGATAAAAAATGCATTTAAAAAATTATTTTTATTTAGCTCATTTGATGTTTGAGAAATGATATTTGCATTAATATTTGTATTACTACTAGTACTACTTAAAATTAAATAATAATAATAATAATAATAGAAAAATAAACGTGGGTAATAGTAATAATAGACGCTCCTTTTCCTAAACAATTAGATTGTTATAAAGAAAATCACGCACACTAGTTATGTAATGAAAAGTAAAAACCCGTTCCTCCATTTTCTCCTTCCATTTTGTCTTTGTTCACTTCTTTCATTTCACACCCAATAAATCAATTACCCTTTTGTTTTCTTCCTTTTCTTTAATATTCATGCTTACAATGCGTGCCGATCCCAACTCGTAGTATATTAATTCAACCCGCAATTCCATTCGCCTAACAAACCGTTTCGTTTCTTCTTCCCTTTTAAATGCCTTAAACCTCACGAGATCTCCGTTTGAGAGAGATGAGTCAGCTCGGTTTGTTATTACAGGAGACCCGGGGTGAGTCAAGAACGATTCTCGGGTTGTTAAGAGAACAAATGGACGGTGTCGATGGAGTTCCTCGTAGGCGCCGTAGCTTCAAGGATCGGTTTGGATTCATCGGGATAGGTTGTTGCGGAGCCACACGTGGATTCCGTTCTTCTTCTTCTTCTTCGCTTCAACTGCCTCAGCAACAACTTTCGGATACGGATCCGGTTCAGGATCCGAGCGTCTGCGTTGGCCCGAATCCAACTGCTTCGGGTAATATGAATCTTGCGGCGGCGTTAGCGGCGGAGCGACAACTCCGAAGACCGCCGGTGGAAACGAGCGTCGACGGAGGCGGAGGAGGTAGAACTCCGGGGACACCGTGGAGAGTGTCGTTGATGAGGCTCTTAGAGGAGACGGAAAATGGTGACACGCTGACGGCTAAGGCTGTGAGAGAGGTAAAAGAAAGTGGTGTGGCGGGAAATGATTCGGTGTGCTGCGTGTGCATGGGAAGGAATAAAGGCGCGGCGTTTATTCCATGTGGACACACTTTTTGCAGAGTCTGCTCTAGGGAGCTGTGGCTGAACAGAGGCTCCTGCCCACTTTGTAACCGTTCGATTCTTGAGATTCTTGATATTTTCTAAAATGTTCTTCAATGAGGTGATGAAGATCTTTGTCTTTTCAACGATCTCATTCTTTTTCACGTGTAATATGAATTTCGTTTCATGTTAGTTCAAAGTCCTGCAAGAATCTTTTTACGTATTGTATATACTATGATGATTGTGTTGATATATTTTACTTTGTGAGTTTATTTGAATGATTAGTGTTTAATCATACACTAATTTTATAATGGAGTGCAGCTAATGATGCTTTTATCTTTCTTGTCTTTTAACATATAATCCAATCACAAAGTTGACTTGAACCAATTGTTTTTTATTCATAATTAGAATATTAAAACAATCATTAGTAGAAGAATAAGTAAATATGCAATCATATTATTGGTTAGTTTGTGGATAGATATTAAATTAAAACTAAGTTGAGAATTATTTGTTCCAAAAAAATTAGTAATTAGTTTTTCCAATGTGAAGATTCTTTAGTTGTGTTCAATCAACAATATGAAAAAGAACAAAAATTCTTCATTCTTAGATGTCCTTCGTGTGTACTAGAGAGGTGGATAGACATATCTTACATTATATTGGATTTTTATCCCTAAATTTTCCACTGTTATCACTTTTTGTTTTTTTTAAAACGTAAGCTTAATTTTTCTCTTATGTAATTAAGCAGAAGCAAACATAAAATAAATAAACAAGTAGCAGAATAAAAATAAAGTCGCAAAATTACACCAACAAATTTTATATAAAAAATCCTCTTAATGTAAAAGAAAAATCACGAAATTTTATCCAATAAAATATATTCACTATAAAATAGAATTACAAGTTCTTTTGATACAAGAGGTTATTTTTGGGTCTCACAAAATTATAATATAAACAAGACTTTTGGCCTCTATAAATACTCCTTCTCTAATGGGAGGAAGGAGATATCATAATATTTTCAGCACAACACTTATATATAAAGGCTCTCACCTCACGTGAGTTGTCTCTCTCTTACCACCGTAAACATCATTGAACAAGGTCTCTCATCATTGTGAGCAAGCCCTAACCACCTGTTAGTTGAGATTTTTGACCAATAAGGAAAATCCAGCAAACAAGAATACAAGTCTTAAAACAACAGTGGTTCGAATGCACTTTGGGGACTTAGAGGATTTTTTAGTTGTTGAAGCGAGTGGTCCGACAACATCTGCTTTGACCAGGCAGGTAGCGTCGAAATAAAGTTGGTCGAAGAAGCGGTTGTTTGGGCGCGATTTGTCACGTTCAAATATTAGTAACTACTTGGGTTCTTATCTCAGAGGGACACGTGGAGAAAATTTGAAAACACACTACATGCAGAAGTGCACGTGGCGAACCAACAGGAGAAGAACGTTAGACTAGTTATTTTAGATTTCTGTATATAGTGATTAATTTTATTGGATTAATGTGTTCATTTGTACTACAAAAGTCTCACAAAGAAATTCAAAGTATCAACGTTAAGAGAAAGGAGCGAATGACTGAGAGAATATAAGCACAGATGAAACATCATATTTACTATTCAATGCAAAGTTTCTTAATTCATTTAGTTTACTTCGTCTTCATCATTTTCATCTTTTCCCCCTCCTTCATTTTCTCTTAAACGTTTTCAAAATGTTTTACTTTCACCTTACTTTCTTTTACAAGAAGTTTACAAACTCTCTGTTTACATTATCCTCATACATTTCTTCGACACAGTCGAAGTCCATAACCCTAAGAACATTAAAAGAAATAACAATAAACAAACCCTTAAGCACTTCGTCCTACAGATTAACTAGTTGATCCTTCTAGTAAACAATACATTTGGAGACCAGCGGTTGTTTACCATTTTTGAAGGTAAACAAATTGGCACGCCCAGTGGCTCATGTGTTAATTGTGTTTTATTTATGTCATCCCTTGTTTTTCTTACTTTAGAAGAATTAGGTTATACTCTTAGGAATTCTTTTTTGGGCATTTTTTTGCATGCGCTTAAGGAGTGGTAAAGCGTTATCCAGTATGTTGTGTCCTCCTCCAGACAATAATAATTCTCAGAATAACCCACAAGACGTGGTGCAATAGCTGGTTGTATCGGCCAAGAAGTGCCAGTTCTTTCTACACCAGTTAGGACGACGACTCCATCGGCATTAGAGACACCATTCGCAACAATTTCGTCCCAGGGGAATACCCCCTTCACAGCCAGAAAATTCCCTTAACAATCCTGCGCTGACAAGACCTTTATTTGGATTCTCAATGCCTCCCCCTGGCAGAGATTATCCCTATGGAATGCCAACATTCATGATGGCAGGCTTGCAACCAAATATGTCAACTTTTAGTGACAAGATAATGACCACAACGCTATTACATAACCTTTACAACGCCTCAATGTCGACCATCAATAATATGGCACGACCAACAGGGATAAATTATATCCCTTGGAATTTTCCATCACTAAACACTACTTCTATGATGTAAATGAGGCAATAGATGGACGAGAGTAACCTGGAAATGGTAAATACTCTCACCCAACAAATGGGGACCATCTTCAGTCCATTAATTGCTAACATAAACCAAACTTATGAAGTTTTGGCAAGCCAGATGGGGCACATTGCTGATTTCTTTAGCACACCCACAGTACCAATTCGACCAACTCCACAAATATCTAACGTAGGAATTTTCGTTAACCCCTGGGAGTGCGACAACATTGGCCACATTGGCCCAAAAATTGGAGTCGCAACAAAATCCTTCTTTAAATAGGGAGCAAATAGTGCAAAACGACCCCACTCCTTTGATAGCTCATAGAAATCAGAATGCTGATCAGGTGCTTAGGCAAGTCCAGCAAAATGATTTTGCAGGGAAGAACAATATAACGAATGTGGTCGAGTAGATCTTGGCCCAGAATGGATTGAATGTGGGACTCCATCGACCAAAATTTATTTCCCCATTGCCTTAATATATTCAACAGTCAGAGGTCCCCATGGGATTAAAGATCTCAAAATTCACCAAGTTTGTTGGAGACACTAATGAGTCGACAATAGAACATGTCGACAGGTACCAAACCGAGGTTGGCGACTTAGCTAATAATGAGAACTTAAAAATTAAAATACTTCCCAAGTTCTTTAACCAAAAATGTTTTTACATTGTTTACGACCCTTCCTCCCTAGTTCGTACAAACATGAAGCCAGTTAGAAAGGCTATTCCATGAACAATTTTATATGGGGCAGTCGAAAATTAACTTGAAAGAATTAGAAAGTGTTAGGAAAAAGGTCCCTCAATCAATAGAGGACTATATGAATAGGTTTAGACTTCTTAAAGCCAGGTGCTTTACGCAAGTACAAGAGCATGAGTTGGTCGAAATGGTTGTGGGTGGCCTAAACTATTTTATTAGAAAGAAATTGGATACCTAATATCTAAGGGATATGGCACAACTTGCAGATAGGTTTCATCAAGTCAAACGCTTGAAAGCTGAGAAAGCCAAAACTAGTAAGTATTATAAGAAAGAGAAAGTCGCTTACATAGACGCAGACGAGTACGTATTCGACGTTGGTGAAGATAGTCTAGATGAAAAAAAGTCAATGTGGCTGAGTTAAAGCCAGGACCCCCATACACTTGTAAGCTTTTAAAACCATCCAATGGGAAGAACCTTGTTGAAACTAAAAAGAGTAAAAAGTTCACAACTAGAAGTTATACATTCGATATCAAAAAATATGACGAAATCTTTGATCTGTTAGTTAAAGATGGTCAAATACTAGTGCCTCCTGGTTTGAAAACCCCTCCTTTAGAACAAAGGAAAAAAGAGGTTTTTGCATATATCATAATTTCCTGGGTTATAAGTCTTCTCAATGTTTTCTTTTCAGGGACTTGGTTCAGAAAGCTTTGAAAGATGGAAGACTCCAATTTGGCAAGAAGTCAAAATCAACAATGAAAGTGGATGTCGACCCATGAAAATGGAGGAAGTAGACTATATTGAGCCTCTTGAAATCCTGATAATGGACGCTATTGATGGCTCCAACATGGACGTTGACAAGGAAGAACGGATCCCTGTTGTTGATGACTCTTGTAACACTCCAATTTTAGAAATTATTTATTTATATTAATTAATTGAATTATTTAATGAATTATTTGATTTATTGGATTTATTTGAGTTAATTGATTTGTTTGATTAAATGATTTGTTTTAATTACCTTATTTGGTGGAATAAAATATATAATTGGTAGAATTAAGTAATTGGGCCTAGATGAGAGTGTGAATAGAAAGTGTGAGAATGAGTTAGTGAGCCCATTAGATTGTTATGTAATTTTTAGGGTTTAAAAAAAAGAGAAGGGGGTAGAATAGAGATAGAAAGGAGAAAAGAGGCTAGAAGAGGGAAGTAGAGAAGAAGAGGAGAAACCTAAGAAAGAACTCAAGAATCCAAGAAAAATCAAGATAAGAGTGAATTTTTAATATAATTATTGAGATTATTTGATAATGTTTAATGGATAGAAACATGTTTAGGTTGAAACCCCTAAATTTTTTATTAATTTGAAATTGTTAGGTTTTAGTGATAATTTTTGAAATTTGTTAATTTAATTGTATTTGGAGTTGATATGTTGGTATACTATAGAGATCCATTCAATATTAGGAGTAAATCCATTGAAATTGGAATATATGTATATATTTGTTGTACAGTAGCGTTGAACTAAAATCGTGAAGTGTGAATTCTATTTCTCCTAAACTGTTACTGTAGCAGAAGACTATGATAAATATGATTCTTTTGTTTTACATCATGATACCTTCTTTTGGACTATAACGCATGAGCTTAAAAAAAATGAAATGTTTTTTTCTTTTCATTATGAACTGTAGCGACATAAATAGAACAAAGAATGAAGTAATACCTATATATATGTCACATATTGTAGCCACAACCATAGATTAATAAAAAATGTAATTTTTCTTTTTTTTTATTAGTGCTGTAGCATAAACTAGGGGTGTACGCGGGTTGGGTTGGATCGGGTTCGCCTTAACCCGTTACCTAACCCGTTCAACTTTCAATGGGTTGGGTTTATCATCAAACCCGTAATTCTACTTTAAAAACCGACCCGAATCAACCCGGATATTTACGGGTTGGGTAGGGTTGGGTCCACGGGTTGTGTATATAATAATTATTATTTTCAATTTAAAAAATCTATAACACAATTCAATATAATTTTGCATATTTCAAACAATTAAATTATTTACGTAGTGGAGACAAATCCTACATATAAAATAGAATAATTAAAAATATAACAATTAAAATTTTGAAATGTATACATATACACCATTAATTATTTATATATTTTCATTAATATACCTTAATTTACAAAAATTTATTAGTTATTTTGATACTCAAATGTTATCCATTACAAATATATATCAACATATGTAAAACAAATATATAATAATATACAGTATATATTAGTTGTTTTGATACTCAAATGTTACCTTTTCTAGCCCATGCTTAAAAGTAGGTCCGTAAACTATCATATATATTAACACTTAATAATATATAAAATTCCATAAAATATCATTTCCATAAAATTCATAAATTCTAAATAATTCAAGAGCAAATAAACATCACTTAGTCTTAAAATGACATAGATGTATTGGTCCAATATTGGTCTAATAGCACCAAAATCTAACAGCAACTATAAAAGATTCCAGCACCAGCAGTGAAAGGTTTAGCAACAACAGAAAATCCAGCAACAGTAGCTGTAAAAGCGGTAAAATGCATGTTCAATACGGAGATTAGTTAAAAATGCAACATCAGCATGTCCTAAGCGGTAAAATGCATGTTCATACTTTTCAGCGATGTTCAACATTAAATAAGTAGAGTTCCATCTGGTTTCTACATCTAGTGTTACCAATGCTTTAGAACATACACCAACAGCTTTTGCACACTTCTTGAAAGTAGCCAACCTACTAGGAGAAGCCTTGACAAACTTACATGCAGCCCTAATTCTTTTAACAGATTCATCAATATCCTTTATTCCTTCTTTGACAATCAAGTTTAATATGTGAGCACTACATCTCATATGCAAGTACTCCCCATTAAACAAAGTACGACCATTCCAAAAATTCATGCCTCGATTTAAATAATCAATTGCCAAATTGTTAGCACTTGCATTATCAACAGTCACACAACATATAGACTTGATACCCCATTCCTTCATGCAATTCTCTAATGTTATCCCTATAGTTTCACCTTTATGGTCAGCAATTATACCAAAGCTTAATATACTCTTCTTTAAATTCCACTCGTCATCAATATAGTGAGCTGTAACACACATATAATTCATATTCTGAATCGATGTCCAAGTATCAGTGGTAAGAGACACCATTTGTTTATTAGCAGACAACATAGATTTCAATTTTTCTTTCTCATCGAAGTACAAGCATAAACAATCTCTGGCAACAGTGACACGAGATGGAATTTTGAATCTTGGTTGAGCCTCTTTCATGAACATATTAAATCCTTCATTTTCAACATATTTAAAAGGGAGCTCATCAATGATTATCATCTTTGCAAGTGTTAATCTAGTCCTTTCTTGATTAAAATCAACAAGTTTCAAGCTAACACTATTAGGATCATCCTCACTTTCTTTTCCAATAGCTATAGTTTTTTGTTTCTTATCAACTACCCTATTTGGATTTTTCAGGCACACTTTCAAATGTTTATGCATGTTAGTAGTGCCATGACTACCACTATTTGCAGCATATTGTTTCCCACAATACTTACATATAGCCTTATCATTAACCCTTTTAAAATCTTTCCAAACTGTAGAAGGTTTTCTAGAGGGTTTTCTTTTGCTTACCTCTATTAGTGCACTTGGTGGCAATGATGACAACCCTTCTCCTTGTATTTGTTGAACTTCTTGCTCTTGTTCAAGTGGATGAGCAACATCTTCACTGACAATTTGTGATTGTTCCACTTCCATTTTCTATAAAAAAACAATTTTTAATATAAATTATTATTAAAACAACATTAAACAAAATATATTTAAATTAATAATATGAAACAGAACAGGACTTTGCATCAAAATATATTTTCATCATATGAAATAAAATAGTACTTTGCATCATATGAAACAAAATAGTACATTACATTGAACCTATCATCATATTTTGCATTGATATAAAACTATTGAAGTACATACTGTAAAAACAATATATTGCATTGAAATAAATATATTGTAGAACTATAAAAAGTATAAAACCTTATTCAATATGGAGACGAAACTATGAGAGAGGCAAAGTATAGACTGTGGATTTTCGAAAGCAAGATGGAATTGGAATGTGAGAGAGTAAAATGAAAAAAAAATCGTGAGAGAAAAAGGAATGGTGACGTTTGAGATTTGCCGTAGTAAAAAAATAGGGTTAGGTTAAGTGGTATTGTCTTTAGTTTAGTAAGTTTCTAATATATACTTAATTATTATTAGTTAATAAAGATTCATTAAAAAAATAAAAAGGCAGTAAAGTGTAAACTAGAAGTGCATAAGTCAAGCAAGCATGATTAATATTAATAATAATATTTAATTATAATAATAATAATAATTTAATGTGTGATTGAAACTGGAAGGAAAGTGCAAAAGATCTTTGTGTACGTTACAATTTACAAAGTTATAGCAACTTTTATAAATAATAATATAATAATAATAATAATAATTAATTATGTCACGTCAACGGGTTCATGGGTTTAGAAACTAAAACTCAATACCCGAACCAAATCTATACGGGTTGTTACGGGTTGGGTCGGGTATACCCGTAAATGAATGGGTCCGGATAATTAGTGGGTTGGTTCGGTTTGGGTAGGCGGATTTGCGGGTCGACCCGCACCCATGAACACCCCTAGCATAAACAAGGAAATGAATATGTAACCCACTTACAAGCTTCCTGTAGCACAAGAAAATATATAGAGAAATGGAATGTGATTCTTTGTTTCCCTTTATGATGTAGGAATTCCCCACTATAGCATAGGAACAAGTAGGAAAATAAAATTAGAATGAAATGATGCCTTAGAATGTATATTGTAGCGAAAACAAATTATAATGTGGTTCACCTTTTTTACCATGTCTTGTAGCATATATATATATATATATATATATATATATATATATATATATATATATATATATATATATATATATAAAAGTTAGGAAAGAATACTTATTTAAAATATTGAATACTTATTAAATATTGAAATATTTATTTAAAATATTGAAGATTTATTGAATATTGAATTATTTATTAAAAATATTGATTATTTAGTGAATCTTGAATAATTATTGAATATTGAATTGAGTAGTGAATATTTATTGAATATTGAATTTAATTATTGACGATGGATTAATTATTTTATATTTAATTGGTGATGTGTGTTTTGTTAATTGAGGTTGGATCGTGTTGATATTTATGTATGTGCAAATGTGTGGTAATTCAAGTGTGATTAATTATTGAAGATATTGTTCTGGAATGGGCTTAGACTTGCCCCACAGTTAGGCAGGCTCAACCCAACACTGAGTTGGGGAGGCCCAAAAGCCCAATCTTCCTTTATATCAGACACACGTAGTGCCGTAGTCGGGAAAACCATTACATAGCACGAGAAGCGTTCACGCGTCCTCCCCACGCGAGGACATGTCATCAGGCAACTATCCACTTTCGAAAATCACGGGGCAGTTGATCCAGGGCGAAGACCATGCGCTGGTATTCTCTACGCAACGTTAACCCTAACAATTACTTTATTGGGCCTTGTAATCCAGCCCAATGCCAAGTAACCGTTGACCCTGCGTTGGGGGCACATTATAAATACTCTCTTTCATTAGAGAATCAGGTATTCAATTCTACACACCTAATCTCTACGTACTTACTTTTCTAAACTCCATTACTCACTTAAGCATCGGAGTACCTTGCAGATACACCTCCTCTTCCTCTTCAACATCGGTGAACACAAAAGCTCACGACGTGTGGCAAGTTGTTGATTCCTTTTTGATCAGGTAAGATCAGTGGCGTTGTCTGTGGGAATCCTTTGCTCCCCCGTTCTTTCTTCTATACAAGCATAGAAGCTCAAGAACCAAAGCAACATCCAACTTCCGTTTGATCATGGCCAACCCACGCAACAACAACGCTCTGCAAACCGCATTCGTCCCTGTCACCAACAGTGAAAACCACGACCCCAACGTGACCGTTCACGTCGAAGAGGGCGACTCCAGGGACGGGAAAACTGCCTTTCCTTCCTCTAAAGACACGGCCTTCAACTCCGTCCACCGCTTGGATAGCCTGGTTGTCTACCACCAATCCCGGTGCCACTCAACATCGACCCCACAATGGTGGCTCTGTATGCGGCGATCAACCAGACCAACCTGATGATCTTCCAACAGAATGAGCGCATTGAGATGCTCGAGAAAGAGTGACAATCACGCTCTCCCTCGCGGAGACAAGGTCGCCCCATCTCTAGCAGCCCCTCTCCTCCCCCGCGGAGGACGCGACACGATAACTCTCAAAGCCTTTCTCTCTGACAGACTAGACATCGCCCTTGCTTGAAGCGACCTCAGCCAGTGGCCTCCCAAAAATGTGACCTATCACCTCTCCGGAAAGAGCGACACTCTCCCGTTCAGAATAGGAACAAAGATGAAGGAGGCAACGAGAAGCCAAAGAGCCGCCCGAGGAGTCCTTCCCGATGAAACAGAAACAATCGCGGTGACCTTTCCCCTTCTCGGTTACTTATCATAAGCAAAGAGGTCGACCAACACTCACCATTGTCTAGGGCCATTAGGGAAACTCCATTGCCCGCCGGGATGGAAAAGCCCCCACCCTTGGCGATGTATGATGGTACGACCGACCCGAACGACCATATCAAAAGTATCAATGCGATGCTCGACTATCGAAATGTCCATGGAGCCATCAAGTGCAAGCTCTTCCACACCATCCTAAGGAAGGGTGTTATGACATGGTACAAGCGCCTCACGCCCGAATCAGTCATCTCTTAAGGCGAGCTGAAGAGGCAGTTCTCCTAAAACTTCACAACTTCCCGGCGCCACCCGAAGACGGAAGCATCCGTGGAAGTTATCATCTAGGGAAAAGATGAACCTCTTCGGGATTACATAGAGAGGTTCAACCGAGAAGTCGTCCAGGTGGCCACCTCAGATGACATGAAGAAGTTTCTGATCGAGCAAGGAATGCGACCTCGCACTGACTTCGCCAAGGCCGTCAGGATCGAGAGACCCTGAACCTTGAATGCTCTCCTCCTCAAGGCCCAATCATACATCCAGTATGAGGAAATAAAGGACGCCTACTGCGTCCGCGACACGCAGAATCAAGAAGGCATTAGTGGTGCCAGGCATGAGGATACCACTACCCACCGAAGAGGCGGGGAAAGAAGAAGATAATACCGGTCCTGAGAACAGAGAGGGCCAGCAGGCCGGTCCATTGAGTACACGCTACTCACGGCTCCCCTCGAGCACATCCTAGCTGAATGTATTAACTCTAAATTTCAGAGAGGTGGTGTTCGTTTTCTGAAACCGACACCCCTCAAGCCCAACATCGACAAATCCAAATACTGTTGATTCCACTAGAGTCATGGAAACGTCACAAAAGATTGCATCCACCTCAAGGATGCAATCAAGATCCTAATCAAGGAGGGGCACCTAAAATAGTACACCCAAAGAAATAATGCTTCTCGACAAGAGACTCGCGAGGCCAAAAGGGTCGAGGAGGTATCACCCCCCTCTGGAGAAACTGGACTGTAAGTTGCCCTATGTGTCTCCCGACCAGAAGACTTCTTCCTTCCAGGTAAGGATGGAAATAGGTTGAACCGAGCTAGGCTTTGCCAAGCCTGAGCCTGTCCTACTAAAAAATTCAAAGCCTAAGTCTGGCCTGTAGTCTATGATAGGCTTATTTTTAGGCCTGAGTCTGGCCTTTTCAAAGGCCTGATTGACCTACTAGCCTATTTAAAAGCCTACTTCATTTGAACATTTGTAAATAAGAAATTCAACTAATGTTAAATAGACTAACAAATTAAAAGATCAATGGGACTAAATGTTTTTTTTATTATCTTATTCAAGTTTACCTATTAGCATAAGTTTGGTGATATTATTTGTTAGAGAGAACTTATGAAAAAAACTTATGACAACAACCTATAACATTGTTTATAATGTTTTTTCAACTTATTTTCATAAGTTCTTCAAGATGACTAAACTTTATTTTTCGTATTTTAATTCAAACTACAAAATACAATATAATAATAATAAACTTATTGAGTTTTTTTTAACTAGGCCGGTCTGATAGGCTTAAAAAGCTTTTCTTACGGCATATGGCCTGGCCTCTTTAGCTAAATAGACTTATAAAAAATCCTAAGCCTTTTCTATTTAAGAAAAAGCACGGTCTGGCCTGGGCCTATGTAGGTTAGGCCGTATGCCCTGCTAGTTGACCTAGCCTATTCCCACCCCTACTTCTAGGCAAGCCCGACACACTGATGTCTGCCCACAGTCCTTGGGAGGATTTCCCCGCCACATTGGTCATATTTGGCGGAGGCCCTAACAAGCTCTCAGTCGGCCCGGTCAAGAGGAAATTCGAGGAGCTGATCAATAAGAGCTCGAAGCAGATCTCCACCCTCGACAAGTTCAAAAATCAATCAGTAGCACCCCAAAATTTTCCCATCTTTTTTCTTTTATCTTGGTTTATTGTTTCATATCATTTTGTATTGGCATTTACACATAGTATTGATCTTAGACAAGGGATCAAGGTATCTTATCCAACAATCAAGAGAAGAGCTTCATCTTCAAAGATCAATCAAGAGTTCATGCTCAACTTTGTGGCAATCTCAAGCCATAAGGTCTCCATCATCATCAATACATGTCACTCAACCACTTGAATCAAGAACACAAACATTGATTCTCCTCCTCCTATCTCATGGATGACTGATTAGGATTTTGGTTCAAAGGAGATTTGTGGCTAGTTCTTTAGGCAAGACTTGATTCTAAAGCTCCACACACACCTTGAATGTCCTCTACATGGATTATGTGTCTTCACAAGCCACCACAAGAGCCTCAATCAGTGAAAATGGTCCTAGGATTTCATCTGGTCAACGAAAGTCAAATGTGATTCAATAAAGTCAAAATCTTGGATCTCAAGGTCAATTAAGAGCATGATAGTTTTTTCAAGTGATTTCATGTGTTTGGAATAAGAAGAATCAAGGAGAAACATAAAATCAAAAGTTTGACTAAATTAGGGTTTTGATGGAAATTTTTCTAAGTGTAGAAAACCCTAATTCTAGCCATCTTACAACTTCCATAACTTTCTCATTTTTTATCCAATGAAGGCAAACTTGATATCAAATTAAATAGGACATCATGAACTACAAGTTTGTGGAGGGAATCATGTCCAAAATATTTATGGTTTGAGAGATATGATGAGCTAAAGTTGGAAAATTGGAGATTTTGACATTTTAACACTTAGAATTTTTCTAAGTATAGAAAATTAGTTTGAAGTACCAACTTTCAAGCCCATCTTTCATGGTAATACGAGCTTCAATTGAATTTTCCTACAATATGAGAGTTGTAGAGCATCCTTCAAGATTTGTTTTTAGTACTAGATCATCTCCACTGGATGTATAGAACTCAAGTTATGATACTCCCAAGTTAGGGTTTCAAAGATGTCAAGATTGACAAGTGTCTAGGCAGATTTTTGGACCAAACTTCCAAGGCATTTTTCACTAAGTTCTTGATCTCAAATGAATTTTCCCAAAACATGAAAGTTGAAGACAATATTTCAAGCTTTCTATCCATTACTAGAAATATTCTATTGAATCAAAACTCTTCAAATTGTGTGGCTTCAAAGTCAATAACTTAGGAAATTTTCTAAGTTACTTGGGACAGTTTTGTGCACCCAACTTCCAATCAAGTTTCCTCATTGATCCAAGCCCTATTTCACCATTCCATCAACATGAAACTTTCTCCCCTCATTCTCTACTTTTAATTGAGCTAAAGATCTCATCATTTGGAGCCATGAGCATGGATTTATGATGACATGAAATGGGCAACATGAAATGGTCTCAAGGTGCATTTTGGTGGCGTTTATGCAACATGATCTTGCAACGACATATTCACTCCAATCTCATGCACATGGTATGTCATATTTGTTCATAAAAACATTGCTTTTTATGGCCAAACCATCTATGTACCAATCATGTCCTTCATGGGCAAGTTTTACCAAATGAAGCAAAAGACAAATTACATAAAACTTGCACAACAATTTGTTCCCTCCACTCCTCTATTATGAATACCATTACCACAACAAAACCACACAAAATCCACCTCACCATGGGTATGACCCGTGCACACACTCTCACTCTCCAAATTTGGAAACAAGACCATAACAAACCTTATGGGCCTCTAACCATCACCCAATCCACATATATAAAGAGCATAAACCCTAAGAACGAGACTCAACCTCCATCTTTTACTCAGAACAGAATAAAAAAACCTTCCTCCATTCAAAATTTCTTTCTCTTCGAATCTCCCTCTTTCTCAAGTTTATGGATCATACTTTGTTTCTATCGTCATCTCTGAAGCTCAAGCAAAGAGAAGGAGCCATTTGGTGAGGTGCTGAAGCTCCAAGCAGAGTTTGTAAAGCTTCATTTTTGGTAATCTTTCTTGAGCTTATTTCTCTCTTTTTACACATCCATTTGTTTTGTTTGATGCATATTAGAACTTCTGGATTGAGGTAGGTTATGTTTGTATGTGGTTTGTTTCTGTTTGTGGAAGTTGCAACATATGTGTTCTTTTGTCGTGCCTGTTTTTCATGAGCTTAGAGTGAGTTTCAATGTATTTTCCAGTAGCTAAAGGCTCAAAACGCGCTAAGCGGTCTCATACCGCGCTTAGTGCGCTTCTCAGATTTTTTGCTCTATTTTTCTGATCGTTCTTAGCATGCCGCTGAGGCCGCTTAGCGTGGTGCCACTTACTGCACTAAGTGGTCGTCTATAAATATCTCTTTTGGGAGATATTTTCACCAACTTTGTACTTTTTCACTTTCTACACATTTTCAGCATTTGAGCAAGAGAGAAAAGATTTCTATGTCAAAAAACCTTAGAAACTCTTGGAGAAGTAAGAATAAAATCTTTGGAGCATAAATCCTCGATTCTTCAACTTTGATGCTAGTAAAGCTTCTTTTCTTACTTGTCGATCAAGCTACCACGGTGATGGGTAGCTAAACCCCTTTTGTGTCAAGATTAGAGGTAGTTAATCTTGCTTTTATGTATTTCTTTTGATCTTTTGTATGTAAACAAGGTTATGATCAATAGATGATGAAGATATTTTCTTTTAATGATGTATTTATGGTTTGAATCACTCTAGACATGGATTTTTCAAGTCTTGATCTAATTTCTTCATCTATTAACCAACAAACTCTAGACATAGATTTGGAAGTTAATATTCACTTTGTATTGATCTTTATGTTTATTGTTTTGGTTTCTATTTAGAGAAATCTTCTAGCGATTAAAACAATAATATTCACGAATCTGCTTTAGAGATGAACAGATTTGCAAGGATACACGGTTGTATTGATCGAAACTAAGTTCACATGCTTGATTAATAGGATACGTTTAAAAAGGATTAACGAAATCTAATCTTGACATGGTTTTCTTTGAAACAAAACTTCTTTGTCCTAATTTACCTTTTGTAACCAACTGATGTTACAAAATGAACGATCTTTTGAAAAATCTTACTTAGGATGTTAAACTATTGAACGGCTAGCATCGACATATCTCGCATACAATCTCTGTGGATACAATAAAACGCCTCCAACTTTACTATTAAACAACAATGTTCAAAAAAATAGGTCATTATGACATTTCAGTAGGTGGTGGGTAGACGAGGGCGTGTTAAGAAAGAAAACGAAAGTTGGTGGCGGTTCAGTAGTAGCAGATATTGGGAAAAAGGAAGTCTTACTCAAGACATGTAGCGTGAAACAGGCTAATATATCTAGTAACAACTCAAAATCATTCAGGTTGCAGCATACTAGCAGGGTTGACATGGTTTCATTGGTCTATAAAATTTGTTTGGATATTGTGGAAAGGGATGTTGCTTCAGACGTGGAGGTAATTGTCACCAGGCCCATCAATAATGTTGGAAATTCACCTCACACCCTATGAAGAATTCCCTTCAATCTTGATCTCAAGATTGATGGACAAACCCACAATATGATAGTAATGGTGATAACAAGTAAAGAGTTATCAAGAACAGCAAAAGAGAAGAAGAATAACAAACAAACAGCAAGAAAGAGAAGAATGAGAGAAGAAATATTTGGAGAAAATTGTGTTACCCACAAACTGTGGGATTTCTGATTACTATTGAACTTTCACTTGCTAAACTCTGCAACTGTGAAATTTGTTCTATGTTTGATTACAAAGCAAGACACCTATTTATATTTTTAGGTTTATAAAATCCCAAAACATAAAAGGCTCAAAATATTCAAAATCAAATCTAATCTCAATCATATCAAATCTCATCAAAACAAATTTGTGTCAAAACAAACTATTTTGACACACTGAAAGCTTCGACACTTCGACACTTGACTTAGACTTTGACTGCTTCCTTGCTATTTCGACTTCGACACACTATGAATTACATTTAACACACCACCTAATTCATTGTGTCTAAATTGCCTACATTCATCATGGCTCTTAGTCTTCTGAAGGCTTTGACCAACACTCCCTTCGTCATGATATCTGCAATCTGATTCTCAGTTCTACAGTGTTCCAACTTCATCTTCCCTTCTGCTACCTGCTCTCGAAGATAATGGAACCTCATTTCGATGTGCTTGCTTCGACCATGAGCTATTGGATTCTTCGCCAAGTTGATAGCTGACATGCTGTCTATCTTCATGGTAATTGCTCCATGATTCTTCCCTGTGATTTCTTTGACCAAATTCACCATCCAAGTTGCTTGACATGCACAAAGAGAAGCAGCTATATATTCTGCTTCACATGATGACAATGCCACTACTGGTTCCTTTCTCGAATTCCAAGCAACTGGTGCACCACCTAACATAAACACATATCCAGCTGTGGATTTTCGATCCTCAGCATCCCTACACCAACTAGAGCTGTGTATCCCACTAACTTGCATTCTTTTCCTTCATCAACTGCTGGAAACAAAATACCATAGTCGAGAGTTCCTTTCAGATACCTTTGTATCCTCTTCGCCGCTGCTAGGTGTGATACCTTTGGCTTATGCATGAATCTACTTACCATACCAACACTGTATGCTAAGTCAGGCCTTGTGTGACAAAGGTATCTAAGTGACCCAATAAGTCTTATGTATTGGGTTGGGTCGACATCATCTTCATCTGAGTCCTTCAACAATTGCAATCTGGGCTCAGCTGAAGTCGAAGTTTGGTTTCAATCTTGCATCTCAAATCTCTTGAGTATTTCGCTTGCATATCTCCTTTGGTGCATCATCAAACCTCTACTTGTCTTGTAGAATTCAATACCAAGGAAATATGAGATATTTCCCAAGTCTGACATTTCAAACTCCTCACTCAGGTCATGTTTGAAATCTTCGTTCTCCTTCTTGCAACTCCCTATTATCAACAAATCATCAACATAGAGACATATTATAAACAATTCACCATTGCTACTTCTTACATATACTCCATGCTAATTTGTACACTTCAAAAATTCCTTCTCCCTTAAGAAGCTGTCGATTTTCTTATTCCAAGCTCTTGGAGCTTGCTTAAGTCCATACAGGGCTTTATGAAGCCGGTACACCTTTCTTTCTTCGCCTTATTTCACAAACCCAGCTGGTTGTGCAACATAAACTTCTTCGTCTAAGGGGCCATTAAGGAATGCACACTTCATGTCCATCTGACATGTGTCCCAGTTGTTCATATTTGCTAGACCAACAACTAACCAGATTGTTTTGATTCTAGCAACAGGTGCGAATACTTCATCAAAGTTGATTCCTTCCTTCTGAAGAAATCCTTTCGCCATAAGTCTCGCCTTGTGTCGAGTTACTTCTTCTTTAGGATTTACCTTCACCTTGTAAACCCACTTCACATCAATTGCCTTCTTGCCTTGCGGCAATTCGACAAGTGACCAGGTATCATTGACTTCGATGGACTCCAACTCTTCAGTCATTGCTTTCACCCACTTCAAATCTTTCAATGGCTCAGCTGCATTGATTGGTTCGACATCTACGTAGAAAGCATAATGTACAAGCTCACCCTCTTCATCGACTACATCTGATGTAATTACACATTCTTGCAACCTTACAGGTATGTGTCTTTTTCGTCGAGGTCTGCTTGAACCCGCTTCATCTGCAACTGGTTCCTGTCGAACTTCTATTTTGACTTCAGTGGCTGGTTCTTCACAAGAGACTCTCACTAAATCATTATTGGCATTCTTAGTGCAATCCTATTCTTTAAGCTCATCTATGATCACATCTCTGATGATCACTACCTGCTTATTCACTAGGTCGAACAGATGTAACCTTCTGTCGAATGATATCCTATCAAGATCATCTTATTCGACTTATCATCAAGCTTCCTTCTCAACTGATTTGGCACATGTCTATGTGCTATAGATCCAAACACCTTTAAGTGACTGAGACTAGGCTTGATACCAGACTAACATTCTTCTGGTGTGATTCCTTCAAGCTTCTTCGTCGGACATCTATTTAATATATATGTTGTTGTCGAAACTGCTTTTCCCCATAACTCTTTGGGTAGATGCTTTTCATTCAACATACTTTTCACCATATTCATAATGGTTCTGTTCTTGCATTCTACAATCCCATTTTGCTGTGGAGTGTAGGGTGGCACCACCTCATGCACAATCTGTAATGCCCCAATTCTGATTTCCCATTTTTGTTGAGTCTTTTATTTTATTTGGGTGATTATTATTTTATTTGTGGAATTGGTGTGTTAATATGTTATGTTTGCATATTGTGTTATTTTATCGTTTTTGAGAGTTTTCGGGAAATTAGGTTGGAGGGTATTTTAGATATTTCTTAATTAATGTTAAGTTAGATATTTTGTAAGAAAATGAATTATTAGATATTTTGAGAGAAAAAGTAGTAGAAAAGAATTAGAATAGAAAGATATAAGAGATAAAGAGGAGAGAAAAGAGAAAGAAAGAAGAAAAGGGAGAGAAAGAAAGAGAAAGAGAAGAAAAAGAGGAAAAAGCTTGGAAATCTTCAAAACAACTTCTAGGAATCAATTTAATCGGCTAAGGGTGTGAAATCTTATTATCTCATCAATGTATATCATTATGTATGTGTTCCTTTGGATTGTTTTGGTTGTTTTTCCACTTATTTCCATTTTAGGTCGAATTGGTAAAATCGATAGAAACCGATGTTTTCACGGTTAGAATTCAAAATAAATTGCGTAGTTTAGTCGAGAAATGTTAGGGCGAGACTATTGAAACTTGTTTGGTTGAATTCGGGTGATTTCGTGACTTTTTGACATTTTTGGATTAGTGAGGGTTTGAGTAGCGAAGTGTTCGCTAGGCGAATCACTGGCGAGTGAGGTAGCGCAGTGTTCGCTAGGCGAGCACATAACGAGCTGCCAGCGAATACTCCTAGACTTGGACATAATCAAAAAGACCAAAACTCGCTGGAGCGAGTGAAGCAGCGAAGGACTCGCTAGGCGAACCATTCTGCTCGCCTAGCGAGCATGACAACACAACTATTTTTCTTTTCCCATCCAATATCGATTCTTCGACTCGGATGTTGATCATCCTTCTCCCGAACGTGTAGCTTGTGCGCTGTTATATATTATGTTGTGGGTAGCCGTATGACGTGAATTCTAGATTGTGGAGTTTATTGTGAATTGTGGCCTTTTTGCAAATAAATGCATTGTTTAAATTAAATCTAAATGCATGATAATTGTGATACAGTTCGTTGTCATTTAGGTGGTAAAGCGATGCTCGTTACTGTTTGGAGTAATTGATGTGAATGTATATAGATTGTATGTGATAGTATGAGATGAATGCATGAATATATATTGTAATATGTATGCATTTCAAGAGTGTATTGAGTCATTTTGTATGTGAAGCATAATGATGTACATTCTTGTGTTGTATGATTCTAATGAGAATCCGTTGTAATATCGTGTGCCTATGTGAGGTGTGAGCGATGATTACAAACGATTGTGTACCTATGTGAGGTGTGAGCAATCAGATTGTGTGCCTATGTGAGGTGTGAGCAATCCATAAACATTGTGTGCCTATGTGAGGTGTGAGCAATGGGTGAACATCGTAGGCCCGACGGGAGTTACATTGGTAACGAGCGATGGTTCCAATAAGTTCCTGAGTGAACGTGAGATGATTGAGTCGGTACCGCATTGCATTTGCATAGAGTCGTGAGTCGGTCTCTATGATTTGCATTTATCATCTTTATAATTGTGCATTGGTGAATAAACATAAATGTGTATGTTTATGTGGAATGATAAGAATTGTGAAAGTGTGCATGATGAATATTTGGTTATATATATATATATATATATATATATATATATATATATATATATATATATATATATATATATATATATATATATATATATATATATATATATATATATATATATATATATATATATATATATATATATATATATATATATATATATATATATATATATATATATATATATATATATATATATATATATATATATATATATATATATATATATATATATATATATATATATATATATATATATATATATATATATATATATATATATATATATATATACACATTGTGATGTATATGAGTGAGTTGTGATGAATTGTGGTGAGAATGTAGAATATGTGTATTTATATGCTAAGATATATAATTATATGCATTATTGTTATGATAATATTTCTCACCCTTCTGCTGTTTTATGGTGCTCTATGAGGCATTGTAGAGTAGGTATGCTGCAGGTCTTTTTGTGAAGCGTGTCTTCATTCTTTTGGTCGGTCGGCTCTGATATGTAGCACCGGGTAGCTAGGATGTTCATGATCCTTTTGTGATACAGTTGTATATGTATCTTGTTGTTGAATGTTTATGTAAACATGACTTATGTTGTTGAATCATACTGGATGATATATATATATATATATATATATATATATATATATATATATATATATATATATGTATATATGTTTGATGTTATTCAATGTTTAGATTTTCCGCTTTTATTCTAAATATTGAGATGTGGGTGTGTCGCTACTCGAAAAATACATCGTGCAACGACGGGGAGGCGAAAAGAAAGGACAGAAGAGTCGCCACCGAACTTTATTTATCCCATGAGGGGAAAGGAAAATATCGAGAAAACCTTAAGAAAAGAATGGATAAGATGGTCTCGTAACCATGAATGGGTTCGGAAGCCGGTTATGCGAAGGGAAGGTATTAGCACCCCTCGCATCCATCGTACTCGATGGGAACCTTTTGTTTGTCGATGTGTGATTTTATTTGCTTAAAGATTATGTTATAAAAGTGCGTTCCTAGGGAGAGAGAAGGAGGGATGACGGGGAAGAAAAGAAAGAAAAGACTCGGTAGGACTTCGCGGTCCTAGGCCTACGTATTCTCAACGGATGTGAGAAAGTCAGAGTCGACGTAGTTCGGGAAACTACGGGTGATAGGGGGATGTGTGCTCGGCAAGGATTGTGGCCCTTGTGCCTACGTATCTTTACTTGAACGAAGTAAAGAATCAGAGCAGCCGTAGTTCGGCCTACGGTTTGTTGATGTGTTTATAGATGATGTTATCGTACGCGTTCTAGCATTTTAGGTGTTTTGCTGCTCGCATGTGAGGAGACTTAGGCGTTACCTGTTTGCGGTAGAACGGACGTAACATATCCTTCTGGGAAAGGGTGAAAAAGAAAAAGGGTGCTCGCTAGGATATTGCAATCCTATGCCTACGTATTCTCAACATGCAAGAGAAATCAGAGCAACGTAGTTCGTGCCTAGGGTGCGGATAACCGGTGTGTTTGTGTGGATGATGTTATCGTGCACGTTCTAGCAATTTAGGTGTTTTGCTGCTCGCTCGTTTGGAGACTTATGCATACCTGTTTGCGGTCGAACGAACGTAACATATCCTTTGGAATACTGGTTTTCGCCATGCGAGGCAAGGTGTCACGTTTGATTGGTTGAATTTTTTTTAGGGGCGAGATAGGTCCTCGGATGGTAACCCCTACGGGTAGTACTCAATTCTTTATCTCAAAGTTTTTATTATAAAAGGGTGTGGCGAACGAGGCGTCTTCGTATTGAAAGACGAGCGTCGAAACCACCCTCACTACAGTGGGCATCCCTACGCTCGGAGAAAAAGAGGTCTACACCCAATCCTCTCTCTTTAATTCAATGCAAAGAGAACTTCGTTCTCTTATTAAAGATGTTTTTTGTTTTGAATGGTAAGTGCTTTGTGACAGAGAACCCTACGGTAAACGTCAGCACTCGGGATAGGAGAAGGCCTACGCCTAACCACTCCACGACCATTCAAGTTTTTGTTATGAAAAGAAGTTTGAAAACGCACTCGGTACGAGACCGAGGTTTTAGGTGATAAGGGTTATGGAAGGAAGTTGTGAAAGTGAGAGGTGGTGGATGGAGGCGTGTCTTAGTATTGAAAGACGAGTGTCGAAACCACCCTCACTACAGTGGGCATCTCGACACTCGAAGAAGAAGAGGTCTACACCAATCCTCTCTATTTAATTCAATACAAAGAATTTGTTTTAGAGATGGTTTGAAAATGGATGGAAAGCGTCTTCGTATTGAAAGACGAGTGTCGAAACCACCCTCACTACAGTGGGCATCCCAACACTCGAAGAAGAAGAGGTCTACACCCAATCTTCTCTTTTTAATTCAATACAAAGAATTTGATTTGAAAATATTTTCGAAGTTACACTCGGTACGGGACCGAGGTTTTAGGAGGAAAAGTGTTGAAAAGAAATGGTCTCAGATCCAACGTCATTTATCAATAGTTTGACTTAATAACGGTTTACGGAGGTCTCGTCATCAACCAAAACAGATGAAATATGAAAATAAATCCTTAAATAAAAGTAAAAAAAACAAATTCTAAAAAAAAATATCTAAAAACTAAAATTAAAAAGAAATCTTAAAATGGTTAGAGAAATATATTAACAATTCTATAAAAAAAACTCAATTAAAAAAAACATAAAAACTAATATTAACAATCTAAAAAAACAAAAATCACAATAATTCAAATTAAGTTAGCATTTTGTCAAAATTTAAATCTAAATCTAAATCTAACATAAATCAACCAAAATCAAAAATTAAAAATTAAAAATAAAAGCCAATCTAAAATATTTACAAAGTTATACTAATCCATGATTAATATGTGATTGAAAATAACTACAAGAAAAACAACGGAAGCTTTAAAGTTAATGCACATGAAATTATCAACATCAGTTCTAGCACATGAAATTATCAATATCAATTCTAGCATACAAAATTAGTCTAACATAAAAAAATTAACTCTCACATGACTATAAGAATTAGCAATTCAACTTTATCATTCAAAACAGAAAACTATAACGGTTTGTAAATCAAGATAAGATGCTGCAAAATTGAATTGAAATTAGACTGTGACAGCAGCAATTACACTTTGAAGTCAATGAACAAACCAACATCAGTTCAAAAAATGCACGAGGAAATCATAAGAAGTAGCAACAATCATTATCATTACGATGCTTAACACTTAATCACCTATTGCATTACTAAAACAGGCCTTGGTTAACAATTGACAAACTGTCACAATTTTGAAACAAGAATAAAATAGTAGCAGCTCCAAAAAACACATCAGTATGACCAACAAAATAGAACATCAACATGTTTTGAGACAACAATCACAACAATATTTAAATATTCAGCATAGCAATGACAACCTCAACTGGAATCTCAGAATCAAAATGTTATCGAAACGCTAAATAACCGACATGGCAACAATACCAAAACTATATACGAAATGACAATTCTGTAACTTGGTATCATCCTTGATAATAAAACTCAATGGAAAGAATATCAAAGAAAGTAGCAAAAATGGATGTTGCAACAGGATATTCAATTGGAAGTGGAATATCATACCAGAACTAAACCGCTAACACTTCCACTACTGTACGAAACATCAATGGTAATCAAAACAAATCATCCATATTGAACAGCTTAGGAGCAGCAACAATCACAAATCAGCTTGCCAAAGTCGAACATTCCAAAAGCATACATACTGATTATAAATATCATTTCAAAAAAAAGTACTTTGAATCATAATTAAGCTCATGTCTCAGGGTGCAAATTGTTAACAAAGTAGCAACAATATACACAAGTGGCTAAAATACATACCACGTCAAGAATATACACGCTGTCGTGGCAATGTTGAAATAGACATAACTAAGATGCATACACACTCTTACCAAACCAAGACATCAACAAGATACACATAGCCCCAACTGTTTTTGCACATTCTAACTGGATCAAGGTAGCATATAAGCAAAGCTCTATGTCTTAAACAATAGTGTTTCAATAAAAGTCAAATGCCCTCAAACAAACCAAACTGATCCACACAGCTTTTAACTCACACAAGTAGCAGTAAGAAAAGCAGAACTAACAGCTAGCACAAACCCAACAACCAACTTCACAAGATCAAAGCATAAATTTAGCAAAGTCATTTGGTCTAAATCATAGCAATAATGACAGATGGACAGATTCAGTCACAAGCATATCCAAGGGTTAAAGGCAAATAGTTTATCAGAGAACTTGAGATCTAGATGGATGCTGTCAAGCCATGACAATTAATTCTCAAATAGAAAGTTAACACCAGCATCAAAGTCAAAGGCTTATGATGTCAAGAAGCAAATCAATGTTAGACCTTAATACAAGCAAACTCAACCATTCAGACTTTGACAAATAAAGTTCACAAAGATAAGCAACATTTCAAACCAAAAATTAGTAAGCTCATGGGAACAGGCAGGGCTGTTGTAAAGAAAAAGTTGCTGATGCAACAGTGGGGGGCATGACATGCTTGGCACACTTAAGAAATCACTCACAAATCCAAAACATATCAACCAAAGGCTCTGAGATGAAATATGCCCCAGGAACATCTTAAGACAGAAAAAAAAAGTAAGGCAGTTTTGATGAATTTGAAAGCACAGCTTCACAGGAGCATATCATCATGACAAAGTTGATTACCAAATGCTCAAACAGCCAAGTGGATCATTTCAACCTAACTATCACAACAACCTCAATATAGCAGCAAAACCAAGCTCAAAACAAAGAGGAAAAAAAAACCTAGCAACTATAAAGCATTCTTGCTTTAAATATTATGCCTCAAACCAAATGTTTCCTATAAAACCTTGACAAGTACACACACACTTCTAACATCAAGCTCAACATGATTAACAACATTTTATCAACAGGACCAATAACCAAATGAGCTTTTGTTTAAAACAGGAATAACAACAAATTTAGTTCACCAAGTCACACTTTCAAACGAACAGCAATACATAGTTCTGCAGCAGAAGCAATATACACACATACATAACAAACTTAACTTGGCTTGAACAACCTATCCAGCAAAACAAACATGAACATTACACCTAATCCAAACATGATTTAACAAGGTCCTCAAAGGCAAACTGGTGTATCTCTAAATCCAAGCATGAACATCACACTTAATCCAAATGAAATAAACATGTTTCAAAAGTTGGCAGAACAAACAAGCATAAAGTCTGTCATATATGCCAACTGCAAATACTCTTGCTGAACAAAAATGGTTGGTTCAAATACGTGACCTAAAAAAAAATCTCATGGTAACACAACCTTGTGTAAAAAGAATGCCAAAGTGCTATACAACCAAAACCAATAAACTTGTCATAAAGCAAAACATTAGCTCAAACAAAAGTTAACAAAAACTCCCAAAGGCACACACCAAACACAAACATGCTTTGATGACAATGATGCATAAAAATAGAGAGTTTTTGGAAATAACTCACCTCTTGAAGACTCCCTAAAGCAAACTAACAACAGGATATCCCTTCTTTGAACAGAGCTTGACACTTCTTCCCTTCTGGAAGCAGCACTCGATTTTTGGAGAAAAGCCTCAGAGAAACAATTCAACACTCTCCTTCTGATTTTGCATAAAAGTGGTGGCTGCCTCCTAGGGTTTCCATCCTTTAGCTTTTATACCCCAGTCCAAAAACCCTCCAGCTACTGAACTTGTCTCATTGGCTTTTTGTTGGAGTGGAGAATAGGTTCTGATTAGGGGTTGCAGAGGTCAGAGCAGTGGCTGCTTGTCCATTGCCTTGTCTGGTAAAGAAATTCAAAAACAAACCAAGCAAGTACCTCACATGTTGGTCTTGATATGGAAAAGTTTGGTGGGAAAACAAAACCAACTCAGGTAGTATGGAAATGCTTTTTGTAGCATACTGATGTCTTGGCCAAGTTTAACACAAATTCCATAAGAAAACTAAACTTGCTTCCTCTTGCATTTTCACTTGCATCTTAAAACACACACATAAATTGGGAAAACCAACTATACCACATCAATCCTTGCTAAAAATCATACAGGATAGGCTTTTGTTTTGCTGAAAATGGTGGATTTTTGCTCAACTTCCAATCCCTCACGTATGTCCAATATTATGTTTAATCTTGCCCAGCTTTTTGAAACAAAAACAAGGTACTTGTAAATATTGGGGTGGCCAAATACATGGATGTATCGCCACCCCAGTGGTTGAAGCAAGCGCACAAAATGTATCATGACCATGGTTCGATCCTTGGTGGAGACCAAAACCCCCCTTTTTTATTTTCCAGCGCTTTTCCAACTTTTAAATATATATTTCTCTTTCCATTGCTTATCACATGTGCATGAATGGATGAAATGGTGAAGCAATGTGTTTGTAATCCAAAGGTAGTGAGTTCAAATCTCACTTTGTGCATTTTTATTTCATTTTTTTTTGTAGTTGGATTTTTATGCCCCTGAGAACCACATATGATTGTCTGCCTATTTCCAAAGACTTTGACTTGTATCTGATGACTTGAACACAAACTCTTGATCAGGTCTATAAATCTTTGGCAAATTCTTTTTGTTTAGACACACATTTCTTGATCCTTTGTAAAAATGCAAAAAATGCTATGCCATGTAATGCTTTATGTAATATGCTAATGCAATGAAATGAAACATAAGCCAAAGAGATTGGGTCAAATTTTGGGGTACAACAGGGTGTAAGGACTAAGTTCCTCTGTTGCAAAGTTACCCCACTGTTGCATATCTTTTGTTGAGCAGGTATTGTATGTTTCAATTTCAAGCGTAATGTGACGCGCGTCTCTTATACTATGTTTATAATTATACTTTGACAAAATTTTTAATATGTGACTAATTGATTATGTGATTATTTGGGGGTATAGAAAAGGGGTGTTACATTAAGTGGTATCAGAGCCAGTGTTGAGTCAGTTGTGTCTGTCTTGTTGTTGTGATGGTTGAACGATTGTTTAACCTTGTTGTTATTTTTGGGAATGGTCAAAATATAGCTGGTCGAAACGACAATGTGATGGCTGCTGCTTTGGAAGCAATGGCTAGGGCGGTGCAAGGTGCACCGGAAGTGAATGCTAATGACGAGTTCAAGAAGAATCAATCATCGATCTTCAAAGGAAGATTTGATCCCGATGGTGGTCAAATTTGGTTGAAAGAGATTGAAAGGATCTTCAGAGTCATGGGATGTGCGGAAGGGAATAAGGTGAGGCTTGGGTCTCACATGCTGAAGGAAGAAGCCGACGATTGGTGGGTCGGTATGCGTCAAGCTCTTGAGGTGGATGATGAAGAGATAACTTGGGATTTATTTCGTACTGAGTTCTTGAGGAAGTATTTCTATAAAAGTTTGAAAGGGAAGAAGGAGATGGAGTTCCTTGAACTGAAACAAGGTAGTATGTCCGTGGTGGACTATACTGCTAAGTTTGTGGAGTTGGTTCAATTCCATCCTCACTATGCTGCAAGTACTGCCGAGTTCTCAAAGTGTATTAAATATGAGAATGGTTTGCGTCCCGAGATTAAGCAAGTTGTGGGATATCAAAGGATAAAAAGGTTTACGGATTTGACGGAATGTTGTAGAATCTTTGAGAAAGATAGCAAGGCTCATTCTACAAGTTATAAAAGTTTGAATGAGAGTAAGGGAAAGCAACAAGCTAGAAGTGGACCTTATGTGACACCCGTTGATAAAGGCAAGCATAAGGGAAACTTTGATAAGAGATATGGAGGAGGTTCCGGTTCCGTTAAGTGTTACAAGTATGGTGAATTGGGTCATAAGTCATTTGAGTGTGGGAAGACCGTAGTGAAATGTTCTAACTGTGGAGGCCTTGGGCATGCTACTACCGATTATAGGAGGAATGTAGTGAAGTGTTATAATTATGGAGAAGTGGGTTACATTAGTACTAAGTGTACTAAGCCGAAACAAGCTCAAGCGGGCGGAAAGGTGTTTGCATTAGCTGGGTCAGACACTACTAGTGCAGATCGTTTGATTAAAGGTACATGCTTTATTAATAGTACGCATTTAGTTGCTATTATTGATACTGGAGCGACTCATTCGTTTATTTCTCATGAGTGCACTAAGCGTTTGAATTTGTTCGTGACTTCTTAGGGTGGTGACATGGTTATTAGGACTCCCGCTTCGGGGTCGGTAACTACATCTTTGGTGTGTGTAAGTTGTCCTTTGACCATGTATGGTAAAGACTTCATTATGGATTTAGTGTGTTTGCCGTTGGAGGGATTGGACGTAATCTTGGGTATGAACTGGTTGCAATTTAATCGAGTTCATATAGATTGCTATCACAAGTTAGTGAGGTTTCCTTCTTTGGAAGATGATGAAGATGAGAGTTTCCTATCCACTAAAGAGTTGAAAAAACTTTTAGCGGACGAAGCTCAATTGTTCGGTTTGTTTGCATCATTGTCGGTGGAGAGTAAAGTTGAGCTCGATGTGTTCCCAGTGGTGTGTGATTTCCTAGAAGTGTTTCCGGAGGATATTACGGATGTACCGACGGAAAGAGAAGTTGAGTTTTCTATTGATCTAGTTCTGGGTACTAGACTAATTTCGATGGCACCGTATCGTATGTCGGCATCGGAGTTGGTAGAATTGAAGAAGCAATTGAATGACTTGTTGGACAAGAGATTTGTAAGGCCAAGTGTTTCTCCTTGGGGTGCTCCGATACTGTTGGTAAAGAAGAAGGATGGGAGTATGCAGTTATGCATTGATTATCGATAATTGAACAACGTGACAATTAAGAACAAGTATCCGCTTCCAAGGATCGATGATTTGATAGACAAATTGGTTGGTGCACGTGTTTTTAGCAAGATTTGTTTGAGATCGGGATATCACCAGATTCGTGTGAATGGTGAGGATATTCAAAAGACAGCCTTTAGGACACGGTATGACCATTACGAATATTCCGTGATGCCATTCGGAGTTTCTAATGCGCCGGGTGTGTTTAGGGAATACATGAATCGTATTTTTCATGAACAGTTAGATCATTTTGTGGTTGTGTTCATCGACGATATTTTGATTTACCCTAAGTCTCAAGAGGAGCATGAAGAGCATTTGAGGATTGTGTTACAAAATTTGAAAGAGAAACAATTGTATGCTAAGTTGTCGAAATGTGAATTTTGGTTGTCGGAAGTAAGTTTTCTTTGACATGTTATTTTCGGTAGTGGTATTAGTGTTGATCCATCCAAGATTGATGCGGTGATGCAATGAGAGGCTCCTAGGTCGGTTACAGAGATTCAAAGCTTTTTGGGCTTGGCGGGTTATTATCGAAGGTTTATTGAGGGACTTTCGAAGTTGGCACTTCCGTTAACGCAATTGACTTGTAAAGGAAAAGGCTTTCATTTGGGATATTAATTGTGAAAAGAGTTTCATTGAGCTAAAAAGAAGGTTGACGACGGCGCCGGTCTTGATTTTTCCGAATCCGACAAAACCATTTGTGGTTTATTGTGATGCTTCTTTGACAGGTTTAGGTGGTGTTTTGATGCAAGATGGAAAAGTTGTGGCTTATGCTTCAAGACAATTTAGAGTGCATGAAAAGAATTATCCTACACACGACTTGGAGTTAGCGGCTGTGGTGTTTGTTTTGAAAATTTGGAGGCACTATCTTTATGGTGCAAGATTTGAAGTTTTTAGTGATCACAATAGTTTGAAATATTTATTTGATAAAAAAGAATTGAACATGAGACAAAGAAGGTGGTTAGAGCTTTTGAAGGATTATGATTTTGGTTTGAATTACCATCCGGGTAAGGCAAACATGGTGGCTGATGCCTTGAGTCGGAAGTTGTTACATATGTCCGTATTGATGATGAGAGAATGGGAACTTTTGGAGAATTTTAGAGACTTGAGTTTAGTTTGTGAAATGACGCCGAGAAGTGTGAGGCTTGGTATGCTGCATGTTACGAATGATTTTCTTGCAACCGTATGTGACAAGCAAGAGTTGGATTTGAAGTTCGTTGATTTAATGATGAATGAGAATGAGGATTTCAAGGTTGATAATTTTGGGGTTTTGAGATTCCGTGGTCGTATTTGTATTCCCGATGATGCAGAGTTGAAAAAGATGATATTAGAAGAAGGACACCGAAGTAACTTAAGTATTCATTCGGGAGCGAATAAAATGTATCAAAATTTGAAGAAAATATTTTGGTGGTCCGGATTAAAGAGGGATGTAGCTCAATTTGTGTATGCATGCTTAACTTGTCAAAAGTCTAAGGTGGAACATCAAAAGCCTAGTGGATTGATGCAATCGTTGGACATTCCGGAGTGGAAATGGGATAGTATATCGATGGATTTTGTTACGGGATTTCCGAATGCGCAAAGAGGTCATAATTTTATTTGGGTAATCGTGGATAGGCTTACTAAATCTGCTCACTTCATTCCAATTGATATTAGTTATGCTTTGGAGAAGTTAGCCGAGATTTATGTTCTTGTGGTTGTGAAGTTACATGGAGTTCCTACGAGTATTGTATGAGATAGAGATCCTAGATTTACATCGAGGTTTTGGGAGAGTTTACAAAAGGCTTTGGGTTCTAAGCTAAGATTGAGTTCGTCTTATCATCCACAAACGGATGGTCAAACCGAGAGGACAGTTCAATCGTTGGAGGATTTATTGCGTGCTTGTATGCTCGAGCAAGGTGGTGCTTGGGATAGTTATTTGGCGTTAATTCAAGTATAAGTATGGAATCATTTGAGGCTTTGTATGGTCGGAGATGTCGAACACCTTTGTGTTGGCATGAAACCGGTGAGAGGTCGATAGTTGGACCGGAGATGGTACAACAAACGACAGAGAAAGTGAAGTTTATTCGGGAAAAGATGAAAGCTTCTCAAAGTAGACAAAAGAGCTATCATGACAAGAGAAGGAAAGATCTTGAGTTTTAAGAAGGCGACCATGTGTTTTTGAGAGTTACACCGGTTTCGGGTGTTGATCGTGCTTTGAAGTCGAGGAAGTTGACTTCTCATTTTATTAGTCCGTATCAGATTACTGCACGAGTTAGTGTTGTGGCTTAACATGTGGTCTTGCCTCTGAATCTTTCGAATTTGCATGATGTATTCCATATTTCACAACTTCGGAAGTATGTTCCGGATCCATCACATGTTATTCCTATGGACGAGGTTGAAGTGAGAGATAACCTTACGGTTGAAGCTTTACCGATTAGGATTTTGGGTCGTGAAGTTAAGAAGCTAAGAGGAAAGGATATTGTGCTTGTGAAAGTAGCGTGGGGAGGTGCTTCGGAAGGCAATATGACTTGGGAACTAGAGAGTGGAATGCGAGAGTCGTATCCGGAGTTGTTTGAATCAGGTAATATTTTCGAGGACGAAAATTTCTAAAGTGGGGGAGAGTTGTAATGCCCCGATTCTGATTTCCCATTTTTATTGAGTCTTTTATTTTATTTGGGTGATTATTATTTTATTTGTGGAATTGGTTGTTAATATGTTATGTTTGCATATTGTGTTATTTTATCATTTTTAAGAGTTTTCAGGAAATTAGGTTGGAGGGTTGATCGGGAAAATAGCAAGTGTACTATTTTTACCAATTGTAGTAATAAGGGAAAAGTCCCAAGTATCGATCTCGAGGACTGCGTAGTAATTAACGGAATTTTTAGGATTCAAATGAACAAAAGGTCTAGTGGTTTGTTTGGTAGCAGAGTAATATAACAAGTAAATACGGACTTAATGAATCAATCTAAGAACAATGTTAGGGGAGTGGAGACGATGCGAGTAAAGACCATGTATGATTATTCTACCATACTAGTTATTAACCTTAATTTATCAGTTGGCCACTTTAGTTGCCTTAATTCCTTAATGAAAACCCTTTGATGATTTTCCTGTACACTAATTCCTCAGTGTCCCTGAAAAGCATCAAGCAATAGTTCCGACCATAAAATATGTGATACGGGATATCCTCATTCCTAAGCAATATCGACCGTGATACTATTTTGCAAAAGTGTTAGGTTGACTTTCCAGACTAAATCCTAAGCATGATTCGAATTCTACTTTCCAATATGAATACGATTAAGATTAATGCAAAATAAAATATATCAAGGTAAAAACATAGTTCTCATAGAATAATTAAACAAAAGTCATTACATCGCACTTAGGACCACCCCCTAACAACTTGGGGTTTAGCTGCTCATGTTCTTGGTAAACATAAAAGCAATTAGAAATGAAAAGGAGAAGATCATTACAATGCAAGTTGAAATCCTTGGATCATCAATTGCTTCTGCTTTTGATCAATCCTCTGTTTCCAGCCGAACTCTCCTCTCAGTTGTCAATCCTAATATCAGTTCAAAGTGTCCCCTACTTTCTAAAATGTGCCTCTTATATCTAAATTCAAATTACATTGCGAAATATCTCAAATGCCCTTCGAAATAGGTCTGACAGCAAAAAATCAGAAAACAGAGAAATTTCACTTTCAGTGGCCCTGACACGGGCCGTGTTGTGCAACACGGGTGGCCGTGTCAGGCTGCTGACTTCTTCAAGGCGTGTATCCTCTCCAAGGGCTGCAACACGGGCCGTGTTGCATGACACGGGCACCCGTGTTGCAAGTCTGAGTCTTCTTTTCTTCTGCTTTGGTCCACCCGTGTCTGCCAACCGTGTCCTCTATGACACGGGCCATGTTGTGCAACACGGGTACCCGTGTAGTGCAACACGGGTACCCGTGTTGTAGCTCTGATTTCCCTTTTTCGACTTTTCTTTGCCTCCGAATGCGGTGCGATTGTCGTGCTATCCATTCCTGCCAAAAACACACTAAAAGAAACCAAATCAAACGCACCAGCGGCAAAAGCAACATAAACTTAAAAATAAGACTCGAAGACACACAACTACGAATAATGCAGATAATAACAACTAAAGCTTCGAAAAACAGATAAAAACATTGCGAAATTAACCACAAACAGCATTTGAAAACACAACTAAAATCCACCGATCAAACTCCCCCGAACTTGAACTTTTGCTTGTCCTCAAGCAAAAAGCTCACCAACCCGAACTTAATATCTTTTTTTTTTCATAACGGAACCGTCCATAGAATTGTGAGTTACGGTGATAGTACTCATGCTTGAACTTCTGATTCCAAGTCCCCTAGGATTAATCTCGGCTTTTCCCTCAAAACAGGTAACATGCAAACACTAGACTGCGGTAAACCACAGACCTCAGTCTCCCTATGGGTAACCTCTCCGACTATGCTTTGTACTTAAGTCTTCTTTTTCGATTTTCCTCCCTTTCATTCGGACAATCACTATACAGATTTTATGATTTTCCTCGTGTGCACAAGATTTATCAATGACATTTTCTTTTTCTGGCACTGTTATTCTTTTTGAATGGCTTTCAGGTTCGACCGCCGTTGGGCTGAATAACCGGGTGAGGGTTACCCAACTTAGAAGGATTAGTTGCCTAATTGCCCCTTTTTGTTTGTTTTTTTTCTGTGCCTTAACTCAATATTTTTTTCATTACCCTTGCACACACGATTATTTTTGATGGAACCTGATTGTCAAAATAAACTACTCAGGGGTACTTCTCAAATCAAAGCACTATGGTACAAATCTACACGTCAAACTCGTTCCTATTTGGGAAACCCAGGGTGTTGGCCTTTTACCTATCTCTCAAGATTATCCCGATTTCATCCTCACGGTTCTTTTCTGAGTATTCTATATACTTTCTCATCACCTCACTTAACATCTTCACTAAACAGTTCCCCCAACCACCAATGTTATTACTTTTATTAGCTCAGTGTCAGGGGGGTCTTCCTGTGGATCGCTATCATGTTCTCAAACTAACACTGGAAATTAAATAAACAGATAACTGCAACAGAATTGAAAACACACGAATAACATAAACAACTAACATAAAAACACAAATAAAATAAAATAAAAACACAAATAAAATACCCCCACACTAGAATTCAACAGTGTCCTCACTGTTGGAACACTAGTAGCAGAGGACTCACAGAGTTCATGATTGCGGAGGTTGGTTGCGCAGCATCATCTGCCGCATCCATTCGTGCATCTCACCGATCAACCTGCCTTGTCGGATTTGTTCGTTCCCTTGTCTTGTCTGCTCCCTGCCTTGCCTCGTCTGCTCACTTCGGAGATGGCACATCTCATTCTCCATCCAATCCCATTCTTTTTTAGATAAGCTCCAAGAGCCTGAGCCGGATTCCTGATGGGGTGAGAATCGAGTAGGCGGTATAGGCGCTTCTTCTACCTGATCGCCTTCATCCTCAAAGAATTCTGCACCTGTACCATCATAAAATTGGTCTTCTTCATCCTGCATGGGGCTCTCATATAGCCAGTTATTCACATTTTGAATACTAATAAAGTCAGGGGCAGGTAAAGCAAGGAGATGACTGTTTCGGCTTACCAAGGAGTAGTAATTATCAAAGACTCGAATCATACCTTGGGCAGTCAGTGTGGCAAGATCTATTTTTGTCTTACCTGCAACAGTGGGTTCCTCTCTCAAGAGAGCACCGTGGCCAAAGTGATTCATGATTTGAGTAATCATACCGCCTACACTTATTTCGCCTGAAGGTGCATTCGCAACCCTCTTCAGGTGATCAGCTGCAAAGGCAGCTACATTAATGAGTTCGTGATTGGCCATGCCATACATGAAGTACAACTCCCTCTCAGTCGCCACCCCTGTGCTGTCACCCCTGCCGAACAGTGTATATGCCAATCCCTTTTGAGCGTACCTGAAACAAGGGTTATGGATACAAGAGGCTTTTGCCGCTTTCGCGACATAATCAGTTCTGCCTGTAATAGCCTTCCAGAAGTCCCCTGCACTAAAATTTCCCGGAGGGGCTCCGGGACCAAAATTGGGGAGCTTCAGAATATCTCCCAACTCGGCTATGGTCAGGCTATGGTCAGTATCAAATAATCTAAACCTCAGTGTACCATAATATTCTTCCTCCACCCCTGTCCACCTGTGCTTCAACTGAAATTCTAAAGTGCTCAAGAATTCAACAGTTATGCGCTCATAAGTTGGCACTTCTAATTGCATAAATTCTAACATACCCAGAGTGTGAAACATCCTATGGACCTCTATTCTCAGCCCTAGATTATCAAGCATAGTGTTACAGATATACCTTGTGGGCGCGAGCTTACGCTTGATGATGTTAGAGTACTTTTTCTGATGATCCGGGTCTTCAAAGAGTATGCCGTGAGGGTTCGCCATACGGTGTACTCTCTTTCTGGGGCGTGAAGTTTCCGCCACTGCTTTTCCGGTATCTCTACGAGGAGGCATTCTTAACCTGCAAAACACAAACAACACAGATGGTTCGAAAAATTTCGAAATCACTGTTAGTGAAAAACGCAACCGTAGAATTAATCACAATGATGAGTAGAATGTTTTTTGTGAGGGAGGGTTATGGAGGTTAAGGGTTTTGTGAGGGAGAAGAAGGAGGAAGATGAAAAATGATATGAATTGTGTGGTGGGGAATGATAAGTGGGGGTTAAAATGGTGGGCCCCACGGGGTAAAAATTTTAAAAATCTGAACGCGCCTTGCAACACGGGCCGTGTTGCACAACACGGGCACCCGTGTTGCTCCTCCTGTAACATATATTTTTTTCAAGGTCACGCACCTGCAACACGGGCCGTGTTGCACAACACGGGCACCCGTGTTGCTCCACTGCTCCACATTTTTCCAAATTTCTCATCTCTGTCATGCTGGGCCTGATGTAACGCCCCCATTCTATACCCCAAAATAATCACATATCAAATCATATAGTCACGAATATAAGTATTTTATTTTTCATCAGAGTATATTTACATTAAGGTATAAAAGAAGTGCGTCACAATACCCACGAAACAACCACATGAATATTAAGGTTTAAAAAGAATTAACTCAAAAGGGGTAAATCTCAACTAAAAATAAACGCATGATTCTTCGAAATTACATATTCAGGTTTTCTCTTAAAGCGGAAGACTAAAACATATATATATTCACTTAAGACATGACAAAACGTAATTACATGTCATCTGGTTGTTCACAACTTCATTCACATACAAAAAAAACATCAAAAGACATTCTACAAGCCTATCTACCCAAAGTTACATATCAGAGCGACCGACACGAGGGAAAAGAACTATACTCCAAAGGAAACCTCCAGCGGATCCTAATCTGCAATGCCTCGCAGGGCATTATAAAACAACAGAAGGGTGAGAAACATATCATAATAATCAAGGCATAAGATATATATATATATATATATATATATATATATATATATATATATATATATATATATATATATATATATATATATATATATATATATATATATATATATATATATATATATATATATATATATATATATATATATATATATATATATATATATATATATATATATATATATATATATATATATATATATATATATAAATGTATAAGTACTAAATGCCTATACCTCATACTTATTCACTACAATGTATAACCATAGATTCTCACCGTATCAAATACACATAGACATAATCGCTCACACTCAACCGTCTATTCATCGGTTAATATCTTTCACATTTATTTATTTGTTAACGCATCTCATCAATTCCTGCACAGAGGCATATTTACATATGACAATCGCGATCATACCATGCGATTCATATTAGACTCATCACTACCCTCAATCCTTTTTCCGGACTATGGGTACGTCGCTTATGCTCTACCGGGAACAACGTCTCAACCATTCTACCCCGGTAACTACCTCACTAAGAATGACGCATCGCCGCTCTACCCTAGTGAGTAGAATCTCTCTACATATACATCGACCTCATTCTCATATTGACTAGACGCAATAAATATATATATATATACATACCCTAATACCTTCTCAATGTAATATTTCCAATTCATCATATGGAAATGATAATGCACTCATAGAGACCGACACCTCGATCCTATGCAGCTACAACCACGGTACCGACTCATTCATCCGTCAGATTCTCTTAGAATTCACTCCTCTCGCACTTATGCGGTTACACTATAACTCATCAGATTTTCCTAGGAATCAAATATAACCATCGCATCAAGCGAGGTTCTGCAGATCCTACACGGGATCAAATATAACCATCGCATCAAGCGAGGTTCTGCAGATCCTACACGGGATCAAATATAACCATCGCATCAAGCGAGGTTCTGCAGATCCTACACGGGATCAAATATAACCATCGCATCAAGCGAGGTTCTGCAGATCCTACACAGGATCAAATATAACCATCGCATCAAGCGAGGTTCTGCAGATCCTACACGGGATCAAATATAACCATCGCATCAAGCCAGGTTCTGCAGATCCTACACGGGATCAAATATAACCATCGCATCAAGCGAGGTTCTGCAGATCCTACACGGGATCAAATATAACCATCGCATCAAGCGAGGTTCTGCAGATCCTACACGGGATCAAATATAACCATCGCATCAAGCGAGGTTCTGCAGATCCTACACGGGATCATATATAACGATCGCATCAAGCGAGGTTCTGCAGATCCTACACGGGATCAAATATAACCATCGCATCAAGCGAGGTTCTGCAGATCCTACACGGGATCAAATAACACAAATGCATACATATTCGCAAATATATTATCATGCAATTCACAATGTGTATTATATTCATCATTCATTACAATTGCCATGCATTTTTATTCAATTCTAAACAATGCATAATTTGCCCAAAGGCCACGATTCAAAATCACATTCATACACTAGGATTCACGCCTTACGGCTACCCCCAACACATCCCAAACCAGCATACAAGCTATTAAGTTAAAGAAGGGTCGGTCGCAACCGAAACCCCAAGCCACGACGGCACCACGCGACAGGGAAAATTCATCCTGTTACGTTCGCTACACGCTCGCCTAGCGAGCTGCTAGCGAACGTTCGCCACCTTCTCGCCTAGCTAACTGCTAGCGAGCAAGAACAGAAGCTGCATACTTCGTTCGCTACCTCGTTCGCCACAGCGAATCCCCAGCGAGTCATTCGCTACTCCATTCGCTGCCAGCGAAGGAGACCAAAACACCACTGTCCCAAGTCTGGGACCATTCGCTACGAACTCGCCTAGCGAGCTGCTAGCGAACGTTCGTTGCGTGCTCGCCTAGCGAGCTGCTAGCGAGTCGCCTGCGAACAGCAACATTCAGTTCTGTTCCAACTCTTCCAAACTCACCGAAATCACCCGATTAAATCCAATGTTATTCCAATAGCCTTAGCCTAACATATATCGACTAATATACGGTATCTAAACACGATTCTAACCGTTAAAAAAACGATTTCTATCGATTAATCCAACTTCGACCTAAAAATGGAAAGTATGGAAAACTACCAAACGATTCTAATCTACCACATATATGACCTTATACATTATTAAGATGATAAGCATTCTCACCCTTACCTGATTAATTGCAAGCTTTGGTTGATCTTGATGATTTTCCAAGTTTCCTCTTCTTTCTCCTCTTTTTCTCTTCTCCTTCTTTCTTTCTCTTTTCTTTCCTCCCTTTCTTTTCTTATCTTTTCTTTATATTTCTATTCTTTATATTTATTTCCATTCTATTTCCCCCAATACACCTATTATTCCAATCAATTTCCATAACCCATCCACTTAACCATTAATTGAGACTGTCCGAAATATTTCCCACTAAACTTTCCAAAACTCTACAAATAATAAAATAGCATAATATGTAGACTTAACATATTATCACACTATCCCATAATTAAAATAATTCCAATAACTAAATTAATTAGTTAAACCAAAATTGGGCTGTTACAACTCTCCCCCACTTTAGGAATTTTCGTCCTCGAAAATGTCACCTGATTCCAATAATTCTATATGCGACTCTCGCATCCTAATGCCCCAGATTACCTTCTCCAAAGGAATCCTTTTACATTGAAGTTGCTTCTCGTTCATCAACCCGAACCAACAATACCTTAACAGTCAAATCATTTCTCCTGAATCAATGTACCTCCTCAGTTTAGACACATGAACATATCCTGTAATTCCCACAAGCGACAGCGGTTCGACAGTCTAACAAAACACAGTGGGTGTTTCCCGAGACCTCAAGCTCGACCAACACTAGTTACTATCGTAACTCGCAAAACACATCTTTCCTTGGATCCTCTTGACTTTTTCAGTCGTCTCATGCACAAATCCCAGGTCCAAGTACAACGCTCTCGCCTGAATCATACCAATGCAAGGAGTCCTACACCCTCTGCCATACAAGGTTTCAGATTCACATCTGGCTCAATATTCCGACGATACAACATACAAGCTTTATCACCTCAGCGATACTCCTTACTACCAGTTCCAACCTAGAATGACTAATCCTCATCAACAGGAAAAGGGTCAATCCATTTATTCAACCCTGAATCTTTCAACTGAAATCACATTCCTCATTGTATCCTTATCTTCCAGAACTGTGAGCAAAAGCTTGGACTTTGCTAAGACAACATCCTTTGTGGCAGCTTCACCCCTTAAAGCCATATGGTTTAACAAATCATTATGCGAAGGTTTAACTTCATAGTAACTAGAATCCTTATTCTTACTCAAGCTATCCCACACAGATTTTGCTGATGTTTCTGGATTCTTCTTCACAAAATGCATGAAGTAAACAGTGATCAAAATAGTCCTTATGGTATCCCCGTAGCTCTTCCTTGGCTCTTGAAGTTTGATCCCTTTACCATCCCTCGATAGCACTGATATATCAGGCTTGACATTGGAAGGAAGATAAAAACCTCCATGCTATAACTTGCATAAAAAATTTCTTCAGCCCATTATCGGCATTACCGTGCAAAACACCTTAAGTTTTCAAGGTCATCACTCGCCTCAAACCTTCACGGAACAATCGAAGCTCTTAACCTTCGGCACTAACACACAACAACAACCAACTCTAAGTCAATCTTCAGATAACTTTTCTTGTACCTCTTATTCGCCTTAAAACACACTTAGAACTTTGTTGGTGTGCATTTACGCATCTCCCCAGCGTGTCACCAAGGCATTATGAAACGCAACATATGTTTTGGTCGGGTTCGACAAAACCAACACACAGATTATTGACAGTCCTTCTCAAAACTCCTCGAACCTCTTCACAATGACGTAACACTGGCTTCCCTTCCAACACGGATAACATTAGCTCCCGATGTTCAACAATACACCGAGCTACAGTTCTACACTTGTAGCACCCTGGAGAACCACAAGTTCTCCCCCACTTGGATCATTCTTACTTATGCAGACAATGGTTAAACAACAAACACGTACCGACAGTGTCTTCACACACATGTCGCGTACAAGGGAACAACCAACATTAGACACTTGGCCGGATGGACCGACCTACTCTGATACCACTTTGTAACGCCCCCATTCTATACCCCAAAATAATCACATATCAAATCATATAGTCACGAATATAAGTATTTTATTTTTCATCAGAGTATATTTACATTAAGGTATAAAAGAAGTGCGTCACAATACCCACGAAACGACCACATGAATATTAAGGTTCAAAAAGAATTAACTCAAAAGGGGTAAATCTCAACTAAAAATAAACGCATGATTCTTCGAAATTACATATTCATGTTTTCTCTTAAAGCGGAAGACTAAAACATATATATATATATATATATATATATATATATATATATATATATATATATATATATATATATATATATATATATATATATATATATATATATATATATATATATATATATATATATATATATATATATATATATATATATATATATATATATATATATATATATATATATATATATATATATATATATATATATATATATATATATATATATATATATATATATATATATATATATATATATATATATATATATATATATATATATATATATATATATATATATATATATATATATATATATATATATTCACTTAAGACATGACAAAACGTAATTACATGTCATCTGGTTGTTCACAACTTCATTCACATACAAACAAAACATCAAAAGACGTTCTACAAGCCTATCTACCCAAAGTTACATATCAGAGCGACCGACACGAGGGAAAAGAACTATACTCCAAAGGAAACCTCCAGCGGATCCTAATCTGCAATGCCTCGCAGGGCATTATAAAACAACATAAGGGTGAGAAACATATCATAATAATCAAGGCATAAGATATATATATATATATATATATATATATATATATATATATATATATATATATATATATATATATATATATATATATATATATATATATATATATATATATATATATATATATATATATATATATATATATATATATATATATATATATATATATATATATATATATATATATATATATATATATATATATATATATATATATATATATATATATATATATATATATATATATATATATATATATATATATATATATATATATAAATGTATAAGTACTAAATGCCTATACCTCATACTTATTCACTACAATGCATAACCATAGATTCTCACCGCATCAAATACACATAGACATAATCGCTCACACTCAACCGTCTATTCATCGGTTAATATCTTTCACATTTATTTATTTGTTAACGCATCTCATCAATTCCTGCACATAGGCATATTTACATATGACAATCGCGATCATACCATACGATTCATATTAGACTCATCACTACCCTCAATCCTTTTTCCGGACTATGGGTACGTCGCTTATGCTCTACCGAGAACAACGTCTCGGCCATTCTACCCCGGTAACTACCTCACTAAGAACGACGCATCGCCGCTCTACCCTAGTGAGTAGAATCTCTCTACATATACATCGACCTCATTCTCATATTGACTAGACGCAATAAATATATATATATATATATATATATATATATATATATATATATATATATATATATATATATATATATATATATATATATATATATATATATATATATATACATACCCTAATACCTTCTCAATGTAATATTTCCAATTCATCATATGGAGATGATAATGCACTCATAGAGACCGACACCTCGATCCTATGCAGCTACAACCACGGTACCGACTCATTCATCCGTCAGATTCTCTTAGAATTCACTCATCTCGCACTTATGCGGTTACACTATAACTCATCAGATTTTCCTAGGAATCAAATATAACCATCGCATCAAGCGAGGTTCTGCAGATCATACACGGGATCAAATATAACCATCGCATCAAGCGAGGTTCTGCAGATCCTACACGGGATCAAATATAACCATCGCATCAAGCGAGGTTCTGCAGATCCTACACGGGATCAAATATAACCATCGCATCAAGCGAGGTTCTGCAGATCCTACACGGGATCAAATAACACAAATGCATACATATTCACAAATATGTTATCATGCAATTCACAATGTGTATTATATTCATCATTCATTACAATTGCCATGCATTTTTATTCAATTCTAAACAATGCATAATTTGCCCAAAGGCCACGATTCAAAATCACATTCATACACTAGGATTCACGCCTTACGGCTACCCCCAACACATCCCAAACCAGCATACAAGCTATTAAGTTAAAGAAGGGTCGGTCACAACCGAAACCCCAAGCCACGACGGCACCACGCGACAGGGAAAATTCATCCTGTTACGTTCGCTACACGCTCGCCTAGCGAGCTGCTAGCGAACGTTCGCCACCTTCTCGCCTAGCTAACTGCTAGCGAGCAAGAACAGAAGCTGCATACTTCGTTCGCTACCTCGTTCGCCACAGCGAACCCCCAGCGAGTCATTCGCTACTCCATTCGCTGCCAGCGAAGGAGACCAAAACACCACTGTCCCAAGTCTGGGACCATTCGCTATGAACTCGCCTAGCGAGCTGCTAGCGAACGTTCGTTGCGTGCTCGCCTAGCGAGCTGCTAGCGAGTCGCCTGCGAACAGCAACATTCAGTTCTGTTCCAACTCTTCCAAACTCACCGAAATTACCCGATTAAATCCAATGTTATTCCAATAGCCTTAGCCTAACATATATCGACTAATATACGGTATCTAAACACGATTCTAACCGTTAAAAAAACGATTTCTATCGATTAATCCAACTTCGACCTTAAAATGGAAAGTATGGAAAACTACCAAACGATTCTAATCTACCACATATATGACCTTATACATTATTAAGATGATAAGCATTCTCACCCTTACCTGATTAATTGCAAGCTTTGGTTGATCTTGATGATTTTCCAAGTTTCCTCTTCTTTCTCCTCTTTTTCTCTTCTCCTTCTTTCTTTCTCTTTTCTTTCCTCCCTTTCTTTTCTTATCTTTTCTTTCTATTTCTATTCTTTATATTTCTTTCCATTCTATTTCCCCCAATACACCTATTATTCCAATCAATTTCCATAACCCATCCACTTAACCATTAATTGAGACTGTCCGAAATATTTCCCACTAAACTTTCCAAAACTCTACAAATAATAAAATAGCATAATATGTAGACTTAACATATTATCACACTATCCCATAATTAAAATAATTCCAATAACTAAATTAATTAGTTAAACCGAAATTGGGCTGTTACAACTATCCCCCACTTTAGGAATTTTCGTCCTCGAAAATGTCACCTGATTCCAATAATTCTATATGCGACTCTCGCATCCTAATGCCCCAGATTACCTTCTCCAAAGGAATCCTTTTACATTGAAGTTGCTTCTCGTTCATCAACCCGAACCAACAATACCTTAACAGTCAAATCATTTCTCCTGAATCAATGTACCTCCTCAGTTTAGACACATGAACATATCCTGTAATTCCCACAAGCGACAACGGTTCGACAGTCTAACAAAACACAGTGGGTGTTTCCCGAGACCTCAAGCTCGTCCAAGACTAGTTACTATCGTAACTCGCAAAACACATCTTTCCTTGGATCCTCTTGACTTTTTCAGTCGTCTCATGCACAAATCCTAGGTCCAAGTACAACGCTCTCGCCTGAATCATACCAATGCAAGGAGTCCTACACCCTCTGCCATACAAGGTTTCAGATTCACATCTGGCTCAATATTCCGACGATACAACATACAAGCTTTATCACCTCAGCGATACTCCTTACTACCAGTTCCAACCTAGAATGACTAATCCTCATCAACAGGAAAAGGGTCAATCCATTTATTCAACCCTGAATCTTTCAACTGGAATCACATTCCTCATTGTATCCTTATCTTCCAGAACTGTGAGCAAAAGCTTGGACTTTGCTAAGACAGCATCCTTTGTGGCAGCTTCACCCCTTAAAGCCATATGGTTTAACAAATCATTATGCGAAGGTTTAACTTCATAGTAACTAGAATCCTTATTCTTACTCAAGCTATCCCACACAGATTTTGCTGATGTTTCTGGATTCTTCTTCACAAAATGCATGAAGTAAACAGTGATCAAAATAGTCCTTATGGTATCCCCGTAGCTCTTCCTTGGCTCTTAAAGTTTGATCCCTTTACCATCCCTCGATAGCACTGATATATCAGGCTTGACATTGGAAGGAAGATCAAACCTCCATGCTATAACTTGCATAAAAATTTTCTTCAGCCCATTATCGGCATTACCGTGCAAAACACCTTAAGTTTTCAAGGTCATCACTCGCCTCAAACCTTCACGGAACAATCGAAGCTCTTAACCTTCGGCACTAACACACAACAACAACCAACTCTAAGTCAATCTTCAGATAACTTTTCTTGTACCTCTTATTCGCCTTAAAACACACTTAGAACTTTGTTGGTGTGCATTTACGCATCTCCCCAGCGTGTCACCAAGGCATTATGAAACGCAACATATGTTTTGGTCGGGTTCGACAAAACCAACACACAGATTGTTGACAGTCCTTCTCAAAACTCCTCGAACCTCTTCACAATGACGTAACACTGGCTTCCTTTCCAACACGGATAACATTAGCTCCCGATAATCAACAATACACCGAGCTACTGTTCTACACTTGTAGCACCCTGGAGAACCACAAGTTCTCCCCCACTTGGATCATTCTTACTTCTGCAGACAATGGTTAAACAACAAACACGTACCGACAGTGTCTTCACACACATGTCGCGTACAAGGGAACAACCAACATTAGACACTTGGCCGGATGGACCGACCTACTCTGATACCACTTTGTAACGCCCCCATTCTATACCCCAAAATAATCACATATCAAATCATATAGTCACGAATATAAGTATTTTATTTTTCATCAGAGTATATTTACATTAAGGTATAAAAGAAGTGCGTCACAATACCCACGAAACGACCACATGAATATTAAGGTTCAAAAAGAATTAACTCAAAAGGGGTAAATCTCAACTAAAAATAAACGCATGATTCTTCGAAATTACATATTCATGTTTTCTCTTAAAGCGGAAGACTAAAACATATATATATATATATATATATATATATATATATATATATATATATATATATATATATATATATATATATATATATATATATATATATATATATATATATATATATATATATATATATATATATATATATATATATATATATATATATATATATTCACTTAAGACATGACAAAACGTAATTACATGTCATCTGGTTGTTCACAACTTCATTCACATACAAACAAAACATCAAAAGACATTCTACAAGCCTATCTACCCAAAGTTACATATCAGAGCGACCGACACGAGGGAAAAGAACTATACTCCAAAGGAAACCTCCAGCGGATCCTAATCTGCAATGCCTCGCAGGGCATTATAAAACAACAGAAGGGTGAGAAACATATCATAATAATCAAGGCATAAGATATATAACCATCGCATCAAGCGAGGTTCTGCAGATCCTACACGGGATCAAATATAACCATCGCATCAAGCGAGGTGATCCTACACGGGATCAAATATAACCATCGCATCAAGCGAGGTTCTGCAGATTCTACACGGGATCAAATATAACCATCGCATCAAGCGAGGTTCTGCAGATCCTACACAGGATCAAATATAACCATCGCATCAAGCGAGGTTCTGCAGATCCTACACGGGATCAAATATAACCATCGCATCAAGCGAGGTTCTACAGATCCTACACGGGATCAAATATAACCATCGCATCAAGCGAGGTTTTGCAGATCCTACACGGGATCAAATATAACCATCGCATCAAGCGAGGTTCTGCAGATCCTACACGGGATCAAATATAACCATCGCATCAAGCGAGGTTCTGCAGATCCTACACGGGATCAAATATAACCATCGCATCAAGCGAGGTTCTGCAGATCCTACACGGGATCAAATATAACCATCGCATCAAGCGAGGTTCTGCAGATCCTACACGGGATCAAATAACACAAATGCATACATATTCGCAAATATATTATCATGCAATTCACAATGTGTATTATATTCATCATTCATTACAATTGCCATGCATTTTTATTCAATTCTAAACAATGCATAATTTGCCCAAAGGCCACGATTCAAAATCACATTCATACACTAGGATTCACGCCTTACGGCTACCCCCAACACATCCCGAACCAGCATACAAGCTATTAAGTTAAAGAAGGGTCGGTCGCAACCGAAACCCCAAGCCACGACGGCACCACGCGACAGGGAAAATTCATCCTGTTAAGTTCGCTACACGCTCGCCTAGCGAGCTGCTAGCGAACGTTCGCCACCTTCTCGCCTAGCTAACTGCTAGCGAGCAAGAACAGAAGCTGCATACTTCATTCGCTACCTCGTTCGCCACAGCGAACCCCCAGCGAGTCATTCGCTACTCCATTCGCTGCCAGCGAAGGAGACCAAAACACCACTGTCCCAAGTCTGGGACCATTCGCTACGAACTCGCCTAGCGAGCTGCTAGCGAACGTTCGTTGCGTGCTCGCCTAGCGAGCTGCTAGCGAGTCGCCTGCGAACAACAACATTCAGTTCTGTTCCAACTCTTCCAAACTCACCGAAATCACCCGATTAAATCCAATGTTATTCCAATAGCCTTAGCCTAACATATATCGACTAATATACGGTATCTAAACACGATTCTAACCGTTAAAAAAACGATTTCTATCGATTAATCCAACTTCGACCTAAAAATGGAAAGTATGGAAAACTACCAAACGATTCTAATCTACCACATATATGACCTTATACATTATTAAGATGATAAGCATTCTCACCCTTACCTGATTAATTGCAAGCTTTGGTTGATCTTGATGATTTTCCAAGTTTCCTCTTCTTTCTCCTCTTTTTCTCTTCTCCTTCTTTCTTTCTCTTTTCTTTCCTCCCTTTCTTTTCTTATCTTTTCTTTCTATTTCTATTCTTTATATTTCTTTCCATTCTATTTCCCCCAATACACCTATTATTCCAATCAATTTCCATAACCCATCCACTTAACCATTAATTGAGACTGTCCGAAATATTTCCCACTAAACTTTCCAAAACTCTACAAATAATAAAATAGCATAATATGTAGACTTAACATATTATCACACTATCCCATAATTAAAATAATTCCAATAACTAAATTAATTAGTTAAACCGAAATTGGGCTGTTACAACTCTCCCCCACTTTAGGAATTTTCGTCCTCGAAAATGTCACCTGATTCCAATAATTCTATATGCGACTCTCGCATCCTAATGCCCCAGATTACCTTCTCCAAAGGAATCCTTTTACATTGAAGTTGCTTCTCGTTAATCAACCCGAACCAACAATACCTTAACAGTCAAATCATTTCTCCTGAATCAATATACCTCCTCAGTTTAGACACATGAACATATCCTGTAATTCCCACAAGCGACAGCGGTTCGACAGTCTAACAAAACACAGTGGGTGTTTCCCGAGACCTCAAGCTCGACCAACACCAGTTACTATCGTAACTCGCAAAACACATCTTTCCTTGGATCCTCTTGACTTTTTCAGTCGTCTCATGCACAAATCCCAGGTCCAAGTACAACGCTCTCGCCTGAATCATACCAATGCAAGGAGTCCTACACCCTCTGCCATACAAGGTTTCAGATTCACATCTGGCTCAATATTCCGACGATACAACATACAAGCTTTATCACCTCAGCGATACTCCTTACTACCAGTTCCAACCTAGAATGACTAATCCTCATCAACAGGAAAAGGGTCAATCCATTTATTCAACCCTGAATCTTTCAACTGAAATCACATTCCTCATTGTATCCTTATCTTCCAGAACTGTGAGCAAAAGCTTGGACTTTGCTAAGACAGCATCCTTTGTGGCAGCTTCACCCCTTAAAGCCATATGGTTTAACAAATCATTATGCGAAGGTTTAACTTCATAGTAACTAGAATCCTTATTCTTACTCAAGCTATCCCACACAGATTTTGCTGATGTTTCTGGATTCTTCTTCACAAAATGCATGAAGTAAACAGTGATCAAAATAGTCCTTATGGTATCCCCGTAGCTCTTCCTTGGCTCTTGAAGTTTGATCCCTTTACCATCCCTCGATAGCACTGATATATCAGGCTTGACATTAGAAGGAAGATCAAACCTCCATGCTATAACTTGCATAAAAATTTTCTTCAGCCCATTATCGGCATTACCGTGCAAAACACCTTAAGTTTTCAAGGTCATCACTCGCCTCAAACCTTCACGGAACAATCGAAGCTCTTAACCTTCGGCACTAACACACAACAACAACCAACTCTAAGTCAATCTTCAGATAACTTTTCTTGTACCTCTTATTCGCCTTAAAACACACTTAGAACTTTGTTGGTGTGCATTTACGCATCTCCCCAGCGTGTCACCAAGGCATTATGAAACGCAACATATGTTTTGGTCGGGTTCGACAAAACCAACACACAGATTGTTGACAGTCCTTCTCAAAACTCCTCGAACCTCTTCACAATGACGTAACACTGGCTTCCTTTCCAACACGGATAACATTAGCTCCCGATGTTCAACAATACACCGAGCTACTGTTCTACACTTGTAGCACCCTGGAGAACCACAAGTTCTCCCCCACTTGGATCATTCTTACTTCTGCAGACAATGGTTAAACAACAAACACGTACCGACAGTGTCTTCACACACATGTCGCGTACAAGGGAACAACCAACATTAGACACTTGGCCGGATGGACCGACCTACTCTGATACCACTTTGTAACGCCCCCATTCTATACCCCAAAATAATCACATATCAAATCATATAGTCACGAATATAAGTATTTTATTTTTCATCAGAGTATATTTACATTAAGGTATAAAAGAAGTGCGTCACAATACCCACGAAACGACCACATGAATATTAAGGTTCAAAAAGAATTAACTAAAAAGGGGTAAATCTCAACTAAAATAAACGCATGATTCTTCGAAATTACATATTCATGTTTTCTCTTAAAGCGGAAGACTAAAACATATATATATATATATATATATATATATATATATATATATATATATATATATATATATATATATATATATATATATATATATATATATATATATATATATATATATATATATATATATATATATATATATATATATATATATATATATATATATATATATATATATATATATATATATATATATATATATATATATATATATATATATATTCACTTAAGACATGACAAAACGTAATTACATGTCATCTGGTTGTTCACAACTTCATTCACATACAAACAAAACATCAAAAGACATTCTACAAGCCTATCTACCCAAAGTTACATATCAGAGCGACCGACACGAGGGAAAAGAACTATACTCCAAAGGAAACCTCCAGCGGATCCTAATCTGCAATGCCTCGCAGGGCATTATAAAACAACAGAAGGGTGAGAAACATATCATATCAAGGCATAAGATATATAACCATCGCATCAAGCGAGGTTCTGCAGATCCTACACGGGATCAAATATAACCATCGCATCAAGCGAGGTTCTGCAGATCCTACACGGGATCAAATATAACCATCACATCAAGCGAGGTTCTGCAGATTCTACACGGGATCAAATATAACCATCGCATCAAGCGAGGTTCTGCAGATCCTACACAGGATCAAATATAACCATCGCATCAAGCGAGGTTCTGCAGATCCTATACGGGATCAAATATAACCATCGCATCAAGCGAGGTTCTACAGATCCTACACGGGATCAAATATAACCATCGCATCAAGCGAGGTTTTGCAGATCCTACACGGGATCAAATATAACCATCGCATCAAGCGAGGTTCTGCAGATCCTACACGGGATCAAATATAACCATCGCATCAAGCGAGGTTCTGCAGATTCTACACGGGATCAAATATAACCATCGCATCAAGCGAGGTTCTGCAGATCCTACACGGGATCAAATATAACCATCGCATCAAGCGAGGTTCTGCAGATCCTACACGGGATCAAATATAACCATCGCATCAAGCGAGGTTCTGCAGATCCTACACGGGATCAAATAACACAAATGCATACATATTCGCAAATATATTATCATGCAATTCACAATGTGTATTATATTCATCATTCATTACAATTGCCATGCATTTTTATTCAATTCTAAACAATGCATAATTTGCCCAAAGGCCACGATTCAAAATCACATTCATACACTAGGATTCACGCCTTACGGCTACCCCTAGCACATCCCAAACCAGCATACAAGCTATTAAGTTAAAGAAGGGTCGGTCGCAACCGAAACCCCAAGCCACGACGGCACCACGCGACAGGGAAAATTCATCCTGTTACGTTCGCTACACGCTCGCCTAGCGAGCTGCTAGCGAACGTTCGCCACCTTCTCGCCTAGCTAACTGCTAGCGAGCAAGAACAGAAGCTGCATACTTCGTTCGCTACCTCGTTCGCCACAGCGAACCCCCAGCGAGTCATTCGCTACTCCATTCGCTGCCAGCGAAGGAGACCAAAACACCACTGTCCCAAGTCTGGGACCATTCGCTACGAACTCGCCTAGCGAGCTGCTAGCGAACGTTCGCTGCGTGCTCGCCTAGCGAGCTGCTAGCGAGTCGCCTGCGAACAACAACATTCAGTTCTGTTCCAACTCTTCCAAACTCACCGAAATCACCCGATTAAATCCAATGTTATTCCAATAGCCTTAGCCTAACATATATCGACTAATATACGGTATCTAAACACGATTCTAACCGTTAAAAAAACGATTTCTATCGATTAATCCAACTTCGACCTAAAAATGGAAAGTATGGAAAACTACCAAACGATTCTAATCTACCACATATATGACCTTATACATTATTAAGATGATAAGCATTCTCACCCTTACCTGATTAATTGCAAGCTTTGGTTGATCTTGATGATTTTCCAAGTTTCCTCTTCTTTCTCCTCTTTTTCTCTTCTCCTTCTTTCTTTCTCTTTTCTTTCCTCCCTTTCTTTTCTTATCTTTTCTTTCTATTTCTATTCTTTATATTTCTTTCCATTCTATTTCCCCCAATACACCTATTATTCCAATCAATTTCCATAACCCATCCACTTAACCATTAATTGAGACTGTCCGAAATATTTCCCACTAAACTTTCCAAAACTCTACAAATAATAAAATAGCATAATATGTAGACTTAACATATTATCACACTATCCCATAATTAAAATAATTCCAATAACTAAATTAATTAGTTAAACCGAAATTGGGCTGTTACACCTGACACGGCCCGTGTTGTGTAACACGGCCACCCGTGTCAGGGTGCTGTTTTTCACCTTTTTCCTCTCCTCTGGTCTCCGACATTCTTCTTTCACCAATGAACTGCGAGTTGATCAAAACCTGTTAAAACAAACACAAAATGAAAGCGTGAATGTGAAATACGTGGGTTGCCTCCCACGAAGCGCTTCATTTTACGTCGCCTGGCTCGACGGTCCGTCATCGTATCATGTGAGATGAACGACATTGTTGCGATCTTTCTGCTATCCCTCGTAGTAAGGTTTCAGACGCTGACCATTTACTTTAAAAATGTCTCCATTTTCTGGATTTTTCAGCTCGACTGCTCCGCGCAGAAACGTCTTATGTACTACAAATGGTCCCGACCATTTTGATTTAAGCTTTCCCGGAAATAGTTTCAGTCGGGAGTTGTACAACAGTGCTAATTGTCCTTCCCGAAATTCTTTCTTCTGAATACGTCGATCATGCCATTTCTTTGCTTGATCCTTGTACATTTTTGCATTCTCATATGCCCGGTTCCTGAATTCCTCTAGCTCATGGAGTTGGAGGGTTCTGGACTCTCCTGCTCTGGTGAGGTCTAGGTTAAGGACTTTTGATGCCCATAATGCCTTGTGTTCTAACTCTAGAGGCAGATGACAAGCTTTACCATAGACCAGTTGGTAAAGGGACATACTAATGGGTGTTTTGTATGCAGTGCGATACGCCTAGAGAGCTTCGTCCAGCTTTACTGCCCAGTCCTTACGGGATGCACACACTGTTTTCTCTAATATCTGTTTGAGTTGTCGATTTGACACCTCGGCTTGCCCGTTGGTTTGAGGATGGTACGGAGTAGATATTTTGTGCTTCACATTATACTTAAGGAGTAGCTTTTCCATAAGATGATTTAGGAAGTAAGTTCCTTCATCACTTATAAGGGCCCTTGGTACTCCAAACTGCGAAAATATGTTCTCCTTCAGAAATCTGACCACTACTTTAGCATCATTTGTTGGTAGTGCAACTACTTTTACCCATTTTGAAACATAGTCAACTGCTACCAGTATATAGTGTTTTCCAAATGATGGTGAGAATGGTCCCATAAAATCAATCCCCCAAACATCAAACAACTCTACTTCTAACATGGAATTCTGCGGCATCTGGTTTCTTTTCGAGATATTTCCAGTCCGTTGACATCTGTCGCATTCCTTAACTACGTTCTGGGCATCCTTGAACAAAGACGGCCAATACAACCCTGATTGGAGGACTTTGGCTGCGGTGTGGTCGCCACTGAAATGCCCTCCATAATCTGAATTATGACATGCTTCGAGCACCTTCCTTTGCTTGTTTTCCGAAACGCATCGTCTGATCAGTCCATCCACCCCTTTCTTGTAAAAAAACGGGTCATCCCATAAGTAGAACCTGCAGTCATGAACAAACTTTTTCCGTCTGTTAGAATCAAAATCGTCGGGTATGAGACCCCCGACTAAATAGTTGGCGTAATCCGCAAACCAAGGAACACCATGAATAACTAGGATGTGTTCATCAGCAAACTCATCCTTTATCGGGCGCTTTTCCTCGTTTTCTTCAATCAGTGACATTCGCGAGAGGTGATCAACTACAGTATTTTCACATCCTCTCTTATCCCGAATCTCCACATCGAATTCTTGGAGAAGAAGGATCCATCTCAGCAGCCTGGGCTTCGACTCCTGTTTAGCAAAAAGATATTTCAACGCAGCATGGTCAGTATAAACAATCACTTTAGAACCCAACAGATATTGCCTAAATTTGTCAAAGGCATACACCACCGCTAGCAACTCCTTCTCGGTAGTTGCATAATTCATCTGTGTCGGGTTCAAAACGTGACTCGCATAGTAAATAACATGCAAAAGCTTCTCTTTCCGCTGCCCCAATACAGCCCCTACTGCAATGTCACTGGCGTCACACATGATCTCAAACGGCAGCGACCAGTCTGGGGCTATCACAATTGGTGCTGACACTAACTTATTTTTCAGGTTCTCGAATGCATCAGCACATTCCTTATTGAACACAAACGCCGTTTCCTTGACTAACAAGGACGTCAACGATTTAGCTATCTTGGAGAAGTCTCTTATGAACCTGCGGTAGAACCCTGCGTGACCCAAGAAGCTTCGGATACCTTTCTCGTTTACGGGTGGTGGTAACTTGGATATTACTTCCACTTTTGCTTGATCAACTTCGATTCCTTTGTGTGAGATTTTGTGACCAAGGACGATGCCCTCTCTCACCATGAAATGACATTTTTCCCAATTTAGGATCAAGTTACTTTCCTGACATCTCTGCAAAACAAGTGACAGGTTAGTTAAACAATCATCAAATGATGACCCGAAAACCGAAAAATCATCCATGAAGACTTCCATATGTTTCTCGAGCATATCCGCAAAAATAGAAGTCATGCATCTTTGAAATGTGGCTGGAGCATTACATAACCCGAATGGCATCCTCCTATAAGCAAAAACTCCGTACGGGCATGTGAAAGCTGTCTTCTCTTAATCCTCCGGCGCAACCGCGATTTGGTTGTATCCGGAGTATCCATCTAGAAAGCAATAGTAATCGTGACCAGCCAATCTTTCTAACATCTGATCAATAAAGGGCAACGGGAAGTGATCTATTTTGGTGGCTAAATTAAGTCTCCTATAATCAATGCAGACCCTCCAACCAGTGACGGTACGCGTAGGAATCAACTCATTCTTGTCATTAATCACCACAGTTGTACCTCCTTTCTTAGGCACCACGTGAACAGGGCTCACCCATGAACTGTCTGATATAGGATAGATAAGTCCAGCATCCAATAATGTCACCACTTCCTTTCTTACGACTTCCTTCATAACGGGGTTCAGTCTTCGCTGGGGCTGCACAACCGGTTTATGGTCCTTCTCCATAAGGATTTTGTGCATGCAAACTGTAGGACTTATACCCTTTAAATCTTCGATTTTCCAACCAATAGCACTCTTAAATTTTTTAAGAACCCCAATCAGTTGTTTCTCTTGGACACTTTTCAAACTAGAGCTGATAATGGCGGGACACTTTTCCTCGGTGTCTAGAAACACATATTTGAGATTTTCCGGCAGTTGTTTCAATTCCGAACCTTTAGGCTTTTCGTCATTACCCTCCAGCGCTATAGGTTGCCGTAAGTCCTCCCATCGGTGTGGTCGGGATCCCCTTTGGAATGGTCGAGTGTCCAACATTTCGACTACCTCTCTGTCATTCTCATCTACTTCTTTGTCTTCCTTAAAGATTGACATGCTTAGCACTCTCTCCAGGGGTAGTTGGGTCACACTCTCCAAATGTTCGCTCTCTACGACCTGTTCTAGCACTTGTATGTTGCTACTGGTGCCACGATCCTGTTTATGCTTCATGGTATTACTAACATCAATTTTTAACTCCTCGTCATATACTTTCAAGGTCAGGGTGCCGCCTTCCATATCTATCATGACTCTCCCGGTTTCCAAGAATGGTCGGCCCAAAATTAACGGCATTTCTTCATCTTCCGGCATCTCTAGGAATACAAAATCAACCGGAAACACAAATTTATCTACCTTAACTAGTACATCTTGAACCATTCCATATGGCCGCTTAACTGAATGATCAGCAAACTGGAAGGTCATCCGAGTGTCTTGAACCGCACCGATATCCAATTTTTTGTAGATGGACAAGGGCATGAGGCTAATACTTGCTCCCAAATCAATTAAAGCTCTGTTTAATGACCTATCGCCAATAGTGCATGGGATAGTAACAGCTCCACTGTCTTTCTTCTTGACCGGAATCTTCAGACCCTGCAAAATAGCACTACAAGTTTCCGTTAGAATAACAGGTTCGGACTCACTCGTCCGCTTCTTAGCAATGATGTCCTTCATGAATTTTGCATAGGTGGGCATTTGTTCTAGTGCCTCCAACAACGGAATGTTCAGCTCCAACTTTTTAAATAGCTCCAGGAACTTCTCGAAATTCTTCTCTTGCTGTCCTTTCTTCTTATTTCTTGAGGGGTATGGCAGCTTGATCACCGGTTTCGGTTCTACCACTTTTTCTTTAGTTACCGGTACCGGTGTCACCACTTCTTCCTCGACTATTTCATTCTCTTTAATTTCCAGCTCCACTTCAATCATCTGATCATTTAGTTCCGTTTCCTCTTCTCCTACTTCCTTGGCTTTTCCACTTCTTGTTACTACCGCCTTAATTTGGTGGTGATCCTTTGGATTTGGTACTGTGGCACTTGGAAGTGTACCCGGCGCTTGTGAACTTGCTAGCTGTTGGGCAATTTGACTCATTTGTACTTCAAGATTCTTTATGGATGCTCCAGCATTCCTGAAGTTACTCCTTGTCTCTTCTTGAAATTGAGAACTTTGGGCGGCCGTTTTCTCAATGGCCACTTCCCAATCAGCTTTTCAAGGCGCTTGTGGTTGATATTGAGGTTGGTATGGTGTCTGCTAGTACTGTTGTGGCTGAGGTTGATACGGTTGTTGGCCTTGAACAGTTTTTTGTACATTTCCTTGTTGATCTTTCCATGAAAAGTTTGGGTGATTTTTCCAACCAGGATTACATGTGTTGGCGTAAGGATTGTTCTGCCTCAACGTATTAATCTGTTCCACTTGCTCTTGAGTTGCTACACAATGCATTGTAAAGTGTGGTCCACCGCATATTTCACAAGGTGCTGCTTGAACTGGCTCAACCTGTGCCACTACCTGAGTTTCAACATTCATTTTCTTTAACCTTCTCTCTACCTCAGCGGTGATCTGATCCTCCATTTTAACAACCTGGTCTGCTAGCTTCAGATCAATCTTACCTTCTGGTTGGTTAACCGTGCGATCATACAACTCAAGGTGCTCGTTAGCGGCGATTACTTCTATGATCCTTCTGATACCTGTGGCCGTTGAGAAGTTGGTTGAACCACCGGCAGCAGTATCTATGAGATGTTTCTTTTTGAGTCGTAATCCATTCACAAAGTTTTGCATCTGCTCCGTGGCGTCCATGTTATGAGTAGGACATGCTGTAAGACACCTCTTAAACCGCTTATATGCATCCCCTAAAGATTCTCCTTCTTTTTGCTTGAAGTTGACAATGTCATATCTTTTTCGGATGAACACTGAGGCAGGGAAATACTCATTCAGGAACGCAGTTTCCATCTCTTGCCATGTTGTGATACTCCCAGCGGGAAATGAGTAAAACCATTCTTCCGCATCATCAGTGAGTGTGAACGGGAACATAACTAATCTCTTGGCCTCTTCGGAATGTCCTTCTATTTTCAGCGAGGTGGTGGTTGTGAGGAATCTCTGAAGATGTTTATTTGCATCTTCGTTGATTCTTCCGGCGAATGGCTTGCTCTCCAACTGACGGATGGTGGAAGGGTGTAGCTGAAAATGCGCAACATTCACCGGTTGATTCACAATGGTCATCCGGTTTGGTTGAGCATTGGCCCCTCCATAGTCTCCTAGCAGTCTTTCAGGCTGAGGTGGATTTCCAGCCATTTGAACAGTTTCAGGTGTTGTCTCTCTCTCTTCGGAGTCGCTTTGCACAGATATAATTTCCTCTATTTCTTCCAGTCTTTTAACTTTAGCTAATCTCCGTGTTTCGTGTAATGCTCGTTCTGGTTCTGTATCAAAAGAATATTTAGCTGAGGCCTGACCTCGCATACACAATTAGACAAGCGTTAGATAATAAGCGGATAAAAGTTATGCAGTAAACAATAAAATTTTAGTCGCAGAGCAACAAAATTTCTTTTGGACTCTAAAAACAATGTTAATTTGGCAGTCCCCGGCAACGACGCCAAAAACTTGATCGGGAAAATAGAAAGTGTACTATTTTTACCAATTGTAGTAATAAGGGAAAAGTCCAAGTATCGATCTCGAGGACTGCGTAGTAATTAACAGAATTTTTAGGATTCAAATGAACAAAAGGTCTAGTGGTTTGTTTGGTAGCAGAGTAATATAACAAGTAAATACGGACTTAATGAATCAATCTAAGAACAGTGTTAGGGGAGTGGAGACGATGCGAGTAAAGACCATGTATGATTATTCTACCATACTAGTTATTAACCTTAATTTATCAGTTGGCCACTTTAGTTGCCTTAATTCCTTAATGAAAACCCTTTGATGATTTTCCTGTACACTAATTCCTCAGTGTCCCTGAAAAGCATCAAGCAATAGTTCCGACCATAAAATACGTGATACGGGATATCCTCATTCCTAAGCAATATCGACCGTGATACTATTTTGCAAAAGTGTTAGGTTGACTTTCCAGACTAAAGCCTAAGCACGATTCGAATTCTACTTTCCAATATGAATACGATTAAGATTAATGCAAAATAAAATATATCAAGGTAAAAACATAGTTCTCATAGAATAATTAAACAAAAGTCATTACATCGCACTTAGGACCACCCCCTAACAACTTGGGGTTTAGCTGCTCATGTTCTTGGTAAACATAAAAGCAATTAGAAATGAAAAGGAGAAGATCATTACAATGCAAGTTGAAATCCTTGGATCATCAATTGCTTCCGCTTTTGATCGATCCTCTGTTTCCAGCCGAACTCTCCTCTCAGTTGTCAATCCTAATATCAGTTCAAAGTGTCCCCTACTTTCTAAAATGTGCCTCTTATATCTAAATTCAAATTACATTGCGAAATGTCTCAAATGCCCTTCGAAATAGGTCTGACAGCAAAAAATCAGAAAACAGAGAAATTTCACTTTCAGTGGCCCTGACACGGGCCGTGTTGTGCAACACGGGTGGCCGTGTCAGGCTGCTGACTTCTTCAGGGCATGTATCCTCTCCAAGGGCTGCAACACGGGCCGTGTTGCATGACACGGGCACCCGTGTTGCAAGTCTGAGTCTTCTTTTCTTCTGCTTTGGTCCACCCGTGTCTGCCAACCATGTCCTCCATGACACGGGCCGTGTTGTGCAACACGGGTACCCGTGTTGTAGCACTGATTTCCCTTTTTCGACATTTCTTTGCCTCCGAATGCGGTGCGATTGTCGTGCTATCCATTCCTGCCAAAAACACACTAAAAGAAACCAAATCAAACGCACCAGCGGCAAAAGCAACATAAACTTAAAAATAAGACTCGAAGATACAAAACTACGAGTAATGCAGATAATAACAACTAAAGCTTCGAAAAACAGATAAAAACATTGCGAAATTAACCACAAACAGCGTTTGAAAACACAACTGAAATCCACCGATCAAGGGTATTTTAGATATTTCTTAAATAATGTTAAGTTAGATATTTTGTGAGAAAATGAATTATTAGATATTTTGAGAGAAAAAGTAGTAGAAAAGAATTAGAATAGAAAGATATAAGAGAGAAAGAAAGAGAAAGAAGAGAAAGAGAAGAAAAAGAGAAAAAAGCTTGGAAATCTTCAAAACAACTTCTAGGAATCGATTTAATCGGGTAAGGGTGTGAAATCTTATTATCTCATCAATGTATATCATTATGTATGTGTTTGTTTGGATTAATTTGGTTTTTTTTCCACTTATTTCTATTTTAGGTCGAATTGGTAAAATCGATAGAAACCGACGTTTTCACGGTTAGACTTCGAAATAAATTGTATAGTTTAGTCGAGGAATGTTAGGCCAAGACTATTGAAACTTGTTTGGTTAAATTCAGGTGATTTCGTGACTTTTTGACATTTTTGGATTAGTGAGGGTTTGAATAGCGAAGTGTTCGCTAGGCGAATCACTAGCGAGTGAGGTAGAAATGTGTTCGCTAGGCGAGCACATAGCGAGCTGCCAGCGAATACTCCCAGACTTGGACATAATCAAAAAGACCAAAACTCGCTGGAGCGAGTGAAGCAGCGAAGGACTCGCTAGACAAACCATTCTGCTTGCCTAGCGAGCATGACAGCACAACAATTTTTCTTTTCCCATCCAATATCAATTATTCGACTTGGATGTTGATCAACCTTCTCCCGAACGTGTAGCTTGTATGCTATGGGTAGCCGTATGACGTGAATCCTAGATTGTGGAATTTATTGTGAATTGTGGCCTTTTGGCAAATAAATGCATTGTTTAAATTAAATGTAAATGCATGATAATTGTGATAGAGTTTGTTGTCGTTTAGGTGGTAAAGCGATGCTCATTGCCGTTTGGCGTAATTGATATGAATGTATATAGATTGTATGTGATAGTATGAGATGAATGCATGAATATATATTGTAATATGTATGGATTTCAAGAGTGTATTGAGTCATTTTGTATGTGAAGCATAATGATGTACATTCTTGTGTTGTGTGATTCTAATGAGAG